>OX421365.1:20519412-21939265 GCA_949126905.1 Amorpha juglandis
CAAGAAATGTGGATCAAAAAATGTTTAAGATGTCGTAAAAAGTGATCCAATAGTCAAGTCGATATATCAATTTATTTTACGATATATCATAATCGATATTGATAATCTATAAAATTAACGATAAGATATAAGTCAATACTTTATTACACTTTCGACATGCCTATTGCCATATAGCTACACGTCCACTTTGTATCAAAATGTATGGAAACGGTAGCTACTGTATCGGTCGCATACCCGCCCGTCTCGCTGTCACCTCAAAACGTATTATATTATATTATATTACATATGTATAAGGGTCCCCTAAAATAATGAGAAGGTTCGTAAAACACGGTTTAAATAAATGTCGGTTATGAGTATTGTTGCACTCACGTGAAACAAATAACAGCTGTAGAGAAATTAACAACATTTAACACTTCCATTAAACATAGAAAGCTCACGTAATGTTAACGGTTTTCTTGTGTGGTGTCAATGAAGTAGGTGATTTTACTTTCATATATAACTTTTACCTCATTTATGTTAATAAATCTGAAAGTTATTGATCTAGACGTCAAATTTTATGATATAAATATTAAAATATGTATGCAATATGCTCTAATAAAATGGTCAAATAAACATTAATAATATTTTTTCCAATCAGTTAAAACATTACAAGGAATATAATAATAATCACAAAATGCAAAAAAAAAATACATGTGGCGAATTAAAACTACAAAATCACACATAATTCTAGTGACGCAACACTATCAGATCTACATTTTCAAGAGCGAAATTCTGACATTGGTCGAATATTATCAAAACTAGACGCAAAATTAAATATATTTTTATTTCTTTTTTGAAAATTGCATCTCAACCCTGTAGCACAAAACCAAAAAAAAAATCCTAGAATAATCACAACTCGCCTGAACAAGCCACTATGGCGGTTTTTCACCATGTGTACGATGGTCGTTAACCAGTCGCATCCAAAAATATCAGGTAGGGTAGGGCGGGGCTAGTTGAGCAATTTTTCACTTGAGCGGATATAGCTCCTCAACGATTAGTCGCAATGGGTTGTTACGCAACCTGATAGATTAGTAATTTTATCCTTTTGCAAAAGTGTCATAGTAACTTATTTCTTATAAGTTGGATTTAAGAGCTACAGCGGTTTAAATGCAGAAAGTCAAGCATGCTCAACGTACCCCATAGGTGAGGTAAGTTGAGCAAGGGTATGGGGTAAGTTGAGCACTTAGAATTTCTAGCCAAACCATGTGTTTAATATTAACTAGAGATGAAATAAAAATTTTGTTTGACAGTCAACTCTTTATTAAGAGTATTTTAGTGACAACACAACAACACTTACAGTAATTATTATAGCAGTTACTACCGTAACGTCGGCAATTACACTTTTTTGCTCATTATTGACAGCCTTTGGAGCATTATTGAAGTCTTGAGTAATGTAAGAAGATCTGTAGTCTTTCTTTTATAAGTCCGCATCCTTAAAAAAATAAAAACATGTAAAATGTATGTTACATTTCTTTTGTTCTAAGCCGTGAGGCTAGTTGAGCTAAAGTTGCTCAACTAACCCCAACCCGAAATTTTAAAACAAAAGTGAGGTTATGAAAAAACGGTAAGAATTATATCCAGAACCTTTATACATATCAAAAGTACAGTAAATTTATAGAAGATTAACACTTACCTGATTGAAAACAGATAGCATTTGACTAATACAGACGAAAACTTGCGGTGAACGATTTTTTTACTTTTTGGTCACAAAATAAACAATGCACTCGTATGCTTCACTCACTCGTCGAGCGGCCACTGGCGGTTGCGCGATGCGTTCTCCTCCCGTGACCCCTTCTTTCCGCTATTTGATGCCTACGCCTGCGGTGAATAGTTTTCGAGATATTTCGATTGCCCAACTTGCCCCTATGCTCAACTAGACCCGCCCTACCCTACCTTCCCACCAGCAAACATGGGGTAGTAGACGGGTGATTATCCGGTTGAAAATGGTAAAAATAGAAACAAATTTATAGTAGAATCAAACCCATTGTAAAAGGAAGAGAATACAACAAAATTGATAGGAAAAATAAATTAACGGCGATCTGAGGTCGGTAAGTGGGAAGGGTAAAAAACGGTTTATCTCGATTTCCGGAAAAACTACAAGTCCTATGGAAAAAAGTTAAATCGCAAAGTTGTAGGTAATAAAAAGATCTACAACTTTTGTATACACACTTTCTTCAAATAACCAAGTTTTTTGTTTTTATTTTTATCTATTATAATAAATCATTTTTTTTCACGAAATTTGGTGAAAACTTACCTTTTTGTATCCCAAATACACTGTAATTTTTTTGATTTAAAATATTTATTTTTGCACCTTATTTTGACTTAATATCGAAAAAGCAGCCTTATTTTCAAACGAAAATTCTCACGTCAAAATATGAGCTTTTTTAAAAAAGTCTGTTGGCTTCTTGTTCATTGAATTCTCTACTTTCTGATGGTGTAAAAAAATATATACATTACTATGGTAAATGTGCTCAGAAAATGTAAAGTTATAAGTTAATATTTAATAAGACATATCTACAATATTTTGAGTAAGTTGTAGAATCTTCTTAAATTATATGCGTAGATGCCTCTTTATTATTATTTTAATATAACTTATATACCTGAGTGATCTACGGAAAATTTTAGCCCATCATAAAGAAGTGGGGAAGGGGCTAGGTGGGTCTGGGCCTTACTACCTGTTATTTAGTAGTTCGTTTCTTTGCATTTTCTGAGCACATTTACCATAGTAATGTGTATATTTTTTTACACCATCAGAAAGTAGAGAATTCAATGAACAAGAAACCAACAAACTTTTTTAAAAAAGCTCATATTTTGACGTGAGAATTTTCGTTTGAAAATTAGGCTGCTTTTTCGATATTAAGTCAAAATAAGGTGCAAAAATAAATATTTTAAATCAAAAAAATTACAGTGTATTTGGGATACAAAAAGGTAAGTTTCACCAAATTTCGTGAAAAAAAATGATTTATTATAATAGATAAAAATAAAAACAAAAAACTTGGTTATTTGAATTTTTCACATATATTTTGAGGTTATGTGAAGAAAGTGTGTATACAAAAGTTGTAGATCTTTTTATTACCTACAACTTTGCGATTTAACTTTTTTCCATAGGACTTGTAGTTTTTCCGGAAATCGAGATAAACCGTTTTTTACCCTTAAAAGCCCCCCCCTTCCCACTTCCCGACCTCAGATCGCCGTTAATTTATTTTTCCTATCAATTTTGTTGTATTCTCTTCCTTTTACAATGGGTTTGATTCTACTATAATTTAATTATGTTTCAAATTGGAAAATCACCGGTCTATAGGCGCAACATGCTTTTTAATACATATTACAAAAAGATTCGGCTTGTAGTTTTTACGACCGGCCGTCAGGCTGACCTCAACCTCTCCGGGTTTTTTGACGTGATAACGTCTTATAATTCGATAGAGCCGGCTGCACGCACGAAAAAACATGACTCATGCGTCGTTACCTCGCTAGATGTCACGTTCCATTTAAGGCTTGAAGTGCAAGCGAGAGCGCGGAACGAGCGACAAAGAAGCACAATCGGCCTTTGCGTTCGGCAGCGTTCGAGATTTAAAAAAGTTAAAACATAAATATTAAATCTTCCACATATCACAACAACGTGTCTGAAATGAGAGGTTAGACCAGCCATCCGTCAAAGGGAACATTTTCTCCTATATCAAACACATTGAGGCGGGCTTTTTAAAAACTAGATTTACGAAAAGGACATTGTTCGTCGTCCATACATAGTTGGCCTAAGAACCAAAAAGTAGGTGAATTTACTTTTTGGGTTTTAGATAATGTATATATTTGATTGAAATTATATTAAAACTACGGACACTTGAGAATTCCGAAAAATAAATAAAATACTTTCGGATTTTGAGGTTATAATTAGGCCAATAAATACTATCAAATATTAAACGAATGAAATTAAAATTTTCTTTTGAACAATGCTACCATTCCATCAGTATTTCTTAAGACGTTATCACGTTCAACTATCGTCAGTAAACCGACTTTACAGACAACCGATTTTTTTTTTACCAATAATTTAAATCGTAACTGTAGGTATATAAAACGCCTAATAAGAAAGAGAGAGAGGGAGTAGAAAAGAGTACTGAGGAGCGTTTCTGTTAATATAAGAAATATAATATGCGAGTTGAGGGTTAGGGTTTATCACTATGTATACGACAATCGATGTCCAGTCGTTGTCGAGTACGAAAAATATATCAAGTACCCTCCCACTAGCTTATCAATCTAAACCTCTTCCTTCCTTTACACTGCAATGGTACATATAACGCTCGTATTGATTACACCGGACCAGTATCTCATCAATGATTATTATTTCAAGAACGTCCCAAACACAAAGTATTTCTACGTAATAAAAACAGTAATAACATAGGTTAGTGCGTGAGTCGGAACGCAAACATTTTCCATTATGTTCAATGTTGCACGCAGATTTCTGTATTTGTAGTAAATGCTAGGGTTACTAACTAGTGCACCAGTAATATTTTTTCTAATCACAAAGGATGCAAGGAAGAAAGGAATTCAGGATTTAGAGAATATTTGTCGTGTAAAATCAAAGGTAGCTGTCGAATAATTGAGGGAAAAATAAGTTATATTATGTAGTAAGACAGATATTTTTGGTAAATATTTTGTTTTGCTTCTAAATCCCAACACACAGAACATTAAAATACAACATATGACTTAATATGCTGAATAAACCAATGTCAAATCAGAGAAGTTTCTCATTACATCTCTCATCAAAAATAAATGCTACATTGTCAGATTTCTATCAACCCTAAATAAAGGCTGTATCGAATAGTGCCAGTCTGGATCCAGAGTTATTTTTACCCAAGACGGTATGCGGCCCCGGCGCCTCTGGTTCGCTGACCCTGCCATTACGATCATTGTACTCGCTTGTAGGCTCGCAATATATGTTAGAGTAAGAGTCACGTACTTCTAGTCTAACATAGATCTTTATATTGTGTTAATATCATATAGAACATATATCTCCCCAGCGGATTGATGTCAGGCCGGTCCAGTCCTATGAAATGGGAATGAATGGAATGGAATTCCACCACGGTATCTCCTGCCTGTCGTAAGAGGCGATTAACTGGGGCTGCCCGGGTCGTGGCCGCCCAGCGAAGGGTGGTCTTCATTCGTAATATTCATCCTACGAGCGACCCCTAGATGAACAGTGGTAGTACGAAATAACATGCTGCCGATGACGAAAGACATAATTATATACACATATATATCAATTTAGTATCAAAATTTCGGTTTTGAGTCTATTTATTAAGAACACACAATATGTTATCAATAGTTAGTTAATTAAATGCGTATTACCTACTAACTAGGTACTGTCTGTCCTTTTATGCAAGACTCCATCAGGTATGAATGTACTTATTTATATGATTTTTATATCCGCATAATCCATATCTGTCGCAATCATGACTAACGTGGTGTATTATTAATTAGATCCGTCTATTAATCTTTTAATCATGTAAAATATAAGAATATTAATTATAGGAATTTGTAATACGCTCTTAATCTAACCCTAAAGACGAATACATATTTAACAAAATGAGAAAAATTATATAGCACTTAGTACTTGATATTACTAAAAACAATATTAACGAAATCAAACATTAAATGTTACAAATATTAAAGACTAGCTTTTGCTCGCGGCTCCGCCCGCGTGATCTGCTTTTCCCGGGATAAAATTATTATTGTAAAGTTTCATTCAAATCCATTCAGTAGTTTTTACGTGAAAGAGTAACAAACATACATCCATACTTACAAACTTTCGCGTTTATAATATTCTAGTAGGATAGGATTAGTAGGATTGGTGACAACGATCGAACGATTCCGACTGAGATTATTTATTGTAATTGACCTTAAGAGTTTTACGAAAATCCACTTCTAAAAGGGTGAAAAGGTGGTTGTAAATTAGAACTAGTAATATTGTATGACAGTTAAGGGTCCTCATTGATGCGGAGTTGCAAGGAAAATGACACATTAAACTACTTAATTGTTTTATAGTTTTAATGACATTGTAATTTATACTTGTAGCAACCACTTACTGAAGTAAACAAGTAGTAACAGGAGACGGCGCCGCGCCAGGCGCGCAAGATCAATGGCGCACCTTGAGAAAGGTCTGACAGACAGAAGGCTACTGTGATCATGTTTATAATGCATTGTATGCACTTCTACACTGATAAACTACTCAAAAGTTGCTAAGCTACCTCTCCTGCGATCACATTTGTGTTAGAAATAGACAGTAGGATCGGAATTAAAATTCCTATGGTAAACAATCAGGCCTTAACCATTAGTTAACTTATTGTTACGGAGGGTCTATGACTCCGAAGAAACCAGTTTATCGAGTCGGTCTAATTTGGTCTAAATGGGAGAAATCCCACAGTTGAACTCATTATCATGATTGGCAAATTGTTATTAAATGTAGGTATGATAAGTTGATTTTCGTTACATCTTTGGCACAGGAGATCCGCCTTGAATATAAATTAGCAATTATCGTCATCTAGATATTTTGTAGTCCTGACTATTTATGTAATTGTTATTGATTATGAGCAGGTGTGGCAACATTAGGTGAGCGCCCTGCTCATAATTCGTCATCTTAAGCTAATAAAAGATAATGAAATGTTTTTTTTACTTATATGTAGAAATTTGTCTTATGTGTTTATAACAAAATGAAACGAAGAATGTCGAAGGTGGCAAGCCGTCGTAAAAACATCAGACAACATGTTTTATCAACACCACACAGTTTCTGTTAGTCGAGCCTGACGACATACGCAATGTGAATAAACAAATCAATAATTCAATCTTCATAATATAGTATCTGTTACATCAGAGCTTAAGTATTTTCGACCTTCTAATGCAAATCACGATTATTTAATACATCATCATGAACTCGATGTAAACAATATACCTCCGCATTCCACGTTTAAGAAAATTCTCACGCAATCGCGACCAATTATGAATTATTAAAGGGAAATTGTGTCATACTTTTCGCTTGTAGAGACAATGTCGTGAAGAGACAATACGCGGTGATTTCCATTTGAGAGTCGAATGTCCCTGAATGGCCTACGCAACTGTGCCTAACGTGAATTTGATGCGCCGAGGTGCCATCCTCGATTATTGTTGGTGTTACAAGAATGCTACTTAGACCAGTAATAGTATGTTTGAGAGCCACGCCCACAAAACTAGAAGACCTATTTATTATTATTTTTTGCGAATAATGTTATACTAAATTAACTATAAATACAAGGTGGACAGACGACCTGATAAAGGTCGCAGGAAGTCGCTGGATGCAGGCCGCTTCCAACATGTCGGTCTGGAAATCTTTGGGGGAGGCCTATGTTCAGCAGTGGACGTCATATGGCTGATGATGATGATGATGACATTAACTATTGAAACATCGCAACAAATTTTCACCGAATTGTTAGATAGCAGATAATTTGCTGGTGGGAGGATACTTGTATCCGACCGGATAGCGACCACCGTACACTGGTGCTAAAACCTGCCATAGTGGCCCGCCTTGTGTGGGTCGCGTTCCAGGGTCAGCCAGTGTATATCCGGTTCTCCCCAGGGGGCTTGCCCCCTGATCCTAACCCTTTTCCCATCTCTTTTCCTTCCCCTCCCCCTTGGCTCTTTGACAGGCCGGCATGATCTTGCCGACCTACGATGGACACGTTGTTTATCGTTGGTCGACACTATTCTTGGATTGCGCTACACTTACCATCAGGTGTAGTGTAGTCACTTTGCCGAGCCAGGATAAAAAAAAAAAAAAAAAAAAAATAATATGCTAATTTATGATGTAAGTATTGACAGAGTTTCATTTTCCTGATTTCGAATCAAGTTTCCCACTAAGTAAGGCAATAATTTTTAAACCATTTGCAACACACATGCAAAATCTCATATTCACAATTAAGAGAATGACGCAAGCATTAAAAGCTTCTGACAAAAAAATGAAAACCATCGTTCGTGAGGTATTTATTATGTTGGTCGTAAGTTTTTGCGGGTGCAGTTGAAAGGCTAACCACCTACTGGCAATATGACGAACCCGTTTATACAGTCTTATTCACCAGGTGACTAATGCTGCGCAAATCCTGCTGTTGCTTGTTCTGACTAATATATTTGATTGTATATTAAAACTAAAATTAAGCATATTATAAGTATTTAGTAGCTATCTTGGCTTCTGGCGAATTATATAAACATATACTTATAAACTTTCTTAGCACTGTTTACTTGAAACACTATTTTCGTCTTATTCGTTAACCCATTTTATAAATCACGTTTTGCAGAATTTCGCAGATTGCAGTTCGTCACTGTTCCCACTAAACGATATGCCCCTGTGTACCTCGCTATCTATCGAATTATGCACGATCGGCGAGAAAGTATTAGATTATACAATAACGCTATAAATATAGAGTAATATGCATTTGCATAATTATACAGAGATGCAAATGTATATAACCGATGTCTACTTATGACGAAGAGTCTGAAATATCTGGATCTGTTTCTTCATCTTCAACAATATAATTCTCTAATATAATTATATTAGTTTACCTTCTTAATTCCTTTAATTTTCTATTACAAATCAGATTTATATTAAAAATATACGCTACATTTAATTGTTCGATAAGTACTTATGATTGACATTATGTAAATCTTGGAGGATATTTATTACTAAAAAAAACTTACGGGTTGCACTCCGGGAGTGCCGGCAGAGGTGAACACTTATTTTGGCGCAACATTAAATTTATTTAAAAAAATATTCATTAATCGAGAGTTACTTAACAATTAAATAAATAAATAACATCCAACAGTCACACACATAGTCCTGACCCCACAGTAAGATACGAGTCTTGTGTCGTGGGTATCAGGAACTACAATATTTGTGGACTAGACAAATATTTGCTCGGTGCGGGAATCGAACCCACGGCCTCACGTTTCACAGTCGGCTACTCGCCCACTGCGCCACGGAGGCTGTCAACAATTGTTGTTTTATCGGTTGTTTAAACACTAGCAGTTGTTAAAAATTTTATTGCAATAAATGTTTTTTTTATTTATTTAGACGCGTTCGCGGTCTGCTATATGTACATTCATATATGCACACACTATAGCTGTGTCTCGTAACGGTGTCGTGAGTCCAGAGAATTTATCTCATCTAAAAATATGCGTACCGCGCTAAAAGAAGTTTTTACTTCAATAAATCCAACGCAATAAGTAACACACACAACAAGAATAACAAAAAGAGTCACACGTGCGTGTTTATAGTCACAGATCACATTTTTATAAGGGCATTTTCAATAACAACATGTCTCGAGTACACTGCATTCCTCGCAGCGTGTCTGACTCTCGTAATATAAGGTAAAGGTTGCAAGGTACCGTTACCACCTTCTACCGGAATGTTATGTTCGAAATCCGTAGATATAATTTACTTATTTTATTATTACGTTTCAACTCGGGATATTGAGCATAAGATCGTTTTCACCTTAATAAAATTTAGCACATTCTTTTATTTTCCATTCTTTACAGCTTAGGATAACATTCGCAATTTTTGAAATGACAAAATAAACATAAAATATACAATTTCCAATTCACACAAAGGGAAATGAGAATAAAATGACGGCATAATAAAAATATTAAATTATAGATGCGAATAGACGTCCATTTATAATCAGCAGAAACCTTAGTCATAAAGTAGAAATTCGTGGAATTATTATCAACAGTTCTCACGGTCAGTGAATTCTAAACATACAGTAAAGTTAATAGATAAATAATAACATAGCAAGTTTATAAACTCTTGTTAGTAATAGCATTTTTATTACGCTGTAATTGTTTCCTTTCTGCAACTATGGACACAATCGGCTCTTAATATACATATATCAATTAATTCTTCCTTAGTTAATTATCGAAAATACACAGTATAAAGTTAATGTAATAAATATGTATAATTTTTCGCAATATAATTTGAGTGTGAGTCCTTAATGACAAAATACTCTTGCTGAAATATCGCAGGATGCTGAGACCTATTGGTGGTTTTTTACACAATTAATGTAACCTTTTCGAGGTAATTTTTTTACTTTTACTTTTAACTTTTCCAGCTGTCATAAAATTGATTTACATTCGAAAGTAAAAAGAACCGATATAGTATTTATAAAAGCCCATTGCCCCGTACAATGACATCGCTATCGACTCTATGCATTACTCCCAGTAAATCTCGTTTATTTTCTCAGTGTTTGAGAGTAGTACAGAACTGGGCCATTCAACGGCGAACAATCATTGGTGCAATTACGCTTGTTATACTTTTTATGGGGCATTCACAACATTAGACCGCAGGTGCCGAGCCATGTCGACTTTATTGCACATATGTTCGATATTTTATTCTAATAAATATGTATAAACATTATTCTTAGATGTGTTCATAAAAGAAAATACCAGAACGTGATATCACAACACTCTGAACAGTCATAAATATTTGTAGTCAATTTACAATTAGCTCCATTGATATAAATATCAATCTTGACTTAAATTTCTCAATACACGCATAATAACTTAGCTAGGCTTAAGTTGATAACTTCATTCGCGCTCGACACCTCCTGTCTATCCTTGAAAGCAATAACCGTGATGCCGCTAGTGACTAATTCAGGTCAACTTAGTTATTTTGGGTGTTGTATATATATCGTTACTTAATGTCACGAATTGAGTTTAAGCATGCTTTTTTATCTGAGCACGGCAAAGTGACTGTACTTGATGTTAAGAGTCACGTGGAGTCCAAAAAACCAGTGACCACCGATAAACAATTCGTTTATCGGTGGTCACCAGAATCATGCCGGTCTGTATGGATTCTTCTTTTCACCCCGAAGAGAGAATCGCGCCACTCCACTCATGCCAAATATTTGTTTCGGGTCTGGCTGTTGTGGGACCGCAAGTCCCTCAAAGTTTCTGATAGCCACGATACAGGTTATCATAGTGTGGGGTCAGGACTACGTGTGTGACTGTTGTGTATTTATTGATACCTCACAAATAGCGGAAATCTCATATTCCTTAATTCAATTATCACGGTTTTTAGATATTAACACACACATAATAACAAATATTATGTAATATAACATTTGCAGTGTTGAATTAGATGGAAGTCACGTTTTCTAGCACGAATTTAGTGTGCATTGTGATGCAATTGCTTAGTAAATAAAAAGTGACGTGTGAAAGAAGTTAAGGAACTGGTGTACTTTCGACGAAAACAAAACAGTATGTTTAAGGTAAAAAAAATCGATTTCGACTTTAGGAAAAAGTTTAAGTTGAAATTTGACGGAAAATCAGCTGTTTAGACAGAGAGTAAACTACCACGACTTAAAAAAGGGGGAGATCCTCAATTGAGCGAGTATTTATTTATTATTTTAAGTATTTAACCCGGAAATAAAATTGCGTGAATATAGACAGTATGAATATCTCTCATATTGACATAGTTATGATGCTCGATTACAGCATTCTTAGCGCCTGTTTCACCACCACTGAAGAAATACTACTTACCAAATAAAATGAAACACGCTTAAATACAAAAGTCACAAGCTGAAATATATGATTGATTTACAAATTAATGTTTAATGTTAGGCTAATATGCTTTTTAAGTCTGCAGCAGTGCATGAAAAGATAGGTATACAAGTATGATTGTGCATCGACTGGAAATGCTATTACTGCATAAACACTGATGTATAATGTATTCTAATAAATTAAGTAGCGAAGGGCAATCAATATCGCTAGAGTTGACTCTAGCTTCATATTTTTTTGAAGATTGAGCTCCAATATTCCTTCGCTATTACTCACTTAAGCATTTTCCCTTATATGATACAAAAAAGCTTTTTCAGTATTTATATGATATCCAAAAAGTCACCTCTGCAAAAACCATTTCTATACAAAAAACTTATATTATTCTGGATATTTTATAGCACCTATATGTTACTTCTTATATGAAATTAAGTATTCAACTATAATGCGAAATGAGACAAACCAGTGGAAACAACAGATGTTCATAGAACATATTTAAAGGCCACTGTGTCATCGCAGCCCGAGGCCGAGCATGCTAACTCTTACTAATTGTTAACTAGTATGCTAACAGCCTTCACATTCTATACATTAAGACATGATCCACGCACGCCCACTAATGCGTGCGGACTTTTTGCACCGTCACAACATGCACTGTGTGTTCTTATTAGATGATGTATTTATCTTTGTCAGATTTTACACGATGCTCAGTTGGTAAATTATTTATTACGTCTTATTTTCATAGTGTGGGTTGTTTAGACGGTTTATAACAGCGTTCAGATATTTGTTATATATAGCATCAATTATATTGTTATATAAGTTTTTGTTGTTTACTCTGTGTACTAACAATACGTTAAAATTATCAGCCAATTTCGTGAACTACTGCTTCTTAAGAACCTGTTAAAATTTCAGACGGTTGAAGCATCGCATCCTTAGTCTTGGATACGTTATTATAGTCTTAAATATTATCTTAAAAAGGTAATATTTCACCTAAGCGGAGATGCGCGTTTGGTTTTTTACAAAAGCGTAATGGAGAGTACATAATATATGTATTTCAAACCATTGGATTTGTCTCGTCACTTGTTTCCGGTGCGCCCCGCATACTTCTGTCCTATCCCGCTTGTGATACAATGTAAATCCCGCTCCACACCGCTAACACTGTTTCTACTACACGAGAACGGGGTGGAGATGTCATTTGAAAAAAGTAGCTTGATCAATTCCTGTACATTTCATCTCCGCAGCGTTTGAGTGGAAACACGC
Organism: Amorpha juglandis; assembly: GCA_949126905.1. NCBI lineage: Eukaryota > Metazoa > Arthropoda > Insecta > Lepidoptera > Sphingidae > Amorpha > Amorpha juglandis. Next base: position 20,532,277 of record OX421365.1, read on the forward strand.
TCGTAACTCAGAATAGTAATACGCAGGAAGCGTTTAAACCGTTTCGAAATATAGTACAATTTTAAAGTAAGACTTACAAGTGTTGTAAAAGTTGAAAATTATACATTCAGGTTGCTGTTACTTAGCTCGGGTTCATTTTAGTAGGTGGTTTACTACTCTCGCAATTCGGCAATTATAAATAACTGAGTGATAAATAAAGGTCGTTTAAACCATTTATTGACTAAATTATGAGCTGCTGAGTTTATTGTAATTAATTTTGATTACGAGATCGAAATAAGACCTCTTAAACTTTAAATGCAGTTTCGGCTGTACGTTCTAATTGGTATTACAAAACTGTGCAATATTAAATGTACCGTAAACAAAAAAAGGTCCAGTATATTAAAGTACACTAGGTACTTTTTAATTATTACTATGTTTCTAAGAGTATTTGATAAAACAATATATGTAAACTAGCTCCTTTTGCTTGCCGCTCTTGGGTTTCGCGTTCCCATTGAGCACTAACTGCGCATTTTTATGGGATAAAATGTAGCCTATGGCCTTCCTAGGGTTCAAGCTTTCTTTGTACAAAAAAATCATCAATATCTTTCAGTGTTTTAGCCGTGAAAACGTAACAGATACTTTCTTACTTTCGGATTTATAATATTAATATGAAAGTATGGATATTTTATATATCACCGTATAATAAATAAACTCTCGCAACATTTTACGGGACAGGTTGACTAATGTCCATATTTTTTTAAGCTAATTTCAATGTTTCAGAAATCGGAATAACTTAATGTTTCTCTTAATTTTGCAATTTCTAATGCGATTATAACTTTCCATTTCACATGAAAGCAAGTACGTGCGTGCATCATCGTTGATTAGCTATGCACACACCTGTTTACACATGAACTGACGCGCATGCGTTAGAATTTGAGAATTGAAAGAACTGTTAATTTATACATTAGTGAGTTATATCTATTCTAGGTACTTCTCTGTCAGTTTCACAACTACAGGATAAGTGACCAATAATGATATACAATGGATATACATGCTAAGACTTCTCAGTGGCGCAGTTGTAATGCGTAGCGGTACGACTGCTGTGCTGCAGTCTCGACTTCGATCCTCGAGTCGGGTGACAGCGAAAATGGGTTTTCTATCATCAAATGCTTAATATCAGCCCTGGAATTGCGCCCGGTATGGCAATAGGCTCGCCTATAGTATCACATCGTGGGAAGGAAATAATTTCAGATAAATTTGGCTGTCGGTTGCACCTCTGCCTTCCGACTAGCTTCGGGTATTGCAGGCATAAGTCGTGTATTTATACATATAGTTTTCATTCTATAAGCATTCCAAGCGATTTGTATTACAATCGTCATAATGATTTTATAGATTTACAAAAACTAAAAATAGATTTTTGTTTAGTCATGAAAAAGGAGCAATAAACATTCAAGATTCAAATTACGAACGAACAAAAATCGGTTTTGTTATAAGTTTGGTAAACTAGGACTCAAAATGGCGTCAGACACAAATCATTCCTTTTTCAAAACGGACATTGAGTTAGTCAGAAGGTTTGCGTAAATCCAAGTTATTCATTATGAAAGAATGTTGTTAGCATCACAGCCTGTGACAAAAGGAAACGTGTCACAAACTGCGGTCTGTAATTGACTGGTCGGACATGTTTGGCATTTCCTTTTAAGGCATAACAACTTTGAATTTAGCAATTAATACAAAAATTATATGGATCAATTTGGAAATAACTGTTTCATAAAATGATTTCCGAAATATTTCTCGTATACACATTACGTATTCGTAATTTTGTCTTTATTATTTTAAGAGGACAAGATTTTTCTCTTTTTGCAAAAATAAGCATATTGGGTGCATTTGAAGAATTCATTATATCATTGACTAATGTAAAAGAATCAATTTCCTAGTATCTTTGGAACAAAGCGGAAACAATGATTAGCTCTTTGGCCTTAGAATTAGAGACGGCTCAAAGTTACGACTTCGAGATATATCCACGTAACAGTTATATTTACTGAATTACCAATGAATGTAATGTAAATGTCATTGAAGAGTTTTTGGCGCCAAATAAAAACAGACCAATCATGTACACAGATTTTGACACTTGGCAAAGAGTTTACGTGTTATTTGCGAATACGGGCCTTAGAGTAGATGCGTCTGACTCACAAAATTAACAAATCTTAAGAAAATAGATGGATTTAAGGAAAATTATGGAATCCAGATTTATCCTTAGATCCTTTTATGTTTAATTTTATGTCTTTATAAGTCTGATGTTGCATAAACGATTTGAATATTGTAAAAGTGAAAGTTCGGATGTTTTGGAGTTTTTGTATTTCATTAATGACGCCATGATTATCCAGGCAGCAACGGCTGAACGGATTTAGATGAAATTTGGCACAAAGTTAGACCATGCCTGAATAAAACGTGATTTAATCCCATTAGTATGTTCTCATGCATGTAATACAAAGCCGAAGGCGGAGCAGCGAATAAAAGCTGGTTCTTTTTCATTTCAATATCAATCATCATATTATAAATATTAAAACTGATTGCATATTATGCAAGTCACTTCTCGTCATGATAAATAGCCTATATTTTGAAATTTTTAACACTGACATTTACAGTGGGGCTATATTTAGTAATACAAATCACTACAAACATCAACAGATGTAGGTAGATCAAAAATTGCATCTCATAATTTACGACCAATCTGTATATATTTGGATACGTGTAATATTTATCGAATTGACACAACGCAATCCAAGTCACGGCTTAATTAAGTAATGCTTAATGTCAGTATCACACATTCACCGAAAACTTTGCGGCACGACCACGTCTAATTGCCGTGTACTTATTATCAAATTAAACATTACTTAACCGTGTTCCACCGCTCATAATGTTAGGAATTTATTTGCTCAACGCAAGTGGGTCAATATGGAATTAGCCGCTGTTAATAACGCTGTAACTGCGATGTTTAAGCAAATGTCCTAACCAAACTACCTTTTCAAGATTTACATAGCCTTATATTTTATACCCTGAAAATCACAGTTACCCGCAACCTTCTGTTCCCGAATTGAAGTCCCGTAAGAAAAAAATCGGGTCTGGGTGTTGTGAGACCGAAAGTCTTTCGTAGTTCCTGATACCCACGATACAAGACTCGTATCTTACTGGGGGTTAGGGCTATGGGTGTGAGTGTCTAAAAAAAAAAATTATAGTATAAAACTAATACTATATACGTTTTATTTTAAAAATGTATTTTTTCTGTCCGGAAACTGGTCTTAATGCGTATATAAAGTAGGCAGCCTCAAATTCGTGTTCGCCGGAATATGGTATTCGACGTCTTATTCAGTTACAAGACCCGTTTGTTCTGAACAACACAATACTCATGTTATTGTTCAATTACGATAACAGTCTTTAATTCAGAGCGAATTCAAACTGAACACCAGAGCGGTTCGTTCACTCAAGTTTTTAGATGAAGTTCCAAGTAAAGGCATTCTGGACAGGTCTACAGTGGGTCAACGAGTTTTATAAACATCGCATCGGCCCAACGGCAATACCCATACGATTTTTTTTTATAACAACGGTACAACTTTCACTTTATTGATGTTTATTATCAAAATAAACAAATATACTTGATATTTATCTTCTCAGGCAAAACTCGGTATTTTTTTTAATAGAATAAATAGACGAGCAAAGTTCTCGCCTGATAGTAAGCGCCACGCCTGCCCTATAAACAAAAACAGCACCCCACAGAACTTTGAATTACAAAGCACTGCATGGCACTGAAATGCGCTCGTCACCCCGAGACATAAGATGTTAAGTCTCATAATGCCCAATAACTACACTGGCTTCAATGTCCTTCAAACCTAAACACAACAATGCTTACACACTGTTTCTTGGCGGCAGATATTAATTAACAATTCGGTGGTACCAAACCAGACGGCCTCTCGCATATGAGGGACATACCACCTTGTTATTAAAACTCGGTAATTAAAAAACTAGCGAAAGTGTAAATGCAAAATGTTTAATTTTATGATTGATTCATCGGCGGACTTGTCGGATCGTTATTGTTGTTCTTAACTTTCACGCCTAATCTAGGATTTATATAACTGTAGATATTGGCGCCATTGTCTTGTTTCAATTGTTTATGACTTTCCCAGCACTAATTGTAAGTTAAATTAACGATACATACTTAACACAACTGGACGTCATAGGCTACAGAACATTAAATTACTACAGTATCAGACTAATATACGTATACATAATATGTGTAACAAATTATGAAGACTACCAATGAATCCATTAATATGAATACTTATAAATCTATTATGTTATCTATTTTAGGCACGTAGGAAGTCAAATCATTTCGGTTTCGGTTTCAACAAACTTGCAATTAATCAATTACTACTTATACATTACCACTTTTATTATGATCTGCTTATGTGGCCCACTCAACCGTGGGAAGTAAGGTAAATCTGATAAGGTCTAAAGTGGTCTAAAGGTCTAAATATAAATTGAAAAATCAGGTTTTTGAAACTTACCCTCTAAGTGTTTTGTAGTATATTATTATTTCCCGGTGCAAGAACTTCTAAGCAATTGAAACAATTTCATTTAATCCGGAACAAAATCTGGAACAAAAAATGGATTCGGTTAATCCGTTTTTCTTTCTTTTTTTGTGAAAGTGCGCGTTTACACATTCGTTACCATACCCGTGAACTTGTGCGTGCAATTCTTCGGACGTGACAATTCTAGGCATGTCCCGACAACATCCAGTTTATTAACTCAATTTGATCTTTATAAGGGACTGTTAGAATTCAAAATGTCGTGTACATCTGATAGACGCGAAGCAAACTTTGCATTTTTCCGTAGACAATACTTTCGTTTGATGTGACAGTACGAGCAAAACTACAGAGGTTGTAAGTGAAATTCGTGACTTCCACTTTTCTATTCAAAATCGTAATTTGCATGTGACTTTTGAAGAACAGACGTGTGTGGAGTGATCGTAAAAATATGACGCGTATTTATTTTTTTGTGTTACGCATAACTTTTCAAAGAGTGGTCCGATTTTGATGATTCTTTTCCTTTTCTTTTTTATTAAAAACTGACAGATAGAACAACTTTTTAGTTTATTATTGAGTTAGTTTTATTTTTGTTGATTATTTTTCTCAGAACATATTTTGGATTTATTGTTATTCATCCACGTAAAACATATTGAAAACCAAGAAAATGGTAATACTACAGACCCAATTACGACCGGCTCTGGTACTTCGATTTCATGTCCTAATCAAATCGATCTATTCTACTTCTCGAGTCAGACATTGATTAATGATCAGATAACTGTGTATCTATTTGTTAGGACCTCGTTAACTTTGAATAATTTTGTCTATAGCCACTAAATCAACATGGCTGTGCAAGTAAGTTAAATGCCGTATTTTATTAAAAAAGTCATAAATGAAATATTTCCCATGTACGATTATGCAAAACAGAATTTTAAATTATTAATTTAAGTCAATGAATTTAGCAAAATAAAATTAGTATCTAAATTTTTACTTGACGCGAGATAAAATGTTATTGCATATATGCATCCAACTATCATATCGTCGATGAAGTACCAATACCTCCTAACTGACAATTTAGTCCAAAATTACTTTTGTATTTCAATAGACGTAAACATAAACCACATCCCTTAGTAACTAATAAAAAGGTAATGTATTGGAAACTATATACTATCAATAGTTGATCAAAATAAATAAAACCTTATTTTAAACAGTTTTAGTAAAATAAAACCTTATTTTAAACAGTCTGGTGTAAAATTAGATTCTCAACACTTAGGAGGTATTGGTACTTCATCGACGATATAGGTTTAAACTATAATCAGAATCTCAACAAACATAATTAAAGTACGCTGTGTATTGCATTAATAACACCTCTAATAATTACACGCAATAAACTTAAAGAAGCGGTTAATTAAACTCTTTACAGTAAAGAAACATTATTTTAGCATAATTGTACGTTTGCGGGCTATAATTCCACTATTAGTAGTATTATAAGTTCTAGTTTCATGGTTAAAAATCCCCCTCTCAAAGAAAAAGATAAAGTAGTAACTAGAATACATTTAAACAAAGAAAATTTACGGATGAATTATATCTATTACGAATATATCTACAACCTACACTAAAATAAAAAGTAAAATAAATACAAAATAGCACACCATATCATATTCCACGACCTTACTATATCAGAAGTTTCGTTTGATTTCTTTCTACTTTTTTGTTTTTTTTTTTATATAAGTAAATGAGCATTTTCTATCTATACTAACTTATAAAATAACATGTCCTGACTGACTGACTGATTCATCATTGCCGAGCGCATACTATCAAGGCTACAAGTATGAAATTCGGACTGTATATTAATTTTGTTATGTAGACACCCGCTAAGAAAGGATTTTAGAAAATTCCACCCCAAAGGGGTCGAAATAGGGGATGATATGTATGAAAGTCCGTCATTTTGAAAGTTACATAAAAAAAAAACGTGTGCGTCTCGGGACTCTCGACAGAAGTGATAACTTAAACTAAAGTGGGTAAGTGAGAGCGGAGGAGCCTGCCTACTGCTGCCGTATGCGTGAGAGAAAGGGAAGCCAGAGTGGCGCCGTAACGCGTTACGTTACGAAGTCCGGTCAAAGTCATGTCAAAGCCCTGTCAAACTTCTGTCAAAGTCCGGTCAAAGTCCTGTCAAAGTCCGGTCAAATTCCGGTCAAAGTCCGGTCAAAATCCGGTCAAAGTCCGGTCAAAGTCCGGTCAAGGACCTGTCAAATTTTGTCAAAATCCGGTCAAAGCCCTATCAAAGACCTGTCAAAGTCCGGTCAAATACCGGTCAAAGTTCTGTCAAAACCCGGTCAAAGTCCTGTCAAAATCCGGTTAAAGCCCAGTCAAAGTCCTGTCAGTCTTGTCAAAATCCGGTCTAAGCCCATTCAAAGTCTGTTCGAAGTCCGGTTAAAGTCTAGTCGAAGTCCGGTCAAATACCGGTCAAAGTCCTGTCAAAGTCCGGTCGAAGTCCGATTAAAGTCCTGTCAAAATCCGGTCGAAGTCCGGTCAAATACCAGTCAAAGTCCTGTCAAAATCCGGTCAAAATCCTGCCAAAATCCAGTTAAAGTCCAGTCAAAGTCTTGTTAAAATCCGGTCAAAGCCCGGTCTAAGTCCTGTCAAAGTCCGGTCGAAGTTCGGTTAAAGTCCGGTTAAAGTCCTATCAAAGTCCTGTCAAAGTCCGGTCGAAGTACGGTCGAAGTCCGGTCAAGTCCGGTCGAAGTCCGGTCAAATACCGGTCGAAGTCCGGTCAAAGTCCGGTCTAAGTCCAGCCAAAGACCTGTCAAAATCCGGTTAAACCCCGGTTATAGCCCGGTCAAAATCCGGTTGAAGTCCGGTCAAAGTCCGGTCCAAGCTGACTGGTCACTATGTGACGCCACCTGGGACTTCGAAATTATCGATATTCCAGGGAGGTCGGCTAACGCTGGCTGGTCGATGAACCGCTCGCGTTACGGAACGTTTCGGTTCACCCTCCCATAAGAAGTTATCACTTCAAAAATTATATTTCGGTTTACATAATGATTTCTTACGTTTACGCGAATGTTACTCATTGAAATAAAACTAATTTAAACGGATTTTATCGCGGTTTTTTATTAATTTTGATCCCGACGTTTCGAAGACTTTTCAGCCTTCGTGGTCACGGGGAGGACTGAGGTGTAGGTTGTCCAAAAATGTTAATGTTACAGTATCTACCTTTAATTTACAATTATAAAAATCTTTATGGTTTGGTTTAAAAACAATATTCAATATATTTCGGTTATTGACGTATAACAAATAAATACGTGTTTCAGGAATTTTGGAAATTTTATTTAATAAGGGATGAAAAAGGGGGTGAAAGTAAATGCGAAAGTGAGTTTGTTTGTTACGCTTCCACGCCTAAATCACTGAACAGATTTTGATAAATTTATCTACAGAGACAGATGGGGCCCTGGAGACGGTTACAGGCTACTTTTATTTATCCCGGAAAATGCTGTTCACGCGGGCGGAGCTGCGAGCAAAAGCTAGTATTTAATAAATATCTATGATAATTATTGTATGAATCAATCAGAAATCGTTTAATGCCACATTTTCATCAGCGTACAATGCAATGATAAACTTTCCTTTGCCAACAGAAAATGTTTTATTAGAGTAGCAACAATGCAACAACAAAATGGGTACAACAACAAACCTCACCGTTAATATTCTCCATTATACCGATCTCCAATATTGCAATGCCGTCGCCTGTCAGTGAGATGTCACAATAACAAACAATCACTGTTCGTCGGTCACTAAATCACAGGGCTGACAGATATGTTACCAATAACGGTTAAGAATTTGAAGTTATATCAATAATGACAGATGATCCGTCTAAAAAATACCATGTTTTGTTTGTAATTTAATGGACTTTACTGTATTGCACTTTATTGAACTGAATAAATGTAATTTCCGGTGTAAAAATTTAACGGGCAACTGGCAACCCTAAAAACTAATAATCCACGAGTTTCACGCGATGGCGACAATCGAGCACGATCTTTAATCGATTAGCATCGCCAAACGCAGTGTAACGACTGCAGCTACCTACACTCATTCGATTGTTACACAAATGCCAGTTTCTCGTTAATGTCAAGCTAGCTTATAGCTTTCGATATTAATTCTTCTATTGTAGAGCTTGTTTGTTTTTAACTTAAAAGTGAATGATGCGATGTGTTGATGATGTTACATTTACTTATAATTATTTTAACCTATAAATCGATATGGATCCGCGCATAGCTAAAGTTCGCAGATGTGTGCTAAACCATCATTTATATGACTTTTCTTCTATCAGTTCTTACTTAATAAAATCATTTTGCCCAAAAATCCCTTGTCCTGTAAATATCATTTTTAGAGCACTGATGGCAGCTGAGTCGCAATGAGAAAATTTAATCTTGAATGGAAAATTGAATGGAATCACTTAAATCACTATTTCATTCTATTTATCCCTTCCCAATCCATATTATATTCCTGAAAGGTTGGCAACGCACCAATGTTTGTGTGTGATTAACTTAGATTATCTATTCGTGATTAAGCAGTAAAGATCTGCTGTTGCCAGCTTAACAGTATATAAAAATATCCCTGTTTTTTCTTCTGTAGAACATATTTTCAATTAAGAAACAAAGCAAACATTTACAATCTCGGAAAACCGTGACCAATTCCAAACATTAATTATTAGGTGTAGACAATGAACCAATTACGAAGTTTTTCATTGCAATTATGAAATTAATTATCTTATTTGGAGCGTTAAATCGTACGTGAACACGTGAATGCGACATCCGAATGCTTCACGAATGTTGAAAAACAGTGATCGCGCATTGTATCGGTCGAGAGATATCACTTTCAATTAAGAAGAGCACATCTCAATAAGATCGCAACGATTAAACCGAAATCATTTGTGAAAGATCCGAAAATACTAATCGCGACTTATGTAGTTTCTGTCAGTCGTGACTTACAGTATGCACAGAGCATAGACGGACGTGGCATAGTGACCGTATATCGTAGAACGGCAAAAACTATTAAAGAGCCAATACGTGAATTTTACGGTAGAGCATTTTTCTAAAAACTCGCACATGACTGGTGGAGCTTAACTATGCTTCATTTATTGGAACGAAGTTCCTTACGGCAGGCTTGGAGCGGATAGGGATTTTGCTGCGTGACCGAACTGAAAAAAATGTGAAAGTAAAACCGTAAGAAAAAAGCGTTAAAAGCGCCGCATAACCAGCCAGCGTTAGTTCCTTTTTTTAAATGAAATTCATTCAGCCAGTTATACTTGAAGTATTTTTATATCTCCTTCGATTTTTAAAAGATTACGCAGTCTGCCAACACGCATTTGGCTATTGCGGCGGACTAATAGGGCCTAAAACCAGTCATTTAAAAAGTAGGCTTGTGCCCAGCAGTAGGACAGTATAATATAGGGCTGATATTATATTATAACGTAATGAATGTGTCATGAGTCAGTGTACGGAAGTGATTATTAACAAATGACATAATTACTTTATTCGTTTCAATATGTAATAAGAATAACAAATTATATGCCTATTTATTTACAACTGCCTACTTACGGAACTAATATACAATACAGCTATGGAAAGTGAAATCGGAACGTGTTAAAGTAGAAAAGTTTATGCATTTTTAATTATGGTAATTAGTATCCAATTATACGATAATTACATTTCATACTAGTATCAGAACGCCATTTCTAGCATGCTCATGGTTACGTCTTTTTGAATATGTTAACGGCTACACGCTTACGTCCTTTATCTAATAAAATAAAAAATATACATCAAAGTCAAACCTTTAATTTCTTACTTGAAACACAATCCTACTTTTTACTATCTTACTGCTGTTCATGTGAAAGTTTGAATATTTGTGAATTTGGATGTTTGTAGTTAATTAAGCCTTAATTGACTTAACTGAACGGTTTGGGAAGACTTATGGCACACAGATAGACTGTGACCTGGATTAGAACATAATATACTTCTTTTTATCCCGGAGAAGGTAGTTCGCGCGAGAAAAACCTAGTTCTTTGTAATACTAATCATGATGCGCTACAATACGTAGGTATCAGAGAATCGAAGAGCCGTTATACTGACAGTGAATTGCACAATCAGTTTGATGCTCACATGCTCGCTGACTAAACCTTGGCAAATAAAAATAAATAATATAAGAAATGCGCAATATTCCGCGGCACGTGTTAGTCAGTTAGTTTGCACATAGTTAATAATTAAAATAATACATTCGTTAATGTAGGTCAAGATTACAGAAGCTAAGTTTGTGCAACTGGCGCGGGCGCGAGCGTACGCGATGCAATATACGCATCTTTACAATTTACGTTTTATTATTTATCAACACTAATATTTTAAAGAGGAAAGATTTGTATTTTTGTATGTAACGAATAAACTTAAAAACTACTAGACTCATTTAAAAAAATATTTTGCCGTTAGAAAGCTACATTATCACTGAGTAACATAGGCTACTTTTTATGCCAGAAAAAGCAGATCACGCTGGCGGAGCCGCGAGGAAAACCTAGTATTTGATAAGGAATATACATTGTGTTTATGTTTTCAGTCACAAATTGAACAAATTACTAGAAGGGTAATTGATCTAATAGGTTAAATGAATAAAATAATTAGTAAGCCCCGAAATACAAGAATTATACTGTCCATGATTAAGGGATGTCTTGGAAGAGCAATGGTTGTTTACTAGAGATTACTTTTAGCAATAAAACCGCCCCGTCCTAACATCCATAAGTTACAGATTTTTTTACTACCTAATATTAGTTGTATCAATCTACCAGCCTAAACGCGTACTGCTGGACATAGAACTTTCCATTTTCGCGCATATCCAAGTTTGACCGTCTTCTGTCTCTCGTCCAGCCGCCTCCCGCTTCGTCTCTTATGTCGTCGGTTCATCGAGCACAAGGTCGACCTACACTGCGCTTGAATAGACTAGAATATTTCTTAAAAACTAAATAAATTATAAAAAATATTTTATGTAACTGACAATGAAAAAAAAAATCTCTAGAAATAAAACTTTCTAAAATATGAAAGGCATAAATTATAAATTAAAACAAATGTAATTATGACATAGAACCGCAATCCGGTTATTATGAATTCTTACGACACTTATGAAGGTACTTGACCGAATGGATCCAATTACATAAATGTACAAAATATAATTATTCTAATTACATAATTCAGAGCTATTTTAATCATTTGAATTGATTATTCATGTTGTTGACTCAGATTATACCTAAGATGCTTTCTTTTTCTTTAATTGTTTTTATTTTGCTCTACATCTACGATATTGATATTGTTACTCGTGCTCTTTTGTATCCTAGTTTTATAATAATATATATTTATAACATAGGCCGGCAAACAAGCAAGTGGGTCGCCTGATAGTAAGTGATCTCCACTGCCCATGTACGTCCACAATACTAGAAGAATCATGAGCGTGTTGCCTGTAATTTCATATAATGTTAATTTCATGGTACTATTAGTACTTAATATAGGAGGGAGTCACTTGGTGGTAAGTGATCTCCATCGCCCATAAAGACCCACCAAAGTAATCACCAAAGTAGAATAGCATTGCTGACCATTTTGGGACCGATGTCGGTGACTAACCTACGGAAATTTCATTCACCACACCGTAAACCGTCCGAAACGTACCAGCAAGCTACCACAGTATTTTTATTGGACACTCAGAAGTCAAGATGCATTTAATTACAGCTCACGCGCTAAATCAATTGTGTATTCCCAAAGAAAACTCTAAGTATGTACCTATGTGATCTAGAATGCGAAATTTTAAGATTCTACAAGCATTCACACTTGACCTTGTTTTCCCCGGATTTAAGGAAGTTGAATTATGTATTTAAATTCGCAATACTAAATCGTCTGCCACAAACTTTTTTTTTATTTGATTGAATGACGAGACGAGCAAGGCGCTCGCCTGATGGTAAGCGCCATGCATGCCCATAAACAGATGCAACACCACACAGAACTTTGAATTACAAAGCACTGCATGGCACTGAACTGCGCTCGGCACCCCGAGACATAAGATGTTAAGTCCTACCTTGGCATAAAACAATGCTACAAACAAAATTATACTAAGTATTTTAAAAAAGTCTGATGCTTTTTTGCATATAATGCCATCTCAGTTATGAATGTTCATTACCTGTGCGCCATCCGGTTGTAACAAACGGACGAAAATGATTCATATTTAACGGAATTCTCGGTTCTAAAATAATTTTATATTTCCTGGTCACATTATTACCGATTACGACATCCAAAAAATATGATTAACCTTATTTCTCAATTACACCCACCAGTCATACAGATAATCCTGAACCCATACTAATCTAAACCAGTTTCGTAGGTATCAGGAACTGCGAGGGACTTGCAGTCGCACAACATCCAGACCATAAACCAAAATTCATGGATCACACAACCATTTGTCTCGGTGCGAGAATCGAAGTCACGACCTCTTGCTTCGCAGCTAGCTACTCGCCCACTGAGCCAGGATCCAAGTTATCATTTGCCTAACACTCAATACTTGGCGCTGGTTTTCATCTGGACTCTTGAAGTTGATGTTCGACAATTCATTTGAATCACGATTTTTGAATGCAGATAAGATATGAGAACTTAAACAAAGTAAGTCCTTATTTTTGTTACGAGATTAATCCAAATATAAAAACTTGACTCATTCAGTTGTTAAAACACCCGTGATTATCCATATATTACTGATTCGTCGCGGCTGTGATGGCGAGATTGCCATATGACTGATACAAATCGTAAATGTACATAATAGAAACTGCATTCCGAACTGTGCGAGGTTCCTTACCTTACATTTTCTTTATGTAAGATGTTTTATCGATGATCAAGCGAGAATTTCCGTTGTATATCATGTCCGGGAAATAAAAATCGTGACGAGCAATTTCTAGTTTCTACCAATGTTCATGTTCGTATGCTTCCTTACTTACAAATATGTTCGTTATAACAATTATATTAACGATCGATGAATTAGTAGAATACCTATTACAAATGTAATTATACAATTTGATCGGTATCAGAAGAAACACAACATTTATATCAATCGAGTTTTGGATAGCCGCATTGGCAGTGACCGGCTATGAAACCGTGAGGTCTTGGCTTCAACTCCCAGGTTAAAAAATCAACCATGGCACCACTTGTTGCTTCTCTGCCTACCCCATCGGGGATACAGGTGGCAAATTATATTCAATATTTCGTACTTGGACTCTAGAAAATATACACTCCATAGTTCACAATTTTATCTAAAACCATGATAAAAATATCCGAAATAATCCAGCAGATGGCACAAATACCTTGACCCCGAGTAAACCCGTGAGAGATTCATTAACATAACAAAGCAAAGAAACGATATGCATCATTCACACGCTCTGTCTCCTATGTAACGTTCTAATTACGTATCAAATTGGATTTTTCACGAAATGACGCATTATGACTTCTTAAAACATGTTGGATTACATTTTCCTCCGTTTTTGCTTACTGATGTTTATCGGGACGTATGATTATGTTTTTTGTTCAGAAGCTATTGGCCTGTATGACCTGTACGCCGCGGCGTGACGTCATTGAATATAAGCGAATGAAGCTTTATATAGGTACTGTGTTTAAATGGAGGCAATTTACTTGAACCTTTCCAACAAATATTGCTGGTGTTTTTTATAAGCGGCAATGACAAGACGAGAAACACGCTCGCCTGATTGATAAGTGTCACGCCTGCCCATAAACAGAAGCAACAATAATCAGAACTTCGGATTATGAAATACTGCATGGCACTGGACTATGATCGTCACTCCGAGACATAAGATGTTAAGTCTATACATACATTATATTACTTATTTATTATGATCACTCACACCTGTTTCCCATAGGGGTAGGCAGAGATAACAGACTTCCTCCTGCTACGAGCCTTACACCTCTTTGAGTTAAGTGTATATTGTCCCGTAATTTCACTGACCATAATGTCTGGTGTCTAACGAATTTACGATATAATATGCGATTAAACAGCATAAGGATAAAGTGTCTTTCATCAAATGATTAACTGCATCGACTTCGCTTTATCGAAAATGTTACTTTTATTTTTGGAACGAAGTTCCTTACGGCAGGCTTGGAGGGGATAGGGATTTTGCTGCGTGACCGAACTGAAAAAAATGTGATAGTAAAACCGTAAGAAAAATGCGTGGAAAAAATGCGTGGAATGCGCATAACCAGTTTGATATCTAGCACACAAAGTTAAAGTCGAAATTCCGTTAATAAAACAGATGGTTGTGAAACTTATGACATTTGGAAATGTAGACGCGGTTTGAAATTTGAATTTGAATTTTTGATTATAGAACACGGTCGTCCACCGTTTAGTAGCCAGTCTAAGTCTAAATTAATAAGTTTTTATTTCTATTCTATTTCTATGTAATTTTATGTTGTCAAACAAAAATAAAGAGACATATTTTGTTATTTTAGTTGATAATTTGAATTTTTTGCAATTTGTGTCGATTCTACATTAGCCGAAGGAACTTCGTTCCTACCTGGTGTCCCACGACACACACCAATTTTTTTAATTGAATGACGAGACGAGCAAGAGACATGCCTGCCCATAAATAAAAGCATCACCCCACAGAACTTTGAATTACAAAGCACTGCATGGCACTGAACTGCGCTCGTCACTCCAAGACATAAGATGTCAAGTCTCATAATGCCCAGTAATTTCACTGGCTTCAATGTCCTTCACACCGAAACACAAAAGTGCTTACACACTGTTGCTTGGTGACAGAAATAGACAAAGCGATGGTACCACCCAGATGGCCGCTCGCATACGAGCGACCTACCACCTTGTACTTACTTTATTTTAATGTTCAATATAATCGTATTAAATAAATTGAAAATTGTCTCGATCATAATTAAAATCTTGATTCATTTAGCGCAAACGATACAATACACGAATTGGTTTTATGGCGTGTTTAGTCAATGTTTTAAGAAACCTAATCAACACTTCACATCCGGTACTAAATCGTAAGAAATGAATGGATAAAGTCATTTGCCGTGCACCGTATTACAGAAACAAAAAACGACACTGTTCGCAGTACGACCTCGTGGGACTGTTGCATTAATCTGTGATACTGTTTTAATTATGCGCTGTGTACGACAAATGTTGGGGATTTCAGTGCAGAAAATTTCGGGTTATTTTCTTGGATATGTATTTTTTTTATTGGCGTAATTTACATTAATCTGTGATACTGTTTTAATTATGCCCTGTGTACGACAAATGTTGGTGATTTAAGTGCAGAATATTTAGGCTACTAATCATAGATATGTATTTTGTTTCTTGACGCAATTTACATCCGCTCTATACCTACATACCTCTGTAATCGAGGAGGTAAGTAGAGGTGTATCCAGTACATTTCGCCGAGCGTATCTCCGTCCCATGATGTGATAGGGGGCGAGCCTATCGCCAAACTGAGTACAATTCCAGACTCAGGGCTCTGAGAATTTGTGATAGAAAAATCCAGTATCACTTTTACCTGACCCGGGAACGGACCCGAGACCCGTTTAGTGTGCTCCTGATCTGTAGTCTATTTAATATGACATTATTTTGGCTGAAAACAAATTAATTTATGCAATAAAGAATGTTCTATCCATATTTATCATATTTTTCTTTCTAACTGTGTCTTAATAACTATTTTTGAATAAAGTTATCATTCCCATTTTTGTTTCAATCCTACATCGTTCTACAATCATTTAAGATAATAAACACATGTAATCGCATTGGTTTGAAACGAGTTGGAAACCGAACGCCATTTTTGTAATCTATTATTTTATTCATAAATTAGAAACGGTATCTCCAATAGAATAACATTTAACGTTTTTGCAATATTCTATAACTATCACACAGAATATATTATAAGGTTGCGAAAATTTACATTTCGAAATTGCTACAGGTGAATGAATAAAGATTAATTATTATTAGTCCTAATAACGCGTTTGATATAGATCCATTTATATTTATTATCCAGTTATCCATCTATGAAAATTAGATTGTTAAAGATCTCACATAGACAATAACAATTTGTCAGATAAAATTATTTTAACCAATCTTTATTAAATTACTGACATACACTGTTTAAAGCCATGATATGTTTTTCTTTAAAATTAAATAAGTTTATTTTAATGTTTTATATTATTTATTACATTCTCCCCAAAGGAGTTGATGTCGAGCAGGCGGTCGGTCGTAAAAACTGCAAGCCAAATCTTTCTGTAACATGTATTAAAAAGCATGTTGCGCCGACTTAACTACGAGTAAGCTAAGGGCAAGTGGAAGAAGGAAGAAGATTTTGGTTAATATATAACCTCAAATTACGTTCTCCAATACATATAATAATATGAACAAGTGAGAAAAACCAGACAAAGCTGAGTTGCCGACCGGAGCATAATTGCGTGTTCCACTGCCATATATTTTACTTCTAATGAATAAAACGTTCAAGGAATCGAAAATCAATGCATACGTTTAGGAACTCACGGCTAACAAACTATGGATTAGTTTCACTCAGTTAAAAATATGGAAAGGTTAAGAATTTATCCGCTATGTAACGGTTAGTTGCAGATGTAATCTACACTAATATTATAAAGAGGAAAGATTTGTATGTAACGAGAAAACTTTAAATCTACTGGAACGATTTCAAAAATTATTTGCTGTTAGAATACATTATAACTAAGTCACGCGGGCGGAGCCGCGAGAAAAAGCTAGAATTACATTATTACGATTTCTTTTAATGAATTTTTAGTCGTTAATTAAAAAAATATTTTATTGGGCCTGTTGTCAACCACACGTAGGTATTACATAGTTTTGACCTCACACTAGTTTAACCTGTGTCGTGTCAGGAACTACGAGGAACTTGACCCACAATACCCAGATTCGAAACAAAACTTCATGAATCACACAAACATTTGCCACGGTGCGAGTATCGAACCCACAGCCTCTCACTTCGTAGCAGGCTTCTCGCTTACTACACCACGGAGGCTGTCAACATTATTTAGGTCACACCATTTGGCAAAGTAATTTGTCTCGTCTAGTAGTTGAAAACATCTGTGTCTAATCGTTCGTGTAAATAACCTTTACGGTGGTTGGACGCCGGTCGACTGGTAAGTGCTCCCATTGTTAATTAAGGTTACACTATCCGTTGCGAACGCAGGTATTGTTACATGCACTAGAGCAAGATTTAATTAGTTGTAAGAGAACGAAAAATATTCTGACTATTCATACACCTCGAGACAAATTTTAATAGCATAATTGACGGAGTGCAATAACCATACTAGAGGTAATCGAACCTATGTTCGATTCCCGCACCGAGACATATGTTAGTGTGATCCACTAATATTGGTTGTCTGGGTATTGTGAGACCGTAAATCCCTCATGCTTCCTGATACTCACGACACAGGTTTAAGCTAGTGTATGTGTTGGGTGTATTTATCAATTAACCTATATATTAATTATAATCAATAAACGTAAAAAGTGAAACATAATCATTATGAAAGTGCAGCGAGAGTTGCTCGTATATTTCAATATTCAATAAAATCACTTTCTATTAATGAGCAGACGTACACCAATAAAGCAAACGTCTGATGACGTGGCTCTAGTATGCATCAGGTGATGGAAACTTAAATACCTACTAACGTAGTGAAGGTAGACGTGGTAATGAAACTGCACATTACTGGAGACATTTCTAATGGTAGCCTTGTTTACTTGAGGCGGTAATTAGCCATCAGTAGTCCAGACCAGTCCATTAAACAAACAAGCTTACTTGAATATAATGAATCGAACATGTTGAACGAACATAATGTTGGGATATATGTAGACTTTCATTTGATTAAATAGGTGTAAGTAATTATTGCTCTTTTATATCTTCATAACACTAGTCCTTTATTATATACGTCCAATTCTTGGGCACAGGCATTTTCTCAATAACAGTGATCAGTTCTCAGATTAAAAAGGTTCAGGCCTGAGTCTATTACGAGTTAACAGGTTTTATATAAAAACAAGCGATAATTAGCAACTTGGGCGTTGTTTCGAACCTTCGACCTTCGTTTAAGCAGTCCGCAAAACCACCGCTAAGGTATAGCTATCCAACAGATTACATAATTAAATTGCAGTTTCTTCATATTAGACATAGCTAATATCTTCCTAGTCAATAGGACTAAGACTGCACGACCCATGGTTCGCTGAAAGAGAATGCCTCTGGTATTAAGTCCTCTTGTACATATTTTGTATGAAGTATATTAAACAAATAAAAAAATAAAATACCTTTGAGCACAGCCATGGTGTCAATATTTTGTAAGTGATAGAGCTGCACCTGTAACCAGTTTCGTATATGGACCGGCTTAAACGATGTGGTATCGCTCTCACAGAAAACTGACGCGACGTCGTGAAGTGACAGCTTCGCTATTTATCATTACAAGTCGACTACACACTCATTATTCTTCAAGGGGTATATATTCATGGACGGTGATGGTCAGTCACCAAAATACCATCAAGTGACGTGTCTATCGTCTTATATATAAAAATCAATTGCTGTTCGTTAGTCCCGCAAAAACTCCTTAACGGTTAGACCCATTACGATGACTGTTTTTTCTGTGTTTGAGTGGGTCCCGAAATGGTTTAGATTCACAATTGAACCCGGTAGGTGGCGCTGCAAAACTTTTAATTATACGCTGCGAGTGAAACCGTGCGGTACAGCTAGTTTATAATATAAATAGTCTAGTCGCTTCAATTAGCACTGAGTAGAAGTAATTCAATCCCAACTGAATAGGAACGGAGTGACGCCCATCAAACAACCACTTGAAGCCGGGCTCCGCGTTCAAGTTGACTACCACTCAATTTGGTTGTCATATGGACTGCAACCGTTTGTAACAGTAATGTATAACAGTTTTAAAATGTCGTCGCTGCTGGAACCGTTGTTGCGTATCTGGTAGCTGGTAGGGGTAAGAGCATAGCATGAGACATAAATGATGTTCTAGTGGCATGCAATATCCATTGACTTGTACAGTGGCAGAAACGAGTTATTGACGGACTCCATATATTCTACCATTAATCATATGTCATAATTCATAATAATAATAATAACTTATGTAGATACTAGGTTTTTTAAAAGCTTAAATGACGTAACAGGCAGGTTGCTTGCTTAATGGTAAGTGCAATGCCTGTCCATAAACAGAAACAACATCACACAGAACTTTGAATAACAAAGCACTGCATGTCACTGAACTGTGCTCGTCACCCTAAGACATTAGATGTTAAATCGCATAAGCCCAATAATTTCGCTGGTTAATATGCTTTAAACTGAAATGCAACAGAGTTTAGATAGATTTAGTCTGGGTAGCATAAATAGACAAAGCGCTCAACCCAGACGGCCTCTCCCATACGTGGGAGCTACCACCTAGTAACAGGTACAAGGTATATTTGCTTCACGTATGGGAACCAAGCGAACGTGGACCCGGACTATATGCTTGGTTGTTTGCGTTGAACACTTCAAAGCGAAAAAACCACAAATTACCTTATACTCTAAACGCTTCGTGTGGCTTCTTAAATTCGACACAATAAATATTAACCACTGAGCAGGAGCGATAATTATGTCCATATACCATTGTAATTCATTGTAACTTAGTTCGAAATATTTTCTTATGGCCTAGAACGACGATCAACATTCTATTCAATGATGAGTAAACTTTTTGGGGCACTTTCATTAAATCTAGTTTGTACTTATTTCTATCCATCTTGTGCCGCATACCTATAAAATTTATATGTATTATATTTTACAAATAATTATCGCGTATTATGAACTGACTTGTTGTATTGTCTTTATATATTTTGTGTCACCGTGTTTAAATTCGAACCTTTTGTAAAAACAACATCGTTCTACATTCTTTCCCGAGACAAAGGAAATAGTCGCATACAGTCTTTAATGTCACTTTGCGTTCGAAAGTTGGAAGGGGGACGAGTGACGTGCACCATCAGATACAAGAACAGCTGAGGCTATTACGGGTGAGAGTAAACAACCTTGATGCGACCGAAGAAAGCTTTCGGCAAGATGCCAATTAAACGAAATGTGCCTATAATTCGTACTTTTAAATATATGAAATTGTTGCAACCAATTTCATAACGTATAAACGATCCGTGTTCCGAATTCAAAAAACGAAGTCGTTTGTTTTTAAATCCTGGGAATGTACAAAAGTTTAATTAGAATTCAGTCAGCATTCAATCAGTAATCATTGGGCATGTTCTGAGTACCCAAGTTAAAGACTCAGCATAAGGGCCTAAGCAACTCAGAATGCGCTGTCATATTAGTTTGACTGTTGACATCAGTTATATATTGGTGGAATTTATTATTTATACTAAGCAATTTGCTAAGGTAGCCTAAGTTTTTGAATGTTTACAAGGTACACCAGACGAAAACTAAGTTAGACAATCTCAGTAGATTAGGTACCTAGAAACTTGTATACCCAAACACGTCCAATATATCTATACAGTAATACCCCGGACATACGCGATAGGTGGGACCGAGCTATAACCGTGTAAGTCGAATTCGCGTAAGTCGGGATACAACTTGCATGCATTTTTGAGTGACATAATTTGAGGTTATCAATAAAACACAACGTACGTAAAACAATTCAACGCGGAACACGTTCGAACCTATCGTAAACGGACCACTAACATGGCGGAATAGGAGAGCTGACGCGCGCGGCCATCAAAAAGAGTAACCGCGTATCTCCGAATTCGCGTAAAACGGGGTAGCGTAAGTCGGGGTATTACTGTACTTATAAAATAACATGTCCTGACTGACTGACTGATTCATCATCGCCGAGCGCAAACTATCAAGGCTACAAGCATGACATTCGGACTGTATATTCATTTTGTTATGTAGGCACCCACTAAGAAAGGATTTTAGAAAATTCCACCCCAAAGGGGTCAAAATAGGGGATTATAATATGTATGAAAGTACGTCATTTTGAAAGTCACATAAACAAAATTTTGTATTTCGGTTATTGACGTAAAACAAATAAACACGTGTTTCAGGAATTTTTGAAATTTTATTTAATAAGGGATGAAAGTGAGTTTGTTTGTTTCGCTTTCACGCCTAAATCACTGAACCGATTTTGATGAACTTATCTACAGAGACAGATGGGACCCTGGAAACGGTTACTTTTATGCCGGAAAATGCTGTTCACGCGGGCGGAGCCGCGAGCAAAAGCTAGTTAATAATAAAAAATTACATAAGCTGTGATGCCAATGCTAACAATGTTTTTCCTGTTTGAAAGTATTTCGAATTATTGTATTGAACATAGCTTTTCCATTACTTATACTGGCTTTAAACTACTCCGTATTTGACCCCGTAACTGTTAATTCCTAACAAAATCATAGCGAGAGTTACTAAAAGCTTTTATTTATCCATCGCATGGTTCAGTTGTAATAACCATGGTCTTACGTGACCTAACCCAATGTCGTTGCACCAATATAGGCATGTATTTAGTAATCTATTAGCGTACAATGTCATTATATTTGTACAGCGAGGTCGTAATGTCACTCAATATAATGTTAAGATACGTATACAGCATTAAATTACAAATAAAAAGAAAAGTAGTAAACAAACTGATAGGTGCCGATGCCGTCAGATGCCGTCAGACTCAGTCGACTTTTTGGTGCGGTCAGTATTTTGGTGGCCGATAGATCTTGAGAACTTTACTGATCTTAATCGTAAATAGGGCCTAACTGTAACTACTTTAAACTCATTTTCATCCAAAATGCCGAGAAAGGTGGACCAACGCCAATATTAAGTCATTAGATTTCTCTTACCTAGAATAATGAAGTTCATTAACCAAGTACTCAAGTTAATAATGTGCTATAAAACAAAAAATCGTTGACACATAGAAAATACACATTAATAAACAGGGACCCGATGCCTCTTCACTTAAAAAGTCCATTATAGGCGGTTTATCGGTCAAGATAAAAAAACATATACCTAATGCAATTTCAAACAAGTAGAGCTAAAAATTTAACTTTAATTTTACTTTAAGATACGTGTACGATGGACTCTTTCCTTTCCAGTCAGAAAGAAAATGTAGTTATATCGAGATGATTCGCCTAACTTTCATAGTGTTGCCAGCCGACTGCGTAAACACTAATCAAGCATACAGAAATAAATACCAATAACTAAACTATTAAATAACTTGTAAAACTTTCTTGCGAGGCCTCCTTAGGCGCGAGGCGGTCGCCGACGACGCTCATCGCTGCCACTGTTTACCTATTTCTTCATTGTATTATTGTTTTTTTAGTGTTCTTGTTTTATGTATTATTCTCTGTCTCAGTAATATGCCGAATAAATGTTTTTGTTTTTTCTTTTTCTTTTTAATGCTAATCGAGTTCTCTACCACATCATTATAGTCATCTACGTTACATATTCGTAAAATTTGGGTCGTCATTAATACGTGACCTAGATATAGAATAAACAAAAAAATCCACTTCTGTATTTAATACACTGATCCTCAATTTATAGAGAACGATGTTTGACGATACAGTTATTGCATCGCATCGTGATAATTTGGGGATCGAGTTAACTTAGAGTGTTTTAGCCCTATATTGACCTTATATTTATTGCTCATCTACTAACTCAAATGTAGGTAGCCAGTAGACTAGTAAGTTTGACCAGGTCAGTAGCCAAGAAACATTTACGGGGGTTAATGGAGGCAGAAAAGAGAATGGTTTATGAAAATAAGCATTCTCTAAACAAAAATAACTAAATACACATACAATAAACAGTATTCTTAAATAATTGATCACCCACATAATATCCTTCCCTACGAGCCTGTGTCAATGAAACAAAGTATATCGTGCAGAAAGTCCTGAATAAACTAAAGTACTATGAAATCGCGTCAAAGGTCGTGAGAAACGAAGATTTTACCACCAAAATGTATGGTAATTTCACAAATTGAAAACCCCACGGCCCGAATGTATAAATAAGCAAGAAATATCTACAACAGTAATGTCGCGCTGCGGGCCATATCGAATTATGTTAAACACTAAATTTCAAAATCGAATTATAACCACGGTTAATTGTGGATGTCTCATCGGTAAGTAGAATGCCGTTATATTTACTGTTAGCTCGCTTTTTTGTTACTTAGTTATCACAGAGCTCGTCAAATTATATACTTTAGTGTCTTGTCTTTGGTGTATTTCATGTACGTAAAAGCTGTAATTTATTGTAGTATTTTTATAATATTTACCGATTTCGCGTATGATTTACTATACTTTAGCCTTAGAGTTTATCAAAGTTCAAACTAAGTTAATTTCAAAAAATAGAAATACCTAAAAATACCAGCATGATATTTTTTTAACGGGCCTAAAGTTTAGACGAAATTATAAAAAAGATAATAGAACTTACGTAAAAACAACATTAAATTAAATATGCGGTAAAAAAAGAAAACTATAATCTCATAAAAAAGAATATAATAAAAAGGAATCGAAAACAAATTTACACTTCTAATTTCACCACACATTTGTAGTTATTACCGATATTAACAGCAAAAATCATAAAAGCGAAAGCCGATCCGAATTTACCATGGACACTAATCCACAGCGGATCGGGGCGTAGATAAAAATGTAAAACAATAGAGTTTCGTTTCGGTGAGCGACTCTTGCGCACGTTACATACGCGCCTAGGAACCTATCCTGCATTGCACAACAACACCTATGAATTAATGTTACTGGTACGTGTTTAAGAGGCTAATAGGTTGACCGAGAAAAATACTAGGCACAATATGGATTCATCATATATAAAGAAATTTTCCTTCAACCTTGTACAGTTTTTCATTTCGCCATGCAAATTGGGTTAATAAATGTATCCAAGCAACTATTATAAATAATTAGTATTCTGTAATAGTTTCAGGTCTGCATATTTGAAATGGATTCTTTAACTTTTGCATACAAACAATGCAATGTCACATTCCATACACATTCTGTGAATTGTTTTTTTAAGAAGATTCTACACTTCCCTCCTCTTCTCTCCAATAATCTTCTATAATACAGTCCTTTATACTCGTAGTGTTAATTGTATGAATAAGCTTTAACGACTTTCTCTTTGATTGAAATATTGAAGCAATTCATAAAATGATGACTGTATTCGCAAAAGGGTACAGTACACATTTTGCTGACTTCATTTCCATCCCAAGATGTTATAAGGGGGATTCTATCATCATAATGGCCACGTATTCCAATCTCAAACAATACACGTGTACTTTTTTATAATTAAAACTCAAATACAAATTACGATTGCCTGACTTAGAATTTGAACACAAAACCTTGCGATTTCTTAGCCTGGGTAGGCTGCCACTAGTCCAATGCGAGGATTTAAGGTGTAGAACAACACAAAAAGTATAAATCCTTAGAGAGCGCAAATTATGCAACACACGTAACCTTCGCACATTCAAGAACAAGCTCATTAATGAATGAAAAATCGAATACACTAGTACAATGTCATTTCACAAACTAGGCTATAACAGTACACTAACATTAATAAATGATATCGAATTACTTAACCAGCCTTATGGCCTATTGTTCGCCAAACTGAGTTGCAAATCGTGTGAAAACTTCTTAACAAATGGACGCGACGCTTGTTTGATGGACCTTGTGAATTGTGAGAACTCGGACTTATTAGTTTTGGTGTTCTCCCGCTAAAAGTCCCGTTTGTTTAGCTTCGAATTAATATCAAGTGCCTCTAGCTGTCAGAGAAATTCAACCACCGCGACGGTATTAAAAACATTTCTCTGCGCAAGTTATATGTTATTTTTACAACAAACAAGTTTGAATTAGGAATTGGAAAAAAATATCTTTATTTCGAGTTTTTTTTTTATTATTTTTGAATTGCCCAACGTATTGAGGAGAAAATATACATACATGTTTAAATATTATTGAACTCACCACTTTCCATTTCATATTGAATAAATTCGTCATTTAGTTTCGAAATAGCCTGCTTTTTACTTTATTTCATATGTAATGTAGTTTTATGTAACAATTATGAGCATTATCGAGTTTCTCTTGAATATCATATTCAAATGTTAGTTTTGTTGACGTTTTTATGTTCGAGTAATGGAGCGTGTCATGTTCCATTGAAGCTAAACTATAGCATTCACAAATTACCGTGTTCATATGGACGGATACACGAATGATTGTTGCACCCCTTTTTCCGTTTTAAAACTTTATCGTATTATAATATCGAATCATCTAATAACTAATGTTTTGATTGTAATGTATTACAAATTAGTAATCTACATTTCTACACTAATATTATAAATATGAAAAAAAAATACTTGTATTTTTGTATGTTACGAAAACTTAAAAACTACTGGACCGATTTCGAAAATTCTTTTGCCGTTAAAGCTACATTATCACTGAGTGACATAGGCTATTTTTTATCCCGGAAAAGCAGATAGAGTAAAGGCTTCGTTAAACAGCTGTTTGACGAAGCCTTAACATAGAGTAACGTCGTCAGCCAAAAAAAAATCACATCTAACACAAAAATAATTATTGCCATTAAAAAAACCATACAACCAATGATGTACGGCCCAAATGACCTTCGACGCAGAAATAATAAATTATCGAAGAACAATAGCGTTTGTAAAACACGACAGCAGGACGCTTGCCTTCACATCGAGCCTATAGGCCTATAGGCTTTAAGTATAGACTTATAGAGTATAGGACATGTACATAATTAATATGCGTTTTCTACGCAACCGACCGTGGTGTGTGACAATAATTACTTATAACTAGGTTTGCACGGGTGTCATTATAGCAGACGATACTTAAAGTTTAACGGGACGTATTTTTTCGAATTGTGGCTTTCAATGAAAATCACGTGAAATTTTAAAAAAATATTGTTTTATGATTTTCTAATATCTTATTTATGTATCTTATTTATATGATATGTATCTTATTTAGACTGTATACATATCAGTAGAGAAAACGGCACAAGTAACATCCTTTGTAACATTTCGAAATAATTCATTGATTTATGTTTAAACGTTTACTTTGTATCTTTGCGTACCATTCATAAAAACAAATTACACACGAAATGAGAAAGTTTTCTTGAATACATTCTTTTTAACATAGCTTTTTAAAAAATCCCATCGATTACAACCTTCCTTCCATCTGCCCTTATTCCACTCTATACAATGGAGTCGGTGCAACATGCTTTTAACACAAAGATTTGGCTAGTAGTTTTTACGACCGGCCGCCTGCCTGACATAAGCCTCTCTGGGGAGAAAACACACCCAGACGTGAAACAAATGTTTGTCGATCACTCAAACATTTATCTGTGTTCGAATCGAACCCTTGGCCTCTTGCTTCACAGCCGGACTACGCGGCCACTGCGCCATGAAAGTCTACTCTAAGGCGGTTTGTAATGAACTAATAAAAATAAAACAAATTTCTACTAAACTTAAATAGGTAAGGTATAGTGCACACTACATTAGATAGGCTTTGATATGTGCAGTCACGCCTCTTTCTGCTCGAACAAACTGTCAAGACTACATACTCAACTAAGCGGGTCAATGACTCGGCTTTATCATATTTCTTTGAAAGTGTAATAGTCGTAAGACCCCGCTCACGACTGCGCTCGGTCACGAAAATCGCATCATTTTTAACGACGCGACGCACTATTCGATTTCATCCCCTCAAAGCACGACTTTTTTGTCGTAAAAAAGAACAAAAGACTCATTCATTAGTGGTAATTTGTGGAAGTGAAAGTAACAAAATGAGTAGTAAATTCATTTGAATGTCACATACATTGTACATACTCGATACATATTCGTTATGCCTCATTATAATGAACTGCGTCGTGGTTGTATATATCAAACAATATGACAAAACTATCAATGCATAAAATAAAACAAAGTCTGCGTCTCCGGGCGGTTCGCCCCAGGTGTCACCGGTTTTGGGGTGAAACCCAACCTGAAGTAACCCGAATTAAATACTGAAAGATTGGGAACAGTAAACAGTTTAATTTCGAAAGTCTTATTAATGGAGATTGTAAACCAGAACACACATTTCTGAATAAAGATAATGACTTCCTATTTGATGAGTTGAAACTTATAATTCCAGCTATAAAACTATTTTTCTCATCACATAATATGTAAATATAAGAGTACATTATTTTGTATTCTTAGAGCGCGTTTAATAGTCATGTAATCTCAACTATAATTCTATCTTTCATTTTTATAATGACAGAAAAGTTGATGACAAATTCTGGGAGCGTTTAAGACAAACGCGGCCCAAATTATCCTCATTCTCACGTAAATTAACTCAAACACAGTAATGAAAGAACGTTATATTTAAAAGTTTAATGTGTTTAATTCTTATATTAGAAAAAGAATTCATAAAAGAATCAGCTTTACAAAGATCATTATTATTTATTGGAAACATGGCGCAGTGAACGTGTCTAGTGGGAAAGCAACAAGCCGGAATAATGCCAGGCAATTTTTTGTTACTTCTCCTATATCATCATAGATATAAGTAACAAAATAACCGCTTTGCCTTTTTCTGCCGCCAAACAGGATTGTGTAAGCATTATTATGGGTGGTGGGTGTGGCTTAGAACTTTTGCTTGATTAGACAATAAGCCTCCTAGCACTACCACCATTATCAATACACTCAAGGTACTTTAATTCCACGCCTTCTTACCCCTTCGGAGAAACAGTCGTGAGCCTAAATTCTGTACAAATTTGAAAGAAAGAAAGAAAGAAACATTTATTATTGGACTAGACAAATACATAGATACAAAATACATAGTTTCCTTTAAATACATTATAACAGTTCCATGCTAGACCAATAACAGGACTCACCATTCAGCTTTATGCTGAAATACAGCCTTAGCTGTTAATTAACAGAACACTCTGTGTTGTTTTGACATTTTGCCATCACATATTTTATCCGTTGTACTTTTTGTAAGAAGCCTCATATAATTATAATTACATACTAAGATCATATGTAACCGACTTGTTACGGTCTGCTGGCAGGCCAAATAAATTAAACTGGGTTTTAAAATACAATTTACTTTGATCTAAACCAGGGTTCGAAAATATCCGATATTTATTATAAATATCAAAATATCGGATATTTATGATATATATCCGATATATATCAAGTTGGATATATATCCATTTTGTATGAAAGCCATATTATTATTTTATTGTATTATTTATGAATACTGTTTGCATATTGCAAAATCTACTTTTAGATAAGACATAATCAACTAAAAAACATAAAATCTTCTTTTAGGACAGAAGTTTTGCCGTTAATGGATTAGCACTTACCATTAGGGAGTATGTTTTAACTCTACTCCCACGCCATCTACATTTGGGAAGTAGAAATACAGTAACAAATGCTAAAAATTACTTATTATCAATTTATTTAACCATTTTTGTATTGCAATATATTAAAAAACATCTGATATATATATTCATTGATATATATCATGAAACTAAGTCTGATATATATCGGATATATATCCGATATATATCTTGATATATATCCTCGAACCCTGATCTAAACAGACCGTAGAGTATTTTTTAGTCCGAATACGATTTTGTATCTAATTAAATCGTATTGAAGACCTGTGAGTTTCCTTTAATTTTGTAATAACTTCGATAAGATTATGTTTGTTGCAATTGTTCTTAGAACATTTAATTCGTAATTATACGGACATTAACTGCAATATCCTTTATTATAAAACAGTCAAGATTCGTCTAATATAATGCAGAAACACTGAATAACGACATACATTCTCAGAATAAGTATTGGAATAAGTATTACACACTGTTGCTTGGTGGCAAAAATAGACACAAGCGGTGGTACGAGCCTACCACTCTGTATATTTATAAATGTATCTAAGGTCAACAATAGGTGTTTCAGACCTCACGTATGCATGCTCTGGTGGCTCTAAAGACATTGACTCATACCGGACTCGAGTCCGTTACCCGTATTGTTTAAACGTTTTTCGACGAATCATCATTCCATCATCATTTAAAAAACACTGACATCGAATGATTTAGTTTTAGCATTCACATTTACTAGGCGATGGTCTCTCGTAGGCCAGAGGCCGTTTAGGTGCCAGCGCTTTGTCTATTTCTGTCGCTAAGTCAGTGAAGTTATTGGCCATTATGAGACCTAGCAACTTATGTCTCAGGATGACGAACGCAATCCAGGGCCATGCAGAGCTTTGTGATTAGGAATTCTGTGCGGTGTTGCTAATGTGTATGGGCAGGCGTGGCACTTACCATCAGACGAGCGACCTACTAGTTTCGTCATTAAAGTTGTAAAAAAAGACAAATTCGAGTGTTTCAATAAAATTAAAAGGTCGTTTTTATCCGGCAAAGTAGTAGACAAAACTGTCTACAGCGTGGCTCTACCACCCATTAAATAACTTTGCCCAGAATACAACTAAGATTTGTTCCTAATCGTCATAATTACATGGATGAACAGGTCAATGATCATTGTCAATTTATATCGACACGTTTTGATCAACAATCATTTGAATAATAATATGGAGCCAGTTTTGGCGATGGCAGACATATCGAAATCGTCTCGACAACCGGATATTTTTTATTAAGCAACATAAATATTGTTGCAATAGTGAATAATACACCAAATACATGTTCTCAACTTCGAAAAGTCCTAACTAAAGATTTTAATATTAGATACTACGTGATTTCTTTAGAGATTATATTCGTATTGTTTTCTAGAAACAAGTAGTTTTTGAGTGGTAGAGCCACGCTATAGACAGTTTATTTGAGTGGTATAGTATATATTTTCCCGCCCACTGACGAGTGCGAGCCGTCGTCTACCGTACACTTAACGTCTCGAATCCCGATTCACAAAACGTAATGCCTATGGTCCATATCGACGAACCAAAATATATATTGATTCTGGACTATTCCATAGTAAAAATATGGAGAAATAATAATAAATAGATTTAGTGTAATTGCCGAGTGTATTTTGATGATGCTATGTATGTACATATGTATACATTAGTTGATACTGATTTCTATTTATAAGTTTCTTTTACTTTTGTACTGACTTGTCATAAGCGCTATTTCAATTGCCTACATGATTAATAAACCATTTGATTTGATTTGTCAGACATGGCAGCCGTTAACTTCGATTCAATAAAACATCTAGAATAATTATTATTGACAATAATTCACTGTCATTATTATTGTCAGTAAGCTAAAGTTTATCTTAAAATAAGAAATCTAAATTATCATACTCTAATAACCGTAACTACATTTCTTGCGAAACCAATGATAAGCTATTAAGGAGATAAGCACTCTCTGAGATAGAGCGTTCGCATTCTCAGAAAGCTGTTAGCATATATTTAGAATCTAAACCCAATCTCGGAATGCGGTCACGCCGTCGAAGGCGCCAGACCCACTTTGGAGGCAAAAACGATTAAACAAGCAACAAGGTACAACAAAACTCAAATGAAAACTAAAGCTGGCTGGTAAGCACATTGGAATGTGCATTCTGACCAAATGTTCTTAATTTAAAAAAGGAATTGACTAAAGCGGAGATAAGTCCAATAAATTTATAGCCGCATACTGATATTCGGGCCTAAATTGTGTAGTCGTGCCTAACATAACAATATTATTAACCTAATCTTTAATTACAAATTCCGAAGAGACTTTTTTTTAACCTTTGTTACTTTAATATGAGTAAAATGCTAAAGGAACTAAAATTACGATAGATTTACTTGAAGATTAAATTAATCGCGCAATTATACATTATTACGTCATAATAACGGTGAAGGAAACATCGTGAGGAAACCTGCATACCTGAGAACTCGATAAGATTTTTCGAAGGTATGTGAAGTCTGCCAAGCCGCACTAGGCCAGCGTGGTGGACTAAGGCCATTCAGTAGAGGAGGCCCGTGCCCAGCAGTGGGACTTATATAATACAGGGCTAATAAAAAAAAAAGGTCATAATAATACATTTTTTTTATTTCGTTGAATGATGAGACGAGCCAGGTGCTCGCCTGATGCTAAGGGCCATGTCTGCCCATAAACAGAAGCAACACCAGACAGAACTTTGAATTAGAAAGCACTGCATGCCACTGAACCGCGCTCGTCACCCAGAGACATAAGATGTTAAGTCTCATAATCCATCCATTGGCTCAGTGACAATGGAGTCTTAGCCTTCAACACAAAATATCGCTTTTTTTCCTAGTCCCAATATAAATCAGGAGAAAATAGTAAATTCGATCACTCCGAAAAAATATACAACCATATAAACTTTCGAGAATGACGGCACACATTACAAAAACCCCAGACGGGTTCATTAAACCGAATACTGCTAGTCATGTTAGCTGATGTGAAATTACTACTTTTACTTACAGCGTCATAAGTGTCATCTAGATATTATGTTTTTTATTAGCTTGAATGACGAAATTCATGCCAGGCCTGCCTATAAACAGAAGCACGACTTAGGAACCTTCAAGAAAAGCGTCTACTCTTTCCTCAAAGGCAGCCAATGCACCGTTAATTCCTCTGTTATTAATGGCGTCCATGGGCGGCGGTAATCACTTACCATCAGGTAACCTGCTTGGTCTGTCGTTTTTTTATTTGATTCAATGACTAGCCTGATGATAAGCGCCACGCCTGCTCATAAACAGAAGGAACAACACACAGAACTTTGAATTAGAAAGCACTGCATGGCACTGAACTGCGCATGTCACCCCGAGACAAGATGTTAAGTCTCATAATGCCCAGTAATTTCGCTGGCTTCAATGTCCTTCAAACCGAAACACAACAGTGCTTATACACTGTTGCTTGGCGGTAGAAATAGACAAAGCGGTGGTACCAACCCAGACGGCCTCTCGCATACGAGGGACCTACGTGGTATTTGCATTTGATTAACATCCGACAAAAAAGAGAAATATTAGAAGTTGGACTCCTTTGTCCATCTGTGGCAGCATATAATATGTATTTTTAATCCTAGCGCGGCAAAGTGGGTACACTCGACCTGATTTTACATTGGACCTGATATAGAGTGCAACATAAACATAAATAATGTAATGTGGCACCGCAACGCCTGAAAGAATGGGCAGATTTCAATGCGATATTTTGTTTGAATACTGGTATAATCGAGACAACTATGTTCGAAAAAATTTTGCCAAGGCATCAAAAAGTTACATTTTCAATTGACGTCGAGGGTTTTACTTCTTCAGACAAAGTTCGATACCGTAATAAAATATGTTTATGTGATTAACAAACATTTACTCGGGTCAAGATTTAATGGAGCGAAGAGATCCACGTAATTTTAAAACCCATTAATATATAATATTGTTCGCAGAACATATTTCGATGTTAAAAGGTTTACGAAGGATGAATGACGTCATTTCTCGTTGAAATTGCGTGTGAGGAACTAACCTCTAACCAGATGCTAAAGCAGTGTTTCCCAACCTTTTTTAGGCCATGCCCCACCTTAGAGGAGAAGGTGGTAATGTGGCCCCCCACTTTGTTTTTGAGGTCTCATGTGAAAAATAAAAGGAAAACATATGTAATGAATACATCATTAGTTTCCTTATTTACTTGCCAATACACTACATAATACGGAATAAAGAGAAATGCAACTGATAAATCTGAAATATATTTATTAAAAAAAATGGAAATTTTGCAATTTGAGATCAAGTGAGGGTAATATGGCACTCTACTGACTACTACTATGGAGAGACATTTCCATCACATCCCGATGAGTCGCTTTCAACTATTTCTTCATTATCGGAGCTACTGCTAGATGTTACGTCTCTTTGTTGCCAATTAAAACCGCCGGAATATCTGCTGAGCGAAAAGATTCATACAATTGGTTTTTCTAAGGTGACGATGTGAGCACCTTTGCTGCTGTAGTATTAGTTTTCTACCAAGAGGCTTATGCCTTGTGCATATCACATTCTTAGAAGCTGGAGACACTACACTTTGTCACGGCATCTATAAGTAAATAAAAAAATAAATATCACTCATGTATGACATACAACCAATATGAGGGGGCCAAATTACCAATATTGTGGAATCTACAAATCAACCTCTAAAAATATGTAACATCAAATATTTTACGTACGTACCTTCAAAATCTAATAGGAAAACGTTAATCGAACACAATATCCAAATCTCAGATGCGTAAACTCGGTATTTCCAGAAATATGCAATTAAATGCAAAACAATAACAAAGTTTTTGCGAGTGCAAGTTCAAACTGGCTCGAATAATAAACGCATGTGCTGACCTCTCATATTTTTTTTGTGCTTAAAATCGAAATTGTCATTGATACTCCCCGTAAAAAAAAATTTAGCTTGATGACGTGATTCTAAGCTAGAAATATCGAAGGGGGCCATAATATCTGTGGGGGCCACATTACCACCTTCTCCTCTAACATTTATCTGTTAAATTTGTCACCGATATCTAGCATTGCATTTAAATAACCCAAAGCGAAAGGGTTAAAGTCGTGTCGAGTCCATTTTTAAATTGCCCCCCTTAACTATCAAATTGCCCCCCTGTGGGGCATGGGCCCCACGTTGGGAGACACTGTGCGCTAAAGGGTTCCTAATTGATATGCGTCCCTCAATGCCACACAATGGGCACTAGCATTCCACGAAGTTTAAATAAAGAATAAAATGCTACCTTCATGGTTTATGCATTAAGTTGGCTTCTACTACAGGATGTATCTTACATCGCGAGCTTAAAAATTCTTACAATTGGCCGAGTGGTATACTCGTCCAGTTCTTGTTCAGTTGACCTAAGAAATCGGATGATTTTATATTGTCTGGTGATATAATTTCACACCCATACGTTTCAAAGAACCTGGATCAAATATGGAAAGAAATTGGATCAAATATCAAAATTATGGATAAAGATATTAGGTGAGTAGTAAACCTATTTAGATTAACATTTGCGGTGTAAGACCATTATGATAATCGCCAGTTAGAGGTCTCGTCAATTTTTATGGTCATCCTGAAGTTATTTATTTCACCGCCCTCTACTTCTGTCATCCTTTAATCTGTATAAAACAATACCTACTACTCGGCACCTTGTTTGTGGCTTCATAAATGTTGTCAAAGAAAATAGAAAATTATCTGTGCTATAGTTTATAGTGTGTGTTGGAATCTGATGTCCGTTTTTTCTTTTTCTAACTTTACTTCAACTCGAATGTACTTTTTCAATATTTTACCTGAAAAATAATATTTATTTTTCACTACCCTTAAACATATCAATCTCCATCGTTTCTTTTCACTCTCCACGTAACATTCGCGGAATAGCTAATTATAATACTTTATCGCCATTAACTAAAAAGAAGACCAACTTTTGAGCGGTGATAAAGATTGATCGTTGTCACACTTAAATACGATTAAAGTGACGCGCTTCGACTATCTTTTTTTTTTATCCTTGCTCGGCAAAGTGACTACGCTACACCTGATGGTAAGTGTAGCGCAATCCAAGAATAGTTTCGACCAATGATAAACAATGTATCCATCGTTGGTCGGCAAGATCATGCCGGCCAAAGTTCCTGGGATGAACTTCTTCGTCTATTTCAAAAATACGTAGTTACGTGTGATGATGACGGAACTTACAATATTAGAATAGGTATTTATTTTTTTCTTCAGTGACTCACTAGGCTCGAATGGCCGGATATTGATTCCATTTTCGTACCGATTCATAAACAACAAAGATCACAAAAATGTGTGATTTTACTCATAAAATATTACGTATCAAAAGTTTTAAAAAGACATATTGAAAATAGAACCGTTGTTACTTCAAATCTAACGGTAAACATTTTAAATGTTGTGTTGTAGGTAGATGTAAAACATCACTTCTTTTATCTAACACCATGTGCTTACACATGCCTTATCTTTGAACATTCATCACGATCAGATTTCTGTTTAAAATTAAAAATATATCAAGTGATATCAAGATCAACGTTTGCAGAGAAGTTTAAAAGAAATAAATTTTCTTATAAAGAAGGCAGTTTATTATTAATGAAAATTAACCTGGCTTGAATACTTGCA
Source organism: Amorpha juglandis (assembly GCA_949126905.1). NCBI lineage: Eukaryota > Metazoa > Arthropoda > Insecta > Lepidoptera > Sphingidae > Amorpha > Amorpha juglandis. The sequence continues at coordinate 20,567,995 of OX421365.1, forward strand.
ACCCTTTTGTATAACAGCCCACATGTCTAACACGTTACAAATATATCGTCTAACATAACAGTGTCAACATACCTGCAGAATCAACCAACGGGACTCCGCTCGTACAACACAATTGGACCAACACAAACCACTCAACACAACAATTAGAACGCGTCTCGCACAAAAAACACCAAAACTATTGCAACATGTTTTATTTTAATTCAAATTTCGAATATTTTCGTTCGACATATTTCGATAAATTTGAATGATACGACGAGACGATTTATGTACAGCGGCTGTGCGACTGCGCGAAGCCTAAGTCAGTGACACTGCGCATGTATCGCCCACTCTTTCTGTCTCAAGTTACTTGTTTAAGTTAAAAAAGGATGCAAGATGTTGGAATGCCAGATGAATAGTGATGTGTGGGCGTCTCATCAGCACATCAGGTTCTGATGCGAGCTAAAAAGAGACAGAGAAAATGTTTAGCCTTTTGAGGTTCACGGCGAATATATGCGCCGACGACGATGCGTTAGAATATGTGAAAAAATGAGGCTTTCATTGTTAAGGCCAATATACGCATAACCCTTTTTTTACTATCGTAAAAAAATATTGGTTAATAAATATTATATAGTAACCAGTTTTCTGATAAAACTGATTATTTATAAAAAATGTATAATATTATATTTTTTTAAATAACCAGTTTTATCAGTAAAATATTTTTAATTATGAAATTAAGATTAAAAAACGGTTTGTTTAGCATAAATCATAGATCATTTGAAAGAGGATATAATATAGATGTAGTATTATAGTTTACAAACACTATAAAATAGTAAATAATCAAGAAAATATTAATGGCACGCGTTATGTCCCTATTATAACAATAAATTGATATTTATTAATCCAACCCAAAAAATCAAATAAACATTGTAGATGCAATAAAATTGTATTCTTAATTACAAATTTTGATCACATTCTAACTTTCCCGTCAGTGCTTTTAACTAACATAAACGTAACTCGCAGGCTATACTAGTACAGGTTTACAAGGTAGTAGGTCCCTTGTATGCGAGGGGCCGCGTCTGGGTTTTTACCGATTTGTCTATTTCTGCCGTCAAGTAGCAACGGCAAGCACTGTTGTGTTCCGATTGCAAGGACATTGAAGCCAGTGAAATTACTTGCCATATGAGACTTCATCTTATATCTCTGGGTGAAAAGTGAAGTCCGGTGCCATGCAGTGCTTTGTAATTCAAAGTACGGTGTGGTGTTGCTTCTGTTTGGGGGCAAGCGTGGCGTTTACCATCAGGCAAGCAACCTGGTTGTCTCGACATTCAAGTAAATAAAAAAGGTAAAATGCTGCTAAAATTAATATACCAGCCCCTTAACACCTACCACTTCTATCAACCCTACAAATATGCACCTTAAGTCAAAGCAACAGAGTGTCAAATACCATAACAGAATCTAATTTAAAAAATGTAGTACAACCACTATCTTGAAGTTAACACCAAGTAGAACTGGCAACGTCGCATTCATCCACATACTAAACGAAGTTGTACACAAGTGACTTAGTTTGCAACAATTCGTCGACAGGGAGGCTGTGTCGCTCTCACCTGCATTTGTTATTATTTTTATGCATTTTAATAACAATTTAAACTAAATTTTGAGAGAAATTGCGATTTAAAATGATCGGCAGTGATTATACGTTGGAGTTGTGTAACGTTTTCCATTCTGGACAGGTGAGTTTTGGTTTACACAAAAGTTAAACGTATTCAAAGTTGCGTGAAGCGAGATGATGTATAACTCTCTCTAATTTCGCTAAATATGATCATATTTTTATACGAATGACAGATAACTTTAGTTATAATTTATAAAATTTTATATTACCCCCATTTTGTTTGCAAACACAATCAGGCTTTGTTGACAAACATATTAATATCATCGTATTCACAAGATATAAGATAAATCTAAATCATATTAAAAGAAAGACCCTACAACTTTTCTCTTTTAATATTTATCGATTGTAGAGCCGGACTATGGATAAAAACTTGGGTTGCGAACGAATGTTTACATATTTTAAAAAATATTTTCCTTTGACTATTAATAGATGCAAAAATCAAAATTTTGTAATGAATTCCTAATATATTATGTTTGACTGAGAATATCTTAGAGGTTAAGACATTTCGAAGATGTGTAATCGTAAACTTGGGCACTCGTTGAAGTCTTTTACTCTAATAACAATTAGACATCGACCATGACCATGAAATTAAAAGATCTTACAAAGATTATAGTCTAGAATTATCCATCAATCAATTGAGTTTTATATACGTCTTGATATGATAATTCTGTAGCCGTATATATGAGTCTTTCTTTATATTCCTATATATTTAATATTCGATATATTATAAGCCAACATATGTTATCAGTGTAGGAAAACATCTTGAAGAAACCTCTATACCTGAGGGCTCTTCATTAACTTTCAATCCGTATTAGTACAATGTGGTGGACGAAAAGCCTAATCTCTACTAGTAGAGACCGTGGCTAACAGTGATGCAATATAATACACGTGTGATACAAGTTACCATTGAATGCAGGTGGAACCGGGCACCTTTTTCCAGCGTCTCACTGGTGGCGTGAAGACAGGCGTGATTCTCAAGGATGTGTCCTTCACCACGCACAGCGGAGAGGTCACCGCCATACTGGGATCTAAAGGTAATAAACAACCTTATGTTATGGCCATAATAATACTCATTATTAATTACATGGTCAAGATTTATCATCGAAAGGGTAGGCAAAAGTACAACACTTGTACCCAAAATTATAAGGTGGTAGATCCCTCGTATGCGAGAGGCCGTCTGGGTTGGTACCACCACTTTGTCTATTTCTGCCGCCAAGCAACAGTGTGTAAGCACTGTTGGCTTTGGGTTTAAAGGATATTGTAGCCAGTGAAATGATTCACCATTATGAGACTTAACATCATATGCCTCGGGGTGACGAGCGCAGTTCAGTGCCATGCAGTGCTTTAATTGAAACTTCTGTGTGATGTTGCTTCTGTTTATGAGCAGGCGTGACGCTTACCATCAGGCGAGCACCTTGCTTATCTCGTCATTCAATGAAGTAAAATTAAATAAAAAATTTAATTATCCGAACTTATTCTAATCTCATAATATGATAGAGCGTGAAACAGTGAGAATTTCAATATCTTGGAAACTAAATAATAACTGTGGTATTTCTTAATAGTAATAACTGACCAGTTTGTTTACTTCTTTGTAGAAAGTATATCATACAAAGTAGTATAGTATTTAACGTCGTATTGAGCTTCGAAGAAAACTGGAACCAAACCCGTCATTTTGCGATTTGGGTCAATATAACGTAAATACGTGAACGGTACATAGCCAACCACCGTAAATGCCAACCGCTATTTCAACCACGGCCACGAGGCACCAGACGTGTTTACGTTGCATCCGGCGGATGGTCGGATTACGTTATTGCAAGTGTATAGCGATCATGACAATTTCTATGTTAAATTAACTTGTATCAACTCCGGCATTGAGACTTTTCTATTGTTAATGAAATATTTAGATTTTGGCAAAATATATTCCTCTGTTTAATGTAGGTTGTAGATATCTATCTACAACCTACATAGACAGAGAATATAGTCTAGATATATCAAAAAAACCTAAATTGAATCTAAATTACAAAGCACTGCATGGCACTGCACTGCGCTCGTCGCCCCGAGACCTTAAGTCTCATAATGCCCAGTAATTTCACTGGCTTCAATGTCCTTCAAACCGAATCACAATAGTGCTGCTTGTTGCTTGGCGGCAGAAATAAACATAGCGGTGGCACCAACCCAGACGGCCTCGCATACGAGGGACCTACCACCTTGTAACTTATAACTTACTAGCTTTTGCTCGCGACCCCGCCCGCGTGAGTTTCATACAAACTTTCATCCCATATTTTATCTCCTTGGGGGTAGTATTTATCAAAATCATTTCTTAGCGGATGCCTACGTCATAACATCTACCTACATGCCAAATTTCAGCACGATCCCTCCAGTGGTTTGGGCTGTTCGTTGATAGATCACTATGTCAGTCAGTCACCTTTGAGTTTTATATATTTAGATAGGTACTTGTAACTTATAGGTAGCGGTAAGCGTGCCCTCCTGGACGTGATCGCACGTCGTGTGCCGTCCAAAGGCCACATACTGCTGGAGGGCGTGCCGCTGGAAGAAGACCAATTCAACAACACCTGCGCTCTGGTCCGACACTCCACTCGTCTTTTACCTGGTCTAAGCGTTCAGCAGACACTAGGGCTGTCTCTCACGAAGGTAATATAGCTGATGTATTTTATGTTGGGGGAAAGCCAGCAGACGACTGTCTTAATATTATTGGTGTACTTATATTGATCTGCAGTCAGAAAATCGGTTGCCTCATGATAACTACTGACCATAACATACAGCACCAGAACTTATGGGAATTATACGAGGGGGTGGGGGGTAGACATCCGACAATGTTGCTTACCGTACCGACCTTACAAAAACCTTATGGACCGTCCGTAGTGGTTCCTTACGTTTACGCGAATGTTACTCATTGAAATAAAACTAATTTTAACGGTTTTTATCGCGGTTTTATAATTTATTTAGGTCCCGACATTTCGAGCTTTTCAGCCTTCATAGTGACGGGGTGGACTGTGCTAAAATCCGTTTAAATTAATTTCATTTCAACGGTCCGTAGTTTAACAATATAAATATAATTTCACATCGTCGATTATCTGTGAAACAGTGACACCTCAATCGAGCTCTAGTCTATTTATGCATCAGTGCAATCATTATTATAACCATTTAGGTTTGTAAACATTTTCTCATACAAATAAGTACCTACATTAATCAACATGTTTTTCCCAGATTTCAGGCTACCTGAAGTCGTCAAAAGTGAAACAGGTGATGGCAGACTTGGCCTTATCACAGGTAAATAGTCATATAATTTTCTGGTGTAATTTTTTTACGCCACTTATTCCCAATTTGCAAGTATATTTCAAAATAACTTTTATTTGTTGCATTTCAAATATTAATGAAATTGTAACCCTTCACAGGTCGCACACAAAAGCGTCACAAACTTAACGAAGAGCGAATACAGAAGACTGATTATAGGCGTCCAACTTATACGAGATCCGAGTAAGTACTGTTTATTCAAAACATTATCAACATACTAGTACTATATGAAAACCGTTTACCTGCAATATACATGCTAAGTAAACTGTAATAGTTCAATAACGTGCTTATTTCGACCTTTAACTAGCTGTCATTAAAAAAAAATTGTCAACTATACAGGGTTATTTTTAAAACACCAGCAACCTCGCAGGGGTAGATAGCTGTCCCCATAGGGAACAACTTTTGTTCTACGAGTTTGGATATAACTCAATATATTTAAAAAAAAATGATTTTACAAGTTTTTGTTGTGTCGTGTTTTTCTTCGTAGTATGCGGCGTGCGCGCGCGACTCAAAGGCGCCGCTCAGCTGAGCGGCGCGTTGACCTTCAAAGGAGCTAGCCCAGTTCCCCACGCTTCGCGTATTTGTTTACGTAAACTGCGATGCGCGTTGTAACAATCAAGACGGAAATTAAATGAATACTTATTTTTGTATGAAAAAATGGGTGCGTGTACTTATGTACGCGCGTGAGAAGTTATACTTCTTTGGCATCATTAAAACATAACTTCATACTGTTAATTTTGTGTCACAGGTGCGCGCGCATCTTAAAATTTCACTCTCATCATTTTTTCATAACGCGCCTAACTTCATACTGTTAATTTTGTGTCACAGGTGCGCGCGCATCTTAAAATTTCACTCTCATCATTTTTTCATAACGCGCCTAAAGAAGTATAACTTCAAAAATAAAATCTAACAAATTATCAAAAGTCGTAGAACAAAAGTAGTAGCTTATAACCTTAGGAATCTACCCCTGCGAGGTTGCTGGTGTTTTAAAAATAACCCTGTATAACTCATCTTATTCCAGGAACACTAAGCTGACATTGATAGCTCAGTGTTTTTTAAATTGCGAATTATAATAGTAATATGTATGTTTGCTTTTAAATGTTTATTCAACGTTATACATGTACTACAAGTTGCTTATATAAAACTAATTTAAAATATATTTTGTATTTTTTTATTTACGTTACAGTAATACTATTGCTTGATGAGCCGACATGGGATTTAGATCCACTAAACACCTACCTCGTGATATCAATCCTGTCGAACGCTGCCAAAAAATACGGGACAGCTATTATACTCACCATGGAGAAGCCTAGATCAGGTAATATTGAGTGATGTACGCTTTACTAGACACTCAACTTTGGAAATAAATATGAATTCATAAATTTTTATTGAATTATATTGCTGACTATTGGCATATTTCACGTTAATAAACGTCGACCAATTTTGTGATGGGACGTCACGTCGCACTTCCATCATCGCGTGGCTTAAACATTATGGGCCTTATTACAAAACGTATTCTATCTTTAAACTAGGTTTATATCGGCCATTTTGTATGGGTTACCATAGCTACTGGACGTTAGAAACCTACCTAAAGTTAAAATACGTTTTGTAATAAGGCCCTATAGATTAAAGAAAACAATTAAAGAAATTAAAAGATTGCTATTTCGAAGCCTCATGTTGATGTGAACTGGTTTTACCTACATTCATGATTTAATTTTTAGATGTTTTCCCATTTTTGGACCGTGTGGTGTACCTGTGCCTTGGAGATGTAGTCTATGGTGGCCCCACGAGGAATCTGTTAGATTACTTCGGCAGCATCGGCTTCCCATGCCCACAGTTGGAAAACCCATTGATGTATTATTGTAAGTTGACACAGCTTGACTATTTTACCATATTACAGACCGAGGTCTGTAATATGGTAAAATAGTCGTATACTCGTATAGTACAAATCGTGACTGCAAACTTCTCCCGCTCGGTAGTTCATTTATAGTTCCTATTGGCGGAATAAAGTAGCTTGGAGTGCCGACGTTTAACGCCATTGGTTCGTCAGTCGATACTAGTCGTCTATTGGATATTCTACCGTCCCCAATAATATCTATCTGAGTTCACAACTCGTGGCGGTAGTTATACAGTATTAATTATACATTTAGTTTTTACGGAAAGTTATTTTCTTCTACAGTGTGCCTATCAACAGTAGACCGAAGATCTAGAGAACGATTCATAGAATCCAACCATCAAATCGCGGCTTTAGTGGAGAAGTTCAAGCACGAAGGACAAGGAATTATGCAGGGCAACCTACACGAAAACAGCCGAATTATAAATCCGAACAAAATACAAATGAATTACGGAAAACCGAACGGTATTAAAGTGATATGGATGCTTTACATGTGAGTATTCTTCTAGCAACCGAACACGTAACAATATTGCTGCTTGACGACAAAAATAGACAAAGCGGTGTTTACTTTATTTATTATATTATAAAGTGATTACACGGCACCTAAGTGCAATGCAGTTAAAATACAACGTCGACTGTGTGCAACTATTGGGTGCATTGATTATATTATAATGTATAATCTTTTGCAGACGAACATTGGCATCCATTTTCAACTTGAAGAAACATGGTCTAAAGCAAATGTTTATGAGATTACTGTGTCTTCCAATATACTTCTTCATTTTATGGGCGTTCTACAACGAAGCAAAGGTAAAATCCGGCTCGAAGGACCACACAGTTACTCCTTTTTCCATAGTTACTGATACATTTTATGTTGTAGGACTTCCAGCGTGTCTTTATAACTAAGAGTGGATTAATATTCAACGCTATAGTAGGAACCTACTTCATCAGCATTATGAATACAATATGTTTATGTAAGTAAATATACATTATTGCTCGTACGCAACTTCTAGTCACCTTGTAAAATACACAAGCGGTAGGAGGAAGAGCGATACTATCTGTACGGTCTGACATTGTTGCACTCTGTCCTCCTGAACTTGTGCTCTATACTAAATATTACACTCACCTAACAAGTTCCTAGATACATCAAGTTTTGTTTAAAATACTTCATAGGAATAAATTTGTGTTTTGGGTAAATCAGTAGTAGTATGTTATCTTGCAGATGGGCCTTATAGAACTCGTTACTATGAAGAGTCGCAAGAAGGGTTGTACAGCGGCGCCAGTTTACTCTTATCTTGGAACTTGATATCTTTACCGTTTTCATTCATAAGCACATTCGCTTCAGCGGCCATTATTTACCCGTAAGTAATTAAGTTTTTACTGCATTTATCATGAAGATTATTGTTATTTTTGTTGTTACTTTGAAGGACGAAACGAGCGGTTCACTCGCTTGATGGTAAGCGCCATGCATGTCCATAAATAGAAGCAATACCACACAGAACCTTGAACTACAACGCATTGCTTGGCACTGGCATCACCAAGACGTCATCCCAAAACATAAGATGTTAAGTCTCATAATGCCCAGTAACGTCACTGGCTTCAATGTCTTTGCTACAATTGTTCTTTGTAGCAGGTAAATGCTAGCCACGATGCTATATATTCAGATATTGACTACTGGAAAAAACTTAATCGATGTCTCTGAGAAATAATTGAGTTCTAAGGAATGACTTAATTACAATTAAAGTTAGTGACATCCTTGAGTGTGGGAGTAAGATATATTAGATTTAAGATATTTTCCTTATGTAGGTTTGACACTAAATTTCTTTTTTGTAATACGCGTTATTCAAATAAATGGATAATTTAATAAATCCGTCTTCAGAATCCTGTCTGACATATCAGAGAGCATCGACTACGTGTACTTCTCATTGGTGTTGTGGTCCTGTTACATCTACGCTGAACAGCAAACCATGGCGGTGATGATGTTCGTGAAGAATGGAATGATAGCCGCCATTGTTAATATTTACATCACTTGCATCTACGTCATGCTCGCCAGCGGTGTCTTGAGGTAATGATTTTTTAAATAATATTACGTGTTTTTTAATCTGTCTTCTGGCTAGCTACCTCAATGTGAAGAGCATCGAATTCTTGCGAGCTAACTGCCCAAATAGATGATTTGTTACTAATTGCACGACTAGGACTAATTTGGGAGCAACAAAAAACGACAAAAACTGCTCCTTACGAGTCAGTAAAATATCAAGATGCGCCATGGCTCAGGTAGCGGCAGTGTCTATATTTGATCTGCTACCGGTCATCGCGATGTCTTGTTCAAGCGGCTGCCTCTAGTAAATAAACAGCTTAGCATTCGACGTTGGTTTCTTTTTCAGAGGTTAATCTAGAGTATAAATTTTTAGTTACTTACTTATAGTGAATACAACTGAAAAGGCTTTTGAAGTAATTATTTGTTTATTCACCAAGGTTTTTCCATGTGTCAAGAATACGATTGTTTCTCAATTGATGTAAGTATTGGGGCGTAAGGAAGGTCCAAACATCTTCCGGGCTTTAAGCCAACTTCACTGCCCCTGTGGTATGTCCTACGATCAAGAGACTAGGTAAAAGACACATAAGACCAACATAATTGCCTTAAGAAAAACGATCCAACCTTCTACTGAAATAGTGAGAGATTTTGTCCAGAACTAGGACAGCCAAGCTGATTACGATAATAAACAATTCTATGTTCCAGGTCATACAAAGGCTTCGAAGATTGGCTGTACTACATAACGTACGTGACACACACACGCTACGCGTCCATATTCCTGCACAGGAACGTGTTCAGACAGCCGACATTCAACATCCTTCCATACAACGAGTTCGAGAACTGCACGTCCATCACCAACCTCATACAAACTTCGTCCAACCTGAATACAAATTCCAATGCCAACTGCCGATACGCCAGCGGCAAAGCCTTCCTCACCGAGCGTTTTGGATCCAAAAATTTCAACGGAGACATATACCAATCGGGGGATTTCAATTTGAATTTCAACTTGGGCCTCTCTTTTGCATTTTCTTTAGGTATAATGGTGTTTAATAAGTTTTTGTATTTGATGCCACTGCCCAGTTACGTCACGGATAAGTTTAGAGAATAGATGTGTTGTAGTAAATTAAATATCGATTATTGAGAATTATTTTTGTTTGTATCCGCCCTATGATTATAGTACTCATTGACATTTCAGCTAATTAATCACTATTCTCGGGTATTACCACACGATGTTTCCTTCACCGTTAAAGCAAGCCATAATTAACAATTAATGCACACGTAACTTAGAAAAGTCAGAGGTGCATACTCTTGGGCTGGTTTCGAAGCTGCGACTGGTTTGCGACTTTCGTCTTGACGGCCCGTACATCCTCTCGCTGAGCTATCGCCGCTGAGTGTTTGATGATTAGAATAATAATATTACACTTTTAGATTAGAATTTGCAATATCTTTTTAAATACTTAACTAAAACCACAACTTTACATGGTTTCAAACACAAAAATTACACAATAAGAAAAATATGTAGTTATTAAAATAAAATTTATTATTATGTATCGACACTTAATTAACTTCTAACTCACAAATCGTTCACCATTACTTTAAACACAAGCACATCCTTGTCCTTACATTTACGAGATCGTATAATCTTCAATAACTTTTGGATAGGTGTAGAGGACCGCAGAGTCCGACTGACTTTCATTGTCATTTTCAGCTGGGACACACGCCGTCCCATCCTCTGAAATAAAAACACATTTTTTTACGCAACATCGCTGAGGCCGCGCTGACTATCGTATTTCCGAAATATCCTTGAAGTTTTCGAGTGGTAGAGCCACCCTGTACACAATTTTGTTTTTGAAAACCGACGTAAAATAGCGGCTTGCTGCGTTTTGTACGGTGGGTGAGATATCCAGAGGCCCAAACCCAACTCCCCTTCCCAATCCTTAATTATCCTTTTCCTTTAAGTTCGGCAACGCGCCCATGATTCTGCTGGTATTGTGGGCGTACATGGGCGGTAGATTTTGATTGAAGTCGCCTCACCTCATTCGAAGTGGGACATTGTACTGACTCAAGTACAAAGAGTAAAAAAGAGGTTACTCTTACAAACTCATTTAAAAATCGTATTTTATTCAACACTTAATGGAACATATGTATAAACTGTGTGTAACTCTCTTACCTCCATATAACACAATGGTCTTATTTAATTTGTTCATGGTTACCTGAAAGCAGAGAAATCTTTGCTATAATATTTATAGAATTTGCTAAGTTCAAGCGCCTATACACACCGAACCCGGCGACTCGGATTTGTTGGCGGGTTTGAGGGCGACTTCACACCATTGTAAATTGGTAAACTCTGTCTTGACAGTTAGAGGAACTTGTTGGTAAGTATAAAATGGTCTAAATGGATGTATGACTGTCGAACATGCCCCAACGGAACAAGCTACCATGGTAGATTGACATCATGTGTTTATATTTAGTCTATAGTTAGTGGGTCTATATTTAGTCAGGTACAAATGTGTTTCAGGCATAGCTCAGACAGTAAACAAAAAGCCTATCTTGATGATATACATTATTCAAGTAAATTTAATAAAATTGACATTAGGTAAAAATATACTGAATCTAGTCTTCTACCACCTGGCTTTATCCCACTTGCAGTGGGGTCAGCGCAGCAAGTTTTTAACACATGTTACTGTAAGATTAGGTTTGTAGCTTTTACAAGCAGCTACCTAACGTCAACCCCTCTGGGAAGAATACAAAATCTAGTACTTAATCTCAATAATGTAATTGTCATATGATTATAATCTGGTATTACATATGACATTATATAATAGATATGCGAGAGGTTGCCCGTATTGGTACTACCGCTTTTTATATTTCTGTCGCCAAACAGCAATGTGTAAGCAATGTTGTAATTCAGTTTGAAAGACACTGAACCTAGTGCAGATAATATTACGAGCCTTAACATCCAATGTCTTAGGGTTCCAAGCATGGTCCAATGCCATACAGCTCTTTGTAAATCTAGGTTCTGTAGTGTTGCTTCTGTTTATTTTTCATGTCTACCATCAGGCTTAGCTCATTCCAAATTTTGACCAATAAAGAAACAATGTTTATACTTACAGGTGATAAAACAATTTCCCTATATTTTTTCAAATATAATCTTAAAGGTTCAACATAATTGTCAAATCCGAGTGTGTTCATGGAAAAAAGAACATCTTCACCATTTATGGTCTTTCTTTTTTCCGTTTGACACCGGTCACTGGCTTCACTTGTCACAAATGATATGAACTCTGATATGCATTCTTGCATACATTCTCTTGCATCTTTTGCTATCTAGAAATAATAATAATTTAATTTCTTTAATTATCAAAGTATGTAAGATCCTTGGCCAAATGGCCAAACAATACTTTTCTCTTTCTGGCATGACAAAGTTTCTATACTGGGCCTGATGTTAAGTACAGTACTGCCCAATAGTATATTATTGACCATCTAGGGATATTTTGGCTTACTGCCCAATGGTATATTATTGACCATCTAGGGATATTTTGGCTCTCAATTTTGGTAGAATTATAGAAATAATAATAATTATTTTCCTTAATTCACAAAGTATTTAAGATCATTGGACAAATAAATCTTTTTTCTTCTTGGCATGACAAAGTGACTATACTGAACCTGATGTTAAGTACAGTACTGCCCAATGGTATATTATTGACCATCTAGAGATATTTTGGCTCTCAATCTTGGCAGAATTATGCTGGCCTGGTGTTATAGGATATACACTGGCTGGCCCCTGAATGTGATTCACCGGAACGAGCCACTATGACCAGGTATCCTCTCACCAGCAATTTAAATTCCAGTCTGTCCTTTGATATTCAAGTGGTTTTTTTAGAAACTATAAAACATTTTATGTACAAGTAGACATAAAAAATCATCATCGAGACATGCATATTTTAAGGGTTAACTAAATTAGCTTGGCTATTCCACTTTCTAATGCATTAAGTGCTAGATTATTAGAGATTGAATAAAAATAAATACCTTTGCATTCTCTGGTATAGCCCGCTTCATAATTTTTGCAATATTAGCAATAGGTAAGAATCTGTCTTGCTCTCTGAGCGGAGCGTTTTTACTTCCCGAGTCGGAATTGTTTTCATCATCTGAAAAATCAAACAGTTATTACACCTACTTACAATTGTTTCCACAGTACGTATTTGCACAATTTACCTAAAACATCGTCGGAATTCACGACGTACGTATCTTCGTCAACCAAAAACCCAGGGCATCTCACCAAATCATTTCCAAGATCATCACCTTCCATGGTTCAACATCAAACTACAATTGCTAGGTTAGAAATATCTCAGAGACTATGTAGCTTGCTTCTACTTTTTAAACTAACGATTTAAAAGAAATAACATTAATATTGATGTATATCAAAATTATTCATGTTAATTCGAACTCCAAATTATATGTTTACGATTAATTCAACCATCACAAATCACAGTCCAAAACAGTAATGCAGTATGACCAGATTTTACTTGAGAAATCTACTGTAGACACGACGAAAGAATCTTTAAACATTTTATTTATAATGACGCGATAGCGAAGCCTGAAATTAGCAGCGCTGTATTATTTAAATTATTCAGCCAAGTCCCAGTAGACACAAAACTAAATAATAAAATAATTATGAAAATATACCCCTAACAGTAACATGCATAATCCTGACCCCACACTAAGTTAACTGAGGGACATCCGTTCCTACACACCCAGATCTTAGTCACCCAAATATTAGTCTTAACTCGAGAATCTAACCACTGAAACGACCTTTCGTTTCACAGCCGACTACGTCCGCTCGCTAGACTGCGGAGGCTGTTAATTACTAATGCAGGTTAGGTTACTAGGCTAGATATGTGTCGACTTGATAATATATACGCGTGGTTATTTTTGTATCAATGAAAGTCTAAAAAATATGGAGGATACTGTAGGCTATAGTATAGACTATAGGGTTTAGTTCCAGAAGTAAAACACTATATTCACTTTAACCGTTTATTATATTGTAGTTAAGACACCTTTACTCAACAATTAAATGCACTTCACCGATGTGTACACTTTGACGACTAAGAAACGACTGGCGTGCTCTGTTTTTTTTTTTTTTTTTTTTTTTGTGTTGACGCTTGCTGTAAGCCTGACGAGAGTCGGCTGTATACAGCTTCACCGGACTTTCGGGCGAGCGCTTTCAGGCGCTCTCAGCCCTTGACTAGGTGACCACCGCTGAGGGCACCCCCTTTGGGGTACGAACCTCGGCTCAGGACGGTCACCGGAGAGGGCAGAGACATCTGCGATTGGGGTTTAGGGGACTTTTAAAATTGTAGTGGGAGTGGGTTTGGGAATCAAACTGCCGGCTTTGTGTAACTTACTTGAACTTTAATCACTAACACTTTACATTATGTTACATGAAAATTAAAGTAATGCGACAGCGGGTGAGCCGACACGCGCGAGCATAGGTGCGTACGCGCAACCCGGAAGTTATCGGCCGACTGCCCTCGGCGCCCGTGCCTACGTGACAAAATGACGGGCGCGCGCACGCCACCCCTTTCCCTGAACGACCACTCACAGCGAGAGTCGTTCAGGGGCTACTCCACGATTGGATCGCGGCGGTAACCTTATATGGTCATGCGCGAAGGCTCCCGGAGCAGGCCTTATATGGTCACACGCTACATCCTCCCCCTCGAGTTCATAAGGCCGTCCACGGCGATGAACTCGCTCAACGCTCCGGTCCTGCCGACGTGGACGACCTCTTTTACGCCTAGGCATAACCGGTGAAGGAGGCGACCCATCTCTATTGTAATAGCGTGCAAGCTGAGACGCATGGAACTTGCCCAAGACTTCCCCAGGCGAGTCTAAACTTGATAAAAGGTAAGTAGTAGGGCTAACGCGAGCCTTTACCACATAGGGTCCATCTCTTTTCGGAACAAATTTAGCGGTAACATTCTTAGCAGTGTTGCTAAGAACCCGAGATGCTACTAAAACCTTGTCACCTACGCTGAAAACCTCCCCAAGCTTACGCGATTTGTCAGCGTACTCCTTTCGCCGATCTTGTTGCGTCTCTACCCTATCCCTGATAGTGACTAACGAGTTCACGAAGGATTTTAAATAAGGTGTTATTTGTGGCACGAAATTGTCTTTTTGTAAGACTGCGCTGATATCATGGCGTACCTGCAGCGGAGATCGTAGCTCACGAGCAAACGTGAGGTACGCCGGTGTGACACCCGTGGCCTGACAGCAAGCAGAGTTCATAGCAAACCTTACAGAGGGTAAGTGGAGCGGCCAGCCGTTATGCTGCACATCCACTAATTGAGCAAGTTGAACCTTTAGGTCCCTGTTCTTTCTTTCAGCTGGATTTGCCTGTGGATGATAAAGCGGTAGAAGGTCCTGTGCGATACCTAAGACGTACATGCACTGTTGCATTACCGCTGAGATGAATTGAACTCCGTTGTCAGAAATTACACGGCGTGGAAGTCCGTATCGCAGGAAATATTCTTCGATAAGGACTCGGGCACAAACCTCTGAAGTTGCTTCCTTCAGGGCGAACAGCTCAACCCAACGAGTCGCCGTGTCTTCCACTAACAGAACCCATCTTTCCCCTTTTTCTCCTGGTGGAAGCGGACCAAAAAGGTCGACGGCCAGGACTTCGTTTCGTTGGTTGAGAACCGGTGTTTGTAGGAGACCCGAAGGTTTCTCATTGGATGATTTGTATCGTTGACAAACCACACATGTCTTTATATAGTCAGCAATAATACGACGCATACCTGGGAAGCAGAAACGTTGAGAAATGCGGCTGAAAGTCCTCTCAATCCCCTGGTGTCCTGCTACTGGAGAATCGTGACACTCCCTCAAGATGTCGAGCTGAAGACTGGCAGGGACTACTAGCTGCGGTTCTTCACTGTCAACATCGGGATTGTACCTGTACAACACGCCTTGCTGCATGAAATATCCTCTTTCAGACCAACGCTTCATTTCCAGGGATGCTGTGTCAGCGTTATTTTCTAAGCCATTTATTATCTTTTCCAGATCCGAATCTTCGAGCTGAGCGCTTCGAAGATCTGTGGGGCTGCGCGCAGGTAAGTCCACGACTACTGAACACACACCACACTGATCTTTTTCCTCTTCATTACAGGTAGGACGGCTGAGCGTGTCAGCAACTACATTCGTCTTACCTGGGGTATATTCAAACTGGATGTTGAAAGACTGTAACTTTAAAGCCCACCGTACTAACCTTCCTGACGGTGACTTTAAGGTGAGCAACCATTTAAGGGGCTGATGGTCGCTACCGACGACGACCGTATGACCCTCGATATAGCCTCTGAAGCGTTCTACAGCCCATACAACAGCGAGAGCTTCTCTCTCGGTTGTGCTGTAGTTGCGTTCTGCCGAAGTTAATAGGCGATTGGCGTACTCTATCGGTCGTTCACTCTTTACATCCTCACCTTGTAGCAGAACTGCGCCAAGAGCATAGTTGCTCGCGTCGGTCCGCAAGATAAATGGTTTGCTGTAGTCTGCTTGGACCAGGATAGGAGCAGAAGTAAGACGCCTTTTCAGCTCATTGAAAGCCTGCGCCTGCTCCGAATTCCATACCCATACCTGATTTTTCTTTAAAAGGCGAGTAAGTGGCTCAGCCACAGCAGAGAAGTTCTCGATGAACTTTCTGAACCATGAACAAGTCTGTAGAAAAGTTCGTAAGTGACGCAACGAAGAAGGTGCCTTCATGTCCAAGACACAGCTTACCTTGTCATCGTCGGGCGAGATCCCGTCCTGAGATATAACGTGGCCAAGGTACTTTACCTTCTCACGTGCAAACACACACTTTTCGCGGTTAGCGCGTAAACGATACTTACGTAACCTGTCAAAAACTGCTCGTAGATCCGCTAGGTGCTGATCAAATCCCTCAGAGATTACCAAAAGATCATCTTGGTATCCCAACAAGGTCACGTTCCTCAAGGATGAAGCAGAGCGGAGTCTGTCAATGAGCCGTTGGAACGTGGACGGCGCGTTCTTCAAGCCGAAAGGCATGCGCTTGAAGCGATACGTACCAAACGGCGACACGAACGCTGTTTTGTCCCGGTCAGTAGGGTTGACACTTACCTGCCAGAAGCCACTACGCATGTCCAGCGTACTCATGAAGCAGTTGCGCTTTGTTGACTGCACGAGCTCGTCAATCAACGGCATCGGATAAACATCAGTCTTCGTGACTGCATTTAGTTTGCGGTAATCCACACAAAAACGAACCTTACCATTAGCTTTAGGCACTAGAAGAGCGGGAGATGTCCATGCCGATTCACACTCTTCGATAATACCATCCTCCAACATTTTCTCGATTTCAGCTCGCATGACTTCTTTCTTAGCGGGTGTGACCCGATAAGGTGGAACTGTGATTGGAGAATGATCCCCTGTATCTATTCTATGTTCGGCGAAAGGAGTAGGCTCTCCCCCTAGCGCGAAAATATCCTGATTTTCAACAAGGAGACGGGCAAGTTCTGCGCGCTGACTATCATTAAGCGATGTCGCCTCGTCCTCCCTAAGTACATCTACAGCTGCACATGAAGTTGAGGGTGACACGTCTTCAAAGAGTAACTCAAACTTCTGGCTACTATGTTCACCGAAGTGCCAGCTGTCATTACTAAAATCTAAAGCCAAATTAAATTTAGTCAAGAAATCTATTCCAAGCAAAGTGAAATTATTGTCTGAATCAGGAAAAACTAAAAACTCAATTTTCTTAGTTTTATATTTTAGCGTAACCTCAACTTCAGTGGTAAGTACATTCATTGTTCTACTTACACCATCGGCTAACCTAACAATTCTTGTTGCCGAAATAAATGGGTGTCCCTTACGCTCGAGGACAGTATGCAACGTGTGACCAGCAATACAACTCTTAGATCCGGTGTCGACAAGTGCTGTACCACATGCACCCAAAATTCTAATTTTTAAAATGGGGCGACGAAAAGTTTGAGTACCACTGGTCTTGTCATAAAAAGTTTTACGATTTCTGTTTTTACCGAAAAAAGTTTGAGAACCACCGGACTGAGTTAGTGATGCTGACGCAATAATGTGTGACGAAGGCTTCCCCTTAATATGAGAAACAACCTTCTTATTACTAATATTACAATTATTGTAATCGAACATGAGACAATGTTCGTAAGTATTTATGTCACGCTTAACATCATTAACATCCGTAACATGCTTATTATTATTACAAACACATTGACAATTAACACAAAAACATTTACGATTATTTTGTACAAAACAGTTAGTGTTAACATTGTAACTTCCTTTGACTTGTTTAACATTAAAAATACCATTACTTTTAATAGCACACTTTTTCTTAAATGCGTTATTCGCATTAACACTGTTTTTGTCGTTAGCACATATTAACTCGCGATCACTAGAGTTTATAGAAAAATTACAATCGGAAGGAATAATACATTCCTGCACGGTATGTGCAGGGTTACCTTGGTTACTGTGTGTAGTGAACGTGTTGGATATCGCGCTTGATGTCCGGCCTCGCGACGCTTGCTCGCTCGCCTCATGCGCAGACCGGGAGCGCGCGGCGCGCTTCCACAAGGGTGCGCCCGCGCGTGCATTTAAACGCGGCGCAGGTTGCGATGACTTATTCTCCTCCACACGCGACTGCGCGCTCGCCCGGGAGTCATCCGGGGCAGCAGCGTCACGTGAACCGACGGAAACAGAACAAAACTCTTTGCCCGAATTACACTTTTCACATTTGGAGCGTATTACGTTCGGGGCTCCGCAACCGTAACACTTTAACCCTTCCTCATCACTTTTCACTTTAAATCTCTGACAGTTTTCTTTAGTGTGCCCGCTGCGTTTGCAGTATACACAGAATAACCGTTTCGACGACTTTTCTTTCGATGGTAACTCGGTGGAACTCGGCGCGGTGGCGGCGGGCAGCTCGACGCGACTCTCTGTCGCGGAGGGCTCGACGTGCGCGTTCGGAACGCCTGTGCTCTTCTGTCCACGCGTTGAATTACTGAACGGCGGTCGTGACGACTTTGACTGTGGTAGTGTCTTTTCGACTGGAGTATCTTTTACCTCTTTTAGCGAATCTTCAATATTTCGACATTTGAGAAGTAACTGCTTGAAAGTAGTAAAGCTTTCTCGCTCTAGTCGTTTTATTATACGGCGCTCTAACAGTCCATAAGTCATGTCTAATTCCACTCTCTCACTTAGGTCACCGCGAGGTAGCTTAGCTAATAAAGCTCTCACGCGTGCAATAAACAGGTCCGTTGTTTCGGTGCCTTGTACTAACGAAAACAATTCTTTATAAATTCTGTATGGCGGGCGTCGCTCGCCAAACGCACTTCTGAGTTGTGTGAGGGCGTCTTCCCAGCTGTCTGTGGTGTCCTTTACACCCTGCCACCATACTGCGGCAGATTTTGTTAATAACATTGACAGGCCTCGAAGCGAATTCTCTTCCGAGATGTGAAGGCACGATTTATATGTCTCAATCGCGTCTATAAAACCCTCGACAGACTCGTCCGGCAAACCGCTAAAGCGCGCCTTGCATTGTGCAAAGTTTCCCTTAACAGCAGAGACTGTGGCGACGGCGGCTGCGGCGGCGGCGGCGTGGTCGGACTGCGACGGCGTAGATGCGCGTACTTCACGCATAAGCGCGCAAAACTCAGTTTGAGACTGTTGTAATGTCGTTATGATAGACATTAGCGTCTCTTGGTTCACGGTAATATTCCCGTTCGGACTTGTTCCATCATCATTCACCGACGGGGACGACGACTGGCGTGCTCGGCGACTCCTCGGCATGATGAGAGACGGCGGTGAGCAGGTGAGCACTACAGGTAGGTATCGGTCGCTACCACGCGACTACGTAAGTCGTAAAAAGGGAGTAAGTCCTTGTATAACACCACAATGACGACTACCACGACAACGTAAATACCTAAACACACTGCAGTCACTGCGCGAACTAGATTTCGGGGCGCAGAAAAAGTTCACTTTTCGCGACACGATAATGAGTTCGTACCACCAAAAAAAAAAACCAAACTCCCAAACCGCACACGTTGGGCAGCCAGAATGTAGTGGGAGTGGGTTTGGGAATCAAACTGCCGGCTTTGTGTAACTTACTTGAACTTTAATCACTAACACTTTACATTATGTTACATGAAAATTAAAGTAATGCGACAGCGGGTGAGCCGACACGCGCGAGCATAGGTGCGTACGCGCAACCCGGAAGTTATCGGCCGACTGCCCTCGGCGCCCGTGCCTACGTGACAAAATGACGGGCGCGCGCACGCCACCCCTTTCCCTGAACGACCACTCACAGCGAGAGTCGTTCAGGGGCTACTCCACGATTGGATCGCGGCGGTAACCTTATATGGTCATGCGCGAAGGCTCCCGGAGCAGGCCTTATATGGTCACACGCTACAAAATCTATTTAATGACTATCGTCATTATTAACATCGGCTCGCGGGCCGGTACTAGGGTCGGGGGCGTTGCGGGGAACGCGGCGCGGTCCTCGGCGGCGAGGACGGTATGTCGGTTGTGTAAAGTGTTTTTTGATGAATTCCTCTCTCCTTCGGATGGCCCTAGTGGTCGCATCGTCGGGGTCAGTGAGGACGCTACGCGGACGTCTCCACTTTGCACGGTCAAAGGGAGTGTATATTGAGGCTCGTCGGACGAGCGGATTCGGGTGGTGGGCGGCGCGATCGAAATAGCGCTTGCTGTTCATTTTCATGAACTGCCGGATGGTCGGCAAGCCCGTGTCCACGTGGGTATTGTGATTTCTCACATACCACGGGACCCCAGTGATATTACGCAGAAAGCGATTCTGCAGGGCTTGCAAGCGTCTATATCGGGATTCGGGTACATGCGCAAACGCGGGCGATGCGTAAGTCATGATCGGCCTAATGCACGTCGTGTAAATCCTAATCTTGTTGCGGATCGAGAGTTTGTTTTTATGGTTCAAGAGCCAGTAGAGCTGGCCTAACGCGAATGCGGCTCGCGCGCGTACCGCGTATAAGTGGGGGATGAAGGTAAGCTTCTGGTCAAGGGTCACTCCTAGATATTTGACTGTCTTGGTCCAGGGAATGGGCATGTCAGACATGGTCACATTCCGGACTGGAGCAAGATGGTTAGGGTTTCGATAAAAGAGGAACGTGCTCTGTCTGTTGTCCCACTATTTATATAGATTATCCCCACGCCGCGCCGTACAATTAGAGTGAGGGTAGTCAATTGAGATACTGTATTTATGACCGTGATTCCCGAGAGGTAGCTGAGTAAAATATAGCATATGATAAGCTGTTATATACCCGTATCTATAATCTAACAGATATATTATTATATATTAGCTAACAATACAATATATCAGCCAAAATGTTTTTACCTAAAAGGTTATCGCTTCTTTTGTCTTATAATATGTCTCACAATTTAGCACAGCACACAGTTACTCCTTTATAAGTTCTAATAAATAATATACATTTTCGAAGGGCCTGAATGTGGCCGGAATCTACTAAAAAGTACAATTTTACTAAATTTGGTCACTATATACAAAAATTAGAGACAAATGATATGAGTAAAGAGAGTTTTGGCGGGAATTCTGACAGTGCAGTACATCGCTTATTTTAATTTATTTCGTAAACTAGTTTAGAGTTGTGTTTGTTGCATAAAAGTGATGTGGATTTGTTCAATAAACATTGACGGTGATGAACAGTATATGGAAACATTGAAATAAGTGAATTAAGAATCGTACTGAAAGGAGTTAACACCATAACTCCGACAAGACCTTGAAATCGTCCGCATCCGTGTTTCATCGTTCTTGTAAAAATACTTGAAAATGAATTATACTTGACACTGGCTAAATGCATAATACTGCGAAAGCCATTAATAAATAAAAAAAAAAAAAGATATGAGTAAATAGAATAATTGTCGACTAGTACAAATACGTATCGATACATATCTATAATTAATCGACTACTACAAATACATATCGACATATTTTTTTATTTATAAAAAAAATCCATAATAGTGAATAGCGTTGACGCTTAAGTATCTTTGCACGGTTATCTTCAAAATAGATAAACTTAATTCTATATTTTCCTAATAATATGAATGAAAAATTGAAATAAAGGCTAAGGGCCGGCGCTCATAGACGGCATGGCACGGCATGGCATGGCAAAGGATTTTATTACTAATCAAGTTATTTTGAATCTTATTGCCACGGGTTTAGAATTCACGTTACTTTATTTCAATACCACAGTGCCGCGACGTGCCGCGGGATGCTATGGCATGACGCGACGCGCCGCGGGATGCTCCGGCCAGACGTGTCATGCCGTTTCATTCCACGGATTGCCGCGGTGCGCGAGAGAGAGAGAGAGTGGCTGGGCATTCAGCAGGATGCCACGGCATGCCACGGGACGCCGCGGGATGCCGCAGCATGACCTGCCGTGCCATGCCGTGCCATACCGTCAATGAGCGCCGGCCATTAATCATAATTTTATAAAAGACTTTAGTCGATACCATTAGTAGGGTGGCAACTGTCAACATCCATTAATAACCACTATTGTGTAAGTCCATCCCTATAAATTCTCCGTTACGCGATGTAGGTTGCTGTAAAAGAATTTAATCTTTTCAATAATTTAGGTAAATTTATCAATACATTACAAACTTCAGAAACACAAAGTAACCTTTACTGGAGCCAATAGTAACATTACTTTCTCTTGAAATAAGTTCACAGTGGAGCATTAAGGTTACTTCTGTTTGGAGTCACTCAACACTACGCAAATTCAGCTATTTTGCGAATAAATCGCGACAAAATTTGCCATAATGGGAGTGCCAAAGTTTTTCAGGTATACGAGTGAGAGATATCCTTGCCTCAATGAGCTAGTAAAACAATATCAGGTATGTTTTGAATAATGTCAATTGTTGTATTACATTATACTAATTAGTAAAGTAGGTGATATTTTTCATCCAACATGCTACTTATGGTAGTTTCTATGACATACTTTATAGTAGAATACTATTACCTAAGTAATTTGTTGAAAAAGGATTTTGGCATACTTTAACACAAATGGGTAATATAAAAACACAACTAAAATAATGTAAACAAAATCTTATAATAATATTTTTTATATGTTATCACTGAGCTAACCCAAATAAGCAATAAAAATAGTCAGAATTAAAAGATCTACATGAAAAATGACTATTTTAAACTCCCATGCACTGTTGGTGTGCGTAGTAGTAACATTGTGCAACCTATTATTTTCAGATACCAGAGTTCGACAACATGTATTTAGATATGAATGGTATAATTCATAACTGCTCACACCCTGACGACTCTAATCCTCATTTCCGTATCACAGAGGAGAAAATATTCCAAGATATATTTCATTATATCAATATACTGTTCCAAATCATTAAGCCTAAGAAACTGTTCTTCATGGCTATTGATGGAGTTGCCCCTAGAGCAAAGATGAACCAACAGAGAGGAAGGAGGTAAGATTGTGATTAAACATGTTACAGAAAAATACTTATATTGTACACTATACATAATTTAAAAAAAAACAAAATTACCACACCTTTCTGTAACATATTTATTTTTGTGAAGAAACTTTTTTTTTACCCCATAATAAGAATATTGCCAGCATGGATGAGTATAACATTGGCATACTTCATTTTTAAATGTTATATAACGAAAAGCAGTATGTAGTTTAAGTAATGTTTATAAGTAAGCCCCTTATTATTTATTTGTTTATTATATCATAGTTATTATACACTTGCACTGACCATGACTGAATGTTAAAGTTTCAGGTGAAGTGAAAATTCAAAATTTAATAGTCATAATTTCACTTCATTTCATTACACAAATATTTGTTTTGGGTCTGTGTATTATGGGACTATAAGCCGGTCATAGTTCTTAATACACATGATAGAGGTTAACCTAGTGTAGGGTCGGGACAATGTGTATGACTCTTGGGTATATTTATTTTGTTGTCTACAGATTCAGATCTGCAAGGGAAGCAGAAAAATTAGAAGATGATGCTAAAAAGAAAGGTAATTAATTGAAGCATGACAAATCACTACACTGAATTTAGTACTGGCCATACCATCTTATGGGACTTACTTGGAAACAAATAGTTCGAGAGATGTGGCATCCCTACATAGTCACCAAATTAATGCTGATTTGAAATAACAGGAAATTCACTGGTGTGACCATGATATATGAATGTTTGAAATAGGCTACAAAGTATATTTTGGCTGCTATCCAGTTGGATACAAATATGTCTAATATCCTCCTAGCTCAAATCAAGACAGAAATATCTATAAATATTATTTCAGAACCAAATACAGTAATACCCCGGACTTACGTGATAGGTGGGACCAAGCGATAACCGTGTAAATCGAATTCGCGTAAGTCGGGGTACAACTTTGCATGTAAATACTTGTATTTTTAATCAGGACCAGAGTCTAAATAAAATAATAATTTAGACGAACGAATGATACTTGAATTCAACAATTGAGAGTCTTTCACAGCTTCCATATTTTTTTCTTTACATTTTATAACAGTTCGGACTATCAGATACCGATAGGTCAAATTTCTTTGCCATATCACAAATGTTTATTTTTGCTACAGTCTTTGATAATGTTCAGTTTACACTCCAAAGACAGTGTTTTTCTTTTTTGTTAGGTTCAAATGACACATTTTTTCTTCTTCTGGGTGACATAATTTGAGGTTATCAATAAAAGGCACTGCGTAAGTGAAAAAATCCACGCGAAATACGTTTCGAACCTGTCGTAAACAGAACACTAACAGGGCGTAGTGGGAGAGCTGATGCGCGCGGCCATCAAAAAACCGCGTATCTCCGAATTCGCGTAAAACGGGGTAGCGTAAGTCGGGATATTACTGTAATACTTACAATACAAATGATTTTTTTGTCCAGGTGAAGTTTTGCCAGCTGAAAAGCGGTTCGACAGTAATTGTATTACGCCTGGCACAGTGTTTATGGCCCGTCTGCATGACCAACTCAGATATTTCGTCAAACAGAAAATATCCTCAGACCCACTGTGGGCTCAAGTGAAAGTTATTTTGTCGGGTCATGAGGTAATTATATGTGTGATAATGCGGTTCGTATACAATAGTTTCCTTGTACTGTTTACACATATTTATACCCAATATTACCTACCATGGATAAAAGGAACAAAACTGAAAACAGCTTCAAATTTTATTAAATGAAACATCAATTAATAGGTGTTAGGTCTCTCATATGCGAGAGGCAATTTGGGTTGATATCACCGCTTTGTCTATTTCTTTCGCCAAGCAGTGTTTGAAAGACATTGAAGCCAGTGAAATTACTGGGCATTATGAGGCTTAACATCTTCCGTCTAGGGACGACGAACGCAGTCCAGTGCCATGTAGTGCTCTGTGATTCAAAGTTTTTGTTGTGTTGCTTCTTCTATCACTTAAAAATATAAAAATGGGTGGTCGCAACTGAGTCTAATTTTCACACTGTGCTTCAGTAGACCTATTTGCTAGCTTGTTATAAATATCAACGAATATAGAAAGATAGGGAGAAGTGGAAAAGGTTAGAGGAGGCCTATGTGTCTGCAGGACACACTGATTTGCAACCGGACCAATGTGCACAACCATAACCTATGTAACACTCAAATTAGTAATAAAGGCTTTAAAATTGATATTGAATATAAATATAAATAGAACGATATTTTGTTGTACAGACTCCAGGTGAAGGCGAACACAAGATAATGGACTATATACGATGGGCTCGGTCTCAACCGGAGTATGATCCAACCACGAGACACTGTCTGTACGGACTGGACGCAGACCTAATAATGCTCGGCATGTGCACGCACGAACCACACTTCGCACTGTTGAGGGAAGAGGTAAGAGAGATGTATTTATTTAGCACACATTTAAATTCTACTAATATTATAAACGCGAAAGTTTGTAAGTATGGATGGATGGATGTTTGTTACTCTGTCACGTAAAAACTACTGAATGGGTTTTAATGAAACTTTACAATAATATAGCTTATACATCAGAATAAGACATAGGCTACTTTTTGTCCTGGAAAAAGCAGATCACGCGGGTGGAGCCGCGAGGAAAAGCTAGTAGTACAATAATTTATGGACCTAAGATGACAGGCTGGCATTTACAATGTTTTTTTTTTCACTTAGGATTTTCACGTAGGATTTGTTTGACTTTTCCTCTTCGACGATATAATATGATAAAGTAATGAAGATAGTAAATGTAATAAAATATTTTTGGCTCGCAGGTAAAATTTGGCAAGACTACACAACGCACGACAAGTCCGGAAGAGACGAATTTTTATCTTCTTCATTTATCGCTACTGAGAGAATATTTAGAGCAAGAGTTCATAGCGATTAAAGACAAACTGCCCTTCCCTTACGACATAGAGAAGATTGTCGATGACTGGGTACTCATGGGATTCCTTGTTGGGAATGATTTTATACCCAATCTACCCAATATGCATATAAGTAATGACGCCTTGCCATTATTGTATAAGACTTATATGACGGTGTTGCCGACTTTGGATGGTAAGTACCAGATTTATTTTACTCTCTACATCCATGTTTGAGATCAACCATTATGTCTATTTTTACAGTGATAACAAGAATGTCGTTATTTAATAGGCCAGAGGGGTTACATGCTAGTTAGGAACCATGTTAGGGTTATTATGAGAGACTTATTTCAATAGTTTAATTTTGACTGCCATAGTAGCGCAGTTATATTGATGCGACGCTGTACTGGGGTCTTGACTTCAATCTCCGGGTCGGGTCAAAGAGATAATGAGTCTTCCATCACGAAATGCTCAAAGTCTGGAATAGTGTGCCCGATATGGCGATACTTATGGACTTTTGGTCTCACAACATCTGGACACGAAACAAATATTTGTGGATAACACCAATCTTTTGTCTCGGTGCGGGCATCCAACCCGCGGCCGCTCGTTTCACAGCCAAACCTGCACTTATAATAGGAGAAAATATATTTCATGACAGAATTTATTTCTCACGGGAATCGAACCCTCATGCCTAGCGTCGCAGACCGACGTTTAGAAACCTGCGCCACTGTGTTCGGTAGCTTGCCAGCTGAATTAGTAGTTCGTATATTTTATGACGAATAAATACTAAGTTCTAGAAATATATTAATGTAGAAAAAATCGTAATCGAAAATATAGTTCAATTTTACTGCTGATTGATTATAATGATATTATTTATATTAGAGATATTTAAATGTTCGTAGTTACGTACTAATTTGGCAAGTTTTTTTGTCTATATCTGTCTGTGGAATCCAAATTGTGAGTTTGTTTTTAGGTTTCCGTGTTTCATTGCCAAAGCGTTCATACTATTAAATTATAAATATCGTTTTGGTATATTACAGTGTTTATTAGGGGGGTAGGTAGTAGTATGGTTTGTTGAATTTATTCCGTCCCATGATGTGATAGGTGACAAGTCTATTGCCATAGTGGGTAAAAATCCCACACATTAAACGCTTCAAATGTTAATTTCCCGGCATAGGAATCGAACCCATGAACATTTCGGTTTCAAGTCCGTTATAGTAATTTCGGCTTATTTGTGCGTGTCATGCTATCAATATATAGTTTTGAATTGTGTGGACGCGCCGAATATGATTCTATACGTATTAAGAGACACATAAAGTCATTGTGTGTATACAAACACAACACGCACACAGAGCATCGAGCGCATAAATGAGTTGAATTGTCCATACCACTCAACCAATGAAGCAATCAATACATATGTTACAGGTTATATAAATGAAGCGGGCGATTTAAATTTGGCAAGATTCGAGATTTTCATGCAAGAGTTGGCCAAGATAGATAAGGAAAAGTTTCAAGACACGTACGCCGACCTAAAGTATTTTGAAGCCAAAACAGGCCGGCGGCCTAACGCTAATGAAAGAAAAGAGGTGTGTAAATAAATAATGCTATAAAATATTTATTACAATTAAAATAATATTTACAGGTTTTGACAAGTGTTTCTTGTTTGTCGCTTATTACTTTACAATAGTAGGTAGTATGGTAGGTTAGCTAGGCTAGGGATTCTAATATTCCTGCCAGTAAGGTCCACATCTCCTTACCTTTAAAATCCTTACATATCATTGTTAATTTGCCTTACTCCCTCCTGCCCTTGTCCCGATTGCCATATCCTCCAGCCTAATCCGTGAATCCCAGCATTTAAGGATCCTCTCCCTCTTTCCATGCTTGTTGGTGTGCCTTTTCCTGCCAGCCAAAAGTTCCAAAGTTCCCATAATCTTAAGTTAGTCTTATTAATGAATTAAATGTTCTTTACTTGACCTGTCATAAGCATTTTCTTAGCCTACATGATGAATTAAGATTTTTTTTTACTAATATACGCAAAGTATATTGGCCAGTCAGTCTCCCGGCAGTCTCTGAAACAATAACTGGCACTCCAGTCGTGACTAACTTCAATTAATTTTGTACATTTCCTATGAGAGGTATACGATAGGTACAGGTATACTATTTCTACTGTATACTATTTCTACTTATAAAGATCGTAAATAAATATCTGCAAGAACGTGTTTAATAAAACTAAAATGGCATGCTTCACGCAAGAAGAAACTATACAATATAAACCGATATAGCTGTATAAAACCCCTTTACAGAATACAGTGTATGTAAAAAGTTATAATATTTTTCAGTATAAGCCCAACAATGACGAAACATTCAATGTGGATATCAATGATATAAAAGGGAACAAACCGGATGATGAGCTGCAAGCGCTGATCGACGCCACGCAAGATATGGTAACGCAATATTAACATAACTAGTCATTTGTGCATGTGAACCCTAGGGCCGGATAAAGCAAGCGCGGGGCCCGTATCAAATTCTTTCAAAGAGTCCTTGATCTGCTGTGGGTTCTCAATATACCACATCTTAATAAGTTTCACTCAAAAAATTACGCTCAGGCAGAAATGAATGGGTTTAAATATGCGGGACCCCTTTCGCGCGGGGCCCGTAGCTATTGCTATTCTTGCTGTTAATCCGGCAATGGTGAACCCCTTAACAAGTTTTTTTTTATACTACCCAATGATGAAACTAAGGTATCTCGCCTGATGGTAAGGGTTACGGCGCAAAAGCAACACTACTCAGATATTACAAAGGACTGTATGCCACCAGATGACGCTTATTGACCCGAAATATAAGATGTTAAGTCTCATAATGTCCAGTAATTTTACTGGATAAAACATACTTGAAATCAAAATAACACTATTATAATCTTTACTTATTTCTACGAGTCTTAATCGCTTAGTATAATTTGAAGGTATGAATAGCTATTATTTATTTATTTCTCGACGTTTCGACCGAGTTGCATCAGCCGTGGTCACGGGTTGAGTCAAATAAAGATTATATTATGTATACAAATCACGAAAGCCTAAAATCATATAAAACAGCACTACTTACACACTGCTGCTTGATGGCAAAAATAGACAAAGCGACGCTACCTATACAGACGGCTTCTCGCATAAGAGAGACCTACCTAGCTAACTATCTATGTGATTGCTAAATGTTTTGTTACAGTTCATGGATGATATAGAAGCTGACGAAGAATATGAAGAGACTAGTGACGGTAAGATTGATTTATAACTATCGGCACGAATCGTGAGCACAGATCTAAATTTGCAAGAAAGTGTGCAAGAGCCAAAAAAAGGCGGGAGAGTCAAATACACGATGAGCATCAACTGACGAACCAATGGCGTAAAGCGTCGCTGTCCCGCGCTCCTTCTTTTTGACAATCAGACCTTCATTCTGACAATCAGACCTGTAAGTGAACTACGGCTCAGGTAAAGTTTGTGCTCACGACTCGTGTCGGTACTTATAAAAGTTACTTAAGCATTGCTTAGTTAAACACTCTGTTGTCTTTCTCTGTCAAAGCGATTTAAAAGACACTACGACAGACTGACGGACAATAAAAGAATAAAAGGGTCAATCCGACAACATGACCCCAATTTATTTGTCGGGGGTTAAAACTTAAGCCACTTAATTTTGAATTTCACTCCATATTCAATTAAGTAGTCGACTGCTTAACTTTATATTAGATGAACACGACGCAATATTTATGGCTATCTGATTCTTCTTTAATGAACCTTTCATGGAGTCTACTGTATATTTTTATTTCTATGATTTTGTTTTATGTCAAATGGTTGTATTTTATATATCAAATGGTTATTGATACTAATTAATGTCAAAGTTAAGGATTAGTGAGTGCAACTGGCTATGATTTCTATGAATAATAATAATATGATATAACTACACTATTGATGGTTTCTACTTTATTATGAAGAAATTTATGTTTTTTTTTTCAGAGGAAGCGAACATAGAAATGGAGTTTATTTTACACAAGAAAGATTATTATATGAATAAATTGGATTATTCTAAAGTAACTGAGTAAGTAATTTTTTTGATTAATACATAAATAACATAAGCCCTATACCCGAAGAGGTAATCATAGGTGTAACCGGTGACGCACATAGTACGCTGAGATTCAATCAAAAATCAAAATCTTTATTCATCATGTAGGCTACTTAAAAAGCAACGCACTTATGACAGGTCATGTACAGAATAATTGTTATTAATAAGATTAACTTTGGAATAACCGCCGCGCTATAGGCTGCCAGGAAAAGGCACACCAACAAGCAGGGGCAGAGGGAGGGGATCCTTAAATGTAGGGATTCACGGAATAGGAGGATATGGAAATCGGGACAAGGCAGGATTATTTTCTCATCTAAAGTCATATTATGATGGGATCGCCCGACATGGCGGTAGCATGTATGGGGAAGAATAAGTGGATAAACAAACAGACATAGATAACAACTGTTTTTTATTCTATGTATTGATAGAGAGGTGCTGGCCGACCAAGCGGAGGGGTACGTGCGTGCCATCCAGTGGAACCTGTTCTACTACTACAAGGGCTGTCCGTCCTGGTGTTGGTACTATCCGCACCACTACGCTCCCTACATCTCCGATATCAAGGGATTCAAGGACCTCAAAATTGAATTCGATCTGGGTGAGCCGTTCAAGCCTTTTGAACAGGTAATGTATACTCTTTAAAATAACTGTCACATTATTTTTATGTAATAATATTTTTTATACAGCTGTTTAGGCCGATTGTCTGTTTACTCGGTTTGTTTCTAGTTGGTTGGTTATCAGAGGGAAGGTTTCTAAAAAGCGGCTGGATAGAACTTGGAACTTTTTGATCGATACAATCTGTTCTCTTTTTATGCTGGCATAGCAAAGTAATTACGAAGTGACGTGCAAATATAATGTCGATCGCATTGATATATAAAAAAAAATGGTCGATCGTCGAGGTACATTGCTGGATTTGATTGACCACGGAATGTGACTCGCATGAAAAAGTAACTACATGTTCACAAAACGTACGGTGGTCGCTATCCATTCGGGTACAAAATTGCATCCTTAAATTCATTACATTCAAAACTCATACAAGATGGTGTCGGCTACAGTAATTTAAGTCCTACATAACATGTTATAGTTTTTGGAGTATTTCGGACTAACATAATTTATTTCTTCGTAGCTGTTAGCGGTGCTACCGTCGGCAAGTAAGCATCTTCTGCCAGCACCGTTCCACGATCTGATGACAGACGAGGACTCGCCCATCGTGCATTACTACCCGGTACACTTCGAGACGGACCTCAACGGCAAGAGGAACGACTGGGAAGCGGTCGTACTCATACCGTTTATAAACGAGGTGAGTTTGAATACTTTTAGAATAACATATTTGGAATAAAACTAATTTAAACGGATTATGGACTCCCCCACCACCCCGTGACCATGAAGGCTGTAAAGCTTTCGAAACGTCGGGATCAAAATTTAAAAAAAAACCGCTATATAATCCGTTTAAATTAGTTTTATTTCAATGAGTAATATTCGCGTAAACTTAAGAAATCGTAACATATTTAGCTTGATTTGTTTATTATTTTAA
Organism: Amorpha juglandis; assembly: GCA_949126905.1. Taxonomy (NCBI): domain Eukaryota; kingdom Metazoa; phylum Arthropoda; class Insecta; order Lepidoptera; family Sphingidae; genus Amorpha; species Amorpha juglandis. Next base: position 20,599,909 of record OX421365.1, read on the forward strand.
TCAAGGAGTTTGTTTATTAAATAATTTTATAAATCCGATAAAAAATTAATAGGTTAGAACCCATATAACTCTGATGGTAGGAGTAGTTGTCAATTGACGGAAAAAGGATGCACGACATGTCATGTTACGTCACAAGACAGGTCACGCCTTTACGGTACACACGTGTGAGGGAGATAGATAAGATCCTGCTCACCCCCTGCTCGTCTCGGCATTACGTTGTATAAAAATGTGACTAGTACATATGTAAGGATGTTTCAGGCAAATCTACTGTCTGCGATGGCGCCGTGCTACCAGAGACTGACTGAGGATGAGTTAAAGCGGAATAAACACGGGCCGATGCTTGTGTTTACATGGGTGCAGGAGAATTTGGGTATGTACCATGTAAGGTCTATTTCGATGACCAATCCCAATCTTTCTCAATCAATTGTCTAATTCTGCCGCCAAGCAACAGTGTGTAAGCACTGATGTGTTTCGGTTTGAAGGCCATTGAAGCCAATGAAATTGCTGGGCATTATCAGACTTAACATCTTACGTCTCGGGGTGACGAGCGCAGTTCGGTGTCATGCATTGGTTTGTAATTCAAAGTTGTGTGTGGTGTTGCGTCTCGTCATTCAATTAAATAATGAAAAAAAAGCAATTCATTTTAGCCTAACCTTTTCACCAACATATCATGAGACACACTTGCCTTCCCTTTTTAATTGTTACTCTGTCCATTTTGTTTTAAGATTTTATTTATTTATTTAATTTATCTACAAATCTGCTGGTGCTGGTGGTAGGATATATATATCGGCCCGGATAGCGACCACCGTACACATGGTGTTAAAACCTGCCATAGTGACCCACACGCATTGTGTGGATCGCGTGTTATATTTTTGTTAATTCACATCGTCCAGGTGTGGAGCGTGCCCCAGAATACTTCCCGTCCATCGAGGAGTGTCACGCGCGTGAGAAACAGGTGTGGAGACAGGAGTTGGACGTGCCCGAGGACATGTTGAAGCGAGGCATGTTGCCCGACGCCAGGAGGGACCTGCTGTTCCCCGGCTTCCCCACCATGAGGCATTTGAAGTATAAGGTGGCGTACACAGTTTATTATACAACACTAGCTTTTGCTCGCTGCTTGGCCCGCGTGAACAGCCTTTTCCAGGATAAAAAGTACCCCATAACCATCTCCAAGGTCCCATTTATCTCTTTGCCAAAATTAATCAAAATCGGGTCAGCGATTTAGGCGTGAAAGCGTTACAATCACACAAACAAATAACCAAACTCGATTTCGCATTTATGATATTAGTTAAAATATGATGTTACAAAAAATGTGGTCATATTTAAGTGTTGATACATAAACCTGACAATGAGCGTATATACCGGGTTTTATTAAAATATAGACAACCTAACATTTCAGGTTTATTTAAATCACTCATTTATTAATCAAAACAATCGATATTCATATCACAATAATCAATAATCGATAAGATGACTACGTCTCTCTAAATTAGTTGAAATGTGTGAGCAAGAATAAAAATGCTAGAGTGAGATACAAGCTCAGCTGTTTTTCATTTAGTGTTGTCCAAAGTTGCCAGTCGAATATCGATATGCTACTCAATCGATAAAAAAAGAAAATGCTTTATTTGTGTCTCAGCCATGCAATCGGATTTGGTACTACGGTGAATGAAATACTTATGTTGTATACTATATGCAGTATATTGCTTAAATTTGAACCCACCTTTCTGTAACATACATATTGTGTAAATTGATAATAAGTAATAGCACGGCAAAAGTATAATTTTTTTTTATTACATTTTATATTATTATTTATTTTATTTGTACAGCGATGTGTCGACAATGTAATATTAGTTTTATTTAGCCTCGGAACACAATAGCATAACGCTGCAGATGTTAACATGTTCAAAAGTGCGAGCGACCTATGTCACTTTCTGTTTAATATTCCTGTTATTTTACTGTAATATGTCAGGTAGAATTTCGTGCTTAAGTCGGCGTCCAGACTGTCTATTGTCGATGTCCATCAATTACAAACTGTTTATTGTGATCGTCATGCTTGTCTTGGTATATTTTGCTATAAACTTGCGATATCTATTTACATCTATGTCTGTGTTTTATAACCATTAAATTTAAATTAATATTTTTTTTATTAATTTTAATTATTTGTGCTTTATTTAAATTTCAGACAAGTCTAAAAAAGTGCAAAGTGAAAGTGTTCGATCAACCGTCCCGTAACGACAATATGATCGTGGAAATCATAAGAGAAAACGAAGAGAACGTCCCTCTCGAGAAAATCGCACACGACTATCTGGGGAAAGTTATATGGGTCGGTTGGCCTCACCTCACACAAGCTAAGTGAGTACTCGATAATTTATATTTTAGTAGCTTTAGCTCGCGGCCCCGCCTTCGAGAATATATTTTCCTGGAATGAAAAGTAGCTTATGTCCATGAGAGATTATGTAGAATTCTAATGGTGAAAGAATTTTTCAAATCGATCCGGTAGTTTTTAAGTTTATTTGTTACATACAAAAATTCAAATCTTTCCTCTTTATAATATTAGTTTAGACTAGCTTTAGCTTAGCCTTCGAAAATATTTTTTCCTGAGATTAAAAGTAGCGTATGTCCTAATCCAGATCAAGGTCTTGAGTGTGGGCACCTTGTGTCCGCACTTAGCCTGTAAAATATCGAGTTAACATGGGTCAGGTGTACTAAATCTTGCCTCCCCGTGTACTAAATTTCTTCCCAGTTAACAAAGTCACAAACATACTATGCTAATGCTGGTGGTAGGATATTTATATGCGCCCGGATAGCGACCACCGTATACATGGTGTTAAAACCTGCCGTAGTGATCCACACGCCTTGTCTGGATAGCGTTCCTGGATCAGCCACTATATATCTGGCTTGAGACATGACTTGATGGTTGGTTAGGGCGGGTATAGAGGTATATCCTTGTATCCCTGTGCCTGCATCAGTCATCCGCCTGTCCTGCGGCAAGCCCCTCGATTTGCTTCTTTCCTCTCCGTAGAGAGTAAGATACCACGCGCTATGGAAAACCAGTATAAATTAATACTTCAAATATATCAGTATATGCTCACCGTTACAATGTTTGTTTTTTATTCGTAGAGTAATATCAGTGTCCAACGAGAAGGTACGTCTGCATCACATCGAGAATCAGAACAACGTCAGCGGCCTACCGATATACAGTAACGAAGCAAACGCCGGCAATCTGCATAAACAGTGGATTTCCGAGAGATCCACCATCATTGAACAGTGAGTACCTATACAACAGTGGCGGGGCTAAATTGAAATTTTATTCCAGCTTGTTGATATTTTTATTGTAATATTATGCCGAGAGTGCAAGTGTTTGTCTCGGTGCGGGAATCGAACCCACTGTGGTCCATAAATATATTATGTATCGGGTCTAGGTGTTGTGGAATCACAAGTCCCTTATATTTCTGATACAGATACAGGTTTAACGTAGTTTGAGATCAGAACACAGAATGTGTGACTGTTGGATGTATTTTATTTTTTATTGTATGTATTTACATTTTTGTTGAATGTTTTTAAATAAGATATTATCTGCGAATATCATTTTCCTGAAAAGTGACTCTTGAATTATATTAATTTTGATATCCAAAATTTATGGATAGTATTATTATTGTCTTTTTTTTCAGTAACAAGAATCGACTGGGCATCGAATTGGGAAACGTTGATGTTATCATACATGCAGTTAATTTGAGAGGTAAATTATGTTTAGTGTATGTACAATTATTCAAATGTTTTTTTTTATTGTGTTTAGAGTCTGCCAGCTCACAGTAGGCCACCGTGGTGGACTAAGGTTTAACCCTTCTCATTCAGTTGAAGAAGCCCGTGCCCAGTAATATGACGTGTGTGATACAGGGCTAGTTACTATTACAGCTCTCAACAAATCTGCTCATAGTCATTGACTGATTAAATGATGCAAATATAAAAAAAAGTTACTATTGTTATAGATATTTTGATATTCGAGGCGTTATCGATGATTTATAGAAAAATGACGCGAAGTAACAGTTTTGTTTTGGGTGTTAAGAAACTTGTCTCTATTCTATTTAAAATTTGTCCTTGTAGGTTAATATGATATATTTAGGGATGTAATAATTTTCAGTATTTAACCGACTGTCGAGTATTGAAATATTTTTTTAAGAAAAAAATAAAGCCGAAACATTCACGTTATAATAGACAAAAAACCTTTAATGTAAATTAGAGGATGAGAAATGAACAATTGGGTTACTTGATACATGAACAACATAATATATAATACCTGAAAAATCATGAAGTTGTTGCTGACCTTAAAAGAAATAATGGATAGTTATTAGAATGGAAAAGAGATTTGAGTTCTGATATCTCACTCATCGTACGAAACCCAACAGCAAGCTGCTAATTAATGTCGGTTTTCCTGTGAAACAGTGGTAACAGCTTGGTCGAGCCGCCCTATTCACACTGTAGACAGAGTAGAGTGTTATTGTGTGTGTGCAGGGTACAAGTGGGTGGTGTCGGAGGGTGGTGCGGGTGGTGCGGGTGGTGCGGGTGGTCGCATGTCCCGGCAGGCGGAGTGGTGCGCGGTGCCGTGCGGGTACGCGCTGCACGCGGTGCTGCGGGACGTCACCGCACACGCGCCGCCCGCCCGCGCGCCGCCGCTCCCGCGCGACGCGTACCCGCCAGGGACCGACCTGTTCTTGCTCACGCACGGACAGTACTACGGGTGTCTCGCTACGGTCATCATTCACTTTATTTATCTATTTCACTCAACATACATTTATAATACTTATACAGGTTTACTTTCAAAACACCAAAAACCTCGCAGAACTAGATAGCTAACCCCATAAAACTTTTGTATTACGACTTTTGACAATTTATTAAATTAAAAAAATATATATTAATTTAATTTCCGCCTTGAATATTTATCAACCCACCAGTCGTCTGTCACTCAACCTTTATTTTTCATATACTGAGTTATGTCCGACCTCGTAGAAACAACCTCGACAAAATTGTTCCTTATGGAGTCAGCTATCTAGTCCTGCGAGGTTGTTGGTATTTTAAAAGTAACCTTGTATAATTAGCACTGTTTTACTGTCGATAAAAATAACAATTAAAACATAAAAAATATCCAAAAAATAACGAAGTCCAATATACAACGTGTTACAAAAAAGTGTGGTCATATTTATGGTTCGTTACGTACACCTGACTGTGAGTGTTTATACAGGGTTAATTTTAAAACACCAGCAACCTCGCAGGACCAGATAGCTGACCCCATACGGAACAACTTTTGTTCTACGAGTTTGGATATAACTCAATATATTTAAAAAAAAATGATTTTACAAGTTTTTGTTGTGTCGTGTTTTTCTTCGTAGACTGCGGCGCGGCGCGGCGTGCGCGCGCGCCATCAAACGCGCCGCTCAGCTGCTCGGGCGTTGACCTTCAAAGGAGCTAGCCCGGTTCCCCACGCTTCGCGTGTTTGTTTACGTAATCTGCGATGCGCGTTGTAACGTTGAAGACGGAAATTAAATGAATACTTATTTTTGTATGAAAATAAAATCTAACAAATTATCAAAAGTCGTAGAACAAAAGTAGTAGCTTATAACCTTAGGAATCTACCCCTGCGAGGCTGCTGGTGTTTTAAAAATAACCCTGTATACTGAACCTTATCAAAATTTAGACATTCTATAATTCCATGTCAATTTATGTCATTCGTTTATTTCGATTAATAAGATCACTCACATTCGTATAAACGGATTCAACCAGTATAAAAACTATATCAAGTCTGTGAAATTATTTCACAGATTTAACCTATTTCATAATGTTCAAAGTTTGACTCTGTCAATGAATACAAATTCAAGAATTCATATACCAATTGAAACAGGTGGTGAATTCCGAAGCGATCCGTAGCGGTCGTATCAAAGTGCAAGTGACAGAGAGGCCGGAGCCAATGGCCTCGGCACAAGCGTTCACCAGCTCGTACAAAACCGCCAACCACGCCGCCGCCGCTTGTGGTAAATACTACTGCTTACCTCTAAAACACGTACACGATATTCTGCCGTCATAACTAAGAATGCAGTAATCGCAAAATAGCGGTTACGAGATAAACGCAAAAAAACATATTCTTTTTGCATGTACGGCGAAAATCATTACATAAAAACATACTTCGAGTGATCTTTTTGAAGTGATAACTTCTTATGGGAGGGTGAATCGAAACGTTCCGTAACGCGAGCGGTCCATCGACCAGCCAGCGTTAGCCGACCTCCCTGGAACATTGATTATTTCGAAGTCCCAGGTGGCGTCACAGTGACCAGTCAGCTTGGACCGGACTTTGACCGGACTTCAACCGGACTTTGACCGGACTTCGACCGGTATTTGACCGGACTTTGACCGGACTTCGACTGGACTTTGACAGGACTTTGATAGGGCTTTGACCGGATTATGACAAACTTCGACAGGATTTTAACCGGACTTCGACCGGGCTTGGACAGGACTTTGACTGGACTTTAACCGGATTTTGGCAGGACATTGACCGGTATTTGACCGGATTTTGACAGGACTTTGACCGGTATTTGACCGGATTTCAACCGGACTTCGACCGGATTTTGCCCGGACTTTAACCGGACTTCGACCGAACTTTGATAGGGCTTTGACCGGATTTTGACGAACTTTGACAGGACTTTGACCGGATTTTGACAGGACTTTAACCGGACTTTGACCGGGCTTTGACCGGATTTTGACAAGACTGACATTACTTTGACTGGACTTTAACCGGATTTTGGCAGGACTTTGACCGGTATTTGACTGGACTTTGACAGGGCTTTGACTGGGCTTTGACCGGATTTTGACAGGACTTTGACTGGTATTTGACCGGACGTTGACCGGACTTTAACCGGACTTCGACCGAACTTTGATAGGGCTTTGACCGGATTTTGACAAACTTTGACAGGACTTTGACCGGATTTTGACAGGACTTTGACTAGACTTTGACCGGATTTTGACAGGGCTTTGACCGGGCTTTGACCGGACTTTGACAGGACTTTGATAGGGGTTTGACCGGATTTTGACAAACTTTGACAGGACTTTGACTGGATTTTAACCGGATTTTTGCAGGACTTTGACCGGTATTTGACCGGACTTTGACAGGACTTTGACCGGACTTTGACAGAAGTTTGACAGGGCTTTGACATGACTTTGACCGGACTTCGTAACGTAACGCGTTACGGCGCCACTCTGGCTTCCCTTTCTCAAACGCATAAGGCAGCAGTAGGCAGGCTCCTCCGCTCTCACTTTAACCCCCATTAGTTTAAGTTATCACTTCTGTCGAGCGTCCCGAGACGCACACTTTTTTTTTTATGAAAATATATTTTTTTCAGGGCAGTATTATTGCAGCAATTTTCTATTTATGATTATTGTCTTGTATGCAAAAATAATATCCTTGTACACACCTGGCTCGAAGGACCAAAAATTAAGGTTGATTAAAATAATTATTGTGTGGTAAAATATAAATAATAAAAGCACAAGTATATGGGTACAGGTCTACAATTTACTTAACTACTAGAAATACTACTAATATCTCGAAAGCACTTCACTCATAAAGTACACAAACAATTTCTGCTTAATATTTTTCCGATCTTTACCACTTAGATATTACCACATAGTACTGAAAACCTAATATTTGGTAATTATCATTTTACCATGTAATACTTAAAATGGAGGTAAAATGGTCCTTCGAGCTGGATTTATTTGCTAAAAAACTAAATAAATGATTTCTTTTAGGTATATCAGCACAAATGCTGTCTCGTATCACGGGAACAGTGTTAGTAGTAGACGGAGAAAGAAATGACCTGCCCACGGAAAATCAGAACAAAGTAAATGTGGGACTCAACTTGAAGTTTAATAAAAAGGTAGTGTGGCTTATATTTCGAAGGAATTTATATCTCAACTGGTAATACGTATTGTGTTCTAGTGCTACAATTTTATTGTAGAATTTATAGAGTTGTTTGTGTTAAAGCTACACTTTACTTAATAGAAAACCGAAGTAACAACTTTATAATCGGTTTTTATTGTCGAAAGCCCAATATTTCCCCACATATCCTTTGATATGATTTTCCATTAATCTCAACAACGGAACAAGGTATACAAGTCGGTAGGTCCCTCGTATGCGAGAGGCCGTCTGGGTTGATACCACCGCTTTGTCGAGCCGCCAAGCAACAGTCTGTAAGCACGGTTGTGTTTCGGTTTGAAGGACATTGAAGTCAGTGAAATTACTGGGCATTATTAGACTTAACATCTTATGTCTTGGAGTGACGAGCGCAGTTCAATGCAATGTAATGTTTAGTAATTTGAAGTTCTGTGTGGCGTTGCTTCTGTTTATGGACAGGCGTGTCGCTTACAATCAGGCGAGCGGCTTGTTCGTATCGTCATTCAATTAAATAACTATAAATCGAATCGATTCTTGTAGAACCAAGAGGTGGCGGGCTACACTCGTCGGTGTCAGGTGACGAACTCGTGGCTGTACTCGTCGCGTTGCATCGAACTGGTGAGATCGTTCGCCAAACAGTTCCCGGAGTTGTTCGACAGCCTCGCTTGCTCGTTCGGCAACGACGTATACTTTGAAGGGGATCTGTGGCCCGGACAAGTTGGGTGAGTTTGTCGGATTACCTATAGTTATGAAACTGATGTAATTATGAGTTTTATTCAATTGAGATTTTACATTTTCGCGGTAGTGCATGCGCTTTAACTTTATTATCATTCTTATCTGTGCCCATCACAAGCTGATTTAAATAGAGGTCTATAAATTAATTAGAAATGTAGTTTTGATTACAGTATGAGCTGGGACCAAGTGGTCCCATAAAATTATCGTGAAATGGCAACTTTGCCATAATAATTTCCGTAGTACAGATTCCCTCTCACGACCCCCATTTATCTTTATTCATGTGGCTTTGTTGATGTCGACACTAGTGAACTCATCACTAGAAGATCAACTTGCCGGTTGGCGCTTCAGTTTCATAAAAATATGTTTTTTTAAATTACTACGTTGAGCTATAAAAAAATCATATCATTAAAGACAAAAGAAGCACCAAGAAGTGTCTGCATGGCTGAAGAGTCAACCTCACAGCTCGGCCCCGAGACGGGAATGTGGCTCCGAAGTACTGGAGCCTGACGAAATGAAGGCGCTCGCCGAACAGTTGCAGCAACAGCTTGATAGCCTGCGCGACCATGTCAAGACAGTCACGCTGCAGGTCAAATGGAACCTGCTGTATAAGGTCAGTACTTGTCTAGTGTCTACTCTGTCGATGAACGCGCTCGTTGAATAGTTTACAACATTATTGACAATAGATTTTTCAACTTTCTAGAATATTCTTGAAACTTCTTTGTTGATAGTTTTTATAGAGATTGGATTCGTTGTGGTCATTTCTGTACTTTATTCCCCGATATGTGGAATGTATATCAACGAGTAATACAATGTCATTCATAATCCTTCTGTATACTGGGTGTAAGCAGAACTCTTCCGAAACTGAAAGAGTAATAAAACGCCGCTTTAATATAAACGAAAAACGATATTCCTTTGCTGTTTACTTGTAATTTTGGCAATTTGATATTTTGTAAACTCTCAGTGTAAAGCGTACTAAACTCGAGATCAATGAGCGTGCGCATCTCCGACAATATTTAGTAGGTAGTAAATACAAACTGGGCCACAATGAGTGCGCGCATTCCTGGCAATACTCAGTAGATCGTAGATAGATTTTGTATATGGTATTTTTGTACCCAATGGATAGCGACCACCGTACATATGGTGTGCCCAAACCCGCCACAGTGGCTCGTTCAGGCGAGTTGCGTTGCGGGATCAGTCAGTATATTTCCAGTAACTACAGATCGGCATAATTCTGCCGACCGTCGAGGATCCAATGTCTCTTGACGTTGGATATTATATTGGGATTACACTGTACTTAACATCAGGTCCAGTGTAATCACTTTAATCTGCCAGGATAAAAAATTGGTGTGTGTCGTGGGACACCAGGTAGGAACGAAGTTCCTTCGGCTAATGTAGAATCGACACAAATTGCAAAAAATTCAAATTATCAACTAAAATAACAAAATATGTCTCTTTATTTTTGTTTGACAACATAAAATTACATAGAAATAGAATAGAAAAATAGAAATAAAAAAAAGACGTGTGGCACTCGGAGACTGCCGCGGTAAAGCTATTGTATAGCATTTTTTATCAACTTATGTAATTATAAATAATAACGAGCTAGCGTAATCTTTTAAAAATCGAAGGAGATATAAAAATACTTCAAGTATAACTGGCTGAATGAATTTCATTTTAAAAAAGGAACTAACGCTGGCTGGTTATGCGACTGTCGCGCATGCGCACGTCTCATTTAACGCTTTTTTTCTTACGGTTTTTTCTTACGGTTTTACTATCACATTTTTTTCAGTTCGGTCACGCAGCGAAATCCCTATCCCCTCCAAGCCTGCCGTAAGGAACTTCGTTCCAAAAAGATATAAAGTGCGCATGCGCTATCCGCGCCTCTCGTGCACCGTTTACGCGTGGCTGTTGACCTCGAGCGTTAGCTGATTATTAACTGTGTATTACGTTAAATAAAATACGATTTTAATTATTATTTGAATAAAAAGGTATTTGTATATATCTGTTCAAACAAGACTGTGCATGAAAAAAAATATAGAGTTAATTCTCGATTTTGGCATCAAAATCAATTGAAAAAAAAAAACGTGTGCGTCTCGGGACGCCCGACAGAAGTGATAACGTAAACTAATGAGGGTAAAGTGAGAGAGGAGGAGCCTGCCTACTGCTGCCGTATCGTTACGTTATGAAGAGGTTTATCTTCCCATAATTTATTACTTCAAGACACATGAAATGCGAATTGATGAAATCCGTTTAATTTCAACGTGAACACAATAATTAGAGTCAGCGGTTGTACGTTGTGTACCAGGCGGAGTTGAACGAGGGCTACATCCTGCCGGACCCGAAGGCGGACTACAAGCTGTACGACCGCGTGGTGGCGGTGGGCGGGGGGGGACAGGGTCCACCCTGCGGGGCGCGCGGCACCGTCACCGGGGTGCTCCGCCCCGCGCACCTCAACCCCGTGCGCCTCTCCGACAAACTCAACGCGCACCCCACCTACCACGTCATGTTCGACGAACCCTTCCCGGCCGGCATGTCAGAGGAACTGTTCCACGAACACAGGTTTTATAGGTCTGTACATTTTGTTACTTATGTATTACTAGCGGAGCCAACCACGCATTGCTGTGGCTAAGGTATATGTTCAGTTATATTATAGTAAACTATTCAATACAGTATGCGCCATCTATTGGTTACTTACCCAATCCAGCTGATAAATTACCTTACACCGCCATCTGTTAGAATAACTAATAATTTGCCATAAAAAATACTGCGACTATAAATTGAGATATAAACTATCCTATCAACCAAGTTGGACCAAACTGCACACAGATTGCAAAATTTGATTAAAATCGGTTCAGTAATTTAAGAGTCCATTGCGGACAAACAACGTGACACGTAATTTTTATATATAAAGATTATACTTGCTGTCCCTCACGGTTTCACCGGCATGTTACTGCCGTACTCCCATGGGTCATAACGGGTTATACATGTAAACCTTCCTCATGAATCACTCTATCTATTGCTGAAAACTACATTAAATCCGTTAAATAGTTTAAAATGTCTAAGCGAACAGACGGTGGAAGCGACTTCATTTTATACCATGTAAAGATATTTACATATCGAGCACATGTTTTTAAAGTTCTGTGGGTTTACTACGAGTTACAAATACGTTAACGGTTCTCAAATTCGTATAAAATTCCTATTGACCTCATCATAGTATACAATTTCAGGATGCAACCAACAAACATGCTGAACATATCGTTCGGTCGCAAGCTGCGTCAGGCACCTAGCACTTCGTACCCTTCGCTGAAGGACAGCTACGTGTTCAACAAGACGCCGACACTACTGCGGAGGGAGGACGGACATCACTCTGCGTTCGCTAGTTATAGGTGAGAAATTAATCCTACCAACAAACATGCTGAACATATCGTTCGGTCGGAAGCTGCGTCAGGCACCTGGCACCTCGTACCCTTCGCTGAAGGACAGCTACGTGTTCAACTAGACGCCGACACTACTGCGGAGGGACGACGGACATCACTCTGCGTTCGCTAGTTATAGGTGAGAAATTAATCCTACCAACAAACATGCTGAACATATCGTTCGGTCGCAAGCTGCGTCAGGCACCTGGTACCTCGTACCCTTCGCTGAAGGACAGCTACGTGTTCAACAAGACGCCGACACTACTGCGGAGGGAGGACGGACATCACTCTGCGTTCGCTAGTTATAGGTGAGAAATTAATCCTACCAACAAACATGCTGAACATATCGTTCGGTCGCAAGCTGCGTCAGGCACCTGGCACCTCGTACCCTTCGCTGAAGGACAGCTACGTGTTCAACAAGACGCCAACACTACTGCGGAGGGAGGACGGACATCACTCTGCGTTCGCGAGTTATAGGTGAGAAATTAATCCTACCAACAAACATGCTGAACATATCGTTCGGTCGCAAGCTGCGTCAGGCACCTGGTACCTCGTACCCTTCGCTGAAGGACAGCTACGTGTTCAACAAGACGCCGACACTACTGCGGAGGGAGGACGGACATCACTCTGCGTTCGCTAGTTATAGGTGAGAAATTAATCCTACCAACAAACATGCTGAACATATCGTTCGGTCGCAAGCTGCGTCAGGCACCTGGCACCTCGTACCCTTCGCTGAAGGACAGCTACGTGTTCAACAAGACGCCAACACTACTGCGGAGGGAGGACGGACATCACTCTGCGTTCGCGAGTTATAGGTGAGAAATTAATCCTACCAATAAACATGCTGACCACATTCTTCGGTCAAAGTTCTTAATTCTACCAATAAACATGCTGAACACATATATCGGTCAAAGTTCTTAATTCTCGATTGTAATATACAACGTATATTAGTGTAATGTTGTTAGGACTAAGGCCTTACCGCTCTCATTCAGTAGAGGAGGTCCGTGTCCAGCAGTGGGATATAATACAGTACATGTATAATACAGGGCTAGTATTATTATTAGTGTTGTAATGTTTACATTAACAATAGTGTTTTAATCCTAACAGCCCGCCAGCTGACAAGACTTCAACGCCTATAGATAATAGGAATAGCAACGCCAATTCAATCACCAGTGAACCACCTTCACAGGTATTGTTCTTTTTAATCTAAACTAATATTATAAAGAGGAAAGATTTGATCGTTTGTTTGCATTAAATAGACTCTGAAACTACTGGACCGATTTCAAAAAATCTTTCACCACTAGAATCCTATATTAGCCCTGATGAACATAGACGATGTCGATAATGTAACGGTGCAGAATGTCACGCGGGCGGAGTCGCGAGCGAATGCTAGTGTAGTATATTTTAATATTTCAAAAAGTCACATTATATTTTAGAAAAATCTTGTAACTATACCTTTGTTGAAATTGTGTTAATTTACTGCAACTCTCGTCTTTAAAATGTTATTAAGAGAGTTAAAAGTTTTCACACGATGTTAAACAATAACCATCGCCTACGACCCCGTACAATGTCAAAATAATCATGGGTGCGTTTTTAGATCCGTGTCCGGTTTTTTTATAAATACCGTCAGCTTTATATGAGATAATGATACCAACCCGGTCGAGACGGTTAATTCATTCATACAGCACTATTCTTAGCATTTACAATATTTTACTTTTCTGTTAAATTAATAATCTCAAATTTACTTTATTGTAGGACAATGCGACGCACCTACTTAAAAGTCTATTGAAGATCAGCAAAGGTGATTCGGATAATGGACCTAAAATTACGGTAATGCTTATCTCAATTTACTAATACAGTACTTACATAAAATATCAGTTTTAACTGCTGTACAGTCATTCAAAGTTGGTTGTTTAGAAGTTCATTTTGAACGAAATCATAATTGTTAACTCTGACAAAAAGACTCTCTCCCTTTCTCCCTCCTCCTCTTTCTCTGTATCCTTTATCTCTTTCTTCCTCTCTCCTCCCTTCTCTTTTTCTCCTCCTGTGTGTATTTTGTTAACATTTTTTTAATTTACTATTGTTTAGAAGGATAACATTGTATGGTTTGATTAATATAAGTTAATATAATAATAATAATAATAATGCTTTATTGAACACTTCTAGTACAAATCAGATAAGGGCACCCAGGCTTTCAAACTAGTAAGGATTTACTGTGCTATGAAAACCTGCGTTCTCCCATACAACTAAGTTCATTCTATTGAAGACAATGTTCCACATAGTTTCTTAAAAGTAAAATAAAAATAGAAAAAAAAAAATTACAAACAAAAATACATATTAAAAACGTTTAACAGGTTCCACTTTTAGCAAGAATATTTTTCTCTTATTTTTTTATCATATGAACATTAGTGTACATTACATTAGGAGGTGTACAAAGATTGTAACAAGTAGAAATCAATACCAATAACAATCACAAATATGGTTCCAGTAATTTTTCTGTTTCATCGTAATCAAAATCTGCAACCCATTCTGTGACTATTCTTTTTATTTGAAAATTACTGCATTGTCTAATGTCATGTTTAGACAAAAGTTTATTATATAGGAATGGAGCCAAGTAATTATAATGTCTTCTTGCAAACGCATGTTTAATCTGAGGCAGAGGGTATCTGTAAATTCTTTTATCAGTATTAGGATGAGCGGGAGCAGTTGTTTTATGGTATCTTCGTAATGTTTCATATACAAATAATTTTCGGACACTAAGTACATTGGAGGTTCTATAGAGATCTGTTGTGGAGTGCCTGTAAGGTAACCCCAGCATAACTTTAAGAAGTGCCCGCTGCGCCCGTTCAATCCCTATAAAATAGGATTTGGCAGATCCACCCCATGCACATATACAATACATTAACAAGCACTGGCATAATGCTTTGTAAGTTTGGAGCAAGCATTTAGTGTCAACAATCTGTCGTAGCCTCTTAAAAACGTAGATTAATTTTCTGGTTTTGGCGGACAAAGAACCAATATGCTTATTCCAGTTAAGCCTATCATCAATGATAACTCCCAGGTAACGAATTTCAGAAACTCTATTTAGTATAGCACAGTCACACCTGCTTTGATAATTTCGATTGCAAGGATATGTATGTATTTTTAAATTGAAATTATGAGGAGTTATACTTGTGTTTATACAGAGCACATCCGAATCCTGGCGGACGAAGAAAGACAACGTTCCATCTCCACCACAGGGTCAGCAAAGGTCAGTAAAACATACATTTTCAATTTACATCACCTTTAATCGTTATCGAGGAATCTGTGCCTGCATCGGTCATCCGCCTGTCCTGTCGCTCGATTTGCTTCTTCCCTCTTCAGAGTGTGAAGAAGCATTTATACAGGCCGGCATGATTTTGGTGACCACTGTTAAACTCATTGATTGTCGGTGGTCGCTAGTTTTTCGAAACTTCGAAGGTATGTGAAGGATATCGACCCGTATCAGCGCGGGGGACTAAGGCATAGTCCGTCATAAATAGGGGCCCGTGCTCAGTTATAGGACATACATGTATATAATACATGGCTGGTATTATTATTGTTATCGAGGGTATTTTAATAAAAAATATGTGGGTAATTGTCACATAAGACGTGGTTGGATAGACAAATGAATGGTAAAGAAATAGGGGTGAAGAATGTAATACCTACTTAATACTATAAAATTATAAATAGGAAAGATTGTTTGAATAGGCTCTGAAACTACTGGACCGATTTGAAAAAACATTTAACCATTAGAATCCTACATTATCCCTGATGAACATAGGCGATGTCGATAATTTAACGGTGCGGAATTTCACGCGGGCGAAGTCGCGAGCGAATGCTATGTAATATAAAAGAACCCATCTGCATTATTTGTTATGCAGTCCCTTATCGACTATGATGTGAAAACTCATAGCATGTAGTTTTGTTATTGTTATATTTTACATTTATTTAATAAATAGTAACTGGTGGGTGTTTCTTGCGCCGTTTCTTCTCCACAATATTGGTGTCTTGTGTGGAAGTGGTGGTAATTAAGGGATTCCACTGGTTATCTCGTATTGATTTTTTCTTTAAGAATATTGTATTCTTTTTTATGTATTCCATAATACTGTCTATTGAAGTGATATTAAGTTAGTTGTAAACTTGGTACGATAAACAACTAAGCATGATATTTCTTTCACAAGCCACCAAATGCATCCGTTTTGGAAGTTATTTTCTGGGTGAGAAATCGTTGATAACTAGGTAAACGTATACAAAAGCAAACTATATTTATTGCTTTGTCAAATAGTTGATGCTATAATTGATGACTGGTATAAAAATTGCGTCATTTACTTTGTAATTGGCGTTCTTATTTGCTTTCGCTAAAACCGCAGCACATTCAATTTTAATCAATTAGAATTTAAAAGATTCTAACTTTAGAAACATATAATCTAGTAGTTTTTGCTTGATCCATCGGCGCATACTATATATAAGCGATCATTTTATTATTAATCTCATTTTAGCGTCCACGTTAGCTTAGGGAATCCTACTAATATTATAAATGTGAAAGTTTATTTGTTTGGATGTTTGTCCGTCAATCACGCTGAAACTACTGAACGGATTTTGATGAAATTTGGTATACAGACAGGGTATGAGCTGACTTGGGTTATAGGCTACTTTTTATCCCGGAAAAAGCAGATCACGCGGGCGGAGCCACGAGCAAAAGCTAGTAATTAAATAAATACATACATCCAACACACACATAGTTCCTTATCCCACATTAGGTTAATCTATATCGTGGGTATTAGAAAATGGGTGGAGGGTAATAAATTGTTTTTGTTAAAATTGTATTGTCTTATAGAATACAACAACAGAATTGGCGCAAAGACACGTCGTCCTACAACAATGCGAAGATACAACAATCTCAGCAACAGCAAGGGTTCACCAACGAATGGGTCAACGCCAATTTTAAGGTATTGTATTCAATATTTTCACCACATTATTGCCATATTCGCACCAGCAGACAAATGAGATGCAAGTCACCAAATATTCTGATGCTCAACATAATATAAGGAGCGCGTTTAACTGACAGTACTGGATTTTCATTTTAAAATACTTTCCAGTAGGGCTTAGGATTCTAAAAATCATCACCGTTTTGTTGATCACTGGTCCTAGGGAATTACTGACTACGGCTCTAGAGACTCAACATCAGGGTAGTGCAGCGCCTATTGTCTTTATTACTAATTACTATTTATTATAAAACACAATGCTGAAAATATTGCGGGGCTAGAATGTTGCAAAACACGACACGAACGTTCGTGCCGTTTGATTGTGAATGGCCGAGAGACCGACGTGTGACGTTATCCGATACAAATCTGAGACGACGCGATGGAACGTTCCATTTTTGAATCTTTGCATTCTAAGGGGGCGGAAATGCATTCGGTTTTAAGCGAGGCCGCACTGTCAGTAAAACCCATTTTCTAGTAAAACCATCAGTACTGTCAAAATTGTAAGTTTTCTGTCGCAGTCTAAACACTATTGTCAGTGCGCGAGGATGCCAGATGCACTTGGTTTAATTGTATATTATCAAATAATTATTGCCTGGTAAGTTAGTAATATTGAAAACTATACCTAGACTGCATAACTGGCATATCACCTGCGGGGCAAGGAGGTGAGTGGGGACGGGTATTGGTATGCACATGGTTTATTATTCCGGGATAACTCCCGACTCCCGACATAATACTCGCTGGGTACAATATTATTAATATTTACTGGGTATGCAAACGCACAATAATCCTTATCTC
Source organism: Amorpha juglandis (assembly GCA_949126905.1). NCBI lineage: Eukaryota > Metazoa > Arthropoda > Insecta > Lepidoptera > Sphingidae > Amorpha > Amorpha juglandis. The sequence goes on from OX421365.1 coordinate 20,617,794, forward strand.
AATTATCACAATCAATGAATTTCCAGGTGTTGCACAATTTAAGGCTACTCACTCGATATGTATTGAGATATTTTTACAAGTGACGTCATTAAGGTACTCTACGTGTGTTGATCATTTCAAATGAATAGAATCAGTCACGATGAGTCAGAAGTTCATAATTTTAGACGTCATACCATACTTTGGCAATCGCATTGTCACCAAACTTGCAAAATTTTGGTTGACCCCTAACTTCTAAACGGTGGGATGGTTGCTGTATCGCTTTAATGGGTTTTGGGTGTTGTGGGTCATCTAAAGTTAAGTGTAAGTTGGTGAAAATGGATAATATAAAACTTTTTAATCATTGTTTTAACTGATCAACGTTGTGTTTGTTTCGCCATACTTTTTTTCATAACAGTGTATTAGTTAAACATTGATTAAAAATATAAGAAAAACAGTTTTAATACATTCTCTGATGATATATTCATAAAAATATAAATCTATTCATGTTTTACAGCATGCAAATTAATGAAAATAGTTGTAAACTACTCACTTTCATTAATAATAATCAATATATTTTAATAGATATATTCCACATTAATAGTTGTTAGAATTATACTCACATTGTAACAAAAACACAGTAATTGCAAAAAAAAAGTTTGGTAAAAATACTCCTTCTTGAGAAAAATAAATGCCCGTTTTCACCAACATTTTCTTAATTCAAGGGGATCTCTAAACGTGTTTTGAGGGTACTTCTACGCGCCAAATAACATATTTAGTGAAGGGAAATGTCGGTTATACATAATTACTTTATAGGGCACTGTCCCCTAGGGTACATTTAAACCTAATCACGCTAACTAAGCTTAGGGCAGTTGTTAGATCCTATAATACGCGTGCACAATAAGTTGGTCGAGATGTAAGCATGCGAAATGTACACATATAGTGTCTACTTACATCTTTGGTCCCTTATATCAGGCGTTGTAACCTCAAAATAGCTTTAGTGGTGCTCTTGAATTAAGAAAATGTTTTTAAAAATAAAAACCGATTAAGTTATCTGACTCGCGCATCGACGGTTCTGTACCCACAGCATTATTTTTGGTATTTTTATTATATTTTAGAATACGCGCCATAACTAACACTTATTCTGTGAAAATTTCAGCGGGTTACTTGTGTTATACTTCAGACGATGGAGCCTTTAAAGTTAACACTGACAGACCTATAGACAGACATCGTAGTCTCTGTAACAGAGGTCCATGGGTACTTATTTACAAACTCAATTATCGCAGTTACTGTGCTTTTGTTACAAAGAGCATTGACAACAAATCGTACATCGATTTTCCAGAACCAACCAGCAGCACCGCCGTACCCGAACTTCGCACAAGGCTTCCCGGGCCCCGGTCCCAGTCAGATCCCGTACCCACAGTTCCAAAACCCAAACTTCCCGGTGCACAACCAAACCTTCGGCATGAACAGCAACCAACGGCCGCATTACAACAACATGAACCAAGGCAACTCGTACAGTCAGAATAGGCCGATGGAACAGAACTTCCCGAAACATTTACCAAGTGTTAGTGGTGCTAATGCGAGTGTCGCGTTGATACCGAACTGGGCTAAGCCACAGGTAAACAAATGCTATTTGTCGACTTATTCATTTTGTGTGACTTAAAAGTCCTAAAAAAGGGAGTGGTCAGTTTGTGTTTTCAACTGTTTGTTTTTTCTATTTCATTATAAGCGACGTTGGTTTAACTGGGGATGATACGGACTTCCGAGACTGAAGTCACCGTTTCGTAACAAGTTATGCCTTTTCCCTACTCGGATCGAACCCGGAGCATATAAGGAGGGGCAATAATAGCAATAATATTTGACATTATATTTAATCGGTCTTTATATATTTAATTTTTTCGTGTATCAGGGTCCAGCGAGTGTGGATCAGTCGGTGACGTCAAACGCGAACTCTGCAGCGCACGCGCATAACACGGCCGATAAAATCAACAATCCGTTTGTACCTCTACAAGTGCAAACCAGTCAAAGGTCAGTGGAAAATCATCAACATACACTAGTTTTTGCTCGCGGCTCCGACCGCGTGAAAGTGTTTTTCCAATTGTCAAAACAGGTGTTTAAATAACCTCAAAATGTTAGATATTTTTGTAACTTTTTCTATCTTCAAAAATTGACGGTTGTTTAATTATAGTAGATAAAACCTTGATTCTGAAATAAACAACTAAAATCCTAATCTATCCGTTCCTAGGTCCAACACTCTATGGAGAGTAGGCATTCCTATTTGCCTTTAAGTGTTAGAGAAATGTAATATCTAGTGTAATCTCTCTAAATCTGTAATTTTAACAATTTTTATTTACCATGATACCATATTTTACCATGAACGTATTCGTTTGGAACTTTCTAGGTTCTGGAAATATTGAAGAATACGGGAATATTTTCTGTTATGATATAGTTTGTTTTGTTACAGACGTATTCAAAACACGAGTGGTCCTTCGAGAAGAGATAGTGAAGACTTTAAATCAGTGTTACCGAAACCGCAACCTATCAACACGACGACGGTAAGTTTATTATACACTAGCTGTGCCCGCGACTTCGTTCGCGTGGATGACAAAACTTATCAATGAGTTTTTTTGTGTAAAGCGCTATAATAGTATATTATAGTCCTTTCAAAGGCGAACGGTGCAAGCCAAATTCGACCTTCGACCCTTCATTTACAGCATAACTTAGTGAACTCCACTGCGGGTCACGTAACCTACGACAAACTTATTATTTGAACACAGGACCTCACGGTTACACCTTAGTACGGCCACTAGACCAATGGGACCTTAATTATAGTATATGTAATTTAATGACATCGAGAGTAGCAACTTACAATGCTACTTACGTTACTAATATATTCGTAAGTTCGTTTACGTAATTAGCTTAAGTGAATAAAACTTACAAATAAAATCCACGTCTTAGAAAATGTTCACTAAGTTTATTAATAACTGGCTGTCCCTCTCGGATCCGGATAAAAGTAGCCTAACAGTGGCGCCATCTGTCGAACCAACTCAGAAACCTTCGTGGGCTCATGCACAACAACTTTGCTAACGATCATCACATGATCAAATGCATAGTTTACGATTCTATAAAGGACATACAGACAAACATTCATTTTTATATACATCGTGTCTCAAATGGATTTAACAATTTAAATATAACTTACTCAGGTGACACAAAATCAAGATCCGTCTTCGCGGCCGATGAAGAAAAGAAAACCGAGAATAGCGGCCAATCTACCGTTCCAAATAGATTAGCGTATCGTGTGGACAAACGAACTCTCACATGTGAAACATATTGTAAAATATAAAATAAGATCATTAATTTTTATTAAAGGCGCATTCTTACTTGTATTCCATGACCTTTTTGTATTACAGTTCTATAATACAATACACGAAATCAGTTTGGTCCGTCTGAAGTTAGCTTATGGAGGCGTCGCGGTTTTTATTTTCAAATGACTTTTCTTTTTTTCCCGAGCACGCCAGTGACTGCACCACACTTGATGGTAAGCGTAGTCCAAAAAACCAGCAACCATCGACAAACAATGAGATTATCGGTGGTCACCAGAGTCATGCCGGCCTGTATAAATGCTTCTTCCCTCTTCGGAGAAGGAAGAAGTAAATCGAGGGTCTTGCGACAGGACTGGCGGATGACCGATGCAGGCACAGGGATACAAGAATGTACCTCTATACCCGGCCCAACCAACCATAAAGGCATGTCGCTAGCCCCTCGGGAGAACCGGATATACACTGACTGATCCTGAAACTCGATCCACACAAGGTGTGTGGGTCACTATGGCAGGCTTTAACACCATGTGTACAATATCCTACCACCAGCAATGTACAAACCGGGTCAATTGACTAACTTCAGGTTGGCTAAGTTAAAATGTACACCTTTTGTGTCATAGTATATCGATTCATATGGTACTGTTTCATTTATATCAAAAAGATTAGAGAATAGAAGTGGGAACGCGCCTGTGACTAATTGATGTTACTGCCATTTATGTTATGCGTTTCGGCTATCTTCAGGTTTTATGATTTAATACGAGTATGAATACAATGACCCAGTTTTAGGGCTTTGTCAACGACTTGAAATATAAAATAAGCAATGTTAAAAACAGCTGATCTATATTTGATTAGGAGAAGAGATATCTTCGTGTTCCGCAAAATAAAGATAGCCAAAGTGCATAATTTAAATTGTACTACTTACTACTACTACCTGGCGCCAGGGGTTCGAATCAAATGCAACACATACCGGCGACTAGACCGAAGGTATCTTTAATGATATCTTTAATTTACTTGTTAATCATTAAAAATCTATATTTTGCAAACGCTCAAAAATATTGTACCAATATATCATCAATAAAAAATGGAATTGTGTGATGATTATTTAATATGAATTCGGTAGATTTCGATAAATAGTTTAAATAATAAGAAAATAAACATGACTAGACATCGCTTCGTTAAATTATTATCTCTTTTCCATGAATCATCTGTGCATGTGAAATTATCGATTTCGATTCCATTATTTTTTCCTATCTGTTTCATAAAATATAGTTGTAACTTTATTATTAAATTATTGCATTTTTTAACCTGTATCTGATATCATACAAAACAAAAAATAGAATGTGGTAGCAATCAAAATATGAATCCACTCGAAAATGGAAATCAATAGTAATAATAAATGACGATTGATGATGAATCATAGATAATTATCTCAAGATTATAGTTGTAGGCACATTGTACATTTTGTAAATATGATGTGAATGTGATTATGTGCGTGTTCAATTTAAAAAGTGAAGAATCTGCGAGTTCTATGTAAACTATTTCTATTAGTATAACTTAGAATACAAAACCATCTATCGTTATGACCTGTTTATATGGCACTTGTGGGTTTATGGGTAACTTTTTACCTCGAAAACAACCTCCGTGCTACAAAGTTGTTAACTTTAATAGATAAAATATAAATCTGAAGTTCCTTTTATTTATTACTTTACACTAGCAGTGTGATAATATTTTTTTCAAGTTTACGATAAGTACAGTGGCATAAGATTACCTCCATAGATTCATATCGTCGTGATCTTAGAATAGTGTCGGATGTGAAAAAAATACGAAAATGACTTTTTAGCATATTTGGGTACTACATCATCAGATCTTTATGGGTATATAAAAAAATATTTTTTTTCCTAAAGGATTTTAAATTACACAGTCAATATACTGACGGATTTGATATTCGCTCATAGAAAAATGACGGTGGAATTTTTCCGTCTGCCTACGATGCGCGGGATTGCCCCGCCGTCCTTTTCCACCCCCGACGGATATGCGCAACCGTCACTGTTCGTTGAATTTATTCCCGCGTTGCATCTGATTTGTTTTAATCGCTATTACTCAATTACCCTAATTAAAATCATGTTATAAATATTGCTTTCGTGGCTAGTATTTGACATACTATGTACTACAATAAAACTAGGAAGATTAAAACTTATAATGAAACTTTTGAAGGAATTAAACAAATATGAAAAATTTACGAAATTCCTTCACCAAGAGAACAGTAATGAGGACTACATACCAGAGACTCCGGATAAGTTAGTGCATGAGGTTTATACATTTTTTCACACTTATAACCTGTTTATACGCAAAACTATGAAAGGTAAAACTTTGAAAGGGCGGTATTTATTATCCGTCAATTTTCTACGGAATACTATCGATACATTTTGTTATTTATTTTCCAAAAATTTTAAGTAATCAATTGTAAAATTAAATTATTGAGTTTAAATAGTATCTTTAACGGGGATACAATTTTTGAGCTGTACGTAACTATACTACATTGTTATATGGACATGATACTGACGAAAGATCAGTACCGACGATATTCTGCGTACACGTTGTTCTATCTGAGTGTCGTATTTGCCAATCCGATTTTATTCTCGAAACTCAAATTCACTTGAGTCTTTATTCTTTTCAAAAAAAAGTTTGTTTTTATTGATTTCAATTTATTACAATTAAAACATTAAACTAGTTAACGTAATAGTTGTGTAAGTGAATTGAAATAAATAAACTTTAAATATTTTATGATGTTTTGATATATATACGGTGTGCGTTATTGATACTATTGAACCACCGCTAAAAATAATATGCTTATTTTTTAACTAACATAGAAAAATAATAATATTTAAAGTGTTTCACAAAGTCTTTTTTTAGAAAGCCATTTACCATTATCCTCAGGAGTACGCGTAATAATTTAAAAAATAGAAGCTATTTGTAGGGATGTTTTTCAGAGGACGACGATACATTAAGGGGTTATATACAGTTAGAAGGCCGAAAAAAAGCGAATTTTCCAGAATTATTTCTGAGAAAACTTTTAAAGTTATTGATCTAAAAATTTGTACACATATTATGGTATCTTTTAACTGTATTTTAAGAATTACTATTAGTAAAAATATTTATTTGGAAAGGAGCTACAGCTGATATCCGGGAGCTCCTCTCAAAAAAGACGTTTTGCGGTGACCACTATATCTCTGAAATGAATCCTCTGAAATTAAAAAACTAAACAGATTTCGTTAAAGTAATGTTAAATCTAGTAATTAATCGAAGGAATAAGCAAAATAATTTTTATTGACAAAATGGCGGCTTCTCAAAAAAAAAATTCGATTTTTGACCAAAATTTCGACCTTAAATTGCTTATATAAAAATATATATTTATCGGTGAGAAAAAATCTTCGATTAATTACTAGAAAATATATTTAAGAAGCTCGTGTTAAAATTTGAGACTAATCGGTTAAGCCGTTTTCGAGTAATGTTGGTCACCGACTTTGAAAACACCATTTTGAGAAAAACGCGTTTAAAGTTAGAATAGCACTAAATATTTTCCAGTTTGGGGAGAGAAAAATAAAAATTTACCTTTCAGGTATAAAAAAAACAATAACACACTTTTGCTTTACGCATCTAAATACATTAGAGGAGAACATTTACAATAGGCAGGTGCATAAAAGGGACAGTGTAAAGGGACAGGTAAGCGCTTTGAAGCTTTGCTAAGCTTTCAAGCACTTTGAAACGCCTTTTCAAATTTGCGTGTAACTTCGAAAATATTCACCGGACGATATGAAATTTTCTGTGTGTATTCTTAAATATATGTGCATTAAGAAAATAAAATAAAATAAAAATCGATTTTTTGAAATTTCTAACTGTATATAACCCCTTAAGTGAGGTCGTAAAATGAACATGTGAGGAAAATATGAATCCTAATATACCATCACCCGCATTCATTCTTAGAAAAGGTCCTTTTATGCCCGTGGATCAGAATTCATCCTAATATTTAGTCCTATTAAACTATCAGTAAACTGTCGCTTCCTGCTTAAATGTCAGCTCAGCTCCAACACTATTAGATACCACTTTGATCTCACATATCCACTTTGATCTCAGATTTGTCACCTTTCCCTCAACCAATTTCCTCAGCCATTGAAAAAGAAACATCTATGCTATCACCGCAAAAACTATGATAAGTATGTAAGATATGTAAAGATTTTTTGTCCTGTTCACGATTCGAATGATTATAGCAACTGTTCATCTACCAACGCAGCTGGGTGTTAATGCCAGTCGTGTCCAGCCCCTACTGTTTGATGTCGGGGTAAAATATGGGTCTGCAATTATGACAACTGGGAAGAAGTGAAGAGACAGCGCCTAAAAATTAAGAAAAAGAATATTCATCCAAAAAGGGTATAACTGTTCCAGCAATAACTATGTGTAGACTTTGCACATGCAGAAATAAATATGGAACATTGTTGTCATTTGAAGAAAGAGAAAAGTTTTCAAAAATAAGCGATTGTAAGAAACAACGGCTTCATTTTGTAAACTACACTACAAAAGAGAAAAATAAAAGGGGTCCTCAAAGTGTATTAAAGCGCGATCATCAAATTACATTCAAATATTTTTTTGTCAGGAAACTCCGAAACTCGTCGATAATACCGTAGGTCTAGTACGATTTACAAATACGTTCATAGTTTTAAAATCCATCTCATTCGTTGTAATTCATCATAGTTCCTATATGGAGAGCATGGAGATAAAACGAGAACCGTCATCGTTTTAGAAAACTAAGAACTTGTACTAAGCATACGGGTATGCAAAACTATGTTTTTGAATACATCATTAGTGAAAGATACGTACGAACGGTTTGGTAGAAGTACGGTGGAAGCACTTCTGTAAAAAAGACATAAGGGGGAAACATAGCAGTCATAAGAAGGTTGTTAACGAAGAAATAGTTATATCGGTCTGTGCCTATGTAAATGCATTAATATCGGTAGAGTCTCATTGTAACACAGCAGTTTCCAAAATACTGTATTTAGATGGTAACTTAAACATAGCTCGGATGTTCAACTTATATAAAGAATGGCCTGAACTTAATAATTACTCATTAAAGCTTTGAGTTTTAGACAGTATATAGACATTGTAAATACTCACTTTAATTTGAGTATTCATATACCCAAAAAAGATGATTGTGATCAAAGTCACAGTTTTAAACAAAAAGAAAACCCATTCGACGTTCTCAGTGATAGAATTAACTAATTGTTTTTGTACTTAGTAATTAATAACTCCAAAATGGCAAATACATTCAGGACCTTGAAGAAAAATAATAAAAATGATGCCATTGCTTCCAATGGACGTATTATTTCTACTACATTTGATTTCCATAAGGCTTTATCGTGTCCTTATGGGCCAATGAGTGTATTATAAGAAAAAAATGCCTTGTTATAATTTCACATATATCACATGGCTGACAAACAAGGTTACTGTTATATGTAAAGTGAAATTGTTGCCAAACGTGTGGCAAGCGAAGTGGGCATTTGTGTTTATGATTTCATAAAGAAGTTTGCATTGTAGTGTGTAAAAGAATTTAGTTTCTGTTCAGACAATTGTGATAGCCAGAATCTAAATCGTATAGTCTTCTACATGTATGCACATGCAGCCAAAAGATTTGATATTACTATATAGAATCCTTGAAAAAAGACACCTAAAATAAAGCCGCCTCTGTCCATAGTGTTATAGAAAGGGCTGCATTATTTACATTCCAGATGAATGGAAATTACTGGCACAGTGGGCTAAGGTAGCAGGTCTAAAGTAACGTAAACAAAAGCATATAGTATAACTAAAATCGACATAATTTTTGTTTTGTGTCTAATACGTTATTCTTTTTAATTAAAATGGTTACATCCTTATAATATGAGTATAATTTTAGAAAAACTTAAGTATAATATATCAAAACCGTCAATTTTTTTTTCATTTGTCGATAGAAAATGATCGTAAAGTAACATCCGTCAATCCACCAAATTTTTTTGTTCGAAGAAAAACGTTGGATGGTATTATGTGGCTGCGTTGACTCCGAAGTAAAATGGAGCGAGTGATTTTTCTAGAAAACCATTAAATAATTACTTATTATTTCTATTTCATTTCAAAAAGTACCCCATCAATAAGATAAGTTTAAATTTTCAACATTTTATATTTTGTATTAAAAAAGTTATGGTAAAAAAACTGTAATAAATATTTGAAATGGCTGCCCTGTAAAATTTATAAAATGTCACATCCGTCACTGTTCTACGATCAGGACGATATTATTGATTTTGCAGATATTATATTCTATTATGTTACTAATATTGCTCAATGTGTCCAGGTACCCTCCTATCAGCATTAATAGTTATAATGTGGGATCCCTTTTTTATGTTCCTATAAAAATTATTATGATTTTTTGTTCTTTTCAAAATGATAGAGACATATTGAATTATAAATCGAAGTCTTGCCCATGTCCTAGAAATGTGCTACACATTTTGACTCGGCCAGTACTATTTTAACATAAATATTTATTAATTTGTGCCTTATTCATCTTTAAAATACATGATTATATTACAATCTGATGAATGGTTGTGCCCGGTGGAAACAAATGAAAATTCTATACATACAATCATAAAACTGATTATCTAATCAATAGATTTATGAACTGAAAGGTAATTTGCTCTTTTGTGTGTAGGATTTTCAAGTATCATGTATTCTAGTAACTTTACTTAAAAAAAATGAATACTGAGGTGCTACAAAAATTGTGCATAAAATTTATTTCAGTATCTATTAAAAGGATTCTACAAATTACTTGTAAGTACAAAATGATAATGAACATATTGTTTTTGTATTTCCTTGTTTCAGTATGTGTATCAATTTAAAAATGTTGTACAAAAATTGTAAAACCCAGATAAATATATTTTGAATGTGGACCGTAATAGTGTTTTAAATTTAACTTAGGACGAGATCTATAAAGTAATCTTCAACATAATAAAGTCTGTCATTTTGAACTCAAAATATACAAATAAATACACACATAGTCCTGACCCCACACTAGATTAAACCTGTATCATGGATATCAGAAACTATGAGGGACTTGCGGTCCCACAACACCCAGACAACAGGTGAGAGTCTATGTGATGTAATGTATACTGTGATTTTCATTAAACCAATTACTGCTCAGTGATTGGTTTTCCATATAGATTAGGAATAGAGTAGATATCCAAGCATACCTAGTAAGGCATGTTGTACTAGTAAGTATGAAGTAATCATCAAGTGGTGATGTGCATGCACTACACGAAGTCTACTCTTATGTGGTTTTACAGTTGAAATGTCCAAAAACCCCTAACCTGCCATAGGAAGGAAATGCTTTATACAGTATGAGTGTCACCATTCTCCATTCATTCCACCTCTAATTACACATTCCAAAACAGTAGAAAAGTAGGATACATAGTTGTCATTTCACAACCAGTATGTCACCAACGAAGTTTGCATCCTTTTAAACTATAGAATGAAATAATAAAATTGTTTTCAGTCAGTTTTATTTGCCATGTTGACTCACAAACCTGTGTTTTTAAGTGTCATGTCACATGGCAGATGTTAACAGATAAATAACAAGCCAAGTATAGTTTTGTTTTCATTTATTAAAAGTCCATAGCACCTTCTAAAAAGCATAAACAATCGACTTTGTTTATAACAAGATCCAAATCCTTTTTTGATATGACTTTCCTTTTATTAGATGATGTGTATGCATATGTTTCCTTGGCTATTGTTTCTAAAAATAATTCCTGCAATAAACGGATAATTTTCTTAAGGATATTGAAATATTTTAGTAAAAATATAAATATACAACTGGTTGTACAGAACAGATGAATAGTCCAATACAAATAATCACTAAAGTCCATAGCAGTGCATTGTAATATGGAATTTTAAATTTTTACATCCAAAAATATGTTATAATCTAATTTAATTTTAAACTTTAAAGCCATCTTTCTCATTGATCCTTAATCATTTTTAGACCCTAAATGTGTTTACTAATGTAAAATTTTAATGCAATTTGATGTTCATTAAGTTCATAAGACAGGGCTGATATTGGGTGTTAGAGCCACTCTGTAAACAGTTTTGTCTACAGCATCAATGGGCCAGCTTGACCAGGTTGTCTACCACTCTCACAGAAAAACAATGTACAGTAGCAGCTTGCTGCTGCGTTTTGTATGACAAGTGTGATTTCCTGAGGCCCATATCACCCTCCCCTTCCCAATCCCTTAATTATCCTTTCCTTTTGAGGTCAGCAATATGTTGGCCTATGATTATTCTAATGTTGTGGGTGTGCATGCACATGTTCACTTACTATCAGATGACCAACTGCTTGCCGGTGAATGCTATAAAAAAATTTAGTTAAGAATTTGTTGATATTAAAAGACACCCTTGACTATGCCAATTAATAGTACAATTTATTGTTCGATTTACTTTCATTATAAATATAGAATTAAATACAATATACTTTTACATTACTAATTGATTACTTTACTGTATAGAAATTACTACAACTTACTGACGCTTTAGTAACCAAAAACACGGCATCACTGGAAACAACACTAACATCTGGGTCCATTTTCATAATATTTTTTATTCTCGCCATAGGTAACCTTGTTGATCTGATGACTTCATTTCTCAGCGGTTTTTTCTCGCCCACTTGCTCTTCAGAATTTATTATATCCGAAGTTTTTACACTGTGTTGATTTTCTGGATCAGTTGTTTCTGTGTTTTGATACTCTGTTTGGTGATCACTGTCCGGGTACTGTTCCGAGTCGTCGATTATATCCGATATATCTATATCTTCGTAGTTTTGTTCTTCAGTCATAATGAACTGTGTATCACAATAAATAATAAATTAATAAGACCAATATATTATTTGGAAATAAGAAACCGCGGAAATTGCATTCGCGGTTCGTCAAAACTGTCTTTTTAAATTTATTCATAGGCATTAGGCATGGATGCAAGTCCTTCAGCCGCATAGAATTTGACAATCGACCAGTGTTACCAGTACACAGTTAGTCAAATGTTACACTTTACACTCGACTATTCCAAAGGGCTCCATTTTGATGACCAAAGTAACTCATCCTAATAATCTTGATCAATAACGAAACCGAATCCAAAAATATAAAACCAAGTTAAAAATAGCCCACTTTGAGTTGGTAGTATTGCAATTTATTAAAAGTCAATTATGATTGAAAGCACCGACTCAAAAATTGGTTGTTTTTACCTGTTTATTATATTAAATCAGTGTTATTATTTGAATTAAAATGGGTTTTTATTTTACTATTTTCAGTGAAAGAATCATCGACGTCAGTGTCTAAATGATTAAATTTTGGTAGTAGTAGTTTCATCCCAAATTTCACCTCCTTAGAAGTTAATCCATGTCAATTAGTAGTAACAAGTGTATGTGAAGTGTGTAACATGTGGAAGACTAACGCCAGGGTTTCTTGCCCGTTCTTCTACGACGAAACAGCATTATAAACTGACGGTAGCTTAATAAACGATAAAGAGATAATCTTGTGTCGCAGTTATTGACACTATCATCTTATGCAGTGCATTCTGACTACATCTGGCTATCGGAGAGATATATATATATATAAGCCTTCTTATGGCCGCGAATAACGGACCTTTTTGTGGCATATGTACACTTCGGATTTAGAAGCTCCTCTGCTTTTTCGTCGATTAAAAGGCCAATTTTTAAACCACAAATAATTTCCATTCTTTCATAATTAGATGTGTACTTTTCATGAATTTTCTTTTCAAATCTGTGATCTGATTCTAATGATTTTTATTTAATATCTTAGAAGTCGTTATATTTTAATTAACATATATCCGTTAGTATGATTATTATTAGTATTGTTATTATATTATTATATAGTATGTTATTTGGATGCAGGCCGCTTCCAACAGGTTGTTCTGGATATCTTTGGGGGAGGCCTATGTTCAGCAGTGGACGTCTTGTGGCTGATGATGATGATGATATCCGTTAGTAGATGAATTGGTATGAAATCGAAAAACTGAAGAATGGTAGCAAATCTAATCTAATCAATTTTTAATTAGTGCCATTACCAATATTAGAACCGACGATAAATTGGCTTAATTTTTTTTAATATATATTTATCTGTCACTTTTATTAGGTGGTATGAGAGTCCATCTGAGTAGGTAAAACCGCATTATATATTTCTGCTACTAAGTGTATTTCGGGGCGGGCTTGGGTAGATGCATCACGGAGGAGGGTTTTACAACCCTCATTTCTTCACTTGATGTAGTTGAGGTGTACGGCGTATGATAAGCCTCAATAATAACGACACAGGGTTATCATATTTATCGTTTATTCACTCCTTTAAGCTACTACCGGCTCGGAAATAAAGTCATGGGTGGAAAAGAGCCGGCGGCAGAAAAATCACCCGTGTTACGATGCTAAGAATACACTAGCATCTTAAACCGACGCACTTCGCGGTTATAAATCACAATATTTACAGTCCACCAGTAATTCACAACTGTCTCGACTCACGGACGGAACTAGACTACCTTTTAAATGGCAAGACGCCATCTTATATAGAATTTCATTCTCCTCACTTCGAAAGTGGAATTACTTAGTGAACAACACAAACCACCCTCAAATTATCAATATGACTGGCGGTACCGACAATTGACGCAGAATAACGGTATTTCATTAAAATATTTATTAAACGTCGGTTGTCAAATCATTGTCTTATTTTACTCACTCCGACATGTATAAGCACTATTCTCTCAGATTACATAAAAAAAAATATAAAATTGCTTGAATTCATTTGCTTAATTGCTTAAAATGGCATATCCTCTCTATATAAAAGATCTTTGACAAAAACAATAGTTTCATGTATAAACAATACTTATTGGGTAACAAACGTTTAAGCCATTTGTAATTATTTTTTTATATTCCGTAACAAAATCTATCATAAGTTACACAAAATGTCTCAATAGTAACGAACTGGCAACACAACGACTGGCGATTTGACAATAAATTCAAATGACATTTCCATTTAGTGTTGTCAACCTAGTGGATTTTTCACTAAAACTATGGTTTCGAGTTTTGGCGGGAATTCTGACAGTGCAGTTCATCGCTTATTTAAATTTATTTCATATAAATTTAAATAAGCTTAATTCACTAGTTTAGAGTTGTGTTTGTTGTATAAAAGTGGTGTGGTTTTGTTCATTATCGACGGTGATGAACAGTGTATGGAAACATTGAAATAAGTGAATTAAGAATCGTACTGAAAGGAGTTAGCACCTGAACTCCGATAGGACCTTGAAATCGACCGCACCCGTGTTTCATCGTTCTTACATTAGATATAAGTTACTTATGAAATTAAATGACTGAAGACTTGGCAGCATGGTCTACGACCTTAGCCGGTTCCAGTAAGGAACAAATAAAACAAAAAAAAAAAACTATGGTTTCGATAACTCAGCAAACTTAGTGGCTGATGTTTTTGTTAGTGATTTAGTTGATCTGTGGATTTAGTTTTCAACAGTTAGTAGTCTGGTTAGTATATAGAAAATCATGGAAATTATTCTTCTGGGGATAACGTTTCATATTACGTTCAACCACGAATTATTTTAATTTAAACTTTTTCTTTGTGCGGATTAAATTATCCTACTTATATTATAAACGCGAAAGTTTGTAAGTATGGATGTATGTTTGTTACTCGTTCACGTAAAAACTACTGGATGGATTTTAATGAAACTTTACAATAATATAGCTTATACATCAGAATAGGACATAGGCTACTTTTTATCCCGGGAAAAGCAAATCACGCGGGCGGAGCCGCGAGCAAAAGCTAGTAACATATATTATTTTTGTCTAATTTTCCTCTACTAGATTAAATTTGACGCGCCAGCTCGCCTGTTGATAGCCATTTAAATATATAGTATATACAACATGCGCGCTACGACTCGTTAGCCTCCGTGGCTCAGTTGGCGAGTAACCTGCTGCCATATGAGACCGTGGCTTCGATTCCCGCACCGAGATAAATGTTTGTGTGATCCACAGATATTCGTTTCGGATTTGGGTGTTGTGGAACCATAAGTTCCTCGTAGTTCCTAATATCCACGATACAGGTTTAACCCTTTCACGTTTATAACTATACCAAGGCAGTAAAAATGATTTTGTTTATTTATTTCTATTTATTTTGGTCTAATTTAAAATAAAATTAATATATAAAACAGAAAATATGTATATTTTAGTGATTTTGAGAAGGGGACATATTTGTCCCTATATGCGTTAAGGTATACATTTTTAAAAGTATTGCAAAACATTACTACACTTTTACTGCGAAATAAACACACATACTACAGTAGTAAATATAAGATATTTAATGCAGAAACTTATTTACAATACAGAATGTAAAATGTAATAGTAATCAATAAAACTATTACGTTCAAATGTATAACACAAACTAATGAATACATGCCATGTAAAAGATCGATCCTATTCAGTTCATTACAATTGTTACTAAGATGCAAGTTCCTACATATTTTTTTAAAGCGGTTTATAGGCATAACATTAGCAATGTAAGGAACTCCCATATCAGAATCTGTAGAACAATAGCTCCTCAATGTAGGTAAACAATGATATCCTATAAAAAAGTTCAGGCCGAGGAAAGTTTTGGCTTCTTCATTAGTCTTGGTAAAAGATCGGCCGTTTTATTCAGCATAACGTAATGATTCACGAACAATAATCTCATCTATGAGTTATAGGAGTTAATTCGATATCATAGGTGTAGGTGTTATCTAAAATATGTACATCACCAAAGTTGTACGCTCTGATCTCAAGAAAATTGTGTGGTAGATATGAATTATTTCGCCAGTTGAAAGAAGAAACAGTAATGCCAAGCTGTTGATTTTCAATTGTGGTCTCTTCTAGAGGCGCTTAGCTTGTTTCAATTTCAACAGTCGACATTCCAGCATTCATATCCTGCGCTAAACAAGTTTGGTCCTCTTCATCAAGGCGCAAACCATCCTCGTCGTCACTGGTGTCAACCATCAAGACTTCGAAAATATCGTCTTCCTGTAACAAAAATTTTCTTTGTCGATTTGAATACATAGTCTGCAATAAAATATGAAAATAAGCAGGATAAACAGCAAATAATAGCAATTCATACAATATCAATTGTTTGAAGCAAAAGTCTCCTTTGATGCATATAGGGACACCCGCGTCCCTTTAGAATTTTTACACAATATCTATTACTTTTACTAAGAAAACAGAAAATATGTAATAAAACAACAATTTTGCTTACCAATGAATGTAACTCTGAAAAAAAAACCGTTGTGGGAAGTCACTATATAACAATAAAATATGTTTTAATGTACACACATCTAGCGAAAATACTTTTCATTTTTCGCGCCCGAAATTTTATTTACAAATAATGTTTGTTTTTACTGTCCCCAGCACGCAAACTTAAGAAAATACTTTAAATTAAAGAAACATAAGTCTAAAGCAGGTTTTACTTACTCAATATTACTGTAAATTGTAAAAATTAACTGGGGACAAATATGTCCCTTATGCGTGAAAGGGTTAACCTAGCGTAGGCGTCAAGTTATATGTTAAACCTAGTATACAACATTTTATTGACAAATAATATTATTGAAATATTAAAATATCGGGTGATCGAGGTTTCGTTCTTTTAACATGGTAATAATTATAACATAGGATTCTGGCTTTTAGTGGTTTCTGGTGGTTTGAGGAGTTACTTATCGCGGATATGGAACAAAAAGTTGGCAGCACTGTGCTTATTTCCCAGAAGTAATTTTTTATTTGACTTAGAGCTTCTAGGTTCTTCCATATCCAATATGGCAGTACCATATTCACCGTAACTTAATGCAGAGGTTAACTGAAGCATAAAATATATAACATTTTTAAAGATCTTCCTTTATAAGTTTAAACCCTGTTAAAAAATAAAAATACAGATTTCATAATAAAATATAATTATCAGTTCGTGTTGAGTATCAAAACAACATTTAGAATAAGTATCCATTATATACACCTACAGTAACACCGTAGCCACGTGTCGTAGTTATTAACATTCTACTGTACAACAATCAATTATAGATACATCTAATCATAAATTTATTAAAGGATACGCAATAATTTCATACTTTCAAGCTAATTTTATAAATTATCTAAGTGATTTGCAACAATTTCAATAGTTTGAAGAAGGAGTACCTGATAATATGAATATACAATAAAGCGATTTAAAATAGGCAAATTAACCATTATACTTCAGGATTTCATTACACCGTAATTTACATGCCGACGCGACGTTTCTATTAATGACAATGAAAAAACGCAGTTTTTACATTGTGCATTATTTCCTAAAATGCTAAAAACAATACATGCTATTGAACTAAATAGGTAAGGTAATAAATTTGTAAGTGGAGTCAATAAATATCACAGTTGAAAATTATCCCTTGATTCATTTTATTTGATATTCCTGCTTCAAACGAATAAGGCACTATTGGCTATAGTTTAAGCAATTGTTGTTTCTTTAAATATAAACATTGATATTGTTATCGTAGAATCTACAATTTTATCCAGGCAGAGACATTACATTACACTTCTCATACATAACATTCGCATAAAATCGCTAACTTAATAAACATTCAGATGTCCTGCCATAAACCTTTATTTATAAGTACACTATACAAACAATTTTGCTAAAATACGCATTCAGAAAATAGGCCTCATCATTCATGTAACTCTTTGTTTTAATATGTATTAATATATACAAAATAGTTTCTTCCAAAACGGTCTCTTGCTCTGTATTACTGGCAACCCAGCCAAAATGGCGGCATCGAAAGCGTCTTTTAACTGTTTTCGCGTTTTCGCTGATGTCTCAATGTATACGGCGTTGATTTTGGCTGCCAGGGCCCTCGCTTCTACTTCTGTCACGACCTGCTCACCTCGGCTCTGAAAATAAAAAAATAATCAAATAAAAAAACATAATATTTGATAGCCTCCGTGGCGCAAAGTGCGAGTAGCCAGCTATGAAACGAACGCTCAAAGGTTATGTTCCCGCACCGAGACAAAAATGTTTGTATAATCCTTAAATACGTCTTTCGGGTCTGGGTGTTATGGGAATGCAAGTCCTTCGTAGTTCCTGATACCCACGACACAGGTATAACCTAGTGTTGTGTCAGGACTATGTGGGTGACGGTTGGGTGTATTATAATTTAATGGTAACTCAAGCGGAGAGCATACATATCACAGTAAAATTTAAAGCAATATTTGGCCATTTTCAAAACGTTGCTCCTGCCATTTCTCAAAGATTATTTACATGCTCTCCATCCAGCTTACAAGCAACTAATGTAAACAGCTAAACGTAATAACAGGCAAATGAGGATTCAGAGGGTAATGGGTGCAATTATCCTCACACCCAGAGGCTAATTAAGCTCAAAGTAACGTGTTTTGGAATATATATGTATAATGCCGCCTTGTTAATCGAGTATAAATGACCATTCAACGGAATTCTAGATCCGTACCTGGTAGCACGTAGCACTGAGCGAGCGACAGTTAAATAGGTGAACCTGGTACCTATTTCTTGTATGTACATAATTTGTTGTAGTTATGTGTCACTAACTCGGAGCATACCTATCGGCCGTCGCAAGATAACAGTGAGGTAACGCACTAACAATGTGCCCTATTATTGTAATTATCGCCTTCTCTACACGAATGAGTTATCGAGATATTATGTAGGTTATGAATAATATGTAAAGTATCGAAGTCAATATAAAATCATATTTAAATACATTTAATCATAAAGATCGCACTAAACAGTCTTTCATTTCGAAAGCCTGCTGTTGTAAAATATCTAGGAGAATTTTGTTTTATTTGATTGAATGACGAGACGAGCAAGGCGGCCGACTGGTGGTAAGCGCTACGCCTGCTCATAAACAGTAGCAACACCACACAGAACTTTGGATTAGAAAGCACTGCATGGCACTGAACTGCACTCGTCACCTTCATCACCTTCGTCACCTTCGTCACTCGATATCTTATGTCTATAAGATGTCAAGTCTCATAATGCCCAGTAATTTCACTGGCTTCAATGTCCTTCAAACCGAAACAAAACAGTAATTACACACTTGCTTAGCGGCAGAAATGGACAGACGGTGGGACCAATCCAGACGACCTCTCGCATTACTTTTACCACCTTGTAAAATTTGGTAGGTAATATGTCTTGTAATGGAATTACACGGTATGAGAATACCTGTTGTTTTCTTTTACCACTAGTAGAAGTTGTTACAATACTTGCGGAACTTCCGTTGAGGCACTTATTGCGATTTTTAAAGGTACACGCGTTCTTTAAGAAACAGATATTAATTAAATGATTTTAAATTTCCCTTGTTCTTTAAGAGAGAGGAGCAGATAATATAACATTGTGTTACTTCATATGGAGATATGTTATCGTATTAAAACACAGGTGATAATTTTAACATTTGAACGCGAACGGGCTGTTGTTAGCAAATGTAAATATTGACTCCAATGCTAAAAGGAAATTTTTACATGAATCTACTTGCATGCTTAAATTGATAACATACAAGGGGAATGTATATTTTTTGTCATTGTTGTTTTGAAATTTAAATTGGCTCTTCTCGAAAATATTATAGAAAGTGTAAGTTATTAATTATTGTACTTAATATTTTTTTTTGGATAAACAGTACACGATTCGACAACTGATATTCTGTTTTAACTAGTTTTAAATTTTATTTTTAGTAGTTGGTACCTACTGTCTATACTTACCTACTTAATTTACATTAAAACAGTCCCGAGCTAAATGCTTTTAACGACTCTTCAGTCACATATACATATCTTGGAATTTAAAACATAATATTTGGAAACTGACTCATATTTACCAAGAAAAATGGAACCCACGCTTCTCTTCATATTAACCTTGACGATTTTTTGTGCCATATTTCGAAAGAGCGCTTAGACTAAATCGATATCGTTTAATTCTGGAAGTACTTCTATTAGATTAATTGTTTTATGAAAATCTCTTTCTATGACTGACTAGCTTAACTATAGAGGTTGTGGTACCGAGAATTGGAGCGATCTTCCTTCACTGAACTAAAGATGAACTAGATGACACGTTAACTACAACATAATCGGCATGTTGAGAGTATGTGTCACAAGTTATTTGGTCATTGGTGTATCATACCTCGTCAAAGGAATCTTGGACGTTATACCTTTTGTGTCAGTTATTCTGAGAATCGTGTTATTACTTAAAGGCAAAGTTTTCATAGTTTTCTAAAATGATGATAGTTTTCGTTTACTCTCCACATATCAAGTAGCAGTAGCCACTGGTGGGGACTATGATTAATTAAAATTAATAGTATGATTAATTTTATATCATATTTGTCGAATACGAAATTAGTTTTCGAGCGAGTCTTTCCTATTTTAAATATGAATTACTGATTCACACTTCACCAATAGTCATTTTATACGAATTCGTGAACGTATTTGTAACTTTTTACAATAAGATTTATCTTTTATTACAATAAGGTTCTTATATTTCCGCTGACAAAGCACTAGAATTACGGTAACATGTTACAAGTACTTTAGAAAATAGAGTACGTACATTATTCTACACATTTGAATATTAAAAAGGCGTACTGTAACAAAAACACTTTAACTTGTGTTTTAGTTTCTGCAATTACTTAAATTAGGATAAACATACCTACCGCAAATGTTACATCAACATTTATAAAATAATGTTACATCTCCGAGTATCGCACGAAATTCTGAGAATACAAGAACATGTTCCATACAGACAAGAGCTTCTCACGAGGAAAATAAATAACAAACTCTTACTAACAAATTATTCACTCAATGAATAATAAACTAGAGAATTTTTCAATAGAACTTGCGGCCGTTTATATACCTACGCTTTGTTTTAAATATCATGATGTGAAATACGTGCAGTTCAGTATATAGGAATTGGACTAAAACCACTGTTTTACTTATAATTGAGGTATTTTTTTAAATTCCGTTGCAAATGATGTAAATATTGCCTAATTATTAAATCGAAGATCAAATTGAATTAAACGATAAAATATAAGGATAAATTTTGATAAAATCATTGTTTGTTGGTGGTAGCTGGTTTGCACTACGCTTACCATCAGGCGTAGTGCAGTCACTATGCCTTGCTCGGGTTAAAAAACGAACCATTATTCATACATACCCTCAAAGTCTGTAGCACTCTCGAGTCTTGTAGTAAGTCGCTCTGCGTGCCGACCAGGATCAGGGGCGCGTTGACGTTCGCCACCGCCTTGGTCCACCGCTCGGCCACAGACCTGAACGTCTCCGGCCGCACCAGCGAGAAGCACAGCATCAGCACGTCGGTACCCGGGTAGCACAGCTCGCGGAGCTCGGACATTGAGTCCTGAAAACGATCACAAATTTTCGTGTTATTAGACTGTTGTGCTGAGGTCTCGGGTTGAATCCCCGGGTCGGGTAAAAGTGATATTGGGTTTTTCTATCACGAAATGCTCAGGATCATCCGGATTCTGGAATTTGTACCCGGTATGGCGATGGCCTCGGCCCCACATCATGGTACAAAAATGGGCTCGGCGAAATGTGGGTGTAGGGGTTACAGTTGTGCCTACCCTTTCGAATATTACCGGCGTGAATGCGTACTATTCAAATCGGGAAGATGGGCGTCAATTTATATTTGTTTTAGAGGCCAATGCGCTTTGTTTATGTTTCAAAATAAATTACTTAGCTTTTATTTGACATTGTGGGTTAATGTCACCCGTTGCTTCCCTGGGTTCGGGCCTGAACTCAACTTGTTAAAATTACGACTAAATAAACAAAAAGTTTTTGATGCATTCAAGACTTGTAGTGCATGCAAACATAAATTTGTACCTCAAGAGGAGCTCGGTATTTAATATATAAATCATATCTTTATTACACCGTGATATGAAAGTCGCAATGGGGGAGCGCCAATTCTTCCACGAATTAAAAGAATCGCGCCACAGGCCTTCAATGCGGGACTGAATGCGGGTTATAATATAAATAAAATTACATTATGATATTAAATAATGAATGGTCACTCTTATGACATTGACAGTAATTCGAGCTTATCATTTGATTTTGAACATTACTACTGCAGCCATTCCATTTAATACTTGCATTCAAAATGTAATCGTAAGCACGATATAAGTTTATAAGTAACTAATTATTAGTAACAGGCCCCAGATAGCGTTTACCTTTATTAGACAAACGGTTAAAAAGACTACCTAATCGATTATAAATATTGCAATATTCAACTAAGTTTCTACAATAGGGTAGTTGTTTGATATCTTTTTATTGTTTAAATAACCTACGTTGCCCAAAACCTATTGAAGAAAGAATTTTGTAAATCCGTTCATAAATAAATAAGTCAGAAGCCATTTAACGTTGATGAAAGGACTACTTCTCGAATGACAGACAACACGAAAAGAACTTTGAGGTCACAGAGTAAAATGGCCCTTATGGTGGACGCGTGCGAATGAGATACAGAGATGTCCCCACTACGCGCCCACCATTGCTTATACCAATATTTAAAATCTTAATTGCAGGCTCATTTTTGAACCAATATTGATTGGGTTTTTACAAAAGGGGTTTCTTTTTCGTAATATTGTCTATTATGTATAAAATAATACATAAATTTCGGTATAGGAAACCCTATTGAAGTTTATACTGCGAAAAACTGCGAAAAATTACCTACATTTCAGTTACATTGTGCTTACACTATACCTACTTCGTCACAGGGGTTACTTTGTTTCTAATTTTATCTACAGAACTCTAAAAAGTGCACATAACGCTAGCTCGACGAATAGATGGTCAATGGTGAAAGTAGCCATTGGTACCATTGACCACCATATCGGGTCAGGTTATAATCAAAACTTGCGCAACTAATCTTCGCCGCCGAGTGACGTGTAAGGCCTCCCATGCACTAGCCAGCTTGGCTGCCGAGTGCTGCGGCCAGCCAAAGCCACGACAGCAAAAATATTGAGTAGCCGATTGCGAAATGATTTATTCGACAACTTTTTTCTGTTTAATCAACTGAATAACGAGAAGAGCAGTTCGTTCGCGTGATGGCCCGCTCATACAGAGTTACAACACCACTCCGAAGCTAGAGCTTTGAATTACAAAGTACTATATGACACACTTAACGCCACTTCTGTAAACATCGTAATACTTAAGATGGTAACATTCCATAATGCCCAGTACTATTCACAGTCTTCAATGTCCTTCAAGAAGACAGCAGTGCGTACACATATCACTCAACATAATATGCTGCAAACATCGATATACTTATATTATTAGGACTAGAAGATGTGCCTTGTCAAACAAAACTATACCGCATAATTATTGTAAATATTATTAAACTAAAGACACGTCAATGGCTGCAAAGTGCGTAGAGACTGAAGCAAGCCTTAACATTCGCCTTGTTTCTGACTGTGGCTGCTATGATGTTTAAATGATTGTCGTAGATCGCAAATATTCGATGCTTAGTGCCCGGGCTGCAATTCAGTCATAAGTCGCCGGAGCGAGGCGTCCAAATGCGCAGAGCGCATGGTCTATATATGTTCATTACATCTCGTTGATGTTCGGATAATGTAAAGATTGAACAACCTTTGACATGCAAAATGCGGG
This sequence comes from Amorpha juglandis, assembly GCA_949126905.1. NCBI lineage: Eukaryota > Metazoa > Arthropoda > Insecta > Lepidoptera > Sphingidae > Amorpha > Amorpha juglandis. Next base: position 20,641,848 of record OX421365.1, read on the forward strand.
CGTCCTGACCTGGGCAATGCAGATAACATGTCCACGTTGTTTGCCCTTGAATAGATTATTGTAAAATGCAATAATCATTGCTTTATTGCTATCGATATTAATTGAAACACTGTATCTACTGGGATAGCAAGTTGACACTTTACATCAGGTTTCTGTGACAAAGTGGTACGACGCCGATTGAGCCCGCCGGTCTATTCATCCTTTAGACAAAAGTGTCTACTGTCTACAGCAGTGTTTCCCAACGTGGGGCCCACGCCCCACAGGAGGGCAATTTGATAGTTAAGGGGGGCAATTTAAAAATGGATTCGACACGACTTTAACCCTTTCGCTTTGGGTTATTTAAATGCAATGCTAGATATCGGTGACAAATTTAACAAAAAAATGTTAAGGTGGGGCCCAAAAAAAGGTTGGGAAATACTGGTCTACAGCATGGTTCTGCCACTTATAACTTATTTTTATATTAATAAGTGTGAACTTGGATATCGTCAGTGTTATGGTAACAACTTAATTTCATGTGAATGGGAAAATAATATAAACACTTAGAGAAAATAACCTAGCTTTGTATACAAATTAGATTAGAATTGAGTTGGCCGTGCAACATGTAACGCATAAACTGATTATTATAAGCTGGCGAGTCGAGGGCCGAGTGCAAGGAGCATTGTCCACGGCCCACAAGTGCCTACTATCATTTCAATCACATTGTGTTGGCCTGACAGGGACTACAATACGTCTACAATTACATACAGTGTCATGACCCTACACTGGGTTTCTACACTTTGTATCTGAGAGTATAGAGAAGGAATAATAAAGGGATTTGAAACAACAAAGGTTTGCGTATCACACAAGGGTGTAGCGTCTTAATTACCATACTCGTTCCAAAAAAGAAAGGTAGGCAGCGGCTTAGCTATGACCTGTACGGTACGGACGGTAACCGCTGACCATCGTTTTTTTTTTTAAATAGATCGGCACACGAACAAGTGGGGTCACTTGATGGCAAGTGAACTACAGCGCCTATGTACGTCCACAATACCAGAAGAATTACAGGCGCGTTGCTGTCCCTAAAGGAAAGGGATAATTACGGTATTGAGAAGAGGAAATTTGGGCATCTGGATACCTTACTCACCGTACGAGTGGTACACACATACAAGGTGGTAGATCCCTCGTATGCGAGGGGCCGTCTGCGTACCACCGCTTTGTCTATTTCTACCTGTATGGAAGTATGCCAGAAAAATGACGGTGCAGATTTGCTAATTATTCAATGTATAAATAAATTAAAATTATTTTATTATTTCAGAGTAATATTATTATCCATAATATTACAAATAATGCAAATTTAATAATTCATAACGGTATTGTATTTTCTCTAATGCGAGAACCGCTTTTACCCATGACGAATGCAGCTATTTTCACTTTTATATTAATTATAACATATTCATACAAAGTAGCTGAAACTCGGCTCGTCTCGTCCCCAGCGAGCTGTTGGACGGACCGTCGAGATTACATACGTGATACGAGGGAAAATGTATGTACATATATGATGCTGTGAAAATTAGTCTGTGCATTGGGAAGTCGTAGGTATTACGTATGAGAACACTCCCGTAAATATTTTTTGAACTTAAATAAAAAAATACATTCCTTATTCACGATACTACAAAATCAAACAAAGACAGCCTCCGTGGCGCAGTGGCTGCAAACCGAGAGGCCGTGGGTTCGATTCCCGCACCGAAACAAATGTTTGTGCGATCCACGACAAATATATGTTTCATGTCTGGGTGTTGTGGGACCGCAAGTTCCTCGTAGTTTCTGATACCCACGATATAGGTTAACCTAGTGTGGAGTCAAGACTATCTGTATAAAAATTAATTAACGTTAGAATAAGCGAAGTCTACAGTCACAATACTATTGATCAGAGTACATACGTTTCGTTGGTAGCGCGAGCGAATTTGGATTTTTAAAGAGTCAGCAAGTACAACAAAATGTCGACTGTCGCTTTCCATGTGCTACAATTGTGATTGTGTTATCATTTAAGTATAACAGGTATACACGTTACAATTTAAACAAATAGATAATAGAAATAATTGAACACTTGGTAATTATAAACCTTTGCTTACAATTCTGGAACAGACATCGCGATAGAACTTATACTATAGTACATATAAAAGGCCATACTACTTTATAATAGTCACAAAAATCTGTTTTAATATGTATTTCACAATAACACATAAGGTTGATAAAAACTTCTTTCCTAATACATTAGTGGCGATGCGAAAAGCAACCACCATCCGTCAACGGCTCGCTCTTTGTATTTACATAGTTTTATTGCATTTACGTTGGTATTAGGACTGGTTCCCGGTATTAGCTACTCGGTGCTAGTTTCGACATCGACCGGGATGAGATTTAGGGCTACTGGCTGTCAGTCTGTCCGTCACCGTGACGGGCGTACCGTAATCCATGTTAGAAACGCGTTTGTTACCGCCTATCTTTTGATCGTTGTTTCGGATACTTTGATTTCCTTTCGGATTTTGTAAGAATTTTAATGTCAGTTAGTTCAAAGTACTCGGTGGTATTGGGCACCTTAAAGGTTAATAGTAGAAATGTAGGTGATCAGGAATAAATCTCATAATAGATAAAGTAACCTATGAAGACGCGTAACGCTCGCATTCTAGTTTTATAACAGAATTTGATAACGATTTAAACAACAGTTATAAAATGGTTATTTTTATAAACTACATAACGTTATTTATATAATGTTGATATTGCCATTTCACGCTGGTATTACATAGTGTGGTAAATTATAAACCTTCCGATTTGACATAGCATGTTACCCACAATTTTCCTATTCATACATAGTTCTGTCATGCGTATCACATACAATGATTTTGTCATTGTATGCGATGAAAATACATGATTGTTGACACATGTACCCGAAGCACCGGCAAAGGTGAACAATAGATATGCAGGTGTGTAATTAGGTATGATATGAATGAGACAGACCCCCCTATTAATGTCATTGTCGAGTGTGCTTTTCCATTAGGCATACATGACTTTTAAATACTTTGAGAAATAGAATTGGAATATGCAAACAATATAAAATTTAAAAAAATGCGCGCTTAATCAGCGACGCTCATAAACCGTCAATAACAAATATGCTCTTCGAAGATACAGTGAAACCTGGTTAAGTGAGACATCAAAGGACCTGCAATGTTGTTTCACATATAGAGGTATTCCACTTACCCAGTGTCTCAGATATCCAGGTATAAATAAATATCTGTCTCATTTACAGAGGGTTCCATTAATAGGGGTCAGAATACAGGTTATTTCAGTTATAGAGGTGCGATTATTACAATAAACAAAACGACGTTATCTCAGTTACAGAGGTTTATGCATATAACATTCACTCGCTGTCTTAGTTATAGAGGTAACTGATATGATAAATCGATAGAATGAATCCCAGATATAGAGGTTTGCTTCGTCCCACTAACAGGGGTAATTCAGTGCGAAAGTGTTGGGACCTCAGCATGAGTTTCAGTTATGGAGGTTTCTCACTTATCCAGGTCCCACTTAACCAAGTTTCACTGTATATTATTTAAAAACGCGTACCCAAGACTTTTAATACTCGATATTTCATCCGTTAAATCCACTGCTTTGTAATTGAACTTTTTGTCCCCCAAAAAAAATTACTACGTGCCTGCACTATAGAAGTGCAGGTAGAGAAACTGTGGGAAACACACAAGTTGCGACTAGCTTTCATTGTTGAAAAAAAAATTGGGGAAAAAAGATTTGATCAAAGACCACGGCACCATACGACGTGGCGTGCACGTGCTGTTTTTTGCTATCAAACAGTTGGTAAAGCAGTTATCGTGGGAGAACTTTGTTTGGATAAGAGAATATCACATGTGGTGAAATACGAAGGGATTTTGTGATATTTTTTTATTTAATAGATGACATTTCATGTATATTCATGGTAAGTCTCTCGCATGCGGGAGGCCGTCTGGGTTAGTTTGTATCACCAGTTTGTCTATTTCTGCCACCAAGCAGAAGTATGTCAGCAATGTTGTGTTTCGGTTTGAAGAACAGTGAATTCAGTGAAATTACTGGGCATTATGAGATTTAACATCTTAAGTGTCGTGGTGACGAACGCAGTCAAATGCTATGTAGTGCTGTAATTATTGGCGAAGCTAGCACGGGTACCTCTAGGGCGGGATTCCAGTGTCACTCCAAGATTGAAAACTTTAAAATAATATTGTTTTAAACCGATTTCAAAAAACGTAGAAGGCTCTTAATTTTCGATTATTTATTTTTCATCGATTATAAGAAAGGAGGAGCTTTTCAAATCGGCGCCTTTTTATGTATGTACGTCAATTATAGATAGTTTCATTAGAAAAATACCTATTCATTCGATAGAGTTTAGCAGCGATGTGGTCCCAGTTCCACCGCCGCGCCTGTCAATTGAAATTGTACTGTTCTGTTCCAAGTTCTGTGTGTTGTATATTGCTTCTGTTTATGAGCAAGTGTAATGGCGGATATCATCAGGGCGACCTCCTCGTTTTTGAAATTAATAAATAAAACATATTTTATAATAAATAGATAATAACTGAAGAGGTATTTGTATGTTTGCCATCTATATTTTTAAATATTTTAAAGGTACATACCTAATCTATGCTATGAAGTTATGTTAATAGTTATAGTTAAGTTTTCTCTTTTTTTTATAATTCAGTATGTGATTATTTGTTAAACCAAATAAAATAATAAAAAATGGTGTAAACAAACAGATGCATCATGCACAGTTAAAGTTAGCCTAGTTTTTTTTCGAACACCCGTCAATGTTTTTGTTATGCGTAAAGTACGTTTAATAATTAATAGTTATTAATAAGTACTGTTAAAGGTAATATAATGATATTTACCTGTCCGGCAGTATCACAGATTTCCACGCAGACCGGTCTATCGTCCACGTCAACAACAACTGTAAATAAACAAAGACATTCCATTAAAACGTGTTAAACGGGAACACCCAAAAATGTACTCCGAAATATTTTATTTCGAATTTCGATGTTCCGATTTTCAGAAGTCCGAATTTTATAATACCTAAGAATTATAATATTTATTATTAAAATTCACGAAATTTATTTTACCGAAGTCGTAAATGCGATTTCTTTGTTTTTAGAATTTCGGAATAGTCGTCGAAGAAATCGATCTTTGGAAACTCGGTATTTTAAGAATAATAATTATAAACGTCAGGAATATTGAAATGTTGGAATTATAAAAATAGGATGAATGATAAATCGGAGTTGTTATATTAGAAATGTTTATTTGAAAATCGGTATTTTTTGATTCCGAAATTCGTCGTTCGTACTGAAATTCGTATTTGTGACTGACGGAATAAAGTTTTTCGTATTATGTAGTATACCCATGAGAAACACAAAGCTAAATGCACTTTCTTGTTATAATGCCTCACCAAAAATATAATATGTTGTTTAAACACACCATAATAAGCCAAAATAAACTTTGGTTTGTAACCGGGTAACTTGTTTTAAAAACAGTGGCTAAGAATAACAAAAAGAAGTCGGTTAATGACAATATTGGTAACAATAACATTTAAAAATGTTCTAATTAAGTCTAATTGATCCTCTTATTTTTTACCAAATTAATATTTAATTGCAGTTTATACTTTACTCTAGTATTAATAACAGTTTTTCAAACGACCCAGTTGCTTATAAATGGAATATAAAACAATAGGTCTAAAAATATATAATCTATAGTCATAAGCTTGTTTACTTTCCAGTTACAATACTTGGAAATCCTGAAGTATCTTTATGGTTAACATTCAGAACTTTGCCGCCGCAATTAAAAAACATTTTTCTTTTATAATATGTCGTACTGGCGATGCGTAATAGTAAACAAAGGTTGGTATAACAATTTCGCTTATATTTAGCAATAAAACCACAGGGAGTGCCACATAAAAACATTGCGAAATAGGTAAAGTTTAAATGTCAGTTAATTTACGACCAGAGACAACCGCAAAAGAACTCGGGCAATTACTTCATAATATTAGTAATAGAACGTATTTATATTACTAATATTATTAACATGTTATTTATACCATCATTATTCTGCTTAGTAGTTAATTGGTATTATCACAACTTAAGTACAGTCAACCTGGGTAACTTAAGCTTTCAATGTAACATTGACTCTTACTGATACACTGTATAATAATAAGTTGTTTAATTTATGAAAGTAAAAAGTGTTTTTAAACGAAACCTGCAGTGACAATTGATATTTATCAAATACTAGCTGTCCCGCGCGGCTCCGCCCGCGTGATCTGTATTTTCCGGGATAAAAGTAGCCTAACAGTGGCGCCATCTGTCAGCAATGTGTCACGCACCGACGCCATCTACTTAAAATATTGGTTTGTAGTACATGCTATGTATCAGAGATGGCGCTGTATTTAAAAAATGATTTTCCCTATTTTCCCGCTTTTCTAATGAAATTTTTCCTAGATTTTCGTTGCTATAAACCTCACGGAGCCCGAGACCTTTCCAACGAATGCAAAACCGTGGAAATCGGTTCGTGCGTTCTGGAGTTATATCGTCAGGAAGTAAAACCCGACTTATTTTTATATAATAGATATATTTTTTTCTCACCATTCAAAATTTGGGCGGTAAACAGAGTTAAAAATATACTTGCTAAAAAGTTGTGTATAGCAATTACTACAGAAGAACTACAGAAGGCGAGTTCAGTTTTATGTTGAAGAATCATATGTTTTTTATGTAATAACACTGAAATATCCCGCGATATTGATAGATTTTTAAAAAAATCTTTAATTAATCTTCGAGCCGTTTCATTTTCAGACCATTTGGGGTAACATTAGCTCGGGGCGAGGACAGACAATGCGTGAAAATTTCAATTATGCAAGAAAGTTTTGAAGGGTGGAAGTGGCCATCAAAGCTTGACATATTTAATTGTCACCCCCGAAATATAGTTAGTCGATTTGGAGGATCTAAAATCACAAAACGAGACGATTCTTATGCGATTGATGATCAATTTCTATACATGGTATGGGGGAATTGGGAACCGATATTATGTTTCTTTTTTATATGTGATTGAGTTTGTTTTATTATTTTTTATTATTTTAGGCATTGCTCAATAATTATAAGTACATCAAAACCTGATTAATACAATAATACCTTGATTTAAGAGGTCCATAAAATAGAAGTTGATTTCGATAAACCAGGCAGTTTAATATTGTATTAATATGGCAACCCTACGTTGCCACTAAAAAGGAGATAGTGATTTAAACGAAATGTATTTTTTTTATCAATATGACAAGCTAATCTTACCGAGGAGTAAAAAAAACTACATAAATTAGAGATTTTCTTCATCAACTCCTCATACTTATTAATGTTACCCAAATATCAGTGTAACTTTGGCTCACCAAATTTTTGGTAATTTAAGGGGCTTTTATTTATCATTTTGATAAATAACACAGGAATTTAGATTATAGAGGCCAATATCCCACTAGAAACACTCATTTAGGTCAAATAACAATAAAAGTAAATCCGTACTGCTATAAATTACCTCTAAAGTGAGCCAAAGTTACCCAGGTTGACTGTAGTGGTAATAAGCTGCATTGAGATCTTCATATGTTTTTGTAAACACTGTGTAGACTAGTTTAAAACATAATCTTATGTAAAACAACGATGCGTAAAGAGTCTTAAAATACTGGCAATATTATTAAATAAAATATTTTACGGTCTATATCCGAACATCGGCATCACAATCCATAAATCGACGGGCAAAATACAAAAAGCATACATCTTTATGTTCTAAAAATACAAAACGTATTCGCAACAATGACAAAACGAAGATAAAAAGCATTAAAATTGAATGTCGGTTACTCATCGCAGTAACAGTTACGTTGCATTAAACGGTACTCGAGGTTTCAAACTTTATGTGCGAGATATTTAATCCTTTCCCTTGGTCCGGATACGCGTGGTAAACACGCAGCGCGGCGGCCGCGGCCGACGGCTCATGCGAACATCCTGGCTTTTGTTCCAAAACCTGCATTACCTGTGTGCAGTACTTCAGTAATATTTTGTGCAAATATTTGCCAAACAAGCTAATATTTGAGGATCCTTTTTGGGTTTCTGGTGTTGGAGTAGGTCAGAATCTCGAATATGCATAAAAAGTAAGTGGATGTTAATTAAGCATTATTTTCAAAGTGTATTAGGGTTTTTTATAACTTTAAATCAATTACCGTTTAAATTTATTACGCAGCATGGCGTCAATGCGAATCCAAAAAGTCGATACAGAATTAGTAGGATTGATTTCTTTGTTCCACCTTCCAACACCTCTTCGTTTCGTGACTCAATGGTTAATATATTCACAGGACTTGTATTCGTGGTACCGTTTACAGCAAAAAAATAAAACCGCAACATATTTTATCATGTGGAACTTTCTTAAATTAAAGACATATCAGTTGCCTTGTAAAGTACCTAATGAATAAAATAAATTTCGCATTCCTAATTGACACCTTACTACGTCGACTTCGAGTGTAGCAGCCAGAAGGCAGTCAGAAAAGGTGTTGAGATCATAAACCCTGAGCTAGACCCTAGACTTTGCTTTTTTCTTTTATTATTCAACGAAGGCACTTGTCGAGCTATAAGTGCCTTTTTACATGACTGCGGCAAAACTAAAAATACCGCAAAGCGTATTTAAGTGTAATATGCTCTGCATTTGCAAATGTGTAGAACTGATTACAAATCACATTCAAACTTTACATTTTCTTTAAACGACCTTAAAATTCTCACATTACAGAATATGTATAAGAAATATAACATATAAAAGTAAGAAAATATCACGTTTAAAATTTAATTAATCTCATTAATTTGTCTTCTTTTTAGAATGCATTATTTTCATAAATAAAACTATTAACAACGTAGAATGGGAAAAAATGAGAGTTAAAAGTCCTATGAACTCAACGCGCTGTAGAAGTGCGAATGACCGCGTATTATACAAAGCAAACATAAGTCTACACTTTAAAAAAAGTAAAAAGTGGCTTTAAATTGTGCAGCCTAAGGTCGAGGTGTTATTTAAAAATGTTTCTAACCTTTTTGAACTACGAAGAGTAGATATTTTGCGTAGACGTTTTGCCCTTTGCAACATGTTAACCGCAGGTTAATTATACTATAATAGTACTAGCCCTGTATTATATACGTCCCACTGCTGGGCACGGGCCACCTCTACTGAATGAGGGGAATTAGGCCTAAGTCCACCACTGGCCTAATGCGAGTTGGCAGACTTCACATACTTTCGAAAAATCTTATCGAGTTCTCAGGTATGCAGGTTTCCTCACGATGTTGCCTTCACCGTTAATATAGTACATTATATTTTTATTGTTTTTTACCTTACGGAGAGACAGCCTGTGCCTTCGGGACGCAAAAAGTTGAAGCGCCATTGGGATGAGAAAAAATGTGTACACACTACACTCAATACACACAATACACTCTGTAATGCATCCAAGAGTAAAATCAAACATATGATGAAATAACAATGAATTGAAAAAAAAATACATGAGACCCAACGGATATTATAAGTTTTTTTTTCTCATATATGGCAGATCCCTTTGTACTGCACAGCGTAGTTGACAGTACATTATCCAAGAATACAGCGTTCGCTTTTATTTACCCGGCCACTAGCGAAAGTAAGATAGGTATACATTATAACTTGAACACCGGATGAGCTCCCTTGGGAAAGTTAAAGCGTATCTTCTTATGTGTTTGCTTTTACTTAAAAACAAGCCAGTGGTGTTGCTAGAAGTCTGACACATCTGGGATTTTATTCATCCAGCTTTTTATTGGATCATCAATTTCAGTCTCATTTTTTTATTTGCTTGAACAACGAGTCGAGCAACCATGTCGCTCGCCTTATGGTAAGCGCCACGCTTGCCCATAAACAGAAGCAACATCACACACAATATTTAGTATTTTTTTGTATATTACCACCACCAATTTTACTACTTATTATCTCTTTGTAATTTATTCAATGAATTTTCTGAGGTTGTTTAATTAAAACTATTTAATTAAATAAGTTAGTATTTACTTAGTTCTGAAATATTGTGCGATCGTAGAAAATAATAATAACCAATGTAGACGTTACATTGACCCTATACGAATGAAGAAACAACATAATACATTTATCAAAAAACCAACACACCTTTGCCCTAACTCAGTTTAGCCAAATACGCAATATGACTTTGTTTGAATATTATAATACGAAAGTAGTGTTGTGAGATCGCCGGTTAACCTAGTATGTGATTGTTATGTGTATTATTCTTAATAATATTAATAATACTGTTTAAATAGTAACATTTTCGTAATAACACTAAACCACAGAATAGTCCCCGATATGCAATTCTAGTTCCTAAACAGAGCTGTTCGGAATTTGTGCTACATTGCTACAATAAACGTATAAATTCTATTACATCATTTCATAACGTTTTCAATGCTAGTAGATTAACTTTATATTATATTTTCTGCAGTATTTTAGCTTATGTAAACATTCTGTTATGGTTGATAAAAGCGTTTCAAAGCAGAAGGAAGTACATACCTATTTTATTTAGAATTACTCGTCGATACATTGATGCTACAAATTAGCTGTAATATATATACGAGATAAATAATGATATTTAGCCAATATGATGTATTTCGTCAAAATTTAAGATTGGTTTGCTTAGGATATCAAGCACAGATAGTAAATGAAATGAATCGGGGACGCGTTTAAAAAAATATTCTCTCAAAAGAATGACCCCGTAGAACGTAGTAGAACCCATATTGATAAACCTCAACATCGAGCTTAACCGATAACACAAAACCTAAAATACGACAAAATACATTAAATAAAGACATTATATAAAATAATATAAAAAGTTATCTCTATAAAAGAAGATGGGTAATAAAAACATATCTAATCGAATTGACATTTAGGAGTTTGACGTTAGCTTAACCCCGACTCGATGGCGCCCCCGTGACCTTCCTGGAGGCAGAACACAACCCGACCCAATTTCATTCAGCAGGATTCTTCGTACAGTTTAATAACTTAGTTATTGGAGCCAGAAATACTGAACAAGGTAATATTACTGAATAAACTTGCGTAGTCAGAAAATTAAGAGCCTTTGTTAATACGTGCCTTAGAAATGTTACTACAGAGGTGTTTTATAAGGCGTAAATAAAAGAGGAGGTATGATGAAATAGGTAAATAGAACGCGCAATTTCACTGTACAAAAAGAGTAGGTAATATAAGTTACATGAATGTGAATAAAATATAACACAGGAGTTGCAGCGCAAGTGCATTGAGACCATCGACGAAAGTGGGAGCAAGAAGATTCGACCGTGGTAAACTATAGAGCTGACGGCGCTCGGATGAAGTTATTAAGATGGACAAATTTATATTACGTCTTATATTACCTAATGAAAACACTTTGAAACATGTAATGCAGAGAGAAATAGAACATAAACGTGATTAGATAATTAATTAACATTGAAATATTATAAAATTCGATTAAGTGCAGAAGTTACATACATTTAATGAATTCAGTATACCAAGTTATCTTTGAGGTAGATGTAAAGTAGATGATAGAGATGTAAGATGTAAAGTTGTGTAATTATGATATTATTTTATTTTGCAGTTTATCAAATTCAATTTTTTTTCTGAATCACACTGATAGTTTTACTCAGTTACTGTGTCAGCAAATTGCCTGATGACAATCGCTCGGAGTTTTCGTTTTGCCTTTTCACATATCTAATAGTGAGAATGTCCAGACGAGTTTTGTGGGCCATTAAATTAGGACGCACTTTACGATGTCTCGTGGTTTTTAGTACCGGTGTTTTATGTCTGTTTATGTTGGCAACATTATGCGTTCTAAATACCCTTAAATGCAAAGACCTTGGACCCTATGGCTTACCTAGAATGTACAAATAATTCGTGAGGAAATAAATATAAGCGGATTTACCGTAGAATTGACAATAAAACATTGGTGTTAATCATGGATCTACAGTAGTAGTAACATAGAGTAACAATTAGTAATAAAATATTAATATTGTTACATGCACTCAAATCCTTTTTACTTACAAGATTGTTCAGCGCATAGGCACATATTATAATAGACTTGTGCATGTTAATACATAGGTACTGACAGTATGCTATGCGACAGTAGTCGTAATATTCAATCTAAAACAAGTACATTGAGCGATCTTAGCATTATCTCATTGCCAATGTAGTTTATTAAAAAAATCCAAGCATGAAATAACGGTCCCGACTTTATCTTCGAGATAATTTTACGCTGCCGTGATTTTAAAATTATGACTCGATCACTGAGTGTAATCGAGATTTTTGATTACAAGGAAGCGATTATGTCAATTTTTATCGTGTCCTGCGATCTAGGTGTTCAGGACCCAGCACCAATGGTTACGACCTGGGGCAATGAAATGGATATGCTATTGTTTCCTTTGCTCATTTTTTATGCGGAATAAATGTGAAAAGAATATTTTTAAATATGGAAAACGACGGCCTTTTGTGTATTTATGTAGGTCATGTTTATTCAAGGACTAAATAAATGCAATAACATGTAAAATATAATTTTTGGTTTTTATCTACTTGTATACAATTCGTACGTTATCTGTGGCTTTAATTTTACATAGACTTAACACTGCGTTTTCTAGTATTTTTATTGGCCATATTTAAGTGACTCTCACTTTTAGATTTTTTATTCATGTAATTTTTTCTCATATATTTATATGACTTATTTACACAAAATATGAGGCATCATTTTCATCATTACATATTATAATTAATTAATTATAATTATAATTAATCCTATTTAATTCGTCCATTCCTAGGTATAAACTAAGCCAGGTTTCTGCACCTTGAAACGCCCTTCGTCTATGGCTCGCTTCAACTTTTTCTGGTTGCACTACCTTAAACGTTTGCGTAACTGTTCAGTTCACTTAGCTGTAAAGGACACGAGAGGTTAGCAGGTACGGTAATCGATCAAAATAATCAGATATTACAACGAAATTAAGATTGACCGTTTTATTTCATTGAAATACATATTATTTCGAAAAGTTTCATTTAAATTTCAATATTTGTAGAGTATCGGCCTGCTTACATTTCGACAGCCATTTTTTGAACATGATACCTCGACCCATTCCTGAGAAAGAAGGTCATGACGTTCGGACAGGCAGACCGACGGATGGCCGAATAACAAAGTAATCCTATAAGAGATGCCGGTTTTTCCTTTTGAGGTATGGCAACTTAAAAAGATCAGTTCTGTCACCAGACACTCCTATAGGAATCCATTACTTTGAAACCTTAAATGTCGTTGACTTTGACCTAAAAAAAAGAACCATTCTCGGTTCCTGATGGCTGCGAATGGTTTGCAACTTCCCTCGCGGACTAAACCCCGCTCCCTCAGAGTGGGGTTTTTCAACATAAACGGCATCAAGGATGACCGTTTAGAGCTCTCTCATTTTGTCCGCGACAACGACTTAGACGTTTTCCTCATCCAGGAAACGTTTCTCAAGCCTCCAAGGCGTAGTCCAAATCTTCCCAACTACCGACTCGTGCGCAACGACCGCGTTACGGGTCCATTAGGCGGCACTCTCATATATTATAAAAGGTCCCTGCACTGCATACCTCTTGATCCCCCGGTAGGGCTGAGGAACATTGAGGTCTCGGTCTGTAGGTTAGCCATGACAGGCCATCAGCCTATCAACATTGTATCCGCATATCTCTCTCCCAGTAAGGAGCTTCACTCCACAGATTTAGACATCCTATTCGCATTGGGTGATTCAGTCCTAGTGGCGGGAGATCTCAATGCCACGAATACCCTCTGGAGCTGTCGCCGCTCGAACGCGAGAGGCCTAGCTCTGGAGGCTAATCTTGAAAGAATAGGCATAGATATCCTTGTACCGAACGAACCGACTCACTACGGACATGTAGGACAAAGGCCCGAGATACTCGATGTGGCACTTGTGAAGAACGTATGCTTACGCATGCGATCTATACAGGTGCTACAAGAGCTAGACTCGGACCACAGACCTGTGATCATAGATTTTGTTCCCCATAGAGGCCCCGACGACACAGGTCTTAATAAACCGACGAGGGTTCGGACAGATTGGCGCCTTGTAGGCGACAAGCTGGCCGACACCTCGTCCAGTGCTCTTGCCGCGATCCCTGACCGTATCGAAACTCCCGAGGAAACGACAGTGGCGGTACGTTGTTTCACCACTCACCTGCAAAACGCCGTGAGCGAAAGCTCCAGGGAGGAACATGTGGCTGTCCCCAGTCACATGTTGCTCCCTAACGACGTGCGGGCTGTGGTGAGAAAACGGAACGCAGCCTTAAAGCGCAACGCGAACACCCCCCATCCGACTCGACTTGCCCCTGCGCGTTACTTCCAGAGGGAAGCTAAACGTCGCATGAAGGGGCTAGTCGAGTCGAGATGGGACGGTCGTCTCGGCGATATTCGCCCAACCCATCAGGCGTTTTGGCATCTCTGTCGTTCCTTCGAGAAACGAGACGTATCGACCATGCCCCCGCTTGATCGTCCGAATCAACGCCCTGCGTTTGATGACGACGAGAAAGCGGAATACCTTGCCGACAGTCTGGAAACTCAATGTTCTCTCAGCGAAGTCCCCACATCAGAGCAGGCCCATCTTGTTGCGGTCAATGAGTTTGTCGAAAGTAGGAACGCGTTCCCGCCGCCGACGCAACCGATCCCTCTCCCCACCGCCACTACCTCCGCCGTCGACCCGGATGTCGATGAGCCTTTTAATCCACTGTCACCGGTGACATTCGATGAAGTAAGCAATCTGGTCAGGAAACTCAAAAGACGCAAAGCCCCCGGGGGCGACGGTATCTCCACCCGCGTCCTTAAGATGCTCCCCAGCCATCTGCTGGAAATCCTTACTGCGATTTTAGACGCAGCCTTTCGCAATTGCCTCTTTCCACAAGAGTGGAAGGAAGCAATTGTCATAGGAATACCCAAACCGGGTAAACCCAAAACTAGTCCGACATCTTACCGCCCCATTAGTCTCTTGAGCTCTTGGGTAAGGTGTACGAGCGACTCGTCCTCGGTCGCTTGAGAGTAGTAGCAGCGAATCACAATCTGCTCCCCGAGGAGCAGTTTGGGTTCCGAGCCCGCCATAGTTGTTTGCACCAGGTGCTCCGCATCACGGAGCACATTCATGAGCAAAATTTCAAAAAGATCCCCACCGGAGCCATATTTTTCGATGTCGAAAAAGCATTCGACAAGGTGTGGCACAATGGCTTGCTTCACAAGCTATATTCCATGAACGTGCCCACTCAGCTCGTGCACATCATACGAGCGTTCTTGTCGAATCGCGGTTTCAGATATCGCGTGGAGGGAAGCCTCTCTTCCCGACACACCATATCGGCTGGAGTCCCGCAAGGCTCAGCTCTCTCTCCCTTCCTTTTCTCGCTGTATACAAGCGATATTCCCAAACCAAAGGGTGCCCATCTGGCGCTCTTTGCTGATGATACCGCGATCTATACATCGCGTAGAAACCCGGTTGAGGTGGTCCGCGTTTTGCAGGCCGCTGCCGACGAACTCGGCCAGTGGTTTCGCAAATGGCGAATCACCATCAACCCGTCCAAAAGCGCCGCGATCCTCTTTTATCGAAACCCTAGTCATCTTGCTCCAGTCCGGAATGTGACCATGTCTAACATGCCCATTCCCTGGACCAAGACAGTCAAATATCTAGGAGTGACCCTTGACCACGAGCTTACCTTCATTCCCCACTTACACGCGGTACGCGCGCGAGCCGCATTCGCGTTGGGCCAGCTCTACTGGCTCTTGAACCATAAAAGCAAACTCTCGATCCGCAACAAGATTAGGATTTACACGACGTGCATTAGGCCGATCATGACTTACGCATCGCCCGCGTTTGCGCATGTACCCGAATCCCGATTTAGACGCTTGCAAGCCCTGCAGAATCGCTTTCTGCGTAAAATCACTGGGGTCCCGTGGTATGTGAGAAATCACAATACCCACGTGGACACGGGCTTGCCGACCATCCGGCAGTTCATGAAAATGAACAGCAAGCGCTATTTCGATCGCGCCGCCCACCACTCGAATCCGCTCGTCCGACGAGCCTCAATATACGCTCCCTTTGACCGTGCAAAGTGGAGACGTCCGCGTAGCGTCCTCACTGACCCCGACGATGCGACCACTAGGGCCATCCGAAGGAGAGAGGAATTCATGAAAAAACACTTTACACAACCGACATACCGTCCTCGCCGCCGAGGACCGCGCCGCGTTCCCCGCAACGCCCCCGACCCTAGTACCGGCCCGCGAGCCGATGTAAATGATGATGAAAATCATCAACAAGTAGAGTCCTAAAATATAGTCCCCTAAACCCCAATCGCAGATGTCTCTGCCCTCTCCGGTGACCGTCCTGAGCCGAGGTTCGTACCCCAAAGGGGGTGCCCTCAGCGGTGGTCACCTAGTCAAGGGCTGAGAGCGCCTGAAAGCGCTCGCCCGAAAGTCCGGTGAAGCTGTATACAGCCGACTCGAGTCAGGCTTACAGCAAGCGTCAACACAAAAAAAAAAAAAAAAAAAAAAAAAAACCTAAAAAAAAATTACTTAGAACCTCTCACCGCGCAATGCTACATAAAAATAATCATGGTTATAACATGAAAAATACTCCGATTTCGCGATAAAATCTTGTATAAAGTTCAAGGGACGATGAAATCAGGGTTACGCAAACCGAATTCTTTTGGAAATATCAATGAATTCTTACTTATTTACAAACCAGATTATTCATTACATTTCTTACAAATTTGATTGACGTAACGGCAAAATACCGCGCAAGGTACAAGATAATCGAATAACATTGAAACAATTCTGTGAAACTACTTTTATTTTCATGGCAATCAGACTTTTGCTGTTCAAGCATAAAATAATCACGAACCGTTTATCACACAAAATATATTGCTTGTTTCCTATATTCAGCCTTATGGAAGTATTGAATTTCTGTTAAAATTAATCGGTTGGAATTTAAAGTTCATACTATCTATTTAGTTTCTCCCCAGAGGGGTTGACATCAGACAGACAGCCGGTTGAAAAGCCTTCAAGCCAATCTTTCTGTAACGTGTGTTAAAAAAGCATGTTACGCCGACCCCACTGCGAGTGGGATACGGGCAAGTGGAAGAAGAAGAATGTTCTAACTAGTTACTTTATATTCTATTTTCTTGGCTTCCAATCTAAACCTATTTCTGTCTGGTCAATACCAGATATAAATATAAGATATAGATATAATATAATAATATATACATGTGTTAGAATTTCAAAAATACTGAATACCAGGGGTTGATAACAATAGTAACTTTATTTAAGCTTGACAAGTTATAAAACATTTGTACCATCATGTCTGTCTGTCACGTGTCTTTTTGTATAGCAGAGGGCGGCAAACGAGGAAGCAGGTCACCTGATAATAAGTGACTTCCACCACCCATGAACGCTCTTATGAACGTTGGTGTTAAGTTACTTGGTGTTGGTATTATCACCAGTATAATCAACAACGCGTTGCCGGCTTTAAAGAAAAGGGATAATTAATTAATTGGGAAGGGGAGGGGTCAGAGGGGGTATTTGGAATTGGAACTCCGGATATCTCACCGTACGAAACGCAATAGCAAGCTGTTACTTTATATCAGTATTCTATGAGACAGTGTAACACTGTAACAAGCCGGCCGGACCGACCCGTTCATACTATAGACAAAACTGTCTGCAATCTGGCTCTACTGTCTACTTATTGGTGCCAACCAGGCAACAGGTTTCTCAACACATATTACAGAAAGATTTGGTTTTTAGTTACTACGACCGACCGCCTGCCTGCCGTCAACCCTTCTGGTACGAAGACACACTCAAACCCGTAATATTTATGGATCACACAAACATTTCGATGCGAGAATCGGACCCACGGCCTCTTCACAGTTGGTTATTCGCCCATTGCGCTAGGAAGCTACTTAATACTGTCTACTAATTATCTTTAATCATGTTATTGTAATTAAAGTTTGTTCTGCTCTGCTTATTTGTTCTTTTAAAAAAACGATCTATCGCTTCCGCCCTCATTTAAATTGTAAATTTTTATCTAATTCACTACTACATTATATGCAAATTGTGTATGTTTTCAAAACTACTCGTACGTTTATATATACTAGTCTTTCGTCAGAATGTATGGTCGCTGAAGAACGATAATTTGTTATTGTGCTTAAAATTCGAATATTTAGTAGTTTATATTTCGCACCCGTAAATACACGCTTCATGTGGCCGGCGTGGTCATGAATCTATTTCGATTATTACTTGTTGTTCCTAATCCTAATAATAAACAGTACTACAAACTCTATTTTAGTACCGTAAAGGCCG
The DNA here is from genome assembly GCA_949126905.1 of Amorpha juglandis. Lineage (NCBI taxonomy): Eukaryota > Metazoa > Arthropoda > Insecta > Lepidoptera > Sphingidae > Amorpha > Amorpha juglandis. Next base: position 20,660,290 of record OX421365.1, read on the forward strand.
ATTAAACATGGGACACTTTGTAACGATACGTGTATTTATTATAATTAGGTCATTATTTGTAAATTATCGCCTGGATAGGGACTACTACTAAACTTACTCACGTAAAGCATTAGAAAACATTTTTTTTAGATACCCAGGCCTGCCATTCTCTCAATATCCTATTTTTTTAGCTTGAATGACGAAACGAGCCGGTCTTTCGCATAATGGTGAGCGTATCATACATACCCATAAACAGAACAGCACACAGAAGCACAAAGGATAGTATGGCACTGGATTACGCTTATCATCTCATATTGTGCTTTATGGGATGGCTTAGGGAACTGCTAAGTAAATCTCCCCGATCTTCATATCCCAAAAATCAGTACGTGATCGTGTATGTTTTACAAACATCTCCGAGTCCAACAGAAGCGTGTTATTGCTAAACCCCATACATTTGTTTACATGATTCGTCATTGTCCATCATAATACGACTTGTTTATATTCACAAACATAAACATGGATGCAATTAGTGAATTTTGTTTATACTCCATACATACACTATTCGCAGTTGGTTTCTGGAGTCTGTTAGGTATGATAGATAAAAGGGTTTCTCAGAACTGCGTCTGTTCAGTTTCAAAACCATTTTCAAGCATTGTTAAGAGAACAGTACCGTCTTTCATGGCCGTGTTTTGTTGGCGGTAGATACATTTTCCTCCGAAAATAGGTCAGTAAGGCATGTCGTATGGCTTAACCCAGTAATGCAGAAGAATAGCGTATTTTTTCCTCGATTTTAATTAGCGAAGACATATTCGTCAAGTTACTACGTGTTTTGACTAAAACTACGGAGTTTTCGCTGATAATGATATAAGAATATAAGCGAAAGCTCTGGCTAAACGGTCCGTACGAAACATCGTGGTTTGAGGAAGTTGTTTCGAATCAAACAAGTAATACAAACACTCGATTACAATCACTCGATTATCGAGTTCAAATACAAGGTAGTGACAGAATACGAACACATGGCGCAAAGAGCATGTTTTTGCCCTGGTCACGATTGTAGCAAATTTTCCGGGTTGAAATAACCCATATTATGTTGACAGTAAGTTAGAGAGCTACATACTAATCGTACAACATGGGTGGACGAATAATAATTACTTAAACTTTATAAATAACAACATTCAATAGTGTATTAATGCTATCCGTTAATTGGTTATAAACTTTTTGGTCGAAAAATAATATTGTTATTAATATTCTCATATTGCTTTCCTGAATGCTGTTAGAATTTCCAGGTAGTGTTTACGAACTACTGATCTGTAGTTATATTGGTAACTTTATTACAGGTACACCCAACATTGTTCAATTTATCCTCATAATTAAATAACACAATAAAACAATATGAATGAGAATTGTTAATTTATCGCAATTAATACAATTAAAAGGGTTCGTTAACCTACGGGCCACGAGAGACGACAAATGCATCACTCATCTCATTATGCCCTTATATTATGTTCAATGTATCCTCATAGCGATGTTTATAGGTTTTAATTGCGCAATAAGATCATATAGTTTTCCCTTGAACAATGAATAGGTACATCCATGAATGGTTTCAAATTGTAAACATGTGAATAACCACTGCACATGTTTGTTATTCCTTGTGTTGTTGGCTTGTTATAGTACTGTAGAGTTTATACATATAAACTTTTGTCTATACTCTATTGTATAGTAAATAAATATTAAAGTTTCTAGTGTAGATTAATGGGGTGCATTCACATAAGTACTTCCAAGACAAAGGATCTTTATGAGATTTTTGATTAGATTCTTAAGATAAATAACAATCCTTGGTGAAATTTACTGTAGCGACCACGGTACATATTGTGAAAAACTTAACTTAGTGACTCGTTCAGGCTTGTCATATTCCGGGTCAGGCAGTGTATATCCAGTGACTTCTGGACGGCATAATTCTGCCGACCGTGACTATGCAAGTTTAACAAATCTATATAATTTTTATATTGTGTAAGCCACCTAAAAGCCGTCTTTAAATAAGAAATGAACCAATTAAAAGGGAATAATTTACGCGTTCTACTTACTTTATAATCTGAAGAGATAGTGTGTTGAAATTAGTTGTAAATTAAGAGTGCCATGATACGATGTGACACAAATACAAATTGTATTTATGTAAGTACTTACGTGTCTAAGTAAAACGGTAATTATGAAATATTTTTATGCTACCCAAATTATTACATATTTATGCAAATAGTTGTGGGTGATTATTCATTCACAGGAAAATAAAATTACAAGAGCAGTAAGTCCATTTTTCGTAAAAGATTTCTTTATTTTACACCCGAATCCTAACACATATCAATATTAGCAATATATCAGATCTATCTTGATCTAATTTATTTATTTTACGAGCATTAATTTAAAAAAGCCGATAGAAAGTGTTGTATGCAGTATTGCACATCGTTCATGACGTTTAGATATTTAATGCTATAAAGGTGTCTTTAAAAGGGCAATAGCTAAGCATCAAACCAGTTGTCAGGATAGGGCATGGCTAGAGAACAAAGGTCAGTCATGCCTGAAGGCGTTTAACCCAGGGCACCTCTAAAATCCGTCTGGGTCATTGCCTGAGGTGTAGTAGACTTGCTTCGACACGATGCTTCATCGAATATACCAGGGGAGGGCAACTTCATTAAATGACCAATCTGCAATTTAGTGCTACTGCGTGATCTAATAAATAGAAGTCTGAAATTTGCAAAAAAATAGCGATTACTTAGTGATTGAGGGTTTATGAAAATTACTTACCTTGCCGTGACGGAATTTACCCATATTTGCGACTGTACCATCTCCGTGAGGCAAAGATTGAGAGGATATATTAGAATAACGTTACAATTATAATAAAGCAAACTACTCTACCAAGTATAGCTTATAGCGGGTCCACACAGTTCAATTATCAACAAAAGCTGTTTGGTCTTTGTTAAACAATTCGATTGAAAGTCTGTTCAGTGTTCAGACAGTTCAAATCGCATGTGATTTAGCAGTTGAACGACTACTGCGACAGCCTCAGGGAGTGGGCGTGTAGCCTGGCTGTGGAACGAAAAGCGATGGTTCGATCCCCGCCCCCAGACAAATATTGGAATTTGCAAATATTTGTTTCGGTTCAGCGTACTGTGAGACCGAAAGTCTATCGTAGTTCTTGATACCCACGACACATAATCGTATGTGGGTCCAGTATTATGACGTGTGGCTATGGGAAGTTATTTATTAATTTCTATATTCCGTTTGACATATCAATGAGTAATTACCAGAATATAACCGCGGTCACAAACTAGTCTTTACAATCGGCGGTTTGCACGATTCCTTGTGATCCAACAATGCCGAATCCCGATATTTACAAAATTTTATTGACAAAACATTATTTCATACTTCTAGATGCGTCAGTGGGTTAAAACAATAGTTTTTTATTATATTTTCCTCAATACATCCAATATTTGTCGTTCATTCCCCACAGAATTAGTAAATACTCTATTCTCTACAACGGATATCCGTCGGATCGCTGCCTCTTTATGAATAATGAGCAATTGTAGGAAAAAGGTAAATATTTATTTAGCACGCTAATTTTATCCACCACCACAATAGAATCACTTCTCGTGAATCATACAGAACGTGGTCCACCTAAGTAATAATTCATATAAATACCACCTAAGAAGTACAATCTATTTATGGCATTAAGTAAAACAGTTTATTCCATGGATTCTGATGTCCATTGCTCGAGTTATAAACTGATGGAGTTATTTTTATATGCTTAAAAACAAAGCTTATCTTGGGTAAAGCTGCTTATTTTGTATTAGTATCGATAGCTACCAAAATAATTATATAATTTTGTAATAAAACAGAGGATCATGTTATTGATAAAAATCTATTTGTTTTGTACTTAATGCCTCAAGGAAAACAGACTGGGATTTCCAAATAAATTATATTTCTCTTTCGATACTCAATAGAATACGAATCAAATATGAAATAATTGAATAATATGAATTACAGTTCTTATAATTTTGTACAACAAAAATGTTTTGTACAGTCTCCCTGCATCCGCGGGGCAATCATTTGTGTCCATATCTACAGTACACATCCTGAATTAAATAAACCTAACTATAAATGTTCGGGCCATGTACGGTCCTTTTGGTACGACTAGAACCGATAAACTATTATTACGTCTCTATAAATTGCGGGCCACATAAATGTAAGGATAACTACTAACTAACAGAAAGAAAAAACAGGTATAGTGTCTGCAAGCTAGAATATCATTAGACTTTTCGTCTTATGATATTGTTTTTTCTTTTAAGAATTAAACGATTCGATATTAAACCTAGTCTTTATAAATCTGTCAACGTTCTTTGAACCGCAAATTTAATGCCTGTAAAACAAACATACAAAAGTGAATTATAATTTTACAGGCGATGTCGCTGTGCGACTCAGTTGGCTTTTACAGTATCAATAAACGATTCACATTAAGGTCTAAATCACAAGGCACGTGAAAAAGTGATATCTAATCCAAAAATATTTCTGACACAACTGGTCACTGAGATAGGGAATTTGTAACATATCACGACGCGCAAGATGCATTACACGCAATTTTCCGTGTATGTCATGTACCTACTCGATTGTTTTATCGAAATTATTGATGCATGCACGTATTTTAGCAGTCACCCACGTTAGAACATCGCTACGTTGAATATTAATTCACGATATTGGAAATTTTCCACGTTATCACTATGTAGTGCACATAGAATAAACATTTCGCCCCCGCAGTGCTTCAAAAATATTATAGAAAATTCCAAAATGTTGATTATTCAGCCCCGAGAAAATTCGACGCTCGGGTTTGGAGTTTTTAAGAAATCTTGTTATCCTTTATCGAGTACTCAAGGAAGTTTTGGATTTCTCGCTAGTCGACACCAGAGGTAATTTTAATAAATAAGACCTTGTAGGGAACGTAGGTACATTACCGATGTGCCTTGAAGCTGATTTTCTTCTTGTTCATTTTTATTTATCCTGGCTCGATGGTAACACGGACCAATAAGTTTAGTTCCATACCATTCCAGTTCGAAAACGATGATGATGAACTGAAGTAATTAGTACCAACAGACTGAACAGTACGTTTTTGTGAAGCCAAAACTCCAATATCAGCTAAACAAATTGCAATGCCCACATACCTGCATGATATTTAAATGAAATATTTTGCAAACTGAAACAATTCTAACCAGTCCACAAGCATTCTAAAAAAACCATTAATATTTCTATGACGGAACCCTTTCTCAAAATTCGTTAATGAAACATATATTCCACTTTTCATCCCCGAAACCTTGATCTGTCATAAAAATCTTTCCGTGTATGTCTAAAAACGACATTCGCATTCAACAGCGACGTTTCAAGATCACTGCGATAATATCACGGATAAGACGTGGCGCCACATGTTGAAGACATAAATACACCGTAATACGAACATGTCAACCATCTGATGGTAGATATAATTGAGCCGAGGACAATTTAATTTCAGGTATCTTTCGCTTCTTCACGATTCAGCTCAAAGTTTATGCGATCCTAGCGTTGACAGTGTGAAAGTATTCGTTTTGAAACGGATACTAATTCGAATAAGATTTGGTTTTATTAATGTCAATAAAGTTCAGTAAGAATACACACTCACGCTTATAATCCGCAAAGGGGTAGGCAGAGGTGTTGTTACCTATATACACCCATTTCGCGAGCTTAGTCTCATGATGGGACAGGAGGCGAGCCTATCGCCATACCAGGCATATTCCAGACATCGGGCTGAAACTAAGCATTCCGTGATCGAAGAAACCCAATATCACTTTTACCCGGGAATCAAACCGAGACTTCAGCACAACAGTCGTACCACGTACGCAATACAATTAACTGTGTCACCGAGGCAGTCATTAAGAATAGGTCCTAACAATGCAAATAATCTACTGCGATCCCTCTATGTGGTAAAAACACCGATCTCTTCGACTCGCGGGGTAGCTAGCATTCTTCTTATTTAATGATTTCAAAATGTAACCAGACTAAATGCAAAATATTTGGTCACACATAATATTCTACAATTTAACCAAATCTATATGTAAAGAAAAATGTTAGTGTTACTAAATGCATTTTTATCGTAAGGCAACCTTGCGGTGAAGATAAGATAATTCCTCCTTCCAGATATGATTTTCAATCTAGTTAGTGTATGAACTAATTTCTATTATTGTTTTCTTGTTACATAGTTTCAATGTGAGGAAAACTACATGTTAGTTAAATAATTAATTGTAAATTATACAAAACTGGTATTGAAATTCGTTTCAACTAAGCTGTAGTAGCAGACAAATTTAGATATAATTCTTGTAAAATAATTACTTTACCGTTAATTCTCCCGCTGTCAATAAAACAAAATATGTGACTTTTATACTGCTGGACAGATTTTCTTTAAAGACAGCAACAACACACAATCGTCTCGATTAAAGCATAAAAACACATTGAATTCGGTCCATCATATATGAATTTTTTAGAACTCAGAATTCCCGAGTGGTCGTATTAAAATTGTGGATTCATTACAGTTTAGGTACTCAACAATGGGTACTCTAGACCATCCAGACCTAACTAAATTAATGACATGATTATTACACAATTGTTTAATCATAGCAATCATAAACATATGCACTCAATAGACAAACAACTATTCCTATAAGACATATTAAATAAGATTATCCACAGACCAAACAATAAACATTTAATTTAATACAATTTACACTTCTAAAAATAGTGTTGTTATGACGTGTAGGTTCGCGTAATGTATTGTAAACTATGGCGTGGATTTAGAAAAGTCGTGGTTACAAGAGTACGAGGTTAAACAAATTACACAGAATTTTAACTGATTCATAGTCCTGTTCTTTTTTTAATGAAGGAAGATGTTTTTTTTTTGTTATATTTTCAGTGAAAACTAGCAGGAAAGTATATTACAACAATTTGTACAATTTGAGATCTTTTCTCGTTAGTGATAGGATTTTTATTTATATTTCACAAATAAACATAATTTACTAACCGTTTGCGTCAAATTTGTTATTATTTTAGCATAATGATTGTTTTAGTTGGTAGATATTTTTAATTATATTTTAAATAATGAACCGCTTTCGTAATAACGCTTTTTAAATATTAGTTTGGACAACGTGATTACTTAGAATAAAGGTTAAAATGGAAACATTTTATGTGAATTCAACAATATCATTTAAAAGAAAGATACAGCAATACATACAACATTACACAATTCCATCACAAAGAGTTGATGTTGCTTCATCGTACTAAATTCTTAACAATGAACAGGATAATTAATTACGCATTCTTTAGACTCTAAAAGGTGCGGAGTTTAATCGATTCCGATCACGTATGGGAACAATATACGCAAACCAACCCTAAAAGGACGTGGGCAGCGGATGAATGCTGGGGCACCCACTGAAATATATCCTAATACTTGACTATATCAGAACGCTTGGAAATGGAGCGTTGTGGTAAATGCACTAAAGGTAATTCAGGTAAGGTAAAAGCTTGAAGACAGTTGGTAAACACGCGATGTCGAAAAGTGCAATGGAGTAAAAAAGGTCAGTGAATCAGGTAAATGTGTAAGACCATGTTTCGTTCTTCGTGTATGAGAAATGAGGAATTAAATTCACAAGTACAGCTACAAGTTAACAATAATATAAATTCTAATATGTGATTTTGTAAGAAGTAGTTGACAAGGTATGAAAAGATCTCGTGTCGTTGACACTAGGTCGAGCCTCAATTTCAAGCCTATTCGTGCTTTGCCAAATTAACTCGCCCGCCAAGATTCATGTCTCTTGCTAAATAAATGCATCGTTTAGTCAGGTAATAAATCCTTTATAGATCAATGTAGACGGACGACGCGCCAAGTCACACAATGTTTGAATGAATAATGAAAGTACTTCGGTAACACAAAATAATATTTTAACAGAAATGGTACCTGAGTTCCGAGCGAGCGATAGCTTTTTGGAAATATCGCAACTACACCTACTGCTACACATATGTAAGCTCTGGAATGAACTCCCTGCCTCGGTGTTTTCCGAGCGCTATCACATGTCCTTTTTTAAATGAGGCTTAAACAGAGTATTCCTTCAGTGGTAGGCAGCGGTTTGGCATTGCCGATGTCCATGAGCGGCGGTGACCGCTTACCATCAGGCGCGCCGCTTGCTCGTCTACCTATCAACGCCATAAAAAAAACCTATCTGGAAATATCGTTTCAGGCACTTATGCTATAAAACGATATAAAGCGATGAAATACTGAGATGTAGATCTAGTGTTACGATGAATAGCCATCACAATGATAATATTTGTAATATAAAAACTTACGATTATATAAAGGCGTGGGTGAGGGCGTGTATAAAAGAAATATTTTTTATTACATATTGCTATGTAATATGTTGGAGTTTTGGTGGACTACTTTAATTATTTTTAGACGTAAATATTTTAGGAATCACAATAAGAAAAATCAAGCATTTCCAACCATATATGCTTTACTTAGAAGTTTATCTTAGTTTTACTACCTTATATATAAAAAATATTACTATGACATGCCTATTCTATACCTACTTTACTGTATATGTTCCGAATTTCGATGCAGATGAAATTGCAGTGACTACATTTTGTTGCAGAAACAGAGCTGTTCTGAACAATTTTTTATGATATCGAGGCACGTACAGCTTAGGTACTTTGTTCGTGCTTTTATTAAACAGGGTTAAGATTATTATTTCTGAATAAAGTGAATATCACCTACCTCATTTGTACATATAGGAGAAATAACAACCTTTAAAATCGATTACAAGAGTAAATAAAAATGTAATTCTGTAATTCATATCATATTCAAAATCACTACCGTTTATTTACAAATGTTTATTCTTGTGTCCTCCTTTATTTAATAAGATAACAGTATAAATAATATAAAAACACGATTCTGCTTATTTTAGTTGGGTTTAATCCGAAATTCTCCTTTTTATTTCGCACGTCACCTCGGGGGCCCTTGTGACGTAGAGGGCAGTTTTTCGTTATATTATTTGTTTGCGGCTCCGTCCCTTATACACCTTGTACACCTTTTTCTAGTATAAAAAGTAATAGTAACCTGTATAAATGAGACAGATATTTATTTATACCTGTATATCTGAGACACTGGGTAAGTGGAATACCTCTATAAGTGAAACGACATTGCAGGTCCCTTGATGTCTCACTTAACCAGGTTTCACTGTATATATGTATAGATTTTGTGTTTACTAGGGTTTAGATGAACATAATCGTGTAACTTTCATCAAAATCTGTTTAGCAGTTTTTACCTGATACATGAGGTATCTGAGGCGTGGCGCTTATCATCAGGCAAGCGACTTGCTCGTCTCGTCATTCAATTAAATAAAAAAACGTTGTTCGAATTTCAGGTAAACATTAATTGATATTGATGTCGCTGGATGCAGGCCGCTTCCAACAGGTTGGTCTGGAAACCTTTGGGGGAGGCCTATGTTCAGCAGTGAACGTCTTGTAGCTGATGATGATGATTATTTGATAGACAACAGAGAGCAGATAATCAACTATTTCGTTACAATTATACATTAATTATTAGTTAATGATCTCAACGGACTGCCTCGCCTCGGTGGCGCCTTCGGATCTCACTCAACGTACAGCGAGCAAGCTGCTACGTTGCTTTTCTGCGTGACAGTGGTGTATGTAACATATTAATCGATAATGACTTTTGTTTTGTTGCATTTATTTATCCTACATATTACAAATTACTCATTGCTTCCTTTAGTAATCGGTACTGTTCAATTGTTTAGTCACTTTTATCAAAATTTAGTTAAAGTTCCGGATGATTATCTATTTGAATGACACGTTCATGAATGAAGTACCTATTGCTCATCAATGATCGTACGTATCGTGTAAACCTATTCTATCCTTTCAATGCTCGTTTAATTGAATAAAAAGCATTTTTTATGATTTACTTATTGAACAACAAAATAAAAAGCGACAGACAATTAACAAGAAAATAAAGAAATTATTAAAGAGGTTCCATGAACTCATCACATAAATCTCATAATTATACTTAGAAACTATTTAGTTAAGTGGTCCCAGTGTTTAAAGGCTTTTTTGCCCTAAATACATTTATGGATGATTTACACAGCTAAACCAATTTAAAAGGATTTATCAGATAATAATGCCAATGAGCTTGTATTTTATGGTAGTTAATAGTAGTTTACTTGTTTTTAAGTAACTAGTGTTTGATCGCTTCTTTTTAAGTGTTAAATAAGTGGCAATGTGAATTCGCATGTCGACTTTTTATTGATATTTTGGAATATATAATGATATTAATAATTGTCTTGCCAAATTAAACAAAAAACACGACGTAAATCTATACATGTTACTGAAAGGTGTGGTCGCGTTTCAAGGTCAGCCAGTGAATATAAACTTACTTCAGGCCGGCATAATTCTGACATTGTCAAATGACGCAATGTCCTTCGGTCAACATTATACTGGGACTGCACTCTTCTTTAACATCAGGTCCAGTGTAGTAGTCACTTTGCCATGCCAGGATGAAAAAGCATCTATGCGTATATACATTTCTAGTATATCAATATGAATAGATAACTCTTCTAGAAATATTTTTAAGTACCGGCCTACCTGCTCTAAAAGAAAAAAACAAGAAATTTCCCGATCTGCAATCTGCATGCAGCCCCGTTTAAATGTCAATATTGATTGACATAAACATAAGTCAACTCAGTTCTTTTGTTAAGAGCACTTGAAAGCGACAACAATGTCGACCTCCCGTTGATTGAGTTGTTAGGAACACATCTCGTGGTTCCAAAAGGAATGCATTAATATGCTACCGCCATAGCAGCCTTGGTGGATTAGCCTTGCGTGTCAATGCCTGGTAATCATTAGACGCCACTAATTATGTTTGAATTATAAACGTCGTAATAGCAAGACAACTATTACGTATGTACCAAAATAATTGGAAATTTGAATTGTGAACACAGCTTTGTTTTGTTTTGTCTCCGTTCCTCGTTTTCAAGATAGCAATAATATTTGTTATACTGAAACAGTAATAATTATAAACGCAGGAACTAAAGGATATTGTACAGAGCCATATTTTGCTTTTGGTTTTAGATTAATGGGAATTGTTTATTTTAATTGAGCTCTACTGTGGATAATTAACATAGAGAAGGTAGAGAAGAGAAGAGGGGCGTATGTAATTGTTCGACAAAGGATATAAACATTAATTCCTTGACGGAAAGAAGGTGTAAAGGAATTTGGTTTTTGATTGCTTACAATTTCTAATACTTGAGAAACATAACCCAGACGATTTATGTTTCGACGACTCCGTTAATAACAATTTATGTATCATAGAAAATGTTATTATTTTTTTATGAAACTAAATCACTCATAATACCACAGTACAGTTAGTAATCCCCAAGGATCAGGCGAGGTAAACAAAGAGAAACGTTTTTACCCACAGACCGTACTCATTCCTTTGAAATTAGGTTTTTCCATCTTCGTCCATTCTGGTTGTCTTTAATCTTAACACAGATCTCTTTGAAGTCATTTAATTTTATTTTGGAACATTTCAAGGGATGAGAGATAGTGATATATCTATATCTTAGACTTTTGACTTTTTGTTTAAAGATTGACTCATTTCAAGCATCTCCCGATAGTCACTCTATAATAGGGGTCGATACGAGGTAAAGTCTCAGTATTTAATGTTAATTTCTTTTATTTTAAGCGAGCAGCAGCCAAGGTTCTCAGATGCCATTTGCTGCTAGATCAAATAAAATCTCTACCACACAGAAATATTTAAAAAAGCAATATCGTAACAAAGACAAGTAAGAAAAGCAACGATTATGGCACTAAGTATCGTCAAAGAAGAAAAGCATGAGACAACGAAAGCAACTACAATAAACCAATAAAATGCGTTACACGATGGCATGAGCATGCGTAAAACACGTTTATTTGATAACAACACATAATATGAACAAATTATGGAAACCTTTATTTTAATTCATATTGTTTATCAACGTCGAGCAGACAATTATCAGATCGCACGATTCTACGTTTCAAGTGTTTATAGATATAATATAATGCCTTACCGATAACTGTTTCGCTTTCGATAACGTTTCGCCAAATGACGTTTCTGGAAAATGACATCATGTACAATTGTCAGTACTCAGGAAGTGATAAATAGGTAAATTATTTTCAGCACGTTGAATACTTTATGTGTGACAAATATGGCTCACGATTCTTTGAGTTATTATGAGAAATATAATAATACAAATAAGGTATTAATAGAACACTGTACAAGAAAAGCTATAGCTACATAAGTAATGGATCTACATAATGCACGATAGCGCGAATTAATAATCCATGTACCATACATAAAATAATAAACAATGATGATCGATTTCTAGTTTATAGAATTGCATAAGTTTTATTTTTATTTCGCAATCACATCTAAATAAAAAACAGAAAGTATACGTAATAATATTATGATTTACAATATAAATTAATAATATATGTATTATACCGTAAGACGTTACATGACAATATTTTATTGGGGTTCTTTTAATTTTAGTCTTTCCGCGTCCGCTTGACACATATTTTTGTATGTTGCCCAACAGCGAGTAACGATAGCATATTTAAACAGCTAATTATAATTCAATTAACGTCCGACAATAAAGTTTAAGAAACAAATATTGCATTGTCTAATAAAAACCATTGACCCTATACGCGTTTTATTGATTACATGCGCATTGAATTGAAGCCACTGACAAAGACATGACCGTGTTGCTCACCGTTTCGGCGGCAAAAAATATTACAACCAAAAATAATTGGATGATGCGGTCACCGTGCCGTGATGAGAAGCACTGATTGTTAACTAATTATTATTAATATTTCAAAATCTTCTCGTTACATTTGCACCGTTTCTCACTTTGTACCCTATTCGAAATGGTATTAATACAGAAAGTAATGGCAGTGGTTAATATGGCATGGCGACGCATTACCTTTTGTTGCAGCCATACTGTAACGGGAGTTGGCGCCAAAACTTTTTGTCTTATTTTTATACCCAATTCGGTGCGCGCCCGCTTAGGGGTAATGAGTAATGCGTCACTTAAAGAATTTAAGTTAGATTCGAGAGGAACTAATTTAACACATGTTATTTCTGCCGCACGACGTGGGTACCTGTTTTAAAAAAGTTCAACATTATGTAGCGAAGAAGCGTTATTCGATTATGGTTTACACTAGCGTATCACAGATTCCAATCGAAGCGTCATAACACCACTAGTTACTTTAACGCATATAACCATGACGGTCGCGTTAAAGCGTTTCATCTACGTACTCCTGAATTCTGCGTCATACATTTTTATTTAAATAACAAAGGAAAAAATGGCGTAATCAAGCATTAAGTCCACATCAATACAATGGAAACACAGTGGAAATGAACACAGGAATGCAAGTGTGCATGCAGTGAGTCCATAATGAAAATGAGTGCGGTACCCGTCATGCCGGCGCGCCGGACACCGTTACCTGCCCACAAATCCGTCTATTCATCACATCCGATCTAAAATATGCTTTGATACAACGGAACAAGCTTGATACCAACTGCAGTTAGAACTCTCAACAGAGCATAAATGCCTTATGCAGTGCTGGACTCCATAAGCGGATACATCGATTGATTCAATGATTTTATTATTTTTTTTTCGATGTTTCATCTGTTTTGTAATAAAACTGTAACAGTTATGTCTTAGAAAATGTTCCTAACCTGGTCTTCATTCCTCGACCATTAGTTTGCGTTGACATATTATTGAAAAAAAACTGCGTTGAATAGTTAAATAACTTAAGTAATCCAGTTTTATCTCAAGTTAACATTAAGGTCGCCCATATCGGCTATGTAGACATATTTTATTCATATATGTCATTGATACTTTTTCACAAAAAAATCCGGTTGTTTATATCGTAGTGTCATCAACAACCAGATGTATGTGACATTACTGTCGTTTCTAAACGCATTTGTCCCATATAATTTTATGAAATAGATAAGCACATGGTATTCTATTGCAATAATGGTATGATGCTGGTTAAAATATCAATAAGAAGCTTTCTTCCTATAAAGAAATTTCAAAATACCAATTTCATTACAAAAGATGGTCATAGCAAAACCCAAAAGAAAAACTAGCTAACACTTTCTAAATAGAATTTGAATATTTAAGACTTCGTAAAAAATGATCACGTAAACCTAAATAATTAATCAGTTTCTCTTTTCAATTGGTCACTCAATGAATGATAAGCAGGCAGGTACATTACATATCTTTTTGAGTTCAGTTGCAGTTGCCAATGCGATAAATACAGCAATAATTGCAATTAAAATTAGAGTGACATAAATAAGTCAATTATAGTAAATAATAGATAGGTACCTATCTAGTTTCTACCACTACAAAAACTGCCAAGTCATCAAATAATAGAATTCAAAGATCACCATATAAAAAGTGACAACGAAAGGACAAATGTGAAGGTAGAGAGAGATGTTATCTCAAAAAAATTAAACTAATACGTGCCTTGATAAACATCCGAAGAGACGGTTCTGTGATGGCGAGAGTTTTGTAAGCCATTCGTCGAACAATACAGAGATGAACAAATGATGATCACATTGTATGCAAAACAGGTGAATAAATGAAATTTCGAATCAATATTCCAATACAGCGTTGCTATGCGTGTTTCACGTCGGTCACAAACAGCATCATTGAGATGCGACTTAAAAATATGGTACAGTTGATCCACAATAGATTTTATAAATTATATTGTAGGAATACAAGCTATTTTAACCCGGATCGACCTAATTTGACAACTGATAGAAAATGTATGAGGGTTAATTTGCTATAGGCATACATGAATGATGTTTTTATTTATAGGTCACACTTGTGGTTACGTTTCACCGTAGCCTATGGTACCGACTTAAACGTGCATTTCAGGCAGTTAATTGATAACTTTAAATGTGTTACATTGTGAAACTTTAGCGCCAACGCTCGGTTGTAGAATGCCGACGAAATAATTTACACAAAGCTAATTATATCTAAACTGATAGCATAAAATAATTGAATATTGTAACACTCCTTTTTACTTATCACAAATTAATTTAGTTTCTTACACAATGTCCTATATGTTTGTATTTTTAACTAAAATGTTTTTATACAGTACATTATACAGGCCTGCTGATATTAGTTAGATCCCTTTGTTTGAAAGGTCGCTTCTACATTGCATAGTTTCCACCAACTATTGCAGTACGCATCAATTGTGAATAGCTGCGAATTCCACTAGTTCCTTCTTATTAGATAACTTGCTGAACCCTGAACTCCGGCATTAAGCAATTTAACCTGTTAAATGGGGGCACTCTCTTGATTGCGGCAATCAAAAACCTCGTGGTTTGTTGAGTGACATATATTGATAGTCTAGTCGAGATGAAATTAGTATGACTGGTAGACACTCTATCATATGGCATGTTATTTGTATTAATATTATTTACGGTAGCCAGTATATTCTGAAAGTTATTTATTATTATATTATATTTTATTATTATAATTCTACACACTTTCCTCATTTATGAATCAGATGTTTCTGGAAAGAACGGCTGTTCAAACATTGTATTAAAAATATAATTACTGAATTGTTGTATATAATTAATACGAGTATTGTTGAAACATATTATTATGCCCGGTGACTTATTCAATGTTATACTTATTTATGCGTTCATCAAATTATAATGCGGTTATGCAATATACGGGTAAACATACGCTAATAAATTTCAATAAATAGTTTTGAGTTACGAACAAGTCGAAATAGCATATTTTACTAGATATTAGCACATTTAAAACATTTTTTCCCGTTAATATAATATTTTTTACTCTACATAATCACCATAGCTGATAAGATTAAGCTATGAGCTTATATCTAAATTACAGTGGGAAAGTCATTGATTTACCCAAAATAGAAAAACCCGCAATACAAACGATATTATTAAAATTCCGTTAATTAAGTTATGACACTATCTACCAAAGATTGGTTATCATTAAACCCACAAAAAAGCAATTAAATTTATCAAACTAGAAACAATTTTATGTTGATTAAGGCCTTACATACGTCCAGCGGTACCGAAAACGTACTAAAAGAAAAACTGTTTTTAGGAGGTATAGAAATAGAAATTGATAAAAACAATTTTTACACGTTGTTTATTACTGTGTTATGTTTGTAAAAAAAATTATTTCAATTTTTTTTTTCAAAAATAATAACTTGAAAAATCACATTTTTTGAAGCACTATAAAAAAAAAAGTTGCTCCACGGTCGGCACTATTTCTTCCTCAAATGTTGACGGATCTGCAAAATGTAAAGAAATTCTTGTAAAATAAGGTAGTAGTTATAGTCTGTCGAGCCGGATTTTTGAAATTCGAAAAATTAAACAATTTACGGTAATTTAAAAAAAAAAATTAAGTTTTTGTCCAAAAAGTCACACTTTAATTGTTTTTATAAAAATTTCTAATTATAATTTTAAAAATCCGGCTCGACAGACTATAGAAAATACAATTCCGAATATTTAAAAAAAAAAATCATCAAAAAATATTAAATACCGTACGAGTTATCATGCCGACCGTGTCAGAAAAAATAGTTTTGAGAAAAACGCGTTTAAAGTTTCAAGTGCGTTTCGCTCGAAGTAGCGCGCGGCTGGAGCAAGAACTTTATGATTTTTTTAAATTTATTTAGTTAACTTACGTCTAATCTCCCATTCCAGCTTCATATTGTACGCCTTCCTTGTCCGTAAAAAATTGATGTTGTTTATTTTTTTCTAATCGACGAATTGTTCTAGCCTCTTTTGTTGCTTTGGTAGCGTTGATTCGAGCGTCAGCCGGTTCGCATTTTTACACTCCATTTTATCTGGCCTCTGAGGAGGCTTCTTCCTATTAGGACGTGAACATCGTCCACTTTTACTGCCTTTACGATCTACACTGCGTCGGTTCAACATTTTCGAAAATCACGAATATGATACACAACTGTTCACTTGTAACGTTCAAAGAGAACTAACCTTAAATTTCAAAAATATGAATATATTCTTTAGAAACATTATAAACTCCTTTCCACGTATTGAAAGATAACAAAAGACTAGGTAGACTAAAAGGGTCTAAGGGTAAAGACTAGCTGCCTCAAACAACTCAACTCAGGTAGGCGCGCGTCAGACCTGTGTCCTTTCGTCGGGCAGTCACATTATCTACAATAACTTTTGAACTATGGGGAATTTTTACAATCAGCTTACACAGAAATACGCCTAAGACTATAAGGAATAATAATCTGTAAACAAAAAAAAATTGATTTTTTGAAAATTCTCGACGTATGTAAGGCCTTAAGGAATCTGGGTGCCACAGACGAAGAAAGAAATCCGACTTTTCCCAGAATAAAAACTATTACTGCATACAAAACCAATAACACTGTAGTCACGATTTCATTTCATCTGAGGAGAGCACGTGTTGGTAAACTGGTTTGTCCACTAGGCCGACTAACGTTCGACACTTGGGTTCGACGAAACGCTCTTGAAGAAGCAAATGATTTCCGTTTAATATTGGATACATTCATATTATTATAATATGAAATGATTATGTACTCGGTACTTAAAGTAATTTGCTTAAGGAAAATGAAGTATTAAGTTAATGAGTCGACAAATGACAATTGTCATAACCACTAAGTATTTATTTATTGTTGCAAAAGAATTCACGAATTGTTACGATTCTTAAATTAAATAGACTTTTTTTATTTTTCAGCAATATTAGTTAGGTATACAGAAACTGATGATTAGTTAGTTCAATTAAGCAGAATAAGTCAGTCTAGATATTTGAAGGCAATAACAGTCTGCTAGACTTGTTGGGAAACTGACACCAGGGGGCTTAGCGTATTGCAATGCGAGACAATTTTGTCTACTCGTTTAGTCGTCAATTACCAGGTCTATCTGGTTATTTCTATCCGTCTATCGAAGGTAACATGTTTTTTTTGCGAATGGCATCTGTTACACATTATGCCAGTGTCAGTTAACATGGTTGCTATTTAATATTTTATATTCAACTCATGTTGATTGATGTTGTTCATGTATATGTCAAATTTAGAGATGAAGCAAATATAAAGTAAAAAAATAGCAATTTTAACCTCTCTATGGTATTTTGTCTACGGACCCTGACGACGTAATTTTATCCAACGTTGACACTTTAACCGAGACATTTGTCGTTGACATTTAACTCTGTTGCTGGCGATATATGTCGTGTTGCATATGCTAAGCCCCTTGTACTGAAGAAATTCGAGTAAAACATGGCGCTAGCTCAGGGAATGTAAGGACGATGTTATTACGCTCCTGTACGTTCAAAGAACTTATGAATATGTGAACAGGGTAGACGATTACTTGCAACCAATATTGAAAATGGCTGAACACCTTGCATTGAACAATTTGCCTTTCTGGATAATTTGATGGCGCTACGCACAAATTTAACAATAGAAAAATCGAATCTCAGAGGAATATCTATAAAAACGTGATGCTGTATATAATCGATTGAATCTCTTGAATTACAATCACCTTCATGGTTTGTAAATTGGTATAACCTTTGCTGTTCGCGTAAACCTCATTTATTCGAATAATTTAAAATGAATATACTTATATTAGATAACTAAAGTTCCAAATGTAATTTTAATGCTGAAATACTTCCTTTTCTTTTTGATGATGTTTAATGCATTCGGGAAAGATGTGGGCATTTGCCTACTATCAAATAAAACTTAAAAGCCCAAACCAGTAGTATGTGGGCGATTTGAATTGAGGATTCCCCATTTGCTGGAGACATGTGGGATGGAGCAATTATTACCGCCTTCAGAACTAGAAAAGGCCGTCAGACGCAATGATGGATGTATGCATAAATCATTAACTACATGACGTATATCAACCTAATCAAGCTAATTATATGATTTAGCCAACATTCGTTGCTTAAATGAAACCCAAGGAGGCAAATCAGAAAGCGATAATACGCATGGTATAAAAAGCATACCTATATAGACAGGAGGCGCAATGGGCGAGTAACGGGCTGCGAAGCGAGAGGTCGTGGGTTCAATTCCCGCACTGAGAAAAATGTGTTATCCACAAATATTTGGTGTTATGGGACCGCAAGTCCCTCGTAGTTCTGATACCCACGATACAGGTTAACCAAGTATGGGGTCAGGACTATGTGTGTGAATGTTGGGTGTATTTACTTGTAAGCGTGGAATCAAAGAAGCATTTATACAAGCTGATATGATTTTGGTGACTACCAAAAACTCATTGTTTGTCGCTGGTTTTGTTGGACTGCACTACGCTTACCATCAGGTGTACAGCAGTCACTTGGCCGTGCTGGAATGAAAAACATCATATCTAAACACCCAAGAGCAGAACAGGATTATGATAAGTAAATGCGTGTTACATTAGAAGATAACGGTAACCAGAGTTGTATGGCCGCATGCCGCGTACCGACTTATGCAACATTATTTATTCATTCAGATAAATGACAGCTGGCCGATCAACCGGGAAGGTCGTGAGAAACGTTCTCTAATTTACGCTGTAGTGAACTTGGCAGTCATGTACAGATTGACTGTTATCCGAATCTATGTATCTAGGTATAACCGCAAGATCAAATACCCTGCACAATCCCATAATTAATCATTTATTTAAGGTCAGCAACGCGACCAGGATCTTCTGGTATTAAATCTACTGGACTGCGTTCATCACCCTGAGACATAAGTAGTTAAGTACCATAATGCATAGTAATTGACTGGCTTTAATCTTAAAACTGCAACAAAACAGTGCTTAGATACTGCGCTTGGCAGCAGAAATACATAAAGCGGTGATACCAACTAAGACGGCCCTCATATGCGAGAGGCCTACCACTTACATGATGATAGATCTATGTCCGTATATGGGATCTTTCAAACCATATAAGAAAAAGATTTAGGTACAAAATCAGCAGTGTCGAATGACTCATTATAACAAAAAGTAAAAGTTAGTTTTTAGGTGTTAAATAATCTAGTATAGCAAAAAACTGTATGGCCTTAATATGTTAGCAAACATGCGTGAATTTAGTAACGTAGATATCTGCGCTATATAGAGTAAAGCAAACTCTTAAAACACTTTCTGGATGTTATATTCATATAACTATAGCATTAGATATAAATGATACATAAAATATATTTTTTTAGGACCTTGGAAGACGTCTGAGTTAGAGATAATTAAATTTATATTTCGAATTATGCATAACACTAATTAGTTAAAAGTTCTATTAATAACACGTCAAAATTAGAAAGTTTTGAATACCCATTTTAAGTCCATAATATACAACGGAGCTGATTTACGATTAGACAATGATGATGATTGATTAAATTCCAAATCCTAATAAACAAAACTGTTAAATAAAAAAAGAACTCTCATTAGACAACATAGAAAATAAAGTAGTCGTGCGTGGAAATACATGGCTGGAAATACTAAGTATTTTGTTTTTAAAACTCCATAGCATGATCATTCTGTTCTCGATAATGACAATCAGTGTTCAGACATACAGAAATTAGGACCGCGTAGCGAGAAACATTGTAATAAAGCAACCAACATTAGGTATTGAAGCAACACAGAAGCGCATCGTTAACTTTCATAGATATAATATGCAAGATAGTTTCTCAAGCCATGTCAAAAATAGTATTATTAGTTTAAATTGTTTAGATTTCTAAAAGCATTTTCGAAGAAAAAAGCCTAGTAATAATCAGTATTAAGATAATGGTGTTCACATATCATAACTGTATAAGGTTACAATTTGCATAGACGTTTAAACTGATAATATTGTTCAGAGGTGCATCAGATTTCATCTATCGGAAAAAATGCTTAGTAATTATATGGTGTATGAAAGTAGGCGATTTTGTTGGCGTCGCGTCACTATGTTTTATAGGTTACAAGTAGTTTGATTATGTTCGTAGGCGTGACTTGTCTGCAACAGTTAAATTATTACCGTTCGCTCTCGGCATAAAGCATTTGTAAACATTTTTATAAGCAATAAAAAACACAAAAGATTTATATATCTTGTAACATATAAATTATAACAAGCAAGTTTGTCTAATTTTTTATTGCTTTTCATATTCAATGAGAAAGTAGGAATACAAGTTATTATTTATTGAAATGTTTGTGTACGTCGTCGCGACTACTAGATGTTAAAAAATATTCCACTTTCGTAATATAGAAACTAAGGAAGATAAGTATCAATTAAGAGCAGAAAAAAAATTTAGTATTACACATCGTATGCATTCGTGTTGTGTATGTTGCCAATTACACAGAGAAACTTATAACAAAAAAAAACATACTAACAAATAATTAAGATATTATAGTAAGGGCTTCGTTGGTGAAGTGACAGTGTACTTAGGCTGAAAAACCGTCGAAGACCGGGGTTCAAAGCTCAGGTTGGCAAACACAATATTTGTTTGAGTTTAAGTTTGGCAAAATCACACGAGTTGCAGAGGGTTGGAATTCGTGCCTTAAATGTGGCGATAGCCTTGCCACCTATCACATAATAGGACAGAAATCTATCGCCCATCTAGAGATACAAACGTAAGCCTATGTACTTTATTGTTTTTATTCGAGAGGCCGCGGGTTTTTATCCCTGCACCGGAACAAATGTATGTGTGATCAATAAATAATTGTTCCAGGTCTGGGTGTTGTTAAGACCGAAAGACTCTCGCAGTTCCTGATACTCACGACGCAAGATTCGTATCTTAATGTAAGGGGTAAGTGCTACGCGTGTGACTGTTGGGTGTATTTAACGAATTAATTTATTTTATATGTCGAAGTATCTAATGGGATAGACTCTTATCTCCCTGCTATTTCTATTTCGCACAATGTTTATGTAAATCCGCCCTGGAGTCATAAAACAGATTAAAATATGAATAAAGCACTTGTGTAAGCAAAGATAGAGAGTTACCATCGAGCCTTCAACAGTTCAACGAAGCCCGACAATGGATCTCCAGCGCAACAACTTGCATCATTACCGCATTCCGTTCCATTATCATTACAAAATATTAGTACATAATTCACTAAACTGTATTCTATTTATTCGTTTTTCACGTTAAATTTCATGTATTAAGTATACAATAGTTATAGAAAATGAAGTGTATACGTTCCTTTATTTTGAGTAAATTATGCCCGTAATGTATACCCACATATTGCTTTAACTTACAACAATGTAATAATTATACCGGTTTACAGTTTTATAGATATACGTCCACAACTGGTAATGTTCAAAAAATTATGACAAAATAGTAGAAGATATTAACATTCTCCGTGCACCGTCCAAAATATTTTTATTTTGTACTTTTTCTACAATCATCAAATGTGCCGGTTATAATGCCGTCTGGACTCCTACAAAAAAGGTAAAGGTAGATCCCGTAGGGCGCCTTTCCTAAAAGGTAATCGCTCGGAGGCTTTATTTTTTTATTTTTCGCCGAAGGCAAAGGCACAAAGAAGCACGCCAGCTGCCAACGTACAGCTGGCCGGTTAGTTCTAACTTAATAATATAAGCAGGTTTATAATGTCACCTGGGACTGTAAAAACTTTGATATCAAGTTGAAAATAGTTTATGCTTATTATCAGAAATAAATTCGCTTCATTATTTTTTTTGAACAGACAACAAAGTCATTTACTTGTTCTAGATGCATGTATTGATAAATTCAAAAATAATGATAAATAACAAATAATTGTCAGTATGCCTAGGAGAAAGAAATAATAAATATGTAGATATATATTTGCATGAAAAGCAAATTATACAACGTGTTACAGAAAGGTGTGCTCATATTTAACGGTCGTTAGCTACACCTTACAGTGAGTATTTATATACCGCATGTTATCAAAATCGAAAAACAATTACTAAAAATTCCCGTTAATTTTAGTGACGCGCTTACTAAGATCGATCACATCTATATTTTATTACACTCACTTTTTAAAAATGTATTACGTTTACGTAAATCTACAGACACACGTACGTAACTTATAAGTTAAATACATATTTAATGTCACGTTTTAATGTGGATAGAGCCTGTATGCTCCAGACGATAAACCATCCTTAAGAAGCACTCTAAAAACTTAATTCTCGGGTGTCCCATCTATGAACTTGGCTTACAGCCGACGAGCCCCTCGTAGGCAATTATCGGCTCTTCTAACACAACTTCATTTCAGAATAATCATTTTTAATCAAATACAATATATTTTTTTAACACGAAATCGACCTCATAAACCAAGATGGTACCAAAATAAATGCGTCAAACAAATTCTGGCATTGGACAACTGTTTTTAATAAGATTGAAATGAAAGGAGGTCTGAGTGTCACTGCTTATTATTTACTGTTGCAAGTCCAGTATCAAAATGTTAGTTAGTATTCGATAAAAAATAAAATTCATACTTTATGTTTTAGCGATGCAATCAGATTTGGCACCGCAGGGGTGGAATACTTACATCGTATTTGTTACTTAATTTTGACCAGTTTTCTGTAACATAATGTATAGTCATTTCAGCGCAAATCCAAGAACCAATCTGTATAAATGATTAACTTCCGAATAATCTGTCTCAATCGGTATCGGCACACTGTTTTCATTGAACCATAAAATATGACTTTATTACAAGAAATCACTTGTAAAACCTTTATGTAATATAAAACATTTTATACGTCACTCGAAAACGTCAGGGTGTGAGAATGATGTGTCAGCACTACAATGCAAGTTTCAAATGCCTCTAGAATTCTAGGTAGCAATAGAGTTAGATTAGCACTTTTTAAGGGCCTTCCGTGAGCAAACGACCTTGACTGACTCGCGCCATACTAAATCGTGTACTTGGTGTGTGAGTTTTCGTGCAGAATATGCACGTATTTAGCGAATAATTGATTTAAAACATCAGGTTTTGGTCTTTTCGAAAATTTAAAACGGGCAAAATAATCGTTATTAAATTGCCTATCTAGTGATGTTAATCTCATTTGAAAACATTCTTTACTTTAAAAGGAGACGCACGGAATCTTTGCATTTTTCTCATCTTTATGGTTCATTTATAACGACAATTTAAAAATATATATCAGCATTAACATGAATTTGAATCGAACAAAGTAAAGCTGACAGATTGTAAAAATATATTGTATATTTTTTTAATCAATATTTATTTTAAGTAATGACTAGATAGCCTCTAAAAACATCGATCGCGCGGCGTTTTGCTGATGGCATGGCCTTAATAGTAACGGCTATTATTATACGTGTCCCACGAAGTGATAGGGAGCGAGCCTATCGACATACTTATCATATCGTAATAATAAAAACCGTATATCACTTTTATCCGGCCCGGAGATCGTACCCGACACCTCAGAATAGCAGTCGTGCCGCAAACGCGTAAAAACTGCGCAACCGAGGCAGTGCACCACCGCCTAAATGTTTTTACCAACCTATGTCTTATCTTTTCGCCAACTTTAACTAAATTAGCTCTACGAATTCCGATCTATTAATAAATTATCTCTTTGCGAATATCCAATAAGTTTACGTTCTATGACATGAATTTTATACCATTTTACCTTTATCTCTTTTCACAAAGTTGTAGAAATAAACGACGTATTAAGGTCATTATATTTTAGTAGCATATTGTATGATGTATCTCTAAGTGCACTCATAAAAATGTGTTCCAATATCAATGGATGTGTAACTGGATTAATGGAACGATATTGTAAGCAACAGGCACTGCGACCTGAATTCAATGTAGGTATATCACATTTTTAACGGATGAAGACTATACTTCTCGATTCTCAGCAGAATCATAGATTCTGAGAATTTACTACTTTCAAGAAACGTTTACCAAATGAATAATATGAATTAGCTTCATTCAAATAACAGGAGCTCTTCGTAAATATTCCAATAATGTAGAATCACATTCGATTCTATACAAATTCATTATGGATTATTTGTTAATGATGTAAATACGTAATCAATGATTAATGCATGGAACGCAATATCTTAAAAATAATCCAATGGCATACGGATTTCCTTACAATCCACACACTCGTAATAAAAACTCATAATACGCATACGCTAATAAAGAAACAATTTCATAACTTTTAACTAAATGTATCGCATATATCAGTAGTGAATTGCGTGCTAGTAACAGATCCCTTCCGTCCGCTCCTATACAAACGTTCAAAATGTAGGACAATCTATTCTGTTGCAATAAGCTTACGAGTAAACGCCCATTTTTTTTCGTTTTTATTGCTTCTCTGCTATAAAATAGGACTAACGCAATGTTCTTGTGTTCTGGCGCGAAGTTCACAAGGCCTTAATAAAAATTCATAATACGAACAAGTTTTTTTAACTCCTAGTTATTCGAGCTGGGTTTATTAATGTACCGAGGTGGTCGTTAATGTGCCTTATACACGGGCAATTAAACGGACAGAAAAAAGTTGAGTGTACATAAAACTATCTATATTTTTTGCTCATTTATTCGTATGTTAGAGTGCTGAGTGCTGTCTATACTTCGATATTCTGTCTTTTATTTTGATTTTAGTCTTCCATTTAGACGAATTAGCAGGACTTATTTAACTGCATTAGAAGTATTGTAAAAGGAATCGGATATATGGATAATAATAATGATAATAATGAACAAAAATAATATTATTTTTGTATTGGTAAACATGTCTCTAATACGTAAGTTTAAGCTGTAGTAGCTGGCAAGGAAAACATATTTGCTGTTGCGCAAGCACGTATGGCTAATAAAATTAAACATAGCAGAATGTCACATGTCTGTCTATGACAAAGACGTGTTGCTGGCCAGAACTGCCGTATAGGTGAACTCGAAAGTCAATGGATCCATAGACGGTTCATTTTTTATTTTTCCAACCAAGTATAAATAACCTAAGTTGACACTGGCATAATTTCTAACAGATGCCATTAAAATTAATAAACGTGTAGTCTGTAGTAACATTGAAAGCGATTAATGCACAAACCAGCATAAAAGATAGAATTTCATAGCCAATATTGAAACGAATTTAATATTTTGACAAAAAATAGGACATGCTTATTATTACAATATAAAAATATACATGTAACGCAATTTACACTAATAATATGTTAATATATACAAATGAAATCATAGCCAAGTCCAAAGCCCCATAGAAACAAACTGCTTTTAAAGTATGCATTAAAACTGAAGATTATTCGCATGCAAATCGGGTAAGTGGCGAAAGCACATTGTTCGATACTTTCACATTAACATGCAGACATTACCTTGCAATAGTTACGAGGAAATCATCGAGATAAATTATAGCTAGTGTTGACAGTGCGGGGAAATCTTTTTATGAATGTATTGTTATAACGCGGAAGGTTGCGTTTACGATTCTTCATTATGTTCCAAGCTTCGAACAACCACATCGATAAGGTGGTGATTAAACATGTAATTGCATTAAACGAATCCTAACACAAAAGCATCCAAAGATAATGGAGTGATATAAAATTTATCGAGACTGACACATATTGAAGAAAACTAATTATTAATTAATTATGTACCTATTAATCTGAAATTTTCCAATTTATACGATATTATGAGATTTACGAGAGAAAGGGGTTAACTGGTTTTAAATTACTAAGGAAATATCACCAAAGAGAATTGCAGTTATTAAATTTACGACATTCTCGATCTGTGTTAGTGGTTAATGCGCTAAAGAGTTCTGTTTGCGAAATTTCAAACTGTGTTTTTGTTTGCAGCTATGTATAAAATGTTTACTAAATATACAAAAATTAATACGTAAACCTGTTAAAGATGTTGTTTGAGTGGTAGAGCCACGCTGTAGACAGTTTTGTCTACAGCATGAATGGGCTGGCTCGTCCGGATCGTTACCACTGTCTCACAGAAAACCGACGTAAAGTAGCGGCTTGCTGCTGCGTTTCGTACGGTGAGTGAGATAACCGGAAGCCCAAATCCCCTCCCCTTCCCAATCCCTTATTATCCCTTTCCTTTAAGGTCGGCAACGCGCCCATGACTCTTCTGGTGGTGGGCGTACATGGGCGGTGGAGATCACTTACCATCAGGTGACCCACTTGCTCGTTTGCTGGCCTACGCTATAAAAAAAGAAAAAGATGTAACATCTTATTAAAGATTCAAAAAGATGATTTCTTATATGTTATTACTCAAATATAGAGCAATGAGTGACAACGGAAACATGTTCAACGCGTATCCTCGCGTAGCGTGGGTTCCTTTCCTTTAATTAACTGCTCACTTAGGTGAAAATGAGTTAATGAGCCTCTTTATCAACGTAAACAATTACGTATACTTGCCGTTACATAGCGATAGAAGAAACTAAAAGTACGTAACAGTTTGTCCAAGGCCAGCCCACTTTCACTAGTGTGTGGCTTCCCAATAAACTTCAGTGGGATTGTCATTGCGGGTTTCTTTGCGAGAGAAAATAACTCTTTCTTTGTCTTAGCAATAAACAATAGGAACAATAGCTGCAAAGGGTATTTAAATTTAAACGGCTTCAATTGGTGCGTAATTGGTAGTATTTTGGACAAGTCGACGTTAATTTGGTTTAGAATTTTGTTCCAGTGGTTTCCCCTCATATTTGTTTGTATTGTTAATGTTAGCTTTGAAAAATTTTAAGATCATGACTGTTATTTGATTTTTGTTGCCTATATCATACACCCATAATCCTGATGGATCGTGATTTGTCAGAACAAGGGCGCTTCGCCTTTTCTAATGTCACGTGCTGCAAAATACTGTTAACGTGCGACACGGTTAAATTTTACTATTATGCGCCTATAATCCCCGAAAGGATAGGCAGAGGTGTAGCCAGTACACCCACATTTTGCTAAACATATCTTCGTCCGACGATGTGATAAGGAGCGAGTCTATCGACATAACGCAGGGACAATTCCAGACTCCGAGCTGATACTGAGCATTTCGTAATAGAAAAACCCAATATCACTTTTACCCGACCTGGGTATCGAACCCGAGACCTCAACATAGCAGTCGTATCGCGCGCGCAATACAACTGCTAATATATAATATTCGAGTAAATGTTAATTTAAAATACAAATTTAATAAAAGTGTTTTCTGCCATTGTGTTTAATTTATAAAACATCATAGTATTGCAATATTTATCCGTAAACTGCGTATTCAACAAAATATATTAATGGGATAAATTACGAGAAAAACAAAACACACGTGAACTCAATTCCTTTGTAATCTAAACAGGCTACATTTACTTTTTGATTAATGAAGCCAAAGTTCCTAGGTCGTCATTGTTCTATTTTGTATTCGGACCTCAGAGCGATGTAACATTAATTGGTCCCTGTGATAGCAGCTACATATTAAACAGGGTCTATGACCCTAACTACGTGCAGGTATGGTGAGAATCTTATATTTTTAACATTATTTTCGTTTGTTTAATATTACTCGATAGTTACTGTTAGTTCCTGAGGTGAATTATTATTAGTTGTAGACGTTCAATTGTATTATAATTGGTGCTTACTACATTGTTTTCAAAAAAATTTTGCTAAGAAGAAAAAACTCTTTCGAGATTAGCATTACTATTTTTTTTTAAACTAGCACAATAAAGTGACTGCACTACACCTGATGGTAATCGCAGTGCAGTCCAAAAAAACATAAATGTGTTTAATTGCTTTTATGATAATGAAATCGGTCACAATATACACATATAATACTTAGTCGTAGAAATTAATTTACTGAACTGCCTCAGTGGCGTAGTTGTATTGCGGACGCGGTACGACTTCTATGCTCAGGCCTCGAGTTCGACCTCCGGGTCGGGTCAAATGATATTGGAATTTTCTATCATGAAATGCTCAGTATAGGCCCGGAGTCTGGAATTGTGTCCGGTATGGTGATAAGCTCGCCCCCTATCACATAATGGGACGGAAAAACGCTCGGCGAAATTTGAGTGTACTGGTTACATCTCTGCCTACCCCGTGAGTGTAGCTACCCCTCAACAAGCGTGAGTGCGTATATATGTCTGTATGTAAGTTAATTTTTTATGTCATGTTCTTGGCATTAACTATCGCATAGGCATGGTCTGTAAATCTTAAACAAAGATGCTTCATCTACACAAAGGGAACTAGATTTTTCTTTTATTTTAAATAACAACTCATATATAATAATTCCTTACGTAATATGTATTCATTTTATACCTCAGTAAATGTGAAGTTGACATTCAACAAGATACATAAAATAAACGGTGCAATTTAATGTCCCACTTTATCAAAGAAATAGCGAACGACACTAAAAATACGTTGAATTTCTTGTATTTGTATTGTATTCTTATCTTAGAGATAAAACAGTATGAAAGATGCCGACAGTGCCGTAACAATATGCGAATTTCCTGGATCGAACAAACACATGTTTCTTGCATAATGGAAATAAATAAAACGAATATAAAGTGAACAATGAAAATAAACAAATGTATGTAACACATGTAGGCAACATGCAACACAAATGTATTTATGTGTCCGTTTATTATGACGATAGAGACCCAGACCTATAATTAGATCTTGACGTTTTTATGCATAGGAGGGGTATAAAAGAAAAAAATGTAATATTGAGTCTTTCTAAATTCATAAAACTAGAGATTGATAGGTTTCCAAATTCGAACAAAATATTCGAAAAATTAGTTGAATTGAACGACATACCATACCGAAGTTGAGGACTCGATAAAATTTAAATTGCAATATCAGAACACTCGTGAAATTGTGTTTCAGAGTAAGCACCATCTTAAAGCAAATTTACCTTAGAAGGTAGCTCTCAATTTACGTGTAAAAAGGGCATAGCAGTAAATTGTCGAGATAAACAGCACTCTTTGTACGAAAATTGGTGAAACTTATATTATGAAAATTATTTAGGTCCAAATAATAATGGTGTTATATAATAATATTTCGTGAATCCATCTTGGATAACTTTAATTATAAACTTCGACAACTGGCAGCAACATGGCTAAAGTGGACTTCTTGTATGTTAATTATATACACAACTAAGCTTCCGCGGGTACTAAAAGTTTATAATGCCTAATTATCATATAATATATTATAACTTTTACGTTTATTGATAGGTTCAACAGCAAACACTATAAAAGTACGTAATAAACCATATAGTGCGGTTTCGTGAGGATAATCGCTTTATCAGTTTTTGAGCAACAGTTGGCAGTTTTGGCACACATATTATATCCGAGGACTAACAGCACTTGCGCGCAATAATCTGTATAAGAAATTGGATCTTCGAATTGTAATTAGTTATGTTTTCTAAGGCTTGTTAAGAGTTCTTCTCAAATTAATTTACATCAATTTCAAAACTTATAGGTAAACAGTTGTTATAGTTTATGGTATAATCGAATAATTATTAAGAAATGGGTAATAAAAACTTGAGAAATTAATTAATGTAGTTTTTACTAATTACAATAACTGCTTATTGTTTTCTTCAAACAACCTTTAAAATATGAGCAAGTGAAGAAATCAATATTGTCATTTCCCGTCACATTCTCACAGACACTCCACAAATCATCGTTTCCCATAATCTATCGCCGCAATGATACAATTTAAATCATGTCATGCAATAAAAAATACTCGAGCGGCTCGTTATAAATCGAAATGAGAAAGCGTAACAAGAATTTTAAATAAGAAACCAACCGCGGTATTACTGCAGCGTGTGTTTAAAACAAGTTTCTTTTGTTGATAAGGCCACAGAAATGTCTGCCAGTGTCGTTGACTCCGTTTGTGCATTTTTTATTTTGTGTTATTATATAAATACATTATCAGATTGAACTTTAAGAATACATATAATTATATACCTACCGATAACAAACATACTTTTTGGTGCCGCAACATGTGTAGCCTAAAACTTCTGTGTGTACCATGGGTCATGATTGTCCAAAATTGTGCTCTATTTATAGGTATTCTCGTGAATTCATGGTTACAACACCGAAACCATAGTTATTTTAATTCTTTTGTAGTTTTATCTTTATGGGATCTTGTTCAAACAATATCTCGGTACAACAAATTTTCTTTGCGATAATTTTCGTGTTTGTTCCCGACATTATAGCTTTTGAGATTGTATGTGTTTATCAGCACAAATAGTAAATAGTTTGTGGCGCCAGTAATAGCAAAAAACATTATTTCGTTCACAATGGTAAATAATCAACAAGCAAACGATAATTTGACCAGTAATCACACTAATTATCTTACGAAATCAGGGTCGTTTGCGATAATTCACCCGTCAGTCCGTCTTTGTCTCTTTTATTATTGATCTGTTTTCCATTTTATACCTATAATTTCTATGTACGTACTAAATATTTTTGGCAATGCCGTTACGTTTATCACTTAGTAAAATCACGTGAATTAGCTTACCATTAAAGGTATCGTGTGCGGTCGGCTGGTACTCTTCCCGGAATGTGTCTTGCGCGTAAGCAGCTATTAAAGAACTCTTCCCCACAGCTCCATCACCTACTAATACGCACTTTATCTTTTCCTTTTTTCCACCTTTAACCTTCCTCCTGTCTTTTATTTGAAACATTCGATTCAAGGTCCGTCTGCTCTTTTTATCTCGCACTGCCCAATCGTTCACTTTATCACAGCAGTTCAAATCTTCAGAGACGTCGTCTCGTATCACAGTGCGACCGTTCTCCTCGGCTACTTCGGAATAATCATAATCATCGTCGTCCCGCCTCGGGATAGGAAAGTGGCTGGGACTGTGCACTCCGAACACGAAGGGACCATCACGCTCCGGCGGACGGGCGGCGAACCCGTTCGCGGGAGACGCGGGCTTCGCGTAATGTACTGCGGGAGCGCTGTACTGGTTCGACAGGTGCTCCGCGGACTCATGAGGATCGAATCTAAATACGAGCTCTGCTTCCCTTCGATCCAAACTCAGGTCGGGAGACGTTACTTTGTCTTGGAAGTATCCAATTTTCTCGCGGGCTCGCGTTTCTTGGAGTCGCCTCTCGAGTTCGACGTTTGACGGCTTCCAATAATCGGGTCGGTACTCATAGGAACAGTCGGCGGGCAGGTTTCTGGGTGTAGGTAAAGGCCGGTTGGGGCCAGTGTCGCGCGGAGGCACGCGCGGTGCTACCATCGGAGGCTTTTGCGCCTCCGCCAACAAAGGTCGGCGCGCCGATAGGTTCGTGTTCCTGTTGAACATGATTCCTTCTAGGCTTGGAGACATTTGCACTGTCACGAGTAGCTGCCCAAACAGTGAGAACCGGCGTGTGCGTTCGCGCACATTACTCGCGCTATATAACCGTTTAAAAGTATGTAACGATCGTCGATTGACGCGCCAGCGGAGCGTGCCGTCACCGCGGTGTACGGATCGCGACTGAGCCGGGGCTGGGGTTCGGGGATCGCGAAGCCTGCCGGCTGCCGCTCGGCGGCGCTCCCCGCGACCGGAGAAATGACCTGTTGCTTCTGTTACCTGTTCAGGTACGAGGGACGGAGGGACTGTTTTGCAAGCGGAGCGCACGCAGCTGCTGCCCTCGAACAAAGCACGGCACATGTCGTCGCCACTCGTCACTGAACTCGGCTGGGCCCAGCGAAGAAACTCATTCACCCAATCTGGCTGTGAATGAATGAAGACGTGTTTTGTGTACTAATACCTATTAGTAGTTTAACGTAGATATTAGGTGCACTAACCTTTATCGGGAGTGATTAATTCAACACAAATCATTTTAATGATGTCCATTCTTGGTTATGTTTACAAAATAACAATAGGTAGGAAGGTAACTATAATATACATTAATGAATTGATGATACTACTTACCGAAATAAATGCGTTTTATTATTATATGTATAAATAATAAAAATAATATAATAATAAATAATTATAATTATATAATTATAATAATTATAATTAAATAATTATTAAATAATTAAAATTAATTATAATTATATAATTATAATTATATAATAATATATAATTAACATATGATAATATATGTTAATTATTCAATAAGTCCTTGATTACTCAAACAACTACTGTCGTTTTAATAATGGTGACGATTAGATAATATTGTAGAATCTTAGACAATTCTACCAAATGGTCAAGTGTAGAATGTATTGGACGTCATCAGTGATACAAAGTGCTAGCACCGCCCAACAAATTATACCTATACCATAGCATCTTATTTGATTAAACCTACGCTATACTTATAACTTTTACTCATGATTGATAATAGACGTAGTACAGTCTAAAAGATAGACCAAAGTACGATACGTGGAGATGTCACGAAGCATGGGCCATGGTTGCCCATTTTTTTTATCCTGGCACAGCATAGTAACCACTGGACTGGTCTAAGACTAGACCTGCTGTAAAGTACCGTGCAGTCAAAATATAATTTCGACCGTTATTAGACATTGCAACCCTCGAAGTTTCTGAAGCAAATTATGCCGGTCTCAATTTATTATGACCCTATTTATCTATTTTCATCAGTGGTAATAGTTAATTAAATAAATACGCAACAATCACATAGTCCAGCACGAATGAGAGGCCCTCAGTTATACCCCACATAGTACATGTAGTCCTTGACTTGAAAAGTCAAGTCAAGTCTATCA
Source organism: Amorpha juglandis (assembly GCA_949126905.1). NCBI lineage: Eukaryota > Metazoa > Arthropoda > Insecta > Lepidoptera > Sphingidae > Amorpha > Amorpha juglandis. The sequence goes on from OX421365.1 coordinate 20,693,995, forward strand.
GGAGTTCCTGATTCCATAAGTTCCTCGTAGTTATTATGGGCTTACGGTCCCACAATTCCCAAAACTGAAACAAACGCCTATGGATCATATGCCACGGAGACGTCTTTTAGAGTGGGTATTGAATTTTAAAAGAGCGTCTCCGAAAAGATATATTATGTTACTAATGTACTAGATAAATGGATGTCCAATCGATGTGGCAAAGCCAAGTAAGCCGTTACGATACAACCATCCTATGTGTTTATAAAATGCAAGGCATTTAATACCCTATAATACTATTCAGTCTTAGACATTTTTTGGTATTCCTTAACTCTAAGAACGATGAAACACGGGTGCGGTCGATTTAAAGGTATTGCCGGAATTTTGGCGTTAATTCTTTTCAGTACGATGCTTAATTTACTTCTTTCAATGTTTCTATTCTGACTGAGTTTCTAATCATGTGTAATAATCCCTACACACTGTTCATCGCCATCAATGTTAATTGCACAAATCCACGCCACTTTTATACAACAAACAAAACTTTAGATTAAGAATTTAATTAAATTGTAAGATGAATTGCAGTTAACCGCACTGTCAGAATTCCCGCCAAAACTTTAAATCGTTATTTGCATTTAGTGTTACCAGTAAAAAAGTCGCCTGGTTTTCCTACTTATGTGGGAATTTTGCTAGTCAAATCCGGTAAGCAAAGGATTTCGGCAGGTTTGGTACAGCATGGACAAGATACTTATTATTACCAAAACTGCGTGTAATACCCTGTTTTCCAATTACAGCACTAGAGCGCATTATGCGGCATAATGCTCAACGTTGGATGTTTCAACTACAGCAACGCTACGCACAATCAAGCACTCTCAAAAGTACTGCTTTCGGGTGATACATGCAATCAAAACCAACTCAGTAACAGAAAATTAACAAGTGTTTTTTCTTTAAGTTGCCATTGATCGAAATTTTATTTATATTATCGTTAGCAATTAATATTGTTTATTGTTGAGATTTTTTTTAAGCTTTCGTCTTATCGTAGTGTTTTCGAAATATTCAAAAGTTAATTCAGACCCTGTTAAAAAATAAAAGTAAGGATGGATGAAGGTATAAACATTGACTATTTGTATTTTTATTCTCAACACTGAACGTAGCGCACTCTGCTGGTGCACTAGAAAACTAATTCACGTTCCAATTAGCAATTCGCACACTTCGGCATTGTGCGCCATTGAGTCGCATTATGCTCTGTAATTGGAAAACAGAGTATATAACGAGGAAAGTCGGTTTGGGTCCTTAGTATTATATTTTTTAATAAAATTGGGGAAAATTTAAGGGTAGGTACACTGAATTTTTCGATTCAGAATATTGTTTAAACAGTTTCACATTTTAACTCTTGTTTCGTTATCATATTATAGATAATGCAGTTATGGCTGACGATAGCTACAGATATGGATATTTTTACAAGTAAAAATTAAATTATTGTAAACAGCTTTAACTCTAACGGATGGTTAGTGCAATCCACATTAAAGTTTAGGTAATTACGTTGAGTTGTTCGGGGAAAGGAGGCCGAAATAATATCATATAATAATTTAATAACCTTTGCGTTTTTTATTTCGACTGGATAGCGAACAGGTCAGTCACCTTCAGTGTATATCGAATAACTTCAGGCTGACTTAATTCTACCGACCGTCAAGGGACGCAATGTCTCTTGACGCTCGATATATTTAAACTAACTGTACTTATTATCAAGTCCAGTGTAGTCACTGCTATGTAAGCATAAAAAATCATTCTAGGGATTTATTTTGTCTGCTACGGGGGAATTTCGAAGCCAATCTGGTAACCTTGGTTTATGGAATTTGATTCAGGCTTAGATTATCTATTCCATAGATAGGACCATCACAGAATGAATTCCCTGCAAAACGAGATAGTTATATAAGTAATTGAACGTCTTAGACAAAGATGCCTATATAATATTGCTGTCACTTTCAGCGTAGCCTATAATTTCTTGTTTGTCACGGTTCGAAGTTTGCCAAACAAACCATAGCGTGATTGTTTTCTGGACTTCCTGGCGTTTTTAAGGTGTTTATAGCGATTATTATTAGTGTTTGTATTAAAATAGTAATCAAATCGTATTCTAATGATGGTTGGGTGTAGTATTTTTGAGTGTAAAAGCCGTAGCGAGCGAAAAAATCCTGGTGTCTCATTTCACATGTAAGTACCTTATAAAATCTGTTTCTGGGAATTAAAATAGTTTTAGATTGTTGTATTGGCGAGTATTTTCACAAGATTTTGGTAAAATTGTTACGAAAATCTTATTTTAATGCATTAATCTAACTTTATAACCTAAAAATAGTGTTGCCGGTTACTAAAGCTAAATGCCGATAAATTATTATTAAAGTAGATAATACATTTTTATAATATGTTATATAATACTCAATACTTATTTCCTGAAAGAAGTGAAATTTATCTTCCGTTTTGTCTTATTTTCAGGTTTCCTAAAGATCCATCACAAAGAAATCGGTGGATCTAAGCGACCGGTGGAATCAATTGGATACCAACTAAAAATGCTAAGATGTGTTACCTGCATTTTTCAAGGAGTATGCAAGTCACCAATGATTTCGCAAAAGATAGAACGTATCAGAAATTTTCATACAAAATTAGTTAAATTTAAAGGTCAATGAAGGGGCGTGTTAGCAAAACGACGCGCTATTACTCTCTCTAACACCGAGGGTCGCAATAGAGCATAACAGGAGCTTCGCTTCCGGATGTCATTAAAAACTAGACATCATATAATATCACGTTAATGCCGACATGTTACTCATTAAAGGAAAAAGAAAACCTATATTTATGTCCTAGCAATGCATTGACATGATTTGGTACTACAGTTGAAATACTTATATCATACACTAGTACTTATATTTGCTTCAATTTGACCACACCTTAGAAAGTTATTAGCCCGTGTATCATAATTTGTGTTAATAAAGAAATTAACCATTCACATCTTTTTATTACAAAAATTAAGTGAAACCTAACATTTAATTCACTATCCCGTAATTTTAATAACACTAATTGGTATTATGAATAATAGGATATTCACACTATTCGTAGGGTACACGCGATTTTTTTAATTATTTTAATATTTTAATTAATGTTACATATAAAATAATGTGTAAATAAGGATATAGGGCAATATACTATACATAGCCTTTAATAGTATTTTATTTTACTTTTAAGAATCTTCACTAAAATATAATAAAAAAATAAAATAATTATGGATTTTTTTTACATTCTGACAACACAAGCGCTGGGTCTCTCTGTCTCACCACAGGCTACGCTATGGCCGTATCTTGTTCATATTTGATCTGAGGATTCAGGAGTTATTGGCGAAAATACTGATAGTCCGCTTCATTTTTTCTATCTAAGTATTTTCATAAACTAAATATTTGAAAGTTTTTTTTGTTGTATAAAAGTGGTGTGGATCTGTACAATAAACATTGACGATAGTGAATTGTGCATGGAAATATTGAATTAAGTGAATTTATGTGATTTTTTACCGAGGGTATTGATCGACCTTGTGCTTTCGATTCGCTTGAATAAAGTCGTCTAAGAAGCATCATACCGAAAGGAATTAAGACCAAAACTCCGGCAAGATCTTGAAATCGACCGCACCCATGTTTCATCGCTCTTGTAAAATAAGGGAATAGCAAAAAATATCTAAGGCGGGCTCAAAAAACAAGTATCCATAGTCGTAAAATAATTTACAAAAAAATACAATTCGAATGAAATGTGTGTTCTTCGAGCATGTGGTTGAGGTTATATTTTTGAAACGATGATAATAAACATATCTAATTAACGTTGTATATATAATAGATACTGAAGAATATTTAGTTTATCGTTACAAATATAAAACCTAAATAATGGCGAAATTTAAACTGAGTAAGTACTATAAAAATATAATTTATTTGTAACGAACTGTTAATGATTTCATCAAGTCAAACTTCTACTCAATATTTACATTACATACAGGTAGTGTATATGAGACACAAAAGCACATAATATTTGAGTATGCTAGATCTAGGGTAACTGCTATAGTTATTGCCCGGTTAAGGGAGTGAAAAACATTTTTTTCTTATTAGTACCTTTATAAAGAAATAAATTGACTAAAAACTATTATTTATGTAACTTAAATAAATTTTCTAAAAGAACATTAATCACTAATTTCAAAATCTAGGAAAACATAACAATCAAACACAAAACAAAAATCTACTTCTAAAATCACAGTAATTGTCCAGTTGACATAGTAATTGCCATTTAACACATACAGTTATTGTCCACCTTGCAGTCATCAGTTAATCAACCTTAATATCAATATAAATAATTAAAAATCCATATTTTTTCTTGCTTTTTTAACATTTAAATATAACTCTTCACAATCAGAATAAGTATCATCATCAGAGTCATCAACTTTGTAACAAAAGTGACATAAAAATAGCATCATATCGGCATCATCAGGAATATTATTTTTATGGCTATCTGACACACATCGCAAATGAAAGGATAAATGACAGCCACTACATTCAGTTTTGTGTTTAATGATGATGTGCTTACACACGGCACAAACATCGTTGGATTTTATGTGCACTTCCTTTAAAACGGTGATTCGTTTAGATTCTGGAAAATTGGCATTGCCTTCAACATTAATGATAGCTTCTGGTTCCGTTTTAATTAATTGAAGCTTAGTAATTTTAGTTTTACCCTTGCTTTGTTCTTTTTTACTCTTCTCAGTCTTCTTCACCTCTCGCTCCATTTTCTTTTTTTCCTTTTCTTTCAATTGATTTTCCTTCTCTGATTGCTTTTTCTGTAATGCTAATTTGAATTTGTCTGATGTAATAGCGAATGGTTGTCTCTCTATTTGACGCTTCCCTTTTCTTATAGGTGTTTTTGGATACGCTAAATATTCTCTGAATGAGGATTTTATTTTAAGCAACTTCGGGCTCTCAAGAACTGTAGGGGTGGTTGGGGTTACTGACATATTCATATTCGATGTACTAGGGAGACTATTTATTTCTGGTGGAGAGACTTCAACTTGGTGTGTAACTTGTACTTCGTCTAATACTTCTATCCGATTGCAGCCATCTGCACTCAAATTAGTAGTTGGTATAGCTGTATTGTCACTAAAATTAAGAGACTGAGAAGATAATAAATTCGAATTTGTTAACTGTCTTTCAGATAATTCAGATGTATCAACTTTGTCCACATGGTTTCGAGTTTTTGATTGGAATTCTTGCCAAAGTTTATAAATTATGCCCAAGTGGGGTTCTATTGTATTAAATGATTCATCTTGAAATCTCTTGCAAAGGGAAACTCCTATTACATTTCTGAATGTCTCAAACGTAATTGTTGCAGTATCCGAAATTTCCTTCGAAGTGGCTCGTTGACTAGTATTCTTGCCTAAGCACTTAGAATAGTTGATAGAATTGGGATTAAACGGGCAAAGACCACAAGCCTTAAAACCATTGACCAATATTTCTGGCCTCAAACTTGATTCAAGAACTTCATAGAGTACAGGCGCAAAATTTAGCTTAGTTATCCCTTTATTTTCATTCGATTGTTGCCATTTTTTTAAATATTTTCTCCAGCCTACTTTCAACGGTCTAAATGCTGAAACGTCAGCTGGTTGGATGATTCTGGTTGCATTGGGGTATAAAGCTATCAACTCAATTTGAAGATGGGTGCATAACTGGCTCAGATGATAATTTAAATGAGTTTTATGACCGTCAACATACAGGATAATTGGGAACTCAACAGATTTGCTAACTAAATATGGATAAAAAACATTGGCTATAAATTCATAGAATATTTCGGTAGTCATCCAACCATTGTCTGATTTTCCTATACCCCACCCTTCTGGTAAAGACTCGCATATCTTTTCGGGTAGTCTTTGATACGGATAAACAATAAATGGGCAGCATATGTCACCAGCAGCTGAAAAAGTGAATAGAGCAGTTATAGATTCCTTGGCATTAGAGTGTTCAATGTTATAAACATTTTTGGATCCCTTTTCAGCTATAACGAGTCCTGAACTTAGGCATATCTGAAAATTAGTCTCGTCCGCATTATACAGGGTTATTTTTAAAACACCAGCAACCTCGCAGGGGTAGATAGCTGTCCCCATACGGAACAACTTTTGTTCTACGAGTTTGGATATAACTCAATATATTTAAAAAAAAAAGATTTTACAAGTTTTTGTTGTGTCGTATTTTTCTTCGTAGTATGCGGCGCGTTGACCTCAAAGACGGCGACTCAAAGGCGCCGCTCAGCTGAGCGGCGCGTTGACCTTCAAAGGAGCTAGCCGGGTTCCCCACGCTTCGCGTATTTGTTTACGTGATCTGCGATGCGCGTTGTAACAATCAAGACGGAAATTAAATGAATACTTATTTTTGTATGAAAATAAAATCTAACAAATTATCAAAAGTCGTAGAACAAAAGTAGTAGCTTATAACCTTAGGAATCTACCCCTGCGAGGTTGCTGGTGTTTTAAAAATAACCCTGTATACTCTAGTGGGTTGGCTGAGAACATCAATCAATCCTTTTTCTTCAGCGTAAGCACGAATTTCATCAAACCAACCCCTTATATCTTTTTCAGAAACACACGAACTAGCCTTAGTCACTCTTTCAGATGTTCTTATACTCAATTTAGAGTGTCTTTTTAAAAAAGCCTTCCACCACCCAATACCAGGCCTGTTGTTCGTAAACGGATTAGGTCGTGGATTCTCTGTAAGAAATTTTTGAACACTATCTAAAATATTTTCTTTATTCTTTGGAAATCCCTTTCGGGCTGAAGTAATTAGCCATTCTTCAAGAAGAGCTTCTTCACTTGGAGTTAAGATAGGCGATGGACCCAGGCTAGTCTTGTGGCCTGGGTTACGTTTATAAAACCTAAGAGTTGATCTGGGAACACCATATTTCTGAGCTATTTGGCGATCTGACAACTGTAGTTCATTGTTTTGAACTTCAGCAATAGCTTTTTTGAGGTTTTCCTGTGTGTATTTTAATTTAGGTGCTTTTGGCATTCTGAAAGAAATGTTTTATTTTCAGTTGAAAAATAGAAACTCAGAAAAATACATATATTGACCGGGCAATAGCTGTATCAATTGCAATATGGCAATAACTATATAATGATATGGCAATGACTAAAATTATAAAAAAAAATAATGCAGTGATTGCCCACCCCCTTTAAAAACTTTACGAAAGAAGTAACGGTCAAAACGATATGTAAATAGACACCAGAATTACTCTTGTAAACTTTTAAATTAATCACAAAATACTTTAACACAAGAAATCCTAGTAAATATTGTAAATTATGATATCCTGTTCTTAAAAAAAAGCACAAGAAACATACTTTTTTATGAACCTCGAACTTGTTGCACTAAAATCGGCCATGACACTTTAAAAAAGAAAAATGTTACCAGTTGTTTAAATTAAAAATGCTACCACATGTCTAAAAGTGACATCTATTGCAATTAATTTAAACTAGTCCCTTTAGAAGTTACAAATAAACGTGATAATGCTTAGTGTTGGCAATCACTGTACGCTGGGCAATGACTATATCGGTTACCCTAGTTTATTATGAATTTTCACTTACTCACACACTATAAATGACTTGTTAAATTGTGTATATCCCTGTTACATTGACCATGTATCAGTAAACAAACAAATACATAATTATAGGTAAAATTAAATGACCGACATCAAAAAAATATATTATTAATACTATCCCTATAATAATCATGCTCCACGGCTGATTTCGAACCTGTCCACAACAGTCCATACCACTCCCCGCTGAGCTATTGCTGCTCAAAAATGTACACATTCCAAATTACTATGCATACAATGTAATTCATTAAGCATGAGGCTTACTATTTATTAATTTATTTGAAGGCATATCATATGTGTGATCTACAATAACATGTAAATAAAACTAAAACTAATTGGTGTATATGAAAATGACAGAAAAGCCATCAAAAAGGCAACCAGCGCGTCTCCGTTACAAAATAGAGAAGAAAGTGAAGGAGCACAATAGGAAACAAAAGAAGGAAGCAAAAAAGAATCCTAAATCAAAGAAACAAAAACCAATACAGATTCCCAATGTGTGCCCTTTCAAAGAAGAAATACTCAAAGAAGTTGAAGCTGTGAAGAAGCACAAGGAAGAGGAAAGACAGAAAAGAAGAGAACAAGCTAAATTGGAGAAGCAGAAAAAGCTTGAAGAAAAGAAAAACAGTAATGTCAGCTTGGATAAAATGGTATAAAGTAAATTAAATTGTACTTAACTATCCATGTAGGATTTTAAATAGTCAAATATAAGATTTTTAGTTGTATAATCAACTTGAGTCTATCAACAAGATTAATCTGAACAGGCAACATAATTTGCATAATAAGCTTTTGTTCCAATACTTTACTTGGAATGGAGTACTCCTCAATGAAATTATTTATTTAAGAATAAACTAATAATTCTAATACTGAATGCCTATAAGTCATTAAAATCTAGTCCTCTCCAGCTAAAATTAGGTTTATCTGTTTGTTATACACCATTGTGATAGGAGTAAAGTTTTAATTTAGTTTGACAACAAAACAATTAATTTTCCTTTCACAGGTAGCCAATGCTGAAACTAGGGGCAAGGTACATGATGCGTTCAAAGGTGATGATAAACAATCAAATGATGTTGAGTTTGGCAAGGACAGAAAACAGGAGAACTCACTGAAGACTTATTACAGAGAATTCAAGAAAGTTATATCAGAAGCCGAAGTTGTTTTAGAAATTGTGGATGCGAGAGATCCTTTAGGTATGCATATAATTTTTACAATTCTTGCAAAATGACTTCAATCACCAGTTACTTTTTTAATAAGCACAAAGTGCTTTTCTCGTTTGGGGGGATATATTTCTTTTGTGACTTGTAAATAATTTTGCTCACTTTTACTCTGTGTGCATAATGTGTTTGTATAGATACAAAAACTGTGTGCTTGTTAATAAAAATAAAATAAAATAAAATTAAAACTACATATTTATAAGTTCATACACAGCTAGTAAGCAATACAGTAGCAATACTTGCATAAATTGGGTGAAATATCTATGAGCGTAGCTGGAATATTATTATTTTATGTTTATTCAGGTACCCGTTGCGTGCAAGTGGAAGAGGCAGTGAGGGAAGCCGGCAAACGCTTAGTCCTAGTCCTGAACAAAGCTGATCTGGTTCCGCGCAGTAACCTGACCTCGTGGTTGCAGTACTTGCGTCGGTTCGCGCCCGCCGTACCGTTCAAAGCGTCTACACAAGACCAACAGCACAATCTCGGCAGGAAGAAAATGAAACATATCGTTAAAGAGAAAGAAATGAAAGGTGTGTTGTGTGATTTTTATTAAAGTTTTATTTAATTCTTTAGAACACTTCAGTAAACTAGGTTTGAGTTAGTTTTGTGTTGACTAGTCAAGTCAATGCGGCCACTGTCTCAACTTTTGTTGTTTACGTTTACTAATTGTCCACAATAATTGTTGTGTGAACACTTGATGTTTAATTATGCTGATAAAAATCACTTTTAGTCGGGTTTAATCTTCGTAAAATTATCTATAATTGGTATTTCAATAAAGGGTTAAATGGTCTCATTAATGTGACCTGATTACCCATCTATGCAACTTGCAGAAGTTTCCACCATAAATACTAATATAGAGCCTATGTTTACAGACTGGCAGAGCCACATACAGACATGTAGAGTATTTATACATATGTACAGTAATTAGCCATGTATTACAAGGTGGTAGGTCCCTCGTATCCGAGAGGCCGTCTGGGTTGGTACCACCGCCTTGTCTATTTCTGCCGCCAAGCAACAGTGTGTAAGCACTGTTGTGTTTCGGTTTGAAGGACATTGAAGCCAGATAAATTACTTGGCATTATGAGACTTAACATCTTGTCTCGGGGTGACAATCGCAGTTCAGTGCCCTGCAGTGCTTTGTAATTCAGAGTTCTGTGTGGTGTTGCTTCTGTTTATGGGCAGGCGTGGCGCTGACCATCAGGCGAGCGCCTTCCTCGTCTCGTCATTCGAATAAATAAATAAAAAAAAAAGTGTGCGTCTCGGGACGCTCGACAGAAGTGATAACTTAAACTAATGTGGGTTAAAGTGAGAGCGGAGGAGCCTGCCTACTGCTGCCTTATGCGTGAGAGAAAGGGAAGCCAGAGTGTCGCCGTAATGCGTTACGTTACGAAGTCCGGTCGAAGTCCTGTCAAAGTCCGGTCAAAATCCGGTCAAAGTCCGGTCGAAGTCCGGTCAAAGTGCAGTCAAAGTCATGTCAAAGTTCAGTCAAGGTCCTGTCAAAGTTTGTCAAAATACGGTCAAAGCCCGGTCAAAGCCCTATCAAAGTCCGGTCGAAGTCCGGTTAAAGTCCAGTCGAAATCCGATCAAAGTCCGGTCAAAGTCCTGCTAAAATCCGGTTAAAGTCCAGTCAAAGTAATGTCAGTCTTGTCAAAATCCGGTCAAAGCCCTATCAAAGTCCGGTCGAAGTCCGGTTAAAGTCCAGTCGAAATCCGGTCATATACCGGTCAAAAACCTGTCAAAATCCGGTCAAAGTCCAGTCAAAGCCGGTCAAATACCAGTCAAAATCCGGTCAAAGTCCAGTCAAAGTCCGGTCAAATACCAGTCAAAGTCCTGCCAAAATCCGGTTAAAGTCCAGTCAAAGTAATGTCAGTCTTGACAAAATCCGGTCAAGTCCTATCAAAGTCCGGTCGAAGTCCGGTTAAAGTCCAGTCGAAATCCGGTCAAAGTCCGGTCAAATACCGGTCAAAGTCCTGCCAAAATCCGGTCAAAGCCCTATCAAAGTCCGGTTAAAGTCCGTTCAAAATCCGGTCGAAGTCCGGTCAAATACCGTTCAAAGTCCTGCCAAAATCCGGTTAAAGTCCAGTCAAAGAAAATAAATAAATAATACAATAATAAATAAATAATAATAAAAATAAAAAATAAATAATAATACAATAATTTTATTTGCTGGCTTGCGGAGCCACAGCTTCGTGGTCTCCTCCATCTCGGCTCGAACTAAAAAGTTCGCTAAATCTTACTTCTGCCGGACCATTAAGCTGTGGAACAGTTTGCCGGCGCACGTGTTCCCTCCTTCCTATAATATGGGGTCCTTTAAGGCCTTAGGCCACCCTAGAGGCTGAAAAAAATAGGCTTTTTGGGGATTTTTTTTCAGAAAAACTACATAATAAATCAAGATAACAGAAACGTGATTTTATTATGTATATCAGTGTCTGCCTACAATATATTTTTTTGAAACGATTCATTACAGAATGACGGCTGTGCAGCGTTTTTGCGACGACGTCTTTTTTTTTTCGGGGTCCATGGCCGGACTAACAGCTCCTGTAATTTTTAAAATAATAATGAGCAAATGAATTTCCCCATTTATATATAGTAATTGCTATAGAAGTACGTAGGATTTTTGCGATATATTGATTTTTGGCCAAATGGCACCCTTCTAAAGTGAAAAGTGACAAACTTGCCTGAAAAATTGTCAGATAATTGTTAATAACAAATGAACTACGCAATATAAAAAAAAAATCCTACGTACTTCCATAGACAATGTATATATCAAGATATTTTCAAAATTTCAAGTTAATCGGTTGAAAATTGCTTGAGTTACGAGTCCGGCCAACTTGAAAAATACAGTATTGAGATAAACGCGTCTAAAGTTTTGAGTAGTAGAAAATCATGAATAATTTCACAATACCTTTAATTTACGATGCCTGCACCATACAGTTGGCCTTCCAGATTATCTTCCAGCTCTTGCATTTCTATTCTGCTTGATCTTGAAGCGATTCTTGCCTCTTTTACCCGGTCGGACAGCGATTTTTCTGCAAGCTTTATGCGCTGTTTGGCGATCTCTAGGCATATTTCGTAGCTGTTCGGGCCGATTTCCAAGTTCATTGCTTTGATTATGTGCAAAATTGAAACAAACCCGTCATTGAACACACAAACTGCAATATCCGTGGCTACATCCAAGATTGTTTTACCACTTGAAATAGATTTCGGGGCCAATGCCCACACAGTGGAATTGAAGCTTTCATTATTGTTTTGTGTGTAACCACCGATGCACCGAGTTAGAAGATCTTCACTGGTCAAGTAAAGTTAATTATACGATATCCAAACGCTGGATCCACTTCAATATCATATAAATATTCCGATTGCTTTAGTTTTTTTGCCGATGTACTGGCATTCAAGTCGTCTGGTGCTTCTAGCTCATGGCGATTCAATGGTCTTCTTCGAGATATTTTTGATCTATTTCTATTTTAAAACGACGTTTTTATTCCTTTCTTCGCACTGTACACTACTTTATCACTCATTGTAAAAACTCAATAATTATACAGGGAAAAAGAAATGGAAGTTCACAGAAATATCGAGGAAAACAAGTGTTCGTCGACTAGCGTCCTTCTCAAATGCTTGGCTGTGCCCAACTAACTAAAAGAGACGTACGACAAGGATAAACTAGTCTAGACTAGTCAGGAAATAAATATTTTCAATAACATCTGCCGTATACCTGCTCTAACGTACCTTCCCCCTAGCGCTCACAAAAGGAGCTCGCTGCGGACCAGATGGTCTTGTACTAAAATTCGAAAACCGAGTACCTAAAGGTTTTTCCCAGCCATAATCTTCTGGGACATCATTTTTGAGGTCCTAAGGGACCATTTGGAACCATAAAAAAAAAAAATATTTTTCGAAAATTCTAGGGTGGCCTAAGGCCTTAAACGGAGTGTGAAGAAGCAGTTAGGCAGGCCGGCATGATCGTGCCGACCAACGATAGACACACTGTTTGTCGTTGGTCGACACTTTTCCTGGATTGCGCTACACTTACCATCAGGTGTGGCGTAGTCATTTTGCCGAGCCAGGATAAAAAAAAAAAAAAAAAAAAAAGTCATAGTCCAGTCATAGTCTTGTCAAAATCCGGTCAAAGCCCGGTCAAAGTCCGGTCGGACTTCGGTTAAAGTCCTGTCGAAGTTTGTCATAATCCGGTCAAAGCCCTATCAAAGTCCGGTCAAATACCGGTCGAAGTCCGGCCAAAGACCTGTCAAAGTCCGGTTAAACTCCGGTCATAGCCCGGTCAAAGTCCGGTTGAAGTCCGGTCAAAGTCCGGTCCAAGCTGACTGGTCACTGTGTGACGCCACCTGGGACTTCGAAATTATCGATGTTCCAGGGAGCTGGCTGGTCGATGGACCGCTCGCGTTACGGAACGTTTCGGTTCACCCTCCCATAAGAAGTTATCACTTCAAAAAAAGAGTATACCATTTGTTTTTAGCACCAGATATAAATTACTTTGGTAGTTGGTTTGCGCCTCCGGTAATCTCTTACTAATGAGTCAATATGTTTTTTAAATAATTGTTACAGGATCAGCATGTGTGGGAGCTGAATTACTAATGAGTTTACTGGGCAACTACTGTCGGAACAAAGGCATCAAGACCTCCATCACAGTGGGTGTGGTTGGTCTGCCCAATGTTGGCAAGAGCTCAATCATAAACAGTCTGAACAGGTCTAAAGCCTGCAATGTTGGCAGCACACCGGGAATCACTAAGTATGTGTGAATTTATATTGTACTACTTTATAAACGATGAAAACAGTGATTGGCAAAGTTGTTGATCAAAAGAGACAAATATCAATATTAATTTGGTTGAATCTGTAAAGAGCTGAGCAAAATTGGATTCTTCATATTCTCAAATTTGCGCAAGCGCATTTAATTGCCAAAATAGGTTACATATGGTCGAGACGCATTTAAGAGGCTAAAGAGCCGCATGCAATAGTGGGCTCGATTATTTCATAAGTACAGTTTTCCCATGGGAAAACGAAACCTCATTTCTTTAAGATGACTACCAAAATTTGTACTGGGACTACTGGTCAGATTCTGGTGCACAGAGTGGGTGGCTGATTAATGAATGATATATATATTAACCTTTCGGAATAAATTATCTAAATGATAGTGAATACTGCAACTAAATCTGTTGCATAGTATACAAGAAGTAAGCGGAAAAATAGACACATGCAATAGCGACTTTGTTTTACTCTATGCACTGATTTTTCAACAGTTAAATCAATAAAAATCTGAACTACAATAGTAGAAAACAAAATTAGTTAACAAATTTTGACAGCCTCTGTGGCGCAGCAGGCTAGTAACCGGCTGTGAAACAAGAGGCCGCGGGTTCGATCCCCGCACCGAGACAAATGTTTGTGTGATCCACAAATATTTGTTTCGGGGTCTGGGTGTTGTGAGACCGAAAGTCTCTCGAAGTTCCTGATACCCACGACACAAGACACGTATCTTACTGTGGGTTCAGGACTATGTGTGTGACTGTTGGGTGTATTTATTTATATAAAAAAAAAATTAAACATCTATCTATCCTTTTCATGTTATTTTCTCTTTTCTATTTTCAGACAAATGCAAACCGTTCAGTTGGATTCAAAAATAAAAATCCTGGACAGTCCGGGCATAGTGTTCCACTCGGGACCGGAGAGTGACTCCACCGTGGCGCTAAAGAATGCTATCAAAGTGGGGACCCTCAAGGACCCCGTCACACCAGCCACCGCTATACTACAACGGGCGAACAAACAGACGCTTGTCGACTTGTACAGTATGCCGGAGTTTACTACGCCACAAGTGAGTACATACTTGAGCCATTGATGCTTCCAAGATCCAACCATAACTATGAAATGTCGTGTTTTAATAAATGTACTTAAGTATGTGATAGTATGATGACATTTACAAAACAAAATTGAACTGCGCAAAGAGCAACTGTGTTACAGTAACATATAACGAACACCCCGTGACCACGAAGGCTGAAAAGCGTTCGAAACGTCGGGACCAAAATAAAATAAAAAACTGCGATAAAATACGGTTAAATTCGTTTTATTGGCGGTTACCATCAGGCGAGCGCCTTGCTGGTATCGTTATTCAATCAAATATAAAAAAACCGGTTCAACCTGGCAAATTTAATGCACTGCGCCTGCACAGTGTAACCCAAATATATTCGACCGTCAAGTGACGTTTGGGTCGGTCGCTAGTATTATGCTAGTCCGCCTGACCTAATATGTTCAACGGCTGATCCCAGTGTCATTCAACTGAACAAGCCACCATGATGGATTTTTTTACATAATTGAATCTCTTTTTTTTAGGAATTTTTCGCCCATCTTGCGAAACGTATGGGCAAGTTTAAAAAAGGCGGGGTACCTGACCAAGAGGCAGCAGCCAGGATTCTACTCACAGATTGGAACACTGGCAAGGTGATTATTGCTTTGGATTCCTCCCAGGCAAATTATAGGTCTGGGTGTTATGAGACCGGCACTTCCTTGTAGTTCCTAATACCCATGATACAAGTCATGTCATAGTCAGGATAGTTATGTGTGTGACTGTGGGGTGTATTTAAAGCTTCTGTCGTGTGAATGAGACTTTAAGATGTAATAATGTAACACGCACTCACGGCTCTAATCCCTGAAGGGGTGGGCAGAGGTGTAACCAGTGCAACCACATGTCGCCGAGCGTTTTCCGTCCCATGATGTGATAGGGGGCGAGCCTATCGCCATACCTGGCACAAATCAGACTCCGGCCGATACTGAGCATTTCGTGATAGCAAAACCCAGTAACATTTGACCCGACTCGGGGATCGAACCCGACACCTTAGTACCCGTACCGCGTACGCAATACAACTACATCACCGATGCAAGATGAGATGTACTTGTAGACAGTCTACGTGGCGCCGCGGGCGAGTAGCCGGCTGTGAAGCGAGAAACCGCGGGTTCGAGCCCCGCACCGAGACAAATGTTTGTGTGATCCACAAATATTTGTATCGGGGTCTGGGTGTTGTGAGACCGAAAGTCTCTCGTAGTTCCTGAAACCCACGACACAAGACTCGTATCTTACTGTGGGGTCAGGACTATGTGTGTGACTGTTGGGTGTATTTATTTACCATTATTTTCTAAATCAAATTACAGGTGCGATACTTCACGGAGCCGCCAGAAACTTTGGACTCGGAAGTTCACGTGGACGCGAAGATCGTGGACACCAGCGAGGAAGCGAAGGAGTTCGACATCGACTCGTTTGAATCCATGGAGACTGACGCTATCAACGCTCTTGATGATCAAAATAATCGCGTTGAAGCTTTTAAGGTACATTTTTTTAGTGCAGTCTGGCAAACCAGCAAGTGAGTTACCTGATAGTGATACCGCCCATAAGTGCCCACATTTCTTATATAATAGGATAGTTAAGGAATAGGAAGGAATCCCCTCTGCATTTGTGCATTTGGATATCTTACTGTATGAAAGGAAATAACAGGTTGAAACTTTATTGTGTTGATTGTCTTAAAATTGTTTAATTTTTAACTCTTTAGTATTTTCGTGTCATGGGTATACCAGTCTCACAACACTCAGACCCCAATCAAATATCTGTAGATCATACAAATATTTGTCTCGGTGCGGGGATAGAACCCGCGGCCCCACGTTTCGCAGTTGCCAACTCGCCTACTGCGCCACAGCGGCTGTCAAAAATTTTGAAATTAAAACGGGATCAACTTTAAGCTATACTCACTCAAATGAGAAAAAGAATACTCCAAATCGGTCTATATTTGGCGGAGTTTACGTGGTTATACATACAAAAAAAACACGCGTTGAACTGAAACCCGTTTTTTTCGACCCGGTCGTTACCACAGTCTCACAAAAAAACCGACGTAAAGTAGCGGCTTGCAGCTGCGTTTCGTACGGTGAGTGAGATATCCAGAGACCCAAATCCCTCTCCCTTTCCCAATCCCATAATTATCCCTTCCGTTTAAGATCGGTAACGCGCCTATGATTCTTCTAGTATTGTAGGCGTACATGGGCTGTGGAGATCACTTACCATCAAATGACCCACTTGCTCGTTTGCCGGTGTATGCTGTAAAAAAACAACGAAATTCTTTTTTGTTATGTTCGATAAGGTTCTGGAAATATTTCCACATAAAATAAATTTGAGACAGTCTCAATTCACCAGAAAATAAGCAACTGAATCAATTTTTCATCACTGTGTAACCAATTGGGAACTTTTGAACGATTAAAACGATCGAGGTCGTATTCACAGCAAATATTTGTCTTGTTAATATAGAGCTATACAATATATAGCTATATAACATCATGCTATGACCCACGGGAGCGGAGCAGTTGTATGCGAGCGGGTGAGACTGCCAGGAATAGCTAGTATATGATTATGTACGTCGATCTGCATAGAAACCAAGCATACTAATTTTTACTACGTAGACTGACGTTATCGTGTATATGCGAATAGATTAGTTAAATAGTGCGCTTTTTTTATTATTAATACGAAGTCAAAATCTAAATTATTGTATTATGGTAGGGGAGCCCAAGCGGGGATTTCGGGATTTACTAAAGCGCGACAGATTAATATACAGGGGGATACCTTGTACCCGGTTAAGTACCTCCACAAAACATGAGGCCCATATATAAGGCCGCCCGTGAAGGATACAGGATCAAATTAGTAAAAAAAAATTGACCATCAGAAATTCTCGAGCGCGTCAGATTAAGGTAGGGTGAGTTAATTACATCCTAAAAAGTGTATATTCCACTAATCTGACAATTTGAGAGTGACGTAAAAAAAGCGGAGGGCAACAAAGTTGTAAAAAAAAACGTCATCTCGACATTCTCGAGCGTAGCTAATTTTTTTTTTATTTTGAAGGAAATCATTCAAGAATAATGAAAAATATATAATCTGACGATTTCCGCAAGCCGAAATAACAAAAATTCGTCGATAAAATTAAATGCGTGCAGTTGCGTGATGCCTACATTTCCTTCTCCGCGTTTCTATTCCACTCTCACTCTTTCTCTATCTATTACTCTCTCACTCCGTCCCCACTCTGGTTTCTGTTGCCATGACGCCATCATTGATCATAAAGACTCGTGGCATACTGTTTACAACGTGTTTGCAATATAATTTTTGGAATAACTTTTAACCGGCTTTATCGATCAACTTCAAAAACTAATCCGCCTTTGAGCTTGAAAAACCACGTCGATCGCCACCAAGCTGGTCAAAAGCGGTTGATTCGTTCGAGAGATATCGTGAACGAAAGAAACCCGAAAAACTGTTTTTTCGGGATTACTCCGAAATTTGTGGTTCGATCAATTAAAATTGCAAAATTACTTATGAGGATGATAAAACTGCGTCGAATGCCGCCAACCGCGTGAAAATCGGTTGATCCATTCAAAAGTTATTGCGGTTTGAAAATTCCAAAAATAGTGTTCTATGAAACTTCTATCAGACTTTCGAGCTGGGAGAGCTCAAATGCATAGAAATATTATTTCTTTGAACTCAGCGAGCTCAAAATATCACATAAATTATATTTTGAGCTCAAAAACGTCATAAGTACAATTTTAAGAGCCCAGGAATGGAATTAGCGGGAAGTTGCAGGGATGGCCTTTAAGGTGAACCGTTTTTCTAATTTTTTTTTGTCATATCAGGCCAATCCCTCTAGATAATCGTCAGATTATGAGACAGTACGTTTAGAACATAAAGATGAACTATATATATCTTAATCTGACGCGCTTGAGTATTTCAAAATGGCGAATTTTTTTTGCACATTATGAAAATGGCCGCGAGTTTGCGTCCCATCGAAATCATCAGATTAGTGAATGAGAGCTTTTTTTTGGTGCACTTAACACTCCCTTAGAAAATCTGACGCGCTCGATAATTATTTTTTTTTTTCATTTTCAACTCTTAAATACAACCACCCGCATCATGCAAACGATCAGATTAACATACGTACATTATTAAAAATACGTAGGGCATTGATGCTATCAATATCTGACGCGCTCGAGGATGTCCATGCAACAGTTTTTTTTTTACATATTTAAAAATCTATAGCCGCTTCCCCCACCGATGTAAAGGTATATATCATATAACATTTTTTTCTTCATATCATCTAAGCTTTGCATCCCAATAGGTCTCTACGACGCTCGAGTAAATCCCCATTTAGCATCGTGGGCTCCCCTACTATTATAATTGAAGAGCGTAGGAACAAAAACCGATAAATCACTTTCGTTTTTTTTGTGGGATGCAAAAAAGTCAATAGATTTATGGATTTCAAATTTAGAATTTAATAAAGTCTATCAATTTATTAGTATTTAAATCACTGATTGAAAACCTTAATTCTTCATTCGCGGTTCCTGTTGAGATAAATAAAAAAATAAAATGGATATATCGGTTTTTGATAAAATGCAGCTGAATAGGTATGACTGTCAGTGTTTCTAAAGTCATAAATAAATTATTTATACGTGGTCCGTGGTCCCACTTCTCGCTAGGCAGTCGTGGTTTCGATACCGACAATGGTAAAGAAAATTATTCAGTAGGTATTACAGCTGGCTGTTGCAATTTTTCATGCTCCATTTTATCACACGTTTATTTCACACTTGTATAAACATTGCATTGAATTGTGAAGGTCGCACGACATCATATCGAATATTAATTACCAGCAAATGATAGATTTTATTTAGCCTTGATATATAAAATAAAATACGACATGCAAATTATATACATTTTATTTTTGAAATATTTTGCTTACAGTAGATTATTCAATTTCCAAGTAAAAATTATTATGAAGGCAAAATGCAAAATTATCTCATTGTCAATACGTGTACATATGGAGATGCGTATGTTAAATTGCTACTGCCATAATTGGCTGTTTAATACGTTATCTGGTGGATTAAATTGTTTGGACATTGAAAAATTGGCTCTAAGTTACAAAATCTAATGATATAAATATAACTACAACCTTAACTCAAAATTAGGTTGTACCGTATAGATTTATATGTAGTTAAATAATACCATATTGAACTTTTTTTATTTAGTTTCATAATATAGTCATACTGACTATTTTTTTTTATTTCTTAACTGATGCCGATATTTCCAAATGGTACTAGCAGAAGTTTAGTACACCTGCAATTCGCTGAGAGTATTTCAGTCCCTTGATGTGATATAGGGCGAGGCTATTGTGATATTCGTTTGTTTTATAACTTAAACAATTCAACACAAATTATTGTGGTAATTGGACCAAGATTCTCACATATTTCACAGCGAAAGTATGGCAATATGGCAACGAAGAGACCAATGAGACAATTTTGATTCATAAAACATCATATACATGTTTCTATTTCTTTCACAGATTTCGAGCACTGGTCCAGTCAAGGCAGCCGCAGAAGACGAAATGCAAGTAGACGAAGACGAAGCTAGTTTACTTCCTAAAACACTAAACATTAGGTCAAAACTAGAGAAGAACAACAGAAACAAAGAAAAGAATAAAGGAGATCCCGAAATGCAGTTAGAGGGCAACACTAAACAGAATAAGTTAAGGAAAATGCAGTTCAAGAAAGATAAAAAGAAAAAAGCTAAGTTTGAAAAGCAAACGGTTGATTTAGCAGGAGTCTTGGAGAATGTAAATTTGACTACGTTTAAGAAAAAAGACGACTACGATTTTAAAGAAGATTTTTCGCTTTAGTAGTCTTTTCGAACATGGCAATACTTAAAGTATTTGTCAAATTGTGGGCATGGATACCTGCGCTCCAATTTGTTCCTGATTTGGTTCATTAATTAAAGAATTTGCAATCGTGGTAAAACTTTGTGAAATTGCGACATTTTTAAAATCGTTAATGTTGTTGTAAACATAGGTATACCTACCAGTTTTGACTGGAGTCGCCGTATTTAAAGTTACATTGATGTAAATACCTTTAATAAAATGCAAATTATCAACTGTTTAATGTTTATTTCCACACGTTTTTCCCCTTTTGACTACTGGTTTGGATAATTAAATGCAGAATGATAAGCGAACGTTAAATTGTACGATATTAGCGTTCAAACAACTTGGAAGTCGCTCAAAATGTGTTTGGCGCAAATATATGCAATATTAAAGTGCATTGTAATATATGTTATTGAAATTACATGATTTGGATGTTTTTAATTCCCGATAAAAAAGAGGGCTGTTGTAACTTTGACCCCTTTTTCTGTCCGTGTGTCTGGCGCATATACAAATGGTCCGATTCGAATACGGTTTTTAATGTTCGAAACATCATCGCTCACCATTAGGCAAAGTAGTGGCCAAACGTTAACCTATATCAATCTTAAATCTGAAACTCTACAGAAAGCTGCGATTTGGATATGATTATAGTGATGGATTGATGATTTAATTATGCACACTGCATAAAACCCCTCTGTATGGAGAGTTTCTCGTACGATATAGGCAAGAATATAACAGAAATCTGTCATTTACGGGGCAGCGTCATACGATTTCTTTTTTCATACTGTATGCTGTGCCTTCGTAAACAAAAGTTTTCTGTTATTTTGTCAAACTCTCCTTATCTAAATCAGGTTTATTTTTTGCAGCATATCTTATTTTGTTTACATAAAAATTCTTTATCGATGTCAATCAAGTCGAAGCCGCTATATCTTCGTGGTGCACTGTTCAGTTATCTATTATTATCAGTTATCACTACTTCCTTGTAAAGGCCGTAAATGCGATCCCATCCTTGTTCTTCAAGCTCGAGTACACTTCGTTTATCCATCGGTAATTTTGCAGTTAGGGTATAATACCCAAGGTATGCTACTTAAGCGCTTCTAATAGGCGGTCCTAATCGGTTTCAGAAGGGAACCAGATGCAATTTGATCCCTCATCCCTTTTACATCTGCCCTCCCTAGTTGTAAAAACCTCCTTAGTTCATTATTTTATGTCTCGTCAAGGGGAGAAGAGGAAAGTTTATATGCAGTCTTCAGTGTAGGCATGAGAGTCAAGTGATAACGTACTTAGGTAGTATTAAAAATAAGTCTAGTAAATAAAGCTAGCAGGGGATTTATAGTTCAGCGGGGATTAGCACCGACTGTCGATACGAAAGTTGCAGGGTGAAAATTAGCCCCAAGAGCAATACACTTCTGACTTTTCTAAGTTACGCGTAAATTGAAGGGTACCAACACGTAAGAAGTTTTCAGAATAAATTTCGAAGGTATGTGTTTAGTAATCTGCATTAGGCTAGTGTGGTGGACTAAGGCCTTATCTGTTTCATTATTAGAGGAGGCCAGTGTTTAGCATTGGGACGTATGTAATAGATACAGGGTTGGTAGTATTACTACAATTCTAATGTAAATAGATTAGATAAATTAGGTATCTAATGGAATAAAAGTAAAATTCCCCTTCCCTCGCACAATAGACTAAATATTGCCCCCCCCCCCTTTTGCAAAATCATAAAACTGCGTCTGGTTCCGCAGAGCAAGTTAGAGCCTTCGTCCCGTTTTTAACTTTCTGGCAGCAATTTATAGACCGGGTAAATAAAAAAATATATGGAAATCAAACTGTTGAACTAGATTACAGTTCACGTGTGCTGTCTGCCACTAGCGATTACATTTACATTATTATTGTTTAATAGAAAACTACATCAATATACCTAGATAAGTTCGAATTAATAACAACATAATAATAACCTAGATAAATTAGAATAATACATATCCTAATTTGAAATTTAAATATCTTCTTATAGTCGGAAATAACACGTTTTTACTTTCCGAATAACTTGTAAACAAATCATGAACATTGGAAAGAAGATTTGTATGAACAATAGTAGGTTACCAATACGTAGGTAAATGCTGATGGACTGAAGGCAGCTTTCAAACAGTTTTCGTGGCAAATATTTTCACTGATACGTAATTAAAAGTAAGTGGTTTGAAGCCTGAAAAATAAATACAAACAGGTATGAATAATTTCAATACACATGCAATGAGTCCTCGACACGTAAGTGAATTGATCCGCATGCGTCACTTTCGCACTAACGGATATCGCTATATGCGTTTCATTCTGATACATGTGAGTGAGTGATTGGACGCTTCCAATTCAATTTATCTGTTTTATGAATGAACTTTCTAGATCATTTGCACTGTTATTAATAAAAAACAAAGTAACTCTGCTTCATTAGATATTTGGTCACTTAAGTATTATTTTTAGTAAATATGTAATGATGTTAATAAAATTATTATGTAACACAAAGCTGAATAATCATCATACTACTTTGGCAAATTTGTATTTTCCCGCCATGAGGTTAAATACTTCTTGCAGTGTGTTCGATTCCTATTTGCTAAATTTTAACCAATGATGATATTCCATCTGTCTGGCGTAATGCTACGTCACACGTAGTATTTCCCATTCACCGTCCCTCTCAGGCTTATGGATTTATACCTTAAAGAATATATGGCTAGCCTGCTCATCAAGTACGTAATAGGATTACGTGTATATTACCTTCTCACTTACGCTTTAATATTACTCATAAGCTGGAGCGAGATAGAAAATTTATGTGCTGTACAGGCCAGCAAGAATAATAATAGATAATTTACAACAAAAAATTAAGTTATTCGTGGCCAGTCGTTTGTAGAAGAAGGTTGTTTTGTGAATCAAAAAAATGAAAGCTGTTACGCTGGCGGTTGTCAGTTTACTGGCAATTTCTTCAATAAATTGTGATGTGTTCTTTGAGGAGAAATTCCCCGATGGTAGGTTTTCGGTATTAATTCACAACAACGTGTTATAAGCAATACCGGCGTGGCGTGTGTATCGATTGCCGAGGCGTCGGAAGCCGGTATATTTTTGGCTAAATACGCGTTGTTTTCTTACAGATTCGTGGGAAACTAGCTGGGTATACAGTGAACACCCTGGTAAGGAGTTCGGCAAGTTCAAACTGACTGCTGGAAAGTTCTACAATGACCCCGAGGAAGATAAAGGTGGGTGTTTATTAGACCTTTCTAATTTTCCTACATCATTAATTGGGTTTTTAAACATCCGACAGTTAGCAGAAATATCACTGAATACCATGTATTTATTGTATGTACCTAAGAACATTTTTATACAGTACTCAATGTGAAAATTCTACATAGGTAGGCATCTTGATTAGGTAGAATAGATAAAATAAAGTGGTATCCTACTAACAGTAATCAAAATAGGTTCGCATGATTGTTCGCGTAAGCAAAGTTGATAGCGAAGTCATGTCGGTGCAATGCGCGCAAAATACTTGACCGGTATAAAGATAGTCCCTTCACCTGCCTTCTACACCTTCTAATCTATGAAAACTAAATTCCATTATGCCGATAATAATAGTCGCGACGTCGATCGCAACTAACTTCATCCCGGTCAAGTCATTTTGCGCGTGGTGTACCCAACCTTAATCCGTAATGCTGCTTACACCGCCTACCGCCACCTGTCCAGTTTAGACCGGCATCACGAATACTGTAGATTACCAGTTTTTTTTTATTATTTGATTGAATGACGAGATGAACAAGGCCTGCCCATAAACAGAAGCAACGCCATACAGAACGTTGAATTCCAAAGCACTGTATGGCATTGAACTGCGCTCGTCACCCCGAGACATAAGACGTTAAGTCTCATAATGCCAAGTAATTTCACTGGCGTCAGTGTCCTTCAAACCGAAACACAACAGTGTTGGTTGGCGGCAGAAATAGACGGCGCGGTGGTACCAACCCAGACGGCCTCTCGCATACGAGTGACCTACCACCTTGTAAAGTTAGTCGAAAGTGAGGTTTGATGACTAAACTACGTTGATCAGGTCTCAAGACAAGCGAGGATGCGAGGTTCTACGCTTTATCGCGCAAGTTCAAGCCGTTCAGCAACGAAGCCAAGCCTATGGTGGTGCAGTTCTCGGTGAAACACGAGCAGGACATTGACTGCGGTGGCGGCTACCTCAAGATCTTCGATTGTAAACTCGACCAGAAGGACATGCACGGCGAAAGCCCCTACGAGATTATGTTCGGTCCTGACATCTGCGGTCCTGGCACCAAGAAGGTGAGTGGGCTATTTGTTTTTTTTTTTAATTTTCAGGCTCTGTAGGCAATGTTGACCTTACAGCTTAGAAATTAATGTTTAGGTACTCTTTGTTATGAGCAATTTTAATATTCCAAGTGTGGATTTGTACCATCTGTCAGGTAAAGTTATGGAAAGTACATAGCAATGGTACACATTATTTGTAGGTTGTATGAGTTGCTTCAGTACAATATGTCAAAATTTGTAGATATCATCATTGTCTTTTATATTACTTTTTACATTAACTGACGACATAGGTATAGTGCAGTCTACATTAAATGAGTAATTTGGTTATACCTATATTCCAAGTATCGTAAAACACTGAATGATAATTAAGTTATGGCTTTAATTACTTATAATTTGATATTGATTAATAGTAAATTGAGTTAATTTAGGGCATTGCATTGTTCAGTTTAACATTGGCAAATTATAATTAATGTTCTATCATTAAGATAATTAGCTTTTCCGTTATAATTAGATTCCAAACGAAAATCAGATGATGAATGAAATATAATACTTCAATAAACATGTATAGGTCTCGTCAGTCTTTATGACCGCTCTGAAGTTATTCACTATCCACCTCTTACGCCTCCTTTTACCCTTTAACCTTTGAAAACAATAGCCGCGATGCCAATCATGACTTAATTCAGCGAATTTTCAGAACGGCTATTTACAACTCTACAACCTATGCTGTTTAACCTACGTCAGAGAGTCAAAATTGCGGAATATCTCACAGTTTAAATGCGATATTATTATCGCGAAATCTGTGTAAAAGTTTCTACACTCAGTTTTTTTATATGCACAGACAATGGTGTTACAAAGGTCGTATACGGCTGTGGCCTGCACCCAAAGACAATGTCGCTTAAAATAGTATTTATTCAACTTTTTTTTTGTGATTAGCAAACAAGGGGCGGATGGTGATAGAAGTGATGAATATTAACACGTATTTACACACATGTTATTGTATTTTTACAGTAAAGTACGCGCAAAATAACTAGTTTTATTGAAGTTTATCACTTTAACCATACTCTAAGTGTTGAATAAGCTAATTTTGGAATCCAGGAAAACGTAACATTTAGGAATTCACATGTAAAAAATAAAAGCGTAAAAACTATGTTATTGTACTAGCACATGACACATAATAGCGTGCCTTTGTGACATTGACAAAATGATCATTATCTATTCAACATGGACGACTTCAAAAAACAATAACCATGGAACTATGTATAAATGAATCATAACAAAGTCTAATATGCGCAAAATAACTTGACCGTCTTGAAGATGGTCCCCAACACGGCTGTTCTTTTCTGAGTTGTAGAGCGACGCTGTAGATAGTTTTGTACAGCATGAATGGGCCACCTCGAACGGGTCGTTTATATTGTCTCACAGAAAATTAACAAAGTAGCGGCTTACTGCTGCGTTTCGTATGGTGAGTGAGATATCCGGAGAATCAAATCGCCATAAGCCGCGGAGGCTATCGAAATACCTATAGATCGAAGCCAGTCAAATTCTGATCGCCGTAATTTTTCTTACTATGGTGATCGAACCCGCGGCCTCTCGAACCACTGCATGCTACATGTCCATCGCGTAACGGAGGATGTACATTTTTTAATAATATTAATTTGCTAGTACGGGAACAAGTTATCAATTAAAACTTAAATCGGTAAACCCATTTGAATACGATTGCCCCAAAAAGCGTTAAAATTATTATCACAATTAAAACTGTTTATTCACATATTAATTAATATTTCAATGAATCATTATGGTGAAGGCCATCGTCGAAATTGTTACCACTTGATCGATTTCACATTTGTTTAAACGTAATACAATAAACTCGGTCACACAAAACATGTGGTGTATTGAAAGTGAGTTACTAAATTAATTAATTATTTTTTCTCAAAACTGCACTTACTGGAAAATTATTATAATATTTTTAATTTAAACATAAGCTTCCTTCCTAAACATATTATTATGCTAAAATACCATACCATTTTGCGCGGACACCATAGTGAGTGGCGGGATAAAGTAGTTTCCACGACTGATCAAATTACTTTCTTCAAATCACCTTTCAAGAAATGATTCAATTGATCATTGTTAGTTCAGAATTGATTTCTGTTGAAATTGTAGGTGTATTTTTTTATTGTAGATCTTTTCATTGACCGCATAGTATTGATGAAATAACTATTTTTGCTATAACAAAAGTTGATTGGTATTCTATAATCAAACAGGAAGATATCGATGAGATATGTATATAATGAAACAGGAATTGAAATATTACTTCTAAGTTATTTAATTTATTGCGTACAAAGGCTAAAGTACATCACCATTTGTGCGACCTCCGATTCCCCTTTTTAGTTGCCTCTTACTATAGGCGGGGAATATCGTGGTGGAATTCTACCAAAGCTCCCAGTCGACAAGGCCGCCATTTTAGTTAACATTGCTAATAATATTATGTTGTCGAAAAATTAAAATGTATTATTATATAAGAACCGGTTTTGTAATATAACCTGTCTAGAGCTAGTCGATCCAAACTGTTACGAACTAAATGAAATAATGTAATCGATAGATTTTGAATTTTTGGCATTTGGTGACAATAACGAGTAACGATCGTAATTAGAGATAGAATAAATTGCTAAAAAATATTTTAATCACCTAGGTACTTACTAATTGTTGAAACATGAGTAATCAGTAAAAATGTTGTAATATTAAATTTGTCTGCTTACGAAAGCACTAATCGAAAAAAGTCAATTCAACGGTCATGTCGAAACGTAAACGAAAAATAACGGCGGAAACATTTTACAATAAAGCGTGCCTATTACGCTTTGCCTATATTTTTATCGCAATTTAAAATGTAACCACGCGTATGTGGTAGGAAATTATATAGAAACTATACAGTTTTCGTTAGATTCCTTTTTAGGAAAACCGTTATGTAATAGGAAGCCAGTCAGATCTCATTTACATTGTCACAAGGCACAGGAAATGTGACTGCAGTCTGCGGGCAATAATATAATTAATTCGGGTTTTGCCTTCACGATTTGTTTGTATCGTATCGATCTCGTAAAGTAGCACAGGTCAATTGTATTGATTGTACATGCTAGAATGATTAAGTTTATATCATATTAGTTGAATGCAAAATTCGTTTTCGAGCGACTTTCCTTTTTTACAGTATGAATTTGACATTTCGTCACTAGTAATTTTATACGAATTCGAAAACTGAACGTATTTGTAACTCGTACTAGACCTACTGGATCTTTGAATCGTGGATTGTCATATTATTTATCTACGAGTATCCATGCCGAGGTCTAAGTGACCTTTGCGTTCTGCCTGGCGTTATCCTGATTTGTAGCTACCGCCGTATCCTGAATCTTTTCCACTTCGTTCAGTTTTCGGAATTCCCTAAATTTGACCCTGATATTGTCCTCTATAACATCGAATCAACGCATTTTGAGATTGTAAACCTCTACTTTAAGACTGCATTGCGACCTCGTGAAGAAATCTTGTTTGACATAGCATAAAATAATTTTCTATTATTATTAACATTGCCTTTTGTAATTGGACAATTATATCGTATTGTCTTACCAAATTCTCACAAAGATAAACATCTTTCGCATGTCCTTTAAACGTAATTCCTCGTCGACAGGTTCACGTGATCTTCAGCTACAAGGGCAAGAACCATCTGATCAAGAAGGACATCCGCTGCAAGGACGACATCTACACCCATTTGTACACGCTGATCGTCAACCCCGACAACACTTACGAGGTCCTCATCGACAACGAGAAGGTCGAGTCTGGTGATCTGGAAGCTGATTGGGACTTCCTCCCGCCTAAGAAGATCAAGGTAACATATTTCAGAAGATATATTTGATTTTTTTTAAATATTATCTAATATTTCATCATGACCTTTTCATAGTAAGTCCATCTATAAATTTATTTCAATTTATCCTGAATTTCATTCAGATTATAGGTAATTCAATATCGGGTGTGTTTTTTAAAATGATTGCAAAATACTTCTGGTACATAAAGACCATCTTAAGAAAAAGTCAAAGTACATCGTCAATACTAAAGTCATACCCTATAGCGCATAATATTTCGAATCCAACATGCTAGCTGTCATGATTGTTGAGGTCAATAGACTTTAAAAACATCAAATTATAGCATTGGTTAGATAGATTTCCGTTGTTTGCTATATAAATTACGATCCAGTTGACACATCAATCACCAGATCTTAATCAAGTTTATTCACGAAAATATATCTTTATCAACTAGGATCCCGAAGCCAAGAAGCCCGAAGACTGGGACGACCGCTCCACCATCCCGGACCCTGATGACACCAAGCCCGAAGACTGGGACAAACCCGAGCACATTCCCGATCCGGACGCGGCTAAACCCGAGGACTGGGACGATGAGATGGACGGCGAGTGGGAACCACCGATGATCGACAACCCTGAGTACAAGGGTGTTTGGGCGCCTAAGCAGGTGAATATATAACGATTTCTTATGTTTACGGGAATATGACACATTGAAATAAAACCAATTTAAACGGATTTTATCGCGGATTTTTTTATTAATTTTGATCCCGACGTTTCGAAAGCTTTTCAGCCTTCGTGGTCACAAAAAAAACCGTGATAAAATCCGTTTAAATTAGTTTTATTTTAAGGTAAATTATATTTTATTTCATTTATTCGGTCTGCCAACGGTTATAACATTACTAGGTACATACACCTTACTTTAGTCTTAATTTGATACCAAAACATAGCTTGCATTCATAACGACAGGTATATGTATTCATTTATCGATCTAATCATATAAAAAACAGGTATAGTTAGTATCTTAGTTAGATGTATTTACAGCACTTGTTAAATCATTAAGATTATACCTGGTCGATGACCTCTACTTCTGCAGAAAACAAAGAAACTAATGATACTTATAAAAAGGTTAATCCCAACTTTAAGAAAACAAAAATTCCATAAAAAATGCAACAGATAGATTTTAGTTATTTTATAATTCTTATTTTCTTGACAGTTAATGTGTTGACGATAGTCTAGCCAACTCGATGAACTCATTCGGTTTACACAAAGTTTGTTGACCTGTCGCCAACGCTCGTTTACAGTTATGTGTGAATAGCCATTGCTTGGTCCCATGCGTACGCCTCGTGTAGCGAATTATTGACGTGTGTAGCCTATTCATACCTGTGCACTATCTGGGACGTGCGTTTGCAAGCAATATTTTGAACGTTTGACTACCTCGGTGGCGCAATTGTATTGAGCTGAGGACTCGGGTTCGATCCCCGGGTCGGGTAAAGTGATATTGGATTTTTCTATCACAAAATGCTCAGTATCAGTCCGGAGTCTGTAATTGTGCCCGGTATGGCGATTGGTTCGCCCCCTATCACATGAAACGGCGATACGTTCGAAGAAATGTGGGTGTAATGGTTACACCTCTGCCTATCCCTTCGAGGATTAAAGACGTGAGTGCGTGTGTATTTTGAACGTCTAGTCTGACAGACTGACATGCATGAAAGCTATGGCTACTGATGTGTGGACAGCGCACGGCACCGTCACGGCCCGGTCATTGCACGGATAGTGTCATAAGACCATAATTCTGACACACACGACAGTAACTATGAGAGACTCTGCTCACGTGACTATTTTTCGAGATAAAAGTAGCCTATGGCCTTATCCACATCACATCATGGTCTCCCAGAGCGCCATATTTCATCATTTCATTAGTCAAATCCATAATGATTTCTTACGTTTACGCGAATATTACTCATTGAAATAAAACTAATTTAAACTATTTTAAACCGCGATAAAATTCGTTTAAATTAGTTTTATTTCAATCAGTCAAATCCATTCAGCACGCACAAGCATTTCACAGTTTCACATAATATTAGTAGGAAGTAGGATTTTAGTAGAGTTTAGTCCATTGTGCTTGTCGTGTTAAATGAAAATTTGCTTTAAACACCATGACTGGTGATTAGATAGCTTATCCATTACATATGCGATGTACTAGTATTGTAAAAGTAGAACACGTTTTATCATGAAATTTATATCGCTAATTACTGATAACGATTGGTGAATTAAATAGAGTCAATCATAATTGCTATTTCCTTTTTATTTTGTAGTCAGTTATAAAAGTTTTTTTTAATTTATAAACTAGCTTTATTTCGCAGCTCAGCTTGTGTGATTAAGTTTGCTTAGACAATTGTGTTCCACACAATAAAAACATACCGTACCTATGCCCAACGTTTTCCTTCATTAAAATATTTCTCTAACTTGATCAAACCCGCAATCGGGATAAAAAATCCTAAAAGTTTTCATCGAATTGTCGGAAGATTTGGAACACTCTGGAACAATTTGTAATTCAAAGTACTGTGTGGTGTTGCTTCTGTTTATAGCCAGGCGTGAAGCTTACCACCAATTCGGCTCGGTTCATCATCCATGCTATAAATCTTTTTTATATCAACTAAAGTGCATCAAAGTAATTTCTATTACCTATCCCACAGAATTAAAAAACAAAAACCATTTTATTTTTACAGATTGACAACCCTGCATACAAGGGACCCTGGATCCACCCGGAGATCGACAACCCTGAATACACCGCCGACGCTAACCTGTACAAACGCGACGAGATCTGCGTAGTCGGTCTAGATTTGTGGCAGGTCAAGTCTGGCACAATATTCGACAACTTCTTAGTCACTGATGACCCAGCGCTGGCCAAGGAGCGCGGAGAGGTGATCAAGAAGACGCAAGAAGGAGAGAAGAAGATGAAGAGCGAACAGGATGAGGCCGAGAGGGAGAAGGAGAAGGCGGAGAAGCCTGATGACGAGGACGATGACGAGGACCTCGATGACGAGGCTGTTGATGCGGCGAACATGGTGAGTTCCGTTTATATATAATTTTTGATATCTTTAGTTGTATATCTTTACATAGTATAAAATGAAGTCGCTTCCGCTGTCTGCTCGCTTAGATCTTTTAAAGTATTCAACGGATTTGAATGCAGTTTTCAGCAATAGATAGAGTGATTGATGAGGAAGGTTTATATGTATATCACGCTATGACCCAGGGACGCAGGGCAGTAACATGCAGGTGAAACCGCGAGGGACAGCTAGTTGAATTATAAAGTAGTTCGTCATAGATCCAAGTAGACGACGTAAATGTTTTAATCTGTATGAAACCCAAGCGTTCACATTATTTAATAGTTTAATAGTTAGTACTACGCAACAGAAATTTAATAATAAAAATACTCTTTGAAACACTTTGAACGGTTTTACTTTGCAACGATACAAGAAATTTTTCGTATGTACGGCTGATGTATTACTTCTGTATCTTCGATAGGAGATTAATATAGAAGATTGAGACACGCGAAGGAAATACACTTCCTTTATATCTATGGCGCTGTGAATAATGTTGGCAGTTAAAATTTGTATTCATGTTATTTTGTCTGTATAGCCGAACACAAATTCTGGCGGGCCGTTCCGTCTTTCATATATTTTGTATGAAACATAGCACACCAGAATTCGTACACACTTTATTTTGGACTCAGAAGGATTTTAGTTTGCGATGTGTTACGTCTAAATGTGAGTTTAGCTTATTAGGGCAAAGAAAAAAAATCGTCTGTACAACGAAATTTAAGTCATACAAAAACAAAGAGATTTTGAAGTCTGATAAATCATGCGTTAGTCATATTTTATTTTTGGACACGCACAGCTTTTGCGTCGTTTGTTTTCACGCTTTGTATCACAAGTTTCCTTTCTAACATTGTTTTTTGTTCACAGGAGGAGCACGACGAATTGTAAGTGAGTTAGTGTGAGTGCCAAGACAGTATGTACCGACGGGTACAGTAGTGTGAATGTTCGCGAGTGACGTCACGCGCCGTTCCAGTTCGCCCGTGTATCGCGCGACGTGTTGCGTTCCATACTTGTCTACTTTAATATTTTTAGCACTGTGTGTCTAAGTCTCGAAATATTCCAATATGGTAGTTGGGACGCGTTGTGCGTGTATTTATTTCCGCGTCTGCGACGTACTGATTTTTGTATAGTTGTCAAATATCACGCTCAGGTTTTAATGTAATGAATGAAGTTATGTTATTGTATGCGTCTGCACTCGGCACCGTTAGTCGGGCCGAGTCACGTGTATGGGTTCGTTGTACAGTGTCAGTTAACGTAGCATAATTTATAAGAATTGTGATTGATGTTGTAAAATGAATCGGATGTTTGTGTTTCTCATTTATGTTGTGAAATGAGTTTGATTAAAAAAATAATATATATGTTTTGCTTTTATTTGTTTTCCTAGTTATTTTATTACATTAAGTAGTAGAAAATGCAATATAAATTGAATTATATATTCATTTTTTAAAGGAAGCAAAGAACCATATGAATAACTCCTAACAATCAATAAAACTAGAGCACTGCAGACTCAACATAATCTATTGATTAACATACAAATTATATAAATAAGACAAAAACTCGTAATAACTCGCCAGGGAACTTTCCAGGAAATTCTTGCTTTGTTGTGGTGGCACTTCTGTTGTTGTCGTCACTGTCCAGGGCATCACTGCTTGGAAAAAGAATAAACTTTTAAAGAAACTAATAAAGAATAATAGGATTTAAACTACCATCAAATAATAAAGAATCTGGGGGTGACGAGCGTAGTCCAGTGCCAAGAAATGCTTAGTTACCTAAATAACCAGTTATGATTGTTTTTTTTTACTAGCCCTGTATTATATACGTCCCACTGCTGGGCACGGGCCTCCTATACTGAATAAGAGGGATTAGGCCTTAGTCCACCACGCTGGCCTAATGCGGGTTGGCAGACTTCACATACCTTCGAAAAATCTTATAGAGTTCTCAGGTATGCAGGCTTCCTCACGATGTTTCCTTCACCGTTAAAGCAAGCGATAAATAACATTTAATATACACAAGTTATGATTGTTAGAAGCTTAGCCAGCAGGGTGTACCAGTTATAGGTACCTACCGATGCATATGAGGTAAGATGTGGCAGCGAAACTGCTTATTCGGAATAAGTTATTCAGTTTAAAACTCCCGACGTTAATTAGAAAAAATCTGTAACTCTTCAAAGGCTTGCTGGTGGGAGGATACTTGTATCCGACCGGATAGCGACCACCGTACACTGGTGCTAAAACCTGCCATAGTGGCCCACCTTGTGTGGGTCGCGTTTCAGGGTCAGCCAGTGTATATCCGGTTCTCCCCAGGGGGCTTGCCTCCTGATCCTAACCCTTTTCCCATCCCTTTTTCCTTCCCCTCCCCCTTGGCCCTTTGGCAGGCCGGCATGATCTTGCCGACCTACGATGGACACATTGTTTATCGTTGGTCGACACTATTCTTGGATTGCGCTACACTTACCATCAGGTGTAGCGTAGTCACTTTGCCGAGCCAGGATTAAAAAAAAAAATTGGTGTGTGTCGTGGGACACCAGGTAGGAACGAAGTTCCTTCGGCTAATGTAGAATCGACACAAATTGTAAAAAATACAAATTATCAACTAAAATAACAAAATAAAAAAAAGACGTGTAGCACTCGGAGACTGCCGCGGTAAAAATATTGTATAGCATTTTTTATCAACTTATGTAAAATTCTTTTAAAAATCGAAGGAGATATAAAAATACTTCAAGTATAACTGGCTGAATGAATTTAATTTTAAAAACTGATTGAGCTGAAATTCGCACACAATTTTGGTGCAGGCAAAAAGGAACTAACGCTGGCTGGTTATGCGGCGCTTTTAACGCTTTTTTCTTACGCTGTTTTCTTACGCTTTTACTATCACATTTTTTTCAGTTCGGTTACGCAGCAAAATCCCTATCCCCTCCAAGCCTGCCGTAAGGAACTTCGTTCCAAAAAAAAAAAAAAGGCTTTCAAGATTTTCTTCAAACAGCTAGGAACCATTTCGATTACTTTAGTTTTCAGACAAACAACCAGCATTTGTTTAGGCGCTGTGATGCCTTTCAGTTATATAATAATGTACTATGTGGTGATGCCACTTGTCAGACATACTAACACCTAACTAAAGAGGTCAAAATATAATTACTCACTATTTCGTAGGGGTTGTTCTGTGAAAAGACGTGTTCCGGTTTGAAGGATATTGAAGGTAGTGAAATTATGGAGCCATACACACCTTTATAGGATTTAACATCTAATTCTTCATGTAATATCTATAACAGCGCGGATACCTCTATAAATATGTGGTCTCCAGGTACACTCGTGCTAATGAGTAAGTTCAGTTTCATACGTAGGCCACTAGATGGCTGTAGGTGTTGATTAAATACCGTCCAACTAGTTTACATAAATATGACTGCTTTGTAATTGTTATAGCCGAAGCTGATAAACGAGTAAGTTGGTCATCTGATGGAATCTTCAATCATGGTTGTATTG
The DNA here is from genome assembly GCA_949126905.1 of Amorpha juglandis. Lineage (NCBI taxonomy): Eukaryota > Metazoa > Arthropoda > Insecta > Lepidoptera > Sphingidae > Amorpha > Amorpha juglandis. The sequence continues at coordinate 20,729,259 of OX421365.1, forward strand.
CCGACCTCTTAGGTCAGGAATAGATTTGGAAGAGGGAATTGGGTTTCCTAAAACCGTACTCACTGTACGAAATGCAACAGCAAGTTGCATTCACTTCACATGGGCTATTTTTGACCCCGGTCGAGTCGGCCTATTCATGCTGCAGACAAAACTGTAGAGATAAATGTTTTCTAATTGATTTTCTTAAGCATATGTAATAAAATTATTCTTTGAATGGCAAGAGAGTGATTAATGTCTATTTTTTAAATACATTGTCAAAGAATACTTACACCATTCTTGCATCACTGAAAGAAAGAAAAACATTTTATTTTTACTAAGTCATGTGGCACAAGGATTACATAAAGATATTGATAGAGCTCTATTAATATTTAGTCTAAATTGAAAGACAGCTAATGATAATCTTTATTTAAAAAGTCGTAGCGCGGACCTATGATACCGCGTAATCTTTGAACGATTTGTGACAGCTCTTAATTTTATAAAATTAATAATTATGACTTCGAACTAGGTACATATATACCTACATACCCCTACGTTAGTCGGAAGTTAGAAATAGCTACTATTATTCATGAATAATATAAAATAAAGTTATAAGTAATCACTCACATTTTTCTATTATCCTCATTCTATTGTTCCTCGTTGGGGGTGCTGGCTCCTTTTCTGGCCCAGGATCCGGTTTTGGTGTCTCAGTGTGCGTATCATGATAGTGGTAGTGGTGGCTCTTAAATAGTCCAAAACATGGTTCCGGAGCTGCATCAACTATTTTACAAAATATATTCAGCCCCATTTAGATGGAGAAATGTCTGGTTTCAAAGTGAAGTTAAGAGAATATTATCCAATAGAAAACCCTTGTTCATGAAGCCGCGTCATACAGTTAAAAAATAATCGAATGACATCATCTATGACGATTTTCTGTTGTAGGATTCTTGCCTATATCTTTCGAGATATTTGTTTCATCATAATGGGGCTTTTGTAGACAGTAGGCAAAATGAGCAGTTAAGTGACAGTGTCGAAGGGTTAACACTTATGAACTAGAAGCTGTCGCTAGATTTCCTTTAATTAGATTTGTTTATATCAGAGGACTGTAAACTAGCTGATGGTAAGTGACCAGTGAAGATATATTAGTGTTCCGGTAACGGGCAATTTCACGGAATGCGAAATGTAATAGCAAAGTTGCAATTCACATCTATTGCCAAAGGACAAGTTTATTGCGCGACGCTCTACTACTTTAAAATTGATATAAAATTACGAATGCTAAAGTTCTTATCAATGCCTATGGACTATCATATAAAAACTAGATTTAGAGGAATCTAAATAATTAATGACACGATAAAAATTATATAATCTACAGGGTTATTTTTAAAACACCAGCAACCTCACAGGGGTAGATTCCTAAGGTTATAAGCTACTACTTTTGTTCTACGACTTTTGATAATTTGTTAGATTTTATTTTCATACAAAAATAAGTATTCATTTAATTTCCATCTTGAACGTTACAACGCGCATCGCAGATTACGTAAACAAATACGCGAAGCGTGGGGAACCGGGCTAGCTCCTTTGAAGGTCAACGCCCGAGCAGCTGAGCGGCGCGTTTGATGTCGCGCGCGCACGCCGCGCCGCGCCGCACTCTACGAAGAAAAACACGACACAACAAAAACTTGTAAAATCATTTTTTTTTAAATATATTGAGTTATATCCAAACTCGTAGAACAAAAGTTGTTCCGTATGGGGTCAGCTATCTGGTCCTGCGAGGCTGCTGGTGTTTTAAAATTAACCCTGTATAATGATAGAGGCAGAATTTATTCGTTCAAGATTTCAGAGCAACGTGACTCTATTATTTTTCGTGCCATTATTATATCTGTCTTTTAAAATTTATTGGGGATTTTTCCCATTTTTTTTAAAACACCTACCGAATAACAAAACGAATACCTGGTTTACCAGATGGTAAGCACTTCGCTTATCCTTTTATAGTAGACCACTTATAACTTTAATTTATGCATGGTACCTACTGCAATGCGTTTCACCCCGAGAGATAAAATGTTTAAGACTCATAATGCGCACTAATTTCACTGTTTGCAGTTGTTTTTTAAACTGGAACACGACAGTGCTCACACATTTCCACTTGGTATCAGTAATAAATAAAGAGATGGTGAATACTCGGGCACACTCGCATAAGAGGACACCTAGCACCTAGTCATCATGCACTCTTAAAGCCCAACTAAGATAGAGAGGCGATATCGTATGTCCTAGACTAAAACAGAATATAACAGCAAACTTGTTAAAGCGGCCGTGCAAACAGTTTGAAAAAAAGCATCGTATGACTCGACCTCATAAATTATTTTCTGTTATTTTCTCATGTATGAGATATGAGAAACTCTGAATCTTAATGGCGCTTATGAAATAATCAATTATACGATAATAGTAAATAATTAATTATTTAGTTATTTTATTAATTAGTAATGAGCTGTGTGCAAACAATAAAAACCTCCACTCACCTCCACCGTCAGCCGCTAGTGCTATCTGAAAAACAATAAGATTATTGCGATTTTGTGTAACTTTACCATTGACTGGTAAAATTATAATGGGCCAGCTCACAGAAAACCGATAAAAAAGATTCAAAAAAGATAGCCCAATTGAACCTCCCCAAATCCCCTCCCCTTCCAAGTCCTTTAATTATCTCTTTCCTTTATGGTCTGAAACGCGACAATGATTCTCCTGATGGGTGTTCATGGGCTGTGGAGATCACTTACCATCAAGTGACTCGCTTGCTCGTTTGTCAGCCTATGTAGATAAAAAAAACAATGACATATTCCCGTAAATGACGCGAACACTATACAAGGCGATGTATAGATCAACAACTAATTTTAAAAACGTTCTTTAAAAAACAATGCACTAAACTAATATCTCACCAAAACAGCAGCACATGAGATGACCGCGAAAGACCACTCAAATCTCATCTCCGAATCGACTGAGACAATGTCGTTCGTTGTCCTTTCCTATATATAGCAGGTTTTGGATACAAAAGCTTGGACACACTAATTAGGCATTTTCATCGGTAGCAATAGAATTCGAGCCATTGTAACAATTGACATTGGTTCGAGTGTTTACCATGAAATTAGACTTTTATTTATACACATGTGTTACTGAATAGTTTTAGAATAAATTACGTAAATATTTTATAATGAGCAAAATATTTAAATGTTCTAGCTACACCTCAGAGAAGTTAAAAATTGTTCAGAAAAGGAAGGAGCAACAATTGGGAGAATCAGTATTTTGGAGTCCGTACAATTTCACTTGATCGGACCGGCGCGGCGGATCGGCGGCACCGGGTCCACATCGCTGCTTAACTCTATCGGGTGAATACTTTTCTAATACAATTCGATAGACAATTGACGGAGAAATTGACGTACATACATAAAATAGCAAAAAATATGCGCCGCATTAATTCGGCGCATATTTTCTTAAGAACTTCCTCCTTTTCTTAAAGTAGGTTAAAAAAAATACTCGAAAACTGCGAACCTCCTCCTATTTTGGAATCAGGCACATTAAAAATATTATTTTCTTAAGTTTCATTCTTGGGGTGACACTGAAATCCGCCCCTGGTGTCATCCTTACGAGCTTAGTGCAACAGCTAGCTGCAATTTTACGTCAATTTTATGTGAGAAAGTGGTATACTAATCCAGTCGAGTCGGCCCATTTAATTTGTGGCAAAAGAGTTTTCAACGTGGCTACTAGTTACAGGATTCAGGAGCATGAACTGAGATAAGAGGGAGGTAACCTCCCACTGTCTCGTTATCCGAGGATTAGTACCGTCGACAATGTTAGCATCGATGTTGTTCAGCAATATGTTTCAGCAATATAGCTATAACTTGGACCGAGGCAAATAGAACAACGCAATAGTAGTTCAACGAACAACGATCGATCGAGGGTCGATCGATGATAAAATTGCTCTCGCGTAGCCATTTCTCTATCAAGAGCTCACAAACATACTGTATCGAGAAAAAATCTATTTAATAACTATATATCTTGCCATATATAGTAAAATGGTGTATTATCAAACAAAATCTTTAGCCAGCTATTCGATATTCGACTTCATTTGACATTATGAAATTATTGACCTACCAGTAAATATTTGTATTCGACCAGACTAAACTACTCGGAATAAATTACAAAATCTGGTATAAATGCGGCACAATAATTACAATTTTTAGAAGATTAAAACGGGAAACAACAGCCGAAAAACAGGTACTCAACATTCCAAATACGACGTTGACAGATGATAACGTTCTCCGAAATGAAAAACTTCATCCAATTTGAGTTAATAGAAACAGATAAGTCTAAAGATAAGTAACAGCTGAACAAATAAGCAGCGGAGAATTGTTAAATTAAAAACACAACACACATTTAAATGGATTCAAAGTCTGAATAGGGTGACGAATTTGGGAAAAATATTCCGAGTTACGTATTTGACCAGTTTGTAGAAATGAAATAATATTTTGCACACGTAACGTTTCAAAATATAAAGTCATACGTGTCTACTTCACTGAAATTTTGTTTAATTTGGAATTTTGATTTGTAAAACTTGATAAATATTGTGACGTGCGATAGATGGAATATTGATGTGAACTATGTTATTCTGAATTATAATTTAAATCTAATTATATAAGCACATGGCCCTTTAAAGCACTGCTTAGAAGTCACTACACGTACAAATACCATTTTTAATGTAGAGGTCAGTAAACGAGCAAGTGAGTCTCCTGAAAAACAGAAGAATCACGGATGTATATCCGACCTTTAAAAGTCATGGAAATTCGGAAGGGGGAGGGGTGTTTTTGCCTTCGGAATAACACTCATCGTGAACGCCATAGCAAGCTGACACTTCACCCTGCCCATTTATGCTGTTGACAAAAATGTCTACAGTGTAGCTCTACCACATAATAAAAACCTACTAGAATCCACTACAAGGGGTTAGGTCCCTCGTAAGCGAGAGGCTGTCTGTTTTGGTATCACCACTTTGCCTATTTCTGCCACCAAGCAGCAGTGTGTACGTACTGTTTTTTTTGGATTGAAGGACATTGAAGCCAGTGAAATGACTGGGCATTATGAGACTTAACATCTTATGTCTCTGGGTAACGAGCGCAGTTCAGTGCCATGCATTGCTTTGTAATTCAAAGTTCTGTATGGTGTTGCTTCTGTTTATGGGCAGGCGAGCGCCTTGCTCGTCTCGTCAACAATTCAATAAATCAATTGAGTTTCAATCAAATAAAAAGAAAAACGATCAACACAGATACATATTAAGCATAGTCATGACCTTCGTGGCCAGCTAATAGTATACATTGAAGACCAAAACAATAATTAGATAGATTATTTTATATTTTTATATTTGTATTAGTTTTAATTTTTATTGGGGTTTTTATTGCCTTGCAATAAACGATTATTATTATTATAATAATTGGAGGTAATAACATCAATTCCAGGCGCCACGATCTCACTTAAACTGGGTTTTATTTACAAATACAAAGTCAACACTGCTCAAACGAGCCGAGCACGGCTTAACACTCAGCAAAGCTTTGTTTTCACAACCTCCCTTAGATTTAACTAGGACCACGTTTATTTTACCATCCAAATATCTCTGCAACGGAACAAAATGTTCTATGATATTATTTCATAGCGATAAATGGTAGTTATGTTAAGTTGCATTGCGATAACGTGTAGCGTCAACATTTGTATAAATTCTACCCCGAGCCTAGATTTCCGGTGTTAAAAGACACGACTAACTTTGCCGACCGTACGTAAAAAATGACAGAGTAATGGAAACGAGGGGAATGATGGATATATTTCGTGATGTTTCCTGGTTGGGCACAGATCTACGGTGCAAGTGTTATTACTTCAATTAATTAGTTATAATCTGTGTAAGAGATTGGTTGCTGGAACACCCGTAAAACTATACACATATTATATTGTTTACAATTAAATTTGAAGCGAAACTTGTCGTTAAAGTGAGGATTTGTTCGACTCTAAAGAAACTGCAGTTTCCTGGATACGAAAACTAGCATCTGTGAGTGACTATAAAGCAAGATCGATGCTGTAATTTCTGAAGGCATCTACGAGTCAGTTGCACGAGTTGATCAGAGGTGTTGGTGCTCTAGTAAGGATATTTATTGAACAACTTAAGTATTCTTCTCATGGTTTGCTACTCCGACTGAAGAAATGCAAAAACATGATTCATTAAAATCAAATAAATGAAATCAAACCATGTCTTATTTTCATATTAATGAAATAAGCATGGCTGTATCCGCAATAGAGTAGGCAAAGACGTAACTAGTGCACCTGCGGTTACCCGAGCTTATTTCCGTCCCATGATGTGATGGGGGGCTGACCGATCGTCATATCAGGAACAAGTTCCAGTCCTGCAGAATTATTGTCTGATTTTTAGAATTGAAAAACATAAACACAAATTGTGATAGTCCGAGGTGAGATTTGAACCGAGCACCTCCCGGTTTCTCAGCCTGAGTATGCTGCCACTAACCAATTAGATAACTATGATATTTTTTATTCACAAGAGTGTCATATCCACGTAATATGTTTTTCATAACATATCTCTCTAGTTTTAGCGCGCCAAACATGCACACTACACAATAATATGTAGGTCCTCGTTATAAGAATCCTCTTGGTCTATTTTTAATATAAGACCTCACAAATCCTGTTTGTCCTGCGGTCCACGAATAACCTTGGCGAAGAGTTTATTCTTCGAACTTTATGTGAAATTTTTACTACCACTGCCGTAAAGCGCGTTTACACGGGACGGGGGAAACATAACATTTTAATGTCCCAAGAAAAGACCGACGGGGAAACGCTGAATCGATCCTAACATTATCAAAGAGAGCGGACGTTAGCCTCCAGGGGATTGTAAAAAATATTAAAATTATTTATAGCAACAATGTAAATCATCACTCAATCCGGAGGGGAAGTTCGGAAATAGAAATGCCCATACGTTTGTCTTTCCGCAGGCTATTATGTGTCTGTATTTGAGGACGACTTCCGGTTCCGGCTGTCAAACTGATAACATCCACGTCAAAGTCGTCCACGGATTTTAATCGTAAAATAGTGTTTTAAAGTGATATTTTCGTGCTGTGAAACGCAAAAACATTAAAACAAAGTTCAATAACCACTACTAATAAAAGGAAAAAGTGAGAGTGCTAAAATTCATGCGATAATTGCTGAAAAAACACCCTCGGTATAACCTAAACGTCCACGGATTTAAATCGTAAAATAGTGTTTTAAAGTGACATTTTCGAGCTGTGAAACGTACAAACATTAAAACCAAGCTCAGAAACCACTACTAATAAAAGGAAAAAGTGAGAGTGCTAAAATTCATGCGATAATTGTCGAAAAAACACCCTCGGTATAACCCAAAATTAGTCAAGGTCATAGACAATAGACTCATCTCAGTTTATTACCAACATTACGCCAGTGTGACAGTGACTTGACATTGACATTATCAACAACAGTGTTGCCACTCAAGAAACATAAAAGCTACCAACCAGTAATACCACACAAGAAACGAAATTTCCCCAGCCATGGATAAAAACATGGAACTAATACTAAACAAACTCGACGAGAAATTTAAAAACCAAACCGAACTCATAACACACTCCGTAACTAAGAGCGTCATGGAAGCCTTAGACGAGAAAATGAAAACTATCATTAAGGAAAATACTAAACTCAAGGACAAAATCTCAGAACTTGAATTTAAACTTAAAAGAGCAGAGACAGAAAAGAGAAAAAACAATCTTGTTTTTTTTGGAATCAATGAAAATATTAAATTCGAAACGGATTTAGTGGATTTTATCAAAGAAATAATAGTGAGCATGGGAGTTCATATGGATAGCCAAGAAATAAGCAAAATATATAGAGTTGGGCAGAAAACTGAAAATAAAAACCGTCCAGTGGTAGTCACCATCACAACTCAATGGAAAAAACATCTTATACTGAAAAATAAGCCTAACCTTCCACAGGGCGTCAACATAAAAGAGGATTACCCCAAAGAAATCCTAGATAAACGCAAACAGTTACAGCTGCAAGTAGAAGAAGAAAAAAATAAAGGAAATATCGCCTATATAAAATACGACAAGCTCATCGTAAAGAAACCAAAAGAAAATAGAGAGAAGAGGAAAAGAGTAACTTCCGACTCACCAAAAGCAACATCAGAAAAGAAAACCAACAAGAAAGCAACACTGAACAACCCATTACCCACACTACCCAAAACACATACTAGAGAAATCATAAGACCCAACATACTAAACTATGTTGAAAGAGCAAGCTCTGACCCACAAATAAACCTTTCAAAAAACTAAATATGCCCTCGGACCACCGGAATCAAATGATAAATATACCAACAATTAATTATACACACAAACAGCCAACAAAATGTCTTCCACCACGGCTGGTCCCCGCGGAAGACTTAGACCACCACCCTCTAACAAGAATAAAAAACAAAAGGAATGAGAACAAGTTATACATAGCAACTCTAAACACCAGAACTTTACGAACACCAGAATCTTTATCAGAACTTGAAGAAGCATTGAAGGACCTAAAATGGGATATATTAGGAATTAGTGAAATGAGAAGAACAGGAGAATGTATTGAAGAGCACCAGGATTTCGTATTATACAACAAAGGAAACATCGAAGGACAAGGAGGGGTTGGATTCCTAGTTAAAAAGAACCTAAGAGAACACATAATAGAATTCATTGGAATTAATGACCGAACTGCCATACTCAACATCAAATTACCTAGTTTCAAAAAACCATGGACAATTATCCAAGCCTATGCTCCTACGGAGCAAGCAGACGAACTCAATCATGAATATTTTTACAACGATCTATCTCAAGCTATTATAAGACATTACTCAAGAAATATAATTATACTAATGGGAGATTTTAATGCCCAAGTTGGAATAAAACAATGTAATGAAGAATATGTGTTAGGAAACTATGGCTACGGCAAAAGAAGCAAAAACGGACAAAGATTGGTCGAATTCTTATTAGAACACAATCTAACCCTCCTAAATAGTATTTTTAAGAAAAACAAAAATAACAAGTGGACCTGGATTTCTCCAGGCGGGGAATATAGAAACGAAATAGATTATATTATAAGCAGCCACCCAAAGCTATTTACAAACACAGCAGTTATATCAAAATTAAACTTTAATACCGACCACCGCATGGTGAGGGCGTCACTCAAGACTATACCACCCAAAGGGACCAGAAAGTTTGCTATACATGACACACTCCCGACATGCAGCACAGAACCCAACAAAGCAATGGAGAATTCCTTGTCAATACTGAACAGAGAGCTATTAGAAACTGGTGCAATAGATGTAAAAACAAGTTACAACAAACTACAAAATAAAATGACATGTCAAAGTGACCAAAAAAGGACACAACATAAATACAATTTAAGTAATTCAACACTACAACTTATAAAAGATAGAAAAAGTTTACTTGACTGCAAAATAAGGAAACAGAACATCCAAAAAATAACTGACTTAAGCAAAAAAATCAAAGAGGGCATCAAAAAGGATAGGAAAGTCAAAAGGTTGCAAACCCTAGAAAAACATATAGCGAGGACAGGAGGAACTAGAAAAGCCCTTAAAGAACTCCGAGAATCAAACCAATGGATCCCGAAATTGAAAAACAACCAAAAAAATGTAACAGGCCGGAAGAACATAAATATAATAGCTACAAAATTTTACTGCAATCTATATTCCAACCAAGACACCACTACACATGTTAATCGAAAAACACTAAATGATGATCTGCTCTTAGGGTACCCAGAACCTGATATATTACCCAGTGAAACTAGGAATGCCATACTGAGCCAAAAGTTAGACAAAGCTCCAGGTCCTGATAAAATCACAAACGAGTTACTGAGAGGAACCGTAGCAGAACTGGTGCCCATTTTAACTCTAATTTTCAACGGCATCATGAGGTCGGGACAGATTCCAGAACAATGGGAGACATCCCACATCATTCTCATACATAAGAAAGGACAAAAAGACGACATAGGGAACTATAGACCAATAAGTCTAATGTCTAACATATATAAAATCTTCTCCAAAATAATTTTAAACCGAATAAGTAACATACTTGATGAAAACCAACCGAAGGAACAAGCGGGCTTTAGGAAAAACTTCTCCACGATAGACCACATTCACACAGTCAAGCAAATTATGGAAAAATACAATGAGTACAACAAACCGCTATATATGGCTTTTGTTGATTATTCTAAGGCATTTGACAGCATTAGCCACACAGCCATATGGGAAAGCTTACGAAACCAGGGAATCCCGATAGTGTACATAAACACCATCAAAAACATTTATTCCAACAGTAAGGCAAGAGTACAACTGGAAACCTTGGGTGAGACATTCCATGTAAAAAGAGGTGTCAGACAGGGCGACCCAATGTCCCCAAAGCTGTTCTCGGCGGTGCTGGAAAACATATTTCGAAAGCTAATCTGGGACCAACATGGATTAAATATCGATGGACAAAAATTAAACCATCTTAGATTCGCTGACGATATTGTTTTGTTTGAAGAACAACCAGAGATCCTCGAAAAAATGATACAAGATCTAAATAAAGAGAGCGAGAAAGTGGGCTTATCTATGAATATAAACAAAACGAAGCTATTAACGAATTCAAACAAATATGATATAAAAATTAACAACCAACCTGTTGAATATGTAGACGAATATATCTATTTAGGACAAATCATCTCACATACAGATACAACTATAAAAGAAATCAAAAGACGAATAGCTAACGGATGGAAAAGATATTGGTCACTGAAAGAGATTATGAAATCCACAGATCTTAGTATCGGTATCAAAAGGAAGGTCTTCAATACCTGCGTTCTCCCATGTATCACATATGGGTGTGAAACCTGGGCCCTTACGAAACAACATAGAAACATGCTGGAACACTGCCAAAGAGCTATGGAACGAAGTATGATAGGTATTAAGAAACAAGATAAGATACGAAACACCGTCATAAGAAATAAGACAAAAGTCACAGACATACTTACTAGAATAGATAGTTTGAAGTGGAGATGGACTGGGCACACGCTACGCGGTACACAGGAGAAGTGGAGCAACATCATAACAGACTGGTACCCTAGAGATGGGAGAAGAAACAGAGGAAGACAAAACAAGAGATGGGAAGACGAACTAAAACTGACGGCAGGCACAAAATGGAGAAGAGTTGCTAGAGACAGAGTACAGTGGAAATTGTTAGAGGAGGCCTTTGCCATGAGGCACACCGAACTCAGAGATATCTTATAACTAAAGAGACAACCATAATACAAAAGGAAAAAAGCAGTTCGGGATAAGAGGCTTATTATTATTATTATTATTTGAGGACACCCTCGGTCCCTGCGAGTAGCGACCCCTCGAAACAATACATTAAAGTTATTGGTAAGAGTGCTACACGATCGCTTCTATTTTTGCGGCTATAGAAAATGTCATTAAAAATCGTTTGGAAAATCCATAATAAAAAAATATATTTTAATATATCCTTATTATGTTGTTCTCATCAGATTTGTGTATCAGCTGGTGTCAATGAAACGAAATCAATTATTTGTAATTAAATTTAATTACTTAGACTTAGGTAGAATAATACTTATTATTCTATAGCAGATAAGGTAAACAATCAGATGTGGGTAAGTGAACTTTCCTGCAGAACAATTCCACCAAAGGAAGTTCTTTTTTCACCATAACACCAGAAGAATCATGAACGCGTTGTTGACGATGAAGGATAAGGATAATTAAAAGATCGGGATGAAGAGGTGATCCAATAGCAAGCTGTTACTTTACGTAGGTTTTCTGTGAAGCAGTGTTAATAATATAGCCGGCCCATTCATGCTGTAGATAAATGTATCTATAGCTTGGCTGTACCACTTACGGATATTCTTAATAAATAGACATATGCCCGTATTCACAAACAACACCCAAGTAAGCTCTTTGCCAAGTCTCGGATTCTGTGTGCATGTGGGCGAGTCGCCGGCTGTGGAGTAAGAGGCCGCGGGTTCGATCCTCGCACCGAGACAAATGTTAGTGTGATCTACAAATATTTGTTTCGGGATCTGGGTGTTTTGAGACCGAATGTCTCTCGTAGTTTCTGATTCCCACGACACAAGACTCGCATCTTACTGTGGGATCAACTATACGTTTGATTGTTGGGTGTATTTATTTATATAATTTAAAGACCACGCGTACAGATTACTTAGTTTGATTAGTTAATTTATGGGTCCGGATAATCAAATTATGTTCAATTATTGAAAATGGTCGCCAAAAACCTAACCTTACTTACTTATCTACCTTACTTAAACTTATCTTAACGCAAAAATCAATTTTCCTGTGCAGAGTCTAAGCAGTACGTGATAAAGCTAGATATTTTACTTTCAACTTAAGTATGTACATACTCATAAGTTGGTGCATTGTTCTTGATACGCCTCCGAAGGCCACAATTGTCTTACACCCTAGGCAGTAGGCACCGCTTCCTTGAACAATGGACACTTATGTACCAGCTTAACAATGAACTTTGATCTTTGGATTTTATTTATTTTAGAAAAGCCTGAATCTCTCAGTAACTTACGGATGATATTGTTGCTTTTGTAACATAATACATCATTGATGGTATCGTAAAAATCTTGTACTTAAACATGTCATGGTATGTCCCTCGTGCATTTGTGGACTATTAGTTTTACTAGGTAGTACACTCCTCGTATGCGAGAGGACGTCTGGTTAGATACCACCACTTTATCTACTTATAACGCCAACCAGCAGTGTGCAAGCACTGTTGTGTTCTGGTTTGGAAGACATGAAATTACTGGACTTTACTAAAATTAACATCGTATGTCTCGGGGTGACGAGCGCAGACCAGTGCCATGCAGTACTTCATAATTCTAAAGTTCATATTGATGTTGCTTATGTTTAAAGGCAGGCGTGACGTTTACCATCAGACGAGCGATCTGCCCGTCTTGTCATTAACGCTAATAAAAAAAAGGCCGTGATCACGTCCATTTGCATAATTTTTGGAAATTCTCTTTGTATTTGGAACCAAAACGTTGCGGGATATTTTGCTTTCATTGAACTACATTTACGTAGGGCCATACTAAAATGGCAGGTTCCGATGCTTGGCTCAGTAAGGACTGTGATGATCAACTTTAGAAACCGACGACTCTAGAAACTAGTTTTTATGATATTAATGATTATTGTAATAATAACAAGCGTATCAAGTCCGGTGTCGCCATCTATCGTTATTGGCGAGTTTTAACCGGTGTTGCCAACGTTGCAAGGTGAAACGAAAGCATTTGTTTTGCGTTATGCACGCGCCTTCTGTCAAGGTCGCAGACGGCGATGATTAAAACTAAGAAACCGGTAATCTTACAATTCGCAGAGCCTTTTCTAAGTAGTTTGGAGTGTAAGAGACGGAAAAATCAATGCATCTTTGCTCTTGTTGCGAACGAATCCAGTACTAGGGATTGTTTGTTTTCAAATTAATATATTTTGAACAATATTATATCTCTTAAAATTTAGAAATCGTATTCAAGCGGTATGAATAAATTTAAAAAAATCACAGTGCCTGACAAGGTAATCGAATCGAAGTACGCTACCATTCGATCCATAAAACTGATTTGAAAAAGATTGTTGAAGCTAAAAAGGTCAAATGCATCCACCGTGTGAAAATGATTGAACTGTAATGAATAAATTTATCAAGCGAACTTCGTAATTTAATAATAGTCCTTGGTTTGTCTATTTACAGACTGTTACACTTTCGAATATCGATAGTTATTTGTTTTTTCTTAATCCTGACACGGCTTTGTAGCTACACTGATCTGATTTTATGCACAGTGCAGTCCGATAAATAATGTCCACTCCACTGTTAAGTGATGTTGCGTCTCTTGATGGACAGAATTATGCCGGCCGGATAAATTACCGGATATACATAGCTGACCTCGGTAGGAGCCACTATGACGGGTTTTTCACAGTGTCTACGGTGTCTGTATCCAGTTAGGTATAAAATATGCTAGGTACCATCTCACCAGTAATTAAAGAGCCTCTGAAATTTAGAAATAGCCTTAGAAATTTCTGAATTAGCATAACGTCTATTAATTTGGCAACCATAGAGTCTTAACATGTTCTCCGTAGAACTTCTAACTCTGCAGTTGCTAATGAGTTATTACGAAGGCTACTTTGAAGTGAGGTGGATAATGTATATAATTATACAAAATATAAGTGCTGGGCATACCGTAAAAAAGCCAAGAACATCTAAATAAAATACGTTAAGTAATTTATGCCAGTTGTCAATGGTAGCGTTTGTTTTTTAAGACCTTTTGCCTGCAAAATCTAATTTTGACTGGCCATTTTTAAAGAATCAGTGAATGTTTGAAACAAATCTGTAATAAAAAGTAGTTCTTCTTGGATCATCTACCGATACATTAGCAGAGGCATGTCTATCATGTAATAACATGTTAGGAATCTAAGTGTAAGTTGCAAATTGGTCAGCAGCGTCATGCAGTCGTTTTTTCTTGAGTACTTATTATGAAAAATTATTAGTATCTCTACTGTCCAGAGTAATGCAGAAGACAGATAATAGATCGATTAAAAGACCAGCTATCTGAAAGTAATATTCTTTTAATACCAATACATTATTTTTACATTTTTTACTAAATTTAGAAATATAAATCTCTCTAATAGGATTGCTCTTTTCAAACCTTATTATTTACTTGGTATGGCCTTTATTGTGGTTATATGATGATTTAAACTGTTAATTGACTATTTTCGATTACACCCGTAACACTCTTTTTTTCACCTTTGCACCGTCTCGGCTGTGCAAACTGAAAGTTTAACAAATTGTCGGAAAATACGTCCACAGAATTTCCCGTCGATATGACCTCCATAAGAGGAGGCTGTTGTGGCGATGTATGCCTGCCGATGATGTTATATTAGGTAATTATCTGTGTATGCAAGATGCGGATCTCGATGCAGGGCGGTCGGGCCGACTGTTCGCGCCGAAACTCGTGTCTTCGACCTTACTGCACAGTCCGCCTCGATGCTGGCCTCCGCGGAGGTTTTAACGCGAGGTTTCGTGTACATTGCCGGGTGCTGGATATATTAGCGTTAAAGTTAAGATAAATAAGTTTTTGCATTGAATTATTGCACTTAAGCAATGTGCATTAAACTAATTAACTATTAAACCGTATTTTTAATAATGTGTTCTGTTGTTCTGAATAAGTGGAACCGGATTTTATTTGTAAAAAATATATATGATTTATTGTTTAATATTTATATACATAATGATTTCTTACGTTTACGCGAATGTTACTCATTGAAATAAAACTAATTTAAACGGATTTTATCGCGGTTTTTTATTAATTTTGATCCCGACGTTTCGAAGATAAATAATAAAAAACCGCGATAAAATCCGTTTAAATTAGTTTTATTTCAATATTTATATACAGTCACTGTTAAAATATTTACCACTCAAATACATTTTTAATCCATTTTAGCAGTAAGTTTTCCATAGTCCTACAATGCCTATTGTCTAAAAGGAGGAATGTACACGCAAATTAAGCAAAACCCGCTAGAGTGTAGTGCCTCGGTGCGAGTCGCTCAGCCCCTCTTCCCTCAATAGAGAGGGCGCACCTCAGTCCTCGTTTACACTCCACGCAGAGTGAACGTACTTCCGCGCCAAAATACAGTGACGATATAAAAAAGAAACAGTTTTTTTTTCTGTACAAATCGTGGTGTGTTTTAATAACTTATAAAAAATATTGGATTACTTCATAAGTAAGTGACATTATTTAGTTATAAATGTTGTTACCGCGGTGAAAGCTCGAAGCTTCGCTCTGAAAGGTTGCGCCTGTTGTATTTGAAAGGTGAATGAAATCGCTTAGCTTGTTACGCTTTTATTATACACGTTTATCCTAATAAAAAAATAAAATGAGAAGGTAAGAAGCGGTGTAGCTCTTTACTGTAAATGGTTGATGAAAACGATGCGCGTGAAAAAATTGTATTGTTAGCTTTTCGCGCTACGATTTAATGAGTTAGGATGTTTTTATTTTTATTACCACGATCTTTCAAATTGTTTGATTGAACAGGTTTTATTTATTATAAAATTAATGTGAATTGACTCTCAAGTAATAAAAGTTTCATTATTTAAATTTAACCTTGAAGCAGCGATAAGTAAGTGGAAAATAAAGCAAATACTACTAGATATTGAATGGTTGTAAAAGTAGGGCTGCGTTTTTTTAAAAACCAATTAGTTTTAAACCTAAACTAAGATTTGTAATAGTTATTTATTTTTATAAAGAAACTAATTCAACGGTTCGTTCGACGTTATTTCCTAGCCACGTGTAAAAGCAAACTTCATAATTTCGTCAATGTTATTCTTGTTAGCTTGCTTGCGGTTTTCCAAGGACTCCGGTTCGACAGGTCGGTAAGATCGTGACCAAAGTTATGTTTTTTCTTGAAGTTTATTCTTGAGTTTGGAACCGTAACGACTTACTGCAGTTTTTATGTGGGTGTATTTACGTATTTTATTTTATATTTTAACTTTATTGATATTTTTTGTTTATGAATGAAATGAAAATTATGAAATATGAAATTAATATTTATCACAAACAAACACCATCATTTGTTTGATATCATAAATCAATGATTTAGAAATTGCAATAACTTTACTGTAGCATTTGTTGCAATGTTTTTGCTCTATATGCTGGAAATTGCAATCCTCTTTACCCAGACCTCCTTTAGTCACTATTCTTCTTTCATTTGCCCTTATCCCACTCGCAACGGGGTCGACGCAACATGCTTTTTAACACATGTGACAGAAAGATTTGGCTTGTAGTTTGCTTTACGCCCAACCCCTCTGGGGAGAAAACACACGCAGTCCCGAAACAAATATTTGTGGATCACACAAACGTTTGTCTCGGTGTTGGAATCGAACCCGCGGCCTTTTACAACCGGCTACTCGCCCACTGCGTGACGAAGGTTATCAGTGTGCCAAGGAGGCTGTCGTTCCCGTTTTTAGTCACTGGCAAACCTAACCCAGGGCATTTAAGAAAAGTTTAAAAGTTGGGTTTAAATAGTGTATTTGAATACCTTTCAAATGCAGTGCATTCGAGAACATATTTTGTATTAAAACTTCATATACCTACGGTGAGCAAAATCAATTTACAAACTGGCTCTTAAGAACAAGTTTTCGTTGTGCTGTGTTTTGAATTTGGAAAAGATATAATAATATGTCTCAAATTATGTATATTAGGAACTTATCAAGTTCATTTAACATTTAGAGTGGATTGCACCAATACATATATTATTATTTATAAACTACTAGCTGTCCCTCGCGGTTTCACCTGCATGTTACTGCCCTGCTCCCATGGGTCATAGCGTGATATACATACAAACCTTTCTCATGAATCACTCTATCTATTCCTGAAAATTGCATTAAAATCCGTTGAATAGTTTAAAAGATCTAAGCGAACAGACAGCGGAAGCGACTTTATTTTATACTATGTAAAGATACACACATATTGTCGGCTAAACTTACTGTAACAAGCAGTGGTTCACGTTCACCAAAGCCTGATACAATAACTTTATCGTTGACCGACGGATCGTGCAACACCCCTAAGTTATATCAAACATCAGGTCGGTTTTGCCTGAGCCTTCCCAAGTTTAATCTTGGTGTCCTCGTTCATGCTTCTCCAAGCGAGACACATTGTCTGAGACTGGTGCCTTGTATAATAAAGCTATCTAGAGATAAAAGAACGGTAGTTTATCTGTTAATTTGTGTAGGGATCACGTAAAACAGCTGAACGGATTTTGAGCAGGTTTCATTATGTTAAGCAAAACACTAGTAAACTTAACACCATTACACTTTAAACTGCTATTGCTTTAAAATATATTGAAGAAATAGTATATGGGCAGGTAGTCAGCAACTTTTTGTCCGAGAAAAAACATTCACGCAGGCTTCGCGCTTCACAAGTAAAAGCTAATATAAAATGTCGCCTGTAAGTAAGAGGTATTTAGAGATGCAACTAGTACACTCGCGGTTTGAGCTTATATCCGTTCCGTGATGTGATAGGAGCGGGATTTCAATCCCGCACAATTCTTTTTGATTACCTCTGTGACGTAAAAGTTATATTGGATTTTTCTATCACGAAATGCTCAACATCAGCCCGGAGTCTCGAATTTTGCGTGATATAACGATATGCTTGCCCCCTATCACATATTGGGACGGAAATAAGCTCGGCCAAATATAGGTGTATTACTTACACCGCTGCATACCCCTTCGGGGATTACAGTGCGTATGTATGTATGTCTTTTTAATTTGAAATATAAAGGTGAAGGTGGTCTTCAATTATTTGAATGATTTTCCAACCTAAAATATTTATTGGAGTAATCGGGCTATGTACTCGGGTATCGAGTAATATTTATTACATTGAGTAATAAATATTACTCAATGTTTAATCAGAGTAAAGACAGAATACGAAAAAGACAAAAACACGTAATATGACATTTGTATGACCATAAGCCGCTGAATATAAAATAAAGGATTATTCCAATTTATAAAAGTGCAATCGATGCAATCACGGTGAGACATAATGTCTGCGCCTTTTGTTTGCCAATTAGTTCGTTGACACAAACAGACCGAATGACACTAGTTTATGGTAATCTGCGACAGGCGCGGAATGACAATCGGTCGGAAACGGCGCACCACGTCATAGCAAGTCACCACTCGGCTCTGTACAAACTTTAATACATCTATTTTTGCAAATGAATGACACACGCTACTATTATCAACTAATTTTGCTTGGGTATTTGCATCCGCCTGAATAATATACAGTAGATAGATAAAGTGCTAGAATCACGCTGTAGATAATTTTATCTAAGAATATGTAAGATAAATGTAAGAATGGGCCGGGTCGATCAGGGCAGACGACAGTCTTACGGAAAATCTGCGTGAAATGGCAGCTTGCTGTTCTGTTTCGTACGGTCACGGTGAGTTAGATTTCCGGAGGCCCAAATCCTAATTCTAATCCACTAATTAATTATAATTAGTTTAAGGTCGGCAACACCCCTATGATTCTCCTGGTACTGTGTGCGTACATGGGCAGTAGAGACCAATGGGGTATTTGACTATGTTTTATTTTATACATTATTTTGTATTTATTGGATAATAATACCAATTATAAACTATTTTGCGAAAACAGAATTGAAATTGGTTAAAAAATGAGGTTGTTGTTCATGTTTTAAATATTGGTATGAGCAAAAGTGGGCGTGTAGTGGGAAAATCTCACTATCTCCCTCGCACGCGTGCATCGTAATGGCGAGACTTTGCTTGTGACGTAACATGCCATGTCGTGTATCCTTTTTCCGTCATGCGATAACTAACCCTTCCAGCAAATTGAAATGGATTGTAACTTATTTATTTTTTACTTAATTTATATAATTCTTTCATTAATAGATTTCGGGAAACGTAACTTATTGGTTAAAATAATAAAAAAAATCTAGTCAAATACCCTATTACTGTCAGATGACCCAGTTGCTCCTATGCCGGTCGATGCCATAGAAAAAAAACACTTATCCTCTGAGGAGTATTTCAAAATCAGTGTCGGAATACTGGATATTTCGTAGGCCTTGTCAATATTCTTTTTTTTTTGTATGTTTGGGACTCTATGCCCCACTCTCGTTCCCTCTATCAAGGACAAGGGATTTTGTACATTTTTTTATTTATTTATCACAGTTTTTTTTATAATCACTTATAAGCTTCTTACATTTCTATTTTACGTTACTTACATTTACATTAACTATTATATCTTAAGTCTATTCATCTTACTCTATACATAACTATTTTCTTAACCCTAAACTTACACAAACTAAATTTATATAATTAGTGTAATGATACTAACTATTTCTATTATTAACCTTACTTATTATAACTTTACAATATTTTATAAACTTATTTACTATGTACTTATTACTAACTATTCTATGTGTATTATCTATTTCTAGCTTATATTCTATTTCTAATTCTCCTTGTCATTATTCAACTGATACTGAGAATTTATTACTCTTAATTTTGGTCCTTGTGATTTATTTCTACGTTGTAATTTTGCACTGTCAGTTATTTGGAACGATTTTTCCAAGTTATGTTGAAAGTTACGAACTGTATAGTTAGTACTATGGTAAAATAATTCTTTTTTCACCAATATGTATCGGATTAAGATAAGCCATCTACGACAATAACGAACCTAGCTTCTTTCCGTACATTTTATCATTTATGAAGAACAAAACACGCATAGTAAAATGTATGTAATCTGTAGGTACCGTAAATACGTAGTATCTCTAACAGATAACATATATTGTATTCTTTCATTTAGAATGTGATTTGCACTCGAGTTCACAAAGTGTATTTTATAAAGCCAGAGGTTTCGAATTTTCGTATATTTTGTGCCGATATTTAAGCTAGCGCACTTTTAAGTCAACTAGAATAAACGGTATATAAATGTTTACTCAATATTTTAGCGTTTCATGTGTATTGAAATTCTTTTTATTTAAATATAAGGTAATAAGAAATCTAATTTCAGAACCTCTGCATGGTATGCAAGCTTTATTAAAAAATACCGTAGGTACATTCGTGTTATGTAATTAAGGATTATGTAGATGCGGATGTGTAACTATTTATGGTACTCATGGGAACAGACATTTTTATGACGGCACGACCAGCGCTCATTAATTTTACTGCGCAAACATGCTTTTTTCTATTTCTTATAAGTGTGTCATTTTTGTTTTTTTTTATACAAGAGGGTCGACCTCTATATAAGCATGTAGGTTGCCTGATAGTCAAGCGATGCCTAACGCCTATGAACACCCTTAACAAGTTTTCTTTATTAGCCTAAATGATGTAACGGACAGGTCTCTCCCTTGATGGAAAGCGCCATGCTTACTCATAAACAGAAGCGACACTTTAAAGAACTTTGAATAACAAAGCACTGCATAGCACTGGACTATGCTCGTCATCTACAGAAATAAGATGTTATTTCACTGGCTCAGTGTCCGAGTACTAGAAATGCGTGAATGCGTTGCTAAACGTAAAGGAATTCGGATTTGAAAGGGTAGATCGGATTCGGGCCTCCGTAAAACTCACACACCGTACCTAACGAACAACAAGCTTTAGGTCGGTTTTCTGTGAAACCATGATATTAAACCAGTCGAGCTGAGCTATTTATGCCGTAGACAAGTGTCTACAACGTGGGTCTACCATGAAAGTGTGTTGCCACGTGTGTAGGTATTTCAAGTTAGAACTTTTCTAAGATTGTGTATTCCTTAAATAATAATCGTTCATTCGTTTTTACGTTTATACGCATAATCATCCTTAATAGTGTGTCTATAAATGAAAATGAATACGATTTATAAGCAACCGTACAGGCATGCTTGGTATGTGACTGGCATCTAATTGCGGTAATAACATTTCATCCATAGGCTGTATAATTTTTATTCCTTGGTCTGTTTTTAAAAACGCCTCGCGTTCCATATTCAATTTTCAAAATAACACGAGGCAAAATTCTGTTCCGCAAAAATACTTACCCAAAATGAGCTGAAATTGAAAACCTTATGCAATAAGCGGGAACACGAAAAACCTTTTTGTTAAGCCGTATTACCGCGGGCACGGGCACTTTACCTCGTTCCATGGCAGAAGTTACTGCGCCGTTATCCTCCAGTGTTTGACATAACGCGATTAAAATAATCTTTACATGATTATTCACATTAAAAGAACACGTGCCGACTAGGAAGATCTTTATAATGTAATTTAAATTTATTGCATGTGTTGTGGGAAGTCGTTGCAGTCATATTTTCTCAAGGAAATGTTTACAAGTTGTGTGTTATTTGAGTAATTATAGGTGCTTAAGTATATTAATGTTATTGGCAAGCCCTTTTAATTGATAATAATATCTTCAGGTAGCATAAGAAGGTTGTAATCTTTGTATATAAAAAATTCGTGTCACGTTGTTTGTCCGCGATGAACTCCTACACTACTGAACCGATTTTAATCAAATTTTGCAAACGTTTGCAAAAGTTGCAAAAGGTTTGTATTAGGTTAACATTTCTGTAACTTTGACATACACGTGAACGCGAATTATGCGACTTATGAACAAATTACTAATGTAACAGTTTTGTAAGTTTCTTACTGTAAATGTTGTTAAAACACGTAAGTTGTAACTTTAAGTAAAGGTGTAAGTCAGCCATAGTCAGGTTTATCATAATTTATTTAAAATAAATCAAAAAATATTTTAAGTAAAAATTAAGTATCTTTACATGTATGAAATACTTTTTGCTCCACGCTTCAAGCAGATCAAACGCTGGGTCAGTCAGGTGTTGTTTGTTTTGTTTAATTATTTATGTGAAAATAAATTGGCTCTATTAATCAACAGTGTAAAGATTAGACGGGCCGTATAATTGGGCTTGAGGCCCGTGTAGGTATCGAAGCCTTTGATATTAAATAGATAAATTAACAGTAATGGTTAGCAGTACATTATTAGGTGTTAGATCTGTCTCGAGCGAAGATCCACTTGTGTGGGTTATGCCGCTTTGTCCATTTCTACCACCAAAGAAAAAGGTGTAAGCAGTGTATGTACTCATTAGTTATTTCTTTGTGTAATCATTAGTTCTTTATTGGATGTAATTGTGATTTTATGTTGGCACGATATATATTATGGTGTTATAAACACTAGTGCAACGTAATTAAAATGCAAACGCAATCCGTTACAATTGAGCAATACCATTATTACATTATTACTAGATACCGGATGCCACCAAGTACGCGTACATACCGTTTTTAATTCAAACTATTAAAAAATATGTTTCGTAATAATTAAATAAAGAGCTCTAGTGTAGTATAAAATGGTGTTAATAATATAAAAAATCTACACCTGAATTATACACGTCCTACTGCTGGACACGGCCTCCTCTACTCCTCTCTTCTAGGTTTCAATCATACTGACCTAATGCGGATTGGCAGACTACACATACCTTTGGAATTCTTATGAAGAGCAGGTAACCTGGCCTTTCTTAACCTGTATGCAGGTTGCCTTACGATTCCTTCAGAGTTAAAGCAAGCAATAAGAATAATACATACGTAATTTATAAAGGTCAGAAATGCATGCTCTTGGGGCTAGTTTTGAACCTGCGACTTTAGTCTTGACAGGCAGTTCCACTTCCCGCTGAGCTATCATTTCTTCATGATGGTAGGTGTTGATAAGGTATTTAAATGTATTTAATATACCTGCGGTAGACATTTAGTATTAAATAAATCTCAGAATTTATAATTTACTAATAACAATCAGTAAATAACAGCAAGTAACGTAAACTATCTGAGGCAAATTTTACAGCTATGGAAAATGTACTATATTAGAGGACGTCAGTAAAAAGAACGTGACTTTGGCAAAGTTCATTAATAAAAACAACGCGACTTTGGTTTAACAATTTACACATATAATTGACATTGTAGAAGGTCCTATTACTGAAGCATCTCAGTGGGTTCAACATACATACATTTTCAACAAAATTATTCCGTACCTGTTGGTACACGTTCAACTGTGGGTCACCTTTCCATTCCCTCTATTCTGAAATGTATAATTCAGGCAATGTAGTCCACAGATCATAATTCAACAGCGTAATATATTACGGTTCGCGTGACCTGTTTGTTTATGATCCACCTACGAAAATGTGAGGTGAACTACATACTCGTACATTTTGTTTCTAACTCACGTTTACCTTTTACATCTCTGTAGAGCGTTGTAAACATTTACCTACTATGTTTTATCTGATTAATGTTTTGAGTTTCTTATGATTGGAACATTGACAACTATAATAGATTTTCTCACCATGATACGGTGGCAAAAACAAAATCAAATCAAAATGAAAAAATGGGAAGTATTATAATTTCAATTGATACCTTAAATATCAACTTAGTTTCCCAATTTCTGAAGTAAATTGAATTTTAGTTAAAAATATTTTGTGTACAGAACTCAAAATCAGACAACCTTTCCTATAATACATATTTTTTTGCTGAAAAATATTCAAATAATTATAATTCAATACATACAGCTCTACAAAAATGTATACACGAAGAGTTTCAAAGTCACATAATATCTAATTGTGTTTTAAATGTCGCGCAATAAGGCGAATTAATTTATTTAAATATGTCCATCTGATAACCAGAGGATAAGCGTAACGTTGTCACGGACTAAAATAGTAACACATGTTGATTACTAGTTGGAGAATAATAATTTAGGATGGACTAACAGTTCATGTCTAGTTCGTACATAAATTATCTATGTTTTTAATCTAAAGGTCATTGGACGTGTTTTTATAAATACACTTTTTTTTAAGTTTCTTGAGATATTATAACTTGTTTCGGCGTCAGTGTTATGTTACTCAACTCTTTCGAGAATTAAAATATAATCATGTTTGCTAAGTTTTTTTGATTCGAGCACGACGAAGTGACTGCATTACAACTGATGGTAAGCGCTGTGCAGTCCAAATAAATAATAGTAAAAAAAAAACTAGCAGGCACAGGGATTAAAGGATATACCCCTATACCCCCAACGAACCATCAAATTATGTCGCAAGCTCCTAGGGAGAACCGGCTGCCACACTGGCTGATCCTGGAACGCGATCCATACAAGGTGGGGGCACTACGGCAGGTTTTAACACCATGGATAACAGATGGAGGAATTCAGACACAAACAACACTCCACATGACCGTTGTATCGTCCTCGCCGTCGAGGACCTCGCCACGTTCCCCAACACCCTAACCCTAGTACCGGCCCGCGAGCCGATCATGATGATTAGTTTTAAAACTCCTAATATCAGTAATCGCAGATGTCTCTGCCTTCTCCGAGCATTCTAAGATGAGGTTCGTACTCCACAGGGGGTGCCCTCAGCGTGGTCGCTTAAATGTAAGGGTTGAGAGCGCCTAAACGCTCACTCAAAAGTCCGGGGAAGCTGAATACAGCCGCCTACCATCGAGCTATCAGCATTGCGTCACATAAGACAAAAAAGAAACATATTTTTCAAACAGGTGGCAAAATACTCTCAAAAATAAAATGGTACAGTGTGCACAAGTGCACACAACGCGGTGAGTCGAGATGAATACGGCGCGACGGCGACGCGGCGCGGTCACGTGGCATGCAAGAAAACAGTTTCTTATACGACTTCACGTAAATGATAATCACGTTGCATTGTGAAGATAGCAATTATCCAGATTTAAAGATGACAATGATTGTTAAGCCACAATCCCGTGAAAACGATATATATTTCTTGGAAGTTAATAATTCTGAAACCTTTTTTACCATAAAATGTCACACGTTTTTCTGTGACACAACCATGACAGTGATATGTGCTATATGAAGCAGTAAGATATAGATCGATTAAATAACCCAAAAAACGTTATAATAATATAATATAGTTTCTCATAACAACAGGTTGTCTTAAAGTAAATAAATATTGCCTTATTAACACAAATGGCTCTACATACATTAGTTGAACTTTACCTGGCGCCCACAACCCGCCCACTGCTCACTGCGATGCATCTTCCTTATTAGTATTCCGTAGCTATTTACACATTAATCTAAATTTATGATTCTTATTTAATACTGGTATTACCAAAATTATGAAATAGTTTTCTCCATTGTTAAATTTGTGGTTATATTGCTCAGACAATTTATTTATTAAAATGAGCTTCGACTTTATGGCTGATTAATAAATTAAATGATAATATGGTATAGTTTATTGCGCAATAGCTTCAGTTGCCAGATATGCTGGTATGTCTAGTGAACTTCACTTTTTATACTTTTTAAAACTTGTTTCACACGATAAAATTATTTTCGAATAGCTTAATGCTTTAACTATATGCATTTTGTTTTACAAATTACTAACTACTAAATTAACCAATATGGCTGCGCACATAAGGACCATGGTTACGGGATCACTGTGAAGTATTAGTCGATTGTTTTTATTGATGTGGTATCCTCATTGGTCCAGTGGCAGGATAAGCTCAGTTACCGGGGAGATCTTGGGTTCAAATCTCAGTTCGGGCAATAACAATTTGGGTTGAGATTTTATTTCGAAAATCCACTAACATGGGTGGCCTGGATGTTGCCCTGGAATACGTGCTCAATATGCCGATATGCTCATCACAAAAAAAAATAACGATTATCAAGTGC
The DNA here is from genome assembly GCA_949126905.1 of Amorpha juglandis. NCBI lineage: Eukaryota > Metazoa > Arthropoda > Insecta > Lepidoptera > Sphingidae > Amorpha > Amorpha juglandis. The sequence continues at coordinate 20,755,551 of OX421365.1, forward strand.
CTTTGTCTCGGAACACATGACGGGAAAAACTTACTCAGGTGGAGACGCGAGCAAAGGCTGTAGTAACAAACAAAAAGCATCTAAAACCCTTGTTTAAATGCCATTATTAGAACTAAACTACTAGAAAACTTTATTGGCTTTATTAAATTTATTGTGAATTCGAAAAAATACATTGAAACTAACAAAAACACTTTGGAGTATTGTAGTTTTTGCGACTATTATTAGGAAATTATTTAGCAACGTAGTTTTTCAGGCATCGACCCTGAGGTCCGTGAGCTATTATCCGATTTAAAATTATTTAACTATGTACTCTAAAATGCAGTGTTGAATCAGATGTCAAATATCGTCGATGAATTGTATAAAAAGGCCACAAAACTTTCCAAAAGAGTTGGTTTATTCTTTTTTTATAGCATAGGCCTTCAAACGAGCAAATGGGTCACCTGATGATAAGTGATCTCCACCATCTATGTACGCCCACATCACTTACCACACAATACCAGATTATATACCACTTCGATTTGTGTCAGTTCAAAAATATTGCGCATGATTCAGAACTTTATAGATACCCATTGAATTGCTAGATTTGAAGCATTAGGTGTTTTGAATGTATAGTGTATTAATCTAATAGATTTTAAACGCACAAATACAAATCGGTATGACATGACTTTCTGCTTCGAAACACAACTTTGCAGAAAAATGGCCTTATCCGCCTTTTTTACAAACCAGTGATAATATGGCCATGGCCCGGCAAGAGAGTATTGGCCACTCTGGTTACTTATCTGGGAAAAATTCTATTTAAATTAAAACATTTAAAAAAAATCGCATTAGTCAATCGAAAAAAAAATAACATACTTGAGTACATAACATAATACACTTACCCACTAAAACCGAAGGCGTGAAACCGTGGCGAAATGGCGGTGCAATGATAACCTCAATTTTTATAATTGATGCAATGCACAAAGCAAAACTCTGAACCTTGTTGATTTACGAGATACAAAAGTGTACCACGAATCGCGAGATCTTAAGGTTGCACAAACATGTACCGTTGCAGAGCTGTCGCGAGTTGTCTATATTGTTATACTTGTATTATAGCCCACCAGACCGGTCCAGACCGGGTTAATATTGTCGCCAACGCGTTGGTTTGCGTTCGGTGCACCATTGTTGTATAAAGCTAGGAAAACGTAAACCGATATTGTAATTTGCGACTTACGTGGACATGAGTCATCGGACAGTATAGTATACAGTGGTATAGGTGCATCGGCGGGCTGAGTCACCGATTGTGAATCAGGAACGTGTCCTGGGAACGCCTGCATGAGTTTTCTTATTTGTAATACTATTATAGGAATGCTTTGCGATAATCAAACAATCTAATTCGGACCGGGCGTCATGGCCGTTGATACTTTGACTAATGGATGTAAATAGAGACAGGAGGAAAATTCATTTTTCTTTTTGAATTGTATACTGTTTGCTCATGTTTTTAATGGATATCAGTATTTTTAACGCAGTCGGATAGTTATTATAGTTCTGGATTTATTAATGTTAAAATTTTCTTTACGGTTGTAGTATAATAGGTTGTAAGCTATGATAAGGTCGGAGAACCTAAAAAATCTGACGTTTTTGGCGAATGGTTTTAGTGTTGTATGTTTTTTCTTACATTATCAACTACTGACAAAAAAGAGCGGTGTTATAAGTTTGTCCTTTCTATCTGCACATTTTGTGTGTGTGTGTGAGTGTGTCGTGTATCTGTCTATAGCATCGTCGCACCTAAACGAATGAACTGATTTGAATGCATTTTTAATCGAGATAGTTCTTAGCTATGTTGGAATAAAATCTATTCAGCCATATAAAAATTACCGGTCTTATTACAAAACGAATTCTAACTTTAAATTAGGTCTATATTAGCCAGTTTATGAGGATTGCCAGTTACTAGTTGTTAGACACCTAGTTTAAAGTAATAATACGGTTTGTGTTAACACCTTATCTATTTTTAATTAGTATGACAAATTATTTCACACGTAGGTATTCTAATTGCGACTTTTACAATCATGGTAGCAGAAACAGTATGTGACTAGGACCTACCTGGCTCACTGGAAAAATTAGGTTAATAAGACTACTAATTTAATTAATTCATTAGTTTAGCTGAACATAATTTTAATGACGTGCGTTTTAGGTAAAGTATATAACACTAATCGAATGTGCGACCCCAGTCATGCAAACGAACGGCGCATCCATTAACCCGCCGCACCTACATATTTCTGATAAGGTTAATTAAAATTAATTGAATTGTTATTCCCTGAAAGCTGTGTAATATGACTCACAAACGCCAGGTCTCCGGGAAAGGACGGATCTAGTCAATTATTTGGGGGACGGACGGATTACACTATATTAACCTCAAAAGACACACTACACGGCCATGACTGACAGGTTTATAGTGATTTTGGTTATATGTATTATATGAGTGAATGATAATTGTGAGGATTTAAAGAAACTTTATGATTGGAATTCTGTTTATTTTTTAGCCAAAAGCACGTGAGAACTGGTTAACGTTATTTAATGTTGTACCGTCTTCTCGTGAGCCCTCTTCTCCATATTACGTTATTATTGGTTGACAGAAGTCATATTATGTTTAAATAATTAAGGTTTTACCTAAGTGATGTATCAACACTATAACAATGATAATAAAATCTTACATTCATAATAATTATGTTGTTATTCAAATAAAGGCATGCGATTTTTTATTTATGTTTATAAATCAGTGCAAGGATATGTGAATTTTTATTGAGTAAATAAATGACCAATTATAGTGCCACGATATTAAATAAATTCGTCAAATCAATAATTCTCCTGAATCCGGCCCATGGGTGTAGATTAAATAATTAGGGAGTAAAGCTTGGGGACCGAGCTCGGACAGCCACACGACGGGTCCACCCCTCTTTACACTTGACCCATTTCTCATGTTATTATCCACACGACAGCACCAACATGGACATAAAGAACATAGATGATAATTTTATAAATATGATATTTGGCTACGTTCCTTTATATAAGTTATGAAAATAAAGGAAAGGACATTGTCAAATTTGGCCTATGAATCAACACACATGAAACATTTACTATAATTATTATTATTATTTATAATGTACATTATAATTATTTCAATAGAACGGACACTTTTTAATTTCGAAGACAATTTAAAAAGTATTCACTTCCGTCATAGTCCTCGGTATTATAATTTTTGGTTCAAATTCGGGTTTTTAATAGGCAAAGGTATTGTAGCTCATACAGCCAAGTCTTTGTAACAGCACTCTTAATAAAAGTTTGACACAGACAAACGTCAGTATTTTCAAAACTCAAGTGTTGAGAATACTGACGCTTGTCTGTGTAATTAAAAACCATTATTTTATTAACCATGATTATGGTTTTTAGTCACAAACAGTCCGATATGATGTCGCGGAACCATAATACGGCTTGTCAAAATGATTTTTTTAATTTATTTATGGCTTCGCATTGTTATGCATTTCGCCAATGACAAGTGTAATAATTATTCTCAAGTCTTCACAAGAACGATGAAATATCGGTGTGGAAGTTTTCAAGGACTTGTTGGAGTTTTGGTGTGCATTCTTTCCAGTACGATACTTAATTCACTTATTTCAATATTTCCATACACTGTTCATCGCCGTAAATGTTTATTGCACAAATCCACACCACTTTTATACAACAAACACAACATTAAACTAGTTTTTGAAATAAATTAAAATCAGCGATGAACCGCACTGTCAGAATTCCCGCCAAAACTCCGTCAAAATGAATTAACAGATGACAACATTTGACATTTGATAGTATTTATTGGCCTAATTATAACCTCAAAATCCGAAAGTATTTTATTTATTTTTCGGAATTCTCAAGTGTCCGTAGTTTTAATTTAGTTTCAATCAAATATATACATTATTTAAAACCCAAAAAGTAAATTCACCTCCCTGTTGGTTCTTAGGCCAACTATGTATGGACGACGAACAATGTCCTTTATAAATAAACGTAAGGTTGTAAAATGATTTCAGATGATCTTTTTAAATTTGTAGATCGAAAGTGAGATAAAAATTAGTTTTTATTTTTGAGAATTTCTAAGAAATTATCATTTGATTTCAATTTTATGCAACCAAAAAATCTGACTATTATAAACATATTTGTTCACATCCTTGAGTTTACTACATGTCGTGTGGAACCGTCAAATAATTTAATATTATGGCCCATTATAAAGCTCTTTTAGACAACAAACTAATTCTGTAAACCAAATCTCGGACTTTTAATTATTACATAAAATATAAAGATATCAGTAAGAGTTAGACGACATTATTATGTCATAAATTGTCTTTTTTTCTTATTAGCAACCATGTTAATAACAAAAAGAAGACAATTTATTGATCATGTCAAGTTTTGTTCTCCTATTTAGATCAGCGTGGGTGTCTAACAATAACAGAATCCTTTGTTTACATCTAGATGGCCTTCGGTATGCCAATTTTCAGACCAGAATTTTAATTTTATATTATGTAGAAGTCATCGATAATTTTATGCATTTAAAAAAATATTATGATTCTTAGGAAAGACAAGATACAAAATTATGTTTTCATGACTATTTTTCTTTTCGAACTGGTTCATTTGTATAGAAAAAGTTCTTCATAAAATATTAGTAGGATTATATGTGACACAATCGAGCCGCTCGGAGCAATACCGCCAATAAAATACGTAATATTATAATACCAAAAATGAAAGTAAACATTTACATAATAGATAAGAAAGAAAACATCATTCGAAAATATTTTTATGCAAATAAGTTGGTGGCGTGGCCATTAAAAAAAATTCAATAATTTCGGAATTATGATCTCGAACAAGACTAGAAAACTGACTTTTTAGTTTTACATCATCATTATCGTTAAATTTTGAGTTGTGGAATTTTGTGTTGTGTTCCTAGGTTTGGACCATGATTTCGTCATGATAGCTTTTAAATTTTATGAACTATATAATAGTTTAACTTTAATATAACTTTACACTAACTAGTTACTATGGTAACCTTTATAATGCGAGCTATTTAACTATTTAAAAGTTAGTCTATATTTTTTTATAAGAACTGTTTGATTTGTATACCTATATTACCTATTAAACGAACAGCATGTTAAAACGTGCAAGTAGTTAGAATGTCATTTGTAATACGAAATTTGTCCTTAAAGCGATAGTGTCTCGTCTCACGTCTGGATCTAAATTAGATCAGAAAAACGACGTCGAGACGAATCTAAGTATACACTTTCAAGTACAAAATTACCGCATGAAAATATGGCCAGAATATAAAATGTAATGTATGTTCCAAATATATTGTATTGGATTGTTTTAGAATCAGTACTTCTTTTTGTAGAAAAAATACGTGTTAAACCTTATAAAATGTAGTTTAAAAGGCACCTAATAAATCCAGTTAGCTTGATATGTAATACGTTTTAAGGAAGCTATCAATAATTTAAATAATAAAGTTAACATTTCTGTCCAGGCCATTTCGTATAATATATTATTCATATTATGATTTTATGCACATCGTTTAATGGACTAGTTAACAAAAAGATACATTTTAAATCGTTTCCGTGACATTTCTAGTATTTTTACCAAACTCCAAAGGTAACGGGGGCCGAGGTCGCAAATTGATGACATTTGGACGGTCCGCGCTCACGGTCGATACGAAATTTTTACGTTCACTGCACCGTGTCTAATCGGTCTAATTGTGTCATAAATTGACTATTTTGATGGAAGGTTGTGTTGAATAAACTGGAAATGCTTTTATCCGAATAAAGTTAATAGAATTTATCGAAACCATAAATCTCGTAGAGGAGAAACATTTTATTTTTAGAAGAAACCAAACATTAATGAGTTATTAATATTCTGATATCTCCTAGAAACCGCATTCATTAGCTCTGGAGGATATTTTTAATACCGAGCTGGTTATAGCGCTTGAAAAATGTTAATGATTAAATAATCTCTTTTTTAAATTAATTTTGCGCTGGACAAATAATAAAATCTAGCAAATTCCTGAATAGAATTTTGTAATGTAATATAATGTAATATTATATTATAATATTAGGTTTATTTATTAGTCGCTTTTTGCGAACTCCAGTTATTAGCACCTCGATGCTATCGTGAGTTTAAGATACAAAATACGTATATTACCGTCATTAACGTCTTATTATCGAGGTATGCGACACACATACGCCTGTAGATAAGACTAAACTAAGCCATTTAAATAAAAAAAAAAACAGTTCATTTAATTACAGTACGTCATCAATCATCTTACAAGAGATTTAAGCCCAATTAGAGTTAAGAAAATACTACATTGCGCAAGGATTATCAACTAAAAGCCGATTATGATTGTGTGGGTGTAACGTAAAGTAACAAAATATAAAAGAAAACTAAAGCCAAACGATGCACTGTGTAATCGAAGTGTCGAAGTAAGTTGCGATTGCGCGCTAGGTGCACGGCGCGGCGCGGCGCGGAGCAGTGCGCACGCGGTCCGATTTCTGTAATTTGTGCCCGATACGGTCGCCTCGTATTACTCTGCACTCGCAATCTCGTTTAGTTTTCTAATCGCTTTTATTGCATTTTTACCTGTGTGTTAGACTAGATGAGTAATAGTTTTTGCGACGTAAGAAAGTTAGGCTAGCACATTTTACCCATTCGGTGTTGCTAGGTATTATTTCTACAATTTAGCAGAAATTATTGCTTTGAATGCAAATTGGTATTTTTTTTCAGGACAAAAACAAACGAACGACCGATTAAAATTGTGATTACTTTTGCTGATTTGGACACAGCTCATTGAACCGCGTCGTCTGCTTATTGCAACGGTATACGTCAAATTATATGGATTAGAGGGTACCGTACCGGCGACATTTATTACACTTAATTTGTTTATTTTAAGTTGTGTTTTGCAATTATTGTTTTTATTTAAACAAGTGTTTATATTATTAAAATAGTACACGTTCACGTACTATATCCACGGTGTTATACAAGCAAAATACACAAGGAAGTAATTATACATCTTCGTGTGTTTTATTACATGTGTTACATTGCTGACATTAAAAATTACAACATTAATGTTTTGGTACAATAAAAGATCTTGTAGCGACCTTTGTAATGAAACATAAAAAGTATAGCAGCAACTCTTTGACGTTAATTTATATTGTTATTATTATCATCAACAACAAATGTATCCTAGTTAGTTACTATAAAAATAACTTAATTTGAAAATTGGTTGTTGTCGATCGCGTTGTAGGCTGCAGAGATAAAATTACAAAAATGAAATTGATTCTATAGATCACAGTAGCTCATGTCGATATCCTCGGAGGCAGAGGCAAGTAGAGAGCTCTCTTCGAGATTCTTTTCGACAATATTATTTCCAACCCAGGATGTGATAGATTCTAACCCATTGCCGTATATACTCATTCGTTTAATTAAAAAAAAACTTGAAGCAAAGAATTGCTTAACATGGGGTATCGTGATTATAATCATGCTTAAAGTTCTACAATAAACTAATTTGAGCGTGATCTTAGAGCCACAGTCTATAATTTTAACGTCGACGAAACAAAACGAAGTGAGTTACGGAAACAATGGCGCCAGCTAGGTAATACCTTAACAACGTAATATAAAAGATAATAAGCACGAATATGCTGTAATGTGTTGAAAATACACTTGAATTTCCATAATGTTGGTTAAGAATTGAAACTTATCTTGCATTGGGTAAGCGCGGCCTAATAACTTAGTTAAAATACGTTAACGAAGAAAATATACACCGTGTTAAATTTTCAAAATTAATGTAAAAGTCTACAAATTACAGCATCTGTAGAGCAGTGGGTGGGTAGTCGGCTATGAAGCGGGTTCGATTCCCGCACCGAGACAAATGTTTGCGTGATACGCAAATATTTGTTTCGGTTCTGGGTGTGTTGTCTTCCCAAAGGGGTTGACGTTAGACAGACGGCTGTCATGTCTATGTTTAAAAAATATTTACGTAGTTTTCAAAAGATGTCCCATATCTAAAGGACTGTGGATATTTCAGCAAGAGATAGATAGATAGTAGTTTCTTTAATGTAATTACTTCATCGGTTATTCATAAATTAGGAGGTAAACAAGTTTCTCTTTGTTACGTCCAAATCTTTCGTCATATTATGTAGGTTTTATTGTTTTTTTGCTTGCCGGGTCTGGTTTTATATGTAAATCAGTAGTTTAAGCGAACCCGAGACGATCAATGGCGATGACGATCAGTTGTGAATGTGCTACGTTATTGACAATTGCAATTGAAGTGTTATTGATGCAGTTTTCAATGTGTTTGCGTTCAAAAAAATCGCTATCCTCGATATTACGTGGGATATCCGCCACCTTTGCTTTCACTGTTATCAGACTAAGCGTTAAGATAAGCGTTTACTGCTACTTACTACAATTATTTGTGCTGCTTACTATAATTATTTCTATTGATTCGGGTTGTAAGTTTAATTGCAATCAGTTAAAAATATAGTTGTTAATCATTATCGATATAAAAAGGGAGAAACAAAATTAATTCTAGACTCTCGAGGCGCAATCGGAGCTGGTTTAGCAACAAAATTGAATTATATTTATAAAGCGGCAAGGCTTTTATAACACAATATTAAGTTGACTGGTTTTCCTTGAAGGCGAGTAGCAAAGTTCACGCCGATTTGCTCTCACAATAGACACATTTGAGTGACCGAGCTTGCCTGTGACGATGTTTTGAGGTCACAAAAACTTGCGGCTTCAATGAGTTCCAAATGAAGCCATTAACATTAATAACAACTTACCGAATCGATGCCGATTGTTGATGAATATCGTTTTGATATTAATGTCTCGGAATTTCATTATTATTTGATTGGAGGAAACTTCTAAATTTTTTGCACAATTTTAAGACGCTGGAACACGTCATCAAGGTAAATAGTGTATGATTTTCTTGGTCTTATGACTCATAATGATACATAGGTCCATTAGCGACTGATACATTATTATGCGACGCCTTTTATAGATGGAGTTTATGTTTTTGCTTCGTGTTACGAGTATTTCTCAAGATAATTTCAGAATTTAAAAACATAATAGAAGCTCAATAAGCGATTAATTAAATATTAGCATAAGTATTCATTTTATATTTAGACTTGAAATGCAAATAGATGAATAATAATATGTACATGAAATAAATGAAAACTGGGCCAAGTGAGTACAATGATAATATAACCAAACAGGTTGCAAAACGGTCACACTTCGTAGACTCGCGTTCTTAGACTTATTTCAGTTTACAATCTCATTATTACGTTTGGCCATTAAAACAACTTTTATATATACAAGAATAAAGTTAAAAATCAAAAAACTTATAACTTTCAATTAATGCTATATCATGATTTTTCTTGTTAGGATCATTGTCATACTCGGTCCGATTTAAGAAGGTCTGTGACCAGTGAAGGCTGTTATATACGCCGCAGGTCCTCAATAGTTGGACAATGCATTATCAATTTGCGCTGTTGTGGCTGGATTCGTGCTGATTGCACACGGATATTCATACGTGAGCATTGTTAATTGGCACACGAATCGACTGAAGCTAATTTATAATAGAAAATATTTTTTATTGTCTTTACCGTCTTTTTAGTTTTGGCATAACTAGTTTTTGCCGGTGACTCTATCAGTCATACCTACCGATTTTGGTAATCAGATTGTTATTTGTGTTGCAGTAAAGAAGTTCATTTTACTAAACGCCATAATTCAATAAGAAAACTCAGCATATTTAACAAATAAAAGAAAGTACATACTGAAATGCGCTTAAAATAAATATAAAATTAAATAATAAATATAAAACTAGCTTGATACACATTGCAGCAAAGCAGCGATGAAGATGTAGCACAGAACACAGATTTGTACCGAAAGAACAATTACTTAAAATTATTAACAATTACTTATAAAAAACAAAGAAGGGCGTAACGAAACGAAACATAACGCAGCTATCATATACTTGTGCGCTTTCTTTTAGAATCTTTCTATCACATATCTGTTGCGTTATGGCGCATGCAACATTGCACGTGTCAGATATAAAATTTTATGATAGCTCACAGCGCAAACAACAAATGGAGAGTGTGACAGTCATAAGTTGGCCGTGGTAAGACTAGCAACTAATTGAACACGTATTTTTTTATCTTTTTATTTACACTGTCAAAGTCATGTAATGAGCGTTAAACAGCGCCACTGATCTTACCATCTTATAGTCTTCGCACTACACGGTGATCCGAGAAAATGAGACCTAAGAAGGAAGATGAAAGCGCACGCGTAAGGAAGGAACGCGTGGAGGAATTCAGACACAAACAACACTCCACACGACCGATGTACTGTCCTCGCCGCGTATCCCGCGGCCCCGACCCTACCGGCCCGCGAGCCGATGATGATGATGATTGATGATAAAACTACCCAATATCAGTAATCGCTCTCTGCCATCTCCCAGTAACCGTCCTGAGCCGAGGTTTGTACCGCACAGGGGACGCTCACCCGAAACTCCGGTGAAGCTGAATACAGCCGACTAGCGTCGGGCTTTCAGCGTTGCGTCACATAAATAAATAAAAAAAAACGCACGCGTAAGGATGACGTCTACGAAAAATGGATACACAACGCGCTGTGAAAGTGCTTGCGGTACAATCTAAAGTAAAAAATAATCTTTGTTTTTTTATTATAGGCCAGCAAACGAGCAAGTAGATCTAGTGGTAAATGATCTCCGCCGCTCATAATACCAGGAGAATCATAGGCGCATTGCCGATCTTAAGGAAATAAGATAATTAAGGAATTAGGAATAATTAAAGGACTCTAATTTTTGGGCTTCCGGATATCTCACTTATCATAAGAAACGCAGTAGCAAACCTCTACTCTACGATGGATTTCTGTGAGACATTGGTAACGCCTCTGTAGGGCCGGCCCATTCATGCGGTATAACTACAGTGTGGCTCTACCACCCAAAAATTCTAGGAGAAAAAGACGACATTGTTTTTCTCTAATTCTATACCTAATAGTTTATAATATACAATTGTGCCCCATCTGTGAAATGGTACTGGTACCTAGTAATGTCACAAAATACGAAACCTTATAAAAATGATTTCAATCACAGGATAAGCTATAAATCTATTTCGTTTAACAAAACCATTGTTTACTAGTATTATTAAAAGAGCTCCAATTATATCTGGTTATAAGAAGTTAAATCTACAAAAAGGGAAAGTCACACCCTCTAGCGTCGTGATAGTTTAACAAGAGACGTTCACGTAACGCTACCGAAAGCCTCTTAATTATTGATTCGCTCTCCTACTTTCTATCAAGCTAAATGATTCCGTTTTACAGTACAACCCATTTACGTAAGCTCCATTATCTGGGTTCACGTAGATGTTGCCAGAACAAACATAGCAATACTAAAATGTTGTATCGTACTCAATATTGTCGTAGCTTCTTTGTAAGGGATAGAATCTCAGAGTGGTAGAGCCACGCTGTAGACAGTTTTGTCTACAGCATGAATGGGCTGGCTCGTCCGGGTCATTACCACTGTCTCACAGAAAACCGACATAAAGTAGCGGCTTGCTGCTGCGTTTCGCACGGTGAGTGAGATATCCGGAAGCCCAAATCCCCTCCCCTTCCCAATCCCTAATTATCCGTTTCCTTTAAGGTCGGTAACGCGCCCATGATTCTTCTGGTGGTGGGCGTACATGGGCGGTGGAGATCACTTACCATCAGGTGACCCACTTGCGCGTTTGCCGGCCAATGTTATAAAAAAAAAATCGCGATGTAGCCAGTTTTGTCAACATAACTTGACAGATCGACCAGTGTGGTACCATTATTTCACAGAGAAGTAGTAGTAAGTGTAGTGACGTTTTATTTGTCCGCACGTCCCAAGAATTCCATTAAGGGTAAGGGGTTTACGTTCTGGAATAGAAGTTTTTATTGGCACTGGCGATCATATACCATTAGGTGACGTACTAAGTACTTCAAAAAATGTTGTCCTCTCCCGTGGGTCTGCTATGAAGTACACCTATGCATACATAATAACAAACCCAAACAACGCTGTATATACATATATACGATAAGTTCTAGTTTAGACTCACCGGCCTTAAAACAAAGGCCAGTATACGATATGCTAGGTCTCTAGTATATGTTATAGAGAGGTCGAACTGTCTAATACAAATAACATCTTAATATTTTTAAATAATCATTATTATATTGGTACAGCGAAGTAACTACTCTGCACTTGATGGTAAATACTTAGTAAGTGTAGTATGTAATGCCGCCTGTAAAGAAACGTTGCCTCCCTCGTTGGTCGACAGAATTATGGCATACTGAACTTCTGGATTTACAGAGGCAGACCCGGGAACACGTCTCGCCAGAACTAGCTTCTCAATGTTGAGATGAAATGCTGTAAACGGGCGGGGGTTGTTCCACATAGAATACTCACTCGGGCGGAGCCGCAAGTAAAAGTTAGTGATATATAAAACAACACAACTTTCTGTCAACCGTCCAATACCGAGGTCAAACAAATTTATGAACGAATGCAAGTCAGAAATAGAGATAGATGCTCAATATATAATCTGTAAAGCTCAAACTCAGTATAATTTCATCTAGTGGGAGAAAGAGTTAAAGGCATGTTTATATTATAAAACAGTTTTTCGTTCGATAATGTCGTGGATGGATACAAAAAGGGCTTAATGTCAAACGGACGTTCCATTTCTCGTGATTAAATAAATTTATAAATTTAAAAAGATTACATACTAATAGTTACCTTCCGAGTAGCGTAACCTGAAAGTAACTTGATAAAGTCAAAAGTTACTTAAAAGGTTACAAAAATTACTTTCTGGGAACGCTGGAGCTACTATTTATGTTTGGTTTACATACATCAAGTACCCTCCCACCAGCAATAAGTATGGAAATGGAATAAAGTATGAAATAGTTAAAACTAGTATGGCCATTAGTGGATTCGCTATGTGTAGGCGGCTACTTCCATTTAAGCTGTGTTTAAAAGATCGCGCGGCTAAATGCGGATCCACACGGTTCGATTTTAGTTGGTCAATTAACTTGAATCAACATAACCTATATGTTTTTGCTGATCAATTCGATTCAAAGTCTGTTCAGACGGTTGGACCGTTTGAACTTGCTATAATAAAATCAGGTGGACAATTATTACTATACCAAAAATATACAGTAAAATTTATTAATGCAGTATGAATAAGTTACCTTGACTTTATCAAGTAGAGTGGTAGAAGGCGAGTTTACCTTTCTATAAATATTATTTGTTTCGGAACCTCCTTTATAAGTCGGTTAATAAAAGCCCCTCTGGACGATGAATTTTGTTTTATTTCCACTGTGTACTAACGGAAACAGAATAAAATACGTTTTATTGGGGAACAACACTTGTAAGTAGACAAAGCTTATCGACGAATAAGATATCCATTAACAAACAATAGTGGGAAACACAATAACAAAAGAATGACATCACGACACTAACTGCAGTTATCGTTCCCATAGCGATATCGTAGATGGTGCCAATTAGGAAGTTAAGCATGATTTAAGTTTAAACATACACTAAGGCCCACTTATGTTGCCACACTTATATGGCCCACAACAATGTTTAAATACATTTAGCCACTAAATATGTTTAAAAACCACAAATCGTATGAAAATTTTACTTTAATAAAATGTTAATAGGATATTTGACTCGATTGTTTTTATTATTTTAATCAATAAGCTACATTCCCCAAATTATAATATCGGAAGAACTCAGGCTTCAAATGGTTGGATTTTAGTCCATCAACTGCCAAATTGCATGCGATTTGAAACGTTTGAACAGATTTTCAACCAAATTGATCAACAAAAACCATACATAGAGTTTTGTTGATTTAAGTTAGTCGATCAAATAAAATCGTCCTTTATGAACCCGTTATTATTCAAGTCCGGCGTTTGTTCGCGTACGTGCATAAATGTTCCAGGTTCGAAATATCAAACTTTATTATGTTCTAGGTTCTAAAAGTTGACCTATGTTATAACTTGTTCACTAATGACCGTCAGATTGCCATCCACCCGGTGACCGTCATCATTAATCGATATTTCTATCGGTTTTATTTCTATCTAGAAGAAGCTGTATCGAAAGATATCAAATATTCATCCCATGGGGTGACTGGGGAAAACATAGACGTTCTGTAAATATAGGGTCGCACTCTTTCACCCAACCAGAGCCAGTCAAACATTACTCAACCGATACCCGCGTCCCACACGCAGATACACGATAATGTAATTAAATCCAGGCAAGTAAAGCTTTTTAACAATTTAGTATTGGTGCCTGGCAGCAAGTTTGCCATAAATATACATTAAACAATCATTCCACTTACAGTCCGGTCGGTCGGTTGTAAATGTTGTGCTAAAACAACATAATTGCACATATCATACTGCGCCAGGCCGCCGACGAATATGTTCGACGATAAGCGTAAGCGTATGCGTTGTCGTAGTCGACGCAGCACAGTTTACTACGGAGATGACATGACTTATATGTCATTTTGTACTCAGTTCAGTTCTTGTTTGTATGACCTTTGCGGTGTTGCCCTATAATTCTGCCAGTGTCACGTAGATATTACGAATACAAAATAGAAAAAGAAAATATAAATGAAATCTAATTTCCAAGTTGACATACAGGTATCTAAAACCAAGAGAGATACATTTTTGAATACATTTTGTTTTTAATTTATAGAGATAGACTAAAATAATATAAATAAATGAAATATAAATGTACTGATGTGATGACTACTTACAGAATACTACGTATGTCAATTGTCAAACGCACCTACAGGCTACATCACAGGCCGTGTAATACGTGGCTCACTACAAAATCAGCGTTGCGCTGTACCTCGTCGTTTATGCGTCAGTATAATTTGTATAAAACTAGTTTTCGCGAATTCGTTTTCGTGTTTTATCTCGCAGGTGTTCTGTAATTTTAATTGGAAATGTTTTTTGGCGAACTCAAATTTACAGCGATTAGTATAATCTGGTATTATATCTTTCAAGAAAAATATATTTTTTACCATTTACTACTTTTGCATACAGCTGCCGTTTATAATGCTTCGGAGTTATTGTGTATTTGTCCGGAAAGTTATGTGTATCGTATTAAATTTGTGGGTTTATCGAAAACTTAAA
This sequence comes from Amorpha juglandis, assembly GCA_949126905.1. Classification (NCBI taxonomy): domain Eukaryota; kingdom Metazoa; phylum Arthropoda; class Insecta; order Lepidoptera; family Sphingidae; genus Amorpha; species Amorpha juglandis. Next base: position 20,770,776 of record OX421365.1, read on the forward strand.
CAAACGTGCATAAAGTTTAAATATTTATATATTTTAAGATTAATAATTAAAAGCTGGCTATCTGCCTCGGTGGCCTCGTTGTATTGCGTACGCGGTACAACTACTGTGCTGTGATCCCCGGGTTGGATAAAAGTGATATTGGGTTTTTCCATCTCGAAATGCTCAGTATTAGATTTCATTATATGTTCTGCTGGTATAATTCCATTTTTTAAATTTGGTACTACATTTAAAATGACATAATATAAAAATATTTGTTTTTCAAGATAACATTACCTCGATCTTATAATTCGCTTTGTTCTTACCACACTGATATTGTTGAAATAAATTAGCAAAAAAACCCAATAATTTAAATAGTAAAAATGTGCAATTTATAAGATACATAAACGATCGCAAATGAAAAACACTGTTACTATTCTAAAATTTAAACCACAGACATAACCAATACATTTTATATAAACTACCTTCAATTTTAATTCGAGATCGCAGAACAAAGGGTTTGTTTATGTGAATGGAAGCCTCTTTCCGGTCCTTCTATGCATACAGCACTTATTTGTATCGGCAATAATTCAGTCTATTGTCCGAGTGGCCTTGCAGAGCCTTTCACTGCTCCGCTTGAGAAATTACGCTAAGTTTCAGTTTGAACCACTGTCGGCTGCCGAACCGATGGGTTGGTTAACTATAGAATAACTTTCTATCTGATAAGGGAAGCGTGTCTAGACTTCATATAAAAGGTTACGATAGCTGCAGACTTTCAATCAGTAATCTAAACTCTGGTTTGGTTCTGCGGTTAGGTACCTTAGTTTATATGCCTGTCCTGATAGTAAGGCTAAATAAATTAAAACTTTTTATTGTATTGAATATTGCCATGTATTATGATGGCGGAGTACTTGAGTATTCAGAAATTTTCAAACTCGCTAAGTAAACGTAAGTATGTAACACACACACATTCACAAGGTGCTAGGTCTCTCATATGCGAGAGGCCGTCTGGGTTGGTGTGTAAGCACTGTTGTGTTTCGGTTTGAAAATTAAAGCCAGTGTAATTACTGAGCATTATGAGACTTAACATCAAATGTCTCAGGGTGTCATGCAATGCTTTGTAATTCAAAGTTTTGTGTGGTGTTGCTTCTGTTTATCGGCAGGCGTGGCGCTTATCATCAGACGAGCGCCTTGCTCCTCTCGCCATACAATAAAAAAAACCGACGGTATACGAATGTATTCGTAATAGCGATATCGATTGAAGTCGCTACTTTGTCCACATTACCAATATCAAATAGGATTGCCCAAAAACCACTTACGTTACGGAATGACTTGAATATAGTCATTAAGTAAAAGTGTAGCCAAATTATCCATTCATTGTTCAACCTACGCCATCTTTATTATTGTTGTAATATCTATTACCTAACTTAGATTTTAGATTGGTATAGTCAGCCTATTATTATACTGCTCACTTTAAACTCTTATAAATGTTCAATTCATTAAATTTCTATGTTGTTGTTTGCAGGTCCATGGTTTTGCACGACTGAAAGAAATCGAAGACTTATGAGAACTACACTTCCTTCTTCTTCCTAGGTATGCATTATTTAATTCTTTATAGTCCCTTTATTTTACAAAATAAATTATCTAAAAGTAAATGAATTCTGTCGTAATAAAGGAAATAAGATGTGAATAGCCGTTTGAATTCTAAACTACAGTTAACTAAAATCAGAGTCTCAAACATCAAACAACAAATTTGCAGTTAAACAAAAATACTGATTAATGGATGTTTGTGAAGTTCAAAGTTTGAGTAAACCCAATGTAATCGGAGCGTTACGAAGTTAAAAATAAGTGGATTAGACTGATGACATACCGCGGAAGCGTAGCAAAATAGTTCATGATAATAAAAGCATGCCATTACCACGGAATGGCTATATAATAATAATCACACATGAGAACAACGCAATTAAAAAGGAACTCGAATTTAATATATGCAATAAAATAATTAATGACGCAGCTAGATGCCGTTTCGGGAACATGAAAGTATAATTTTCGATCATTGTCACGCAGCTATGGGTGTATAATGCAATTAACGGAATCTTTAATAGCTTTCAGATTTAAATCTGTATTTAATGTAACCTCAAAATAGGCACTAGAAAGAAACAGTAGATCGGGCAAATATAATCTTTAGCTTCTTCACACAAAAAAAACTAAGTAGTAGCTCGTACATTTTAAATTAAATCAAAGTGCTTTCTAGTTGACAAGTGGTTGACGTTACTCGTCTTGCTGGCTTGCTTAACTCCATCTGACAGAATGACACACTTTGGCCATATTTTCTGATCGATTAAACAGGTGCTCATGAATATTCCAGATATCATGGTTACAGTATATAATTTACCATCTTGTTTTGTTATCGGGCTGCAATTGAGAGCGAAGGCCGGATTATGTCAGACGCCACGTCACCGCCAACCGCCTGCGCCGGCCAAACTAGTTTTTAAAGCCAGCTGCTTTTAATAAAAAGACCAAGATTGACTCCTTTTGCACCAGTTTTCGATGCAATAACGATGCATCCGTTTTGTAGCTTTTATTTCATGAAAATATACAAATGGTCGCGATTTGTTTTGCCTTTCTATCTTATGTGTATGTAGTTATTTGTTACTGAGTGTTGATTATTATTATAATTTACAAGACCTTGGTGTCTTTACACGTTAATTACTGGGAAGAAGTGAATCTTGATTAAGATCATACTTCTCATACGTAACAAAACCTTGAGTTTTGCCGGCAGCAAGCAAGATTTAAACATAATTTCAAATTGGACATTTCATGGCAGTTTCTGTTTCGGCAGCAACTCAACGTACATGTTTTTATTTTCTAATATTATCAAAAACCTTATTTCTTTACTAATTATATAATTTTCACAAACATGATGGCGCAATTTATCGTTACCGCATTAAAATGAAATTTAATATTTAGAAACAAGTCGGAAAACGTCTCGGCCCTTTGTGCTAAAGTAACTTGATGTAGTTTGAGTCATATTCTCGGAACAGAAACAAGGACGAGCGAAAACAAACAAAACTTAATGTATACGGAAAGAAATGTTTTTTACCCGATATATTCGACTCTTATATGTTAATGTTTTGCAAGATATAATGTAAATGCAGTTCATTGACTAGGTTGTCTTGCAGAGTGAAGTTTATTCCTGTTCGACTTTCTATAAACGTCGAGCGCTTTGACAGAGACAAATTCAATTATATAGACGTCTGCATCAGTTAAACGTTCGGAGTATTTCCTCACTAGACGCCAACAATGGTCCTAGTGAATGTTAGTATTTCCCGGGGGTGTTTTCGAGTTCTATATTACTTTGCCTGCGCTCAGCTGTCATGAAGAATTACTTTGCCAGCGCTTTCTGAGGCAAATGGGTGCTATTGAAAGATGAATAATCTATGTTTAAATCATTCTCTTTTTTATCGAGATTTTTCATATTTTTTTGTTTTAAAATGGAACTCATAAACTTATCCGTGTCCATTATAGATAGACTTTGTTGTTGAATCACGAATTACTACAGATTTCATTTTTATCAAATAATTACTTCCTGCAAAAAATACCACGAAATATTAATGTATCTTTTCTTGCGGCTGTTTAAATACATCATAAGTTAATTAAGTAAATTTTTAGCATAACATTGTGACAAAAACGCCGTGTTAAAATCCATTTAAAGGCTCTAAAAATGATGTGGCATTAAAAATATTAGATTCATATTTATATACAGGCAGATTTACATGAGACTCAAAAAACTCAAGTTCACGCGTCTGTTTTTGTAATAATTTAAAAGCAAGGCCAGTTCCTTATTTCTTCGATCTTTGGAAAAAACTGTAAGACGCAATATGTGTACCTTATTGTCTGAAGTCGTCTAACCTTCGGACAATGCAAGGTGAATGGGTTCAAAATTATACAGTTATAAGGTTGGTAAGTTGGTAAGGTCTCCAAAATTTCCTGCATTGGATATATTTGTATCCAACTGGACGGCGACCACCGTACTCATGATGAAAAACACGCTATAGTGGTTCGTTCAGGCGAGTCCCGTTCCGGGGTCAGCCATTGTTTATCCAGTAACTTCAGGCTGGTATAAGTCTACCGCCGTCGAGAGACGCAATGTCTTTTGATGGTCGATAATATTAAGACTGCACTGAACTGACTGTATCAAGTCCAATGTAGTCACTGTGCCGCGCTAGGTTAATAAGAATGACTATTGAAAATCAATTTAATTCCGCAACGATGGTTGCAATATGTACCATTAGCAATCTGCAAATGTATCGTATGGATATTGGTAAAGAAATTTATACTAAAATTACTAGGCATTATAAGACTTAACATCTTATGTCTCGTGATGACGAGCACAGTTTAATGCCATGCAGTAATTTTGAGTTCTGTGTGTTGGTCTGTTTATGGGCAGGCGTCGCGCTTACTATCAGGCGAGCGCCTTGCTCGTCTCATCATTCAATCAAATAAAATAAAACAAAAAATACAAACATATTTTTATTCGGTATTAATATTTGAAGTAGGAAGTCTATTGTTTCTTATAAAACTTGTGGTATATATACATATAGCACCTATTACGCTTATGGGCTGAAGATGTAAATAGATGCCGCAAGTCAATCTTTATGAAAACTAAGTGAGCTATTTTTTACTATGTACTTTGACGTTGTCACTGCAGTACGTACTAGATCTAGATATGTCTGTGATGTCGGTAAACGAAATAATACGTCACACGGCGTCTATCTTTAGTTCATGTTTGTCTTCTTCTTCCTCCTGTCCACCAGCCACCATCACCATCTACCCTCCCATTCGCAGTGAGTGGGGTCGGCGTAATCCTTTTTAACACATGTTACAGAAAGATTTGGTTTCTAGTTTGGCTTTGTTCCATGTTATATTTAGTAATATCTAGCTATGAAAAAAACAAACGTACAATCAACATCTGGAATAACTTACCTAAAAATGTAAAATGATCATCATTATAAATTCAATTGGTCTCGTAACGTCTATAATTACTGTAATCAATCAATTTTTTAAAAGAATCAGTGTTTCTTGCGAATATTCTGAAGATTCTAAATTCTTCCACCAATAAATATTTTATGTGTAAGGCACACATTTCTAAAAAGTACTTAATTGAATAAAACCTGTTTATTAATTACGGAATATTTATAACATTCCGGTTTGGTATCCTGTCTAACATCTCTAAATGTTTCTAAGATTTATATTTGAAAAGATTGTGATGTTTTAGAATTGTATTAATCAATTCTTTTATTGCCAGTTTATAATTTAAATTTATTCTTTCATGACGAATATTTATTTCTTTTTAAATCAATTATATATGGCAGAATGGGTCCAACCTAGGATTTTAACGAATACAATTTTCTAGTATACTTGCGGTTTCTTCTCCAATGATTTATTGTCACATTTTTGTAAAATGTCATTTAACGTTTTAGAACGCAAACTATTTTATAGTAGAAAATGACGTATGGACAGGGAGCCCTCGGGTAGCTGATCCACTTGACTACTATCAAGCTCATTTTCCGTGAGTAGCTTCGTTTCGATGAGACGACCAACTATTCCCTATGCGAAAATTCTCTATTGTGGTAGCTAACAGAGGTAGCAAGGATAGAATATTTCGATTTGATGATACTCAAAAAATTATTATTTTATTTGTAGGACAATATGACACTTAAATTATATAAATATTAACTAAGTAAATACAAAAAAATCAGCTGGTTAGTAATCATTCTTATGACCTCGTTATCGATACCTATTGGAAGCCCCTCCTTCCAATAGGTATGATTACTAACCAGCTGATGTTTTTTGTTTTTACTTAGTTAATATTTATATAATTTAACTGTCATATTGTCCTACAAATAAAATAATAATTTTTTGAGTATCATCAAATCGAAATATTCTATCCTTGCTACCTCTGTTAGCTACCACAATAGAGAATTTTGGCATAGGGAATAGTTGGTCGTCTCATCGAAACGAAGCTACTCACGGAAATAGAGCTTGATAGTAGTCAAGTGGATCAGCTACCCGAGGGCTCCCTGTCTAGTAGGTAAATGATTCGAATATAGCTATGTTTTGGTCTAAAGATGAAAGAATAACGAGTTTCCTGTGCAACAAACTTAATACGATTTTGTCGAAGTATGAACCTACAAGCGTTTCCTATTGGTCCCTTTCATGTTGGTAACGATGGATAAAATGGAATTTTTATTGAGCTCATCCACTGAGCTATTTTATTCAATATTATGTATACAGGCCGATTTTTCAGTATACAAATAAATTATATCTGCCAGGTCACGCATATGAAGTCAATTTGATATATATATGCTTTTTCGCACTTCTTCGGTTATAACAGCGAGATGATATTTTATTTTAATGAATTAAATTTATCTGATAAATAATATTTACTTCAAGGTAAAATCGGCCGAAACCAAGGATAGCGTTTCTTTGTGTTCTCGAAATATTTGTCTGCGGTTTTTTTTCTAAGTAAGCAATTAAGACAGAATTTTGTTCGACTCCTCATACAGAACCCAAATAGACCTATCTTCTTCCTCTAGCCATCTCGACTTATTTTTTTTCTCGAATCCTGGGAAGTTACGACAAGAATTTCTCAAGAATTCTGGAGTTGTCGCGAATTTCTTTTTTTTTAACCTTAATTTTGAATATTGTTTATTTTAGTACGATCGAGTAATAGTGCTGGAGGTAGGATATTAATTTCCGCCCGGATAGCGACCTCCGTATATATAGTTTTAAAGCTTACCATAGTGATACACTTTATGTGGATCGCGTTCAACGATCAGCCAATGTATACTACTGGTACTCTCGAGATGCTTGCGACATGACTCGACGGTTGGTTTGGGCGGTATGGGGTACATCCCTGTACTGCTGTACCTTCGATTTAAGGTTCGAACCGGAGACCTCAGCACAGCAGTCGTACCACGTACGTAATATAACTGCATCACCAAGGCAGTCTATATAAAGGCCGGGAATTTATTAAGCCGTATTGTATCTATAATTCCACTTAACATAATTATGAACATTTTATTAACTGAGGATCTCCAATTCTCCGAGTAGCAAGTCGGTAAGTCGGCAACGGTCCGCCGCGGCTAATGCTCTGTTTACTTGTTTATCTGATTCGTCATTACAAACGTCAGTAAAAAGTTATACGTAACGGTATTTAACAATCATACACTTCGAGCTCAACCATGAAATAATACAGATTAGCCTACATTTTAAAAATGCTCCCGATTTGGTTGATCATGTCGTTGTAATTATTGGGGTTGCTCAGTGCTTCTTGTTGAAGAAGTCGATTTTTTTTACCCTTCTGATGAACTGTAGGGGATAACTTAACTTAACTTTTCTGATAACTTTTCTTTTTTTTTGCTGATGACATACTGGCGACCCCTGCAGTGTCTTAGGGATTGTAAGAGTTAGGTAGGAGAGGTACTTACTTGAGAGGTAATATACAAAAGTGCGTGTACGGTTCGACATACTTATTTCCGTACTACCGTGTGATAGATGGCAAAGCCTATCACCGTATCAGACACAAATTACAATTCCAGGTAGAACATGTAACTTTTTGAATCGAAAAACCATTAGTGATACCAGCGACGCTTTTAATTCATGAACTTTTTAGTTAACACGAAATAAAAAAAATCTACAAACGAGGTTCATTGTGAATAGCGATCATGGTTGATGTTAAATTTTAATGGATGCATTTTAAACCCCAGTGCAATGTCTAGACTGGTCCTATTTTTAGACTTAAGTCATATTGAACATCGATCGTTAAGCTTGTACTCTACATCAATGACTAAGGTTTAGCATACAAAACTATACCGACCGAGATGCAGCACGACTGCAGGGTTTAATTATTTAATTTGTTATTCCAATTTTTTTTTGAATATTGTCAAAGTCGCGATTTCATTCACAAGGGTTCTTTTAGTTAAGGAGTCATGAATAAGTCGATAAGTCGCTTCACTAGGAAAACTGCGACAAATATTATAAAATAGCTATAATTAAAACGTTTCTACCTAAGTTGAGCATACTTAGACAAATTCTAATTGGACAGAAAGACCAATCCTTTATACACGAATTGAGTCAGCAGATTTCTAAGAACTTTCTTTGAACTCAACGTCAATTTCATTATTTAACCGTAATTCCGTAGTAGTAGTACAATCGTAATAACAGAGACACTGAATTATCAATCGATAATTACCTTTTACCAAGATATAAAGGTAAAAAAATTAAATCCACTTGGCTAAGACTTGAAGACTCGACGTATGTCTAGAAAGTGCCTCTGCGTAGTAAACTTCGATATATTATTATGAATTCACAAATGTCAACTTTCCAAGAATGTTCATTTCATCCAGTTTTTTTAAAGCGACCATAGTAATCATAAATTTAAATATTACTCGTAAGGGACGAAACGAGGGTACAATTTGAATGAATCTAAAAAAAAGAATTGAACTAATGTCACTGTGAGTCGAACTCTCAATGCGACGGAGTCACTGTATTTCTAATTCAGACTTAGTCATTGTCATACAAAATTATTTAGAAGCTTGTTCTATATATCTCAGTCTAAGTTTGAAGGACACATATAGATATCATAGAAGAAGTATTTGAAGCGATAGCGATAATAATAAAGATAAATCTGACTCGAACATGATGTTTTTGCTGATTTATTATTTCCTCTCCATTTTATTAAAGTTTTAAAAACATCAGGGTAATAGAATAATTTTTATTAAAATAAAAACATTATGCAACATTGTTTATCCGGTAATTTCGCTGTGTTTATGATATAAATGTAGATTATCGAAAATTTATTCGATTTAAAGTAAATTGATTAAATGCTATTACGTGCGTCCCAAAAAAAGGCGATATAGATTTTCTTAATAGGTTTGATTGACGAAACGAGCAGGTTTCTCGCTTGATTATAAGCGCCACGCCTGCTCATAAACAGAAGCAACAACAGAACTACAAAGCACTAAGTGGTACTAGACTATGTGTCACCCCAATACATCATTTGTTAAGTCTTAAAATGTCCAGTACATTCACTGACTTGAATGTTCCTCAAAACGAAATGCAATAGTGGAAAAAAACGGCGGTACCAACCCAGACGGCCTCCACCACCTAATAAATTATTGTAGATGGGATTTTCACAAACGTAATAAAATGATTTAAAAATAAACAAAAAATATAATACAAATGATAAACATGAGGTGAGATTACAGAAGCCTAACAGCGCGGAATCGGCGCGATATTTTTCTTGCATAATAAATTGTTATTTTTTAAATAGCAACCGTTGGAACCGGTCTGCTAAGGTCATGCTCCGCCTGAACAGGCCGCGTCAACACTCTTCGCACTGTAAATAGTGTTTGATTATTTCCTTGCTGATCTTAGCTCAGTTTTAATTTACCTAAACAAAATAAATAATATTATTTATTTATAATTTACCTGGATATATTGACAAATAGACTCATAACAGTATACTGTAAACAAATTAGAAAAAAAAATACGTTAAATGACCGTATGTGTTACAAAGTGGCTACACTTAAATTGCTCCGCGTGTGTCCCACGCCAATTTGAAGCCGTAAATCCACTGCCAAGCTACGTGTAATCTTGTCAGTGAGTAATTTGGACTCGTGGATTAAGGCGCATGACTTAATTTGTGGGTTGATTACATGACATAAGAAAATGTGGCGTTTGTCGTAGAAAAGCTTTTTGTTTCATAATATTGCCGTAGAATATTAAGAGAAAAATTATCTGGAGTACATTTTAAGTATTTTATCGTGAATTAGGGAAGCCACTGTACCAGCTTTAGGTGATTATTTTGGCAAAATTAAACATATTGGAAATTAAACATAAATTAAATATTAAGGAAGGGATCAGAAATAAATTTTGATCAATATAATCTTTCCAGTTTTTCTAAGACCGACTTGTACAACGGTCCTTAATTGTATTTATTCACTAAACTTTGCCTGTGGTAGGATATTCCCGTGCACATGATGTTAACACCTGTCATGTAGATGATGATGATAACCGCAAACACCTTATGTAGATCGCGTTCCAGGATTAACCAGTGTATATCTGGTTGCCCGAGGATTGCGACATGATTTGATGGTTGGTTGGGGCAGGAATACGAGGACAGGTATCCCTGGGTAGGTAGGAGGTATCCCTGTGCCTGCATCGGTTATCCGCCTGGCCTGTTGCAGATCCCTCAATTTGCTTCTTCCTTTTTTGGAAACTGAAGAAGTATTTATAGAGGCCAGCAAGATTCCGCGGACCCACGATAAACTCATTGGGCTGTTGGTGGATGCTGATTTTTTTGGACTGCACTGCGCTTACTGTCAGATGTAGTGCAGTCACATTGCCGTACTTGCATAAAAAGGAATAAAAACAAGATTACTAATGTCAACTTCTCATACGATTTGTCATTTGGTAAACAAGTTTAGAGGCTATAAACTATTATGTTTAAGAATCTTCGTGCAAGTTGGCATAAGAATCACATATATCATATTCTCTGTAAATACCTCTGTCTGTCATACCTTATTCTCTGTAGGCAAAAGATTTATAACAAACTTTTTCGAGGATGACGGTAATCCTATAAGAAATAAAACAAAATACAAAACGTCTACCTCAATGGTACACCAACGAGGTATTGATCTCGGCTGATCTCGGCTTAAGTCGACGTTGGAAGCGGGAAAATAGAAAATTCTGTTACATTGAAAACTTCAAGTGGTGTTTCTAGAGCAATACCGAGTCCGGGAAATGGCGATGGAATTACTGAGACGGAATGAAGCCGCGATATCGCAGATTTGATAGCCTAGTAAACTGTTGTTTGGATTTACAAAATGTATGCAATCTCGGGGCATAAAGCCATTATAATAAAAATGTGTTTTTCCTTGAACAACTTATAATGACCACTACAAACACCCAAGAACTGAAACGACGAAAGTGAACAGAGGAAAGAGGCACATTTGTCTAGTAGATCGACAAAAATAGATAGCAATACAGGATTATTTTTATTTTAATCAATAAATTACTTTCCCCAATATTTAACCATCGAAAGAATTAAATTAATCAAGTCAAAATCAAGTAAGTTAGAAGCTATTTAAACCTGCTGGATTTGATATTGGCTGAAATGGATTCGTCTATTACTCTCTAATTTTGTAATGATTAACATAACCTAACCGTACTAACATATTTATAAGCTAAAATTTGTATCAAACATACTCATAAACTATGGATTAACTTGGTCCGAAACAAAGGATATTAATAATAATAAAGTCAGCTCTCAGGACTATCCTGCACACTTGGCCTGAAAAGGAATTTGCTTTTTCCTCAGAAGATGAAGACAAATCTAATTTGGCCTCTCCATGACTATTTGAACATGTAGTTTTTTTTTATTGCCTTGATAGGCGGACGAGCAAGCGGTCCGTCTGATGGTAAGCGGTTACCGCCGGTCATGGACATCGGTAATGCCAGGGCCACGACCAAGCCGCTGCCTGCCTCTTGCATTAGTAATCGTTGTCGAGATAGAAAGTGGACACGAGATGGACTGTAATGTATTATTATTACAACGTCGAAACCGCAACAAGTGGAAAATTGATGATGGAAAGCGAAACTTCACTAAAACTATCTTACATATAGCTTTGTCATTGAACGATTTCAAATTACACACGGTCATCATAATAATTTATTTGATGTGCATACTAAGACGTTAGTACGTTGTTATGCGTACGCGATACGACTGTTGTGTTGAACTTTCGGGTTGGATTCCCGGGTCGGGAAAGATTTTCTATCACGAAATGCTCATTGGAATTGTGCCCGTTATGGTGATAGGTTTGCTCCCTATCACATCATGGGACGGAAATACGCTCGGCAAAATGTGGGTGTACTGGTTACACCTCTGCCCACCCCTTCGGGGTTTATAGGTGGAGTGCGCATGCATAATAATATATGCATGCGAATTGTCTGATATAAATATTTTTGTTAACGGTAGCTTAGCTAATAATCTAACTTTATACCCGTATAATATGCTATCCACCTGAAAGGATCTTCTCGGATTGAATGCTAGTCACGAAACGAAATGCATGTTGCTCGTTTACGAATTTAGAACAATTTCACGATTTTAAAATTTATTTATTTCTTTTAAAAGCTGAAATGGAGAGTTTTATTTAGTATTCACTTTCTGAAACAAGTTTGTGGATATTGATGACACGGATACTGAAGTTGTTTCGCAGTTTTATTTGAACACTAGCTTTTCCTCGCGGCTCCGCCCGCGTGATCTGCTTTTTCCGGGATAAAAAGTAGCCTATGTTACGCAAATTGCAAAAGAATTTTTGAAATCGGTCCAGTAGTTTTTGAGTTTATTCGTTACATACAAAAATACAATTAATATTTCCTCTTTATAAAATTAGTGTAGATTATATTGTGATATTAGAGAAAATATAAACATTTTAAGGGTCACGTGGTGTAATGAAGCTATGATATTGCTATGTAAGATGAATAATAATAAGTTATACCTAGCCCGGTATAATGTATCATACACGCTCCATTGCTCGGCATGGGCTTCATCCACTGAATGAGAGGGGTTATAAGTCCACCACGCTGGCCTAATACAGGGCAGACTTCACATACCTCTGATTTTTATATAGAGAACTTCTCAGGTATACAGGTTTCCTCACGATGTTTCCTTTAGCATTATAACAAGTGATAATTAATACACACATAACTTAGAAAATATGAAGTGGTACTCTTGGGGCTGGTTTCAAACCTGCGACTTTCGTCTCGACAGCCCGCATCACTCGCCGCTGAGCTGTCGCTGGTAGATATATAGTTTATAATTATTTATTTTCTTCATGTATAAATATAAAAACCAGTTCATATAACTATAAATATATTACGTTGTATAAATAGTCAAAACATTGTTTTAAAGATATCTAAACAAATAGAGCCTTTTTACAAAACGTATTTTAATTTTAAATCAGGTTTATGTTAACCAGTTTGTATAGCTACTTGTAGTTAGAAATCCAGTTTAAAGTTAGAATACGTTTTGTAATACGGCCCATATTGTGTGGGTTTTTTTTATGGCATAGGCCGGCAAACGGGCAAGTGGGTCACCTGATGGTAAGTGATCTCCACCGGCCATGTACGCCCACGACCAGAAGAATCATGGGCGCGTTGCCGACCTTAAAGGAAAGGGATAATTAGGGATTGGGAAGCGGACGGGATTTGGGCTACCGGATATCTCTCACCGTACGAAACGAAACTGTAGACAAAACTGTCTACAGCATGGCTCTACCACTCAAAAAAAATTGGGTGAAATTCGTTTCTCTGGGATCATTACATACATCACAGTTAGTTTGATTTGTATGATGATCAACGATGTTTTAGGAACAAAACACGTTTTTAAAGTAAAATGAAAAAGATTTTGCATATAAATATTTTAATAAAATAATCAATTGATATATCATAAATGCGTTTTAATCAAAATTAGGAAGTTATTATCTTTTTAGAGTTCTTTGCTCTCCAAATGATGAATTTATAGTGTTGGCATATTTGATTAATAATCTAAACTAATAGATTTATTTTCTAAAATAAGTTGACTCTAATATTCGCCAAAAAAGAAAGTATTAAAGTTGGATAACTTTAATATTATACGTAATTAAGTATGCGGTAATGTATTTGTTAATTTTGATGATTTTATCGAGATTTCAATATAAATACATGCATTCATGAATCCTGATGATGAATGAGATCTACGTCCCGCGGGCTTAGCATAAGCGATTAGAGATAATTGTTAACCAATGTAATAAAATGGAGAAGGTTCTCAATAAGAGGTGTATTTTTTTTATGTAAGACTACATATATTTTTTACCGAGATATTCGCATTTTTTTACAGAGAGATCCCTCTTTCGTCTTTCAAAAGGGTCATCATAGTTGGTCACACTTTAATTTCAAATAGACATTCCATGATTTGTGAAATCGGGAACGAATTAATAAAACTTCGTCATTTATGTGTCGATTTTGACGATTCTTTTACTAAAAGTTTTTTTTTTAAACTTGATAGTGGATTCGATATGATGTGGGGTGACTTACCGTCTAAACCACGAACAGGAACCAAAAACTGATTCATATTAGTGATTAAAACAAAAATGTAAGATATACCTCATAAGTCAGTATTCAAATTAAAAAGGTATCTATAAATTAAATGTACGACCATAAAATGTGATAAATGATTACAAAGAAAAGAACACATCATTTTTACGACTAGATGTTAATTTTACTTTGTTTTTCTTAAATTTATATTTAACCAGTTTTTCTGTCTTCATATGTTGAAATTATTGTTCAACTGTTTTAATAGGCTAATGAAAGTCCTTGTCCAATCACAGAATGAAGTTGTATTAATATTCTAGAATTTATTTGATAGGTCATATCTTGAATATCAATATAATACAATCTAATAGAAATACAATCCCGAAACACGAGAACCATTCTCAATTACATAACTTCCTCCTTATTAACAAACATTTAATTTGAACTCTGTCTATTAGTTACTAAGTATTGTTATTCGAAGTTGTCGAAGGACCAAGTTACCCTGGTGAAACGTGACTGCACTTCTATTTCAATAAAAGAATTTTCAATAGACACGTTTCTGACAAACGTTTAGAAACTCCATAACGTTCGAAACGAATGAAGCAACTAACAAAATAATTACATTAGCGAAACAATAGTGATTTTTTTTAAACTACTGCCCATTGAACATCTAATGATCTTCTTCTCTGATGATCTCACAATGTTGTAGCGTCAAGAGTTTCAGAATACGCAAATGATTATAAGCTTTGCAAAATATGTATACGTTTTATATGGCCGCACTTTCCTTGTAATATTTCATTTTCTAAATATTGCAAGCCACTTTATCTTAATTTTCTTAAGTAATAATTTATAAATACAATCCTAAAACCCCACTCCGAACAGATTTGTTCATGATTAAAATAACTGCTTATCAGTGGTAAAGCTATAGTTAAGTTGGCAGTAGACATTGAATCAAAATTAATTCGGAATTGCAATTAATTAACTTTCTTCATATTTGTAATTTACAAACAAATGTCGAAGCTATAATTAAGTGATGAGAGATACCACTTATTATAACAATGACGATCTACTTGACAAATTACAGCTTGCGTCGATCAAAGTAATCGTTTGCGTCTGAAAGTGAACAAAAAGTAATATTGTAGTATGGGAAAGATAGACATTGTAAATTCGACAATTAAAATCGTTCATTAAGGCAGTAATGCACGCAAGAGCAGCAATAGCACACCACAAATAAATGTTAAAGAAAAGCTTAACAATGGGAGAGACGTCAGGGTAGAAAGTCTAGAAAATCCGCCTGAATTTATAAAATGAACACCAAACCAACTGAACTTCTGTTGAAAGTTTCTAACCATCATCTACAAAGAATTAGAGAGAAGAGAGTAAGTTAGATTCATAAAAAAACGCTACCCACACTAAGTACAGCGAAAAGCATCCAAGTTTCAGTACTGTGAGGATCCTTGATCTATTCTACTTAATGAAGGTGAGATCTTTATCACACTACAGGATCCCTGACCTCAGAACAGTTTTTAAATATTTATTTACTTGCCTACAAACCAAAACAGTTGATTTGCAATTTGCTGTTTTTGCATTTGATACACACGGCATTCAAGTTCTTAGTATTATAATATTGCAAGTTAGCGATTTGATACACATATCATGTTGCCGCGTGTAGTCAGCCTAACGTATTGCCGAGAATGGCAGTGAAAATTACAACCGCCTCTTGTGCACTTTCACTTGTAACTTTTTTACCCTCTTCTATCTTGGATCAGAGGTCTCTTCACATTCTCATTTAACCAAAACTGACGTGAAGTGGCAACTATGCTGTTTTGTGTTTCATCGTTGGAGGTCCAATAAATGCCTTCCATCCCAAATCTCTACCACTTTCGATGACTCTTTTGGTATTATTTGTATTTATAGGCGGTCCTAATCTCACCATTAGGTGACCCACTTGCTCCTTTGCTGGTCTTCTGTGATAAATAATGTTAAGTATAATTATGTTATGTACGTTCCGTTGACGTGTGAGAATTGAGCTCAAAAAGTGTTAGGTCGTATTTGTTAATAATATTGGTTTTTAAGTACAAAACATAGTGCGTTGTAATCGTTGCCAGACACGGTATTTTTATATTATAATTTAATGCTTCCTTAGTTCTCAGCATACTAATAGACTCATTATTGATAATGTTTCTATCAAAACGTGAATTTCTTATAAATATTCTGTTAGCTGGATTTCTTGAGACTACTGGACACTGACCTTTCCTAAAATTATTGACGTTAGTTTATTACATCTCTCATCATCTCTCTCCATGTTACATATATATAGGTAGATTGCTAAAGGAATGGAATGATACATTGGCATCACAGGGTCGTAACACCTCAATCATATCATCCTTTATCCACTTATTCTCATTTTTAGGAGCAGTACCCATTGAAATATAATGTTCATCGTACTACAACAGACACCAGGAAAATATTTGCATTACACATTGCGGTGCAGCACCGCAGTGGTTTCCGTACACCCAGTGCAAAGGACTTAGGATTCATTAGTAAAAAAAATCGAAAAATACCATCTTGTGCTATATATACATTTACATCTTCAGGTCGGAAAATGCATGAGAACGTCAGGAAATGTAGAAGAAGTTTTGGAACTTAAAACGATTTTTTTTTTGAAATCAATAAATGATATAACTAGAAACTCCATCAATAATAAAAAATTGTTTTCCTAAATCTAGAAAAGAAATCGATCAACCAGAAGCTACATTAATGACATCTAATGATATCGTAGATTCGTCGGTTATCATGTGTGAAAAAGTTATCTAACGACGTGTTTGTGATGTGTCAGAGGAAGTGAGAGGTCGCGATGACACGCGGTTAATTCCGGATGACCATGATTGATTGACTGCATGTGCGAATGAATCAGCTCTTTACAAGCTGATAGGTGAGATGGTATTTTTGGTATTTTTTGTAATTTTTATTTTACTTTTGTCATAATTTTTAATTAATTATCTGTGCCGAATGCGGTGGCGCAGTTGTATTGCGAACGCGATAAGACTGCTGTGCTCGAGTTCGATCCCCGGGTCGGCTAAAAGTAATATTGGGTTTTTCTATTACGAAATGTTCAGTATCAGCCTGGAGTCTGCAATTGCGCGGGTAATAGGCTCGCCCCTTATCACATTATGGGACAGAAATATGCTCGGCGAAATGTGGGTGTACTGGTTACATCTAAGCTACCGCTTCGGAGATTACAGGCATGAGTGCGTATGTATGTATATGTATGTATGTATGTATCGGTATTCAAGAAAATAAGAAGCCTGTATTCAGCTTTATGATTGTCGATGAACAGAAATATTGCTTTATTGATTGAGTGGCAATCAACTTACTTTAATGAATTGTGAGGTTCTGCTTTAAATTCCCCTGTAAAGTGTTCATCATAATTGGTATATGAGTTATCGATTAATCACATAGAATTTTGCACGGGATTGGAATTAGTGACCTGTATGGTGGTAAGCTCGCCCCCATCACAGTATGGAACAAAAATAAGCTCATTGAACCATGTACTAGTTGCACCTCTGCCTACCTGGAAATAGAGGTGTGAGCTTATGTAATGAATATTTTGTATGAAATTTACAATTGATGTTTTTGATTTTGACAGAACCATTTTATCTATTTGCGACGGTAACCACTACCACCAAGTGGGGCATCGACTCGACGCCATACGACGATTATAGGTTTTAAAATAAGGTATATTAAGTGTTGGGTTTTAATATTGATACAATAAAATATAAAAATATGCCTCAGTTACGCTGTACACACATAATTGCAAAAACCATTACAAGTAATAATTTGTAATGCATATTTTGTAATCATATGAAGTCGATTTCGGTATAACAGTTTGGTCATAACTCATGTAATATTACTAAATATTACAATGTTTTTATCACTTGCAGGCGTTGTTTTTTCACACTTCGCATCCACTTAGGCCAATCATCTGACATTTATATGCAATACGAGAACTCAAATTAGAATATTTTAACCGTTTGAGATGGATTCAAGAAGTATAAAACACCATATTTTTTAGCGAACTCAATTTAGAATATTTTTATCGATTAAGATGGATTCAAGATGTACAAAACACCATATTTTTTACTAGCCCTTTAAGCATGTGCCACTGCTGGTCTTGTCAACTGTATGAGAGGGGTAAGGCCTGTGTGTGTGTGTCTACCACACTGGATCAATGCGGGTTGGCAGACTACACATACCTTCGAAATTCTTATGAAGAACTTCTTAGGTACGTAGGTTTCCCCACTGCGTTTCCTTCATCGTTAAATCAAGCGATAATTAACAATTAATACATACGTAATTTAGAAAATTCAAAGGTGCATGTTCTTGAGGCTGGTTTCTTGTGACTTTCGTCCCTACAGTCCGTTCCACTTCCCTGCTGAGCTATTGTTGCTTTAGTAATTTACACAAATAATATTAATTAATTCGGTTTGATCTCCGCACCGAGACCAATGTTTGCATGTTTCACAAATATTTGTTTCGGGGTCTGGTTGTTGTGAGACCGAAAGTCTCTCCTAGTTCCTGATACCGCAACACAAGACTCGTATCTTACTGTGGGGTCAGGAGTATGTGTGTGACTGTTGCATATACATTTATGCACGTGTCGCTGGACTTGTCCCTTGTTTTCGTCGTGTACCTTACAGCAATGAATGACATCACGATGGTGCAATAAAGGTCGCGCTGCCAATAAATTGGTCGCGCCTTCCTCCGGTGTTTATGTCACCTGTTATCCTTTTGGTTGCGCAACCTTTTGTTGGCAGTGTGGCCTAATTGCACCGTCATGACATTCTAGTGAAATAGCCTTATAGTTAACACAAACGATATATCAATCCCACAAAATGTAAGAGAAATGATCAAGTAGGTATATCATTTAGGCCTTTGAGTCTAAATTCCTTATGGAATAAGTAACACAATGCGGATTACATCGCATTCTCGTTAACAGGTGTGCATATGCAATGTCGAGATGGTAATTACATTGAAGACAATTCATTTCCTGTTCTAATTAAAGCATACATCACTGTTGATGCAAAGCCCTATAACACCTGGGGCTAATTAAAAAATAACCAACCAAGATTTCGTTCTGTAGTGATTGTGTAGTTTAAAACGTACTGTTACGCCTGAATCGCATATCATGAAACTATTCTATCGCTCGAGGAGCTGATTTCTGACCCATGATGTGATAGAGGAAGAGCTAAACACTTTAACGGGTATAAATTTGAATTATGTCTCACATGTGTTTTCTGCTTCTCGAAAATCACATATAGGTAGGAAAATTCAGTTTAAAGATTATTATTATAATAAAAAATTAAATCATCTAATACTGTTCAATATTGTCATAAGGGTACAGTCAATGTCATTACATCAAAGTAAACAAATCCATATTCGCACAGTATCGAAGCCAAACACAATGAGTAACCTGTCCTAAAGCAGCCAATTATAATTTTTTGACCTGTGTTTGTGTAGACACGCATGATGACGTCACTCTGTCGTGATCAATCACAGAGAAATATACATTAATCAAATTAAATAAGGAAGTGATATCATAAATCTTATAATCATCATAAATCAAGGATTCTATAACAAAATAGATTAGCGTTAGATTGATTAGGATTATTGTTAGTTCTGCAAAACTAAGACGCAATGATCGGTATTTTTTGGACTATGTAATTATATGCGACTATGTTATATAACTTATATATTTTATCTTTCTTTTTTGAGTCATTTTGAATATTAAAAGCTGCGATAGCCTACCGGGGAGTGAAACGTACTGCTGATGATTCTTTATTGACTAGTAAACGAATTATAAAAAATATATAAAAATCAGTCGCATAGTCTAGTCTTTATTAGGTGATAGGTCCACAGAGGCGATTTGGGTTGGTATTACCGCTTTGTCTATTTCTAATAGCACTGTTGTGTAGCGGTACGAAGGACATTGATGTCAATAAAGTCACTGGGCATTATGAGACTTATCCCCGGATTCTCGAAGGCTGGTCAAATCAACATTCAACTAACAGCACTATGGTTTTTACAGTGGTTTTTACAAATAAGTCAATTCGAGTTTTTGAAACGTTGCATTGAGTGAAAAATTTGTTAATCTCTGATTTAATCTGTGAACAATCGCTTGTTAGTATTAGTATTGACACATCATTTGACGATAGAATTAGCTATGAATCTTCCAGAGACTACGACATAACGTTAGACATACCATTTGATTTTTTTGTGAAAGCCTTGTTTACTAACAGGTGTGTCAAATTAAAATCACGGATCACGGATCTAGCAACTCAATTTTGACTTGACATGTAGTCCATTGAAATGTTACATTTTTTAGGCCTCACCTTGCGTTTCTTAGAGGACGCAATTTTATTTTTTTGATGTGTAGGGGGGGTAAGTGTAAAGCTAAAATCAAGTTTGTGGGGTCGCCACCCTTGTCCCACGGCCGCCATCTTGAAAATAGGGGTTGAAACGGTTTTTACGATATATCTCTTAAACTATTTATCTGATAAAAAAAAATTGTTAACGTTTTTTGTTGCTAATTAAATTCTCTATAACTTTGGTCCAGTAACTTTTTGTCGTAAAACTATAAATGAAAAAGTTATAAGTGAAAATGTAATAAAGAAAAAAATAAAGATGATAATTCTCTTGACAGCCTAAGATAGAAACAATTCGCCAAGGCAGTGACAAAAAGTACATTTAATTTATCTTCACTTCCTCCAACACAAGACACAGCTCGCTTTCATACTTTCCGAGTCTACCATCAGGTCCAGTCGTGGCTTGGTAATAATAATGATCCTGAAGACTGGGGCTGGAAAAAATGTGGAAAATTATTGATGCCAGTGCAGAGCTCTAAACCTCCAGCACCCCCTGAGCTTCTTAAATTGATCTTTTGTAAATGCAAAGGAAACTGTGGAGCGATGTGTGGATGTCGAAAAGCAGGGCTAAAATGTTCCGCAGTGTGCTTCCATTGTTCTGGAGAGACTTGCAGTAACGTAATGGAACTCTCAGAATTAACAAATGAAAATGACTTCGATGATGAACCGCCGACATTGACACCCCTTCCTTCTCCAGTTCTCCCACTGATATTTGATTCAGAAAACCGATCAGATGCTGAGCTGCAGCCTGGTCCATCGAAAAGACCGAGGACGGAGTAGTTCAAATTTATAAAATCACCGTGAATTAGGCCTATTGGGGATACCACTTAAAAAAATAACGCGCCTCCAGACTCTACCTCGTGGGTGGTGAGGAAAAGAGTCAATAATTAATTATTAATAAAATTGCAAAATTACTAATTAAAAGAATTATAATAACAAAATAAAAAAATAAATAAATAACTGATGACACATTATTAGTACCCATGTATAAAATATGTATAGTTAAGAGTACTGAAAAATAGTACTCACTTCGGAGCGCTGTAAAACCTTAGCTATTGACTTAATGAAAAAATGTTGCTTATAAAAGTTGTTCCTTAAAAAACGATCTACAAAAATGGTCTAATATTGTTTTTTCGTAAAATGATAAAAAAAAAGTTATATCGAAAAATATAAATTTTTTTCTCGAATTTCTGAACATTTTCACTTATAACTTTTTTATTTATAGTTTTACGACAAAAAGTTACTGGACCAAAGTTATAGAGAATTTAATTAGCAACAAAAAACGTTAACAATTTTTTTTATCAGATAAATAGTTTAAGAGATATATCGTAAAAACCGTTTCAACCCCTATTTTCAAGATGGCGGCCGTGGGACAAGGGTGGCGACCCCACAAACTTGATTTTAGCTTTACACTTACCCCCCCTACACATCAAAAAAATAAAATTGCGTCCTCTAAGAAACGCAACCCCAAATGTAACTTTTCAATGGACTAATGAGATTTGACGGATGATTAGTTAATTTTTACATTGATCAGCCTTGTCTCGGAGTGACGAACGCAGTTTAGTGCCACGTAGTACATACATTGTAATTTAATGTTCTGATTGGTGCTGCTTCTGTTTATGGGCAGGCGTCGTGACCATCAGACGAATGACCTGCTTGTCTCGTCATTACCGCTAATAAAAAATGACTACTCCAAACCCATAATTTCAAAAATCATTTAGCTCTTCATTCTCTTTTACATTCAGACCATTACATACAAAAGGGCTCACGATATTCGGGCTAAAACTGGATTTTATTAATAAACTGTTTACGATATAATATAGACCAGAAAAATCAATCGCTAGACTCTACACCAGGGATTCCCAAGCTGTTTTGGGCGAGATACCCCTTTTCCATAATGAACTCACCTCATGAATGAATGAAATGAATTGTCTTCAACATACCTCAGAACCCCATAGCCAAATTACTAAAAATCCTATCTCTAGTTTTTTTCTTATTGATACAAAATACTTATCAATACAAAATCGATATCGACCACTTTGGGAATACCTGCTTTACACCGTTAAATTAGAATGCATTAATTTCGAAGTAATGGCAAATATCATATATATAATAATTATTATATATAATTTTATTATAAAAATCATTATTCTCGACTAGATTTTGGAGTCGGTACTAATATGGTTTATTGTCAGCGGTGCGGGCGGAGAGATGCAACAAAAAGATAGCTACGTCGTGTTTTGAATGCATAAATAAGCAACTTGAATGAATTCATGCGGAAACATAATGGGTGAACAGATTGTGTTCAAGTCTTACGGATTACACGGAAAAAGTATCAAGTTAGACTTTGAAATACTGCTTATGTGTATTTATCATCATTACCATACCCTTGGCCTATTGAGCACATTACATTGTACGTGTAACTTATTACTTATTCCTTCCGCCGGTCCTATCCCGTATCAGTGTGGTCAGCGCAACATGCTTTTTAACACAGGTAACAGAAAGATTTGGCTTGTAGTTTTACGACCGACCGCCTGCCTGGCGTCAAACCCTCTGAGAAGAAAACACTCAGACCCGAAAACAATATTTATGGATCACACAAATATTTGCTCTCGGCACGGGCATCCAACCCGCGGCCTCACGCTCCACAGTCAGCTACTTGCCTACTGCGCCACGGAAGCTTATTATTTTATCTTATTTCTTATTCCAATTTGTTTTATCGTGTTATAAAACATTAAAACAGAGCGGTTTATTATAGAACTTTACGTTAGTTTTATTATGTTGAAACCCCTTTTATTTTACCGCGAAATAGATAACCATATCCTGTTGAAACTCATCAAATATTAGTATCAATTTCCCATTCATAACACGCTCATTAATTGCCTCGGGTTAGTATGGACCATAGTGAAAAATGTTATAAAATGTAGAGCGCATCATAAAAACCTAACCTCATTGATTTCCTACCATAAACAACGTAATTTTATATGAATAATTTCCTCATTTTGTGTTATTATTCTGGCTGCTTATATTTTCATGGTGGCATTACGATGTCTGTAGAGATCCTAAAATATTTTTTTGTTTTTCACGTTGGTCGTGACTCTATTTTGCATAAACAAAAACATGGGGAATTTAATCTCGTCATCAGTATTATTATCTACCGGAATAATTTAACTGAAAACAAAAAAGGCAGTTGGGCTGTATGGTATTTTTTCCTTTATACGATTTATAGTTTTTATAATAACGCTAAAAGGCGGGAAACGCTGTCCCCCATATTGGCAGATTATCATTAAACATTACTGTTCCTAAAACAATGACTTATTTTTAAAACATTAGCAATAAAAAAATACACATTTTATTCTATTCCGAATGTATTTTTTTTATAAAAACATCACATAGAAATATATTCTACTCTAACTGTAATTTAATCTACTACTCTATGATTTCTACTGTACGCCTCTATACATGTAAATATGTTATTTTTACTTTACAATTAACTTACAGAAGAGAATGATTAAGTGTAAGTTGGACTAGCGCACCGCGGATTCCATACCTACACGCTTATATTTTAACTTATTAAGATATTCGCTATAATAACACGTTTCGTGAAAATTTTGTACAACTACTTATTACAATTCAAAAGATAGAGCCCTAATGTAGGACACTCAGACATACGGTGTAGGCTTTGTTTATAGGGCTATATTGGTACCTTTGGGTACGGAACTCTAAAAAGAACCTCCGGTTTAAGAAAATAATACATCCTTCGCATAATACAAGGACGAGTAGAAAGACATCAACCAATACCTTCGTAATATTATGTTATAACTATGAGATATGAATATATTCTATCAAAAGAATATTTAAACAAACGTTAGTTCTCACGAGTTTAATCTTCAGAGACATCACTGCAAGAATTCAGGGGTCTGAGATGTCATTCTGAGATACTGCAGCTTCCTACTCGTATTACTTTGTTATTGTACGATGCGACGCGCGAAATTATAGTTCTTAATAAATATTAATATGACATTCAGTGGTGTAGCTACCACGGGTGGCACCCGAGGAGGATTTGATTTGGGTGTCACCCCAAGCATGAAACATTAACATTATATTTTTAATATATTTTAACCGATTTAAAAAAGGAGGAGGTTCCAATTTTCCGGTATTCATTTCGGGATGTTTGACACTAAAACCAGTGACACCCCGGGAGGGCCGGCCCCCCCATAGCTACGCTACTGATGACATTATTTTTATAAGTATTAGTGCCCTGATCATCAAGATAGTCAGAACTAAGTCATATAACAATGTTATCCAAAATGAAGGAATTAAATAATTTTATTTTACATCGGATCAAACATAACATTTCATTAGATTAATATTTTTATAGGAAATCCATTGTACGTGTTTGTCAAACAAGACATAACACTGTTAATTTTGTATTATTATGTGACAAACGGCTTGACTACTTTTAAGATGTTATTAAATACCCATTTTACCGTTATCCATAAATAATACTAAGTTAACACTGAAATGATTTTGACACCATATTAATGTATTCAACTAGACAGACTGAGCAGTACATGGGATTTAGGACTCTGGAACATTTAGGTTATCTTTCAGTTAGGTCTTTCACACAACGCTATAGTAAGTCTGCTACTTCACGTCAGTTACGGTTGAACCCGCAACATTGTTTACAGCGTGGCACTACCACAAAAAATATACTTAATATGAAACGGCAGTAGAAAAACTTAATCTGTCTTACGTGGTGAGGATTATATGAGATAAGTTTTTATGCTTATTGTGTATGTTTATTTAACGTTCCAGAATTAACATACAATAGGTGGAAAGGCCGAGCTTAAACTGTGAGCCGCTGTTAAATTATATATAAAGATAGATAAGTAGAAACATGTTAAATCATATAATATAAGATAGATATGTCGTGGTAGGATATTCATATCCGCCCGGATAGCGACCACCGTACCCATGGTGTTAAAACCTGCCATAGTGACACACCTTGTGTGGATCGCGTACCAGGATCAGCCAGTGTATATCCGGTTCTCCCGACGGGCTTGCGACACGACTTGATAGATTGGGGTGGGTATAGGGGTACATTCCTGTATCCCTGTGCCTGCATCGGTCTACCGCCTGTCCTGTCGGAGGCCCCTCGATTTGCTTCTTCCCTCTCCGAAGAGGGAAGAAAAACTATTGCCTTTTATTTTCTCAAGTTAGCAGCAGTAGTAGTTATGAGTTAGCAGAAGGAGTTATTATGAGTTGTCTAGAATTTTTTTTTCAACAGTCACACACATAGTCCTCATCTTACACTAGGTTAAACATGTATCATGGGTATTAGGAACTATGAAGGACTTACGGTCCCACAACACCCAGACCCGAAACAAATATCTGTGGATCCCACAAATATTTGTCTGCGGGAATCGAAGTTCTTCTTCTTCGCAGCCGGCTGCTCACCCATCGCCGCGGAAGCTGTCGTATAATATAATAACAAGGAAAAGAAACGACTTATAGTAGGAAGTAGCAATATTGGAGACCATCGAAGGATCGATAAGCTATGAGGCGGAACGTACAAGGGGACGTAAGTGCTACTTTGATTATTTGGGGAGAAAATGTCGAATATTAACATAACATAACAATAAAGTATTATTGATTAAATCGTTATTATTTCCATATCAAATTATTTTAGGAAAATAAGGAATTACTGATATTAACAATGGTATAAACTCGTTAAATAGCTTTGTCCAATATTCATTGGATCGGGGAGTTTAGATGATCTATACTTATAAAATAACATGTCCTGACTGACTGACTGATTCATCATCGCCGAGCGCAAACTATCAAGGCTACAAGCATCAAATTCGGACTGTATATTCATTTTGTTATGTAGGCACCCACTAAGAAAGGATTTTAGAAAATTCCACCCCAAAGGGGTCAAAATAGGGGATGATAATATGTATGAAAGTCTGTCATTTTGAAAGTTACATAAACAAAATTTTGTATTTCGGTTATTGACGTAAAACAGATAAATACTTGTTTCAGGAATTTTGGAAATTTTAGTAAATAAGAGATGAAAAGGGGGGTGAAAGTTAATGCGAAAGTGAGTTTGTTTGTTACGCTTTCACGCCTAAGTCACTGAACCGATTTTGATGAATTTATCTACAGGGATAGATGGGCCCCTGGAGACGGTTACAGGCTACTTTTATCCTGGAAAATGCTGTTCACGCGGGCGGAGCCGCGAGCAAAAGCTAGTTTTTCATATTTGATCAAAGATTATACATTTACACAAAATAAAGTAAGCACTTAAATAATGATCAATAGAATGAAATGAAGTCGGTTAAAAACTTGACTGTATGGTGTTGCTTTTAGACGACCTACTCGTTTTATCATTCAAACCGATATAAAAAAGGAAAAGCAGATATTTATATCATCAGAATAGCATAGTACGTAATTCGATAATGTAACATGATTCAAAATAAACAAATTTGGTTTTATATCATCTAATTCATCTTTACATAGTATAAAATGAAGTCGCTTCCGCTGTCTGTTCGCTTAGATCTTTTAAACTATTCAACGGATTTTAATGCAGTTTTCAGCAATAGATAGAGTGATTCATGAGGAAGGATTATATGTATATGACGCTATGATCCATGGGAGCAGGGTAGTAATATGCAGATGAAACCGCGAGGGACAGTTATTCTTAATAATAAATCAAGCTTTAATAAACAGATGATGACAAAGGCCGTGTAAATATAATGGCCGTAGACTCTAGTGTCTATGACCTGCAGTGGACTAGGACAAGGCATAGAGCTGTATGTAGGTCATGATTTATATTCAAACTACAATTACCGCCACTCGTGTCAGCTACATTAATAAATTGAATTCATTATAGTTTTCTAATATGAAATCTTATGGTGCTGCCACACCGATGTTATAAAATGTTTACAAACATTTTCTAACATTAAATCTAACATTTTATAACATTTCTTAACATTTTATAACATTTCTTAACATTTTCTAACATTTCTGAACATTCTTCTTTGACGGCTTCTTTGACGGCGCCGCTCTCAAAAGTACCGCCGCCTGCGGTTATAAAATGTTAAGAAATGTTACAAAATGTTACAAATTGTTAAGAAATGTTTACTAAATTATGCTGCCACACCGGTGTTATAAAATGTTATATAACATTTTCTAACACCGGTGTGGCAGCACCATTACCGAAGGACAATCACGTTTGAGACCCAGAATTTTGATGCAATAAGTTAAATACATTTCGACAAGATTCTTGTTTTAAAGAAAATCATAAAGAATGTAACATTTGATCAACAACAACATAAAGATTTTTGTAGATAAACATGAGTTTGAATGTACATATTGTATGTTTTATCTTAACCAATCACTGTAATAGAATTCAACCGCGTTCCTGAAACCATTTGCTTTAAAACTGGGAATTTGCAGAGATCACTAAACTCGGGGATTGGAATGTACTATTGGCATTAAATAAAAACGTATAAATAAGACATTCTAAAGCAGACAGCTTGGCTTTGTTCTTTGATTTGTTGTTGTCCATTAATATTATATCTTTCCTTCAATGTTTAGGTGAGGCGATATCTTTTCTCATAATTCGCAGTAATATGTTTAATCGTCTAGTCATTAAACATCATTAGACTCTAATGCATAAAATAAAACCATTTCAATAATTCACGTTCCAGGATCAGCCAGTATATATCCGGCTGTCCCGAGAGGCCAATACGAATACGCCAATATCGATAAAGTGTTAATGCGACGCATACAAATAAAGATCGATTACTTTGATTGGTTTATTTGCAGGATCGATCTGTAGATGTGCTGGTGGTAGGATTCATATCCGACCGGATAGCGACCACCGTACGTACACATGGTGTTAAAATCTGCCATATTGACTCACACGCCTTGTGTGGATAACGTTCCAGGATCAGCCAGTGTATATCCGATTTTCCCGAGGGCCTTGCGACATGACTGGATGACTGGATGACTGTATTACTGTGTCTGCATCGGTCATCCGCCTGTCCTGTCGCAGGACCCTCAATTTATACAGGGCGGCATGATTCTGGTGACCATCGATAAACTCATTGATGGTCGGTGGTCACTGGTTTTTTGGACTGCACTACGCTTACGATCTGGTGTAGTGCAGAAACTTAGTCGTGCTCGGATAAAAAAAAGAAATTAAACTACATAATATCAATATCCCTATTTCCAGATAAAAATATATTATGGAATAAAAATAACCATAGAGTTTATATCGCGCTAAATAACTACCGGGTGAGTCAATTGTTTTTTGTAGCCCATATCCGCGGATGTTTTGAAATCTGCGGATTAGATATTGTATATAGGTCAGGATGCGCGAGCTTCGGTTATTGTTTATTATTTCACAGAACACTCATCCAGCTATGGAAGCCGTTACCCCTGATTACTGTAAGCATATGTTTAATTTAGGTTGTGAGAATATATTTTCTTATTTTAGCATACCTAATAATAACGTTTTATAATAAAATCGTTTATGATACATGAATGATAAATAATTTAAGCAAATTTTATCTCGAAGTAAAATCTAGACCTCATACAATGTTTTCCTTTGCCTGATTGCGAAAAACAAAAGCGAACGCGTGATTACCATAAAGACTTGCAATAAAACAGTAAAGTTCCAGCCGGTAATCGCGCTATCAGATCGCGTTTGATATTAAATCGTATGAAGCAACTCTCAAGGTGATACAGGAATTGTTTGGACCATAATTGTTTTTTTATGTTAATGTCTGTTCGTTCCGGATGCGTTTGTATTGGTCCTATCCTGTGAGTACTTTTATAATGAATTAATTTTTGCTCGCGGCTCCGCCCGCGTGATCTGCTTTTTTCCGGGATAAAAAGTAGCCTATGGCCTATTCGGATGTATAAGCTATATTATTGTAAAGTTTCATTAAAATCCATCCAGTAGTTTTTACGTGAAAGAGTAACAAACATACATCCATTCTTACAAACTTTCGCGTTTATAATATTAGTAGGATATGCTTAATGATATATATACGCATACACGCCTGTAATCCCTGATGGGGAAGGCAGAGGTGTGACCAGTACACCCACATTTCGCTGAGCGTATTTCCGTCCCATGATGTGGTAGGAGGCGAGCCTATCGCCATACCGGGCACAATTCTGGAATCCCGGCTGATACTGAGCATTTCGTGATAGAGAAACCCAATATAATTTGACCCGAACCGGGGATCGATTGTCATTTCACGTCGATTTTCTGTGTGAATGTGGTAATAACCAGGCGAGCGAGTCCATTCATGCTGTAGACAGGTCTTTAAAGTTTAAATTGTTTTATTTAATTACTATCTTTTTTTTTACGTCTCGTTTTTGTTTTTTGTGTCGTCACAATCGTCGTATAATTGTCAAAGTTCTTTCATCCTTTTCTTTCATTAGCCCAATTGGAGAGCGAGGGGGATGTTTCTTCAATTTAATGGGGCTAACATTGAGTTATATCGCATCTAATACAACAAAAAAAATCATCAAAATCGGTTCACTTTGTAAAAAGTTATGCGTCGAATTGTCTTATTTTCGACGATTAAATACTGAACTAAAAGTACGTGACAACGTATCTAAACGTTCATATTTATGATAAGAGGTTATCGTCCTCTTATGACGCCTAAAACGCGTTTCCTGTTTATTGGATTGGATTAAAAATATTGTCGTAGGTATCCATTTTTTTTGCATAATATAATATATAATAATACAAAACTTATTTCTGCATATTCCTATTTTCGCCCAGTTATTATATTTAAAGTAGTAGAGCCACGCTGCAGACAGTTTTGTCTACAGCATGAATGGGCCTGCTCGACCTTGCGGTTTCTTCCCTGATAAGTACCACTTGAAACATTTATTGTTAAATATAGTTGTTTAAAAAATAAAATACGTGAAAAAACACTCTTCATTGACTTTAGAAAGTTGACATTGTCGAGTTCATATCGAAGTTTACTATGCAAAGTCACTTAAGTGACACTTAGTTTTAAGTGTAAGAATATAAACAGTATCGCAACTACACACAATAAAGCACCGTTTTATAGATAGACCCACGTAACACAAGGCTAAAGGACATTTTTTATCTCATAACAGCGTGTATTGACAATAATAGTTTGCGGGGACCTTGGGCGAGCACAGTTTGCGCAACTCAATGAACACTGAGTTGCGGTTATGTAACAAGTTATTATCCAACTTGTCGTGGGAATCGTCACAACTACTGTAATAATTGGAGTACTGTCTCTCGGGCGATCTAAATACCACTTGAGTCCATACATTTGGTGTTAAATGGGCCAAACATGTTGAATTAAAACTAATTTAAATGGATTTTATCGCGATTTTTTATTTTGATTTTGATCCTGACGTTTCGGAAGAATTCAGCCTTTGTGGTCACGGGATGGACTGAGGTGTAGGTTGTCCCGAAATGTTAATGTTAGGTACATTATCTACCTTCAGTTTAAAATTATTAAGGTCCGATCTACGCAGAAGGAGCTCACGGTGTCTTAAGCTTGACTTTGTCTAGGCCAAACATAGTAGAGGAAAAAATAAAATATATTTTGACAGTCTCCGTAGCGCGCAGGCAAATAGCCGGCTGTGACAGGCCGCTAGTTCGATCGCCGCACCGTGACCAATGTATAACCCACAAATGTTTGTTTCGGGTCTGGGTGTTGTGAGTCCGAAAGTCCTAGTTCCTAATATCCATGACAAGACTCGTATCTTACTGTATGGTTAGATCTAGTATATGTACGGCTTTGCGCATACATAAAAATGAAACCGTTTTTGTCTGTCGTGTAAAATCTGACCAAAGTTACGAATCTTGATAATTAGGCTTACGAAATATATGTCTATTTATTTTTAACAAACTTAACGCCTAGTTAACGTAACGCCTTGTTTATATTGATTTAAGTTACATAATATTTCTAAGTCAATATTTTTCATTCATCCATATTTGATTAGCAATTTAAATGATGAAACTGTTCAGCAACAGTTAATTAATGTTTATTTAGTGGTGTATGACAAGAAGCCGATGATGGGAACAGAATAAAATTTTATTACTAATTAACATGGCCATAACAGCTGACATGTAAACTCATTAGAACAAAGTCGGAAAAATAAACAGATTTCAATGCGTGTACGTAACATCCTGCGCGCGAGCAATGACGTCATACGATGTGTTCAGTGTAGGGCGACAAAACATAAAAAATAAGAGTTATGGATGTTCATTTTATAAAGAAAATAAAATATAAAAGAAACTCAAAAAAGAAAGCGATTACGACCTTTATGGACGGGTATATTTTTATTGATTTAATTGTATGACGAGATGAGCAAGGCATTGGCCTGATGGTAAGCGCCACGCCTGCCCATAAACAGAAACAACACCATACAGAACTTTGAATTACAAAGCACTGCATGGCACTGACTGAACTTCGCTCGTCACCCCGAGACATAAGATGTTAAGTCTCAGAACGCCCAGTAATTTCACTGGCTTCTGTCCTTCAAACAGAAACACAACAGTGATTACACACTGTTGTTTGGCGGCAGAAATAGACAAATCGGTGGTACCAACCCAGACGGCCTCTCGCATACGAGGGATCTACCATCTTGTAAAATATAATAGGTACAATTAGGCAACGATTTTACTCTTGTTATGAAACCTAAACTTTTATTCTAGCAAGTCATACTGACGTAAACACTTGCCGATATCCTAGTACAAAATAACATCCACGGAAGGATAAAAAAGACGAATTGATATAAAAACTATACTGTTTTATAATATCATATTACATTTTTTATCTTATAAAAGCATCATTAGTCAATTAATTTAAACATTAGTTAATAAAAGTTTATAGTCTAATAAAAAACTGTAAATCATGTACATAAAACAGGTATTGCCAAAAATACGTCTCGTTAGATACAGATCTTATATTTTGATAATAATAATATTTATTACCTGCAATAAATTCTTACATCATTGATTTAGTGGCAGCGCACTAAGGCTGAGAACCTCACGGGTTCAATTCACAGGGCGGGCAAGCACAATTTGAGTTTTCGTTTCGAAAAAAAAATACGCGAATTGCCTGGTATTGAAATTTGTGCCCGGTATAGCGATAGTCCCAACTCCTATCACACCGTGGCCGGTAGGGAAATTAGCTCGGCGACGTGGATGCAGCACTAGTTGTACTTCTATCTACCCTTTCAAGGATAAAGGCTTAAATATGCATGTAATTTTTTTATAGCATAGACTGATAAATTCGCAAGTTGGTCACCTGATTGTAAGTGATCTCCACCCTGTACAGCCACAATACCAAAAGAATCATAGGCGCGTTGCCGACTTTAAAGGAAAGGGATAATTAAGTGATTGGGATGCGGAGGGGAATTTAGGTGTCCGGATATCTAAATCACCGTACGATATGCAGCAGCAAGCCGCTACTTTACGTCGGTTTTCTTTGAGACATTGGTAACGACCCCGGCCCATTCATGCCGTAGACAAACCTGTCAACAGCGTTGCTCTATCACTCAAAAAATAGTAAGATTTTGAATCTAATAAATACGAGTAATAATACTGTAAATCCCTCCTCTTTTACTTTCTTCACAAAACTAAACATATACAATTAGGCACAATTCCGTATTGAAAAGTTTCTGTCATTAGCAAACACCCAATTACCACACTCCGAGTCGAAAGTAGAATTTATTTGTACGCAATAAATCGCTGGAGAGAATGAAATGTCGAAAATAAAAGTATTTTTTCCCAATTTGCCGTCCGCATGGTGTCAGTAACGCGTGCGTGGGATAAATAGACCGAGAAGAGCCGCTCCACTGTGGCTCCACGCCGCGACTCTGACGTTATTAATTATACACGATAAATAACTGTTACTCGACCAACAACTGGAACTATATAGTGATAGTCTTTGCCATGAATTAACACTCTTTAGAACTGCTAATCTGCGACAGATGGCTGATAGCGAATGTGAATGAAGATGCCGTTCTGTAGTAATAATAGTTCTTGTTTTTTTATCGGCAGTGATAATACTACATCTATGGTAAGCGCAGTGCAGTCCAAAACACCAGTGGTCACCAGAATCATACCAGCTTATTTAAATGCTTCTTCACACTCCGTTGAGGGAAGAAGCAAATCGTGGGGTCTAGGACAGACGGATGACCGATGCAGGCACAGGGATACAAGGAGGACCACTATACCCGCCCCAACCAACCATCAAGTCATGTTGCAAGGCCCCGCGAGAGCCGGATATACTGAGAGATTCTGAAACGCGGTCCACACAAGGTGTGTGGGGTCACTGGCAGGTTTGAGCACAATATGTGTGGTAGTCGCTGTCTGGGCGGATATGACAATTATACCACCAGCAGTTGAATACGACAGTTCCTATACATCGCGCTGCACCGCGTGTGAGGGTGTGCTTGTATCACCTATCATTGAAGTTGGTAATTGGTACATATTTATTAAACTTATTTAAAAAAATCTATCATAAGACACCGTTTACTTATTTGTGTACTTCCCCAGATTCACTGAAAAAGCAACAATAAGTTTTTTAAATGTGTTTTCCCGTGCCGGTTGTTTATAAGATCGATCCTAAAAACAAAGTTGAACAGGTAAACAGGGTTTCCCTAACATTACTTTGTGTGTTTCTAGAATTTCACATAATAGCGTTAAAATTTAATGAAAGGAGGTTCGACAAACATTGGTCTGTCACATGTAGCCCACTGTCTTTATGTTCATTATACGTATCAATAGGTGTTTGTATAGCATTATAGGTGTTCACACTTGTACCAATACTGGTAGTATAACTTGTCAAATTTAAGAAGACCTGCGGATCTACAATACGATCTACAATAGTGTGGCCTTTATCGTTTTGTAATTATAACCTCGATTTATTTATAATGCTTGATTGTACATTAGACAAATATAAAGAGAAACAAAAAACTTATCCATTTAAGCATAGTACAATTCACGGCTTTATAAGGCCTGAGATAGCTCAGGGCAATCTCTTACAGGTAACCATTGGAGGAGATAAGAATGGGATAAGAGAGGGCATTCTAAGTATACATCACAAGAATATTTGTTTTTGAAGTGATAACTTCTTATGGGAGGGTGAACCGAAACGTTCCGTAACACGAGCGGTCATCGACCAGCCAGCGTTAGCCGACCTCCCTGGAACTACGATAATTTAGAAGTCCCAGGTGGCGTCACACACTGACCAGTCAGCTTGGACAGGACTTTGACCGGACTTTCACAGGACTTTGACAGGACTTTGACCAGACTTCGAGCGGACTTAGACCAGACTTTGACTGGACTTTGACAGGACCTTGACCGGATTTTGACAGAACTTTGACAGGACTTTGACCGAACTTTGACCAGACTGGAGTGCAGTGCAGTGCGGTGCAGAACAATCCAATGAAGTGATAACTTCTTATGGGAGGTAAACCGCTTCGTAACATAACGCGTTACAGCGCCACTCTGTCTGGGTTCCCTTTCTCTCACGCATACGGTAGCAGTAGGCAGGCTCCTCCGCTCTCACTTTAACCCACATTAGATTAAGTTATCACTTCTGTCGAGCGTCCCGAGATGCACACTTTTTTTTATTTTGATTGGTGCTTTAAAAACCCACAAGACCGTGGTAGTCTGTGCAGGTTGCAACGTCGCGCGCCGATTATCATTAAATAACTCACAATAAATTTAAAACTTGAATATAATTTGAATGTTATGAACGTTTTTATCGTAATTAGTAACATAATCACTTATTTATGATTAGTCACTCACGTTTATTTTTTGCAACATTATTAGTTTTTACATCCTACGATTTCATTTTTATAAAGCATGTTATACTACTTCTATTTGTTATTCATTGATTTTTTGTATTTTATTACTTATTTTTGCATAACTAATACCTAGGTTTTAGGTAATTAACAGTGCCAGAATGGTCTTGGTTGATTTGGATCGTGTGTTTTCTCTGTTATTAAATCAGCATGCTAGATCCTCTATACTGTACTGTCGTTAATCGATTCAGCTATGGATTGAAGCCTTTGACTACATATTACATCAAATCTTATTATTGTATTCCCAATAATTCTAAAGAACGAAGATGTTCCCATAGTTGTTGGTAAAGTGATAGAGCCACGTTTTTAATAGTTGTCAGTTCGATAGTTGTAGTACTTCTATTTCATGTCGGGTGTCACCCCAATACCGTTGACATCCGAGGCCCAGCTCTCCCCATCCCCCTAGATACGCTATTGCCTGTGTTACTAACATGGAGTTTTGTAATTTAAACACGTCACATAGATTGCGTACTAGATTTCACTGCATCTAAAAATTTATTAGCTATTAATTGCCTCTTTTTCCAAAGATATAGTTAGTTTAACTTATTTCTAATTTACATACGATTCAACGCATCAATAAGACATCTTCAAAGGCTCAAGAATTAACAAAATATGGAAAGTCTTTTGTACGTAGAAAAGTCTTCTAGTTTTTGACCATTTGAAAGAGTTTTATTATTTGAATGCAGAACTTGAATTTGCATGATTGTGTTATTACGCTGCAGACTATAGGACAATAAACAGTATCCATTAATAAGACATTCGGACGGTCTGCGGTGTTGGTGCCATCTGCACACAACGACTCTATGCAACATTTATTAATGCTCTACATAGAGATTCGGCATTGTCGTCCGGACATCTAGTCGGAAGCTTTTACAATTAGATTATTTGGTATTATAGTGTAATTAGTGAGATGTACGTATGTACGTATGAATACACGTAATATATAGTTTTTTTAAATAATTGAATGACGAGACGAGCAAGGCGCTCGCCTGATGTTAAGCGCCACGCCTGCCAATAAACAGAAGCAACGCCACACAGAACTTTGAATTACAAAGCACTGTATGACACTGGGCTGCGCTCGTCACCCCGAGACATAGGATTTTAAGTCTCATAATGCCCAGTAATTTCACTGGCTATAGATAATATAATACAGATTGCTTTTAGTGAACCATGGAGGTTTGAAAATTCTATTTTCCTGCATGTTTGTTTTAGATACAACAGTAAAAGTAATTTGCTTAAGCAATTTTATTTTCCCGTATAGTATAACTTATTTGGTGTAGAAAACACTGAACCGTATTTGGAAAAATGTCTTTCGTTCGCTGAATTTAAAATATTGTGACTATTTTATGTCACGAAGGGTCTGTACAGACCAATATGTTTCCATTTTCTAGTAGTTTCGGTTTATGAGTTTTACGACTAACCACATGCCGAAGTTATATCTCCTGGGGAATAGTTTTTGTTGAAAATGCTTGCGACTTCATCCTTTAGCCATTTTATCTAACTAGGTGGTATGGGAGAGGTAGTTTGGGTTAATACACGGCTGGATCCATTTCTGCCTTCAAGCACTGTTGTGCTTCATTTTAAAAGGCATTATATGATAACTGCTCATTATGAGTTTATCATATGTTTCGGAGTGACAAGAGCACTCCATTGTCATGCAGTGCTTTGTAATTCAAAATTATGTGTGCTGTTCCTTCTGTTTATGGGTAGATAAATATATAAATATAAATACACCCAACAGTCACATACATAGTCCTGACCCCACAGTAAGATACGAGTCTTGTGTTATGGGTATCAGGAACTACGAGAGACTTTCGGTCTCACAACACCCAGACCCTGAAACAAATATTTGTGGATCACACAAACATTTGTCTCGGTGCGGAAATCGAACCCGCGGCCTCTCGTTTTACAGCCGACTACTTGCCCGCTGCGCCACCGAGCTGTGGCGCTTTCCATCAGACCTCGAGCTCCTCGTTTCGCATTTACGCTAACAAAATACACAGAAATAAATACTCTACATAAAAATTAGTGTTCCATCTATCATGAATAAATACAAAACTATTTTCGCTAGCAAATAAAATATAAAAAATACCAATATAGGTTGGGGATCTATAAGCCCTCGTTCAAATTGGAGCAGAGCTGTTAACGAAACAAAAGCAATTAAAATATTCGATTTGCAACCGAAAGCTTCCACGAACTTACTTCTCTAGTTATTGCTGAATGTACATTGTTCGAAATAGGGTCAACAGATCAACCCGCTATGGGAATTGATGGTACAAATAAATTGCTTTTGTATTTGTAATTTGTTACAAAATACATCAATGTAAGATAGATTTTCATGAGGAGGTCATGGATAGGGTGTTTCTTTAAAAAGTACAACTGAAGTATTTCATTTCCGACAGCCTCCGTA
The DNA here is from genome assembly GCA_949126905.1 of Amorpha juglandis. Lineage (NCBI taxonomy): Eukaryota > Metazoa > Arthropoda > Insecta > Lepidoptera > Sphingidae > Amorpha > Amorpha juglandis. The sequence continues at coordinate 20,808,612 of OX421365.1, forward strand.
ACGTAGCAGGTGAGTAGGCGGTTCTGAAACAAAAGACCGCTGGTTCGATCCCCTCACCGGGTCAAATATTTGTGTGATTCATAAATATTTGTTTCAGTCTGTTGTGGGAGGCTCTCGTAGTAACCACGACATAGTACTCGTATTTTCCTTTGGAGTCGGAGCTATGTGTGTGACTGTTGGTAGTTTTTATTTATTTAATATTTCATTTGTCAATAGCATTAGCGGTCTGTTTAATTTGAAGTTTGATTTAATATTTAATGTTTTGACATATTTTTCCATGAAGATTTCTCTTATCTTTATCATACTTTACATCAAACTTACATAGGTACTTAATTCAAAATAAAATTCGTACTTTTTTTATTTGATTGCTATTTATAAATAATTTATTAATAATTGTAATGATTTAAGATGTTTTATTACTTTACTTTTTATGTGGAATATTTGATAGAGACTGTACGCAAATAAAATACCAAAATACATTGACGTTATTATAATAATGAAATGTGTACATGAAAATATATTTCAAGGCAAAACAAAACATGAAACGTTAATGTGTAAATAAATATCACTTATAATAAAAGATGGTACTTACGTAAACATTATACGAAATGGTAGTTTGGTTCAAATTTTTATATGAATAACTTATGTGAGATGGTAATTGGACCATAAATGCAAATGACCATAGACAAAATTAACTACTGACAATTAATAACGTTTACAGATGATAACAAAGTTTGACGAGTTATGGCGGGAATTCTGACAGTGCAGTTCATCGCTTATTTTAATTTATTTCATAAACTAGTTTAGAGTTGTGTTTGTTGTATAAAAGTGGTGTGGATTTGTTCAATAAACATTGACGGTGATGAACAGTGTATGGAAACATTGAAATAAGTGAATTAAGAATCGTACTGAAAGGAGTTAACACCAAAACTCCGACAAGACCTTGAAATCGACCGCACCCGTGTTTCATCGTTCTTGTAAAAATAACTTGAGAATGAATTGTACTTGACACTGGCTAAATGCATAGTACTGCAAGAGCCATAAATAAAATAAATAAACAAAGTTTGACTACTACATTATTGAGTACACAGAGTTTTCTAGATTTTTGAAAACCGATGTAGAATACACCTAACTTCTCACGGAAATACGTTATTACCTTCTTGATTATTATAACTGTAAAAAGCTTCTTTCCTTAAAATGTCATGTTTTTACACATAGGAATTTTATTTGCAAAAACCAAATATACAAGGAGTATCTACCTCTTAACAGACATGTTTTGCACAATAAAATGTTAAAAAAGTGGAGTAAAAATGGCGGGTGCCCGTCGACCTCGAATGTCCCATTTGCCTACGGAACCACATAATGTTATGGCGTAACAAATGTGCCAGTTATTCACAATGTTTACGTGAGGCGACGGTGTTTACAATTGCGGAGCCCTCGGCTCGGATTAATGTGCGTTTTAAACTGTCCATTAACAAGTAAACGAGTCTGCTGGGACGGTTTCGAAGTACAAATGGACACTTATGTTTTCCTTATCTAAGGAGCGTTGATTCAGGTACTTTGATGCTCATGTTACCTTATAATTATGTGTTCATTCAGCTGCAGTACTTTATTGTATATATTGGAGTAGGGAGAGCTCTCGTAGACCTCTGGCACTACTTTCGTATTTTAGCTAAAACATTATTATTGCTACTTTGTGAGATAATTTATTTATGAAATATGCAAATGATAATACAAAAACACTCACAGGCACAATTTCTATATTATTCATTGTCCGAAAAATATAAATAAATGTAGTGTCCACAGCAAAAACTACGATAAAGCTAAACAATGCTTACTCAGAAATGGCGTTTGCTTTTTCCCTACAATGAAACCTTAATATATTGCTGCTGCTCGGATGTTGTTTCCACATCAAATATTTGCAGTGGGGCGCGCTGGCTTACACAAGCTTGGATAAGTACGATATGGACAAACTTTTACGGCCTTTCAAAGCTTTTCCTGTGGATTTTCCCCTAGCAGACTTCATTTGCATTCATTCTGCACGGTGCATCGAATGCGGTATAAACTTTCCTGTCAAATATACAGTGTTATTTTGACACCCTGTTACTAAATGAAACCACATATTCGTCATCGCCTCTGCTTACCCTGTACCAAACATGAGGCTTGAGCTTGTAGTAGTTTTGCCAAAAAACGTAATTTAAGTTTTGAGCCTTTTAAATCACGCTGTACGGTTTTTGCACTTAACTCTATTGAATAAAATGTCACAGCTGACGATGTAATTATAAAACACAAACGCTTAAGAAGGGCAACTTCATACATATGAAAATACGTCTCAGATTCACAAAGACGCTCTCGACAGATTCACTGAAAAAGTTGCGACAATATTACTTAGTTCATTGATAATGACAAAACGTAAAAAAAATGTGTTTGGGAAATGCACATACCTATAAATAGGTAACACAAATTTGACTAAAAACAAATAATCATTATAAAAGTTACAAGATTCGATTTTACTTAGGATTTTATTACATTTCATAGGGTAATCTAATATTTATTTCAATTCCTAAATTACTATTTTGAGCCGTTTGCCTTCTGTACGCTTGGCGATTTTATAAAGCGGGCACATTGACCTCGACGGTATAAAGCTCGCAATACATGTTGGACGTGTGTTGCCGAGTGATGACTAACACCAACGTATAGATAGTACTTTTGGGTATCAGGATAGTATCGTGGGTATCAGCAACTACGAGAGACTTTTGGTCTCACAACACCCAGCCCGGGGTCTGGGTTTGTTTCGGGAAACAAATATTTGTGGTTCACATAAACATTTGTCTCGGTGCAGGGATCGAACCCGCGGCCTCTCGCTTCACAGCCGGCTACTCGATTGGTTTTCGATAAACTTGCCGAACGTCTAGGCACTAGCGCTTGCCTTGTATTAATTTACCTACACTCGTGTTGGCCTTATCTCGTCCAACATGTATTGCTAGCTTAATGGTAATGTATGTGTGTGTGTATCGTTCATTCGATGACGGGTGTGTATGTTGATTTTTATATGTGTGTGCGCGCGTATACAGACTGTTTAAAATTAATCTAATGTTAACGGCATTTAATTTGTTAGGAAATATTATTTTTTTATTTTGCCTTTAATAAGAAAGTGTCTTAGCTCAAAGTACTTGTATTAACGAACACTACACATGGTTTCATTTAAGTATAGGGTGTCAAAATGACACTGTATATTCTAAGTATTTCAAAGATTAATGTGGAAAACAATATTTGTAGTGAGCTCAATAACTTAGACATGAATTGCTTATATGTCGTGGTAGTGATACCAATTAATTGGAATTATGATTTGAATTTAAGGATCAGGTTTTGAATTAGGCTTTCCTGTCTTCAAACTGGTTTTCCGTCTTGTTTTAATATCAATGTAACACATAATAATTATTATTTTTATAGTAACTAGCTACGTCTCGCGGTTTCACCCGTTTGCATGCTATTGCTCCGCTCCCGTGGGTCATCATGGATGTAATATTATATATGTATAGCTATTCGACTTAAAAACAATTGCTCATATCCACCGGTCGAATCGTGAGTTATTATCGGAGTAAATACAATAATTCATTTGTTCACGAATTTTTCAACATGTTCAATGCGACTTTTAAATTTTTTTTATCCATAAAAACCTTATTCGGATTATTACGAACAATTTAAAATAAACCATAGTTTCAATGATGCCGTTAACATCAAACATCATTTCATTTTTAATTATATATGTACATACATATATCTCTATATATACTCAGATGATTATACTCTTATAATCATCTGTCCTGCTCTCTCCTATACGATACATAAACACACCGAAACTATTAAATAGCTGCGAACGTTTTATAACAAAAACTTGAAATACGAAACGCCCCAAAATAAAATCACATCGAAACATAGCTACGAGTGACGTCATGCGCGCAAGATGGTCGCCCGATCATGTATGCTAGAGTTAGGTAAAGTGCACTGACCCCGACCAATGTTAATGTCAGCTGTTTGAAACCGCGCCGTATTGACGACCGGCAATTTATGGCGGCACTGCCTATCCAAAGCGGAATTAGTTTTTATAGCTCTATAACTTGCGGAAGTTGGTTGCGTAAAAGCCTTCATTGAACTGGACGTGTTTGACTGATAACACACAGTTTTATATACAAATAGATCCGTAATTAAAATTACTAGGTTTCCATTGCACTTGTTGAATTTGTGGTGAAGCTTACTTAGTCATTTTTTGCAACACAATTGCTAGGGGTGATTGTCTGTTTCACAGAAAGATTACGTGATGTAGTTTTGGTATTGCATTTTATGTTTTTAGTGAGATTGCTCAAAAAAGTACGAAGGAATGTCGTACCCATTTTATTTTGGTCTACCATAATTAATACATACATAGATTAACGCCTGTTTCCCATAGAGGTAGGCAGGGACAACGGACTTTCATCTGCTACGATCCTTACGCTCTTTGGCCTCCTTCACTCTCATTATATTCTTCATGCATGCACGTCGCAAAAAAAAATAAGAAAACCAGCGACGAGAACGATCAAAACAATTTATTCGCTATCAGGACTATGTGTGGCACACAAAACCCATGACAACTAGCGCGGAAAGCAAGGAAAGTGTCTTCACTCGTTGTTAACGAGTCGTGGCAGTTGTTTGGATGTTTTTGATAGAAATTGGCGCGAAATGGTAAGCGTTAAACGCTGCATTGTTCGACGGTGAGCGGCGACTGGCGCGACGGTTCAATGCAAGGCAGGGCTGGCACCAACTTAAATTGTACTGTATTCCTTACAGTAGACTCGTACCTTAATACGAATCTTGTCGTGGCTATCAGGAACTACGAGAGACTTTTGGTCTCCCAACACCCAGACCCCGAAACAAATATTTGTGGGTCACACAAACATTTGTCTAGGTGCGGGGATCGAACCCCGATTCGATATCGATTTTATAAAATTAAAACCAACCCATTATTTTAGTGACTCTTCAAACTGGGGTAATAGCAATAAAACTTTTTTTCGACTAAAGAAAATTGACGTTGATTAATAGAGCGAACCTTTTCACTAATTAATGATCTCAATGTGAATATTTCCAGATCGACATCGTTACTGAAAAGTTTACTTTCCGTACTCGGAAAGTAAACTTAAGTTTTTTAACGTAAGTTTTTGCTTCAGCCTAATTGATAAGAGACCTTCAATTTAATAAAAAGTTTTCATGCATACTATTGTCAACATCATCATTCATCATGATAATTTAGAAACTTTGACAAAAACCAATATCGTTTGTTATCCAATACAATAAGTTTTAATAAAACATAAAAACTGACTTCAAAAAATTGCGCTGAAAAGTAAAAAATAACAATTTCTATAGGTATCATTGGAGTCAATGCCGCTGCCGGTGAACTGAAATTGCACCGACTCCAAGGAGACCTATAAAAGTTAATATTTTTGTCTTTTCACTCCGTCATCAGGTTTTAACTAAATTTATAGAGGACCAGCTAAATTCTATCGAATGTTTTTTTCCTACAAAATCGGTCCACAATTGGCGGAGTAATCGATGTACGATGTATACATAAAAATTGAGAACCTCCTTTTCTGAACGGTCGGTGGAAATCCATAATTCGAAATTTGATTTTGATTATAAAGAAGAAACTTGTATGAATGTTCGACAGCCCTATAAACACGATCAGCGCAGTGGAGCGCACTTTATTATATTTCGAGAACAATGTAGTATTATAAATTGTCGTGTGGATGCTGCACGAGCGCGATGCGTGTGCTCGAATACAGTTGGATGTAAGCTTCCGCAGTTCATACGTTTCGAATTATATGGTGCCGCTAATGCGTTCTATTAAGATTTACAAGGTGGTAGGTCCTTCGTATGCGAGAGGCCGTCTGGGTTGGTACCACCGGTTTATCTATTTCTGCCGCCAAGCAACAGTGTGTGTGGGCACTGTTGTGTTTCGGTTTGAAAGATATTGAAGCCAGTGAAATCACTGGGCATTCGGAAACTTAACATCTTATGTCTCGGGGTGACGAGCGTAGTTCAGTCCCATCCAGTGCTTTGAAATTCAAAGTTCTGTGTGGTGCTGCTTCTGTTTATAGGCAGGCGTGGCGCTTACCGGCAGTCGAGCGCCTTGCTCGTCTCGTAATACAATCAAATAAAAACAAAAATTTTGTAATAAGACTGTAGGTTTTCATTTAGAAAATAAAACCAGTTGAAGCAGGAGCCGGGACTCTACATGTATTTTGTATACATTCCTGCGTTCGTTAATCCTTAACAACCTTACTTTACAAATAAAACGTATATATGCATAGAAGTTATTACAGTAGTCACTGATAGAGTACAGCGATTACAATATACAGAACCTCCATTCTTTGTATGCTCCGTTGTTGTATCTAACTAATGCGAGTAATAAAGCTTCTGCCTCTACTGAAGATATATCTGCAATTTTTTTCTTACTAACTATGTAAGCTCCAAAGGTTTGGGAAATGGGGAATGCCTCTTACATATATTTTGAAAGGGGAACGCCCATAAAATGCCTGGAAATGGACAGAAACTTCAAATAGTCATATAATCTATTTAGATTAAAATAAGAATAGTTGTATTATTCTCAAGTTTTACACACTAGGGGAAAAGTATTATAATTATTATTATAGTATTTAATTTGATTGTCGTAAATGTACATGAATGTCGAATTTGGCATTAGTAAATACAAATCTTATTTGACAGATAGTGTTTATGTTTAAGTTATTCGTATGTACCAAACTTTCTGCGTCCGATTCGACGTCCGCTCCAATATATACCTCATTGTTTTATCTATGAATGATGATGTATCCTTAACCTATTTAAATGACCGATATTTGTACTTGTCAGATCCCAATAATTTCTACACGTAAAATATATTTTTGCAAAATATTTTTAACCAGATCCTCCAAGTTTTTGGATAGACATTTTAATTGTAATAGATTTACTTTGATTTTAACTACAAATTGGTGTATAATTCATTTTTGTTCATCTTAGGCATTTTTTTGTATGGGAGATGGGCATTCCCCTTTAAATGAGGACTATCGTATTCGTAACATATCGTACGTTATTTTACTTTTGGGAATAGGATGGTAAAATCTTTCCTCCATTTGAAACTTATTCGTATGGAGTTTCCAATACAAAAATGTAATCCGTCTACAGGCGGATATCGCGGCGACTATAAAAAAGTTGACGTATTATAAAAAAAACAATCATAAAACCTATCTCTGTTCATACTTCGTTTTGTCGAGAAAACATTACTCAATGACGTGTTTATACGTTTCAGATCTCATGATGAGGTGTCAGTGATCTCATATCGTCGCGACTGGACGAGAGTGAGCGGCCGCGGCAACATGACTTCAGAGCGAGCCATACCTCACCTGAGGGACATCTTCGGTCTCAACCAGCAGTACGACGGTAAAACCTTCGACGAGAACGACGAAACCGTCCGCAAGACAAAAAAGAAAAAAGAAGACTTCCGCACGTACGCCAACGGCGACGTGAAGACACTAGAGAGACATCTCAGCATGAAGAAAACGATCAGGAAAAAGATCATGCGCGACCTTCAGCAGGCGTTCGTTGAAGACCCTAACGAGTTTAAGGTCGAGAACACGAGCCCTGAGAAACTGAAGGCGGAGCTCAGCGCTGAAGCTGTTAAAATCGAGAAGAACGTTCGCAAGAACGATCCCACGTTCTTGGACATGTTGCGAGGGGAGACGAGGGGTGAGGAGGCCAGGGAAGAGCAGCCACCCGCCGAGAAGACCAGCTTCTGGCGGCGTCTCACCATGAAGAACAAAAATAAGAGATAAAAGACAAACGTAACGCCGTGCGGGCGCGTCGCTCTACGACCGGCCCATTCTCACAGCATATCAATTATTTATTGTCATCGACTTTTTGATAATAATTTACACTAGATATGGTCTGCATAATATAAAAATGTCTTGCGAGTTGTATCGGAGTCATGTACTTTAAGACGCTTTCTCAATAGCTAGGTATCCGAGAACAATATGTTAGTTAAACGTAAGTGAGCTTATTTGATGGGAACGGAGCGACGTGTTACAATTATTATTCTCGGCCATTGTTACTTATAAAAAAAATATCTCGTTCTATGTGATGTAACGTTAAGCCGGCTAAGTTAGTGTAAGAGTACGTAGATATGTGCGTAGGCTAAGTAATTAAGGGCGATTGTGTAAGGTAGACTTTTGGCAATTCCTTGTTGTGACAATTTTATTATAATGCAATATAAATAATTTTACACATTTAAATTGCGTACCTTTATTTATTTACCTTTTATAAAATATTTATAGTGTATAATAACACAAATTATTTTTAGTCGAGATTGTTTAATGTAAAATGACGTTCACTATTTGACAGCCTCCGTGGCGCAGTAGGCGAGTAGCCGACTGTGAAGCATGAGGCCGTGGGTTCGATTCCCGCACCGAGCAAATATTTGTCTGATCCACAAATATTTGTTTCGGGGTCTGGGTGTTGTGAGACCGAAAGTCTCTCGTAGTTCCTGATACCCACGACACAAGACTCGTATCTTACTGTGGGGTCAGGGCTATGTGTGTGACTGTTGGGTGTTATTTATTTATTTATTTACTATAAGTCAATTTTAAATCTCACTGCACAAAATATTGAGTTGTGCGAGAATGGTTACATGTCATTTTAGAATAGATAATCTAAATAGAAACAAATCGTAACACAAAATATTTAATATACACCCTGTTACAGAACGGTGTGGTCATATTTAAGGGTCGTTACATACACCTAACTCTGTGAGTGTTGATGTACTGGATCTTATCAAGATATCATGCTAATTTTATTAAGATCATTCACATCACTATTAATTATTCCTCTTCGCGCATAGTAAGCGCTAATATCAACTATTTGTTTAAATGTTACATCCATGACTGTTATCATAGTGTTGTCCAAAGTTGCAAATGAAATATCGATGATAATTACCCATTCGACAAAAAACCAAATGCTTTAACTATGCTCTAGCAAAGCAATCGAATTTGGTACTACAGGGAGATTTTTTTTTTAATCCTGGCTCGGCAAAGTAACTACGCTACACCTGATGGTAAGTGTAGCGCAATCCAAGAATAGGGTCGATAAACAATGTGTCCATCGTTGGTCGGCAAGATCATGCCGGCCTGCCAAAAGGCCAATGGGAGGGGAAGGAAAAAGGGATGGCAAAAGGGTGAGGATCAGGGGGCAAGCCCCTTGGGGAGAACCGGATATACACTGGCTGACCCTGGAACGCGACCCACACAAGGTGGATCACTATGGCAGGTTTTAGCACCAGTGTACGGTGGTCGCTATCCGGTCGGATACAAGTATCCTCCTACCAGCAAGTGAAATACTTTGGACACTATATTGGCACTATACGTTGCATAAACAACACACGCCTTTCTGTAACACGTTGTATAATCATATCAAAGACAGAATTCTAGTGGTGCGTCATAAATAAGACGCTAGCCTTACTGAACACTCTCTTTTGTCACTACTAAACACCTAGTAACGCTACCATCCAATGGTCTCCCATATATTTACATAGTGTGTAGTACTACTGCAGAGACGCTGCGTCGCTGATGACACGACTATTAGAGATTTGGCTTAATACTTGTTGATGAAAAATTAATCCTGGAGGCTTAACATTAGCAACATGGCATACCTTGCGCTTGAGAGAATTAACTGTCGACGACAGATATCTCGGGCATAAGTCTGGGATTCGAAGCCAAGACCTCACCGGTGTCGCAGTCTATGTACCCTGTCATAAAACCAATGGGACAAGAAAATACAGACACGCACGTAAATATATTATGTAATGCATTGACATTTGGACACTTGATCTAAATGAAAACCCAGATGTCATAAAGTTTTATATTATGAATGCAGCTGTCGGTATGTATATTGTCTTTAGTCTTGCATTTATATGCAATATTGAGTTGATACATTAATCTATCTGATGAAATAAATAAGGTAAAAGAAATAATGTTGGGGCTCTATCGTGGACCAAATATCCTATCAAGCAAAGCAGATGAACAAATGTTTGTACTTTACGATGTTTTATCTATCTCACATAAAATAGGAAATTCTTATTGTTCCTATAATAAGAGGTAATTTTAAAAATATATCCAGATTGATTTAGACATTCGAATTCATTCTTGCACGTCTTGCTATTTTGCTTGATACGTTTGTTTAAGTAGGTCTATCACTATTGATTATTTTATAGCATGAAAGGTAACCCATGAATGTCACAAACTAAAACTACATTAACAAACTCACATAGCAAAAATAAAACTATTTATGTACATATCTGTAATAATTTAGTACCGTTCAAGTTCACCTACTAATTATATACTTACTAGCGCCATCTTTTAGTAAGGTTAGGCAGCATATTCATGTAGTACTAGTTTTCGCCATATCTGACAGATGGCAGTAGTCAGCACATAAAAACAGTGTTACCATTTCAAAATAATCAAATCGTTTTATTCTATAAATTGTAAGCTAGATAACGTTGGCATTCCCAGAGAAGATAATGCCGAAGAAAACAAAAGGGTAAGTGGAGTTTTGGCGGGAATTCTGACAGTGTAGTTCATCGCTTATTTTAATTTATTTCATAAACTAGTTTAGAGTTGTGTTTGTTGTATAAAAGTGATGTGGATTTGTTCAATAAACATTGACGGTGATGAACAGTATATGGAAACATTAAAATAAGTGAATTAAGAATCGTACTGAAAGGAGTTAACACCATAACTCCGACAAGACCTTGAAATCGTCCGCACCCGTGTTTCATCGTGCTTGTAAAAATACTTGAGAATACATTATACTTGACACTGGCTAAATGCATAATACTGCGAAAGCCATTAATAAAAAAGAAAGAAAGAAAAGGGTAAGTGTAGGGTAAGTATATATAAATAATTATATTATGTGTTCCGTTTGACGTCTGAAGTCCATATTATGAGAGAGTACATCGCTTCCTTCCCTCGGTTTTCGGCTAGGTGTCGCTAATTCCGCTTCCGGCCTAAGCGCCCTCTGCTGGGCCTAGCTGTAAACTAATTTACACGAGACAAGCCACAATTTTGTTTCGTCATTGTTGCGTCGTTTTTCAAACAGTCGTGACGGTTAGGTGATCTTAAGTATTAAGAATAATTAAATCTTCGATATTTCGAGAATAAAGTAGAAATTTCGATAAGATTTTTGAATATTTTGGTTTTCCGTACGCATTTATTCCAATATGGATAAAAATAGTGATAAGGGTGAAAAAAAAAAAGTATCGCGTGTTTGGGTTCTTCAAGAAAACGGCCGGCCTCACCACCACCTACGGATTTGGATGGAGCATCCGAGGAGCATAGCGGTTCATCATTGTTATCAAGCAGTGACATAGCCCTCCGGCTCGTAAGTATAACAGCGGGAACGTAGCTTGGAAAGGAGGTTTGAAATTCTTTTTCAACAGCTGGTGAGTCATGTAAATAATATTTTGTGTGCGAATTTTATTGTCAAATTAATTCAATACGAGGGCTCAGTCATCGGCTTCTAGACATTTTCATTCTAGTACTATGAGTGTGGAGCCATCAGCTTCTTCTCAAATTCAAAATGAGGAGTTTTTGCGTCTACCCTCAGATACTAATACGTTTGATTATATTGCTAATTTAGATGTTACTATTAAAGACCCAGCGGTCTCTAAAGCGATTCCTGACCTTATAGCTTAAATTTCTTCCATACAACGATTTGACTCGCCGTAATGGAATGCAGTACGTTACTCAGATACCCAGAAAAAGTACGTGGCATTTCCAACATTTACTGAGTTAAGAGTAAATGAAGAATTGAGACGGTTCGAAGATCCTTTCGCCCCACTGCGTTGGTTTCAAATGTAACTTAGTTTGGCAACGCTTTCAAATGCTTTTTTGGCTCAAAACTAATTGGTTAATATTCTTTGCAAACTTTTATTGATTGGTCAGCAAAGTCGGATACTGCTATAAACTCATCTGCAATTTCCAATAAACTTAAAGATTTGGTCGGTAATGGCTCAGATTATAAATTTATATCTCAGGACAACGTCTTCGGTCCTTGTTAAAAGCTGTAAAAGATAAGTTTATATAAGAAGACTTGGCTAGAATTCCCCCTTCGGTAGAATATATGTTCAATCCTGATGGCTAGGCTCATTTATTCAAAAGATTGGTGGGGTCGTTGGAATTGCAAAGCAAAGCAATTCTGGACGGCCTAAAGCTAATTCTCCAGAGCCATCTATGTCTAAAAATTTCGAAAATACTATTTCAAAAAGAAAGGGTGGGCGAAAGGAGAAGTCGGGTAGTAGAACTAACCGTAGAGATAAATAGCTCGATATTCCCAAGCTTATTATCATCTGCCCATAAAACTGGAGCACAGGCGCTTTCTCCGATTCAATTACATGGGCCAGCTGCTGCAGATGCCTTCCTTTCGGTTTGGCAGCAGCTCCAAAGAGTTGTCACTGTTGTGAAACTGGATAGCAGAGGTTTTACGATCCAAGGCTCTACGTGTCGTAGTATACCTCGACGATTTTTTGATTGCTCACCAATCACAGAGCACTCTCGCCACCAAAATAACCTTAGCACTTCACCTACTAGAAACTTTGGGTTGGTGCGTCAATATAGAAAAATCCGTCATCATTATTGGATCGCCTCGCAGCCGCCAGTTGGGTCCTCAAGCATGCGCAACGTCTCTTAGGGTATGTTAACTTTGCGACCTTCATCACCCACCGGGGAAGGTTGCATTGCCGCACGCTGCAGGGACAGCATCACTCCAACAAGGACGGCCGAATTTCTAGGCATTCTAGGGGACACACAAACAAATACAAAGTCCCTGCCGTTAGACAAAGTAAACAACGTTTGCCAGTATTTAGTGGATCGTCTCACAGCCGGCAGTTGGACCCTAAAGCAGGCGCAACGCCTCTTAGGGTATGTCAACTTTCCGACCTTCATCACCCACTGGGGAAGGTTGCATTGCCGCACGCTGCAGAGACACAGCATCACTGCAACAAGGACGGTCGAATTTCTAGGCGTTCTAGAGGACACACAAACAAATATAAAGTCCCTGCCGTTAGACAAATTAAATAAGGTCTGCCAGTATTTAGTGGATCGTCTCACAGCCGGCAGTTGGACCCTCAAGCAGGCGCAACGCCTCTTAGGGTATGTCAACTCTGCGACCTTCATCACCCACCGGGGAAGGTTGCATTGCCGCACGCTGCAGAGACACAGCAGTCAACTTCGCAAGTTTCCTCGCGCCAGCAAACCATTTTCGATGGAAGTGCGGCGCGAGATACAATGGTGGATAGACAATATCTCCCTGGGAACAGAGATTCACCCAAGTCCAAGACCAACAAACTATTTGATCACGGATGCCTCGGACATACGAATGGGGTGCTGTGCTGAACAACCAGAGAATTCAAGGTACCTGGGGACACCATCAAATAAACTGGCATTGCAACTTAAAGTAGATGTACGCTGTGTGTGCGGCTTTATCAGCCAAAGCCACAGCTCTAAAAGACTCGGAAGTCTTATTACAGAGCGACAACAAGACTGTGGTGGCCTATATAAAGAACCAGGACCAGATCACAAAAAACTATTGGACTTGACCATGAAACTACTGACACTGGTGGACGATCACATCACAACCTCACCACCTACCAGGAGTGTACAATACAGAGGCAGACCACTTGTCGAGAGATCTAAGCATCGCAGAATGGTACTTGGTAAGCGAGGCAACCGAAGAAATCTACAAACATTGGGGAACTCCGGTTATAGAACTGTTTGCCTCGCAGAACGCTCATGTCGTTCCCATTTGTTTCTCGAAACTTGTCAGACTCGAACGCTTGCTTTCACGACGCGTTCAGCAGGGGTTGGCATTACGATCTCGCTTGGATATTATTTAAACACATGGCTGCAATTGCGGCGAACAACTGACTTTATTACATTTAAAAAGACAATTCAGATCTGGGACCATAGACAGTGGCAATTACTTGTAAACTTAGTACATAATATAGGTAATAGATGGCGTTCGTGTCCTTGATGTATTGTAACTTTTTAATAATCTCATCCACATCAAATGAAACTATAATTGCACAATATGCAACCATAAATAGTTATTTTTTTACAAGTCCTAAGCTTTTAACACAGTTATGATGCTTTCTGGGACTGAGAGCTTCAGTAAGTACATCAGCCGGCAGGTCATCAGTTTGCAAATACTTTATAATAATATTTTTTTTTTCTTTAACAGCATCTTTTAAAAAATAATGGAAATCAATATGTTTACTTCTTTTATGTAAAGAACAATTATCTACTAGCTTTTGTGCACTCTGACAATCATTATATAACACTATGGGGTACATGTGATTAGTAATTTCATATTGCAGAGCTTTGAGATTGCTTCTTTGCAAGCATCTGCCATAGACATGTACTCGGCCTCCATGCTTCATGCTGGAGAGAGTACTGTCCTCTGCTTTCTACTCTCCCATGAAATAGCTCCCCCTGACACAGTGCCGGATTTATATTTTTTGAGTTGAGTTTGCCACTTTATTTCAGCCGCCCCATGTAAACAGTTTATATATGTGTGTATGTAGGTTTCTAAAATACTTAATAATTTTCCATTTCCTTCCATAATACAAACATTAGGGAAGGCACTAAAGTTAAATAAACGAATGAGTTAGAAAGTTATTTATAAAATTATTAATTATTTAAAGATAATTAGTACTTTTATACTTAAATCGAGTGAGCGTCCTCTGAAATCTGCCGCCCCTATGAGACTGCCACCCATAGGCCGCGGCCTATACGGCCTATTAACAAATCCAGGACTGCCCTGATATAGTAAAACAGTAACCAGTATAGCCAGATCGAAATATTGACCCTGTCTATTGGCTAAAGAGGCTTTTAAACTTGACTCGAGACATCAGGGACTCTGTATTGAATTTGTTTCTTACAACCAAAGCACCTTACAAACCTGCCTCACTCACTATAATTGGTGACTGGGTGAAACGACTTCTGTCGGAAGCAGGAATAGAAGCCTCACCGGGCAGCTTTCGAGCAGCTGTATCTTCTTTGAATTGGATTAAAAACTATCCTATCAATGAAATATTTGCTAAATCGAATTGGATGCACGAACGTTCAACGTTCCGAAAATATTACCAAAGGCATATACTTGATTCTAATATTCCAAATAATTCGGAGAAATCGCTATCTCAATATGTTTCTGTACCTTGATTCTTAGTTAAAGTTTAAGTATATTGTTTTGCTGATTAACAAAACTATTTTTTGTCAAATGCAGTACATTTATCTAATGCACATCAAAGTAAATTATTGGTAATTCCATAATAGCTTCATTTAAATTTACACTACAGTAGATCACATTATTACGTCTTTGCATACAAGCCACCAGGAGATAACAAACAGATCTCTCATAATATGGACTTCAGACGTCAAACGGAACACATAATATAAAAAATTTACCTTCCAATAAAATTTGTATTATGTTTCCTAAGACGTCTGAAGTCCAAGTGATGTCTTCCTGGTGAATATTACATCCATCAATGCATTATGAGCCCAACAATGACGAAACAAAATTGTGGCTTGTCTCGTGTAAATTAGTTTACAGCTAGGGCCAGCAGAGGGCGCTTAGGCCGGAAGCGTACGGAAAGTAGCGACACCTAGCCGAAAACCGAGGGAAGGAAGCGATGTACTCTCTCATAATATGGACTTCAGACGTCTTAGGAAACATAATACAAATTTTATTGGAAGGTAAAATTTTTATATATCTTCAGATAAAATACTATTGGTTTGCTATTGAATGGACACTGGGAACAAAAGAGCGTCACGCGGGCAGTGCTGCACCGTAACTCCCACAATGGATTGCAAAGAGTGTAGATTCTATACATTCTGTCTCGTTTTTTACCATCTGGAATTATTTGTGCGTTTCAAAACCACAGTAGGTAAACCTTTATTTAGCGGTGAATCCTATTATTTCACACTTAACGTTGGGGGTCGCCTTTGGGTAGGTACTTAGTAGATACTTTTTTTATAGCAGAGGTGGGCAAACGAGCATGCAAGAGAATCATGGATGCGTTGCCGACTTTAAAGGAAAGGGATAATTAAGGATAGGGGAGCGGGGATAATTAAGGTATTTGGGTCTCGGGATATCTCACTCACCGCACGAAACACAACAGCAAGATATAAAAGTAAGTAAGTAGTAGTAAGATTCTTTGAGACAGTGGTAAAAACCCAATCGAACCAGCCCATTTCTGCAGTAGAGAAAACTATCTACAACAAGGTTTTACCACATATATAAACCATTTGTGGTGAAGTACCGCAATGTTTGGAATACGAATTTTGTTCAGCGCGGCTCTTTACCTAAATGTACGGCCACGTTTTCTATACAAGGATGCGGCATTAAGATACCAGCCGTGTTAAATTATTCTAGATAGCTGTCCGCAACTCCGCCCGCGTGATTGTTTTTTTCTGGGATAAAAAGTAGCCTATGTTCATCAGGGATAAAGTAGGATTCTAATGGTGAAATAATGTTTTAAATCGTTCGAGTAGTTTCAGAGCCTATTCAATGCAATCAAATCTTTCCTCTTTATAATATTATACAGTTATTATTCTAGATATACCGACCTCTTTCTTTTTCTCCCCACTGTGCCCAAACCCAGGAGTGTTGCGCGGCATATGAGTTTCTCTTCTGTAATTATATTGACAGCATATTTTTGTATTTAGCTGTCTTTTAATTTATTTGTATTAAAAATAACGTTTACTTGGAGAATTAAAAATTAGCCCACAGCAGCATTAATAATAAATACCTACTTACATTTTTGAAGTCATTATTTATCAGCGGGTAAGTGGAGTACAGTAATAATCATCGTTGCTTAATTCATACTTAAATATTCAATTAATTTGTTATCTAATATTTCATTTGAGAATGGTAGAGCCGCGCTATAGATTTGTCTACAGCGTGGATGGGTTGGCTCTATCGAATTGTCACCACAGTCTCACACAAAACCGACTCAAAGTATCAGGCTTCTTTAGCGGTTCGGACGGTGAGTGAGATATAGGAGGTCCGAATACCACCTCAGTCACATCCATGATTTTTCTGCTGTTGTGGGCGTTCATGGGCGGTAGATATCACTTGCCATCAGGTAACCCTCAACTTGCTCATTTGCTGACCTGGGTCATAAACTGTTAAATTCAAAATATCTGGCAGCGTCGAAGGAATATAAAATTATCTTTTGTAGTTTTTACGTGTATTATGCAAGTAGGTACAATATCGTGATTTTAATTATTGAGTGGTAGAGCCACGCTGTAGACAGTTTTGTCTAGAGCATGAATGGGCTGGCTCGACCGGGTCGTTACCACACATGGGCGGTGGAGATCATTTACCATCAGGTGACACACTTGCTCGTTTGCCGGCCTAAGCTATAAAAAAAAAGTTATGCTCTTTGGCAATCTTCGTTGTTTTTTAATATAATTCGTTTACGACGCAACACACCTGCTCTAATGTTACGTGTGCGTCTTATATGCAGCCGGCCCACGCCAGGTGCGTTGTAAAGAAATCGATACAAGGATGCGGCGCTACACACCTGGGGTATTAATAAAAATGTATACGCAAGTGCAGCGCAATATACCTTTTGTGTTCTCACATAACATATTGTGGAAGAGTTTTGGCGGGAATTCTGACAGCAGTTCATCGCTTATTTTATTTTATTTCATAAACTAGTTCCAGTGTAGAAAACACGCCTAGCGTGTTTCGAGCAGCATAGCTGAATTTAATTAATTATTGTAGGGCCGCTCCAAGATTGTTTAAGAGTGTCGAGTCGATAGAGTGCGAGGGGCAGGTGGAAGAATATTCAGTCCAGAAGAGTCAGTAGAGCTGCAGTCAACCTTTATACGGAAACATATGTTCTGTTTCTCAGGCATGAGAAAAATAAGAACTTACTTATTATATTGATTTATACGCATCATTATCATTGCTCTTCGTATTTACTAAGATAAAATAAATGAAGATGGCAGAAGCCTTACTTCATAAATAATAATATAAATATCTCATCTTAGATGATGTTCTTGTATTAGGTATTAATCGCCTCCTTGGTCTAGAGGGACACTTACCATCAGGTCTGGTGTAGTCACTTTGCCGAGTCAGGATAAAAAAAAACATGTGTACAGTTGCATCTCCGCCTGCCCCTCTGGGGTGACAAGTGGTAGCTTATGTAAGTATGTGTTACTGGTAACCAGAAACTTTTGTTAAAAGTTTTCAAGAGATTTAAAAAAAACTATATTGTTGATAATATCACAAAAGTTTCTGGTTACGTGGACAAAGGTAGGTAATGAAACAACAAATAGGTTAAAAAAAAGGTTTATTTATTAATCATTTATTTGATTATTTTGGTTGATGTATTTAAAACAGTTAACAAACGTTTTATTTGATAGATCTGCAGCATTTATTGAACAAAGTAAAGGAAACCAAAAAGACATTTAAATTAAGTCACAGATAACAAATAACATAGATGTATTTATAATTTTATTACAATCATTTTGTTGTCTTAAAAATAAACATAACTAAAATAAATTAGTTACTTTTAAACACAGCAAAACTTTTATTTTTTTTGTTAACCAGTTTTTACCTTTCACAAAAAGTAAATAATATTAAAAACAAATCCGTTATTTAGTATAACAACAATAAAATAAATAATAATGTATATAAATTACTTTTTATTAAATGAGCTCAGAGAGATTTAATACTTGATTTGATTCATAACTTTTATTTTACAAATTTGTAGAGACACTTTTTGTTTTGTGAGCTCGATAATTGGAAATTAGATTTGAATTGATTGGATTTTGGAAATATATTTTTTAAAGAAAAAAATAGAATTATTTGTTGCAGAACATAATTTATCATAACATATTAAATATTACAGAATCAAAAATTTGATTGTATTTTTTTTATTATTTTTTGTCTTGAAGAGACTGATTAACTTTTTATTAAATAATGATTGTTATAATTGTTTTCTATTATATTAGTCCAAAATTATATTTTTATTTAAAATTGTTATAGATTTTTTGTATTTTAGGTTTATGATTATTTAGCAAAATGACTCTACTACCGGTTCGGAACCTACAATCGACTGAGAAGAACCGGTAAGAAACTCAGCAGATTTCGACGAATCGTAGCGATGACGTCCACGAAAGATCATCTAAATGATCTTGAAACTCTATGAAATTAATAAAACGACGACGATGTTGACTTGAAGCGGTAGCAAAATAATCAATTGGGAAAATTAAGTCGTACATATATATGTTCTGAATAAATAAAATTGTATATTAGTTAAGCTCTACATGCTCTACAGTGATCGTTTTGTAACTCGGTGACCCGAGTATAAATAATTTTTCTGTTAATATTTCTGTTTATTAAAAATATCTCGGACTGACGTCCGAAATGTAATGTATTGTAAAATAATTAAGAGACTAAAAGAAAACTGCTTTATGATACCACCTATTTTATGTATACAGTTAATTGAAACAATATAATTATTTAATACCTAGGATATATTCTGATGGTATAATGGAAATGCTATTGTCTAAAATGTATTTTTTTTTGTTAAGATTGCCATCTTTTAATTATATGTTCTTCGATTTAATGATATGATAATGATATTTCTTCTACCGCTTCAGGAATTCAGGCGTCAAGGTAGGTAAATTATAGTAAAGGTGAAAAGGAGTTGAAAAAGAGCTTGCGTAGTTATTTTATTATCTATTAAACTCTTGGAAATTTAAAAAATCAAGCTTATATCCACTATACTGTACATTATGCCAAATCTACCATTTCCTTCTAATAATGCATTGAATGATATCAAATGTTACATTGCGTGGTCGACTTCAAACACAGTCACTTGTTAGTTCTCTTAAAGCAATGTCTCGTTAGCCAATACCCATGACAGATTATACGTGTGCATTCCACTTTAAATAAAGATTTCAAAGCAACGCCTAAACCTCAAACGTTCACATATTAGCACAAAGATTAAGTATCAAAATTTCGTTTGCCACAACTAGATGTCGTAAATGCATTTCGCATAAGCATATATAGCAGCAAGCTTGCTTCAATTTTTCGTTCTCTAGCTATTCTATTTTAAGAATTGCAAATTTTTATGGATGGTAGAATGGGGAAAAAAGATCGGGAGAAATTCGATAACGATAAATGATTTTCAAAAAAACAAAATAGCTAAGTTTGCTTATTGTTGATTTATTTTCCGAAAAATATATTTTTTATCTTTTACAATGTCCAAGAATTTATATATTTCTTCAATTAAGTCTGATTAAGTTAGCGCATTATTACTCAATACTTTACAAATTTCAATATTCAAAATCTATTGTTTTTCTAGCAATCAAAAAAATTGTGCGCTTGGAGTCGTATATATCTATTGAATTAACTAAACTTACACATATTTTTGCAATAATTTAATTCAGTTTAGAGAATTACAGTTAAAGTTGGTATGATAAAGAGATCTATGTTGTTAAGACCAATATTTTTTGTGATCAATTTATCCATAGCAATGATATTAGTTTCGTGTAACGAACTATATTAAGAACTATGTACATTGTACGCAGCAAATTCAAAGTAAAGTTTATAAAATAAAATAGTCTTTAGAAGGGACATAAGTCATCACTTACAAATCAAAAATGTATTTTGAAAACGTCTCCTACTAATAAATTGAAATTCAGCCACTATTGCAAATTTTAACGCAATCTGCGGACAACTTGGCTTGTTTTTAGATTGAAAAATAAAAAACTGAAATTACTGAAAACTATAACTTGTACACCTCATAATATAGGGCTCACGATAAGCTGGCACTACCTACTTTATATCTTGTATATGTAGCATTAAATGTACATTAACAACTACTACTAAGACCTAAAGTGGAGATACCTTTTACTTTCCCTTGAAATTTAGAATAGTTTTGAAATACTGGATGTTAATTGTATTTAAATATATACATACAAAAATAATATACTGTAGGATAGTCAATCACTAAATTGTAAGTATAACATGAACATTGAACATAACTACAAGTCATAGAACCTAGCCATCGCCCGGTATATTCATTTTCCACAAAACATCTTTTACTTCGAATTATTTCAATTCTTAAATATACCTATTTGTCATAAGATTGCTGTTTAAAATAAAATAATTCATTAATTTAGTCAAACTATTAGGTAATACCAAAAGAATTATTTGTATTTTAAATGAATTTACTGAAAATATTTCATTTATAACAAAAACTTGAAGAGTACATACAAAGATATACATGCATAATAAATTAACAAATATAATATACTCGTAAATTTTTGATAAATAATTATATTATTTTGCGCCTTATTTAATATTCTTCTAAATTCCGCTCCTGACCTCCTGACAGATTTTACTTAGAGTGTAATTTTAAATCTATCGTATATCGCCTATCGATTCCGTGCCGAAAAAAGCCTGCCTGACGTCGCCAACATAATAAAAACTCATCTGAAAATTAAATATTGTAAGCAATTATACTATTCTCGTAGCCAGAGTTTGGAATTTATTTATTTAAAAAATAGTGTTAGTAAAATATAATTAATAATAAATCCGTATTTTTCACGTTTAGTAATAAGACATCGCTAATTAACTTTGTATTGTCCTAGATAATATGACAGTTTTGAAACTGTTACCATCAACCACTTATGTTATACTATAATTTAGATAATATAGAATTGAACTCAATGGAATATTCTAACTCAATGACGAGTTTTATTCGGTTGATTAACACTACCACTAGGCTTCAAATTTGACTTCGTGCTAACTTGTCGCCACGTTGTAGTTTTACGACCGTTCTGTATAAACTTCCTAGATCAAAAGTTATTGCGTGTCTATAACCATTGTTAATTAAATTTTTACTAATTAAATTAATATTTTGATTGATTCATCGGGAAAAATAAAATACCTTCATGTTTAATTAGCTTTCAAAAAGTTACGGTGAAAAGCCTTAATAAACTCTGGAGACTATTTGGGGATCCATCCTCGTGACGTCCAAAATGTATTTCTAAGTCAAGATTGCCAGTTTACGGGACTCAAGAACTCCCCCGCCATTGTTTCGATACGATGTTACCACGCGACGGAATCATTACGGGCTCTGCAGGACAAGCGTTGGCAAATACGTTACTCAAGTAAATACACCGTTTTAGCTCCTGTAAATGTAATTAAAGTGCAAAGGTATTAGACATAGATGATTAATTAATCCTTTACGGGTCAACGCTACGGCGATGCATATTTTCACTTAAACTACCTAATGGAAACTGAAAATGGCACTAAAATAAGAACAATGCATTTAACATCGAGAAATATTTAAACCACACACGACTAAAAGAACCATTGTGCATACGTTGTGATAGCTTGTTCAACGATTAGTGAAGCGATTCGTCTAATAGTGACATAAATGCACAGGGACCACCTACCACGAAAAATAAAGTAACTTCACATGTCAAAGCATTTAATAGTATTCTAGAAAACATATGACCCGTGTTAATTTGTGCTCATGCTATGAAAATCATTGGACTTTTAAATACTTTCATGCACAGTAAAGATTTCTGTGATATCTATAGAAAATAAATACTTTTGTTTGACGCGAGGTAAATCAGAAAGCGTAACAAAATCACAATTTTATGTGAAAAGTGCTGATTACGACAATATACATGAAAGTGCACGTGAAGTTATAATTTCGGAAAACAAATTTGGATTCATTTCCATTAGCGACTTCATTATCACAAAATACCAGCAGCACTCCACAGTCACCTACAAGCTGTAAGCACCTAATCATATCCCGCTAAAATTACTTCATTGCAATGGACGGTACTCTTTTCATTGATATTTGCTTAGTTTTTTTATATGCACGGCTATTTTTTAGAGACTATTACAAACCGCATAATTATCTACATACGTTGTTCCTTTATATACAGTCATCTACAATATCTTAGATAATATTCTTTTTTATTCATATTTCTTTATTCT
Organism: Amorpha juglandis; assembly: GCA_949126905.1. NCBI lineage: Eukaryota > Metazoa > Arthropoda > Insecta > Lepidoptera > Sphingidae > Amorpha > Amorpha juglandis. Next base: position 20,831,721 of record OX421365.1, read on the forward strand.
CGAATACGTATATTGTTCTGTGAATCCTTTATGGAATCAAGATTTTTTTATTAGGTACAAATGATAATAATTTAGATAGCATTTTGAAATAAACTAATCTGACTTCAACGACTATTTCTATTCAATTACTTAATAAGGCATACACAATCTTTTTTCTGTTAATATCATCTGTATGAAATATTATTATAATATTCAAACATATGGAATAATGTGAATTAAATTTATTAGCCGACTTAATTTTTAATACAACTGATGTAATTTCTAAAATACAAGCGTGTTAAGAATAACCTATTTATATCGATAATAATTGTAACGATAACTGTTATAGCTGAAATTATATTCATGTTATTTCCTTCCCCTTCTCCTATTGTAAAAATATTTCTCATTTCATAAAACAAAGCGTTTCAGAATTTTATACATTAGCACAGTTTTAATTTTATTCCTTAAATACTAAAACATATGATATTATGTAGTGACTAATGACTTTATAGCCCTTTTAATACATTGTTAATATACTAAATAATCTGCTTTGTATATTTATACTTTCCTTTCCATAGTTCTATTAAATTTTGCTCAATTATTATATGTAGGTACTAAATATATTTTTTTTACTCTGTTGATTAACACTACCACTAGCATTCAAAGTTGACTTCGAGCTAACTTAGTGTCGCTACGTTGGGGTTTTGCGACCGTTCTGTGTAAACTTCCTAGATCAAAAGTTATTACGTGTCTATAGCCATTGTTAATTAAATTTTTAAATAAAATAAATATATTGATGTATATTTCACCATTTATTATTATTATTATAATATATTGATGTATATGTCACCATTTACTCGTACATTAGAGAAATTATATTATACATACAAGACCTGATATTAATCATCATGAATGGTTCTTATCACATCAACACATTCCGTACCATGGTGTTTTTTGTTTCTTTTAATCATAATATTAATCTGTGTGAACACATCACATAAGCCGAAATAAAACTTTTATCTATATTCACTTCTAATTTCTTCGTTTCTATGTATAGGTTCTTTCTAATATTAGTTATGATAAATTATTATTAAGCTGTTTACTGATTAAATACTGACGCAAGAAACACTACAATTTTTTATAGATTCTCTGGGTATTGTTTTTCTAAATGAAACTTATTGTTTATATACTTAAACGCACGTGTCGCAGTATTTTATATTACCTACAGAACTAAATCAACGAGTCCTACAGTTTATTCTCTACCTTGCACTTTCGGCATAATTTAAAACCTCAGATTTTCCTTTCCAATTTTTTCTCCGGTTTAATTTTATACGTTTGAGCTATTCATCACAGCTTCATATTCTTTGTTGTGACCCACATCTAAGAATTCCATAACGTTAAGTAACTTTCGCAAAATCTTAATTATTGAAAGAATTAATTACGCATTACGATAAATCAATAGACCTATATTTCATAGAATATTATTAGGTTCTTCGTATTTCTTAACATACTATTGCGTAAATTGAATTAATTTCTCCTTATGCATTTTAAAATATTTGTTTGTATTGCACACGTTCATATTCATATTCTTATTGATTATTTCCCTTAAAATCATAATAGGTAGTTTGGTTTGCTAATAACTTTATAACGTTCTTACGTCGCTTATTCACTAGTTGATAAACTAACGTTGGATATTGTAGCTTTATGTGTCTTATTTGTATAATATAAACAAATAGCTAGGTATGTGTTTTTCTTAGGTACAATAAAATATCCTTACGGTTTGAAACCTTGTCAGTCTTCAAAATTTAATATTATACGTTTCGTAATGTGTCTTATTTCCTTATTTCATTTTAATTTATAAATAACGTTTTTCTCTTTCATTACTTTTGTTATTCTTGATTGCTATGTACTTTGTTATTTCATTATTCTTTTACTACTGTTAGATAACCTTAAAGTTTTATATTCTATATATATTCCCTATACATAACACATACTTTATATTATACTGCCCTAGACCATCATCATCAATTTTGCGCGTAGGACACTTGTATCTCTTATAGTACTTATTATTTCTCGTATTATTCTCTTATACTACTCTATTTCATTTCCACGTTCTTATACTAAATTGGTTTTGTCTATAACTTGTATTTTCAAGATATAAAAGTTGCTAAATAAATGCTATACAATGTTGTTTACGTATATTTTCGTTTTCTCATCCTAAGATATGTGTGTAATATTTCTGATATCAATTAATTTCTTGCTTCCTTTTTCGATTTTAATCGACTTGTGCGCTCATTTCATCCACGAATATAAGTGTGTACATAAATACGTAATATTATTTTTATTGCCTTTTTAACGTCGGATGTATCTTTTGCTTTTCTTATAACTATGTATATCCAACCAATAAAAACCAATCATACGTAATATAATTGCTCCACATTACTTTGTTACCATTTTCCACGCCAACCATTATATGCAGTTTGTTTAAATATGCATGAGTTAAGGATGTCCAATTGTTAAACTCGAATAATTTGTATTCTTAATTCAGACGTCAATAGTATAAAACGTATCTTTACCTGCTTACAAGCGTGTGTTCGTGATTAATTAACTAGTCTGTATCGTCTAACTTAAACGCAACGGAAAATCCGTAAACCGCAAATCCACAACATCGGATATTTCGAAATCTGTAAACATTTAAAATAATATTGTAAATATTATATTTGTGTTGTAACAATCATTTGAAAACATGTTATCAATGGAAATGAAACCAGTTACGTTCGATATTTCAGATTCCACAAAAAACATTATTAAAATAATCACACCTATGCTCCGAAGAATTCAAAAGCTCTAAGCTGTGCTCGTTTTTATATTGTTTGTTTTGATATGCGCTTTTGTTGCCTACAACCAAAGTTGTCTGTTGTGTTGTCTACATTATGTGTTCTATCTCATGTTAGGTTTTCTCTTAATTAATTTTAATGTACGATTAATAACGTATTTTGTTGTCAATATGTTAAATGCATAAACTATAATAATATACGAGCTCCCTATAAAATAGGTAATACTTCGTCATGATCCAAGTCATTTTCTAATATTATTATTAATAATGTTTTGTTGAGATATATTAACTTAAAATAGTATATTTTAGTGCCTACAATCTTCAAGCCTCATGTTCAGGTCTAAACTCCAGTTCAATAGCTACACTATGATACGTATTATTTGATCTGTACATTTCATCTTTTGACATGATATTCTATTGCAGAATTCTACATACCAGCGTCATTTTTTTATGATATCCTCGTTAATATACAATATGACTTACTTATTAAATTATGTCACTTAAATTCAATTAGTATTTTAGAATATATCCATATTAGCAATATTGTCTTATATAGCTCTGTTAATAGTCGTTTCTGTTTATACAAGTTCTCCTAATACAAATTAATAACTTCGAGTTACATGCCGTCATATTCTTAAGAATGTGATTTGAATCACATTCATTTGCGTGCTAAAAATATTCAATTTTTTTTTGGAATTGATACATTAGTTATATAGCTCTATCAGATAGAATTGTAGAAAATCTATTTTGCAGAATTTCTATAAAAGTTATAAAATAATTTTAGTTTATATGGCGTCATATTTTTTAAATTAAATATATTTTTACCTCAATTCTTGGATTCCGTATCGTTTTTTAAAATATATGTTCAATTGACAGAACAATGTATTTTGATCAGATTGGGACAAAATCTAATGTTGCTTTATTATGTAGTATTGTAAACTTATTGTAGAACTTTAAACAATAGTTCGAAAATAATTCTGTCATATTTCATATTCATTTTTAACCTAAATATTTTCAATTAATTTTCCTGCCTATTATATTGGTTATATTGTTGTATTAAATGGTGTGGTATATTTATGTAAAAATCTGTATATTGCATTAGTAAAATAAATGCATTAATAAAATATAACTTAAAGAAAAAAATATGTAGGAATTCCCTAGAAAACATTAAAAAAATTGTCATATTTCATGGTATATTCTAACTAAAATATTAAAAACTTATTTCTTATGAGTTACATTCAACAATAAAACACCTGTAAGACTTTCTAGAAAATAGCACAAAAATAAACCACATCAAATTTGGACGTCCTATAAATAGCACAAAAAGAAAATTTTCCGTTATATTCCAATTAAAATATTTTCAACTCATTTTTGATGGAATTAATTATTCAGCTGATAGAGAAAAAAACATATAAGATCGTTCTAGAAAAAAGTACCAAATTTTACACAGGTCGATAGAATATAATTTCGCCTAAAGATAAAACGAAAGTTTCGAAGTCCCATATAAAACAGTACCCAAAAAAATCACATAATATTTCATGTCATATTCTAGATAAATTAATTTGCATTTTCTATCAGTTACGTTTAGTGTATTTATTGTCGTAATAACTCTATATCGCATATTATATTTCGATAGAATCATAAAATTCATTAGCCTAAAGAAAATTTCTATCAGTTGCGTTAAGTCTATTTTTGTAATAACTGTGTATCGCTTATTATATTTAGATAGATTATAATTTAGCCTAAAGAAAAAGCGTTTTGAAATCCCTTATCCCTAACACATCATATTTAATTTCATATTTTTTATCAAATATCTGCATTTTCTATTAGTTACATTTTATCTATTTTTGTATTAACAGTTTAACGATTATTTTTATATTTCGGTAGAATATAATTTAGCATAATGAAAAAACCTTTACGTTATTTCCTACAAAACAATACGAAAATGTAAACTTGTCATATTTAAAAAAATATTTCATTTCATTAGCTACAAGCTTTTCGTAAGAAGTTCCTAGAAAAAAAAAATACGTAATATTAAAGGTTATATTGTAAATATCAAAAATATGTTTAATTTATTTCCTTTCAGTTCCATTGAGTGTATTTTCGTTATATTTGTAATCACGACTCACGTTGGTAGAATATAATATAGCCGATATAAAATAACCTGTAGTAGTTGCCTACAATTAATGTCGTCATAATCTTCTAAAATATTTCAATCTATTACCTTTCAGTTTCATTTAGATTATTTTTGTATTATCTGTTTAACGCAACGGTGCAATATATTATAGTTTAAAGTACATACATAAAGCCTAAAGGGTATTTTTATAAAACAGTACGAAAATTAAAACTTGTCGTATTTTAACCCAAATATTATTCATTAATTTACTATCAGATAGTATATTTTGTAATACTGGTGTATCGCATTGGTGCAACTTAAAGGTAACAAAACTTATAGAAATTCCCTATTAAACAGTAGGGAAATTTTTATATGTCACATTCAAAAAAATATATTATCCATTGATGCCCTGTAAAAACATATAATATCTGTAAATCGCATTAGTAGAATATCACACATAGCTTAAAGTAAAAAAGAAACCTGTTAGAATTCCCTAAAAAAAGTATACAAAGTCATATTTCATGTTATAAATAAATTATAATCAATTCATTTTCTTATCAGTCATATTCAGTTATTTCTTGTAATATATGTATATCCTGTTAGTAGAATATGAAAAACCTGTAGGATTAGCTTAAAAACAGTAAAATAATAATAATAATGATTTGTATAGCATAGATATTCTAAATAGTTTTAATTCATTTTCTATAATTCACGTTCAGTGTATTTTGTTACATCTGTAGGAATGTAATAGAAATATCTTTAAAAATAGTAAAAAAAAATTGTAATTTTCCATATTATGGAAATTATATACCTACATAATTTATATAATACATGAGCCTAAATAATTTAAATTCATTTTCTATAATTTACGTTCACTGTATTTTATAACATAGCTGTATATCGCGTTAGTACAAAATAAGAAACCTGTAGGAATATCTTTAAAAACAATAAAATAAAAATTGTCATTTCACATCATAGGTATTTTAAATAATTTCAATTGATTTTCTATAATTTCCGAACAATGTATTTGGTAATATCTATATATCGCGTTAGTAAAAAATAAGAAATCTGTAGGAGAATATCTTTAAAAATAATACAAAATATATAATTTGTCATTTTTTATATCATAGGTGTATTCTAAATCATTTCAATTCATTTTCTATAATTTAAGTTCAGTGTATTTTGTAACATCTGCATATCGCGTTAGTAAAAAATAAGAAACCTGTAGGAATATCTTTAAAAACAATAAAAAATATATAATTTGTTATTTTTATATCATAGGTGTATTTTAAATAATTTCAATTCATTTTCTATAATTTACGTTCAGTGTATTTTGTAACATCTGCATATCGCGTTAGTAAAAAATAAGAAACCTGTAGGAATATCTTTAAAAACAATAAAAAATATATAATTTGTTATTTTTATATCATAGGTGTATTTTAAATAATTTCAATTCATTTTCTATAATTTACGTTCAGTGTATTTTGTAACATCTGTATATCGCGTTAGTAAAAAATAATAAACCTGTATAGATATCTTTAAAAACAGTACAAAAATAATAATTTGTAATTTTTAATATACTAGGTAGCCTAAATAATTTCAGTTCATTTTCTATAATTTACATTCAGTTTATTGTTTAACGTCTGTATATAGCATAAAACATAAAAACCTGTGGGAAAATCTTAAAAATCAGTAAAATATATATGTAATTGGTAATTTTTCACATCATAGAAACCTGTAACAATATCTTTAAAAACAATAAATAAAAATTGTAATTTTTCATCATAGGTATTCTAAATAATTTCAGTTCATTTTCTATAGTTTACGTTCAGTGTATTTGTAACATGTATATCGCGTTAATAAAAAATAAGAAACCTGTAGCAATATCTTTAAAAAGAATTTGTAATTTGTCATATCATAGGTAGCCTAAATAATGTCAATACATTTTCTATAATTTACATTCAGTTTATTGTTTAACATCTGTATATAGCGTTAGTAAAACATAAAGAAACCTATAGAAATGTCTTAAAAATCAGTAAAATATATTTACATTATTAATAGTCAGTTTTCATATCATAGGTATCCTAACTAATTTCAATTCATTTTCTATAAGTTAAATTCAGTGGATTTTTAATATCTGTAAGTACATCGCGTTAGTAAAAGAAAATCCTGTGGGAATATTTTAAATATCTGTAAAAAATATATAATTGGTAATTTGGTAATAACTGTATATTACATTGGAGGAATATATTAACAAATGAAAGTTAAAAAACATATTTTGCACACGTCATGCATAATAAAGATAAAATTGAATAAGATAATAGGTACAGTCAACACCAAAACTTGATGCTACTTTTGAGTTTTGACTATCTGGTGTCAGCTAATTTCGACCTTTTATGATGCTCGTCCACTTTGGCGCTAATATTGTTGATTGACTTGTGAATCTCAAGGATGTAAAGAGATTTGTAAATTTTAATATGTTCATCGAATTTTGGTTGCTATTCTACTAAATAATATTTCTGTAAATAATATGTGACTATATTTTTGAACATTAGTAATTAGATCTCGTGAAAGGCATTGGTTTTAGTACGTGATAATGTAATACTTGCAAGATGTGATTATAAAAACATATTAAACAACAACGAAACCCATAAATCTAAATCATACTAGATGAGTTCAATTTATCTGTAGCTTATATTTCATACATATCGCAATAAATGAAATTATAGTATGACGACATACAATAAATAATATGTTTAAGAAATGTTCAGTTTTTACGATTGATACTCAAGAGAATAAAAAGTACACAATATGATGTAGTTTTATATATGGTCATTATCATCACATGTCTGTTTCCAAATACCTGAAAATTGTTTAAAAAAAATCTAAAGGGCGACTTATAAGCTTATATTTTAGCACAACAATTATTATACGTATTTAATCACTAAACAAGTTTAGTAATGTCATATATTCATACGATTTGACGTCTTTTAAAATGTTTAGTTGCTAAATATGAGGAGGCATTGTTGTGCAAGTGGCCATAAGGCTGTAAAGTGCATAGTGATAAGCCAAACAAATATTTTGTTTCAATAAATCAATAAATAAATACAGAGACTATTCAGGCTTCAGCAAAAGATTTCCCTAAACAACGTAGTATACATGAACATGTCATTAGTAGAAACGCAGCTGTTAATTTAATTAACAAAATATCTAACAATAACAAATATAATTAACTAATACCACAAAGGGATAAATACAAGGGGTATGAGCATATTAATTATAATTAATAAATAAATATTAAATTTTCCTGTTTACCGACATATTTCTATTTTAGTATAACAATTAATTCTGAAAAACAAACTAGGACCTATTTATTATACAACTGGTATTAAAATTATTAATCAACATGATATGAATATAAAAAAGTATTAGAAACAATATGTTATATAAATAATAATTAGTTAAAGCATCCTATGTTTAAATTATTATATACGAATATAACACGATATGAAACATTACGAATGTATTTATTTGTGAAGTCAATTAGTCATATTCTATACATTATTTGTACTGTGGGTCATCATTATTTAAATATATAAGTATATACACAAGATGAATGTATTATATTACTTGTTAGGTAAATTTTCAAAATGGTGTTCTTGCTTTATGAATCTCGCAATCTTTGCTTTTATAATGGCTTCTCTACGCCTAACTTAATTTATCGTCAACTATTCCAAGAACATACTTTATAACTTTCAAAATATTTCTAGGAATTTAAAATCCTTTTTTATGTATTTCACGAATACTTGATAATTTGTACATACTGTCTTATGGATCACACTAATGGATTTATAAAAGGTCATAGAAAGCTTTTGTATATTTTATCCAATCGTGAATATTTCGGTACAAAATATAAAATGTTATAATTCAGATCTTTAATAATTAAGACAATAACATTTTCGTTTCTCAATCTCGTATTTGCGTTTGATCCGGCTATGTTACGCATAATGGGCAAATGATAAATTAATAATTCATATTATATTTCAACCTTCATATTATCTTCTATTTATTTATGTTCAATTTAATAATATTCGAAAATCAGCAGTTGTAGTTTTAGTAGTTGTTAAGTTCGTAGTAGTATGCAAGTCATATAAATTTCATTATATCTTATCATAAAATACTCTAGCAATTAAAATATGGTTATCCTTTCATTCAGTGTTTTACTTAACAATAATCTGTATTTGAATTATTTATTTCATATCTTTATATATATAATTCTTCTGTGAGTGTGTATGTTCCTGAACTTCTCTTAAACGACTGGACCGATTTTGATGAAATTTTTTGTGTGTGTTCAAGGGGATCTGAGAATGGTTTAGATTCACAATTTTGTCCGCTGGACAATGTTTTTTTTATTAATTTTTAATTTATTAGTAGTTGTTGAGTTGTCGTTGCGAAGCTTGCCGTGATGACGGGTCGTATAGCGTCTAGACTGGACAGGGACAGGACAGGGACAGGACAGTGAGACAGGACAGTGAGACAGGAAAGTGAGACAGGACAGTGAGACAGGACAGTGAGACAGGACAGTGAAACAGGACAGAGAGACATGACAGAGAGACAGGACAGTGAGACAGGACAGTGAGACGGGAAAGTGAGACAGGACAGTGAGACAGGACAGTGAGACAGGACAGTGAGACAGGACAGTGAGACAGGACAGTGAGACAGGACAGTGAGACAGGACAGTGAGACAGGACAGTGAAACAGGACAGAGAGACATGACAGAGAGACAGGACAGTGAGACAGGACAGTGAGACAGGACAGTGAGACAGGACAGTGAGACAGGACAGTGAGACAGGACAGTGAGACAGGACAGTGAGACAGGACAGTGAGACAGGACAGTGAGACAGGACAGTGAGACAGGACAGTGAGAGGACAGTGAGACAGGACAGTGAGACCGGAAAGTGAGACAGGACAGTGAGACAGGACAGTGAGACAGGACATTGAGACAGGACAGTGAGATAGGACAGTGAGACAGGCCAGTGAGACAGGATAGTGAGACAGGACAGTGAGACAGGACAGTGAGACAGGACAGTGAGACAGGACAGAGAGACATGACAGAGAGACAGGACAGTGAGACAGGACAGTGAGACAGGACAGGACAGGGACAGGACAAGACGGGGACAGGACGGGGACGGGACGGGGACGGGACGGGACGGGGAAAGGACGGGGACGGGACGCGGACAGGACGCGGACAGGACGGGGACAGGACGGGGACGGGACGGGGACAGGACTGTCCAACCGGAGGGAGGTGGGAGACGACCTGACTTAGGTCGTCGAAGTCAATTAAATGTGCGACGGGCTACCTCACGTGCAATGGTGCAGTACCTCACTTAATTGCATTTAATGTAAATAAAACATTTGTATTAAGTTTTGACCACATTTTACACAAATATATTATGTAGGTGATACGAAGTTCACCGGGTCATCTAGTACTGCATAAAATGTTCTCGTCATTGCTTAGGACATCATGTGTTTTACTTTATTCAATTGATTAAGTAGTCATTGCCAACTATGTTTTCTTTTGAAATAAGTCTGTGCATATTGAACAATTTATAACGTTTGTTATGTAGTCTCAAAAACTTCTTTTTAATTGTGAATGGTACATAGGTGTCATTTTTCGCGCCTTTAATCACTCGTTATAAATGTTGACAGACTAAAAATGCCATTTGTCGTGAATTTAATTGCTCGTTATACATATTGATAATACATAAATAAAATGCCATTTATCCCGCATTTAATTACCCGATATAAATAATAATATATTTCCGTTGTAAATATAGGTATTTACCTTATATGTAGGCATAATACATACAATTTATAATAGCTCTGGGTGTATACCTGTCAACGTCATGTTTTGTTTACAACCGTATCGTTTTGTGTAGGCTTAAATCTAGTTCTTAGCCTTTTTAGTTTCTTAGGGGAACGAGAATCTCAAAATTGTCTATGCTCTTCTAGCCGTAGAACGAATTTTAATCTGTCTGCTGTGTCATGGCCGCTTATCTCAAAACAAAATTATCTCACTACGCCAATAAAACTGTCTATGCTCTTCTAGCCGTAGAAAGAATTTTAATCTAAAATAAACGTGTAAATTACTTCTTTATTATCTTTTATTGCAATATAGGTATAAGTAATCAGAAAAAAAACATTGAAGAATCCTCAAAGCAGTTGTAATTTTCCACTGGGTTCCGTATTATTATATTGTTTATTATTGCAAATATTGTGTACCACGCTATAATGCCATTTGTCGCGCATTTAAATTACTCGCTATAAATGTGTTTAACTCACACTTGTATTTAATACACATATATTGTGTTTAGAGCGTATGTCATCGTATTAGTCATGATTTGTTTACTAGCAAATACTTATAAATAGCCCCTATTTCTTTCTAGAGCTTGTTATTGTCAGCGAATATTTTTATTATATCATTCTTAAATTGTCTATGATCTTATATGTATGCGATCTTTGAGTTTATCGAAGGATGCAGATTACTCTCGTCATAGGCGACCATCATCATAAATGGGAAATTTTCGATAACAGTTATATCATTACCCCACGCAAAGACAACTTTTTGTTTATGTTAATTTTTACCAATAATCAATTTTAAAATATTATTTGTATAAATTCGGAGATAAAATTCTATGTCGAGTATTGCATCTTGGCTTGTTATGGATTCTAGGATATTTTTATATCTGTAGCCTTAGGATATTTAAACTCTGTAGGTATTTCAGGTTTCATATTACGTTTATTCGGCCTCACTTGAAACATATTCAATTCCATTGTATCATCACTGTTGAACGTAAATAAATATAAATAATGAAAAAACTCTAATACCAAAAATCACTCCACTTACTTCAAAAAACTATTTCACAATGTTATGAAATGTTACGTAAACTTCACGCAATAATTCACTATAATATCAAATAAGTATTTCGCAAATAATATAAATGCTGTTTATCTTGTTTAGTAATTAAATAAATATCCTTTCACTCACATATAGTCACTACTGAAACTTTATGTAGCTATCATAGCCATGAATATTTAAATAATGATCGTTTTTACAACTTAGCTTTCATTATTCTATATTTTCAATTAATATGATCAAAAATTATTGATTCTTAATTGATTCTTAAAAAATCAAATTCATTATCACCTTTTCATGTATTGCACTGAACAAAACGTATAAATCACTCTCCACTCCACACAAATCCACTACACTTGAAGGATTTTTAATAAAAACTGAACACTTACAACTTCTTGAAAGAAACAAAAATGCTTTAGTTTCAGTGGGTACATTTTAAATAGAAAACTAATTAAAATTCTGTTTATTAATTTTTTTTTTCGTTTTAAAATAACTATTAAGTACTCATTACTAAAAGTATTTTTGTTATTAATAAGAAATATAACTAAAAACAAAATTCACGTAATCCACTTCTCCTGAGTAAAATAAAAACATACTTTTATATTCAAGAAAACAATTTAAATTCGTAATTCGTGAAACTCTATATAATGTAAGTAAACAGTAATTAATATAAAGGATAATTAATAATTTCAATTCGTTTCTTACAAATAAATTTATTCTCTATTAATATTTGTTTTGAATTAGGACGTCGTATTCCATAACAATCACACTGTTAATCATTGAATTCATTTATGATTTACTCCAAATAGAAATCTATGCAATTTTTATTTTCTATTATTATGTACTTGGTTACTTTATTTTTAACATCCCTTTTGCTCATTACAACAGCCATAATAGCGTATTTATTTATTTTAAGTCTTCAATAAGTATCTTATGACCAATAAAAGATTCTTTTACGTATTTCACTTTTCTAGTGGGTAAATTAACTACCTACATCGTTTTTGAAAAAAATATTGTCAAAATAAATGCTGTAGTCAATTCTGTATTTCAATGGAAATGTATCTTCGATAATATTTTAGAACACATAATTTAAATTAAATAAATGTACTTGTTGGGCGATTATTATTAATCCTCAAATATAATGTGTAAACGTGATTGCTTAGTTTCTAATAATTTATAAGACAATAAATTGGAATATATTGAAAATTAAATAAACATACTTATTATTTAAGCGACTTTCAACATTATCATGAATTACTACTTTACATAATTAATTACTTTATTTATAAAATAAAATCTAATGAATATATTTACGGCTATGAAAAATCATGGAAAACGTGTATAACTATAAAGTTTAATTGCTCATATCTTAATATTTATTTTTTATGTCGCTGACCATGAAGTAATTATTTTATTTTTTCATTTAAGAAACCTTGACTATGTTGTTACTGTAAAATAAACTTATACATAACATATTGTATTATCAATTGTGAATAACCGAAAAAATAAATGATGTATTTCAATCTTTGCAAAACTCTACTTTTCCTAGAATAATATTTTCTTTACTGATTGCATATTTTCTGGTATACTTTCACTGTGTTGTTTCTGTAATGTAAATAAATATATTATATTGGAACCGTCACCACTTTATGAAATACTTTATACCTTCTAATCTTTGCAAAACTATACTTTTCCTGTATTTAAATTATCTCCTTACCTATTGGATATTTTCTAGTATATCATAATTGGATGCTATTATTATAAAAATAAATCATAATTTAGCAACTTTAAATAACTGAAATGAAAATAACAAAATTTCAAAATCTACTTTTCTTAAATCTTTCCTTCTTATTAATAATTATTTATATTTTGTAATGTAAATGCATATCTTATTTACCAATTGCGAATATATTGTTCATCAAATAATAATATATTCAAATTTTTGCTAACTCTAGTTTTCCTGTAATTTGGCCCTGTCTTTATTCATTGAATATTTTTTTGTCATATTAGTTGTTGACTATGTTGTTACTGTAGTGTAAATTCTTATGTTATTTAGCAACTGCGAATAACTCATCAAATAATATAATAATATATTCAAATTTTTGCTAACTCTAGTTTTCCGGGATCTTAGCCCTGTCCTTACTCATTATATATTTTCTGACATAAGATGTTGCCTATGTTGTTCCTGTAATGTAAATGCATAGCTTATTTAGCAACTGCGAATAACTACTGAAATAATAATGAATATTTAACTTTTGCTAACTCTAGTTTTCCTGAATCTTAACCTTAAGCCTAGTCCTTACACATTATATATCTTCTGACATATTAGATGTTGCCTATGTTGTTTCTGTAATGTAAATGCATAGCTTATTTAGCAACTGCGAATAACTACTGAAATAATAATGAATATTTAACTTTTGCTAACTCTAGTTTTCCTGAATCTTAGCCTTAAGCCTAGTCCTTACTCATTATATATCTTCTGACATATTAGATGTTGCCTATGTTGTTTCTGTAATGTAAATGCATAGCTTATTTAGCAACTGCGAATAACTATTGAAATAATAATGAATATTTAACTTTTGCTAACTCTAGTTTTCCTGAATCTTAGCCTAGTCCTTACTCATTATATATCTTCTGACATATTAGATGTTGCCTATGTTGTTCCTGTTATGTAAATGCATAGCTTATTTAGCAACTGCGAATAACTATTCAAATAATAATGAATATTTAATTTTTGCTAACTCTAGTTTTCCTGGATCTTAGCCCTGTCCTTACTTATTATATATTTTGTGACATATTAGATGTTGACTACGTTGTCCCTGTAATGTAAATGCATAGGTTATTTATCAACTGTGAATAACTATTCAAATAATAATGAAATATTAAATTTTTGCTAACTCTAGTTTCCGGTAATTTAGCCCTGTCTTTACTCATTGTAATAATGATGTATATTTTCTTAACATATTAGATGTTGACCATGTAGTTACTGTAATGTAAATTCAGATTATTTCAATTTAAGCAGCTGCGAATAACTCATTAAATAATAATATATTCTAACTTTGCGAACTCTAGTCTTCCTGGAATTAAGCCCTATCCTTACTCATTATATTTTTCCGATATATAAAAAGGTTAGCTATGATGTTATTGTTATGTAACTATTAGCAACTCCGCTTATCTTATCAAATTATGATATATTACAATCTTTGCAAAACTCTACTTTTCTTGGAAAGTTAGCCTTGTCCTTACTAATTATTATATTTATTGATATATCACATATGTTGATTACGCTGTTACTATAAATAAATATCTTATTACCAACTGTGAAAATGTCTTAAAATTCTGTATCCTACTCTTTGCAAAGCTTTACTTTTCCTGTAATTGAAAACGGTCTAATCATTTTCTGGTACTAATATCATTGTTTTTATATGCTTTAAAAATAAAGTAAATTTATTTTTATTTATACCTACAAGTATATCACGAACTACTTGAACATATTTACTTGTTTTCTATTACCAATTCATTCACTACATAGCGTATATTTGCTGACTATAAAATACAGTTTATTTAAGATGACGAATAAATGTTCAATAACTTATTTTAATATTTGCGAAATAATTTTTTCTTCGAAACTATCTCTCACTCTATAATTACCTATTTTGAGGTCCTTATATCGCTGTTGGTAGTATAGCGTAAATTAAGAATAACACGAAATATGTCTAATCGTAAATAACACGTAACGTTTTTGTAACTTACTCACCTTCCAAATGATATAAATAATTCATCAACATGATTGGCATTAAAATATCCTCTATGATTACTCTATATCTTATATTTCGAATCTTTTTTCACGAAAATTATTTTTACTTGCCAATTTGAATAATCATTGAATAACTTCTAATCTTTATCTACTATTATTGGTTATAGTCTCTCCTTGATAATCGTCTATTTTTATCGACGCTGCTGTTTACAATATTATGTATTACTTAAATCTTAATAAATTACCAAATAGCTACATTCTCTTTCATTTTCTAGAACTGTTATAACTTATACTGTTAAAATTAATAAAAAATATCATAAAATTCTCTTGATTAATTTTAAAAACTCTACATATTCCGTAATTAAACTTCTTACTCGTCGTCAACATTACCCATTATATTTATTATACTCTGACTAGTCTCTGAGCTTACATGAAAATAATATCAAATAATAGCGATACAGAATATTCGTAAAAATCTTATATGTTCTTTAATTTATCTTCCTTGTAAATCTATGTTTATTTTTGTTATATCATACAACAATGCTTTGAATTTCCAATAAAACATAATGAAAGTAGATCTTATGATAAGTTATAATCGAACATAAATAATATCTAACTAATATTTATAGACATAAGTTTGTGAATTTATAGTTGAAAATATCGATTATTACTGCTCCGATTTTGTTTTGTTTTTACTAATAAGAAGCTACCTTATCCCTGCTATCCTATTCCTACTACAGGTTGTTAATGTTTTTGTTCTGATAAAATTGAGTGTTCAGTAGGAAACCATATTTATAGTTTATGAAAAAAAATAATTAGCACGCGAGTAGAGCTGCGAGCAGAAGATGGTGTATTACATTTCACAAACTACGTACTGTGTAACTAAACTGTCTCTTAAATGATCATTTTGACAAATTTCAAAACCGTCATACTACGAATTTGTTGTTATAATAAAATAAATAAATATCTTATCGACCACAATACGTATATGTTAGATCAAACACAATTTGTGTTTAGTGTAAACAAATTTAAATTGTCTAAAACTAACCTTGCTTCAATATCGTATAATAATGAGAAAATCTAACGTTGACTTGGCTGATAAGATAAAAAATATTGTAGGCAACCAGTAAACTACATACTAATAATACTTTAAATAAAAGAAACATTAATTTTAAAGTAAACTCCTAGATCATATTTCATACCTTAAATCTCTTGTATTAAATTTCTTGTAATTCATTATTTTGTGATAAAGGTAAGTTAAGAATTCATTTTTATATACCTACGTAACTAAACTTCCAAAAAACTTTATTTCTCTACAATTTTTGTGTTGTGTAGGAATGTAATATAGAAGAATGTAACCAAAGGAATAGTATGTTACTTATTTTGACTAATTTCATATAAATGTTATAAGTTAGGCCTATATCTTTTAATAATTCATATTATGGAGTTATAAAATATTTGAAAATAAAAATTTTAGGTTTGATAACAGATAATTAGTAATCACGTTAGTAACAAAACCACATATTTCGTGACCCATTGAAATTTCCTTTAGTTTGATCTATTTTGAGGTAATCGAAACGATATCACAATATAGAATACAAGTTCTTGTTAACATAATATATATTGCCAGGATTAAAAATAATATCCGTTTATTAATATTACCAAAAATTAGATTATTTGTTCGCATATTTTACTTGGTTTTCTACGATTGTGTTTCCATTCTCAGGTTTTTATTGAAATTTTGAATCTCTTACCGTATTTCGATAATAATTTAACTAGTAACTTATTTATTCACACTATTGTAGACACAGAAATAATTAACGATATTAAAATGATATTAATTTTATCTTGATGTAACGAATTCAGCCGTCACGCCTAATTACCCATAACATTGTATTTTCTAACACGTATTATCCTATATTTTTGCATTTATATTTAATGATCCTCTATTATTATGCTAATCAAATGCTTACAATAAGTTTTTGAAAAAAAAAAAATTACCACGTCATTTTCGTGTTTGTACAGTTGCCATGTTGTTTGTTATACGTAGGCTATGAATAACATAAAATTTTAATTATGCATATGCAAATTAAATACTTATATACCTTTATGTTGTCAAGTGAAAAACAGCATTTGCTAATTTTGTGTTTGTAGAGCTGGCATAATTTGTACTCGTGTCATTCGAAAATTAGTATTATACAGTATAATTTCATGAATTTTAACGATATGTTTTGAAATATAACCTAGTCAATAAATATAATAATCCTCTGCCCATGTAACTTCTGTATATGTAACTAATAAATTGGCCCGCCTAATAGCTATTTTAAATAACGTAATTGTAATTTTGTATGGATTTTTCCATTCTCACTGTCGCATCTTAATATCGTCATATCACCAAATTTGCAACACAATTAAAATGAAATACACTTGCACTCATTTTCATGATGAAGGATGGTCAATTTAAATTTTTAAAATAAACACATATATTATCCGAACAAAGTTGCTCAAAAGCACCCAAATGGATTTATTATCTATCCTTTCACATGTTTACGCAAATAATTATACGTCCTTGATAAACTAGTAAAAGTTATAATTTTTTATTCATATAATTGCCATGTTTGTACGCATGTCAAAAAATGTCATGTAGAGTGTTGTAATAAATTAGTATTTATTTATGTACATTTTCCAAACTTTTAATGATATGTTTTGAAATATAACATTTAATAAAATATCCTGCCTACGTAACTTATTTACGTAACTAGAAATGCTCCGACCAACAGCTGTTCGTAATAACAACACCGTATGTTCTATAATTCTGTAAGAATTTTGTATTCTCGTAATACTTATTACGCTATCACCAATATTTGTAACGCAATTGGAGCTAAATACAAGAAATTATCAATTTTAATATTACCTAATGACATTTTATTAATTATAATATTTTACGAATTATTACGCTCAAAAATATCTTCGCATGGAATTATTCAGTTCTCCTATTTATGGTAGAGTGTTTGTAGAGTGGCCATATACTCGTGACTAATTGTTATTTTAGAAATCGTTTGAAGTATTTATATTCACTTTTTCTTAATAGAACTTAAATATTGTAAATAACCAATTTATGAATAAGATATTAACTTCCGTTCTCATATTATTAGCAACATTTGCGATGTAATTCAAGTACCAATAGTAATAAATATTCTTGTACCTAGTTTCAGGGTAGTTATTTTATATTTTTAAATAAACGTTTCTTTATTTTTTAAGAATCAAGTCGCTTAAAAACGCTTAGATGAATTATTATATTTTCACGTTAACCAAATACTTAAAGTGATACGTCCTTAATAAACTAGTAAAATTACCGCAGATCAAATACATGTTTTTAGAGTTGTCATATAATTTGTACTCTAGATTGAGAAATTTGCATTCGGAGAGTAATATCAAGTGTTAATGTACACTTTCTTAAATTTTATTTATAATTATATTTTGAAATATCATTGTAACATACTCATTATCCTGCCTACGTGACTTCTGTATACGTAATTAAATACAAGTAGGTAACAAGAGTTGTTCCGACCAACAGCTGTTAGTGATAACACCACCTATTAGTATTTTTTAATAGAATTTTCAATTATTATCTTACCACCGTAAATTTATGCATCAGTTATCATATTTATGTTATCAGCATATGGAACGCAATTCGACATTAATTTTTTCACATTTAGTTTTATAGTAGAGAAAGTAAACTCTATAATTTGTAAAATACTTAATAGTTTTTTACGGCTCTAGTCACTAAGAAATCCTAGACAAGATTTCTTTCCAGTCTTATATCTATGCACTAGTCTTAGTATCTAAATCGTCCTTCTCACTTGTTAACTTCATGTTTGTAGAGTTTCAATATTTGTACTCATGTCAATATTTAATATTAGGTATTTATGTACACACTTCATCTATATATTAATAACGCATTAATATCATACAAACTATAATTTGCGTCTACTTATGTACTTTCTGTCTGATCTACATCGCTGATTTCAAAAATAATTTTGTCCAAAATTTGTTCGTAATATAATCTATTTTGTAATTTTGATGGAAAAGTATTTAATTCCGATATTACGTTGATAGCAATATTTGCAACGAAAATAGAGTTTGTAGGTACCTAGTTTTATGGCAGAGTAGGTCAACTTATATTTTGTAAAGTAAACGCTACGTGTTTGCTATAAATCGAATCGCTAAAAGTCTAAGTTATTTAAAAGCCTTCTCTAACGTCAAATATTTTACCTTATTGATACATAAATGGATATAACTTCTACACTACACCAACTTGACTACGAAAATTTAAAGCGTTTTTTGTTCACCATTGTCCGGTACTTATTTGACAAGTCCTCTCGAAAGTACATAATCACTTTGACCTTGGCATAACTTTTTCTTTTGACGATAAAAGATTTTTCTACTTTGTACTCACACTGTTTTTAGGCAACGTACTGTAAATCAAACCTACTAATTTCCTAGTTAGCCTTAATGTAACAGAGAGCTCTTACTAAATTACTCACACAATATAATTTGAAAACGCTACTATATTACTAGTCACTACAATAACTTTATAACTCAAGCTATATACTTCTGTACTTAGTTACGAATATTTCACCATATGGTATCTAATTTGTATATTCCAATGCTCAAAGCATATGTAACTTGGCAAATTCAAATAATGGCATTAACTCATCGAAAAGCACAATCGGAATGTTGAATAATGTAAATATTAGTTGTTTAGTCAATCATATGTTGACTCAAGGTCAAACTAAATATGAATTCTTGACAAGCTATATCCCTCACGTACTTTACCTATCACGCCGGTTTTAAAATAATAACACAACAAATATTACCTACCTTCACATTTTATCCAAAAAACCGTCTTCCCCAGGTTTCTACATTAAACTACGCAGTTTCAATTCAACCGGGCGATGACGCCGCCATTTTGTTTTATGGACTAATTGGTCTTGCCGTTGCCATTGCAATTATGCCGCAGCCTGCTTTATAATGCTATTGCTCATTTCATTACTTATTGTACTTCCAAATCTGCCTACATTTTTGGAAAAAAAATGTCTACATCTACACAAACCTAAAATAAATAATTATACCCAAACCTCACTACTACACTTTGAAAAGGTATCTCGAACGGAATCTGCCACCGTTGTCCTATTTATACCCTGCTAGAATTAATCACTCCCCACGTACGGTAATTATTATACTGCAAAATTCAGAAGTGCCATGGGCTCCTTCAATGAAACACAAGCACCTATTTTTAAACATAGTCGAATAACCCTTCTAGAATGTTCCATAGCGAGAGTGAAAGAAATCAACATATAAGTAAGAAAGAGACGAAAAATACCGCAGTCGATATTTCTAGAAAAATTACTGCGCAGTAAAGAGAGAAGGAAAGAGAGGACAATATATGCATAACAGAGATAGAAAAACAAGTGTTGAACGTTCTGGAATTATTGACCTGGAAAAAACCTACTAGGGTTACCATATCAGAAATATTCGTAAAAAACCGAAATTAATTCTGACATGCTATTATTACTGGCATTTATAATAATTATTTAACTGGAAGCTTCGCACTCGTGTTGATAATGTTTCTATTGAAAACTATTTTTATCACATCAGAAGGGGTGGAACATTTGTGTGATCCACAAATATTTGTCTCGGGGTCTGGGTGTTGTGAGACCGAAAGTCTTTTGTAGTTCCTGATACCCACGACACAAGACTAGTATCTTACTGTGGAGTCAGGACTATGTGTGTGACTGTTGGGTGTATTTATTTATTTATTTTTGAAATAATTTTTAGTACCGGATCAGTAGTTCCTGAGATTACATCATATAAATAAACTCACACAATGTCAAACTTTACTTCGTTATAGTTATATATTATATCTGACTGTAACATACTTACGAAATAAGTACTATTCTATTTAAGATGACTTGAGAGTATCATGAGCAGACAATGATGCCAAATTCCATACAAATACGTTCAGCCGTTAAGGTGTGATTGATTGCCAAAATTCCAAACACGCATACTTACCAACATCTAACTATTTAAATTAGTAGGATTTGAAACTGATATTCTTGGACCTAACATTAAACCAAAAACAATATTGCAATGTAACCTAACATTATTATGTTTTAATTATAATGGCAAAAATAAAAATATTAAGTGAAAAGTTTGTGCCTACCGTTTATTAAGTATTTATGATAAAGTATTTTTTTAAATTTCACAAGCTCGTAAGTGATGTTCTATTATTATAAAACATCTTTTAAAACTTTATGTATAATTTTTGGTCATAGGACAATAAACGTTGTATACGTAAATTATTGTTTATACAAAGTTTCGTCCAACTTTCTGTGACAGAAAATGACAATCGACGAGACAAGATATAATTTTGTTAAATATACAAGACATATACAGCATTTATTATAAAGATGGTGTATCCATTATTCAAGAACACTGAAATATCCAAATTTTACTATCAGATTTACAGAAGGAAAATCTGAATTACCGGAATTTAATCTAAGCTGACAACACCAGTATGGTTTTTCTCTTTCACACTACGCGTAGCCCTGCCCTTGTTATTACGACCTCTCTGCTTATTGGCGCACGGCATCAGGGGTTCTCGAATATTCTACGTCCGGCCGCACGCGATTGGTGTAACAAAACGGTTCTAGATTTTTCTCGAGCTTCATTGGATAGCGTCCTCGGGGTATATAAAGGCTCGCCAAGCGCGGTAAAGCATCAGTATTTGAAATACAAACAAGCGAAAGGAAGAGAACATTTGGTGGAATCACCAATCAAACGCTACATTATATTGAAGAAACTAGTGGATTTCATTACTAAGGAAGTATTGAAGAATCATAGAAGACAATATGCCTGCAGTAGGAATCGATCTGGGAACTACATACTCCTGTGTGGGAGTGTGGCAACATGGTAACGTGGAGATCATAGCCAACGACCAGGGCAACAGGACGACACCGTCATATGTCGCGTTCACAGACACAGAACGGCTTATCGGCGACGCGGCCAAGAACCAGGTGGCGATGAATCCCAACAATACGGTGTTCGACGCTAAGAGACTCATCGGACGCAAGTATGACGACCCCAAGATCCAGCAAGACATGCAACACTGGCCGT
Organism: Amorpha juglandis; assembly: GCA_949126905.1. Lineage (NCBI taxonomy): Eukaryota > Metazoa > Arthropoda > Insecta > Lepidoptera > Sphingidae > Amorpha > Amorpha juglandis. The sequence continues at coordinate 20,854,504 of OX421365.1, forward strand.
TCAAGGTGGTGAATGACTGCACCAAGCCGAAGATCCAAGTAGAATACAAAGGCGAGACGAAGCGGTTCGCACCCGAGGAGATCAGCAGCATGGTGCTGACGAAGATGAAGGAGACTGCCGAGGCGTACCTCGGCTGTACGGTGCGCGATGCGGTGATCACAGTACCGGCGTACTTCAACGACTCACAGCGGCAGGCGACGAAGGACGCAGGCGCCATCGCCGGTCTGAATGTACTGCGCATTATCAACGAACCCACTGCTGCAGCTCTCGCGTACGGACTTGACAAAAACCTAAAGGGCGAGCGCAACGTGCTAATTTTCGACCTGGGCGGCGGCACCTTCGATGTGTCTATACTGACTATCGATGAGGGCTCCCTGTTCGAGGTGAAGGCGACGGCAGGCGACACTCACCTCGGCGGCGAGGACTTCGACAACCGGCTAGTGAACCATCTCGCGGATGAGTTCCGTCGCAAGTATCGCAAGGACATCCGTGGCAATGCGCGCGCGCTTCGACGACTGCGCACCGCCGCCGAGCGAGCCAAGCGCACGCTCTCCTCCAGCACGGAAGCGAGCATCGAGATCGACGCGCTGCACGAGGGCATCGACTTCTACACACGCGTGTCTCGCGCACGTTTCGAGGAACTCAATGCGGACCTGTTCCGCGGCACGCTCGCGCCCGTCGAACAGGCACTCAAAGACGCCAAGCTGGACAAGAGCTCCATCCACGACGTGGTGCTCGTCGGCGGCTCCACACGCATCCCCAAGATCCAGAGCCTGCTTCAAAACTTCTTTTGCGGCAAAAAGCTCAACCTGTCCATCAACCCGGATGAGGCGGTCGCATACGGTGCCGCCGTGCAAGCCGCCATCCTCAGCGGTGAACAACATTCAAAGATCCAAGACGTGCTTTTGGTGGACGTAGCGCCGCTGTCCCTCGGCATAGAGACCACCGGCGGTGTTATGACCAAGATCGTCGAGCGTAACGCGAAGATCCCATGTAAGCAGACACAGACGTTCACTACATACACGGATAACCAGCCAGCAGTGACAGTGCAGGTGTACGAGGGCGAGCGCGCCATGACCAAGGACAACAACCTGCTGGGTCGGTTCGACCTGACCGGCATCCCGCCTGCACCACGCGGCGTGCCCAAGATCGACGTCACCTTCGACTTGGACGCCAATGGCATCCTGAACGTGTCCGCCAAGGAGAACAGTACCGGCCGGTCCAAAAACATTGTGATCAAGAATGACAAGGGGCGGCTGTCGCGCGCCGAGATCGACCGCATGGTGGAGGAGGCGGAGCGCTACAAGGAGGAGGACGAGCGGCAGCGGCAGCGCGTGACGGCGCGGAACCAACTCGAGGCGTACGTGTTCAGCGTGCGGCAGGCGCTGGACGAGGCGGGCGACAAGCTGAATGACGACGACAAGAACATGGCACGCTCCGTCTGCGAGGACGCATTGCGCTGGCTCGACAACAACGCGCTAGCGGAGCGAGAAGAGTTCGAGCACAAGCTACAAGAGCTGCAGCGCACCTGTTCGCCCGTTATGAGCAAGATGCACTCCGCTGCCGCCGGCAACCACCACCAACAACAACAGTACGGCGCAGGCGCGGGCAGGGGCGCGGGCAGGGGCGCGGGACCCACCGTCGAGGAAGTCGACTGAACAGTTCGTCGTCTAAATCAAGCACCCACCGACTAGTCGCCACAGATCTCTCACACTTGACCAATTGTAAATAGTAGTTAGTAAACTCTAAATATGTTTAGGTTAAGTTAAATTATTTTTGAATACTATTCCAATTCCAACTGGTGATCGTAACTGCTAAGAGAAATAAATTAATGTTAAATAAACACTGTTTTGATTTGTTTTTATAGGCCCACAATTAACCTTTTTGAACCACAGAATTATATACCTAAGGATCCCATTTTTCTAAGTTCAAATAATCATATACCTATGATTCTAACAGAAATTTGAAACAACATTATTTTATTATATCTCTAATGTCTCGAACATTCGTGAACATTTTTCTTTGCGAATAATATTGTGCTAACACGAATTTATGAGACATTTTATATAACACAGTATTCTCGTAAAGAAGCGATTTGTTGTCAATGTTTTTTTTAGTCCCCTTGACGTCTTTAAGAAACAGCTGTCGGGCAAGGGCCATGGTAAATCGGCAGATGGTTTCGGTATACAATAGATTTCGTCACATGGGATAAATCAATCTCATCCCCGATCTGTGATAACAATAACGACCGCAAGCCGGGTTTATCTCATGTTCCTTTCAAACGAACTTTCTCGGAATGGTGCTCTCTAAATCGTATGTTTTTAAACACAGTAAAGTGTTTTGTAGTTTCATTTACAAATAAGCACCTAAAAACAATTTTTAATTACGAATTGACAGGTCAATATCGAAGCGCAAAACACTTACGAAGGATCTAGGCATCTTATTTGATGAAAAGTTGACATTCCGCGGCCATTATGAACATATTTCTACCAAATCTTTACAAATGCTTGGATTCATAACAAGAATAACAAAGGATTTCAAAAATCCTCAATCACTTTTGTACCTTTATAATAGTCTTATTAGAACTATACTCGAATAAATATCTTGCTCGCCAACATGCGATAATTTGAAGTCAAGGCTTCCCTACACTCTATAATTTGAAGCGTTTATCATGCACAGACCTGTCGTTTGTTCTTACACATCGCATTCCAGTCTTCTTTCAAACGCTAGTGAGTCAATGTTAATGTTTGATTTGTGCTATTAAAATGAATCCAAGAAAGAACAAATGTCTTTCCTTAAGTGAAAAAAAGCGTGTCATTCAAGCTGTGGAAGATGGGCAATTAAAAAAAAGATGTCGCTAAACAGTTTGGTATTTTACCATCGACATTGTCGATGATTTTGAAGAAGAAAGATTACATCACTGGAAGTTCGTTAATTGCGAGTAGAAAAAGATTAGGCCAGGGTAAATTTCCTCGTCTTGAATAGTGCTTGCTTAAGTGGATTCGTCAGTGTAGAAGGCAAAACGTTCCTATCGGCGGTTTTGTGTTGAAGGAAAAAGCCAAGTCTTTTGCACAGTCTCATCAAGCAGTGTGTAAGCACTGTTGTGTTTCGGTTTGAAGGACATTAAACCCACTGAAATTACTGGGCATTATAAGACTTAACATCTTATGTCTCGGAGTGACGAGCGCAGTTCAGTGCTTTGTAATTCAAAGTTTTGTGTGGTGTTGCTTTTGTTTATGGGCAGGCGTGGCGCTTACCATCAGACTAGTGCCTTGTTTATCTCGTCATTCCATAAAATAAAAAATATATATTTTTGCCTTTCCAGTCCTTGCCAGTAACGATATAATTTATGATGCGAGTAGAGCTACTCATCTCTATATAAAGACTCTACCATTGAGTAATAGGCCCTAACATGTGTATTTCTCGTTATATTGAACCAATACTACATGGTTTACAGACAATATAAAATTCACATTTATAGTTTCCCGCCATTGATATTTTTTGTATATCAATGTTTCCCGCTATCGGAATCTGTGTTCCACATGGCGTAAGGATATATAATTATTATTATATCACATCACGAAACGAAAATAAGCCATATGAACAGTAGGTGTACTAGTATCACCTCTGCCCACCCCTTGGGCATACAAGCATGAGTTTATCCATGTATAAATTATTTCTTTTATTTTAATGTAATTCCTAACTTATCTAACAAATTGTATTTATTATTTCAATAATTATTTTCAACGCATGCTTCTGAAGGTAATGCATTTATCATGTTACTTGAGTGTTATTGTATTATTATGTTATAATGTAATTACCACTGATTGTCCTAAAATAAATAAATAAATTACAAAGCATTGTAGTACGGTAGTAATTAGTTACTTTTCCTAACTGACTGATTTATCAACGCAGATTCAAATTTCAGACAGAAATTTCACCTCTGAAGGGGTAAAATAAGGGATGAACTGTTGTATGGAAAAATGCCTGTCACGCGGGTGAAGCCGCAAGCAAATGTTAATAATATAGATATGAGGAATTGTAAAAGAATATTGGTAAAACAAATTGTTAAATACTAATAATCATTATTTTTGTGATTTAATATCGCCATATCGTAAGATGTACAAGTGTTTGAAGCTTGCATTCTCGGAACAGCTGCTATTCATATCCTGTGTAATAGTATGTCTGCATTCTCATTGGACGAAACACACACATCCATTGCTGAAAAGTTTCCGATTGGTGTTTGGGATAGGATTGGACACCTGGACGCTTTCCATTGGCAGATCAGTTAGCGCCGAGGCTGCCGTGATTTATTGATTTTTAATACACAAGTAAATGGGATGCGAGTGGGGCGGGAATGAGGGGAGCAGGGTGTTTATTCCGTTCGAGAAGCTTCGTTGGAGTGCCCGTGCGTACCAAAGTATCCTAGATACCCAGATGGGTATCATTGTTCCGGTCATGTGGGTACTTTGGTTTGCACGGGCACCCACTAGTCACGGATCCTGGGACAGCACGATGGTGCTCCTGACGCCGTCACGGTCCGCCGCTCATCCGCTGGTCACCTAAAGAGGTTTTATTTATTGCCGATCGAGAGGCGTGAAGATGGCTAGGAGCACCGCAGAGCCGCGGCACACATCTCCCCGCGGTTTGAGTCGCTGTCACTACCGGACTTGACCCAACACCACGACTTCGTCCTCCACCGTTTGATATGGACTCTGAAGACAACTGAACATCTCTGTGAAGATCAGCCGAGACGGTGACGTCATAAATAGTTGACGGACGAAGTAACTACAGGACAGTACTAGTGATTTAGTTTCCAAGATAAGGTGATACCAAAACATTTCGATTGGATAAGTCAATCCGATCCCAATCCGATATTAATAATAATTTATTTTTCACAGATTTACCTCGACACGGCACGAGGTTGGACTTGGCAGAAGCATTTAAAAAAGTCGGTGATAAGGCCTTTACCGCCTTTTTTATATGTATTTATTTAAGGTTAATAGATTTTTAAGAATATAAATGTATGGTTATTATGCAATTAAATGAATACTGGTATACCATATTATATAAGTACCTATGTATTGAAATTATATTAACTACAAATATACACATGTAAGCGGTTGAATATTCTTTATGTATAACTTAGATTACAACATATTTTAGTTAGGTTTAAAAGGTTGAATATTCTGCATAAATTCACATTTAGGCATTGAACTAGAGGTTAATTAGTTTATAAAACTGAGCTTAGTATCTTAGTTGAAACTATTGTTTAAGGTAATAAAAAACTAATTGTAATCATTAATACTCACAAAATATAATCATTAAATAGTTATTTCACTTTTCTGTGGTTTTATTTTGAAACATTTCTTTATTCTCTAAAAATAATACAAAGACTCTAAATCACACAATATGATTTTTTAATTTTATTAACCGTCGCACGCAGTGACACGTATCAACTTTTACTATGAATTAGTAATTCCTTAGTATTGGATTATTTCGACATTCAAACCGCTACTAAGCACAAAAATAATCTCAATTGATGTTTATGAGAAATAATCGGATTATAAGAAACAGCAAATTGGCTCATACTTACACAATTTAATTTAATGAAAAATTTGTAATCTAATAAAAACTCAGATTGTATGATTTACAGAACATCCAGTCAAAAGTCAATACAATTTTGGAAATTACCTACAATAAATTTTAAAAAAAAGTCCGAGTAGTAGCCCTAACACTTCAACAAAAGTTTTCATTCACATACATCAATTGTTTTAATCTATATACATTTTAATTCTTTATAACTTAAATTGCATATTCTTCTTCATATTTACACAATAACAATACATTTTATGAAAGATGTGCAATTCAAGGTGAAGATGATATGAAGGTTGACAAAAATAATTGTTCAAGGATTGTTGAAAGTGACATCAGGACCACTTAATAATATAAATAAATAAAATATAATAACAAAGAAAATAAATAAAAAAATATATATTTTTCATTATTCGTTAGGGCATTCGCCGTATTAACACATATTTTTTGAAATTTCGAGCCGGCAACCCGTGACTTGTCTTTGTCTCTGCGTCTGAGAGGGCTTTGGCTTTGGTCCACCAAGCCGCCCTAATGTAGGTTGGTCCCAACAAAAAAAAAAAAATTAACTGCAGAAAAATAAATATTTTAATTAAATAAAAAGTAGTCTCAACTATTCTGATCATTCAATCATTAACTGAGTCCTGTGCTTTTAGTACGACCCACCTAATTGATAGAGGTGGATAAAACAGATATTCGTTTATGTTTTGTTCGTAACAACAAAATTGAAAATAAATTTTACCTCGATTACAATAAACATTTAAGCTTTTGAATCCAAATATATATTTATAGCCCATGCGACAGATGTTATATTGGTTTGTGAATGGTGTAATAATTTAAAGGATATAGACTACATTTTATAACAAAAGCTAGTACTTAATACTTTTCGAAAGCAAGAGGGGTAACAAAATATATGAATAATGAAAACCAACCAACATTAATTACTTCATAAAGAAAACGAAGAACGAGAAATTATTAAATTATCCGTTAATATTCTAACCCTTGCGAACAGCTAGTATTTACATTTCATCTTCTTTCTCAATTCAATGTGGGTGTTTCTATTGGTCAGAGCCTGTCCGCACCTGGAAAATTTATTGCTACTTGATTCTCGATTGGTTACACCCGATTGGAAAATCAATACTCGTGCATGTACTTGAGAGCTATTTCTAGATTCTAGAATGTTCGATGCAATTATTGATTACCCTGAAGATACGAAGGGCGGATTGCAAGCTGTTGCCTTCATATGGGAAGATGAATGGATGATGTATAGTAGATACGATCTGATTGCATCAACCAAGAGGTTTGATCACCGGATCACCAACCTTATTGACGATGAACTAAGACATCAACATGATGTCTCGGTGATTAAGCTTCTTGGGTGATAGAGAAGGGTGTAAAACTAACTTAAGTAGATAACATTCCGGACAGAAGACTGAAGAAATGGCGTGGAACTAGTACAGCCACGATATCGACCGCCAAGTACGACGTAGAGTCATATACTTCGGCCGAGCTGAACTTCTGCGGCCCCTAGACGTCGCTTCTTGCCGCAGTCACCTTGTGGCCGGCTATGACGCAATAATATCTTAGTTCATTGTTTTTAAATTAAGCCTTTTCTATCAGTATATATTTATAGGCTAGATAATGGAATGTGGTTACTGGTTTCACATTTATTATCACTTAAGCTTATTCACGTAGGCCGTATGTAGCTCGATGATGGCGTTAATTGCTATAAAATTAATGTATTTGTATAGAAACCAGTATCAACTAATGTAAACATAGCATCATAAAAATACACTCGGCAATTACACAAAATCTATTTATTTTTCTATATTTTTACTAAAGTCCAGAATTATGAAATATTAGCCAGGGGAGGTTAATTATTATAGTTTGTAATTGGTACAATCACATTAAAAATATGAAATAAAAAGATGAATTTTATTTATAATATTCTCATACTTTGAAGGAAAGATAATATGTTTGTTGATATATATTATTTGGCACCACATTACCGAAACACGTACCATTTTGATAGATACTCATATTAGTAACGATTGTCAATTCCTTTACACGATAAATATCTATACCGAGATATAATGATTTAAAAAAATAATCAATTTTTGAGAGCCAATATTACCCCAGAACGCAATAGACTTCACACAAACGAGCATCACAGCTTCCTGACCTACCACAAAGCACCGCGTGCTATCGATTCCATCTTCGCAATGACCTTCGGTTCGCTGTTTGCAAGTAGCAGTAACAAACGAAAAGTTGCGGGTTACAATTCATCTCGTTTGTGTGCTATAACACTAAAATATAGGTATTTATTATTCAAGATAATTGCAGACATGGCTTCGGCGTTTGATCTTTATTGAAGTTACGAGGACGAGGTTGCATGACAGACTGAGTCCTGTACCTTCTCCTTTAAAAAAAACAAGGAGTGAACGATACATATTTTTTTTTATGAATATAGGGTTAAACACAGTAAGTGGTAGAGCCACTTTGTACATACTTGTCTACGTGAATGGTCGAGCTGCACCGAGTACGACTGTCTCAAAAAACACAGACGTGAAATGGCCGCTTGGTGTTGTGTTTTCTAATGTGAGGAAAATTTCCGGAGGACGAATTCCTCTCCTGCTATTACAAATATCTATTGGACGGCAAACACAGTGACAACGCATCTGTCGGTGCTCGGTCGGGGCTTGGTCTGGAGCAGGCTGCTCGCCCGCTGGGTCATGCAGGCTGTTGCGTGACACACTTTTTTCCCCGGAAATATGAGGAAATACTTCCACGCAGATCGAGCCACCATCACAAACTACTCTACATTATAGCATTCAACAGGTAATCCCGGTATACATTATGCTCCGATGTGCATACAGCCACCGTGGCGCAGTAGGTATGTAGCCGACTGTGAAACTTGAAGCCGCGGCTTTGACCCCGGCTTCAAGAAAAGTTATTGTGTTCCACAATTATTTGTTTCGGGCATGGGTGTTGAGCGACTGGAAGTCTCTCGTAGTTCCTGATACCCGTGACATAAGATAATCGCATCTTACAGTGGGGTTGGGGTTATGTGTGTAACTATTAGGTGTTGTTTATTTATTTATCTTTTATTACCTATCTCTATCAAGATATTATATTTCTTGTTATAGTCTCTGTACCCTTTGCAAAGAAAGGGTGCACGCCTGTCTGAGGCTATTGATTGGCGGTAGCTATGGCAATATTGATTTACGAGCAAGGGGATGGGGCAGCAGCCGTCCGGATCACGTCGGAGATCGAGAGCTCCGGTTATTAAAATATGGTGTTTAAGTACCAGACGATATTCATTTGTTACGTACTAAGAGCAAAAATGTATGATAGATTATTGCTGAATTGTATTAAAGTTTTCATTAATTGGAATTAAATTGAAGTATAATTACAAGATGGTAGGTCCCTTGTATGCGAGAGGCCGTCTGGGATGGTACCACAGTTTTGTGTATTTCTGCCGCCAAGCAACAGTGTATAAGCACTGTTGTGTTTAGTTTGAAGGACATTAAAGCCAGTTTAATTACTGGGCATTATGAGACTTAAGACCTTATGTCTCTGGTGACGAGCGCAGTTCAGTACCATGCAGTGCTTTGTAATTACAAGTTATGTGTGGTGTTGCTTCTGTTTATGGTCAGGCGTAGCACTTACTATCTTTTTAGCGGAGGCCAGCAAACAAGCAATTGGGTCATCCGATAGTAAGTTATCTCCATCGCCCATGAATATCCACAATACCTGGGAAATTATGGGTGCGTTGCCGACCTAAAATGAAAGGGATAATTAAGGGATTGGGAAGGGGAGGGGGATTTGGACCTCCGGATATCTCACTCACCGCAGGAAACGGAGCAGCAAGCCGCTACTATACGTTGGTTTACTATGAGACAATGGTAACGACCCGGCCGAGCTGGCCGATACTGTAGACAAAACTATCTACAGCGTGGCTCTACCATTGTAACGAAATTCTGACGATACCCGTCTGGTGAATCAAATTCGCAGGTCGCAGCACATACGTGCTATCATCAAACCAATTATGGCATAAAATAAACTTAAACCTTGAAAAGGTTTTCAAATCCCTGATAAAACACGAAAATTATACACAAAATTATAAACTGCGTACTTAGACTTCATCGAGACAGCCTCTGTACCAATTATTGTCTCTCTTTCTCTCCTAGTCTAACAAGGGAGTAGACTGCCATTGGCCGTTTATTTATATCCTTTATAACCCACACATCTGGGAAAACTTTCTCATTGGTGGAGCAGAGAGGAAATTTCCGACGTAATAAAATCCTATTGGTTGATCCCGAAGCCTCTAGAATGTTCGAATCCCGTATTGATTTTCAGATCTGCTATAAAAGAGGTCGGCGCGGCTGCAAGCTGCAGTTCCTCTGACAACATGTTGACGCGACGGAAATATAGCTGACGAAGATCACCAAGATGTTTTGGTGTAGAGACAGCGTCGGTTCACGGCTGCTGCTTCTATCCCAAGGCGTCTTGGATTACCTGAATGAGGGAACACGCGGCGGCGTCGAAATCAAAATATTTGACGACTCCATAACACCAAGTCTCGTCGACGTCGCGGTCATCAAGGGTCTTTCGTACAATATGTCTTGAAGTCGACTTTCCAACTGCTTGCCGAACAAGATTCTTCCTTCACCCATCGATCAACACCGAAACCCAAGCACACTAATAATGCTCTCGTGCGTCTGCAGACGTGTGAAGAAAGAAGAATTAAATCGAGCATGTAGATACATGAAGATCGTCTTTAACCGCATTAGTATTGAAGACCATTCTCCATTCTGAGTTAACACCATCAACCAAGAATTCGGAGCTAAATTAAGCTATTTATGTAAGCTAGATGTGTAAGGCAAGCCGAAGACCGATGAAACCTTTACCTCGAAGCAGGGCAGCGACCGACGGGGGTGGGGCCTCACGGTGAATCTTAAGTCCAATGGATTTCTGCGGCCACACCAGCAAGTCTCGTCGGCAACCACTTCATCGGCCTTCGGGACTTAGTTCTTAAAGCGCGATACTGACTATAATACAGGACACTTCTTCTATAGTACATAGGTAGTTTTAAAGTTAATGTATATATAGTAGTTTGTAGGCACGATTGTGCAATAAAAATAAAAAAAAAGTGTAGTCTCATTTCACCATAAAACCCTATTCAGATGAAGCTAGTTTCTCGTGACGACTTAAGCGAGAATTTGACAGAAAACTCGACGGAGTCATGTCACGGCGTTGCGTCGTATGATTCTTTCTTCATTCAAAATAACATGGCGTGGCCCGGCATCGTAAACAAGAGTTGATTCTCATCTTTCATGTGATAGACTTTCTCCATCTAAATAGGGGTTAACACACATAGTTAAATATTATATTACAAACAAAAATTAAATCATAAATAGTCAATTAGGACTACTAATGATTTACTTTATTTACTGCTTGACTTGCCTACCGTAAAATTAAATAACAGTGAAGGCACAGTTTACTATTTATCTTCTTTGAGTGCCATCTCCTATCAGATATCGACGATCATACAGGCTATCTTAATTTTAGAAGCCTTATTTTTTTTTATTTGATTGAATGACGAGACGAGCAAGGCGTTCGCCTGATGGTAAGCGCCACGCCTGCCCATAAACAGATGCAACATCACATAGAACTCAGCTGCTGCTTGGAGCAATGATCTTGTGCTCATGTTGAACCATTGGCGAAGATTTTTAAGCCACGATATCCTCCTACGATGGGGCCTCCTCCTGCCGTTTATTTTCCCTTGAATTATTAGTTAACCGAGTTAATATTTGCTATTTCTCATTATGTGTCCAAAATTTTCCAATTTCTTTATATGAATTGACTTAAGTATTTCTGTTGACTTTCCCATTCTCTCTATATGGTCTATCCAGGATATTTTCGAACTATTTTTATAGGATTATGATTAATACGTTAATCGTTCAACATTAATCAGAAAAAGGGTCTGTTATTTCAAATGGTATGCAGTGTCAACGGTAGGCAGCGCCTTGACTGTGCCTCAGGCACTGCCGATGTCCATGAGCGGCGGTGACAGCTTATCATCAGGCGCATTGCTTGCTCGCCTACCTATTAAGACTATAAAAAATGGCTGTATAGATTTTCCTAATATTTAGGAACCATCTCGAATCCACTAGCAATTTCAATCGTTAAGCGCTACAAAAAAATAAAAGCTAATCAATACTGAGTCGCGGCTTTAGCTTTTTTAACCTACTTATGCTTACAAAGCACAGAGCTCAAAAATCATGTATGTTTTTTTATTTCTGACTAAGTTTTTTATGTCGGTTTTACTTTTGATATATTACACATTTTAGTGAAAGTCAACAAAACCGGTGGAGAAATGCGTTTTGTTTTTAATCGCCGATTTTACCCTATTTGGGATGGAACTTTTTGTTCGAAATTCAATGAGATCTATTTTGAGACAAATATTTTTTTCTTACTGTCTGGAGTTATCGCAGTTTAATGTCGCGGTCTGACCCTCACAACCCGTAACGGGAATCAAATTTCGATATGCTGACAATACTGAAGATATGTACGCATTTGAGCATATTTATTTTATTGTCCTTTAGGTTTGGGAGCAGAAATTAAAACAAAGAGAACAAAGCCTTTTATTGTATTTTTTGTGTAGACCAAAACACGCGCAAGAGACTTTTTTAAGATTTCAGAAAGTACGAAAAGTAGAACGGAAGGTATACCGGAACCTTATTACTAAGCGTAGGTACGACATATGTGTTTTTCCCGTCTATGTGCTGTCCTACATATATAGAGCTTCATCTTTTGAACCCGTTTGAACCGTAATAAGTGGTGGAGTTTTCCAGAATGAGTGTTGTTATGGCGGATGTCCTAACAAAAGAAAAAATAAAAAAAGTGTGCGTTCGGGACGCTCGACAGAAGTGATAACAAACTAATGTGGGTTAAAGTGAGAGCGGAAGGAGCCTGCCTACTGCTACCGTATGCGTGAGAGAAAGGGAAGCCAGACAGAATGGCGCCTTAACGCGTTACGTTACGAAGTCGTGTCAAAGTCCGGTCCAAGCCGACTGGTCACTGTGTGACTCCACCTGGTACTTAGAAATTATCAATGTTCCAGGGAGGACGACTAACGCTGGCTGGTCAATGGACCGCTCGCGTTACGGAACGTTTCGGTTCACCCTCCCATAAGAAGTTATCACTTCAAAAACAATAATATACCTACAAGTAAAAATTTAAGTGGTTCGGAACCGCACTTGCCTGAAGTGTTATCATATTGCTGAAAAAAAAAGCTCGATAGTCCGCTAGGTGCTAATATTTTAAATTGAGCCCCAGACAAAACAAAACGCGCCAGATCAAAAGTTGAAGAAGGCGCTAAAGTGGTAGCATTAGACTGTACCTTGCGTTGCGACGTGTCACTTGCCATCGGATATAATGTTAAATTTGCAAAGGTAAAAAGAAAAGAATATGTATAGACATACCATTTACACGCCAGATCAAAAGTTGCAGAAGGCGCTAAAGTGGTAGCATTAGACTGTACCTTGCGTCACGACGTGTCACTTGCCGTCGGATATAATGTTAAATTTGCAAAGGTAAAAAGAAAAGAATATGTATAGACATACCATTTTTCTATGGTACTATGCGTGCCAAATAAGAATAGGATCGCGTTTGCTGCCAACTTCACACGATAACTGTCAAAGTAGTACTGCTAGCAAAAAAAAGTGCAAAAAAGAAATTTCATATATTTTTTATTGTTAATAGATATAGATTTAATTATTGTATAACCATTATATTCATTTAATAAATACTATTCTTGAATTTTATTAATGGATAATTTTGGATAAATTAATTATGGAACTGTAAGGAAACAGTTTAAAAAATGAACAAATACACAGTTAATGATACTTTTCACCCTAATATGACGCAATTTTGTGACGCTATTGAGAAGCTACCAATGTGCCGTTAGCTACGCTTTCGTGTATACGCGCGTGTGTCCTATATATGTTGCCTACTGGACTTCCTTGTTATTGTTATTTTTATAAATATGCTTTTTCTTTGAAATCCTACTCATTTATAATTAATTTGGCGTGAAATGTATTAGAAATACCAAAAAAAAGCGTACATTAAACATTTAAACTGAATATATTGTTTTTGCACACCATACACTTTGGTAATGAAGTTTGCGCGTATTGCTGAACAAAATGGCGTCTTGACAGTCCTATTCTTATTTGGCACGCATAGTATTGTTGAAGATTTAATAACCTATGCCGATCTATGAGCATAGATTAAATAAATTGTTAGATGTCATGTTGACAGCTACATTAGTGCTGTAACAATATACCTCGTCGAACAACATCGATAAAATAAAAATTATATAAAATCGAATTCGCTTTCGAATCAGTCTCTCAATAGATTTTTATATATTTCTATTGAATATACTTTCTTAACTTTTACACCACTTTTAACTTCAAAACAAACAGTCTACTGATGTCAGAAAAAAGTAATTCAATCTCTCCTTAATGCAATAAATATTGATAAATAAATTTATTAATATTATAAAGATTGTGCTGACTTCATCGACTTAGAAAAAAAGGACACCACACACACCACCCGGAGGTTTTGTATCCTTTTTGGAGTTAGTTAAAAATCGGAAATTTTTTCATTTATCTGGTATTCTTCAATTTTCGCACACATAGATAAAAAACTGCCTCACTGTCAACATTAGTAGCGCTGAGTTCTCCTTTTTTTCTAAGTCAATGACTAACCTGTAACATGTCAAAGGATTTGACTAAAAATGTAATACGTAATTTAGAATAGAAATAAACTTCAAAGCGGGCTGAAATATATTAGCTAGTAGTACGTACGTAGTACGGCTACAGCTTGTATAAATTAATCTGAACGAGTACAGATAACGTAATCGTTATCATGTATCGATATAAAGTTAAACATCAAGGTACATCTCTATCTAATTAATGCGCGAATAGAAATCGCTGACCTGCTGGTCGCTGCGTGGTTTATTTTGTTAAATTGCCCCAAGGAGCGTATTGTTGTGTGGTGAGTGTGGTGTTGGTTTCTTGTGTGTTTGAAATCCAGATGAATCTATCTATATAATCAAATATGGCACCGAGCTTAAGTAAATTAACAGAAAGGACAGATGTTAAAATTGCGATAGCTGCTTCGACGGCGTTAAGTGCATGGCTCATCAGGAACTCGATAAAGTCAAGGTGAGTGGACTTTGAAGAATTTTCCGTTGCCTCACAATCGAATTACGAGTCTTTTTTTCTACAAATAAGCATATAAATTACGTACCTATTAGTAATAAAATGGATTTGATGGTCAATAATAATATAGGAACACATTGAAACATGTTTTGGAGTATTGTACTTATAATATTTTTTATCGATATTATTATTGCACAATGTTCATAATAAAACACATTGATCAGTGTTCGATCCCCAGGTTAGCTAAAAGTGATATTAAGTTGTGCAATCATAAAATGCTGAGTATGAGCCTGGAGTCTGGAAGTGTCCGGTATGGCGATAGGCCCTTATTACATTATTGGCCGGAAATAATGGCTCAGTGAAATTTGGGTGTACTGATTACATTTCTGCCAACCCCTTCGGGAATTACAGACAGGAGTGTATATGTAGAAAATAAACATGCATTTTTATATTATGCATGTGGCAAATCAATAAAAAAAAATGGAAAATAAAACGAGAACCCCAGCTAACATTATTATTATTTTGTTTATGCCATGCCTAAAGAAACTAGTCAAAATTATTTTTTTTGTAAATTATCTAGATATATTATGTTTTTGTGATAGTATTGCATAATTATAAAAGATATCTTGACTGAACCTTATTTTATCAGAAGCAAGTAGATAAACTATCTATCACTAATATAATTAGCTACAATTATATGATTAAAAACTTATAAAAAAAAAAATTGTAAACCAAAGTAGCATAACATCAGAAAAAGTATTATAAGTAATTAGGTAATTAATAAAAAGTAATGAGGTATATTAATGAATGAAACACATCTCTGCTGGCCGGCTAGTCATAAAATCTAAAAGCCATTTTTTTATTATTAATTGTACAGCAATCAAGCAGTATTAATAAAAACTAAACATAATACAATATATAATAATAATGTTAACAAAATATTTTCCGACATAAAAAATAAAACCTTCATGAAATCTTTCTGTATGTGTTAAAAAGCACAATATCACTGTTCGCAACCTGGGGATTGAACCCGAGACCTCAGTACAGCATTCGTACCGTGTACGCAATACAACTGTGCCACTGAGTCACTGATGTATTGTATGATTTCAAAGTACCTAATTTCTGTCAGGATATTGTTATTACACAAAAGTTCATCGCATAGCAGCGATAGCTCAGCGGGGAGTGGTACGGACTGTAGAGACGAAAGTCGCAGGTTCGAAACCTGCCCCAAGAGCATATACCACTGACTTTTCTAAGTTACGTGTATTAATTGTCGCTTGCTTTAACGGTGAAGGAAACATCGTGAGGAAACCTACATACCCCTGAGAACTCAATAAGATTTATCGAAGGTATGTGAAGTCTGCCAACCCGCATTAGGCCAGCGTAGTGGACTAAGGTGTAATCCCTCTCATTCAGTAGAGGAGGCTCGTGCCCAGCAGTGGGACGTATATACAGGGCTAGTAAAAAAAAAAGTTCATCTAGGATAATTATTATGTTGTTTCAATGTTTTATGTATAATTTGCAGAAAACCAAAAACCACAAAACCTGGACGGCTATCACCTGAACAACAAATACAGTACATGATAAAAGAGCGGGATAAAAGAGCACCAAAAGCCCAGGTGGACGCCAGGTTTCTGGCGGAATTGAAGGCGCTATGGAAGATAATGATGCCAGGGTTCTGGACCAAGGAGAGTGGTTTTATGATATTGATAGCACTCTCGCTGATCTCAAGGTCGATGTGCGACCTGTGGCTCATACAACAAACTACACTTGTAGAAGGGTCAGTGGACTATCTTTTTTTACACGCTTTTTATTAATTTACTAGCCTTTGGTCCCAGGTTCGCCCGCGTGGAAGTCTTACCCGTCATATTTCTGATAAAGCGCTATTTTTTTCGACTTTATTACAAACATAGTTTTTTTTACTGTTGTTTATAAATACAGCCCGTATTTACTTGACATATAAACCTTCCGGAAAAAGAAGTTTGTGATAATTTTATCGTCTTTAACATTTACATCAATGACGTACTTTAGTAATATGACAATAAGCAGTTATTACCTTATAACAATATAATAATAGAAATTGATATTTGCCTTAACAACAGCTCTATTATTGAGTATAAGCAGGCCTGTGTTACATAGCTTAAAAGTAAGGATAATCACGTGATAATCAGCTACAAGGCGCTCCCCATCGACGGAGAAGCGATTAGTGCAAAAGAAGCGCGCAAATTCTGTCGGTACATTGTAGCTTGCGTGCACGCAACTGTATTAATGTAGGCTGATGTAGATTAATATAATTAAGAAAAAAATGTGTTATAGTGGTCAACGCAAGTCTATTAAGAATTTAAAAAAATTGCTATAGATCTCCGGAAGCTTTAAATAGTACTTTATTGTGTGACGCGAGAGACGCTCTTTACGGAGTGAACCTTCTGAATGTAGTAGGTATTATCGGTGCCACGAGTTTAGCCTAAGACAAAGAAGTACACTACAGCGACGAGAAAAAATACATTTATGTTTGATGGGTTCAAATTTTATACCTATCTAATAAGATAAGATATATTTCACTTGAAGTAATTATTGTCTAAAACTAAGCTTCAATATCCGAGACTATTTTAAAAAGTCTGTAAATGGGTTGAACATTAAACTATTAGCGACAGCTTGTTCTTTGGGAGATAATAAATGAGTTATTTAAAACTGCCATTCTTACTAATTTCTAGTAGAAACAAGATACGTCGCGTGATTGGTTCTTTTGTGTAATAAATATCCAACTCCGTCTATCAATACGATTAGTGATAACGAGTGGACTATGCAGAGTTGACTCACTAAATAGACATATATGCATTTTAATTTCTGCAAACCCTTTGGAATTTACACGTAAAGGTACAAAAAATCACAGGTATACTGTTATGGCATTTAAAATAAACATACGTACAGATTTTTTTATATAAATCTATCTATTCATATGAAATAATTATGATGACTGTCATGACTGAGCTAGAGGATCCCTTTGTCTTCTCTGGAAAATATTATGTACAAAATGTTATTCAAACAAATATAGTATTCATTGCGTTGTTTCCGTTTTATTCACTAGTTGGTCGCATTTTGACCTCAGACCGATTTACTACAATGAAAAAAAATATATAATCTGTAACGTTATAACAACTAGAACTTTGATTAAGAAAAACCTTAATCTCGGCAGTGCAATAATCACAAAACGTGTGATTTACGTCATGCGTTACGTAACAACATAACACGCTGGTGCGAGGGTACTGATACATTTGGAGATTCGATTGCGACGTACACGTAGCTTAGTGAAAAACCCGTAGCTTGTCTCGTTCCGGGGTCAGCCAGTCTATATCCTGTAACATATTATGGCCGGCATAATTCTACCGACAGCCGAGACACTACCGTCCACATTATATTTGGGCTGCACTGTACCTACCATCTGGTTCAGTTTGCCGTACCAAGATAAAAAAAATATCCTTAATGATTTCTTGTTTACGCTAATATTACTCATTGAAATAAAACTAATTTAAACGGATTTTATCGCGGTTTTTTATTCATTTTGATCCCGACGTTTCGAAGACGTTTCAGTCATCGTGGTCACGGGATAGACTAACTGAATTAATAAAAAACCGCGATAAAATCAGTTTAAATTAGTTTTATTTCAATATCCTTTCTTATTACGTTAGTTCATAGATTAAGCCAGTGAGTCGTATTAAAAAAAACTAAATGAATGTATTGTAATGAGGTCTATGTCGCTTTTTAAACGGTATTGTATGCAAACGATTATATTAAACCTTTGTACCAAATGACAAGTCATTTTCGTCGGTACTGGGTATTCGATACCTCATAATATGACGGTAGGTTACCTGAAATATAATTATACTCGAATGTATTCGTAGGGACCATAGCACACATGGTGAAATACCCGCCCTAATGGCGTTCGAGTCGTTTTCCGGGAATCAGCCAGTTTGTATCCAGTAATTTTAGGCCTACAAGCTGGATGCAGGTCGCTTCCAACAGGTTGGTCTGAAAATCTTTGGGGGAGGCCTATGTTCAGCAGTGGACGTCTTGTGGCTGATGATGATGATGTTGATGATAAATTTTAGGCCGACTTAACCCTGCCGACTGTCGGGAGACGCAATGTCTTGAACAATAATTGTAAACTGAAGATAGGCACTGTAACATTGACTTTTTTGGATCAAAATTAATAAAAAACCGCGATAAAATTCATTTAAGTTTTTTTATTTCAATGTGTTATATTTCGCGTAAACATAAGAAATCATTACGCAATGTCTCTTGACGGTCAACATTGTATTTGGACTGCACTGCACTGTACTTAACTTACTAAAACTCGCTTTGCCGTGCCAGGATAAAGAAAAACCTATTAATTTTAGTAAATTTAAATTTAATAAATGTTATTTAAACTTACGGGTTACGGGACTGTGTTAAATTGAGAAAATAATATTCCTGTTTAATTAAGATTAGAAACAAGCATTTATTATTCAACGGACTTTTCACATACCTAGTAAAATAAAAACAAATAATAATAATAAATAACACCCAACAGTCACACACATAGCCCTGACCCCACAGTAAGATACAAGTCTTGTGTCGTGGGTATCAGGAACTACGAGAGACTTTCGGTCTCACAACACCCAGACCCGAAACAAATATTTGTGAATCACACAAATATTACGTATACCTATATACCAACGTTTCACAGTCGGCTTTTAAATAACGTAGGTACATAAAAAATACATTATTTATATTCCGTCAAAAATCTACCATCAGTAGGTAAATATGTCGTTTTGCTAGAGAAGAACAGGTAAGATACTCCAAGGTTGCTCTTTTTAAAACTGGTTTGCAATATTTGCAGTATACTATTTTCAATATTTGCATTACTTTATATTTTATGACTAGCTTTTGCTCGCGGCTCCGCCCGCGTGATCTGCTTTTTCCGGGATAAAAAGTAGCCTATGTCTTATTCTGATGTATACGCTATATTATTGTAAAGTTTCATTAATCCATTCAGTAGTTTTTACGTGAAAGAGTAACAAACATCCATCCATACTTACAAACTTTATCCCCTTAGGGGTGGAATTTATCAAAATCCTTTCTTAGGGGATGCCTACGTCATAGTAGCTATATGCATGCAAAGTCTCAGCCCGATCGGTTTAAAATTGACAAAGTTTCATACAAACTTTCATCCCCTATTTTATCCCATTGGGGGTAGAATTTATCAAAATCCTTTCTTAGCGAATGCCTACGTCATCACTTCTACTTGCATGCCAAATTTCAGCCCGATCCCTCCAGTGGTTTGGGCTGTGCGTTGATAGATAACTATGTCAGTCAGTCAGTCAGTCACCTTTGAGTTTTATATATTTAGAATGTGAATGCAACCTCAATTGGTTAATTTATTCAAAACTTACCTAATGAGATACATACTACAAAGTTCATACCCCTATTTCGCGAGATGAATTTTACAAAAAAAAAATAATTTTGTCTCATTATTACTGTACACAAAGCGCATACAAAGTGTATGATTTTTGAAGTTTGTCCAAACTTTGTTCCTTTCGTAATTTATACAAAAATCCCATAGAATAAAACATTTTTAATATTACACGAATTTAAATAAATGCAGGGCAATTTTTCTTTCCATAAAACCTTATTCGAATTATTTCGAACAATTTGAAAGCAAAATTTGTCAAATCGGTCCAGCCGTTCTCAAATGATGCCGCTACCAACAAACAGCGTTTAATTTTTATTTTTATAGATAGATTATCAATAAGGGAATATGCAAGATATTTTAAACACGAACCGATTATAGACAGAATTTAGCATGCTTATGTGCTACTAAAGGTCGGCAACAATTCGACAATTTTTTGGTACTTATAGTTACCAAACCTTTTCCAGAAATGTTAACAAATAATTGCTTTGTTTGGACCTGTCAATACATTAAATACAATAAAGATAACTGAAAAAAAATGTTACAATTCAAACCTACGTAGTCAAATTTAAGGAGCACTTCAAAGGGATAATACAATAATAAAAGACGTGTAGCCGATTATGAGGCTTTAATTCTAATGAATATAAACGTGAATAAACATATCGCTAGCCTAATGTAGGTGGTCCGACACCTGGGTATCTCTGTAGACCCACTCCGCATACGTAGAAATGCATGCATTTTCAGAGTAAGCCGTCTTTAATCCAGAACGGAAGAGCGAGAGGGATGCCTAACTACTTACTTTGGTCCAATATTATGCGCATTTCGTTATTACATAAACCAAAAAAAAACAAGCTCCGTGTATCCATTTACCACATAAAGATAACAGTTTGATTTATTTGTCTGAAAGTTATGAAACTTTCCAGTTTCTAACACATTAAACTATCATAACACGAATAATCTAAGAACCGTTACCAATATATCAAAATCTCAAATCTGAAAGTATTGTATTCACTTACATCATCTCAACGACTTACTTTCTTTTTTTTTTGTTTGTGATTGGCGCAAGGCGGCGTCGTGCGAGTCTTAAAAATTACTTAATAATTACATATACGGAAGCGCGAGATTTGAACTTTTTAGTCTCGAAACATATCTTGTGGTCTAGTCTCCCACCTACACAATCCAAATCCAAATATGACATCGGTACTTTCATTATGTGACGATGCAAGATCTGGGTTTCTGGTTTTCGACTCATCTCATTGCTCAAGGATCGTGTCTAGGGCAAAACGTACTGACCTAGGAAGCAACCCTGAACTTATTTTTTTTCTGAGCCGGGGCAAAACATTCTCTTCAAACAAATTTCAGCCAGTGAAATTACCGGGCATTATGAGAATTAAAATCTTATGTTTGAGGGTGACGAACCCAGTCCAGTACCATGCAGTGTTTTGTAATTCAAAGTTCTGTGTGGTGTTGCTCCTGTTTATAGGCAGGCGTGGCGTGGTGGTGGTCACTTACTCGTTTCGTCATTACAAATGAAAAATAAGATGCTTTCCGAGTTTCCAAATGTTTCTATAATTATATAATTACGAATTCGGCGTCCTTTAAAATTTGCCCTCTGGATACATACCCGGGATTGCCTCTCCTAGATCCGGAGCTACTAGAAAGCGCAGCGTGGCTATGTACTATCTGGTTGATCCCTCGTATGCGAGAGACTGTCTGGGTTGGTACTACCGCTTTATCTTCTTTCTGCCATAAATCAAATCGCCATTCTATGCGCTTGTGAACACTATGGGGTGTCATAGTAATGTTTATGAATACAGCGGTTAGTAGAGCGTTTTTTTTTATCTTACCACGACAAAGTGACTGCACTACACCTGATGGTAAGCGTAGTGCAGTCCAAAAAACCACGGACCACCGACAAGCAATGAGTTTATCGGTGTTCACCAGAGTCATTTCGGTCTGTATAAATACTTCTTCCCTCTTCGGAGAGGCGAGAATCAATATGGCAGGTTTTAACACCATGTGTACGGTGGTCGCTATCCGGGCGCATATGAATATCCTACTACCAGCAAGTATGCATAAATGTAGCACATTTATTGCAGACATTAAACCAGTCTTTCTCAAAGTAGATAATAACGCCCCCTTGTGGGCGCTGGAGGCTTTTAGGAGGGCGGTAGGTAAAGGGTCTAAAAGATATTGGAGTGCCATGAAGTCATTTGGATTGGGGCGACGGTCAAGGTATATTTAATATAAAATAATTTCTGGGGGCGCTAGAAAATAATTGGTTTCTCAAAGTGGATCCTAGATAAAATAAGTTTTAGTATCTATGCATTATTAAATTAAAGTTGCGATAATATGCAAACGAACCAAGACCTAAAAAACAAACTGGTTATTTATTGACTAAGCACGAGAAGTAACAAGTTGTTTTATTATTTAGCAGGAGTTTAAAATGTGTAATTCTAGTTGACTTTGTGCAATTTATATTTTTTTGTGCTAATAATATCCATATGTCGATTTGCTTTATATTGTTGCAATGACGATGGGATGGATAACCTACCCATCGAGCAATAATACTAACCCAGTTGATTAGAGTTATAGTGACCAATAAGAGCCAGTTTTTTTTTATTAGCCTAAATAATGATACAAGCAGAACACGCTTGACGGTAAGCGCCGCGCCGACTCTTTTAATAAAAGCAACACAACTTAAAACTTTAAATCAGGTGCTATTTGCCTTCTGAATGCTGCTCATTATCCAGAAACTTTTTAAGATGTGAAGTCTCATAACGCCCAGTAATTTCACTCGTTTCAATGACCTCCGAACCGCAACAGCAATGCTTACATGTTGTTGCTTGCTTGACGGAAGAAATTGACAAAGCGGTATTGCCTACCCAGACGGCCGGGTTGTCGCATATGTAACTGTAAGCTTACCAGCTTTGGAATACACTCATTAAAGAAGCATGGTATCCTTCCTTCCACCTGCCCTTATCCCACTCGTAGTGGCATAGGTGCAACATGCTTTTTAACACATGTTACAGACAGATTTGGCATGTAGTTTTTACAACCGGCCGCCTCCCTTATGTCAACCCCTCTGGGGAGAAACACCCAGACTCGAAACAAATATATTGTGAATAACATAAACATTTTTGTCTCGATGGGAGAATCGAACCTACGGCCTCTCGGTGCACAGTCGGATACGCGACCACTATGCCACGAAGGCTGTCTAAAGTAGCATGGTATATACTATTTTAATTATTTCCTTGCGTTAATACCAAATTCATGAAGTATCGCTATTAGTCAGCTTAACTAAATTCTCTATTCAATTTTGATGACCATTAATTATTCAAACACATTGTTAACGGCTGCTGATTATATCAATCGGCTGCTTTCGAAATTACCATACCTTTATTTGTACTAACTACTTGGTGTAATTGTACACATACACACACCTTACATACGTAAGGCCATAGGCCACAAATCGCCTACCTTACGCGAGGCTACATAGAATTGAGTGAATTGAGTGGTAGAGCCACGCTGTAAACAGTTTTATCTACGGTATGAATGGGTCGGCTCAACCGGGTCGTTGCCACTGTCTCATAGAAAACCGAAGAAGCGGCTTGCGGCTGCGTTTCATACGGTGATTTAGATATCCGGAGGCCCAAATCCCCCTGTCCTTCCCGATCTATCAATTATCCCATAAAACATTAAGGGCTTTATTACAAATCGTATTCTAAATTTAAACTGGGTTTCTAACAACTAGTAACTATGGAACCCATAAAAACTGGCCATTACAAACCTAGTTTAAAGTTAGAATACGTTTTGTAATAAGATCGTCATCATTCACTCACCCGCAGACTGATTAATTAACGAAATTTAAAACTGTTAGCTAGCTAGAATCATGTTTGGTAATATAATAATAGTCTCAGTAATGTAGGGGCCCGCTAATAAAGGAATTTTTGAACTTTGTATAAAATATTTTTATGGAATGGAACATAGCTGAAAATTAGTACAAATATTGATTATTAAAAAATAATTCCAAGCGATAATAATCCCGGAATAAGACGATAAGAATAATACTTTAATAATAATAATATATACAGTTACAAAAAGCAGTAGTTTTAAACACGTGCAGAATAGTTAGAAAGTTTTTGCAAATAGAGCCATTTCCCCTACAGACTTCTAGGTTCGAATCTACGCTAGCGTAGATTCGAACCCTACTGATAGCCACTTGGCTTAGGCCCGTGGTTACCAGAATATACCGATCTTGTAGATCGAGAAGCAGAAAGCTAAAATAAATAATAATAAGAATAATATTTTCACGCGGATGGAGCCGCACGCAAAAACCTCATGATAATAAATAATAAAATATATATGTAGTTGTCATTGCTTTATTATATTTTATAGCCTAATACTAATTAACATCTTATATGAAACTTTTGTAAATTGTTCGCAGGTCAATTATAACTATGAATCATGGTGAATTTAGAAGACTCCTCATACAGTTCTTCACGGCTATGCCTTTGGTAAGTAAAATATTCATTAAAAATAAATTAGATACTTATCATATTAAATAAAAAACTGAAAAGCAAATATTGAAAATAGCGTCTAATAGAACTAATGTAAAGTCGGTGGCAATAATATGACTAACCGCCAATCTTAATATACCTCCTAAAATCTCTAAAGATCGTTCCCACAAATACGCCAATAACAGTAAACTTTTAATGCGACGTATACAAATAAAGGTCGATTACTTTTATTGGTTTATTTGCAGGATCGATCTGTAGATTTGAGATGGTTGTATTGAAATTGACCGTTCGCGTTAGCAGAGGGGACTGAGATTGGTACAATCATAATAATAATGAATTAACAAATCCTGTAAAACATACAAATGTTGTAGTAATCACACAATAAGTTGTGTGTCTATAAAAAACAAACAGAACATTCGTTCGTACGTAATTAGTATAATAAATAAAATGTTTGGTTACAATAAAATACATAATTACACCCAACAGTCACACACATAGTCCTGACCCCACAGTAAGATACCAGTCTTGTGTCGTGGATATCAGGGACTACGGGAGAATATCGGTCTCACAACACCCAGACCCGAAACAATATTTGTGGATCAATATTTTTATTAGATGTAGTTCCGGTACGAATGTAGTGAACTGCTTAGTTTTACCGTTTTGTTTCAGATATCTTTAGTGAACAACGTGTTAAAATGGAGTATAGGTGAGCTCAAATTAAGGATACGGACTAATCTGTCGCTGTACCTGTACCAGGAATATATGAAGTAAGTACTTGTACAAATGGAATTAGAAGTTAATAAATAACAGTTTAAAAAAACTAAACACACGCTTTTACAGAAACTCCAACTAAAAAATTGAAAATAAATTTTAATAAATTTGAAGAAAAAAAATGTATTTATTGTAAAAATAATATTGACTTGTCATCGGTCCTTAATAAGTATGCCAAATTTTGATTTAATCCGAAGTTTTGAAGGAGGTCAAAATCATGTTTAAAGTTTCCGTTACGTAGACGTGTTAAAAATTGCTTAACTTTTAAAAATAAAATTCACAATATTTATTGAATCTATAAAATGTAATAAATTACTTAGATTCCGTTATAACTCTACCGCCAGTTCGGAAGGCTGTTTCACTAGAGAACGAACAAGAAACTCTAACGTTGCTCTTTTCAATATATAATTGGCTAGATTATTGTTGAATTCAGCATATACTATATCAACAGGGCTAGATATAGGTGTTACAGACGGTTTTTTTTTATCATTTTTTTTTGGTGTTAACGCTTGCTGTGAGCCCGACACTAGTCGGCTGTGTACAGCTTCACCGGACTTTCGGGTGAGCGCTTTAGGCGCTCTCAACCCTTATATTTAAGTGACCACGCTGAGGGCACCCCCTTTGGGGTACGGACCTCGGCTCAGGACGGCCATTGGGGGAGGGCAGAGACATCTGCGATTATCGGTTTAGGGGAGTATTAAAACTACTAGTCATCATCGGCTCGCGAGCCGGCTTTGGGTCACAAACGGTAGACGGTATTTCTTACTTATAGGTACCGGCACAAGTCAAGTCGAATCGTGAGCACAAACTCCAACTGCGCATTAGGTTCATTTAGAGTTCTGATTGGCGGAATAGAAACGCACGAGGCGCCGACACTTCACGTGATTCGTTCATAGTCAACATTCGTCTATTGAACTCTCAAATGTCCCTGTACTGTCCATTATTGCTCACGAGTCTGCCGGCAATTATATCCGACGGCAAACTGTTATGTCTGTCTGGTTGTATTGGGGAAATCCCAATCTGTCTCAATGCATTGTTTTATTTTAATACTAGCTTTTGCTCGCGGCTCCGCCCACGTGATCAAACAAACAATCAAACTCTACAGCTTTATAAAATTAGTATAGATTTGGGTAGCTTAGCAACGGAAGCCTTCAAATAATATTATTTGGGTAGCTTAGCAAACAACGTTTTTGCAACATTTTTCACTGATGCTTCGCTTCTAATGGTCGCAGCGTAATGTTATATATCCTAAAGCCTTCCTCGATAAATGGACTATCCAACACAAAAAGAATTTTTCAATTCGAACCAGTAGTTAGCGCGTTCAAACAAACAATCAAACTCTACAGCTTTATTATTAGTATAGATTAAAATGTGTTTTGTCATCTACTACATTAAGACCTTGATTCTTCGTCAATTAAATCTATGAGTATGTGAGTGGTAGAGCCAAGTTGTAGACAGTTTTGTCTACAGTATGTATGGGTCGGCTCGACCGGGTCGTTGCCACTGTCTCACAGAAAATCGACGTAAAGTAGCGGCTACATGGGCGGTGGAGATCACTTACCAACAGGTGACCCACATGCTCGTTTGCCTGCCTAGGCTATAAAAAACTGTAAATATCGGAAATCTTTACTGATTTGATACTATGTACATATCTATAAATTCAGGCCGGCATAATTCTGCGGACCTACGATAGATATACATTGTCTGTCGTTGGTCGATACTATTCTTGAATTGCGGTGTGGTGTAGACACTTAGTCGAGCCAGGATGTAATAAATCGATTTTTTGTAATATACAGATTTATTCTATTTATCTATAAATTAAGCAATAAATTCAATTATAAATATACACGTATAAGTAAAACTTTCGGTAACTAAATAAATTGCTTTTGTCACAATTTACTTTTATATATTGTCGATTGGTAATGTATGCAGAATACCTACTACTTTAAAAACTAATGACGGCTACTGACTATTAATTCTCCGTCGAATATCATTAACCAACGGAGTACAAAAAGAAATAACTGTTACTTAGTAATAATAATTGATTACGTTTTTCCCCCTAAGGTCAGTTTGAAGTATAATAGATGGTAACCGATTATCGATATGAACCGGTTGTTACTAATTGTTGGTGCTTTTTACCCGGTATCGATTCCGGTAAATTCGATTATTGAATTCAATTTGCAAACAGAATTGCAAATTTTCTAAGCGGAGACTCACGTTGTCTCTCGCATGACGGAGGCCTTCTGGGTTAGATACTACCGCTTTGCCTAATATATGACGTCAATTAGCAATATCAACGCACTTTACCCTTTTCTTTATTTGATTGAATGACGAGACGAGCAAGGCGCTCGCCTACCTATGTTCCAACTCCTCCCTAACCTTCTATCTGATTAATTTCGTTGCGGGACAAAGACATTTAGGCATTCCCAGAGACTCGCCGAGCTTCATTGCTCGGTGTCAACAAAAATGCGTGCCACTGTTGATCCTGGTGGACAGGAGTTACAGTGGCGGGTGTGTGGGCGGGATAGTTTCTACCTATGTTCCGGTTAGAATGTTGTTGAAGCCAGTCAAATTCATCGACATTATGAGCCTTAACATCGTATGTTGCGAGATGACGAACGCAGTGCGCTGTCACCCAATACTTTGTAGTTCAGTTATCGCTGGAGTTGCTACCGCTTATGGGCTTCTATTTATCTCCTAAATCAGATGGATATAAATATACAAAAGTAGCATTCGCTCGCGGCTCCGCCCGCGTGAAATTCTGCACCGTTATATTATCTATTTCGCCTATGTTCATCGGGAATAATGTAGGATTCCATTGGTGAAAGAATTTTTCAAATCGGTCCAGTAGTTTCAGAGCCTTATTCAATGCAAACAAACAGTCAAATCTTTCCTCTTTATAATATTAATTTAGATATATATTTGATATTTCTTGAGTGACCGTATATTATGATCGGGCTTTTAATATATTCTGTCCTTGACGCTTACTGTTAAATTGGGCGTTATATTAAAGCCAGCGATGTGTCGTAAATTTATTTTTGAAATAATCCGGTTTTATTAGAAAACGTGGCCTTTAATTGACTGTTCATTCATTGCGGGTTTATGTATGTATGTATGCAGTGCAAAGTAAGGAGAAGGATAGATATTTGATGAATTATATTCAGCTGCTATCACTCTTAGAATTATTTTACGGAACGTATGATTAGAGTACGAGGTAGGTTGCGAGGAATCATCATCATCATCATCAGCCACAAGACGTCCACTGCCGAACATAGGCCTCCCCCAAAGATTTCCAGACCGACCATTTTCCTTTTCATTGCGAGGAATGCGGAATAAAAAAAAAACATGAATAAATACATAAATGTGAGTATATATTCATGAAATAAAAACGGCGGAATAATTGGACCTAGTTATGCAAAAAAGAAGCAACCTACAGCAATGTAAAATGGAGATACTGATTTTGTTTTAACAAATTCAATAATGTAAACTAATTTTATCTCGTAGTCGTCGTTTTGGTATTCGGGCATGAAATATATTCCTTGTACGAGTTTGCAAAAACATGCGGTATTAAAATCAATTTAAATTGATTAATTTAGCAAAACAAAATCAGTTATCTCCATTTGACCTTGCTCTGGGTTGATTCCTCTTTGCGTAACTAGGTCCAATTGTGGATGGAATTTCCGAGCGTCTACGAATTTCATAACAACAGATACAGGCATATTATCTTAATTAATTTCAATATAGTCCTATCTAAATCTGAAAGCAAAATATTATTTATTAGAAAAAGCAAGTGACTAATAACAGCTATAGTGACTCTTTTTTGAATGAAGCAATAAGAAAAAAATGTTCACCTGTATTTATAAAATATAAAGCGGTGCAATATAGAACTCTGTGTCTTTTTGTCATCACTGTCGATAATAATTTTGCCAAATAAATTAATTACAAATGGAGTCAGTTCTATAAATAAATTTCCTCAAATACTTCCCGCATTTGGCGTATGCCTACATTTTGTTCAAATTTTCCATGTATAAATAATTTGATTTCGCGAAATATGTTTTTATCGGCTCATCGATCCATCCAATGTCGGTGTGCTAATGCTGAGAACCTTGGCGTCCTGGGTTCATTTTAAATGGGTTAATTTCTGGTTACAATGTCTGTCATACCAAAAAAACAGTGCTTATACAACACCGCTGCTTAAATGCGGCAGAAATAGACAAAGTGGTGGTAACAACCCAGACGGATCTCACATACAAGGGAGCTAGATCCTATTAGGCTATTTGTTGCTTATATCCTCTCATAGTGCATGTCACTTTTCAAGAATAAATAAATAAATAAATACACCCAACAGCCACATACATAGTCCTGACCCCACAGTAAGATACGAGTCTTGTGTCGTGGGTATCAGGAACTCAGGATCAGACCCCGAAACAAATATTTGTGGATCACACAAACATTTGTCTCAGTTTGGGGCTCGAACCCGCGGCTTCTCGCTTCACAGCCGGCCACTCGCCCGCTGCGCCACGGAGGCTGTCAAATGTTTTCTTTCTTTACAGAGGCTTCACGTATTACAAAGTGTCTAACTTGGACAATCGGATATCGAACGCGGACCAGTTGTTGACCACCGACATCGACAAGTTCTGCGACACCGTCGTGGATCTGTACAGCTTCATCACCAAACCTTTGTTGGACATCGGCATATATCTGTACCGGCTTACAGTCAACTTGGGTCCTTCGGTGAGTGAATTAAAATATTTATATACTGGATGTTAGGGAAACGCTTGCAAAAACTGAGGCATGTGGTAGTGCTGCTGATCGGTCATGATACTACTAACCGAATCGTGAAATAAATCTACCTATTATGGACACGCGCACGTGCCGATCGCGCGTGGCTAAAGCCTGTTAACCCAGAGCGTCAGCTGTTTTTTCACTAGCGTTACATTTCTATATAAAAAAATCTAATCTAGCGATCATTTTACCGACATCATATTAATACCTAGTTGTATTTGTCTATCCAAATATGTTACGTAACGTCACGCCGGCATTATGCTGACGACTGTCGAGAGATGCAATGTCTTTCGACAGTAGCTATTATATTTGGGTTGTACTTACAATTACATCCAGTGTACTCACTCAATCGAGCCAAGATAAACAAATGCTCACACCATATTCCCCAAGGGGTAAGCAGAAGTGCAGTTTGTACACATAAATGGATGGCCAAGTTTTCCATCCGTGCGACGAGGTATTTCCATATAGAACGAGATTTTGATGCCGGGCATCTCATCTCATCTCTCATACACAAATTCTTAATTGCCCTACCTGAGATTTGTACCCAAGACCCCACGGTGTCTCAGTTTACATACGCTGCCACAAGACCAATGAAACGACAATTTAAATTGTGTTATTTTTTTATTGTTTTAGACACCCGGAATCATGATGGCGTACCTACTTCTATCCGGGGTATTGCTCACGTACCTGAGAAGGCCTACAGGTAAATGAATATTTTATATACTTACCATTACTTGTTTTCGTCACATGCCCAAATCCCCTCCCCTTCCCAATCCCTAATTATCCCTTTCCTTTAAGGTCGACAACGCGTCCATGATCTTCTGGTGATGTGCGTACATGGGCGGTGGAGATCACTTACCATCAGTTAACCCACTTGGTCGTTTGCCGGCCTATGCTATAAATAAAAAAAATGCTATAAGAAAAGAGTCCATCACCGCATGGTTGGCCCACCTTTGACTACCTACCACCAGTGACTCGGTTCAGGATATTCGCGTTCCGTGATCAGCCTGTGTATATCCAGTAACTTAAAAACATAATTCTGTCGACCTTCGAAGAACGCGATGTCTCTTGCTCCATTCGACCGCGCGAAGTGGAGACGACCGCGTAGCTCCATTCGACCGCGCGAAGTGGAGACGACCGCGTAGCGTCCTCACCGATCACTCCCCTAAAATGATAATCGCAGATGTCTCTGCCCTCCCCCAGTGACCGCCCTGAGCCGAGGTCCGTACCCCACAGGGGGTGCCCTCAGCGAGGTCGCTTAAATGTAAGGGTTGAGAGCGCCTAAAGCGTTCGCCCGAAAGTCCGGTGAAGCTGACTCGCGTCAGGCTTTTTTTTTTTTTGTTGACGCGGGGAAAGCCGTTTATTGCTACCGCCCCACCGGGGGGGAAGGTGGAGCGGTTATGTTGGGTTCTACCGGCCTTACGACCCAGCCACCCGACCGCTGGGCCGAGTCCCTAACACTATATACACCCTATGCCGGTACCTACCAACTAAAACCCCGCGGTGACCTTCTTCGGCGCATTAAGGACGGCCCCGGGTTCCCGAGGCAAAAAGCACCCCGGCTTCAGCCGGAACCGCCCTTGCGCGGTGCCGCCTTGCGGCGGCCCGTCTCCAGATGGGGGGGGCTCAGAAGCCCCCGCACACCGAAGGACGCCCTCGGCGTCAACGGCAGCAACGAGGCCAACCACCCGTGCTGCCGTCCATCCCGGGGGTCGCACGTACAAAAGTACGTGTACAAAAAGCGTACTAACTGGGCGCTACGACAGCCCCCCGCTGCGCGCCCGCGACCCCCGATGGCCCCTATTAGTCGCCTCTTACGACAGGCAGGGGATACCGTGGTGGAATTCTTCAAACGCCCCCAATCCACAGGGCGGGGACTCGCGTCAGGCTAACAGTACAACGCCAAACCGCAAAAAAAAAAGTCTCTTGACGGCAACATTATATTTGGCGTGCACCTTACTTTAAATCAAATCCAGTGTAATCAATCTGTCGTGCCGGTATAAAATAATTACTAATACATAGTTACGTCATGTATCTATTTAAAAAAAATAGTTTTCAGTAAGCAAAAGTCTTCCAAGTGGGCGGGAGCCGCGAGCAAATGCCAGGTTGCCATATTTTTACAAAAAGAGTTAATCTAAGTAGAAGATACCAAAACGCCTTGAATAAATATTAATAAAAAAAAACCGTGAAGGCCATTTAGTGTTTTTGTTATCTTTCCCCCACTAAGTTGCTGTATAATTACTGTTTTCCTACATGACTGATGTCTTTGCAAGAATACACTAAAATATTTCATGTGTATTTTATTTTTGTCTAGGTACTTGCATTAAGACAAGCAATAAAGTTGTAGTAATTTTTGTAGGTACAACTACGAAATGCTTAAAAAATAATTCCCGCCTCGACATCCAGAGTGATCTAACTGTAATTATGATAAAACTATAGTTTTCGCTTAAAATGCAAAACTAAATATTGTTTTAAAATTACGGGAGTGACATAATCACTATGGTCTAAACTCCCCTATAAAAAAATAAAGAGATTTTTTTTTTTATTAGTCATTTAGATTAAATAGATTTCCTATGGCAATATAGTTACCATACTTTACGATAGGTCCGGGTATCTTTCCGGTCACCTGCCGGACGTCAACTCCTATGGGGAAAACACACCCAGACTCGAAACTAATACTGGATCACACTCGGTAGGAGAATCGAACCCGCATTCTCTCGCTTCACAAACAGCTTCATGATTAATTTTATGGGTTACACTAAATTGTCCATAGAAAGCCAGAAGCAAATAAAATGTATTTAAAATTTACACTTTGGCCTATGACCAATTTTTTTTGTTCTTTTTTTCTGTTTTTTCCTTTGGTCTAGTACAAGATTTCATTGTATCAACTAAACGTTGATAGTTTTCGTTTATTCTCCACACATGAAGTATCAGTAGCCACTGGGACTATGATGAATTAAAATTGATAGTGTGATTAAAATTTTATATCATATTTGTGGAATACGAAATAATTTTATATATCAATATAATAAATCTTATAATTTCGTTTTCTTCGTCATTACGAATGGTAGCTATAATAAATATCTATTTTTGTTTTTGTTTACAGCTCGCATGACCGTGCAAGAACAAAAACTAGAAGGTGAATTCAGATACGTCAACTCTAGGCTAATAACAAATTCAGAAGAGATCGCATTCTATCAGGTAATCTTACACACGATTAGGCTTTCTTATGTTTTTTTTATCCTGGCTCAGCAAAGTGACTACGCTACACCTGATGGTAAGTGTAGCGCAATTCAAAAATAGTGTCGACCAATGATAAACAATGTGTCCATCTTAGGTGGGCAAGATCATGCCGGCCTGCCAAAGGGCCAAGGGGGGGGGGGGAAGGAAAAAAGGGATGGGAAAAGGTTTAGGATCAGGGGGCAAGCCCCCTGGGGAGAACCAGATATACACTGGCTGACCCTGGAACGCGACCCACACAAGGTGGGCCACTATGGCAGGTTTAGCACCAGTGTACGGTGGTTGCTATCCGGTCGAGTATCCTCCCACCAGCAGTGAATTTGCTGATGTTAGACAAAACAGGAAATCCCAGGTGTTCGTGCGATATATACAGTTTTCCTACCACGAATGTTTAATTTATCGTGTCCGGATTAATGTCGATGGTTTAAAAATAAATATTTTTTTGCCCTATATTACACACGTCCCACAGCTGGGCACGGGCCACCTCTATTTAATGAGAGATGTTAGGCTTTAGTATGTACACCACACTAGCCCAATACGGGTTGGTAGACTTCACATAACTACAAATTTCTTATGGAGAACTTCTCAAGTATGCAGGTTTCCTCACGATTTTTCGTCCCTGCTAAATGCAATGAATACTTACACACGTAACTTAGAAAAGTGACAGGTGTATGCTCTTGGGGCTGGTTTTGAACCAGCGACTTTCGTTTCGACAGTCCGTACCACGCCCCGCTGAGCTATCTCTGCTGATCTTTACAAATAAAATAAATAAACCACATCACGCATAGGCCTTTCAACCGTCCTAGTTTCCTAGGATTTTTCTTAGTTACAATGACCAGTGTGTTCCAGTAGACCATGTCAATATACATGGACATCAGAAATGTTGACTTTACATGACCTCCCCGAACGCTCACCAAATCCGGGGAAATTACGTGGGATAGTAACCCTGCTAATGAATCGACAAGAACAAAAAAAAACAAAGAAAAAGTAGAAGTCCCAATAAGTTGTAGATGTTAAAATATTAATAGTGTTTAATAATTCTTATGTCTCGAGGTGACGAGCGCAGTTCAGTGCCATGCAGTGCTTTGTAATTCAAAGTGCTGTGTAGTGTTGCTTTTGTTTATGGGCAGGTCATTTAATCAAATCAAAATACAAAAATCTATATATGTACATGTATACCTAGAGCAAATTGATTTACCCTTGTCATGTTATCGAAAAGATAAAATGATAATGTATTTGCTACAGATAATAATATGAACGGTCTCACAAACTCTGAGATTATGACAATATTGTTAAATTAATGCGGAATTTATTTCGAGGAAAAACAAATCCCTCCAGCTCCGGATGTCCAAATGTTGTCAACTTCGCTGGTGATAGGATATTCATATCCATTCATATCCGCCCGGATAACGACCACCGTACACCTGGTGTTAAAACCTGCCATAGTGGCCCACACGCCTTGTGTGGATCGCGTTTCAGGATCAGCCATTGTATATCCGGTTCTCCCGAGGGCGACATGACTTGATGGTTGATTGGGGCGGGTATAGGGGTACATCCTTGTATTACTGTACCTTCATCAGTCATGCGCCTGTCCTTTCGCAGGCCCCTCGAATTGCTTCTTACCTCTCTGAATTGGTATCGAATTACAAAAACGTATGGTCATATTTAAGGGTGGTTACATACATGTAACAATGATAACTACTTACTGTACTTGATTTTATCATCCTAAAATTTCACGCTAATTTTAAAAACTGGTTTATTATGAATTATGATCAATAAGATCGATGACATCCATATAAATTAAGTGAAGTGCGGGAGCGAGAACAAACATGGTGAAATAAGAGCTCAGCTGTTTATTATTTTGTGTTGTTTCAAGTTGCAATTGCTATCAACATGTTAGTCGTTCAATAAAAAAGAAAAGACTTTATTTATGTCAACAATGCAATCGAATTTGGTACTATGAGGCTTAATACATTGCTTAAATTTGATGACATCAGTCTGAAACATTGTATAACTGTGTGATGCACACACTTAAAAACTTAAGTGTTAAATTAATTTGTCTATTACTATTAATTATAGTAAATTTGATGACACCAGTCTAAAACATTGTATAACTATGTGATGCACACACTTAAAAACTTAAGTTTTAAATTAATTTGTCTATTACTATTAATTATAGGGTAACCACAGAGAACAGTTAACTCTTCTGGCCAGTTTCTACAAGCTGACGAGACATTTGCGAAACTTCCTCAACTTTAGAGTGTGTATGGGATTCGTCGACAACATCATTGCCAAATGTGAGTACCGATTGTCAAATGGCAATACTGCCGTAATTAGACATTCATTGTACCCCTAATAAGTAAGAGACAAGTACAGTGTGTAAGCACTGTTGTGTTTCGGTTTGAAGGACATTGAAGCCAGTGAAATTACATTATATTTAAATTAGTTTTATTTCAATGAGTAACATTCGCGTAAACGTAAGAAATCATTACATTATGAGACTTAACATCTCATGTCTCGGGGTGACGAGTGCAGTCCTATGCCATACAGTGCTTTGTAATTCAAAGTTCTGTGTGGTGTTGCTTCTGTTTATGGGCAGGCGTGGCGCTTATTATCAGGCGAGCGCTTTGCTCGTCTCGTCATTTAATCAAATAAAAAGCGATTGAAAATGTTGGCCTAATTGCTAGATATGATACAAAACATGTTAACTCCATTTGTAAGACGCAAATCAATTTCGATTTTAAATGAAAACCTTTATTCACAGATTTTGCCATCACGGTCGGTTTTTATGCGGTATCGAGGCCCTTCTTCGCTACGGATCATAATCTACTCACCACTGGCACAGAAAATGATAGGTTTAAAGTATGTGTTTGTGTTATTTATTCATTTTTTAAGTGAAACTTCTTTAGAATCGTGATTTGAAACTCGATGAAACAAATTGCATCACGACGAAGAGACAAACATATTCATAAATAGGATTTAGCCTGCGAGAGAATGAGATAGATTACAAGTATGATATCACGTGTCTGCGCTTGCGTACAACGAAGCCTTTGGAAAATGTGTTATAAACAACGTGGTGTATTTAATCACCTGTTTAATTTTTTTGCATTTGCGTATTAAAATTCGTTGGTTAATTAATTTATTTTCATATAATATTTTGACAGTGTGATTATTTTTATCTTTTATTTAATATTTTACTGTAGTTTCACTTCTGCCGTGTGTGAATTGCACACATTCACTTTTTATTAATTTTACATCGTATCATAACATTTAACACATAATTAAAATTCAAATCATTTATTCTGTAAATTGGATCATAATTATCACTTTTACATGTCAATAATTTTATACTAGATTACATTTATTTATATATTTATCTTTTATCCGCATTTCGTGGCTAGCCATGAGAAGAAATGCCGAAAAAAACTCATGGGTTATGGCCTCTTTTAATGTCCAGACATTGATTTTCTAGAATTGTGCGAGTATAATGTACAGGAATTCCTGGGTTGACTTTTTTAAGAAATAGCACTGATGAAATAGCTCTATAATCCTGCGATGAATAAAGACGTATCCGTTGTTTTCTCCCACCAGCATTACTACACGTACGGGCGGATGCTGGTCAAAATGGCGGAAGGTATCGGTCGCATCGTACTATCGGGCCGTGAATTAAGCAAGCTGGCTGGCCTCACCGCGCGCGTCACTGCGCTGCGGACCGTGCTGCACGACCTGAACGCGGGCAACTACACGCGCACCATGGTGGACAGGCAGCCACACAACGGGACAGCTGGTGGTGAGTGGTACATACCGAGTATAGTTGTGCCTCACCGCGCGCGTCACTGCGCTGCGGACCGTGCTGCACGACCTGAACGCGGGCAACTACACGCGCACCATGGTGGACAGGCAGCCACACAACGGGACAGCTGGTGGTGAGTGGTACATACCGAGTATAGTTGTGCCTCACCGCGCGCGTCACTGCGCTGCGGACCGTGCTGCACGACCTGAACGCGGGCAACTACACGCGCACCATGGTGGACAGGCAGCCACACAACGGGACAGCTGGTGGTGAGTGGTACATACCGAGTATAGTTGTGCCTCACCGCGCGCGTCACTGCGCTGCGGACCGTGCTGCACGACCTGAACGCGGGCAACTACACGCGCACCATGGTGGACAGGCAGCCACACAACGGGACAGCTGGTGGTGAGTGGTACATACCGAGTATAGTTGTGCCTCACCGCGCGCGTCACTGCGCTGCGGACCGTGCTGCACGACCTGAACGCGGGCAACTACACGCGCACCATGGTGGACAGGCAGCCACACAACGGGACAGCTGGTGGTGAGTGGTACATACCGAGTATAGTTGTGCCTCACCGCGCGCGTCACTGCGCTGCGGACCGTGCTGCACGACCTGAACGCGGGCAACTACACGCGCACCATGGTGGACAGGCAGCCACACAACGGGACAGCTGGTGGTGAGTGGTACATACCGAGTATAGTTGTGCCTCACCGCGCGCGTCACTGCGCTGCGGACCGTGCTGCACGACCTGAACGCGGGCAACTACACGCGCACCATGGTGGACAGGCAGCCACACAACGGGACAGCTGGTGGTGAGTGGTACATACCGAGTATAGTTGTGCCTCACCGCGCGCGTCACTGCGCTGCGGACCGTGCTGCACGACCTGAACGCGGGCAACTACACGCGCACCATGGTGGACAGGCAGCCACACAACGGGACAGCTGGTGGTGAGTGGTACATACCGAGTATAGTTGTGCCTCACCGCGCGCGTCACTGCGCTGCGGACCGTGCTGCACGACCTGAACGCGGGCAACTACACGCGCACCATGGTGGACAGGCAGCCACACAACGGGACAGCTGGTGGTGAGTGGTACATACCGAGTATAGTTGTGCCTCACCGCGCGCGTCACTGCGCTGCGGACCGTGCTGCACGACCTGAACGCGGGCAACTACACGCGCACCATGGTGGACAGGCAGCCACACAACGGGACAGCTGGTGGTGAGTGGTACATACCGAGTATAGTTGTGCCTCACCGCGCGCGTCACTGCGCTGCGGACCGTGCTGCACGACCTGAACGCGGGCAACTACACGCGCACCATGGTGGACAGGCAGCCACACAACGGGACAGCTGGTGGTGAGTGGTACATACCGAGTATAGTTGTGCCTCACCGCGCGCGTCACTGCGCTGCGGACCGTGCTGCACGACCTGAACGCGGGCAACTACACGCGCACCATGGTGGACAGGCAGCCACACAACGGGACAGCTGGTGGTGAGTGGTACATACCGAGTATAGTTGTACTGTCGGGCCGCGAGCTGAGCAAGCTGGCCGGCCTTACTGCACGCGTCACTGCGCTGCGGACCGTACTGCACGACCTGAACGCGGGCAACTACACGCGCACCATGGTGGACAGGCAGCCACACAACGGGACAGCTGGTGGTGAGTGGTACATACCGAGTATAGTTGTACTGTCGGGCCGCGAGCTGAGCAAGCTGGCCGGCCTTACTGCACGCGTCACTGCGCTGCGGACCGTACTGCACGACCTGAACGCGGGCAACTACACGCGCACCATGGTGGACAGGCAGCCACACAACGGGACAGCTGGTGGTGAGTGGTACATACCGAGTATAGTTGTACTGTCGGGCCGCGAGCTGAGCAAGCTGGCCGGCCTTACTGCACGCGTCACTGCGCTGCGGACCGTACTGCACGACCTGAACGCGGGCAACTACACGCGCACCATGGTGGACAGGCAGCCACACAACGGGACAGCTGGTGGTGAGTGGTACATACCGAGTATAGTTGTACTGTCGGGCCGCGAGCTGAGCAAGCTGGCCGGCCTTACTGCACGCGTCACTGCGCTGCGGACCGTGCTGCACGACCTGAACGCGGGCAACTAC
Source organism: Amorpha juglandis (assembly GCA_949126905.1). Lineage (NCBI taxonomy): Eukaryota > Metazoa > Arthropoda > Insecta > Lepidoptera > Sphingidae > Amorpha > Amorpha juglandis. The sequence goes on from OX421365.1 coordinate 20,894,000, forward strand.
ACGCGCACCATGGTGGACAGGCAGCCACACAACGGGACAGCTGGTGGTGAGTGGTACATACCGAGTATAGTTGTACTGTCGGGCCGCGAACTAAGCAAACTGGCTGGCCTTACCGCGCGCGTCACTGCGCTGCGGACCGTGCTGCACGACCTGAACGCGGGCAACTACACGCGCACCATGGTGGACAGGCAGCCACACAACGGGACAGCTGGTGGTGAGTGGTACATACCGAGTATAGTTGTACTGTCGGGCCGCGAACTAAGCAAACTGGCTGGCCTTACCGCGCGCGTCACTGCGCTGCGGACCGTGCTGCACGACCTGAACGCGGGCAACTACACGCGCACCATGGTGGACAGGCAGCCACACAACGGGACAGCTGGTGGTGAGTGGTACATACCGAGTATAGTTGTGCCTCACCGCGCGCGTCACTGCGCTGCGGACCGTGCTGCACGACCTGAACGCGGGCAACTACACGCGCACCATGGTGGACAGGCAGCCACACAACGGGACAGCTGGTGGTGAGTGGTACATACCGAGTATAGTTGTGCCTCACCGCGCGCGTCACTGCGCTGCGGACCGTGCTGCACGACCTGAACGCGGGCAACTACACGCGCACCATGGTGGACAGGCAGCCACACAACGGGACAGCTGGTGGTGAGTGGTACATACCGAGTATAGTTGTACTGTCGGGCCGCGAGCTGAGCAAGCTGGCCGGCCTTACTGCACGCGTCACTGCGCTGCGGACCGTACTGCACGACCTGAACGCGGGCAACTACACGCGCACCATGGTGGACAGGCAGCCACACAACGGGACAGCTGGTGGTGAGTGGTACATACCGAGTATAGTTGTGCCTCACCGCGCGCGTCACTGCGCTGCGGACCGTGCTGCACGACCTGAACGCGGGCAACTACACGCGCACCATGGTGGACAGGCAGCCACACAACGGGACAGCTGGTGGTGAGTGGTACATACCGAGTATAGTTGTACTGTCGGGCCGCGAGCTGAGCAAGCTGGCCGGCCTTACTGCACGCGTCACTGCGCTGCGGACCGTACTGCACGACCTGAACGCGGGCAACTACACGCGCACCATGGTGGACAGGCAGCCACACAACGGGACAGCTGGTGGTGAGTGGTACATACCGAGTATAGTTGTACTGTCGGGCCGCGAGCTGAGCAAGCTGGCCGGCCTTACTGCACGCGTCACTGCGCTGCGGACCGTACTGCACGACCTGAACGCGGGCAACTACACGCGCACCATGGTGGACAGGCAGCCACACAACGGGACAGCTGGTGGTGAGTGGTACATACCGAGTATAGTTGTACTGTCGGGCCGCGAGCTGAGCAAGCTGGCCGGCCTTACTGCACGCGTCACTGCGCTGCGGACCGTACTGCACGACCTGAACGCGGGCAACTACACGCGCACCATGGTGGACAGGCAGCCACACAACGGGACAGCTGGTGGTGAGTGGTACATACCGAGTATAGTTGTACTGTCGGGCCGCGAGCTGAGCAAGCTGGCCGGCCTTACTGCACGCGTCACTGCGCTGCGGACCGTGCTGCACGACCTGAACGCGGGCAACTACACGCGCACCATGGTGGACAGGCAGCCACACAACGGGACAGCTGGTGGTGAGTGGTACATACCGAGTATAGTTGTACTGTCGGGCCGCGAACTAAGCAAACTGGCTGGCCTTACCGCGCGCGTCACTGCGCTGCGGACCGTGCTGCACGACCTGAACGCGGGCAACTACACGCGCACCATGGTGGACAGGCAGCCACACAACGGGACAGCTGGTGGTGAGTGGTACATACCGAGTATAGTTGTGCCACACCGCGCGCGTCACTGCGCTGCGGACCGTGCTGCACGACCTGAACGCGGGCAACTACACGCGCACCATGGTGGACAGGCAGCCACACAACGGGACAGCTGGTGGTGAGTGGTACATACCGAGTATAGTTGTACTGTCGGGCCGCGAACTAAGCAAACTGGCTGGCCTTACCGCGCGCGTCACTGCGCTGCGGACCGTGCTGCACGACCTGAACGCGGGCAACTACACGCGCACCATGGTGGACAGGCAGCCACACAACGGGACAGCTGGTGGTGAGTGGTACATACCGAGTATAGTTGTGCCACACCGCGCGCGTCACTGCGCTGCGGACCGTGCTGCACGACCTGAACGCGGGCAACTACACGCGCACCATGGTGGACAGGCAGCCACACAACGGGACAGCTGGTGGTGAGTGGTACATACCGAGTATAGTTGTACTGTCGGGCCGCGAACTAAGCAAACTGGCTGGCCTTACCGCGCGCGTCACTGCGCTGCGGACCGTGCTGCACGACCTGAACGCGGGCAACTACACGCGCACCATGGTGGACAGGCAGCCACACAACGGGACAGCTGGTGGTGAGTGGTACATACCGAGTATAGTTGTGCCTCACCGCGCGCGTCACTGCGCTGCGGACCGTGCTGCACGACCTGAACGCGGGCAACTACACGCGCACCATGGTGGACAGGCAGCCACACAACGGGACAGCTGGTGGTGAGTGGTACATACCGAGTATAGTTGTGCCTCACCGCGCGCGTCACTGCGCTGCGGACCGTGCTGCACGACCTGAACGCGGGCAACTACACGCGCACCATGGTGGACAGGCAGCCACACAACGGGACAGCTGGTGGTGAGTGGTACATACCGAGTATAGTTGTGCCTCACCGCGCGCGTCACTGCGCTGCGGACCGTGCTGCACGACCTGAACGCGGGCAACTACACGCGCACCATGGTGGACAGGCAGCCACACAACGGGACAGCTGGTGGTGAGTGGTACATACCGAGTATAGTTGTACTGTCGGGCCGCGAGCTGAGCAAGCTGGCCGGCCTTACTGCACGCGTCACTGCGCTGCGGACCGTACTGCACGACCTGAACGCGGGCAACTACACGCGCACCATGGTGGACAGGCAGCCACACAACGGGACAGCTGGTGGTGAGTGGTACATACCGAGTATAGTTGTGCCTCACCGCGCGCGTCACTGCGCTGCGGACCGTGCTGCACGACCTGAACGCGGGCAACTACACGCGCACCATGGTGGACAGGCAGCCACACAACGGGACAGCTGGTGGTGAGTGGTACATACCGAGTATAGTTGTGCCTCACCGCGCGCGTCACTGCGCTGCGGACCGTGCTGCACGACCTGAACGCGGGCAACTACACGCGCACCATGGTGGACAGGCAGCCACACAACGGGACAGCTGGTGGTGAGTGGTACATACCGAGTATAGTTGTGCCTCACCGCGCGCGTCACTGCGCTGCGGACCGTGCTGCACGACCTGAACGCGGGCAACTACACGCGCACCATGGTGGACAGGCAGCCACACAACGGGACAGCTGGTGGTGAGTGGTACATACCGAGTATAGTTGTGCCTCACCGCGCGCGTCACTGCGCTGCGGACCGTGCTGCACGACCTGAACGCGGGCAACTACACGCGCACCATGGTGGACAGGCAGCCACACAACGGGACAGCTGGTGGTGAGTGGTACATACCGAGTATAGTTGTGCCTCACCGCGCGCGTCACTGCGCTGCGGACCGTGCTGCACGACCTGAACGCGGGCAACTACACGCGCACCATGGTGGACAGGCAGCCACACAACGGGACAGCTGGTGGTGAGTGGTACATACCGAGTATAGTTGTGCCTCACCGCGCGCGTCACTGCGCTGCGGACCGTGCTGCACGACCTGAACGCGGGCAACTACACGCGCACCATGGTGGACAGGCAGCCACACAACGGGACAGCTGGTGGTGAGTGGTACATACCGAGTATAGTTGTGCCTCACCGCGCGCGTCACTGCGCTGCGGACCGTGCTGCACGACCTGAACGCGGGCAACTACACGCGCACCATGGTGGACAGGCAGCCACACAACGGGACAGCTGGTGGTGAGTGGTACATACCGAGTATAGTTGTGCCTCACCGCGCGCGTCACTGCGCTGCGGACCGTGCTGCACGACCTGAACGCGGGCAACTACACGCGCACCATGGTGGACAGGCAGCCACACAACGGGACAGCTGGTGGTGAGTGGTACATACCGAGTATAGTTGTGCCTCACCGCGCGCGTCACTGCGCTGCGGACCGTGCTGCACGACCTGAACGCGGGCAACTACACGCGCACCATGGTGGACAGGCAGCCACACAACGGGACAGCTGGTGGTGAGTGGTACATACCGAGTATAGTTGTGCCTCACCGCGCGCGTCACTGCGCTGCGGACCGTGCTGCACGACCTGAACGCGGGCAACTACACGCGCACCATGGTGGACAGGCAGCCACACAACGGGACAGCTGGTGGTGAGTGGTACATACCGAGTATAGTTGTGCCTCACCGCGCGCGTCACTGCGCTGCGGACCGTGCTGCACGACCTGAACGCGGGCAACTACACGCGCACCATGGTGGACAGGCAGCCACACAACGGGACAGCTGGTGGTGAGTGGTACATACCGAGTATAGTTGTGCCTCACCGCGCGCGTCACTGCGCTGCGGACCGTGCTGCACGACCTGAACGCGGGCAACTACACGCGCACCATGGTGGACAGGCAGCCACACAACGGGACAGCTGGTGGTGAGTGGTACATACCGAGTATAGTTGTGCCTCACCGCGCGCGTCACTGCGCTGCGGACCGTGCTGCACGACCTGAACGCGGGCAACTACACGCGCACCATGGTGGACAGGCAGCCACACAACGGGACAGCTGGTGAGTGTTACATGCTATACTTGAGTGGTAGAGCCACGCTGTAGACAGTTTTGCCTACAGCATGAATGGGCTGGCTCGACCGGGTCGTTACCACCGTCTCACAGAAAACCGACGTAAAGTAGCGGCTTGCTGCTACGATGAGTGAGATATCCGGAAGCCCAAATCCCCTCCCCTTCCCAATCCCTAATTATCCCTTTCCTTTAAGGTCGGCAACGCGCCCATGATTCTTTTGGTGGTGGGCGTACATGGGCGGTGGAGATCACTTAACAACAGGTGACCCACGTGCTCGTTTGCCGGCCTATGCAATAAAAAAAAACTTATTATACTACAAGGTGGTCAAGGTAGTCCACAACCCGCAACGAGAACTAAGTTTTAACATTGTTTCATCCGTTAGTCAGCAGAGTGCATCACGTGTAGGTAAGGTTGGCTTTGGACCTGTCATGTTGGATGCACACTTCTAATGGGTGTTTAAGACATTATTTAAAGACACAATTTAATCTTCATCGATGACTATTAAATCTGATCCGTTGTCACCAGCCCTGCCGATGCTCATGGCTCCGGGAGCGGGTCGCATCATCTACCAGGATAAGATTATAAAGTTCGACAAGGTGCCACTCGTTACGCCCAACGGCGACGTGCTCATCAATGAACTATCATTCGAAGTCAGGTTTGTACTTATTGTTCAATATATTTTTTTTTATCCGGGCACAGCAAAGTGCTCAAACCTGATGTTAAGCGCAGTGCAGTCCAAAAAACCAGTGACCAGCAAAAAACAATGAGTTTATCGGTGGTCACCAGAATCGTACCAGCCTATGTAAATGCTTCTTCATACTCCGAAGAGAGAAGAAGCCAAATCGAGAGGCCTGCGACAGGACAGGCGGATGACCGATGCAGACACGGGGATACAAGGATGTCCCCTATACCCGCCCATAAAAAAACAAGTCAAGTCATGTCGCAAACCCTCCGGGAGGACCGGATATACACTCGCTGATCCTGGAATGCGAATGCAACGTGTAACAGAAATGCGTGGTCAAATTTAAGCTACGTATCATAGTGTACAAAACAAGCATTTGACTTCCCATAGTACCAAATCCGGTTGCATTTTTAAGACATAAATATAACATAAAGCATTTTCTTTTTCTTTAAAATAGTGACGTAATCGATCTTATCAATAGTAAACGAGTAATTAAAATTAGTGATAAAATTCGGTACATAAACAACAATGTCTTTGTATATAAAACTTTAAGCATGATCACGTTTTTTGTAACACTTTGTTTACTGAAAGTATGAATACACTGTAAGAAATAAATTAATCATCGTTCAATGTCATTTACTATGCGTGCCAAATAAGAATAGGACTGTCAAGACGCCATTTTGTTCAGCAATACGTGCAAACTTCATTACCAAAGTGTATGGTAAACAAATTACCTATATTCAGTTTAAATGTTTACTGTACGCTTTTTTGGTATTTCTAATAAATTTCACGTCAAATTAATTATAAATGAGTAGGATTTCAAAGAAAAAGCATATTTATAAAAATATCAATAACAAGGAAGTCCAGTAGGCAACAAATATGAGACACACGCGCGTATACACGAAAGCGTAGCTAACGGCACACTGGTAGCTTCTCAATAGCGTCACAAAATTGCGTCATATTAGGGTGATAGTAGCATTAACGGTGTATTTGTTCATTTTTTAAACTGTTTCCTAAAGTTCCATAATTAATTTATCCAAAATTATCCATTAATAAAATTCAAGAATAGTATTTATTAAATGAATATAATGATTATACAATAATTAAATCTATATCTATTAACAATAAAAAATATATGAAATTTCTTTTTTGCACTTTTTTTTGCTAGCAAACTAAAACTAAACTACTTTGACAGTTATCGTGTGAAGTTGGCAGCAAACGCGATCCTATTCTTATTTGGCACGCATAGTACTTTGAAATCTGATAATGCTTTGGTTCAACAACGAATTAAATATGATAGCCTCCGTGGCGCACCGGTCGAGTAGCCGGCTGTGAAGCGAAAGGCCGCGGGTTCGATCCACGCACCGAGATAAATGTTTGTCTGATCCACAAATATTTGTTTCGGGGTGTTGTGAGACCGAAAGTCTCTCGTAGTTCCTGATACACAAGACTCGTATCTTACTATGGGGTGAGGACTGTGTATTACTTATTTAAATATAACCGTCTTCACCAGATCGGGTATCAACGTGTTGGTGTGTGGGCCGAACGGGTGCGGCAAGTCGTCGTTGTTCCGTCAGTTGGGCGAGCTGTGGCCCATATTCGGTGGCACGCTCACCAAGCCGCCCAAGGGCAAGCTGTTCTACGTGCCGCAACGGCCGTACATGACGCTCGGCACGCTGCGGGACCAGGTCAGGACACAAATAATACAAACACTGTTTTATTGGCTTTTTTTTAATTATTTATAGCACAGGTCACCTGATGGTAAGTGATCTCTACCGCCCATGTACGCCCATAATGCCAGAAGAATCATAGGCGCGTTTTCGAGTGTAAAGGGAAGGTATAGTTAAAGAATTGGGAAGAGGAGGGAAATCTGGGCCTCCGGATATCTCACTCACCGTACACGCAGTAGCAAGCCGCTACTTTACGTTGGTTTCCTGTGCGACAGTGGTAACGACACATCGAGCCGGCCCATTCATGCTGTAGACAAAACTGTCTACACCGTGGCTCTACCACTCATAAAATGCTCTATGCACACATATGGGTAGCAGGGTTGGACGTCTTAACATGTCTATCAACCGACGTTGCTTTGGAGTGTGGAAGGAAATGGAAAATTTATATTTCCATTTCCTCAATATCTTTTTATTTAATTCATTTCATCACCGGATAAAACAGCTTGGTGGCATCGCTGAGTTTCACTGCTTGGTGTAAAAAAAAAATACATGCCACTGTCGATCCTGCTTTACAAGTTACGCAGGCAGGTGGTGTGCGTGGACGGGATAGTCTACAAAACGACGTCAAGTTATTAAGGTTTCCCCACATCAGTAACAGACGATTTAAGCTATATTCGCTTTTTATTTTGTTATTTTTTTGTTGTTATATTGCCAGTAAAGTTTGATCAACTATCTCTGAGCGGGCGAAAAAGACGTTTTCATTATAAATAATTTTGCTTCAGGTGATTTACCCACAAACGCGCGACGTGATGGTACGTCGCGGCCGTACTGACGAGCAACTGAACAAGTTTTTGGACATAGTGCAGCTGTCGTATCTCACCGCTAGAGAGGGAGGGTGGGACGCGGTCGAGGACTGGATGGACGTGCTCTCTGGGGGGGAGAAACAGAGGATAGCTGTGAGTACCGTTATTTATATACAACTAGCAGACCCTACCACGCGTTGCTGTGGCTAAGGTATATGTTAAATTATATTGTAGTAAACTATTCAATACAGTATGCGCCGTCTAATGGATACTTACTCAATCTAGCCGATAAATTACCTCACAACGCCATCTGTTAGAATCTTATGGAACTCACAGATAATTATAACAAATAATGTGCAATAAAAAAAAATATTGCGACTATAAATTGAGATATAAACTATCCTATCTCTCAAGTTAGATCAAACTGCACACATATTGCAACATTTGATTAAAATCGTTTCAGTAGTTTAGGAGTTCATCGCGGACAAACAACGTGACACGAAATTTTTATACATAAAGATGTAATTGTTGACAGATGGCGCGACTTTTCTACCACGAGCCACAGTTCGCCATACTGGACGAGTGTACGAGCGCCGTCTCCGTCGACGTTGAAGGACAGATGTATCAATATTGTCGAGAGGTATGATTTCATAATATCAACTTCTTTTTATAGCAGAGGCCGGTGAACGAGTAAGCGAGCCATCTCGTCTTCACCATCAATGAACATCTACAGTACGAGAAAAATCAAGCGTGCATATCTGACTTATGGAGAGGAGTAGAGATTGGGTGGAGTATGGAGTAGGGTTTTGGGCCTTCGAAAATGTCACTCATTGTACGAAACGAAACAGCAAGCTGACTTCTCACGTCGATGTTTTGATGTTTTGTTAAACAAGCCAATCTGTTGCTACCTTAATACCAAACTATACTTTACTAGGTGGCAGGTATGTTGAATGCGAGAGTCTGTCTGGGTAGTTACCACTGCTTGGCTAATTCTACCACCAAGTTAGGCGGGAAGGATAAATGAAACCAGTGATATTTCTGGGTATTATGATATTGAACATTTTGTGTTTCATGGGTGGCGAGCGCAGTCCAATGCCATGCAGTACTTGTAATTGTATTTTTTCTGTGTGATGTTGCTTCTGTTTATGAGCAGGCGTGGAACTTACCACGCCTGCTCGATTGACCTACTCGTTGTCATTTAAGTTATTAAAAAAACTAAGACTAAGCTAGAAAGTGTTCCAAAGGTCACAACATTCGACTCCTTTTTTCTGTGAATTTTTTCCGTTAGTCGGAGATTATTTTATCGATAACGGTATCTTATATCGAATGGGGAGTCCATATCGATAATCGAGTTTGATTATTCTGTACGTCATTTCTTTTTTTTTTTTTTTTTACCTGGCTCGGCAAAGTGACTACGCTACACCTGATGGTAGTGTAGCGCAATCCAAGAATAGTGTCGACCAACGATAAACAATGTGTCCATCGTGGGTCGGCAAGATCATGCCGGCCTGCAAAAAGTTAAACGGGAGGGGAAGGAAAAAGGGATGGGAAAAGGGTTAGGATCAGGGGGCAAGCCCCCTGGGGAGAACCGGATATACACTGGCTGACCCTGGAACGCGACCCACACAAGGTGGGCCACTATGGCAGGTTTTAGCACCACTGTACGGTGGTCACTATCCGGTCGGATACAAGTATCCTCCCACCAGCAAATATCCGTTAGTCGGAGATTATTTTATCGATAACGGTATCTTATATCGAATGAGGAGTCCATATCGATAATCGAGTTTGATTATTCTGCACGTTATTAAATATATTTTGTGTGATCAGATGGGCATATCGTTATTCACGGTGTCGCACCGCAAGTCATTGTGGAAGCATCACGACCACTACCTGCAGATGGACGGACGCGGCGGATACGTTTTCGAAGAGATCAATGGTGACACTCAGGAGTTTGGATCTTGATCACATACTATTATTACGACCAAGGTAAAACCATACTACTGTTGACGATCCTCGCGTTTTCTATTCGATCATAGATTTTTTTTTAATAAGTACCATTCGATGTATGCAGAAATCGAGACATTGAAGTTGAAGCAACGCTCGTGGTGGATAAAACTTACATTTCAGTAGGTCGTCAGTGTGTTTTATAAATTAATTACAAACTATTATGTTACAATTGAAGAAATGGAATGTAAAATTCATATACAATGTTATAATTTTGTGTTAAGTAATTACACACACATAAATCGTGTGCTACAAAGTTGTGAATCCTACGCGGTGGGGTTGATAGCGAATAGAATTTACATTAAAAACTCCTGTTTTTAGTGGTCCTCATAACAATTTTTTTTCTCATCTGCCAGTCTTATATGCACCCTACTAGATATCCCCCAGGTGGGTGAAAAGCGATGGACGACAAACATCTCTGATAAAAGTTTCATGATTCAATAAAATTATGTCGCCGTAAGATTCGTAGAAAAATTACCTACTTCTATGCATTTAATAAACATAATGTAGATATGACCAGTCATTATAGTTCAAAAGTCCATAATATTTTTTCGTAGCGGTCATACTAGGCCGGCTGGGATAAGTTACGCCGACACAATCTCATTAAGAAATTGCAAGTCCTGTAAAATAATTAAACTATTGAAAGAATAACATGTTAAATAACCAAACAATTTTAATCAATTAGATGTTTTATTTACATAATGCTCTAAATAAAAGAAGTAAATGCTAATTTACATTTTAAATCATGTTTATAAAAAGCATCTTTACCCAACAAAGTCAACTTGTTGGTCGACAGGTCGATAAATATGTTTTCTTGTTGTGACAACATCGACAACAAATGAAAAAACAACTCAGCTACTCGTTTCGCCTTCAATTTACCTCTACTTTTTTTAAGTATCCGAAATGTTCAAATGTAAGTTATAAATATAAATGTACACTTAATTTTTCAAGAGATGCATTATTTGTCAAAATTAATATTTAAATATTATATTTATACTGAAAATGAATATTGCTTCAACTGGGAACAAAGAAAAATATATCATCTTTATTCAGATTTATTCGGTCTAATGTCTAACAGCAGTGTATCGTAAAATAGTTTTTTTTTTAATAAAGATGGATTATCTTCAACATATATTAAATAAGGTGTTCCTTATACTTCATGGTGAAATCATAATATTTAATTTATACTATAATAAAAATATTATAAAAAAATATTATTATATACTATAATAAAATTGCCGAATGGATTAAATAGTAACAAAAACTTTATTTTAATTCAGGTAATATATTATTTGGTAATATTAATGTTATAATTTATTTTTTTATATTTGTTTTAGTTTCTTAAATATTGTGAACAGGTGACCATCAAGATATAAGGAAATTATTTTTGATACATATTCAAAACAAAATTTATTTGTTAGGAAACAAATCCAAAATAGACATAAATTTACATTAATAAAATTATTGCAGGTTTTAAATATTAGGTAGGTAAAAATAACCAACTTGATTTGTCATTATATACTTTTTGGTCTAATATTATTGTCGCGGTCGCTAATTCGGATTCTTGGAATATTGTTATCAACATTTTTGTTTATGAGTTAACCTTCAATTAGGCGATACGTAAAAGAACAAATCTAAAAGTCGTTTATTTTTCGTAGTCTAGTCGGGTCGTGGTAATGCCACATTGTCAAACTGTATGTATCCGAATTTTATGTTAATTAATAAACAACCCTAAAAACAATCAAAACGTAAAACAATAACTTTAATAGATATTACTCAAAGATCACAATTACATTTTAAGGTCTACTTAAATTCTGAATATGTACTTATGTACTTTGTGTACAATTCTTATTAAAAGTATGATTTTTGTGTAAAATAATTGTAGAACATTATTCATGAAGTTTATGTAATTCAATATATCTATTATTTATTCAGGTAATCAATAAGATTTTGACTTTAATTGTTGTGGTTCAAAATACTGTACAATATAAATAAAGGGAATCAAATCAAAAATATTTTTTCTAATGAAAACTATACTGTCTCATAAAACTGACAGATCAATGTTTATTTATAAGGATGATGTTTGAGGTAATAACTTATATAATGAAAAAGGTATGTATAAATAATGGTTTTTATTTATGTAACCTCTCATGTATTTTATATATATATAATTTTGATACAAATCTTATTTATGTGGTAGAACCACTACATTTGTGAAATGTTTTTGAGAAGTTTCATATTTTATGCTTTCAAATGATGATAAATATTATATGATTGTAGCCACAGATCACATATCGTCGATGAAGTACCAATACCTCCTAAGTGTTGAGAGTCTAATTTTACACCAGACTGTTTAAAATAAGGTTTTATTTTACAAAAACTGTTTAAAATAAGGTTTTATTTATTTTGATCAACTATTGATAGTATATAGTTTCCAATACATTACCTTTTTATTAGTTACTAAGGGATGTGGTTTATGTTTACGTCTATTGTAATAAAAAAGTAATTTTGGACTAAAGTTAGGTTTGACTGAGGACTTTGTCAGTTAGGAGGTATTGGTACTTCATCGACGATTAACATAGTAAATATGGCATATACGTCGATCTGCGTAGAAACCAGTCGAGACAATTTTTACTATGTACACTGAGATGTCTATGTATTATCCGTGGTCTATGACTGTACCTAACAAAAGGAATGCTTTATTATTTTTGTTACACCTTGTCAGCAGTCTATTTATGCTTCATAATACAATCAAAATTGTCAACAAACCTAAGTGTCTATGTAAAGAAAAATATTATTACGAAACAAGACATCATATGGAATTTTGAAATAAAACTAATTTAAACGGATTTTTTTCAGCCTTTATGGTCACGGGTTGGTGCATGAAGGCTGAAAAGCTTTCGAAACCTCGGGATCAAAATTAATAAAAAAAACCGCGATAAAATCCATTTTAATTAGTTTTATTTCAATGTGTAATATTCGCGTAAACATAAGAAATCATTATCAACAGGAACTTCTTAGAAATGTGATAAAGAAATATTATTTTGTTTTTGTGATGTATCTACTTATGTGATAGTTTTGACAAATGCATAATCGAAACTGTTTATGTTTATTGTCTAAGACATAATCTATTTATTATATTATATTACATAATGTAGATGAAGTTACCTATTCCTTAGGATTATTTTTATTTCCAGTAAAATAACTACAAGAGCCCTGGTTTGTATATGAATGGACGGAATGTTAAAAACAGAATTGATATTTATACTTATACGCGATTGTGATCCGTTTTATTATTTTTATTTAGCTACAATTTATAAAATCAATATGTATATGAAATGGTTTTGTTTTAATAACTTTATGAACATCCAAACTGGGCGCTCAATAAGGCAATATTCAGAAATATTATTTAAGTCATGTAATGAATATCATAATATTTATTACACCGTATACAAACACTGTGCAAGATAATTTTAATAACACGAGTGTAATTACATTTTGTTAAGGGATCATTACATAATTGGTGTGTAAAAATATCAAAACGATTAAAAAAAAATAGTGCCAGCAGGGCACATTGGTGTGTTTGTGGACTGTGGTGGTAATTTCTTAAGTTTTTTTAACGACCAAATGTAACCCTTGTGTTATCGTTAGACGTGACCATTGCTGTGATAGCTGTTAAGTTTGTTGTATCGCCAATATGCAGGTGCTGGGCCAATAAAAACGGTTGAGGGCACGATTTGTCTCGTTTCATTTACCTACCCAACAAGTTGTACTGATATAAAAATTATTAGGCAATCGCATTTAAAAAATAACATTTCTTTGCCATAAAAATATTATTGAATTATTAATTATTAACGCACCTCCACGCGACGTGACTAAAACTGCTGAGATTTACAGCTGGATATTTCCTGTTTGACTTATTTGGTCAACAATAATAATTCCGAACTTCAGTCACGTACGCTATCGAATACGTCGTAATATCACCAATAAATTTTAATAAAAGAAGCCCACTTTGAATTGTAATAATTCCATATAATTAAATGCAGCGTTTATTTATAAATTTCCCGCATAAAGCCTTGGTAAGCGTCATGTGACGTCATATGACGTATGAGGCGCTTATCTCATGAATTTCGTTACACGCAATATGCATTTAACACATTAACAGGTTGACAAATTAGCAAGAGATGTCCAAGTATATTTTATTGTACTTTGTAATTCTCAGACATACATATGTATTATAAAAAAAATAATTAACGTATAAATCTCATATAAGAATACTTTTAGGACTATAAACTAAATTCTTATGCATTAATCGACTTCTAAACACAAAAACGGAACGTAAGCGTTTCGCATCAGCTGTTGTCAAAAAAAATTAACGGGATATCGCGATGTAACTGGTCACACCGACGGCCACATCAAAAAACAGGGGGTCTGGCGTGACCCTGTTACTGCTATCCCGCAATAAAATAGCTGTGTAATCTAAGATAGTTGGTGTGTGGTGTTAACAGTGGCGTATAGCAAATTTTAGTGTAATTTATGTGTAAAATATGGAACGGAGCACAGGAACAGAAGTGTACGGGTGTGGCTCAGCCCAAACTACGGACATAACGCTGAATATACAAACCACTACGGGTGGTAATTTCTCCATCAGTTTGAACGGCAAACACACAGTGGAGCAACTGAAAAAACTCGTGTCGAAAAAGTTAAAAGTGTCAAAAGATCGAATATGTCTGTTGCATCGCGAGAGGTGAGCGTTATACGGCTAGAGGCGTCGACGCCAAGCTTCTATTGTCAAACATATCACGGAAATATGTCGATACGATGACGCATCAGCGTTGGTCGAGTGGCGTATTGACGTGCACTTGTGTGTTCGCAGACAACTCCGCGAGGGCACTCTCGAGGACAACGGGCTGCTGGACGGGTCGCGCGTCATCCTGCTGCCCAGCGTGGAGACCGGACTCCTGGTGAGTCCGCACTCCTCTCGCGCACCCTGCGCCGAGCCGTGTCGACATCGCGATAATCACGTGTTTCACAACAATGTGAAGCCTAATCAATGCTCATTTATCTATCAATAACAGTTAATTACATTCATTGGCTAATTTGTTTCATTAACATTGTCATGTATTATTTCAGAGTCAGAGGCCAGAAAACTCTGTGATGCAAGCCTTAGAGTCTTTGAATGACACACAGGTCAATGATTTTTTGAGTGGCAAATCCCCTCTGAATCTGACCATGCGTTTAGGTGACCACATGATGCTCATACAGCTTCAATTATCCACTTTAAATTCAGTATCAGCAAGCACTGCCCGATCTATCAGAACTTCAACTCCCACTAAGAATACAACCACATCAGCATCACCAACTGTGCAGCCAAAAAGTGATATTAAAATTACACCCAGCCCTCAGGGTACTCCACAGAAATCTTCACAAGTTAATGACCCTGATGCAGACAAATCAAGTACAGACAGTAACAAATCCAAGCCAGAAATCCAAACAAATGTATTACAAAAAAAAGATTTAGAAATTTTACAAAATGCCTTTGACTTGTATAGATCAATGGCTCAAGAGAAATATGCTGAAAAAACTGAAACATGTGAACACAAACAAGATTCATCTGGCACATCAAATGGTACAATATCAAATTTGTCTGACACATCTGTAGAAAATGAACAATCTCCCATAAAATCACTGTCTAATTTAGTGTCTAGTCCAATTGATGCATCATCCACAGAAAATAAAGAGGCAGCGATCATCAATTCTGTTAGAACTAATTTAATTGATTTCCTATCCCAAAACAAAATCAGTGAACAAGTGATACCTACGACAAGTGCAGGGTGTGCTGCAAAACAGTGTGCCTCCACATCTTCACACACACCTGACAGCTCATTCAGTGATGACAGTGACAGTTTTGCAGACCAAAGTTTATTTCTCACCGAAAGCACCATTGATGAATATCCAATGGAAAATCTTTTCAACAGTGCAGTAGACAAAGGTCTGTTTCAAGACCAGGACGAATGCATGATGGACAGAGAGATATCCAACCTAGCCACAACGAGCCATGGGCAGGAGACCAATACAGGAATGTTACCATCGTTTCAAAGCATAAATGAGCCGTTGAAAAATAAGAGATTCCAATATTTACTCCACAAAACTTCAAAATTCAAGCATCCTATAGGACAGAATAAACAAAAAGCATTTATGCAGTCAGTGGTGAATAAACACAAGAAACGAATGCAGAATCTTCAAGATAATAATTCGGCTCAGCCTTCAACATCTAGAACTGAACCGTATATAACTAATTCTAGGAAACTAATTCTCCAGCCGAGTACTAGTACTCAGACTGAGGAGCAAGCAACTCCATCTACATCCAAACAGGTGTCCTTTCGGCCACCTGATGCACCAAAGAAACCACAGAGAGTGTCGCCCACACCTACTGTGGATACAAAAGCATTAATAGAAGCCTCAAAAAACCTAACACAGAAACTCAAAAAGTTATCGAAAGAAGTATTGACTAACAAGGTTGATCTCAGAACTGCAGAAGAGTCTGTGCGTTCCAAAATAGGTCCTGGTGCTGTGATAGAGTCCATGAAACATCATGGCAAAGGAATATATTCAGGAACCTTTTCTGGGACATTAAATCCAGCTCTCCAAGACAGGTAACATATCAGAACATTGGACATCTTATTATTGTGCATCTTTTTCCTTCATTATCCCCACTTAATGGCAGGGTCTGCCTGCCCATCATGATTAGACAGTGGATTTGGTATTATGTGAGTCAACCCACTGTCTGACCCCTACATTTCGCAATGTGAACTAAGTTTCAGGTTGCCATTGCCTCATCCATTATTCATCAGTGTGTACTACAACATATTAGTGTACCACCAGTGTATTGTACATAATTTATGTTTTTTTTACAAAATAAAATAATAATGGTATCATTAGTGATGTGTTTCTTACCAGTTCTTATAGCACTGTAAACATTTTATTATCATTCAAATCTTTTAAAGACAATATCTACATCATAAATAGCTTTGTGCTGGCAAAGGAAAGTTAAGCTTAGTTAATATGTATCACACAAGACTCATGATTCTACAATATTTTTATTTGTTTTAGATATGGCCGACCAAAGAGAGATATTTCCACAATTATTCATATATTGAATGATTTATTATGCGCAACGCCTCAGATTGCTCTAGCTCAGGTATTTAAAGTAATAACATTTACGCCCGTATACTGAAACGCTACTTAAGTATTTAAGATCGTTTTAAACAAGTTAAGTCCCTCTTAGCTGTCAAAATTGTATGAAAATAAGTAGCCGTTAGCCGTCGGACAGCTAAGTAGCGTTTCAGTATTCGGACATTAGTGGTATATTATGATTTACGCTTTTTTATACATAATATGTAATCATATGTATTTTTTATGTTACAGAAGGATTCCAGCTATACTTGTACAGGTACGTTAGATGAGCAGAATAAATGTTTAGGATGTAGTCAACCGTCATGTTCCTATGGACAATGTGACGGCCACGTTCCTTCCACCTCCACCGCCGGCAGTAAAGACTGCCCATGCAAACCCAAAGACTGCCAATGCAAACGACTCAACCCCGAACTTTGCACCTCGTGTGCGGGCAAAGCAGCCACCGAAGAAATTTGCAAGAAATGTGACACAGCTAAAACATTAGCCATGGAGAATTCAAAGACCAAGTGCAAACTGGAGCAGTTAAGGCTTGTGATGCAACAGAAGAAACAGAGACGTGAGGCGCGGAAATTGAAGACTTTACCTTACACTAACCCGCCTAAAACAATGACGTCGCCTGAGCCGGCGCCACTCTTACAGGAAGAAATAGAAACTGTTGCCTAACACGCGATACAGATGTAATTTAATAAATGACGCACGCTTGTACAGTTGTAACGACATGCCGCCATTTTGTCACGCTTTTGTATGGTATTCACTAATTATTTCAGTCGTTTCTCATTTGAACTCGAAGCAATCAGTTGGGTGATATGGTTTCGTATGAACTTAGAAGGTTTCCGACTAAACACGGATACTACATGCAAAACAATGTTTACTTACGCTGTGTCTTTCTGTGCCTTTAGTTGGCGTGTTTACGCAGCGCGTGCCTAAAGCTTTTGCATTATGTTACTCTCTCCGTGTGTATTGTATAGAACGATATTGACATATGAATTGTAGACAAATGTTTTTCAAATATGCTAAACAACTCGTGCAAAATAACATTCGTTTTTGCTAAAGAATAACGATGGCATTGTCGCGGTCGTGTTTCGAAAGTGAGTTGAGCTGAAACACGTGTAAGTGAAGCTTTAGGTGAATTGTTCGATAACTGCGTGACGACCGAGACTCAAAGTCTATATATTATTCTAAATTACCATTTCGACTAGGTTTAGACTATAGACGTATTATCGTTGAGTGCTATTACACGCATGTACAAAATGATAAAGATTGATTAGCTAAATTACTGGTGTAGATATAATAAGCAATTAGGATTCTCCAATACAGTTGCCTGGAGCGGCTCTAAATTAACTTGTTGTTATTATTTTAGATTATATTTTATTTTATTGGTTCAGTCAACTATTAAACACTTGTGTAACTAGTATATAAAGACGTATAATATTTTATAGTACTTTTTGTTTGCAATTAAATTATCGGGACATAATATAATTTCTATAGGCGAAACTTTTTACTGATGTGAAATGGTTTTGTTCCTCATGATATAATTTGTTCCGCTTTTTTACACGATTGGCACTGTTATTCTTATAGTTATTTTTCTTTGTTCTCTTTTTATCTCACGGGTATTTTGTTAAAAGTTAATAAATATGTTGTTCGCATTACACTGATTTCGTTTAGTTTCTTTGTGTTATTATTTTAAAAAGCAAAATTATGAATACAATGCGTTTTGCGACGGAACTATCATGCGTAAAATGCAATAAAAGTAAAAATGTAACCACCCTGCATGCAAATGATGAACACTAGGGTAGAGGGCTAGCTATGTATATAAATATTATGCAAATGAATAGTGGTATAATGCTTGATTTTTACTATATTTCATGGATTTTATATTTTAAAAAGATTTAATGTTGAATTACCTAGAAATAACTTTAGGGGATTACTATGGAATATTCTGTGAATAATAAATATAGCATAACTAGTAAACAGTGAAATGCCCATTAACTATGGCAAGTATGATTTTAAAGAAACAAAATTAATATTTAAAAATAATCTTACTGTAAATGGCCCGCACTTAATCGCTTCGATTCGACTACCTTTGGAAAATATAACAACAGGGATGGCTGAGTGACAGTACCTATACAATCACACTTTGTATCTATATTCTAAGAATTAAAAATAATGCAAAATGTAAATAATTGTGAGATCTGTATAAAATGGAAAGGCGCAATGATTCCTTCTATAATATTTAGTGTTGTGTAGCAGTATTGTAGTTTGCTGAGATAAGGACCTACATTTGTATATTGTGGCAGTGTTCCTTAGCTTCCTCTCCATTTTATACCGACCTACAGCACATAGTGTAAAAGTTGTATAACCCAAGTTCGTTTGCATTTTGGAATTGATCATAGTCGTGGGTAGCTACAGATTTGGTCTTCCGCCACCGTATAATGTTGTTTTCGTTCCTTAGTTGATAAAGGACCAAATAGCAGGTTATAATTTTCCTCAAAGTTCAAGCCATATTTTCTCTCTGTGGTCAGGACATCTAAATTATTATAGTAGTTACTGCCGGTGAGGACCTTTGAAATCCACAGCAATTAAATTGCCTGTAATTGTATTGTTTCTCTGCAGCACGACACGCAATATAACTTGGAACTTAGTCGTCGCTATTTATTTTCTTTCAGAAACCCTATAAGTCAAGCAAAGTAAATTTTCCAGGAGAAGCAAAAAATTGTTTTGATACATATAATTGTTCTGAACTAACTTTGTTTTTTGTTTATTTAACATTAGGAATGTTTAATTATTGACTTGTGTTTTGTGTTTGACATATGAAGTTATCTCTGAAAAACACAAAAACGCAAAACCCCGTTTGGTAAAGAAGTATGACTTATGGGGTTTCTGAAATACCCGATTCAATTATAGGCGGTACTAAAAACCAATGCTGGTCACAGAGAGCATTTTTATAAACACAAAAAACGTAATGACTAGACATTTTTACTGAAATGTAAAAAATTGAGCTGTTTATTTGAGACATTCAAAATTATACAGTTGCAGCGATTCATGATAAAGTCCGTTTCCTCACACTAAGTGCCTGTAAGTGTAAGGGTACGCATGTTGTATTAGTGTAGTGCCATACATGTACCTTTTAAGTTTTTTTTATATTTTGGCACGGTTAGCATTTGGTGTACGATGTCCGATCTCTTACCAAAATCATATCCATACGATCTCAGAAATATTATACTGCAAAATTGTAACTTGCATTTTGGTGTTAAAAAAACATTTGCCGCCTGTGACTTCGAATTTAAAATGGTCGCCTTATTTGAAGCGAAATTTCATTATATTAATCATATTAAAAGCGTTCAATATATTCGAACATAATAGATATTTGATATAACTGCTTATTTATATTGAAATGTAAAGTTCCTCAATACCGTTTTGAGTTCAAAGTCACAGAATCGTCTGTATATACATTTGTTACCAATTATTTTAGTCGCAACATGTTTTTGTTAAGGTTTTGAGAGAAAAATCGTGAAATTGTTTTTTGTCCTTGTATTTGCATGTATAGTGAGGAGAATAAAGTAAAGTAACAAAAATATGGACTTGTTTTATGGAGCCATTCATGCGTTTATAATTACCACTTCGAACATTTGTGTTATTTGGTTAATGTTATTAAATTAAAGAAAAAAATATTATCAACTGAAAACGAATTTATTCTAAAAACGAATTTATTTGTCATGTACTCATGATGGATTACAACATCGATCACATATGGCTGACGGAATTCAATACGTGCCTATCTGTGAGACTATATTATGGATTATGTACTTTACAACAAAATATACATACTTTACGTCTGTGCACAAGAAGTCTTAACAATGGATTGCAATTCTAATTCACGCTAACAATATAAAAAATGTACATCAAAAATAACTCACAACCCTAATACTTTCTTCACATAAAACCAAGACTTCGGAAAGAAAACAAAACGTGTCGTAAATTATTTTATTATAAAGTTCATTTGATATAAATTAACACATAACCCACGCTCGCTGTCACGCACAGTGCACACGATACAACATGGCGCCAATGGGAACGTCACCTCGTTTATTCGCTACGGTTTAGAGTTAGGGTTGTCACCGTCGACGTGTGGTGACGTCTAGAAGAGGAGAGTGCTCATGCCGCCCATCTCCGCTTGCTCCTTGACGAAGATCTCGAAGTACTGGTAGATGATGGTGACGGCGAGCAAGATACCCGTGCCAGAGCCGATGGCGCCGAGGAAGTCGGCCAGCACGGACAGGGCCCCGATACACAAGCCACCGAACGCTGCCGCCGTCGGGATGTACCGGTTCAGCTCGTGGATCATCGAGTTGTCGCGGTGGCCTCGCATCACCATCTGCTGCTCCTTCAGTTGCTTCGCCACCTGCGATAACCATGATTGGTTAATAACTTCTTATATAACCGACCGTAAACGCTTTCTCATTCAATCGATTACAGATTAGGTCAGTGAAAGTTGTTACACATTGGATTAGTTTTATGGTAGTCGTTATGACTACCGATATTGGACCAATTTCTTATTTTAATCACACAACTTGTTTATGATGCAACATGTGTTTGTTAATATATTATGAGGTGGATCAAAAAATAATACGATTCAGAACATGCTTATACCAAGATGTCTAAAATATCAGAAAATGTTGGGGGCCTATAATCAGTTTTTTCGCTCCAACCTCACTTTCCTCAAATCTCGACAACATACCCCCAATTCCTCTGCTGTTTATTTATAAAAGTTGTTAAAATACAATTTGCTTATTTACCAACTAAACTATAATAAGAATACTACTCCTGTACTAAACTGACTCCTAGTAATGAAAGGGATTAAGCCTGGATAACCTATAAAAAGTATAAATAGTCGAACAACACTCACATCCTTAGCCGAGGAGCCCGAGACGTCTATCCACGTCTTAGAGAAGAACGCGCAGGAACCGAGCATGAAGAAGATGTAGAGCAACGCGTGCAGCGGGTCGTGTGCAATGTGGGCGAGTGACTCCGGCGGTGAGAAGTAATAACACAGCCCGCCCACAGGGTAGGCGCGCGCCGGGCCGCCGCCGCCCACGTCCGCCCACACGCCCAGCAGGTTCACCAGGAAGTTGCCGCTGAACTTCACTGCCAACATCTATGAACAGAGAGCTCACTTATTTTTGTTCTTTACAACCCCATGCTGATTCTTTAACGTTTTCAAGAAGTTGAGGTAAGTACTGTAGTAGCATAGCATAATTTTATCTTTTATATTTTTTGTTTTACTCTCAAATTCGAGGAAATTGACGTTACTACAACATAATTTTCATTATACTAGTAAAAACAAAATAACCACATACATTGACCTAAGATCTGTGTTACATTATAATAATTTCCATTAATTTTATATGCGTTACATATTTCCAAAAGATTAACTTTTAAATCCACTACAAACATGATGTATGCAACAATTTAGATACCTATATTATTTAACAAACAATAAATAGCACATTGTAATTGTTATTAATTGAGACTGTAAAATGCACCAACCTGTGAGATGACGTAAAGATTAGACACGAGCGCGGACTGCAGAATGATGGGAATGTTCGACGTGTAGAACAGTTTGATCGGATACGAGGAGTATTGGCCACGGTACCGCGCCGACTTGATCGGTAGGTCTACGCGGAAGCCCTGACGAACAAACAAAAATAAAATAAATAAATACACTATGTTACTAAAAAGTTCGCAAATTCGTACTTCTGCCGGACCATTAAGCTGTGGAATAGTTTGCTCCCATACGTGTTCCTTCCTTCTGGGGTAATGGGTCTGGGGTCCTTTAAACGGAGTGTGAAGAAGCATTTAGGTAGGCCGGCATGATCGTGCCGACCAACGATAGACACACTGGTAATCGTTGGTCGACACTATTCCTGGATTGCGCTACACTTACCATCAGGTGTGGCGTAGTCATTTTGCCGAGCCAGGATAAAACACCCCAGTCACCTATACTCTTGACCCCACACTACGTTAACCTGTATCAGGAACTACGAGAGACTTGAATTCACACAACCCACAACCCAGACCCAAAACAAATATTTTTGGATCACCATCTTAGCAATTGCACAATACTTTATACAGGGTTATTATTTTATATTCGTGCAGAATTTAGCACAAATAGTCAGGGTAGTGTGACAGAGGCTCAACATTCCCTCCCCGATTCGCCTTCCTGTCGGTACTACATCCTTGGAATTCACTTCGTATTGTGGGTTTTCTTACATAAACTTATTTGATTAGCGTCCTTAAGTAAAAAAAAAAAAAATCAAAAACAGACTTAATTAAGAATGGATATAAAGGTTAATGATGAATAAATAATTTAATATTTAAATGTGTATATATATGTTGTGTGTATTTGAAGGTTTACTTCCTATAAAAATTGAAATAACAGGAACTATGGTAGAACATCACAATCATAATAATTATTATTACTATTTGGGTGTATGTACCTGGAAGTATATGACTATGGCGAACACGAGGACTGTGGCGAGCAGGTTCATAAGGTTGGGCAGGTTCTGTCGGTAGAACGCCTCACGCAGGGCTCGAACCTTGTCCGGTCGGGTGGCGAGCAGGTGGAACAACGCTATCACTGCACCTTCGAACTCTGTGCCGCGACCTGTACCAACAAACACATTTAGAAAATATATTTTTATCTCTATGCATTTATTGAAGATTTATAAAACAATAGACCTCCAAATTATGATAGCGACTTTTAATTTTTTTTTTATAATAGAGGGGTTTATGTAAATAAAATTAGGTTGACTCTTAATAGACTCAATACAGAAAGATAATAAAAAACACAAAATATAATATGCATCAATTAATATCAGCGTAACAGCTTAACCTTGTCTATGTCCATAGAGTCATAATGTTGATGCACATTTTAATTCATACACCATACTAAATATATAAGTTAGCATGATACATACCAGTGTTGACGGTTGCCGGTGAGAACGCTTTCCAGACAATAGTTTCGCAAATGTTGGTGGCGATGAACAGGGAAATACCAGAGCCGAGACCGTATCCTGCGACAAAATATACATCCATAAACACTAAATCTAAATCTGTTTCAATTTCAACTATTATGTTAGAAACATTTTAAGTACAATTGGACCCTTTATTTAAAAAAGTCTATAACAATATTTTGTGTGAACATACACCCAAGCGTGGGACCCAAGCACGGAACTATGATTTTTCCGAGACGAGGGAAAAAAATCCCTTCCTCTTAAATCCACTTCATATGTGTACAAAAACCAAATTAAGGTGCATTCCAAAATCAATAGTAGAAAACGCGTTGATGCTGGGCGCTTTAAATGTAACAAGTATTTATTCAAACACGTGAAATTGGCGCCTTTTAAATCCCCGCCTAGGGTACGTACCCTGGTTTGCTTAAAACCTCCCTTCTCTAGATCCGGGCCTGGTATGAACTTGTGGGTTATGTATAATTATATTTTTCATGAAAATATTTGAAATTCTTGATTCGGACTATCGCAAAAAGGTTTTCCTTCCTATAAAAATTGAAATAACAGGAAATACGTTAGAACATAACCAATCACAGTTCTTATTACTTTTATATTACCCATCATCTTGCTATTTCTGAAATAATGAAGATCATTTCCAAATCAAGCAGAGATTATAAATCTAGTAATGTATAGTATAATTATTATGAACATATCAGTCATGTCCGGTCTCGTGAAAAGGGCGATTGACCACCATAGAAGCATACACCGAGCAGTCAAGACCTCTAGTAAACCACTTGGAGACATATCTTAAACACATCTATGCAGTGGCGTAGCTAGCACGGGTGGCACCCGGGGCGGATTTGATTTATATACACCCCAAGAATGGAAAAATTTAAAATTAGATTTTAAACGCATTTTAATCAATTTCAGAAAGGTTTTTCAGTATTTATTTCAGGTTGTTTCAAGTCGGGTGTCACTCATGAACCGGTGACCCCCCGCCCCCTACGCTACTGCATGTATAACATAAGTCGCAATCCTTAGCACTAAGGGGCCGTCGAAGACATACATACCTTTCTGCAGCAACTCGTCGAGCAGTAAAACAATGAGACCGGCGACAAACAGCTGTATGATGATGAGGAGACACACGCCGGCGCCAATCTCGCTCGGCTCCCCGTACATGCCGGTCATCACGTACACGATGGCCTGACCCACCGTGATCACCATACCGAATACTGAAAACAATGTATAAACTATTATACTGTTAAGGAGAACGGCTACAAATTGCCGATTTTAATAAACGACCTTAGATATATAGATAGAATCTGAAAATCAAGCAACAAACTAAAAAAAATGTATAATAATTCGTTATTTCCGCTTAACTTTTATGACTTTTTTTTCTAAAAATTTGAACTTTTAATCACTCCTGTATAGTTTACTCAATGTCGCTTAGACATTTTTAGAGTGATCATGATAAACGGGTGACCTGGTGTAATACATGTTTTCTAGCAAAACCTACTTTAGGCACCAGCCTCTCATTAGTTAAGGCAATATTTATTAACTTAGATAACCTATTTTAATGAGAGAATTAATCACACAGACAATTTACAAAGTACTAATTTAAGCAAACAGCCTCAATGGTGCAGTGGGCAAGTTAACGGCTGCGAAGCGAGAGGCCGTGGGTTCGATTCGAGATAAATGTTTGTGTGAGCCATAAATATTTGTTTCTGGTCTGGGTGTTGTGGGACCACAAGTTCCTTGTAATTCTTGATACCCACGATACAGGTTAGCAGGTACAGTCAGGACTATGTGTGTGACTGTTGGGTGTATTTATATATTATTATTGCTAATAGCCCATGTTTTGAGGCAACGAACACAGAAAATTGGCATAAAGTGCTTTGTCATTAAAATTACTGTGTGGTGAATGGTGATATATCTGTTTTTGGGCAGGCATCCCACTTGTATTGTCACTCAGTAACTCGCCATTTCATGGAGTGCGACCTCATGAAATGGTCGGCTTATTCATGAAATGGTCAACTATTTCATGAATTTAACAATTATTCTATGATTTGGTCACATCACATATCTTTGTAATTATTAAGGTTTCTCAAACAATTGAATAATAAGTAACTTAGTTTTAAGGGGGCCATTAAATCACTCTTAATGAGTAATCACTATGTCTAATGGATTATAGTTTTTTCCCATTTGTGTAAATATCCACACATACTATTGAACATTGTTAGCGATGTAGCGTGTAGCTACATGCAACCAATGGGCTAATCACAGGAATGCATGTTTCCTTATGACCTTCCTCTCACCGTTAAAGCAATTTCTTTCTGTAATTGCTAATATATGTGACAAATATATATTTAGACATTGCTATAAAACAAATGTGGATTATGTGTGTATGACTGTTAGGTGTATATATTTTATTATTTATGTTCTATATAACAAGTAAAGTTTACTTAGATCATCAAATAGGGAATGTAAAATTAGTAAACTCATGTCTTGACTATTGGCATTGTTCCCATCTTCCAAAGTTATTGGCAATTTGCCATCACAATATTGTTTGTAAACTATTTATTTCCTCACAACACTTTCAATTTGTTAAGGTATTTTATCCATTGTAGCAAACAAATTTGCTAGCATGTAGATCAAAAACCCAAAATAATACCCAGACACCAATAACTGTAGCATGGTTAAAAAAAGCAATGTACTGATTATATTGATGTGGTAATTGAGATAATGATTTTAATAATTCTATTATATTTCTGTTCTGGGGTTACATAAGTCATGAGAAGTGAACAAAATAGATTTCCATTCTTAACATTAATATAAAGATCATTAAAGATAACTCTGTATTAAACACATGCCACCGATGGGCATGATCTTCCTCTACTGAATGAGAAGGATTAGGCCTTAGTCCATTACCCTGGCCTAATGTAGGTTAGCAGACTTCACATAGCTTCGAAATTCTTATGCAGAACTTCTGAGGTGTGTAGGTTTCCTCACAATGTGCCTTTCACTATTAGCATAAAATCACTATAAAGCAAGAGATAATTAAAAATGAATTCACACTTAGGAAAGTCTAACCTGCATGCTCCTAGGGCTGATTTCAGACCTACATCTTTCATCTTAACAGTCCACACATTACTTTTCACTTCCATTCACTCTTCTCAATCGATGAGATCTAGCCTCTCTAGCATTGGAACAATATTATAAAATGGTACTTACATTTCTGTGCACCATTGAATAAAGCCCTGTCTTTAGGTGTGTCACCAACTTCAATGATCTTTGCACCGGCCAGCAGTTGCATGATAAGACCTGAAGTGACAATCGGTGAAATGCCAAGCTCCATGAGTGTACCCCTATTTGAGGCCAGGATGACACGTATCCAATAGAAAGGATCTGCACTGTCCGATGACATTATACCAAATAAGGGTATCTGGAAATAAAGTTTTAGTTGAATGGACGATCTTGGATACCTGTTTTTTTCTACCTGAAGGGATATCACACTCTATAGTATAAAAAGTAAAAGTAAAGCAATTTCTGAATTATGAGACACATTTTCATGAGAAAAATTAGATAATATGTTGTTAATTCTAAGAATTTATTTAAAACACAATTTTATTGGTATTGCAACTACCATTCACTATATTTTGCTTAGTTGGCATTATCTTAGCAGAAATATGATGAATATACATATGTATCTGTGAAATCTTTTATTCCTAGAGTATGCAGTTTAAAGTCACTTTTTCTTTAAGTTCTTTCATCATATGTTATGGGTGCAACAATATGTTACGGAATTACTGAATGAAAGGTATACTAATATGTATTGGAATTAAAGATGTATGCTTTCTTTACACATATACATACGATTTTACATTTTATTCAGGCATAGTGCAATGAACTCATTAAAAACTCGAAAAGTATAGTATCTTGCCTTACCTGACAGCATACTAGGAAAATAAATAGTGTGATTGCAGTCCATAATACTTTCTCTCGAAATTGGATCTGAAAACAATGGTATTAATTATAATTCTACAAAATTACGGATGTACACTTGCTGACTATGTTTACAGTTATTTTGTAGAGAATAAGGTTAGGAATACTTTCTCTACAATTTTAGCTTTCTAATAGACGCCGTTTAACCTTTTCTATTAGAGGAATTGGTTTGCAAAACATAATACTACTATGTACGAAGTTGAGGGTAAATCAGTATAACCCAATCTATACCTTTCTTTCTGGTTTCGCTATTTCTGGTAATATACTGCAGAACGGCTTTATAACTTCGAGGAATTTGACTGAAAATATAACAAATACAACGTTATACACATACAGCACCATACACACTAAAATAGAACTGAAAACGCGTAAAAATTAACAATACGTGTACACGGAATTTCACTCTATTTATTGTAAATTATAAACGATACTCACTTCCCATTTTGATTTATTGCAACTTAATTATCCTAACTAAATTATTAACTGATCAATTCGGTAAAAACCATTCAACTTTTGTTAATCAGTGACACTCCAATAGGACTTTTTCACAAGAAAGACCCTGCGCAACGCCGCCAACGAGCCATCCGCGAATGACACGTCCACAACGTCATGTCACGTGACCTGTGATGTTGGCGTGCAAAATGTTGCCTGTGATCAGAAGATAAAAGTGAAAGGAGTTTGCTTTCTTTATTGGTGAAAAAGGTAGAATTCCTAAAGAAAATGTTATATTTAAAGTTTAAAACACCATGTTTTGTTTATCTACAGATACTGCTTACAAAAACATATAGTTTTTCTTTCAGATAATCGTGATTAAACGATCGTGATGACGTGCCGTATGGTTGACATTCAAGATAGCTTTACCCAACAGCTATTGTGATATCTGTGTCTTTTGCATAGTCTACGAATTTTATTAGTGATGTACCGCCATTGTTTACTATTTTTGGAACCGATACTTAATGAAAACTTTAGAAAAAAATGTATAGATTTCTTTGATAATTTCATTTATTAGATGCAATACAATATTAAATTCATTGATTAATAATATTGGTTTTAAGATTTTATACTTAATTTAAAAGTACATTAATATAAACACGAAGTTTAATGGATCAATAAAATATTCTTAAAAACGCAATTATTTCAAAATCACGAAAGTAAACAAAATTGTTTTAATTTTGTGTTTGTACACACAGATCGTTTCGAAACCACAACCTGTTGTTTATCATTCAACTACCGCGTATTTATTCAAAACACCTCATTGTAATTCTTGGAACACATGTTTTGGGTTGCAATTATGTACAAACAACCTTTGTTAATTACTTATTTAATATTCTGATTGTAACCTGTTTTGTGTTTAAATAAATAAATAAATAAATAGATTACGAAAAACTACTGAGAATTATTCAAACGTATATTTATGGGTTATACAAAACCGTTTGATATATAACCGTAAAAAACGATCTGAGAACCGAGCTTCACAATTTGTTATATTTCTTCTTTTTATTTATGGCTGTCGCAGTATTATGCATTTAGCCAGTAAGCAAGTATAATGTATTCTCAAGTTACGCTTTCAGTGGTAGGCAGCGGCTTGGCTGTGCCCCTGGCATTGCCGATGTCCATGAGCGGCGGTGACCGCTTACCATCAGGCGGGCCGCTTGCTCGTCTGCCTATCAAGGCAATAAAAAAAGAAAAAAAAAAAAAAAGTTATTTTTACAAGAACGATGAAACACGGGTGCGGACGATTTCAAGGTCTTGTCGGAGTTTTGGTGTTAACTCCTTTCAGTACGATTCTTAATTCACTTATTTCAATGTTTCCATACACTGTTCATCACCGTCAATGTTTATTGAACAAATCCACACCACTTTTATACAACAAACACAACTCTAAACTAGTTTATGAAATAAATTAAAATAAGCGATGAACTGCACTGTCAGAATTCCCGCCAAAACTCTTTTATATTTGATAAATTTTGACATTTTGTCGTTTTATTGGTCAGTGATTTTGACGTTTATTTGTCTCTGATTTTGAAATAACAAATAAATTTACTTCGCCATGTGCTTTAATTAGTAAATAATTAAGATTATTCTGAATTTCTAAGACAAAATGCAGCAGCCGCATCGTCCAGGGACTCTTAAACAGAGCAATAAAGTTCACAAGTCTCGACATCGCTCGAAGCGAGGAATATCGGCGGCAGTTAAAGGTTAGTTTGATGTTTCGCACTTAATCATCTTATTGGCGTATTTTATTTATTACTTCCTAGCGTTATCCCGGCTTAATATATTTTATAATAAACTTTATTTTATAGGTAAAGTGAATGTTAAAGAGTTTGTTCGCCGTAATCGCCGAGAACTAAAAAAGGAAGAACGTCGTCACCAGGCATTGCAAATTCGTAAAAATAAGCGCGATGAAGTATTGTCGAAGAAACGTGCGCTGGGTGGTAACAGAAACCCGCCATTCCTTGTATGTGTTGTGCCTTTGAACGCGCAGTTGGATGTGCAATCCGCTTTGGCTATATTAAGGACTTGCTCAGATGGAGCTATAATAAGCCAGTCTGATAATGGAATTGTACACATTGGGTAAATACATTATACAATCAAGTTGCATTCGAAATATTCTTAAAACAAACATTTTTAACTATGGTCTTCTTAAAACATTTTTTTTTACTAAGTTTTAATTGCTTGAAATTGGAGACTGTTGTGAAGATCTAGCTTTATTTATTGAAATAGGCTGTAAGACATATAGACAACACTTCAAACAAAATTAGGATTGGTTGATAAACATTAAATGCTTACTAATTCTCTGCTAATATCACATATTTTTCAAGAGAAATATTTATGTATTATGATAATTTCTAACCCTGCTGATCATATTGCAAGGTACAGTATAATCCATTTGTTTCAGGTTACCTAATTTTAAACAACGCTTCTCGTTTATATGTCCAGAAGTTGATAATGAATTTAGTCTACTTGATGCTCTCAAAATTGCAGACACTGCTTTATTCGTTAGTTCAGCTCTTGATGAGCCAGTTGATGAGTGGGGAGAGAAAGTATTGGCACTCTCCATGGCACAGGGAATGCCTACACCTGTAGTAGTGGCTATGGATATAGAAGGAGTCAATCCTAAGAAACGTACGACAGAAAAACAAAATGTACAAAAGCTAGTCTCGAAATGGTTGCCAGATGAAAAGGTGATGCAATTAGATAAGAGTTCAGATGGCTTGAATGTATTACGTAGGATTGGGAATCAGAAACGTAATATTCTGCATCATAGAGAGAAAAGACCGTACATGCTGGCTGAAGAAGTTGAATATGTACCTGATGAAGAGGGTGATCATGGCACTCTCAAAGTCAGTGGTTACGTACGAGGCATGCCTCTAAATGCCAATGGACTTGTGCATATTTCTGGACTAGGTGATTTTCAAATGTCTCGCATAGATTCTTTGGAAGACCCTCATCCATTAAATACAGGAAAAGAAAATACAAAATCAGATGGTATGGATGCTGAATCAATCAAAGTGCAAGTACTCCAAGTGACCGATCCAGCAAAGCAGGAGAGTCTTGTATCTGAAAATATCCCAGATCCAATGGATGCTGAACAGACATGGCCCACTGAGGAGGAAATTGAACAAGCCAATTTGGAGGTAGAATTTATAAAATTTTGCTTTTTATAAATAACTAACTTTTGCTAGCGGCTCCGCCCGCGTGATTTGCCTTTTCCGGGATAAAAAGTAGCCTATGTCTTATTCTGATGTATAAGCTACATTATTGTAAAGTTTCATTAAAATCCATTCAGTAGTTTTTACGTGAAAGAGTAACAAACTTACATCCATCCATCCATCCATTCTTACAAACTTTCGTGTTTATAATATTAGTAGGATGATGTAGTCTGTTAAAGTTGATGATGTATATGTTTGTATTTTTTGGCAATAATATATAGTTTGTTTGAATAAAGAAATTAGCAACCAAGGATTCATGTAACAAATATTTATTTTTAGACTCAAAAGAAGAAGGTAAAAAAAGTTCCTAAAGGTTGGTCAGATTATCAAGCAGCATGGATTGTAGAGTCCGATGCCGAGGATGACGCCTCTGATGGCGACAGTAATGAAGATGACGATGACGACGATGACAATGACGAATTTATGTCATGTGAGGAAGACAGTTCTGATCAGGAAGGGAAAAATGAGGACAATGACTTTGAGTCTGTCACTGAGTCTGTAGTCGGTCCCACTGATGATAGGTATGTTTCAATCATTATTTGTACTAGATTAAAGATAATGAACAAAATTAGACGGTAAACACTGCCACAATCTAAAATTTTAACTGGTAACTGTAAAAACATGTTAGGCTCAAATCATACGACTGTCGGTGTCGGTGCGGTCGACTGTCTCACTTCACTGTTCTGTATCTATTTCTTTTATCCATCTATTATACCGGCGCCAGACATAGTTTCAAATGTTTGAACATAAGTTTGAAGACCTTTCAACACACATTTGATCACAAACAAGTGTACCTGCCAGACATACTTTGCAAACATGTGCACTCAGAGTACTCGATTAGACAATGGACATTGATTTTGTGGACGCGCTATGCCTATATTGTTTATGTACATGTAATTACATATTGCATGCATAAAAATGAAGTAAAAACTCCGAGAAGACCCGATTCTATGACAGTTTTGTTGCCTCAGTCAATTTTGATATTTTTAATGTATGACACGACCGCTTCGCTTAGTGACGCACACGCAACTGGACTTTGCGCATGTGTAGCAGGCTACCCAAACACTTGAACTTTGAATGCTTTAATGTGCGCTCAAAAACCGACATGGGCGGCAAAGTGCAATTGTTTGTTCAAACTTTGTACACATGCTCAAATAACCTTGCTACACTTAGCAAGTTTGTAGGTATTTGCGTATTTGAAGCTAAGTCTGGCGCGGGCATTAAGCCAAAGGTTGCACAAAATGTACTTTTATGTTTAGAGTTTTTTGGTTACAATTTATTATATCTTTATAGGTATGATGAAACTATTGACGCTCAAGAGGAACACGAAATGCTGCAGAAGTTAGCCGCAGCTAAGGAAGATAAGCAATTTCCGGATGAAGTGGACACACCACAGGACATGCCGGCGAGGGAACGGTTCATGAGGTACAGGGGACTCGAGTCTTTCAGAACATCGTCCTGGGACCCCAAAGAGAATCTGCCTGAAGACTATGCTAGGATATTTCAATTTGAAAATTATGAGAGGACAAAGCGACGAGTGTTTAAAGAAAATGAGGACAGTCTCATAAATATGGTAAATATTTTACATATACTATTGAATTTCGGGTTTTGAAATTGATACTTTGATGTTAAAATAAAATATTATGTAGTGTCAAGTGAAAAGAATTCAAAATCACATGATTTTATAACAACAGTAAGCAATTATGTTTAGTTGACTATGACTGTTTATAAACAACAGTAATTGTAATAAACTTGTTATGGTCCTGTTAAACGGCGCGGGCTAGCGCGAGCCGACAACAGTCGCGGCGGCAATCCAAAAGTACGGAAGTTATTTATAGTTTATAAGTATGTAGGTTGCGGCTTTACATCGCTCAGCTCGCGCTAACATGGATCAATTAACTCCAATAAACACATTATTATGTAGGATTTCTATTTTGCATATATCCTAAGTAGAATGACTGAAATAAGTTTGTTTATTCACGAGACGAGGGGGCCCACCTGATGGTACGCCATCGGCGCCACGCGTGCCCAGAACAACACGATACACAACTTTGAATTACAAAGCATAGTAAATTTTATTTACTCTTTTTCAAACCAGACAGTAATTCCATTTTGGTTTTTAGTATGGTTCCTACATAACAATCCACATAAAGAATGTCCGTCAAGATCTCTGGAAGTCGTATCGCGCGGCCAATCCCAACACACCGTTAGCCGTCTTTGGCCTATTACCGCATGAACAGAAGATGTCTGTCATGAATGTGGTGTTGAAACGTACTGGGGCGAGCGACGAACCAATCAAAAGCAAGGAGAGGCTGATCTTCCAAGTTGGGTACAGAAGGTTCATAGTGAATCCGATATTCAGTCAGCATACGAATGGTAGCAAACATAAGGTGAGTTATGAATCTTAGTGGATGTATTGAAGTCAGTCGCTTTGCCCTATATGTCTCCATCCTTCAGTTCAGTGGTTCCCAAACTTTTAAATCTACGGAACACTTAACACATGCCTCTTATTCTATGGATCCGTACATTAAATGATTATTACTCTATTCAATGAGCAAACATATTAGAAGCATTTAATGTGTGTGGGTTCTGTGTAGAATGCATTCAGTTAAGCAGTCTGTATATTTTTAATGGTAATTTTTTTTTCAGTATGAACGATTCTTCCAACCCGCTTCGACTTGCGTCGCGACCTTTTACGCGCCAATTCAGTTTAGTCCGTCCACGGTTCTTTGTTTCAAGGTAAGATCAAAACACATAAGCTAAGCGGCATAAAATTGTACATTGTTATTTTTGTTGTACTTATAACAGATCTATTGTATTTGTATTTATATTGGGGACGTCTGCTAGTTGCACAGACGGGTGATCTCTTGCTTGGATTTTCGTGGTAGCCTCCACCCCGAAACACTGCTTTTACTGGGGCTTCTGCATTATGTCCCATTCTAATCTTGCAAACCTTTTTGTTGTCCTGCTGAACCTAATAATGTGTCCCAGTTTTATATCCTGTAGTTGATCTTGTACCATTCTGTCTGTCCCTAATGGTGCTGCCACACCGATGTTATAAAATGTTTACAAACATTTTCTAACATTAAATCTAACATTTTATAATATTTCTTAACATTTTCTAACATTGTCTAACATTTTATAACATTTGAAAACATGACATCGGCCCTTCTTCTTTGACGGCTTCTTTGACGACGCCGCTCTCAAAAGTACCGCCGCCCGCTGTTAAAAAATGTTCAAAAATGTTACAAATTGTTAAGAAATGTTTACTAAATGTTGCTGCCACACCGCTGTTATAAAATGTTATATAACATTTTCTAACACCGGTGTGGCAGCACCATAATAGCTCCCGTCTAGGAAGATAGTATTTTCAATAACAGATGTATGCAAATCAAAGGTGTAACTTTAAATGCGAAATTTTAGTAACATTTAAAATTACACCGAATGTCGATTTCCATTTGAGTCGAAATTTTCGACCAATCAGTCCGTTTGATATCGTTTTCTTGTATTGGTATACACGAATTCGAACTTAATTCTTGATCGTTTATTCACAGGAGAAAAAGAATACCAAGCTTCAACTAGTGGCGACTGGAGTGTTGTTGTCATGCAATCCAGATAGATTAGTCATCAAGAGGATTGTGCTCTCTGGACACCCGTATAAGGTGAGAAACAATCTTATAAATCAAATTTTGTCATGTGAAAATCGTCATTTATCATTTATCTATCATTGATGACAAAATATTTTTTGTTATTGTAAATGAACAGTCCATAGATTTATTTGCCATTGTCTACAGTATAAATGGATTGTTTAGACCAGGGTTGACCACTGTCCCACAGTCTACGGAAGTGATTGTACGGCAATAACACCGATCTGTATAAGTCAGGAAAACATCATTACATCTTTTATATTTTTTTTTTGCAAAATACCATTAAAACAGCGATAGCTCAGCGAAGAGTGGTACGGACTATCGAAAAGAAAGTTGGAAGTTCAAAACCAGTCCCAAGTGCAGCCCTGTAATTTATTGTTAATTATCGTTTTAACGGTGAAGGATCCCTCTCGTTCAATAAAGTCTGTGCCCAGCAGTGGGACATGTATAATACAGGGCTAATAAAATAATTATTATTGTTGTAGGTTCACAAAAGATCGGCCGTGATCAGATTCATGTTCTTCAATAGGGAAGATGTTCAATACTTCAAGCCGTGCAAACTTAGAACTAAATATGGACGTATCGGACACATCAAAGAACCTTTAGGTAGGGCTCATGTACTATAATATTGCATAGTATGTGTGGAACTTTAACACGTTGAGCGCCACGCGTATTTCTACAGCAATCCCGTTCAGGCCACGCGCGCCGCTTCGAAGACTAGCTTTCGAATTATTATTAAATACTACGGTTGTAAATAGTTACATTCTATATAAAAATATTACGAAGCAGAAAATTAGCATTACCGAATTTCGGAAAAAATTAGCAGTCCATCTTACAAGTTGTGACAAAGAAAACATTCCACCGAGCAGAATCGCAAGAAGATCCGGAAAAAAACACAAACTCGAAAGAAAATCGGGAAAAGTCTCTGAAGTTCGAAAGTACTGTAAATTATGTTATGACAAAAATGTAAGAAAAGATGGTAGAGTGATGGCAAGAAGAAAGACCAAGCGTGTTGTAACATTTTGTGATACTTGTGAAGGAAAACCATTTTTATGTTTGACATGTTACAATGAATCCCATTAATCCTGTAATGATACCAAATTAAGTAAATTTTAAATAGATTTTCTGTAATTCCGTAAAATAGTGTAAAATTTTATAGTTCTCATGTTACACGCTGTCAGCCACCGATGGCTGACGCGGCCTAAACGGAAAGTCTAGTGTCAGCCACCGATGGCTGACATGGCGCTCAACGTGTTAATGGAAATTAATTTTAACATAATATACATCTGTATCCACATCATAAGTCTGTCAACGCATCGACGATCCCTCTGGTATTGTAGGTGACCATGAGTGGCTGTTACCACTTACTCACTCACTCACTTACATCAGATGGTAATCTGGTGATCCATGTAACGGTTTAAAAAAATAAACATAGAAAACAAACATCAAGCGGTTCAAAGCGGCGCTTAGTTTTGTTACTAAAATTATCAGTCGTATGTCTAAAGACATCTGTTGAATTTAAATTGTCATCGAATATGGTATCTGCTACCACGGTGTTCCTTTTCTAAGATATTCGTTACACTTTCAGGTACTCACGGGCATATGAAGTGCGTGTTCGACGGACAGCTGAAATCCCAGGACACTGTACTGCTTAACTTGTATAAACGGATGTTCCCCAAGTGGACCTACGAGAACTGTATAGTAACCAACAGAGACAGTGATGCTATGATGGAGTAATGTAAATAGAATTATGATATTCATTGGTGTTTTATTTATTTGTCCTATATTACAGTACCGAGGATCCAAGATTATTGGTCCGAAGCTAGTTTCATGGAGTGGCAAATTTGCATGTAGGCGCTTACGCCTTGTCCCTTAGGACAAGTGCCCAATTTCAGGCTGATGTTGACCATCTTAGTAAGAATTAAAAGGCATGCTGAAATAATATCGATATAAATAATTATTTTTCTTTAAAATATGGTTATTAAATATGTATGTATCATTAAAAAAAAATTATAGGATAGAAAATTGTCATCCATCACATCTTCTCATGCGATGCTTAAAAGGGGTCCAAAATATCATGGCGATATAAAATTTCGATGAATTCCTTCATATTTTTAAAAATGCCAAAAAATCCCTGGTACATGTAATAATACGATTACAAATCAAGTGATAGTGCGGGAGAGTAAATAAAAGTTTTGTTTGGGTTTCCACATTATTTATTGACACATGAAGCGCGAAGGCCTACGCACAGCGAATATCTGGGCAGCATTCCGTCACTAGCCTAACATCGATAATCTCTTGTAGAGGCAGTGCAAATAAGAGTTTAGGGATCGGTACGAGTGGTGAGCACAGACTACACTACACAGGATGTAGTTAATTTATACACGGGGCACCAAAGCTTCACGCGATTGGTTCCGCAGCTGATCCTCGTCTTCTATTGGTCTCTCAACCCCATCTGTGCTCACAATTCGTGCCGGTAAAAATACAAGTCGACAACGCAATCACACAACACAAACGACTCGTTCAAAACCTCACAATAAGTCAACAAAATAGGTTTTAACGTAATGTACATTTTAGTGCAACTTTCATAATTTTCATATTTACTAAGGAGATTTATGCCGACGTTCACCACGTACGACCCATGATTAACTTTAGTTCACCCCTAATAAATAATATTTAAAGCAGTAGTACGTGTGTATTTCTAAGCTGCATCGTCAATTCGGTTTGTTTCGTTAGGGGTCAACTACAATTAAGCATAGGTCTGTGAAAACAGGCAATATAATTACAAATTAATAGACAATTTATGGTAGAAATGATTGTCCACTCACAGCGTTACGCTAATGTCATAACAAATAAAAATAAACAGTAACATCTATAATTCAAATAAAGAAACAAACGTTAAATTGTTATTTAAAAATTATAATATTTATAGTCATCCTTCACTATTTTAGTATGGAAAACTTTACAATGTTCGCACGCATTCGTGATATGTGTAAACATTTGTAACACGTAGACAGAGAGAACGGAGAGGAAAACAAACAATAAGTTTTTCAAAATCAATGTCGTCTAGCTCCGCAAATTTTGGGTTTATCTGCACTCTCAGTGCAAGCACACCATCGGCTTGTTCTGTGGCCCAGTAGCACAAGCCCGCGAAATTCTATTATTTGGTAATTTAAACTATTTCTTTTCTCACTAGTCATTTAGGTACAATCAATGACTCTAGAAGCATTATTTATAGTTTTCATTTATTATTATTTTATGTATCCATTGTGATTATGGTCGCGACACTATTTTTATCGATATTATGTCTAAGGATCGAGTAGCAATTATTAAAAAAAACATTAATGAATTTCACGAGCTAGTAGTGCTATTGTTCGACCTTGACGTTTTGTGTTAGCGCGAGCCGAGCTACGGATCTATTACATTCACACGACACACGTTACGTGCTGTAGTTGTGAAAAGCATTATCGATAAGCGGTTTGCGGCGTTGTGTAAACGTAATTGACTTAGCCTCGTCCGTGGCTCGGCTTGCGCTAATAGCGGGTTCACACGGTTCGATTTTAGTTAATCAACTGATTTGAATCAACTATAGCTGTATTTATTTATTTGCCAGAATGATGACACGAGCAGGTCGATAGCATGATGATAACGCCTAAAGCAGAAACATCATCACACAGAACTTTGAATTAAATAGCACTGCACGGCACTGGATTGATTTCATCACCCCGAGACACAGGTTGCCAAGTCTCACAGTGCCCATAATTTCACTAGCTTCAATGTCTATTAAACCCAAACAATAGTGCTTACACACTGAAGCTTGGCGGCAGGAATATACAACGCGGTGATACCAACTCAGACGACCTCGCATACGAGGGATCTGCCAC
Source organism: Amorpha juglandis (assembly GCA_949126905.1). Classification (NCBI taxonomy): domain Eukaryota; kingdom Metazoa; phylum Arthropoda; class Insecta; order Lepidoptera; family Sphingidae; genus Amorpha; species Amorpha juglandis. The sequence goes on from OX421365.1 coordinate 20,933,371, forward strand.
CTACTAAACGTTGTATGTTACCTACCACCTAGTGTATGGTTTATGTTGATCAATTCGATTGAAAGTTGTTCAGTCGATTCAAATCGCATACGATTTAGCAGTTGATCAAATAAAATCATACTGTGTGTACACGTGACATTTTCAGTACGCAACTTACAATTGCTAATCATTTTCTCGTGAGTAAGAATTACAAATGTAATCCTGCCCTTTGATATTTATTTACGTCGCTCGTGCAGATTATCCCTTGTAACAAAAATATTTGTTGTACAAATCAATAATTGTAATGAATTCAATGCAAACGTAGAACTGAATTTACATCTAATGACTCAATTCGTAAAATTAACTCCGACGTCCACTAGCAAATCTACATGTAATCAAATATTTATACAGGGTTATTTTTAAAACACCAGCAACCTCGCAGGGGTAGATACCTAAGGTTATAAGCTACTACTTTTGTTCTACGACTTTTGATAATTTGTTAGATTTTATTTTCATACAAAAATAAGTATTCATTTAATTTCCGTCTTGAATGTTACCTACACGCATCGCAGATTACGTAAGCAAACACGCGAAGCGTGGGGAACCGGGCTAGCGTTGAAGGTCATCGCCCGAGCCAGCTGAGCGGCTTCATTGAGTCGCGCGCGCACGCCGAACGCTACGAAGAAAAATACGACACAACAAAAACTTGTAAAATCATTTTTTTTTAAATATATTGAGTTATATACAAACTCGTAGAACAAAAGTTGTTCCGTATGGGGTCAGCTATCTGGTCCTGCGAGGTTGCTGGTGTTTTAAAATTAACCCTGTATATGTGTACTTCATGATTTAGTTATTATGTACTAAGTTTTCCACGCGGTTTCACCCGCATCATATAGTAAAAAGTTGGGTTTAAATATTGGGGTGATATGCGAAAAATCTTAAAAAAATAAAAAAGAATCTAGAACCCGATTACAGCGCCACCTACCGGGTTCAATTGTGGATCTAAACCCTCCAGGGACCCACTCAAACAAAAAAAAAATAGGTCTAACCTTTGAAGTGTTTGCGAGACTAACGAACAGCAATTAATTTTGTATATATAGATAGATTATGTATATGTCAGGTACAAGCACTAGTCACCTGACCGAGGTGAAAGGGTGACAGTGTGGCCATTTTTTTCCACCGAGGCGATATTTTAATGCCTATAAAAAATATTTTCTTCAGAATGATGCAGAAAGAAGATTCAATATTTAATCAGTCACTATCACAATAGTTCTTACAAAGGTGTAAATTTTAACCTTCATTCTGCAACACCTTTACCTAGATAAACATGTAGTTTTGTTAGAGAACTCCTGTCTTTAACCTATATCAACATAATCTCAGATTAGCTCATGCGCTGTCAAATTGTTAATAATGAATAAGTTACAGGTCTCGTGAGGCCAAATGTAAATTTATTTTGAAATAATGGGCGTGTTTTGGGCGAACAAAGTTCTGAGAAAGCTAAGCTAGACAGCAGTAAGGTCTAAGCGCCTTAGTACAACTTTTTTACTTAAACAAGATTGTATTACGTTTAAAGTGCAACAATCTTGCATTGGAAAAAAATGAATTTGTATTAACAGATTATTCTATCTATTAAAACTGTAAATCACCTATTAAGTGTTCAATAACTAATCTCGCCAACTATTCGCAAACAACACATAAGCAGTGTTTGCCAAGCGTCAAATTGATTGGTCTGTTACTATTTAGCGCCAAAACTAACCAATGACATTTAGAGAATTCGTCACTATGCGTTCGCACTATTGGGCCTCATTGTAACGTTTATTGCTATGGGGATTATAGTTGTCGCATTGTCAGTTCATAGTTCACATTATTTGTTGATTGGTTGAATATATTTAAGTAAACGGATGATATTAAACAGAATGGCGTCACAGTATAAGTTGCTGAGATTCTAACTTAGCTTACTCAGAACTTAGCTCGCCATAACACGTCAACGTTTGGTGCATTAAGCTACAAGATTTGTCAGAATTTAAATAATATTTTCATATCAAATATGCGATATTGCTTTAAGCGAAGGATTATTTTAAAATAAACCATTTGATATGATTAAAGGTATCGATTTCTCGATAATATTGCAAATACCGACATAAATTGATGCAAGCTCACATACAAGAATTTGTATTGAATTTTGGATTCCTATCGAAATAGATAAAGAAAATATTAATATAATTTTATACTTTCGTATTTGCGTCACCTTTCATTCATTACCATCTCACTGATTCGCGTCATGGCGGACTTACATTAATCGAGATATCGATTACAATTTTAACGATTGTAAAACATAATTTAGAGAGAAAAAATAACAACTATTCTATACAGGCACAAAAACATTCAAGAATTCCTTTATTCAATTCTTTCAACATCAAAACTTTGTTCATGGGATTCGAAAAAAGTAAAAATAATAAAATGGTAGCATAGTACAACACGTAACGTTTCGTTATCAACTTTCGCGCTTATCCATACCGAAAATGTATTTATAGGGGGTGTTATTAGTTTATTATAGTGAGGACGAGGTCTAGGCTTTAGTTTTTTTATTGCGTCGTTTTTTGGCGTCAGTTTCGGGTGGTTTGGACGCACTGCTGGGAGACACGCCAGACTTGCTGTACAAGTTGTTCAGAAACTCTTCTAGGTTGGGGTCGTGACTGGAAAATAAATAATACACCCAACAGTCACATACACAGTTCTGACCTCATACTAGATTAACCTGTATCGTGGGTATCAGAAACAAGGTTTGAGGTCCCACAACACCCAGATCCGAAACAAATATTTGTAGATCATACAAACATTCGTCTCGGTGTGGGAATCGAATCCACGGCCTCTCACGTCGCAGTCGGCTATTCGCCCACTGCGCCACTGCGTCCACTTTATTTTACCTCAATAACTGGCTGTACTTATGAAATAAAGTCGATTATTGGTCATGTAGGCAATTAAAGTAACCACGTATGACAGGAAAGTACAAATATAAACAAAAAAAATAAATACCACAATAATATCAACTAATGTAAATATAAATAGCATCATCAACAATACACTGGACAATTATATTAATTCAGTTTATATATTTTACAATTATTTTATCTGAGAATCAAGTTCAATACTATAATACTTTTTATGAGGTGATGATAGGGGTTTTGCCCCACTTGAAGTCATTTTTGCCCCACTGTAAGGCCAATTGCTGACCCCGCCTTTACAACATGCAGTGTACAAGGTATGTATGTAGGGTTTATGCTCACCCCGTGGATGGTCGATGGTTGATATCCGCTGCGGCGGCCGCTTTGTTCCCGAGCACGATGCGGTACTGCACCACGTGACAGTCGGGCCTTAACTGCTTCAGATTCTTTTTCTGCAAACAATATATCATGACAATTTATTGTCCCGGGTCTTTTTCTCTAATGCAGCGGCTTGGTAATGAAAGTATTGTATGCAAAATGTTGCTGTTTTACAAATATTTACCCAAGATCCAAAAAAGGAGGAAGTTCTCAATTCGAGGAGTTTTTTGCGCTTTTATGTCTATACATCGATTTCCATGCCAATTGTGGACCGATTTTGATAGAAAAACAAAATCATTCGATAGTTTAGCTGCTATGTGGTCGCATGAGGTGAGTCGACGCGATTTTGATTGTCGGATTTTACATAACATAACTGTCCTAACGCTGAACATTTAAAAGTAAAATAAGTTTTGTTAAAACTTATTTTTCACACTGGTAACTCGGAATTTTTATCGAAATTGCTCACTACATTAGTGGGTGTAACACTAAGTTGACCATTAAACATTCCATATAGAATAAAATAATCGGTACAAAAATAACAGATTGAACGTTTCACCATTCACACATCGTGTGTTACAAGTGTGACAATATGACCAACGTGACAATACTTTAAAAAATATGTCGTTCTATTTACCTGACAGCTGGCCCACTGCGTGATTTGATACACAGCGCCGTCCATACACGCGTAGTACATCACCAGCAGGCCCATCATGCTCGACTCCGCCCATATGTCGCCCTGAACAACACACAATAGTCGTACCACACAGGCGAAACGATCACAGAGAACTGTCATTTACGAGGACGCGTCGTAATTACTCATAGTACTCTTTTTTCTAATTGCATGACGCAGCCTCGTGATTGAACGTTTTCTGTTAAATTGTTGCCTAAGTAAATCTCTCCATCCAAATGGGGATTTAGAGTTGACAACACAGACTGAAGTTATAATATAAAAGACATCGTAAGCGTCCACTTCAGGTGCGGAGATGAAATATGATATCTTACGAGCACGCAATCTTATTTAGTTTTTATTCGCCTTTAACACAGTATGCAGTCAGCCGAACATACGAAAAGTTACTATTCGTGCCATAAAGTAGGTGTTGTATGTACTCCACTAAAGTGATCCCAAAACTGTTTCTGACTGTTTCTGAATCAGGTAGCACGTTGGTTTCTTACATATCGAAGTACTTGCGATGTCTGTTACACATCTATAGTCTGTGGCATGCATGTGATTAGTAAATAGCATCAATTTCCAAGTCTAATAGTTCGGAAATAAGGTATTTAATTATAAATTAAACATAGTTAAACATAGCTATCATACGAAAAAGAAACTGTTTTGCAAAAACAGAATTAAAATAGGATAAGATAATGAGGCTGCAGTTAATGTTTTAAATAGTGGTATGAGCAAAGTTAGGCGTGTAGTGAGAAAATCTCACTATCTCCCTTGCCCGCATGCATCGTAATGGCGAGACCTGCCTTGTGACGTAACATGCTGTTTTGCATCCTTTTTCAGTAATTTGACAACTAATTCCAGCAGATTTAAGTGGCTTCTAACTTATTATTTTTTATTTGATTTGTATAGTATTTTAAACAGAACTTAGTAGTCAAAACCTTTTTCACTTTATGTTACTTGTCCTCTTAATGGTTTAAACACTATATTGGAAAAAATATAATTAATTATTGGATTATTGGAAAAAGATTGCGACAGAATGGTTGAGGGTTTGTGAGGGAGATAGGGTGAAAGCTGAAATTTAATTTATGTATAGGTTATAATGTTTTTTTCTCTTGTTATGTGATTAGATTTATAAAACAATGTTTTTTAATTTTATTAGTATAAATGACCAACAGTGGACGGCAATAAGCTGAGATGATGATAAGAAAACTTACTACCACTGTATAATAAAAAAAAATTACCTCTTTAGCGGAGTGTCGTATTTTACATTGCACACAATAACGCGCCGCGTAACACGGTCTGTCTGTCAACACGCGTTTGTGTCGGCGGCCGCAGTTCGTGCATCTACATAAAAAAATGGTATTTTAAAAAGTTTCATAGTTGGAAGGTCAAATTGGACATTCACTAGGGCCGAATAGTAATAATAATACCAGCTCTATATTACATACATCTCACCGCTTGCGTACGGGCTTATTCTGAATGATTCTTTTGCTTATTATATTTTTCCGTAATGCATAAGCCTCCGAGGCGCGAGGTCCTTTGGAGGTCGCGAGGCTGTAGGTGGTGCCTACGGCGCGATGAGCGCCTTACGCCGCTTCTGCCTACAAACATAGACTCACACCTGTTTTCCATAGGGGTAGGCAGAGCCAACGGACTTCCACTCCGTCCGTTGCTACAATTCTAACACACACCTCTTTGGCCTCTTTCACTCTCATTATATTCTTCATGCATGCACGTCGGTTTAGGGTACTTCTGAACTGGCCTTTCTCGAGAATAGCTCCGACTTGATCTATAGAAATGCGCAAAACAATTCTCCATAAAATAATGCCATATGGCATGACATTTTGTACCGCGTAATATGTCATTATAGTATTATTCTAGGCATGACCTGAGAGTCATCGCTCTAAAACTAAAACTTGTACTGAATGTTCAGTCAGAACTCAGGTGTGATGTAATAGAAATAGACACAGAATCCCGAGTGGGCGACACACCAATTTCTCGAACTCTTACGACTGCGCGCTCCGCTTCACCACGTCGTGCATGTCATGTGTCCATGCAACATTTTGCCGGGTAACAGGTACTGTTACAGTACGCGGTCGTGTTATATTACGCGACATGCATTACTCACAGTACTTACACATCTCTATTGATCTAAGAATGTTCGCCGCTGCCTGTAAACATAAACAAACTGTGGTACCTGATAGTGTTGGCGGCGAACTCCATCTTGTCGTGCAGCTGTGCGAGCAGCACGGTCAGCTCGCTCCACGCGGCCTCCGCGTGCCGCGACTCGGCCGCGCGACGCTCCTACCCATCACAATATAAACATAAACATAAACAAACTGTGGTACCTGATAGTGTTGGCGGCGAACTCCATCTTGTCGTGCAGCTGTGCGAGCAGCACGGTCAGCTCGCTCCACGCGGCCTCCGCGTGCCGCGACTCGGCCGCGCGACGCTCCTACCCATCACAATATAAACATAAACATAAACAAACTGTGGTACCTGATAGTGTTGGCGGCGAACTCCATCTTGTCGTGCAGCTGTGCGAGCAGCACGGTCAGCTCGCTCCACGCGGCCTCCGCGTGCCGCGACTCGGCCGCGCGACGCTCCTACCCATCACAATATAAACATAAACATAAACAAACTGTGGTACCTGATAGTGTTGGCGGCGAACTCCATCTTGTCGTGCAGCTGTGCGAGCAGCACGGTCAGCTCGCTCCACGCGGCCTCCGCGTGCCGCGACTCGGCCGCGCGACGCTCCTACCCATCACAATATAAACATAAACAAACTGTGGTACCTGATAGTGTTGGCGGCGAACTCCATCTTGTCGTGCAGCTGTGCGAGCAGCACGGTCAGCTCGCTCCACGCGGCCTCCGCGTGCCGCGACTCGGCCGCGCGACGCTCCTACCCATCACAATATAAACATAAACATAAACAAACTGTGGTACCTGATAGTGTTGGCGGCGAACTCCATCTTGTCGTGCAGCTGTGCGAGCAGCACGGTCAGCTCGCTCCACGCGGCCTCCGCGTGCCGCGACTCGGCCGCGCGACGCTCCTACCCATCACAATATAAACATAAACATAAACAAACTGTGGTACCTGATAGTGTTGGCGGCGAACTCCATCTTGTCGTGCAGCTGTGCGAGCAGCACGGTCAGCTCGCTCCACGCGGCCTCCGCGTGCCGCGACTCGGCCGCGCGACGCTCCTACCCATCACAATATAAACATAAACATAAACAAACTGTGGTACCTGATAGTGTTGGCGGCGAACTCCATCTTGTCGTGCAGCTGTGCGAGCAGCACGGTCAGCTCGCTCCACGCGGCCTCCGCGTGCCGCGACTCGGCCGCGCGACGCTCCTACCCATCACAATATAAACATAAACATAAACAAACTGTGGTACCTGATAGTGTTGGCGGCGAACTCCATCTTGTCGTGCAGCTGTGCGAGCAGCACGGTCAGCTCGCTCCACGCGGCCTCCGCGTGCCGCGACTCGGCCGCGCGACGCTCGTACGCGACGCGACGCTCCTACCAACGACGCGAAATATACAGGGTTATTTTTAAAACACCAACAACCTCGCAGGACTGGATTCCTAAGGTCATTTGCTATTACTTTTGTTCTACGACTTTTGATAATGGGTCATTCCATGTAAAATCGTCTTACGAAAAAAAAAATTTCCCGACTCATTTTAGATTTTGGTGTAACTTTGAGAAGCTCTACTCTGGGGTCCCAAAGAACAAAATTTACACGAGTTTGATTTTTACAAGCGCTTGTTTCCACCTATTTAAACATAAAATTTTAAAAATCGATATTTTTAAACCTTATCAACTTTTGCTGTGAAATTTTTTGTTTGAAGCTATCTGCATGATCAAGACGGAATTCACAGTGGGAAAGATAGTAGTTTAAGTGTAAATGAGGAGAATTGGCTCGGACGATCCCTTTGAATAATAGCACCATGCTGAAAATGAGTGTTTTTTAGTCATTTTTCGTGAATTTTAATCGACTCTAGCGTCTTAACTGTTGAGAATTAAAAACTCATGCTCCGCGGGAATTAAGTATACATATCATAGACAAAATTCAGCCACAAGTTGACTTGAGCAGCCCACTCTTCATAGAAAAAAACTTTGCTTCAAAATTTTGGAATTTTAAGAAAATCCCAATTTTCAGGTTATGAAACGAACGTGTTGACTGCGAGATAAAAATCTGATACTCACAGAATCTACTGTTTTTACCTTCAACTTAAAATGACTACATCATTTGTTTTTAATTGTTTAATGTGGCCAGTCCTAAGCCTGGTAAAGTATGAAGGGATTGGTGACTCCGTGTAGGTATGTAAATACGGGCTACAAACCCCGCGAGCAATTGAAATTAACTAGATTATTATTATTAGCAGCGCAAGCGGGCGCGAGCGTCGGGTCGTTCGTTTATGAATGAAACATAGACGTACGAACAAAAACACTACACAATAAAACTTTTTTTTTTTTTTATGTATTGAGTTATGTCCAAACTCGTAGAACAAAAGTTGTTCCTTATGGGGTCAACTATCTGGTCCTGCGAGGTTGCTGGTGGGCAAACGGGCAAGTGGGTCACCTAATGGTAAGTGATCTACACCGCCCACAACAGTGTGTAAGCACTGTTGTGTTTCGGTTTGAAGAACATTGAAGCCAGTGAAATTACTGGGCATATGAGACTTAACAACCCATGTCTCGGGGTGACGTACGCAGTTCAGTGTCACACTGCTTTGTAATTCAGTTCTGTGTGGTGTTGCTTCTGTTTATGGACAGGCGTGGCGCTTACCATCAGCCTAACACCATGACCGTCCCGTCATTCAATCAACTAAAAAAAGGTATACGAGAAAAAAAAAGGAATGTATACGATACCGGTTCGCCGATGAGTTCGAACGCATGCTGCAGTATTTTGAAGGCCTCCTCGGCGCCGGGCTGCTGGTTCTTATCAGGATGTACGAGGAACGCCTGCCGTCTGTAGTAGCGTTTGATCTCCTCGTCCGTACACGTCACGCTCACGCCTAGAATACTAACGACACACTCGTATTTAAGTACTAAACTAGCTAACTAAATATATAAATATAAACTAGCTAACTAAATACATAAATATAAACTAGCTAACTAAATATATAAATATAAACTAGCTAACTAAATACATAAATATAAACTAGCTAACTAAAGATATAAATATAAACTAGCTAACTAAATATATAAATATAAACTAGCTAACTAAATATATAAATATAAACTAGCTAACTAAATATATAAATATAAACTAGCTAAATAAATACATAAATATAAACTAGCTAACTAAATACATAAATATAAACTAGCTAACTAAATATATAAATATAGTATGAATATAAAAAGCCTTTTATTCCTTGCATTAATACAGGATTAACATATTTCTAGTAGGTATGTTAGTGGGTTAGTTGTTTTAGATTGTTTTATTAGTTCCCTGCAAGGACTCCAGGTAGGGTGAAGGCCTCCTAACTAAATAAAAATAATATTTTTTTTCTTTTTTCCTTTTAACATCTCTTCAATACTGCATTGTACCGTGTGGCGATTAGGTTATCACATGTGATATCACGTATGCTACATGTCATTCTTTAACCATAAACAAAAAAATTAGATAGCCTCCATGGCGCAGTGGCAGAGTAGCCGACTGTGAAACGAGAGGCCGCAGATTCGATCCCCACACCGAAACAAATATTTGTCTTACGCACAAATATTCGTTTCGGGTCTGGGTGTTGTGAGAGCGAAAGTCTCTCATAGTTCCTGATACCCACGACACAAGTATCTTACTGTTGGGTAAGGGCTATGTGTGTGACTGTTGGGTGTCATTTATTAATTTATCCGAGCATAGCCTCAGTACTCACCTGTAGGGATCTTTTCCTTTGCAAGCGAGCAACCTTTTCATAGCGTCTTCGCCGGTGGCGGGCAATGGTATGTTCGCGTTCAACTTGGTCGAATCACTTCCACTGTCCGTCTCCGCTTCTGATAACAATTATATTAGTTATTCCCAAAGAGTCCGATGTTTCAGAAGGGAAAGTTCTTTGGGCGCCGGTGGTGGTAAGATATTCATATCCGCCCGGATAGCGACCACCGTACATATGGCGTTAAAACCTGCCATAGTGACCCACACATCTTGTGTGAATCGCGTTCCAGGATCAGCCAGTGCATATCCGGTCCTCTTGAGGGGCTTGATGGTTGGTCGGGGCGAGTATATAGGTACGCCCTTGTATCCCTGTGCCTATATCGGTCATCCGCCTGTCCAGTCGCAGGGCCCTAGATTTGTTTCTAGGCCGGCATGATTCTGGTGATAACCGATGAACTCTTTGTTTATCGGTGGTCGCTAGTTTTTTGGAATGCACTACATTTCCCATCAGGTGTAGAGCAGGCACTTAACCGTGTTAGGATAAAAAAAAAATAACGATATGAAACGTTTCTGACGCTAAAACAACATTAGGTGATTAGAACAATAGTTGCGTTATACAGGGGTCATTACGTTGAATGTTTTGTTATTTTTAAATAAATATATTGTGGCTGGTACGTTAATAGAGGGTTCACAGTTCAATTTCAGTTGTTTAACTGCTAAATCGCATTCAGACTTTCAATCGGAATAATAAAAAATAAAAAAGTTTTTTTTACATATAATTGGAAAATCATAATCCCTAAGCATTAATTCCCATACGATTACAATAGAAATTACAGATGATTAAATTATGAAATGTCATTTCATAATTTCAACATTCAAGCATTTGTTTCACTGATGTCACGTATACTGAGTTACACCACATACATATAATAAGGAAAGCAAATGTAACAGATAAGAATAAATAATTTCTTTTTTCCGTCATTAATTGCCTTATCGCTTTCAATTTTGTTGTTGCGACACACAAAACTGAACGTAAGGAAATGATCATTAGTAACAACCTACAAATGGATACAAATGCAATAAAAAATGCAATAACATTTCAACCCACATCAAGTGAAAATTGAGGTATTACATTTATTGACAGCCTCCGTGGCGCAGCGGGCGAGTAGCCAGTTGTGAAGCTAGAGGCCGCGGGTTCGATCCCCGCACCGAGACAAATGTTTGTGTGATCCACAAATATTTGTTCCGGGGTCTGGGTGTTGTCAGACCGAAAGTCACTCGTAGTCCCTGATACCCACGACACAAGACTCGTATCTTACTGTGGGGTCAGGACTATGTGTGTGACTGTTGGGTGTTATTTATTTATTATTTTGCTAAATTATTCAAATTAATAATTTAAAATTCTAATTTGCATAATCATACATGCGAATCGTTTCATATATGATTTTTATTATAAAATACGCAATTTAATCTACTTCAAACTAATGAATTTAGTAAAATAAAATCAATATCTCAATTTTTACTTGATGTGGGTTAAAATGTTATTGCATATTTGCATCCAAATATAGTTTGTTAATAAATTATTACTATACAACAAATCTCTTTATTAAATAAACATTATAGTGTTTTCCTCCGTCCTTCGTCTACTGACTTTGTTCGTGCTAAATATGCCAAAAGGACACGATTTTTTTTATTTGATTGCATAATGGTATTTGATGTTTTTTGAGTGGTAGAGCCACGCTGTAGACAGTTTTGTCTATAGCATGAATGGGCTGGCTCGACCGGATCGTTACCACTGTCTCACAGAAAACCGACGTAAAGTAGTAGCTTGCTGCTGCGTTTCGTACGGTGAGTGAGATAACCGGAAGTCCAAATCCCGTCCCCTTCCCAATCCCTAATTATCCCTTTCCTTCAAGGTCGGCAACGCGCCCATGACTCTTCGTGGTGGTGGGCGTACATGGGCGGTGGAGATCACTTACCATCAGGTGACCCACTTGCTCGTTTGCCAGCCTATGCTATAAAAAAAAAAATAACGAGAAGAGCAAGGCGCTCGCCTGATGGTAAGCGCCACGCCTTCTCATAAACAGAAGCAACACCACACAGAACTTTGTATTACAAAGCACTGCATGCCACTGAACTGCGCTCGTCATCCCGAGACATAAGATGTCAAGTCTCGTAATGCCCAGTAATTTCACTGGCTTCAATGTCCTTCAAACCGAAACAAAACAGTGCTCTCGCATACGAGGGACCTACCACCTTGTAAAAATACTTGTATAATACGAGTTAAGTACCGTGATCTCAACATACTAATGATATGCAAGTTGGTAGGTCGCCACTGCTTGTGTATTGGTACGCAGGATATATTATACATCGTACAGGGCTGAGCTACTGACCCGATAGATGTTTATTATCTCAAAACACACCATTCTTATTTTCTATCTACTGACATTTATAGTAATTTCATTTCCCCAAGTAGCCATATAATCTCAAAACAGAAAAAATAACCTATTCTTGATAACCGCGGAACACCTACGCATGTAAAAATATATCCAATGTCAACAGAACGCGTTAACCTGTTTGCGTGAAACCTAACAAGGTCTAGTTTACATAAATGATTCTCAAACATCGTTGATAGTTGCTTCCATAGTTACAATAAGCATATGACTCGTTTTTTTTAAATAATTTACATGAAAGGTTAAAGTTTAATCATACAATCAAGTCCAAAAAGAATTAAAATACATTACGACGACAATCGTAACGGATTGTGACAAAAAGAAGTACCTACATACACAAGCACTCATGCCTGTAATCCCCGAACGGGTAGGCAGAGGTTACAACCAGTACACCCACATTTCGCCGAGCGTATTTCTGTCCCATTTTTTTTATCCTGGCTCGGCAAAGTGACTACGCTACACCTGATGGTAAGTGTAGCGCAATCCAGGAATAGTGTCGACCAACGATGAACAATGTATCCATAGTAGGTCGGCAAGATCAAGCCCCCTGGGGAGAACCGGATATACACTGGCTGACCCTGAAACGGGACCCACACAAGGTGGGTCCCACACAAGGTTTTAGCACCAGTGTACGGTGGTCGCTATCCGGTCGGATACAAGTATCCTCCCACCAGCAAAGATACCATGATGTGATAAGGGGTGAGCCTTTTTTTTTTATCCGAGCACGGCAAAGTGACTGCACTACACCTGATGGTAAACGTAGGGCAGTCCAAAAAACCAGCAATCACCGATAAACAATGAGTTTATCTTATGGTGGTCACCAGAATCATGCCGGCCTGTATAAACGCTTCTTTCCTCTTCGGAGAGGGAAGAAGGTAGAACCGGATATACACTGGCTGACCCTGGAACGCAACCCACATAAGGTGGGTGACTATGGCAGGTTTTAACACCAGTGTACGGTGGTCGCTATCCGGTCGGATACGAATATCCTCCCACCAGCCTATCGCGCACAATTCCAAACTCCGGACCGATACTGAGCATTTCATGATAGAAAAACCCAATATCAATTGACCTCACCATAACAGTCGTGCCACGTACGCAATAAAATTACGCCACCGAGGCAGTCGCAATAAGTACCTACTTAATCTAATTTTGTAATAACTTCATATTTAATCATCATTATCATTACATGTTAATATTTTTGAAATACCTACACGAGGATTGCCGAAGCGCATAATTTTAATCTACTATAATCCACTCTCTATCTCTTCCACTCTTCCTCGTATATCAATATTTGAAATGTTAATTGCTGTCTCATGTTACGACCAATACTGACGCTTTTTTATTAGATTATCTTTTTTATCCTCTTTGTTGTTGTTTATTAAATAATAAATAAATTTACAATGCAACTAGCATATTAGTTTTAGGGGAATCCCAACAAGTATATCAAACCACAAGCCCCCGTACTGGCTCGTGGTACACCTAGCTCATGGTAATTCTAGACCAGACTCTAGAACATTAGTTCCCAAAGTGGTCCAGGTGGACCCCCACGGGTGCACGGGAGACCCGACGGGGATCTACGTTGGCGTGATAAAAAGAATGGGGGTTCACAATTCGTAAGCGGGCGACCACAAAAATTTATCTCCTTTCGATAATGAAGAACATGGTGGCTTGACTTCACCTATCAATGTAGGTAGTAAATATTTTAAGAAGCACAGTGACTGTTACTTGTAAAAACTTGCATATTTAATTTCCATAGTTAGATCTAATCTTCACATTTTTTGTCGAGTTTTGGGAATATGGTAGAAATCTACCTGCAGGGGGTCCACCGGAACCAGCTGAATTTTGAAAGTGGTCTATGGGAAAAATGTCTGCTAACCTCTGCTCTAGACCATTGCGAACCACCAACCCGATTGGACCAGCGTGATGGTCAGCCACGGTCCAAACACATTTTTAACAAAAAAACTGAGTCAGTAAATTGAAACGCAAAAAATAATATTAGCTCATATTCAAAACTAACCAAATTGAGTCAGTGATACTGAAGATATATTTATCAATGATTTATATTTTACTTGGATTGGAAACCAGTTATGGGTTATCAAACGCATTGCAACAATGAACATTATATTAGAATCGTGATTTATAAATACCCATATACGCCCACAATACCAGAAGAATCATGAGCGCGTTGCCGACCTTAAAGGAATGGGATAATTAGGGATTGGGAAGAGGATGGGGATTTGGGCCCCCGGAAATCTCACTCACCGTACGAAACGCAGCAGCAAGCCGCTACTTTACGTCGGTTTTCTGTGAGATAATGGTAACGACCCGGTCGAGCCGGCCCATTTATGCTGTAGACAAATCTGTCTACAGCGTGGCTCTACTACTCACAACTACTGATACATAACATAAAAAATACTCTTTACTACGAGCAATTTATCATGTACCGTCCCACCTAATATGTTTGTCCCCGAGTGAATAGCGACCATCGTACATATGACGAATAATCCGCCATACTGGCTCGCTCAGGCGAGTCGCGTTCTGGGGTCAGCCAGTGTATACACTATACCCAGTAACTTCAAGTCGGCATAATTCTGCCAACCGTCAAGGGACATTATTGACGGTCGACATTATTATTGGACTGCACTGTACTTAATACTAGTATTAACATGACAGAGTCACTATACTGGACTTGGGTCCAGTGCTTCAGTGCTCTGTGTAAACAATAGCAGCAGCGTCGCGGCTATTGTTACACAGACCAGAGGTTCCCAGACTTTTTTTCTCATAGACCACTTTCAAAATTTAGCTGGTGGTCCCTCTGCAGCTACATTTCTACCATATTGCCAAAACTCGACAAAAAAATGTGAATATTGTCACGCCAACGGTCCCGTTGAGTCTCCGGTGGACCCCTGGAGGTCAGCCTGGACCACTTTGGGAACTAAGTACACAGACTAAATTGATGGGATTTCCTAGGATGACGGCAGATGAAGGTACCTATTACTGCCCAGCTAAAATGTTTTACCTGCCTAGTCGTTATTTTGTCGTAATAATGGCTTCGATAAAAAAAACGATAAAAAGAAGCCATAACCCATGAGTTTGTTTCGGCATTTCTTCTCATGACTAGCCACGAAATGCCGATAAAAGATAAAAATAAAACTAATCTAGTATAAAGAATGTTGACATGTAAAAGTGATTCGTATTTATGATCCAATTTGCAGAATAAATTATTTGAATTTTGTATTTGAATTTGATATGTACCCACCTTTTTTAAACCATTTCAATTTCCTCCAAAATCCAAACCGTGTGTGTCCAAACTTCCTGTCGATGTACAATAAGTATTTGTTGTCGCTTAGCTTCGTCATCCAATCTTTACTACTGCGCCATATCGCTTGGGAGCTCACATATGTTTGAGTGAACATTGAGGTACATCTGCAAAAAACCACATTTAGTTCTTTTTTAACTTATTTTGATGTAAGTGGGTAAGTACCATACCATAGATTGTGACAGTATCTCACTGTACTATGATATAAATAAATGATTATTATTATATTATTAATATATAATACTTGTACTCTTCTTCCATTTAGTACAGTAATAACCCGGACTTACGCGATAGGTGGGACCGAGCGATAACCGTGTAAGTCGAATTCGCGTAAGTCGGGGTACAACTTTGCATGTAAATACATATAAAGTATGTTTAATCGGGACCAGAGTCTAAAGAAAATAATAATTTAGACGAACGAATGATGCTTAAATTCAACAATTGAGAGTGTTTCACAGCTTCTATATTTTTTTCTTTACCATTTATAACCGTTCGGACTGTCGATTCCGGTAGGTCAATTTTCTTTGCCATATCACAAATTTTTATTTTTACTTAGAAGTCTTTGGTAATGTTTAGTTTACGCTCAAAAGACAGTGTTTTTCTTTTCTTGTTAGGTTCAAATGACACATTTTTGTTTTTTTAGATGACATCATTAATTGAGGTTATCTATAAAACGCAACATATTATGTAAAACAATTCCACATGGAACACGTTCGAACTTGTCGTAAACAGAATACAACAGGGCAGTGTGGGAGAGCTGATGCATGCGGCCATCAAAAATAAAAACCGCGTATCTCCGAATTCGCGTAAGTCGGGGTATTACTGTACTGTAAAACTGTGTGAATAGGAATTGTGAGATGAATAAGGACTAAACTCAGATTGTTATGGAGATGGCTTTATGAAAATGTTATCTCAAGCTTAATTTTATCCCACATGTATTTAATTACATACTATTGAATTCTAAATGTGTATACAAAAAAAAAAATTGTTCCTACCGTCCCATTTACTGTACCTATAGTCCTGGTCAATAACCAGTATGTACAGTGCACTCATATAGATAAGGAAACTAGTTATATATTTATCACACAGAAGGGAACAAACAAAGAATTATTTAAAAAAAGCAATTAGTTAAAACACAAAGTGATAACACTTAATAAATTTTAATTAACATGTTTTGAAGCTGGTTTTTTTAATGAGACAAAATAAATATAGATAGGATTAATCAAGATAAATGTGACATGGATGCATACATTATGGATGCATATAAGGGTGGAATTAACACAAAGGGACATTGTGTTACCGGCTTCTTATAAGATTGCAAGTTGTAATCGCATTAAATTCAGTGTTTAAAAAGTGTTAAATTTATGTAAAAAAATATTTTATTAATTAGGGGTTTGTAACAGTATTGAAATTTAAAGGAACACATTTTGCTATCATGATATGAGTTATATTTTTATACGAGGATAGGTTTTAAAGCTAGAGAACTATATAGTACCTACCTAGTTACTTGCATACAATTTTTCCTTATTCATGTAATCCAAATTATTCATAATAGTTATTTCAGTGACACATTCAAGGAACTGTTTATTACACATACCACTGATAATACTATCCATAAATATTTACTTTGGGTCTGGGTTTTGTGGGACCACAAGTTCCTCATTGTTCCTGACATCCACAATACAGGTTAATCTAGTCTGGGGTCAGGACTATATGTGTGACTGATGGGTGTATTTATTTCATTATATATTAATAATGGGTTTAAGAGAAAATCTTTCTAAATTAAGGCTGTGTCCTAGACAGGACGATGTAACGATGTGGACTATTAAAGACCCCTCTCTACCGTTACGTGTGGTGTGTGATTTAATTCCATATATAGTTTTTTTCGGTTTATGAAACCTCGTATGCATATGAAATGTTTTTTCTAGATTAAATATCTTTATATATAAAAAATTCTTGTCACATTGTTTGTCCGTGATAAACTCCTAAACTACTGAACCAATTTTAATCAAATTTTGCAAACTGTGTGTGTTTGATCCAACTTGAGAGATAGGATAATTTATATCTCAATTTATAGTTGCAATATTATTTATTGCAAATGATTTGTTTATTATATATTCTAACAGATGGCAGTGTAAGGTAATTTATCGGCTGGATTGAGTAAGTTCGCAATATTTTTTATTGCAAATTAGAGCGAAAGTGAAAAAATAAGAGCTAAAAAAATGTGAACTTACAGATCAAAAGATAAATGGAGGCTCATGCGACATATATCTGATAGAAGATACAGAAACCAAACAATAGCCTTCCATGTTGCCCCACCCCAGTGCTCCAGATAATTTTGAGCCAACCCCAAGTATCCAGGCTTGTTCCTTCTGAATTTAAATTGATTGCTTTTCTTTTTGTCCTGTACAGGTTTGGAAGCTTTATGATAGCTTCTGGCATCTTTCTTCTTTTTAGATTTTGCACAATCATTCTGGGTTTCTTGAAATATAAATGAAGTCTGTTCTTCTTCTTCCTCAAGTGTGAAGTCTTGGGACATGTCATTATTGTCTGTATGTTTAGTTTTGTTTACATCACATTTCTTTTCTTTCTTCAGAGTTTTGTCTTGATCCTCAATAAACACAAACTGGCTGTCATTATTGTGTTTGTATGTGATGTCTTCTTCATTAGTAATGTCATCAAGTGAAGACCATTTACGGGAGATGTTACTATGTTTGTTTTTAGATCGTTTGTTCGGTTTTGGACGTTTTTCATTATCATCTGTATTGATGTCTCCGGACTCGCTGCCAGAAGATATAGTGTTGGTGTGCTGTTTCCTCTCATTCTTTTGTTTGTTTTCATCATTTTGTTTCATGTTTGTAGTTACCTTTTCAGGTTTTGAATTAGCCTTATTGTTTAACAATTTAGTTTCAATATTTTGGGGCTTTGTTCTACGAGTGTTGTCTAACAGAGGTGTGTTTTTCGTGTTTTTTGCCAACACATCAGAGTAAGTTGGACGCATTGGCTTAACTTCAGCCACAATACGCTTTTTATTACTTGTGTCGGCTAGTGGGCTGCTCTCGTTTCTTTTGGGTGAGTGCTCAGGCTTAACTGGTTGGCATTTTTGATCCATTATAGGATTCCGATGCATGTTTAGGTTCGAAGCATCAGGATGGTTGAGAGGATAGTTTTGTCCAAAAGGGGAATATGTCCCACTGGAGTTAGGTTCTAGGTTTCCTAACAGATCTTTCAAGAAGTTTGAAGTTGGTTGAGCATGGTTCTCCTGGAAAGCATTATTTTGATTCATGGTTGTCGGGGGAACATGTACATTATTGTTCACAGAGTAATCCTGATTTAATGTGAACAGGTGGGGCTGAGGCAATGACATATCACACAGACCCTGGTTATGATTGAACAACTCATACTGTCCTGACATAGGGAAAATCAACTGTTTGTTGTTCTCATCGTAAAACACGGGTACTACTTGTCCGTTGCCTAGGTTGAGCATGGCATTTCCGAAGTTCTGGTTACGAGGGACGTTAGGTACGTTGTTAAACATTTTGTCCTCAGTGTCGGAGTTCTGCGGGTTGTAAACGTGTTTGTTCATATAAACATCGTTTGCGAAATTCGAGTTTACGTACACACTGTTGTCATTCATAACCGACGGACTCGGCGAGATTGGGGGCCGATTTCTCTCATTGGACCCACTCGGCGGACAGTTTGCGGCATTTTCCGCGTGATAATTCCATGTATTATGCTTCATATCATTGTATCTTGGATCATCCTTCGGCGACCTTGCCATTTTTGGTTAGTTTACAATGAACACAATCGTCATTAAATCTAATGGGTAGCACAGTTAAATACAGTATTTGACTTAATGATTTAACATTTTAATATTTTGTACATTAAAATTGAGTTTATGCTTAGAGAACGTGGATTCTAATTTATTTGACGATTTGACGCACAATTTGACGCTTGTCGTCGCATTTTTAAGCACAGATAAAAACAAGTTGAATCACGTTTGACAGTTAATTTTGTCTATGAATTAGATTGACGTTATGTGTAGTTGCATTGAACTATTACACGATTAAACTTGAAGTCGAGGATCCCAAATAAAAAAATCTACCATAGCAAATATTACGCTTCTTTTTATCTTGGCACGGCAAAGTGACTACGACCAGAGTGACGGACCTGACGATATGTACCTAAAATGCAGTTCAATTACATCCCAATTCATTACAGTCCCTCAACTCGCGACGGTCAGCAAAATCACTGATGCCGTAACAATTTCTACTAAAATTTAATTTCTGGCTGGAACGCGACTCGCTTGAACAAGCACTATGGCCGGTATTTCACTATGTGTACGTTGGTTGCTATACAACTGGATAGGTTCAAAAATAGCACTTGATGAAGTAAGGTTATGAGGTCACACTGCTTCTTTCCCACTATTTCAACAATTTGGTATGTCTGTTTGTCCGAGCCAATCATCGAAACGGATGATCGATTTTGACGGGACTTTTTTATGCAACTGCCTACTCAGAACTTTTCAAAGAGTAGGTGATTAAGGTTAATTTTTATCCGTTTTCTGCGGGAGGGAAGAAGGAGGTAACATGCACACGGGTGAAACCGTGAAGGGCAGTTGAGTTATATAATACCAAAACAGGCATTTACAGCTAAAAAAATAGGAAGGTGAACTATTTTTTTCTAACAACCGACTTAAAAAAGGTGGTTTTCAATTCAGTGCATATTTTTATATTTTTGCTTTTTTGTAACCATAAAAACCAATACACATATTATCGATGTACATACCAATGTGCATCGGTTTTTCCACTAATTATGGACCGATTTTGTTGGAAAAAAATAATTCAATTGTTATCTTTAATCTTTAAATTATGATAATATATTTTATTTATTATGATACACCTATAAAATTGTACTCATAATCCGATAGCACAAATGTTTCCTGTATTACCAAAACAATTCAAACCCCAAATTAAATAAGCTTAGTTTTATCTCTAGGTTCCAAAATGCGCAAGTTTGTCATAATAATTACATTGATCGCAATTTTAGCTGAGCTATTAAATATCGCTCTAGGCCATGCTATAGGCAACTGCTCTCAAGTAAGTATATTAAGTACATTCTTTATATCATTTTTTTTACATCTTTAAATATAACATATTATGTAATATCTATTATTTTTAAAAACATAAAAAAGGAAAAAACAGTGATTCCAATAACATTTTTTGTATATAAATGTTAAAACACATGTATCTACAAACATTTATATAACAATAAAAAATATTTATAAAAGATTATTAATATTGTTATTAAAATAATTGTTTTCAACCGTCATAAAAACGCAGATGTTTTCAATTCGATTGTGTTTCTATTCTATAGATTATAGAATAATGTGTTATAACTTGTAACTTATATTATAATTAATAATCATTACATATAACTTCTAAAATCTATTGGTCTTAATTTTATAACGGAACCATAAAATCGAAAATATCTATTAACTATTGAATATTGCGCACAGTGCGTTCAGTTGTCTTCGCTCGGGTGTTGTAATATAGTACTATCTATACTTATATAGATAGTATTATAAGACTTAAATTAACTGTCAATGCACTGTACACACCATTATTTAAGTTTGGTTCCTAACAAATACAGTATCTATTTAAAAATGTACATGACACAAAAATACTAGTAAAGAGTATTTTTTTATAGTGCCCTGGCGTCCTGATGACTAGTTTTGGTTCTCCAGTAAACACCATTGATACCCACACGTTAAACTCTAACCTCCTCCGAAACAATTTCTTCATGGAATCAGCGACCCACTTAGTACGTGAACGGATACCGGAACGGCCAGTCCACGCTTTGGGCGCTGGAGCATTTGGATACTTCGAAGTGATAAATGATATAAGTCACCTCTGCAAAGCCAACCTTTTTAATGGTATCGGTAAAAGGACACCAGTTGCAGTACGATTCTCTCTTACTATACCAGACAAGGGCGCCAGTGATATTACAAGAAACCCTAGAGGTTTTGCGATCAAATTTTATACAGAAGAAGGCAACTATGATCTTGTTGGTTTAAATTTACCCGTATTTAGTATCAAAGATCCGGCGTTCATAACTACTCTAGTCCATGCAAATAGACGACATCCAGTTAGCAATTTGCCTGATGTGAACACGTTATGGGACTTTTTGACTTTGAGGCCCGAATCGTTCCATGCTTTTTTAATGCTATTCGGCGACACAGGCGTTACAGATGGATTTCGACACATGCCGGGATTTGGTATTCATACATTTCAAGTTGTAAATCGAACTGGTGGGATTCACTTCTTTAGATACCACTTAGTTCCAGACGACGGTATCAGAAATTTGTTGCCCGAAGAGGAAAGAATCGCAGCTCTCGATCCGAACTATGCAACTAGAGATTTGTATACCAATATAGCGAATGGTAACTATCCAAGTTGGACACTCAGCGTACAAGTAGTAACTCTGGATGAAGCCAGAAAAAATGTTAATAATATTTTTGACGTGACAAGAGAGTTGCCTTCTAAGAGATATCCATTACATGTGGTGGGACGATTGGTCTTGAACAAGAACCCAATAAATTTTTTTGCACAAATAGAGCAGTTGGCATTTAGTCCAGTAAACCTCGTACCCGGTATTGTTGGTGCGCCAGATAAACTTTTTGAAGGTCGTAGTTTAATGTATAGAGATGCTGCACTCTATCGTTTAGGAGTGAATTTCAATAATATACCAGTGAATTGTCCAATTCGTGGGCAACCATTAAATTATCTACGTGATGGTAGACCACCTGTAAACGATAATGGAGGAAATGCAGTCAACTACTACCCAAACACATTCAACGGCCCAATGCCATATATTGAGAAAAATAGAGTAGACCTTATACAAATTACCGAAGACGATGCGTATAATTTCGACCAAGCCAGAGACTTGTATATAAACAGAATGTCTGAAGGAGAGCGAGGACGTGTGGTAGACAACATTTTGAGTACGCTTAGTCAAGCAATTCCAAGACTACAAGAGCGCGCTATAAGTCTATTTAATTTAATACACCCTGATTTAGCCAACAGGGTGTCTCTACGACTTCGAGGAAACTAATACATATAAGAATTCGTAAGATTGTTTAAATTTGTTTGGAGTAATATTCATTTAATAGACAGGGAGCCCTCGGGTAGCCGATCCACTTGACTACTATCAAGCTCATTTTCCGTGAGTAGCTTCCTTTCGATGAGACGACCAACTATTCCCTATGCGACAATTCTCTATTGTGGTAGCTAACAGAGGTAGCAAGGATAGAATATTTCGATTTGATGATACTCAAAAAAATATTATTTTATTTGTAGGACAATATGACAGTTAAATTATATAAATATTAACTAAGTAAAAACAAAAAAAATCAGCTGGTTAGTAATCATACCTATTGGAAGGAGGGGCTTCCAATAGCTATCGATAACGAGGTCATAAGAATGATTACTAACCAGCTGATTTATTTTGTATTTACTTAGTTAATATTTATATACTTTAACTGTCATATTGTCCTACAAATAAAATAATATTTTTTTGAGTATCATCAAATCGAAATATTCTATCCTTGCTACCTCTGTTAGCTACCACAATAGAGAATTTTCGCATAGGGAATAGTTGGTCGTCTCATCGAAACGAAACTACTCACGGAAAATGAGCTTGATAGTAGTCAAGTGGAAAAGCTACCCGAGGGCTCCCTGTCCATAAGCAATTTAGAAACGAAATTTAAAACAAATTTATGTTCTTTTTAAATATACTAATCATACAAATTGTACTATTGTAATTTATTTTGAATATATATAGTTAACTACGAAAAAAATATAAATTATTATCCCTAATCACCTTAGCGATTAGACAGCTTAAATGGTATTACCTACTGTAGTATTACAAAGTACATAAATTATTCATTCTATTCTTACAAATTTAATGAGAAATGACTAAAAATAAGAGGAGGAACATAAATAACATGATCCACTTTCAAACTAATTTATTTTACTCACAAAGAACAAACTCGTGTCAGGATAACAAATTGTAGGCCTTACTTTAAATGCACTTATATACACACTTAATATGAATAATTACGACAATATTACAATTACTGTAACAGACAACCAAGCAGAAGGCTGGCTTCTATAATAACGACCATGATAGTCACTAAGGTCTTCACTGCACGATGACTGAATGCGAACTGTGCTCTGTCATTTTTTTTTTTTTTTTTTACGGTTTGGCGTTGTACTGCTGGCCTGACGCGAGTCGGCTTTCTACAGCTTCACTGGACTTTCGGGCGAACGCTTTAGGCGCCTGTCTTTTTTTTTTTGACGTGATAACGTCTTATAATTCGATAGAGCCGGCTGCACGCACGAAAAAACATGACTCATGCGTCGTTACCTCGCTCTGTCACGTTCCATTTAAGGCTTGAAGTGCAAGCGAGAGCGCGGAACGAGCGACAAAGAAGCACAATCGGCCTTTGCGTTCGGCAGCGTTCGAGATTTAAAAAAATTAAAACATAAAATATATTAAATCTTCCACATATCACAACAACGTGTCTGAAATGACAGGTTAGACCAGCCATCCGTCAAAGGGAACATTTTCTCCTATATCAAACACATTGAGGCGGGCTTTTTAAAAACTAGATTTACGAAAAGGACATTGTTCGTCGTTCATACATAGTTGGCCTAAGAACCAAAAGGTAGGTGAATTTACTTTTTGGGTTTTAGATAATGTATATATTTGATTGAAACTATATTAAAACTACGGACACTTGAGAATTCCGAAAAATAAATAAAATACTTTCGGATTTTGAGGTTATAATTAGGCCAATAAATACTATCAAATATTAAACAAATGAAATTAAAATTTTCTTTTGAAAAATGCTACCATTCCATCAGTATTTTCTTAAGACGTTATCACGTTCAACTATCGTCAGTAAACCGACTTTACAGACAACCGATTTTTTTTTTTTTTGTGTTGGGATTGCTGCAGCTGTAAGCCTGACTCTAGTCGGCTGTATACAGCTTCACCGGACTTTAGTAGGCGCCTGTCAAGTCGTGCACCTCTTTTATACATAATTTTAGGTGTTACCCGATGACAATTTTATAAACACCATCCACACAGATTAAAAACATCTAACACTATTGGGTGTTTCGTGGAAAAATGTTATTTTTGACAGGTTTTATGATTTTTTGTAAAACCCCTGAAAATTCTTTTTTTTTGCGGCTAGGTAAATTGTACACACTATTGTCAACAAAATAATATAAAGGGCACATAAAACTTTCTTTTATTTTACGAGATAATCTAATCGAAAGAAATTGACATGTTGAGGATAATGACGTACACCTCCGATGAATGATAATTTTGGTGATGATAATGACTTTATGTTACACAGAATGAGAAAAAGATCAAAATCGACCCAAAAAAATGAACATTAATTAAAAACTTAAATTTTTGGCATTATCACAATTATATATAATCACAATACAATTACAGAAAATAACAAAATAAGTATTTTGTCTCCCGATTTTAGGTTAATTATTATTATTAGTGTAACGCGACGCCCGCGCGCCGGGCCGAAAGGGTCGTGTCCAGCTCCGTATTCCCGGGTCCCGCCAACCCTCCCTCCCCAGTACCGCGCCGGGAGGATCACGCCACCGTTCGCCAGTCGCGCGAGAGCATTAGAAAGTGCGTCCACGCACATCAATCCGCCGATCTCGCGACTCGCGCTCTTTTGCCTACTACGGTCGTCAAATATATAAGTTGAGCCTTAATATCAATGTATTTTTATAATAAAAACATTTTGTACGTGACGTGAGTTTTGTTTAGTAACCGCCCCGTAGTGGACAGTTATAGTGGCGCCCAACGTGGGGCGCGGGTCGCGGTCGCGGAATCGGCGAATTGATGTGCGTGGACACACTTTCTAATGCTTTCGCTCGACCGGCGAGCGGTGGCGTGATCCTCCCGGCGCGGCCTTGCAGCGGAAGGGTTGGCGGGACGCGGAAATTAACTTAGGATCTGGACACGAGCCTTTCGGCCCGGTGCGCGTACGTCGCGTTACATTAGCAAGTTTCTTTACTATACATTTTCATTTCGAAATCAACTACAAAATACTAACAGTACACTTTGCCACAACTTTGCCTATATGCCCAATATTGTCCATTCCGTTTTTTCTTTAATTAAACAATTAATATGCTGACCTAATCAGACCGAGCAGCTCCATACAGTGATGATATACATTGTTATTGAATTTTCAGAAAACTTAAATAATCAAACGCACCATGCAAAACGATTACGACTCAAAATTACATCGTATCTGTTACAATTTTAAAAATTAAAACTATCTTTCGTCCTCAGAAACGCCAATTAAGCTTAAGTATTTATTAGTAATATTTTAAAATTCAGTTATTTCTCAGAGACGTCAATTATGATTATTTGTATACTCAGTGGCTGGTAAAGCAGTAACTGTCTCTGAGTGTAGAAATAATCGTAATCTAAGAAATTACTTGACAATCAACGTTAATTCACGTTTGTGAGTGTGGTAGTTGCTCTTATAAAAGATTGTGTGTTTTTAAGAAGGGGTGTTCGGTATAAGACAAGGTATTACGCCTAACGCCATTTTTGAAGTGTTGATGAAGTAATCAGATAGGTGACATTGATATCAGGTAGAATTTTGACCTTTGGATTAACCTGACTAGTAGGAAGCACTATTTCTGGATTTTTTTTTCTTTTTTTGAATCTGGTATGTTAATTATCGACCCAAGATGCTTTCCATGTACACATATTTCAAAAAAGTCACACAGAAAGCTACTCATACTTCTCAAAATCGTCCTGTTCACAAATTTATCCTATAAAACCTGATAAACAGACAAGGTGCCTTTGAATGGTTTTAAATTAAACGGGATCAGTTTTTCTTTGTTTAAAATATCCTTTTCTTCAACATTTTTTACTATTATGTTTACTTAGTTTTCAATCTATTCATAAAATTGTTTGAACGACCCGACATCCCAACCAAAGTTAACCACTTGATCGGCTGTCCTTTTGACAGTCGCACCTACACCACCAGGGGCACCTTTGCCGTGGCCTGCTTCTGAATAGTTCCACGTGATTCTGCTAAGCTCGTGGTTAAACCCTAATTGGCTAATTACGTAAAACATACTTTTGTTCCTATATTGTAACGAAGGTGAATCTGATAAACAATGCATTGTATCTATGAAAGGATTCAATGCCTTAACTTCTTCTATGAGTGGATCTAAATGTGCCCAAATAGCAGGAACATCATAGCGAAGACATTTACTAACTGTAAAAAACGACGTTGGAGACACGCTTCCAGTTGAAAAAATATGAGTATAAATAACAATGATGGATACCTGCTGGCGATTTGCACCAAAATGCATCGATTGCACTTTTGAAAATTTCAGAGAGTAATTTTCTGAAAAATCTACATGAATCAGTGCTTCAATTACATTTAAATTCTCTTTGAGTTTTTGGATTACCTGGTATTGGTGCACAATCTTATAAATCAAACATATACAAAACAAATACAAAATCGTCTAGAAAGAAAAAGAAAAATTACAAAAATAATTTCTATTTACCATAATTATGGCTCAATCGTTAACCATTATACTAAGAACGGATATAAGAGGGCATGCCAGCATGCAATAAATACGAGTCCTGTACCATTTTTAAATTGTGAATAAATAATCTTTCAAATTCTTCAAATCTTTCAAAACGTAATTTTTTTTCAATTATAATGGTACAAATTTGTAATAAAAATCATTTAAATGATTATTTTTGTTGTTCACTTCACCTCAATAAGGATCTCACAAACGGTTATTAAAATATGTGTCTATGAAAATGATTATTTCTTTACGTACAGTCATTTTGTTCAACATGGGTCATTAGGGGTAACAACAATTTTGCCACAAATGACGTAGCGAATAATGATGGATTTTACTTAGAATTGTTGAGACATGTTTATAAAACGAGATTGCAAGTAAAGATTTTCGCGTAAAGACTTAATCATGATAGTATAATAAAATAATTTCTTATTGAACAACAGTGCATTACACATTATCTAGATAAGTTTGATGAAACAAATGACAAATTTTGTGACAAATTCCGGAGAACTGAAAATGTTGGCTAAATTTTGGCAAAAATAACGCGTGTATCTCCTTCGGCGTATCGGTCTCGGGTACCGTATGCATCACGGGAGGGGTGGGTTGCGTCACATATAATTTCATGTTTAACTTTGATAAATACCCTATTCGACAACTTGGATGCGATTAATGACGTTTTGCTTGTGACAAAATTTTAGGCAAGAAAAAATCATAGTTTTATTTAATAAATTTCACATTATTATTTTATTTTAAGAAGAGATGTTATTCAATGGTTTAAAAATATCGTTATATATTTTTTATTCAGTCGCTTGTATAAATCACGACACTGAAACTGTTACTGATATATGTTTGGAAACGGAGGTGAATGACGATTTACGTGCTATTTTGATAAAAATCTTTGTTTATGACTTGTTTAAGCACTAAATTAAATGTTGCGACTTCAAGTTCGGTTCATGAGTATGAATTAGCAACACGCTTTTAGTGTGTAAGTGTTTTTAGCAAAATGCAATACCGCCGGAAAAAGGTTTTTAGCCAAAACGGAGAAACACCCTATTATATTGTACTTTTATATCACATTAAGTCAAAAATGTTGTTTTACGAAAGCTTAAAAGAAAACTTCTCAATGATTTGTAGATTAAAGACACGCTGTAGAGTTTTGTTTACAACATGAATGGGCCAGCTCGACCGCTCGACTTTACATTATGGGCTTAAGTATCCCAAATGGCAATTATACATCACAGATTTTCCGTTTATGTTAAGGTACTGTAAGGTTTATTACCATTTCCGTTTCGGAAGTGGTCTCGTTACAACTGGTACAGAGATATGATCGATCTTATCGATTGCAATTAATGAGTGATTTAAATTGGCTTGAAATTTTAGAATGTCTACGTTTTAATATGATTCGGTATATACTCACCTGTCAGTATATGTAACGATAGATAGTAACTCTTTATGGTAGACACACACATAAAAACAGAAAACAATAATAGGCAAATGAAATTTAATTAACATGAAATTAGTAGCATCATCCCTGACAGACTGGAAACAAAAAGTATGCATTGATAATGTACGTATATGAGCTCTTCTGTTAGGATAAGGATTCATCTTGGGTCCATTCTTATTTTTAGTATATATTAATGATTTTCCACACATGATAAGCAACATGGCGGATGTAGTTTTATTTGCTGATGATACATCACTCATATTTAAGGATAA
Organism: Amorpha juglandis; assembly: GCA_949126905.1. Lineage (NCBI taxonomy): Eukaryota > Metazoa > Arthropoda > Insecta > Lepidoptera > Sphingidae > Amorpha > Amorpha juglandis. Next base: position 20,962,362 of record OX421365.1, read on the forward strand.
GAATCTTGTAGAGCCAGATAAAGTACTTAAGTTAGTTTCCAGTTGGTTTTCTGCTTACAACTTGCTTTTAAACGCGGCGAAAACCAAATGTATTAAATTTTCAACGCTTAATGTGACCCAAGGTAAATCAAATATTATTTTAGATAAAAATTCATTAGACTTAGTACCGTCAACAGTTTTCCTTGGAGTCACAGTAGATGCTACGTTACAGTAGAGTCCACACATCCAGAGAATTTCTAGTAAATTGAGCTCAGCTATATATTTTGAGATTAGAAAAATTAGGCAATTGTCAGATGTGGCTACGGCTAGATTAGTGTATTTTGCTTACTTCCACAGCATTATGTCTTACTGTGTTTTGCTGTGGGGTTCTGCTGCAGATCTGCAGACAATCTTTATATTACATAAAAGAGCGATTAGTGCTATTTACAACTTGCGATCGCGCAACTCTCTCCGTGAACTGTTGAAGGATATCAATATACTTACTATGCCGGCCGAATACATCTATCGAAATATAACGTAAGTGCGCAAAAATTTTGCTGATTTTGTAAAAAAAAACAGTGATACACACAACCTAAATACAAGAAATAAGAATAAACTTGCAGTTTAAAAGTTTAGACTCCATAAGATTAACAAATCGTTTATGGGAAACTATATAAAAATTTGTATTAAACTTCCTTCTGAAATAAATAACATGCTAGAAAATAAATTTAAGCTCCACATCAAACGCACTTTGATGTCTAAAGCTTATTATATGTTGCAAATTGTTTAGATGATAGGAAAGTTTGCAATTTACAAGCAGTACTGCAATATGCGGTACTACTTGTACTGCATATTGCATGATGACATTGTACCCTTCACTAATTCTGCCTTCTCTTGTACATAACGTACATCATTCTAAAAATTACAAATACATAATAATTGACAATGCTAGTTTTTTTAAGATTGACATATCTTATTACCACATTTTGACATGTACCTAATTCATTTAATTTTTCATATCAAAACTAGCTTTTGCCCGCATGATCAGCATTTTCTGGGATAAAAGTAGCCTGTAACCATCTCCAGGGTCCCATCTGTCTCTGTAGATAAATTCATCGAAATCGGTTCAGTGATTTAGGCGTGAAAGCGTAACAGAGAAACTCACTTTCGCATTTACTTTCACCTCATTTTTCATCCCTTTACATTTTCCAAAATTCCTTAAACACGTATTTATTTGTTTTACGCCAATAACCGAAATACAAAATTTTGTTTATGTAACTTTCAAAATGACGGACTTTTATCCATATTATCATCCCCTATTTTGACCCCTTTGAGGTGGAATTTTCTAAAATCCTTTCTTAGTGGGTGCCTACATAACAAAATGAATATACAGTCCAAATTGCATGCTTGTAGCCTTGATAGTTTGCGCTCGGCGATGATGAATCAGTCAGTCAGTCAGGACATGTTATTTTATAAGTATAGATAATACTAGTTGACCGATCGACCAATAAAAGTAGTATTTCTGTAACAGTATGTATTGTTAAAAATATGATATGATACAATATAATAGATGGCGAAAAAAATAAGCCCGGAGTTTCTTTCTGCCTTTCTACTTCGGGTCGTCATCAGTAGCAAGCTAGCAAAAGGTTAGTAGGTTAGCTAGGCTAAGGACTCTGATATTCGTGCCAGTAATGGTGCTGCCACACCGATGTTATAAAATGTTTACAAACATTTTCTAACATTAAATCTAACATTTTATAACATTTCTTAACATTTTATAACATTTCTTAACATTTTCTAACATTTCTGAACATTCTTCTTTGACGGCTTCTTTGACGGCGCCGCTCTCAAAAGTACCGCCGCCTGCGGTTATAAAATGTTAAGTAATGTTACAAAATGTTACAAATTGTTAAGAAATGTTTACTAAATGATGCTGCCACACCGGTGTTATAAAATGTTATATAACATTTTCTAACACCGGTGTGGCAGCACCATAAGGTCCACGATACATCTCCTTACCTTTAAAATCCTTACTGATTATTGTTAATTTGCCCTACTCCCTCCTGCCCTTATCCCGATTGCCACATCCCCCTCCTGCCCTTAACGCGATTGCCATATCTCCCACCCTAGTATGCGAATCCCTACATTTAAGGATCCCCTCTCTCTTCCCATGCTTGTTGGTGTGCCTTTTCCTGCCAGCATATAGCGCGGCGGTTATTCCAAAGTTCCCATAATCTTAAGTTAGTGTTATTAATGACAAATGTTCTGTACTTGACCTGTCATAAGCGCTTTTTTAGCCTCTATGATGAATAAAGATTATTATTTTTGTTTTGTTTTACTCTTACAAATATGACTACACCTTTCTGTAACATGTTGCACGTTGCACGTCTGCATTAAAGGTGTTTAGTTTTAAAATAATTCCCAATGTACTGCACACACCATGAATTTATATTAAGTTCCTTACAAATATCGTAGGTCTACTTAAAAATTTGTATTACATAAATTTTAGTAAGGAGTATTTTTTTCTAGTGCCCTGGCGTCCTGATGACTAGTTTTGGTTCACCAGTAAACACCATTGATACTCGCACGTTAAACTCTAACCTCCTCCGAAACAATTTCTTCATGGAATCAGCAACCCATTTAGTACGTGAACGGATACCGGAACGGCCAGTGACCGCTTTGGGCGCTGGAGCATTTGGATACTTCGAAATGATAAATGATATAAGTCAACTCTGCAAAGCCAACCTTTTTAATGGTATTGGTAAAAGGACACCAGTTGCGGTACGATTCTCTCTTACTACAGCAGACAAGGGCGCAAGTGATATTACAAGAAGCGCTAGAGGTTTTGCGATCAAGTTTTATACAGAAGAAGGCAACTATGATCTTTTAGGTATAAGTATGCCCATATTTCCTATCAAAGATCCGCTGTTTTTCCCTAATATTGTCCATGCGGTAAGACGGCATCCAGTAAGTAATTTGCCTGATGAGAACATGTTATGGGACTTTGTAACTTTGAGGCCAGAATCGTTCCATTTTTTTTTAATGACATTCGGTGACACAGGCGTTACAGATGGATTTCGACACATGCCGGGATTTGGTGTTCATACATTTCAAGTCGTAAATCGAACTGGTGGGATACACTTCTTTAAATACCACTTAGTTCCAGACGCCGGTATCAGAAATTTGTTGCCCGAGGAGGAAAGAATCGCAGCTCTCGATCCGAATTATGCAAGGCGAGATTTGTATACCAATATAGCGAATGGTAACTATCCAAGTTGGACACTCAGCGTACAAGTAGTAACTCTGGATGAAGCCAGAAAAAATGAAAATAATGTTTTTGACGTGACAAGAGAGTTGTCTTCTAAGAGATATCCATTACATGTAGTGGGACGATTGGTCTTGAACCAGAACCCAATAAATTTTTTTGCACAAATAGAGCAGTTGGCATTTAGTCCGGCAAATCTCGTACCCGGTATTGTTGGTGCGCCAGATAAACTTTTTGAAGGTCGTAGTTTGATGTATAGGGATTCTGCAATGTACCGTTTAGGAGTGAATTTCAATAATATACCAGTGAACTGTCCAATTCGTGGGCAATCAATAAATTATCTACGTGATGGTAGCCCACCTGTGAACGATAATGGAGGAAATGTAGTCAACTACTACCCAAACACATTCAACGGTCCAATGCCATATGTTGAGAAGAATAGAGTGGACCTAATACAAATTACCGAAGAGGATGCGTATAATTTCGACCAAGCCAGAGACTTGTATATAAACAGAATGTCTGAAGGAGAGCGACGACGTGTGGTAGACAACATTTTGATAACTCTTAGTCCAGCAATTCCAAGATTACAAAAGCGCGCTATAAGTCTATTCAACTCTATCCACCCTGATTTGGCCAACAGGGTGTCTCTACGACTTCGAGGAAACTTATACACCTAAGAATTCATATAATTGTTTAAATTAGTTTGGAATAATATTCATTTAAGCAATTTTGAAACTATAATTACAAATTTATGTTCTTTTTATTTTAAATATACTAATCATACAAATTGTAACATTGTAATTTATTTTGAATATATAGTTAACTACGAAAAAGGTACAAATTATTATCCCTAAACACCTTAGCGATTAGACAGCTTAAATGGTATTATCTACCTAGTATTACAAAGTAAATAAATTATACATTCTATTATACTGTACTTTTTATATCACATTAAGTTAAACATGTTGTTTTACGGAAGCTTAAAAGAAAACTTCTCACTGATTTGTAGATTAAAGACTTGCTGTAGAGTTTTGTCTGCAACATGAATGAACCACTGTCTCATAGAAAATTGACGTGAAGTAGCAGCTTGTTGTTGCATTTCGTATGGTAAGTGAGTTATCTGGAGGCCCAATATACCTTTCAGGGCCTTTGGATGTTTATGGGCAGTGAAGGTCACTTACCATCAGGTAGGTGACTCTACAACACTCTCAACACTATTTACACCCTATGCCGGTAACTACCATCCAAAACCCCGCGGTGGCCTTCTTCGGCGCATGTGGAGCGGTCCCGGGGTCTCCTTGGAAAAGCCAAGGATTGCTGCCGGAACCGCCCCTGCGCGGCCCTAGCGGCCCGTCTCCAATTGGGGGGGCTCAGAAGCCCCCACACACCGAAGGACGCCCTCGGCGTCAACGGCAGCAACGAGGCAGACCACCCGTGCTGCCGTCCATCTCGGGGTCGCACGTACATAGGTACTAATTCGACGCTACGACAGCCCCCCGCTGCGCGCCCGCGACCCCCGATGGCCCCTATTAGTCGCCTCTTACGACAGGCAGGGGATGCTGTGGTGAAATTCTCCAGACGCCACCTTTCCACAGGGCGGGAGACGTCGGTCAGTCGTCCACCCGGCGCCTCCTACGTCTCCTTTGGCGGCGAGCGGGATCGTTCTGCTCACGATCCCGCTCTGCGCTCTCCTTCTGCGAGATGACGCACTTGCAGAAGGAGGCCATCGCACGCCATGACCTCCGGCTGCCGACCATGGCAGAGACCAAGGTCGGCAGCGAGAGGTCTGCTCCGACGTTTGTCCTGAGAGCGCTGCGCTCGTCGTTCCAGGCTGGACACTCACCCAGAGTGTGTTGAGCCGTATCCGCGCGGCAGTTGCTACAATGGTGGCACACGGCGGAGTCCTCTTTTTCGATCCGACACAGGTACGAGCCGAAACACCCGTGGCCCGTCAGTACCTGTGTCAGCCGGAATGTAGGCGCACCGTGGCGCCTGTCAATCCACTCGTCGAGGACAGGACGCACTGCCGCGACGGTCCTCAACCCAGCACTCGGGCTTACCAGCCTGGCATGCCACTCCTCTACGGCGGCTCTGCGAAATCGGTCCGCAATCTCCCTTGGAGCCAACCTTTCTCCACGTTCGGACGCCCTCTCCCGCCAGAAAAAGGCTGACGAGAGGTGCTGGGCGTCCAGATCCCAAGGGAGAGTGCCCGCCAATAAGCAGGCTGCCTCGTGGGAGACCGTGCGGTAAGCCCTGACGATCCGCTGCGCCACTAAACGCTGCGGCTTGCGCAGTAAAGCGACGCAGCGGGCGTTCAGGGACCAGGCCTAAACGGGACATCCGTAGAGGGCCATTGACCGCACGACTCCGGAATACAAATATCGGCAGGGGTTGCCGGGACATTCCAGGTTCGGCAGCAGGCTTCCAAGAGCACCTGCCGCCCGCACCAACTTCGGCGACAACTTCTCAAAGTGGGCGCGGAAATTTCACACTATCTAGCACCAATCCTAGATACTTCATGGTGGAGCCGATGGAAATCCGCACCCCCTCCACAATGATGTGGGCCCCTAAAGGTGGCCCTTTCCAAGGCCCATGGTGAGGCCCAGTCGCCGAATTCTGCTCACCACCCGTTCTGTACCGAATATGTTTTATTACTGCAACGGGTACTGTTGATTTTTTTATGTATTTAAAATTATTTTTTAATTTAAACAAAAATATTCTAAAATATTGTTTTCTGTAAACCAAATCTTTCTGTAACATGTGTTTAAATCATTTTGCGACGACCACACTGCCATTGATAAGGGCAGGTGGAAGAATAAGAATAAGATTGAATAAGTAACATATCCATTGTCCATATTCGACTTGCACCTTAGTACAACACTAAATAATAATCAGCAGAGCCTTTATCTCAGTCCAGTATTATTATTCTCGCTCACGCACTTCACATAGTATAGCGGGTGTAATGGAAACGCTTCCGAAAACGAAGACAGGTGGTAGTGCTGGTGAATACAGACACGATACCACTAAAGAAATGGCGATATAAGTCAACATATTTTTAAATTTTGACGCACACTCTTGTTTGGGCTAATAAATAAAATAAAAAAATCAACAGAAGCGCGGAATCAGCTACACGGCGCGTAATGCCTACTGAGTATTAGAGCACCGAGCATGGTAATGATCGCGGTCTTCGACACCGACTATAATATTAGTACGCTTTACATTGTGGTACTTTTCAAAAATGGCAATTATACATCACAGGAATAACGGTTTCCCGTTTATGTTAAGGTATTGTTTTATTACCATTTCCGTTTCGGAAGTGGTCTCGTTACAACTGGTACAGAGACATGATCGATCTTATCGATTGCAAGAAATGAGTGATTAAAATTGGCTTGAAATTTTAGAATGTCTAGGTTTTGATATGATTCGGTATAATAATCTGTCAGGTATATGTAACGACCCTTATAAATATGACTACACCTTTCTGTAACACGTTGTGTAGCATTAAAGGTGATTAGTTTTAAAATAATTCCAAATGCATTGCACACACCATGATTTTATATTTAGTTACTTACAAATATAGTACCTACTTAAAAATTTGTATGACATCATACATTTTAGTAAGGAGAATTTTTTTTCTAGTGCCCTGGCGTCCTGATGACTAGTTTTGGTTCACCAGTAAACACCATTGATACCCGCACGTTAAACTCTAACCTCCTCCGAAACAATTTCTTCATGGAATCAGCGACCCACTTTGTACGTGAACGGATACCGGAACGGCCAGTCCACGCTTTGGGCGCTGGAGCATTTGGATACTTCGAAGTGATAAATGATATAAGTCACCTCTGCAAAGCCAACCTTTTTAATGGTATTGGTAAAAGGACACCAGTTGCAGTACGATTCTCTCTTACTACAGCAGACAAAGGCGCAATTGATACTAGAAGAAGCGCTAAAGGTTTTGCGATCAAGTTTTATACAGAGGAAGGCAACTATGATCTTGTAGGGTTCAGTGTACCCACATTTCCTGTCAAAGATCCGGTGTTTTTCACTACTATAGTCCATGCAACAAGACGGCATCCAATTAGCAATTTGCCTGATGTGAACACGTTATGGGACTTCATAACTTTGAGGCCAGAATCGTTCCATACTTTTTTAATGGTATTCGGCGACAGAGGCGTTACAGATGGATTTCGACGCATGCCGGGATTTGGTGTTCATACATTTCAAGTGGTAAATCGAACTGGTGGGATTCACTTCTTTAGATACCACTTAATTCCAGACGCCGGTATCAGAAATTTGTTGCCTGAGGAGGAAAGAATCGCAGCTCTCGATCCGAATTATGCAACTCGAGATTTGTATACCAATATAGCGAATGGTAATTATCCAAGTTGGACACTCAGCGTACAAGTAGTAACTCTAGATGAAGCCAGAAAAAGTGAAAACAATGTTTTTGACGTGACAAGAGAGTTGCCTCTTGAGAGATATCCATTACATGTAGTGGGACGATTGGTCTTGAACCAGAACCCAATTAATTTTTTTGCACAAATGGAGCAGTTGGCATTTAGTCCGGCAAACCTCGTACCCGGTATTGATGGTGCGCCAGATAAACTTTTTGAAGGTCGTAGTTTGATGTACAGAGATGCTGCAATCTACCGCTTAGGAGGGAATTTCAATAATATACCAGTGAACTGTCCAATTCGTGGGCAACCATTAAATTATCTACGTGATGGTAGACCACCTGTGAACGATAATGGAGGAAATGCAGTCAATTACTACCCAAACACGTTCAACGGTCCAATGCCATATGTTGAGAAGAATAGAGTAAACCTAATAGAAATTACCGAAGACGATGCGTATAATTTCGACCAAGCCAGAGACTTGTATATAAACAGAATGACTGAAGGAGAGCGAAGACGTGTGGTAGACAATATTTTGGTAACGCTTAGTCAAGCAATTCCAACATTACAAGAGCGCGCTATAAATCTATTCAACTTAATACACCCTGATTTAGCCAACAGGGTCTCTCTACGACTTCGAGGAAACTAATACATATAAGAATTCGTAAGATTGTTTAAATTCGTTTGGAATAATATTCATTTTAGCAATTTTGAAACTATAATTACAAATTTACGTTCTTCTTAAATATACTAATCATATTAATTGTACTATTGTTATTTATTTTGAATATATTTGTTATCCCTTATCAACTTAGTGATTAGACAGTTTAAACGGTATTTTTTAGGTAGGTGCCTAGTATTACAAGGTAAATAAATTATTCATTCCATTATACTGTACTTTTTATGTCACATCAAATCAAAAATGTTGTTTTACGAACGCTTAAAAGAAAACTTTTCACTGATTTGTAGATTAGTGACACGCTGTAGAATTTGTCTACTACACGAATGAGCCGGCTCGACCGGACTGTCACCACTGTCTCATTGAAAATTGGCGTGAAGTAGCGCCTTTTTTATCCTGGCTCGGCAAAATGACTACGCCATACCTGATGGTAAGTGTAGCGCAATCCAGGAATAGTGTCGACCAACGATAAACAGTGTGTCTATCGTTGGTCGGCACGATCATGCCGGCCTGCCTAACTGCTTCTTCACACTCCGTTTAAAGGACCCCATATTATAGAAAGGAGGGTACACGTATGGCGGCAAACTATTCCCCAGCTTAATGGTCCGGCAGAAGTACGATATTGCGAACTTTTTAGTTCGAGCCGAGATAGAGGAGACCACGAAGCTATGGCTCCGCAAGCCAGCACGCGTAGATCTGTTAAGGAAAGGTGAGAATGGGATAAGGTCAAACAATTCTTCAGAGCACTCACCGTGATACAGACGATAAAAGACGCTTAGCGATGCAATGTCGCAATTGCAACGGTTCTAAGCCCCTTATAACGCCTGCATCATTCACAATGCGGACAGCCTGTCGATGCAATCCGTCCAAGGCATCGAGTAAGTATTGGGCGGAACCGTCCCAAAGGTGCGAACAGTACTCCACACCCGGCCGCGCTTGCGCTTTGTATAAGTCGTAAAGCTGGCCAGGTGTAAAAATACCGACGCACCTTGTTCAGGATTCCGACACTACGTGATGTGGCTGATATAACGCCCTCGATGTGGTTCCTGTGGATGTGGAACCCAGACAGCTTCTCGCATACGAGGGGCCTGCCACCTTGTAAGTATTTTCGTTTTATTCCCGCTCTTGTAGGTACTCTGTTCTTCGTTTGACGGCATTAAGACTAGCGCGAGATATTAGTAAACGCGAAGAAAGCTCTAACGTGAGTCATCATGTTAGGGGGAAGTATCTGTGATAAGAAACTAACCAATTTTTTTACATTGTTTTATAAAATTAGTAACCTAGAGTGTAGGATTTCTTTGACAAGGCGATGAAATGCAACTTATGTCAATGATCCAAACCGTAAAAGTGAATTCGACATCATTTTGGTGCAAATACATGAAAATATCATAAAATATTTTAACACGTTATCCATGAACAAAATAATTTAACGCACAAAATTACTCACTTCTCATCATTTCAAAAAAATTGTTAGCGTGTCTGTTTGTTTATACGAAACTGATGATCGATTTCGACGGGACTTTCATTGATTATTTCTAGACCTTTATACTATAAAACGATACGAAACGTCAAATTTCAAATAAAGACCATATCCATCACCATAATAATATTTCTAATATAAAAAAGATTGTGACCATAATAAAGCCATTGGTAAAACATGTTTATAAAGGGGAATATGTTTTATTATTGCAACGGGTTCTGTTGGATTTTTTATATATTTAATTTTGTTTTTTATAGTATCGGCCGGCAAACGAGCAAGTGGGTCACCTGATGATAAGTGATCTTCACCGCCCACATACGCTCACAATACCAGAAGAATCATGGGCGTGTTGCCGACCTTAAAGGAAAGGGATAATTAGGCATTGGGGAAGGGAGGGGGATTTGGGCCTCCGGATATCTCACTCACCGTACGAAACGCAGTAGCAAGCCGTTACTTTACGTCGGTTTTCTGTGAGGCAGTGGTAACAACCTGGTCGAGCCGGCCCATGCATGCATAAATAGACATAGACAAAACTGTCTACAGCGTGGCTCGAATAAAATCTATTTTATTATTTAAACAAAAATATTCTAAAATGTTATTTTCCGAATACCAAATCTTTCTGTAACATATTGTGTTTAAATAAGCATGTTGCGGCGATCACACTGCGAGTGGGATGAGGGCAGGTGAAAGAATATGATTGAATGAATTACATATTTATTGTGAATATTCGACTTCCAACTTGGAATGTTATTCTCAATAATAATCAGCAGACCTTTTTTTTATCCGAGCACGGCAAAGTGACTACACTACACCTGATGGTAAGAGTAATGCAGTCCAAAAAACCAGCAACCACCGACAAACAAAGAGTTTATCGGTGATCACGAGAATCATGCCGGCCTGTATAAATACTTCTTCAAGAATGGAATTGAATGGAAGAAGCAAATCGAGGGGCCTGCGACAGGACAAGCGGATGACCGATGCAGGCACAATAATACAAGGATGTACCCTTGTACCCGCTCCAACCAACCATCAAGTCATGTCGCAAGCCCCTCGGGAGAACCGGATATACACTGGCTGACCCTGGAACGCGACCTACAAAAGGTGGGTCACTATGGCAGGTTTTAACACCAGTGTACAGTTCCTTACAAATATAGTACCTACTTAAATTTTGTATGACATACATTTTAGTAAGGAGTATTTTTTTTTCTAATGCCCTGGCGTCCTGATGACTAGTTTTGGTTCACCAGTAAACACCATTGACACTCGCACGTTAAACTCTAACCTCCTCCGAAACAATTTCTTCATGGAATCAGCGACCCACTTAGTACGTGAACGGATACCGGACCGGCCAGTCCACGCTTTGGGCGCTGGAGCATTCGGATACTTCGAAGTGATAAATGATATAAGTCACCTCTGCAAAGCCAACCTTTTTAATGGTATTGGTAAAAGGACACCAGTTGCAGTGCGATTCTCTCTTACTATACCAGACAAGGGTGCAAGTGATATTACAAGAAACCCTAGAGGTTTTGCGATCAAGTTTTATACAGAAGAAGGCAACTATGATCTTGTAGGTTTAAATATACCCGTATTTCCTATCAAAGATCCGGCTTTCTTCCCTACTCTAGTCCATGCAACAAGACGGCATCCAGTTAGCAATCTGCCTGATGTGAACACATTATGGGACTTTGTAACTTTGAGGCCAGAATCGTTCCATGCTTTTTTAATGATATTCGGCGACAGAGGCGTTACAGATGGATTTCGACGCATACCAGGATTTGGTATCCATACATTTCAAGTGGTAAATCGAACAGGTGGGATTAATTTCTTTAGATACCACTTAGTTCCAGACGCCGGTATCAGAAATTTGTTGCCCGAGGAGGAAAGAATTGCAGCTCTCGATCCGAATTATGCAACTCGAGATTTGTATACCAATATAGCGAATGGTAACTATCCAAGTTGGACACTCAGCGTACAAGTAGTAACTCTGGATGAAGCCAGAAAAAATGTAAATAATGTTTTTGACGTGACTAGAGAGTTGCCTTTTGAGAGATATCCATTACATGTGGTGGGACGATTGGTCTTGAACCAGAACCCAATAAATTTTTTTGCACAAATAGAGCAGTTGGCATTTAGTCCGGCAAACCTCGTACCCGGTATTGATGGTGCGCCAGATAAACTTTTTGAAGGTCGTAGTTTGATGTATAGGGATGCGGCAATGTACCGTTTAGGAGTGAATTTCAATAATATACCAGTGAACTGTCCAATTCGTGGGCAATCAATAAATTATCTACGTGATGGTAGCCCACCTGTGAACGATAATGGAGGAAATGCAGTCAACTACTACCCTAACACATTCAACGGTCCAATGCCATATGTTGAGAAGAATAGAGTAGACTTAATACAAATTACCGAAGACGATGCGTATAATTTCGACCAAGCCAGAGACTTGTATATAAACAGAATATCTGAAGGAGAGCGAAGACGTGTGGTAGACAACATTTTGATAACGCTTAGCTCAGCAATTCCAAGATTACAAGAGCGCGCCATAAATCTATTCAACTTAATACACCCTGATTTAGCCAGCAGGGTCTCTCTACGACTTCGAGGAAACTAATACATATAAGAATTCGGAAGATTGTTTATTTAAATCCGTTTGAAATAATATTAATTTAAGCAATTTTTTAACTATAATTACAAATTTATATTCTTTTTAAATATACTAATGATATAAATTGTACTATTGTAATTTATTTTGAATATAATTATTATCCCTAATCATCTTAGTGATTAGACATCTTAAATGGCATTACCACCTATATTACAAATAAATAAATTATTCATTCCATTATACTGTACGTTTTATGTCACATCAAGACAAAAATGTTGTTTTACAGCTTAAAAGAAAACTTCTCACTGATTTGTAGATTAGAGACACGGTTCAACCGGATTGTTACCGCTGTCTCCTAGAGAATTGACGTGGCAATATTCATTTTTTACGAATTACTATAACAAAAATTCTGTGAAAGCCCGGCAATTTAAGTCCGATCTACTTAAGAAATTTTTGTTTTTTTTTTTTGGAACGAAGTTCCTTACGGCAGGCTTGGAGGGGATAGGGATTTCGCTGCGTGACCGAACTGAAAAAAATGTGATAGTAAAACCGTAAGAAAAATGCGTGGAAAAAATGCGTGGAAAAAATGCGTGGAATAAAACCGTTAAATGAGACTTTTTTTTTAACTTAATTTGATATCTAGCACACAAAGTTAAAGTCGAAATTCCGTTAATAAAACAGATAGGTGTGAAACTTATGACATTTGGAAATGTAGACGCGGTTTGAAATTTGAATTTGAATTTTTGATTATAGAACACGGCCGTCCACCGTTTAGTAGCCAGTCTAAGTCTAAATTAATAAGTTTTTATTTATATTTGCATAAGTTGATAAAAAATGCTATACAATAGCTTTACCGCGGCAGTCTCCGAGTGCTACACGTCTTTTTTTTATTTCTATTTTTCTATTCTATTTCTATGTAATTTTATGTTGTCAAACAAAAATAAAGAGACATATTTTGTTATTTTAGTTGATAATTTGTATTTTTTACAATTTGTGTCGATTCTACATTAGCCGAAGGAACTTCGTTCCTACCTGGTGTCCCACGACACACACCAATTTTTTTTATTCTGGCACGGCAAAGTGACTACGCTACACCTGATGGTAAGTGTAGCGCAATCCAAGAATAGTGTCGACCAACGATAAACAATGTGTCCATCGTTGGTCGGCAAGATCATGCCGGCCTGCCAAAGGGCCAAGGGGGAGGGGAAGGAAAAGGGTTAGGATCAGGGGGCAAGCCCCCTGGGGACAACCGGATATACACTGGCTGACCCTGGAACGCGACCCACACAAGATGAGCCACTATGGCAGGTTTTAGCACCAGTGTACGGTGGTCGCTATGCGGTCGAATACAAATATCCTCCCACCAGCAAATATACATATACAATGTAATGCTGTAACAGGTTTGACAGTCTCAACACACAACAACTCGCACAATGGGCGAAAAGCCGCTGCGAAGTGAGAGGCCTTGGGTTCGATTCCCGCACCGAGACAAATATCACATAAATAAATAGCACATAATACATAAATAAGCACACAGTATGTGTATGTATTGACTATTTATATGTTTTTTGTATGTGCTTTTAATACGGACGTTAACATCTTATGTATCGGAATGGTGTACAGTAGTGTTTTGTAACGTACTATTGTACTTAGAACTGTCATTATGTCATTTCTTAAATTTCCATACAGAACCACTGTTGTTGAATGCAAAAAATATTTTATGCTCTGATCCGGAGTACAGAAATAATTCTTATTAACATCTGGATGAAATAATGGAATTCTAAAAAATGTCTAAATGAATACTTAAATATCTTTAAAATCTGTTGAATCTCCCTGAAAATTACACATCTTGCTTTACATGAACTGAAACTTTATTCTTGTTAGCAAAATCAAATAAAAACTAATGCTCTTTTCTAGCCGCAAGACAAGGCAAGTTGGCCGTTTTTCCAATTTTACAAATTAAGCTTTAAATTATTTTAATGAATATACCATCTTTTTTGACAATTCCTATATGGTATGGTCAAAAAATATTAAAAAATAACAAAAATCTATTGAGCAACTTATTATATCTTCTTCTTTTTTATTTGTGGCTTTCGCATTATTATGCATTTTGCCAATGTCAAGTATAATTTATTTTCAAGTTATTTTTACAAGAACGATGAAACACAGGTGCGGTCGATTTCAAGGTCTTGGTCAATGGTCATTTTGGTGTTCTCCTTTTAGTACGATGATTAATTCACTTATTTCAATGTTTCGATACACTGTTCCTCACCATCAATGTTTATTGAACAAATCCACACCACTTTTATACAACAAACACAACTATAAACTAGTTTATGAAATAAATTAAAATAAGCGATGAACTGTCAGAATTTCCGCCAAAACTCCAGAACAAATCAAACATTTGGCAGGTGGTTACGCACTGACGTTTATTTTTCATCATTATTTTTTATTCAATGGGGCCAGTAGCTGCTAATTTACTAAGTAGTCTACAACATACTCAACAAAAAGGTAAGCACCTAATATAAATTATTAATAATAATTAATAGATAAATAAATAACATAAATAGTCTCTGATGACTGCAGTGTGTCTTTGCAATTCTAAGTTTTGGTGTTGTGTTACTATTTTTGCCTGCACGTATCTTTATAAAGTTGTAAAAAATATAATTTATATTCGAGCAGCTGTTTATGATTTTCACAACGTGTTAACTATTAGACTGTAACGGTGTAGAAAAGCCGTTGTGCATATAAGAATGCTTTATATTGTTATATTTATGCGGTCGATAACCATCTAGATAGTTTGCTTAACTTATTTATTGACGAAAGATGAGGAAAGTACTCAATTCAACGATATATTTATAACCGACTTAAAAAGAGGGTTCAACATTTTAGAATTTCAAGTCTAATTTCAGCTTTTTTATAGCACATAACTCAAAATAACACAATACCGGAAGAATCATGGACACGTTGCCGACCTTGAAGGAAATGGATAAATAAGGAATTGAGAAGGGGAAGGGGATTTGGGCCTCCGGATATCTCACTCACTGTACGAAACGCAACAGCATGCTGCCACTTCAGGTTGGTATTCTGTGAATTAGTGGTAACAACCCGGTCGAGCTGGCCTATTCATGCTATAGACAAAACAGTCAACAGACAAAACAGCGTGGCTCTTTATGGAATGATTACTAGATATTTCCAAAAATAGCTTACTTATAATATTTTAATTGGTGGTTAAATCTTACTCTATAAAGAGGCTCTATGGCCCTATTTCACAAAATTCGAGTAATATTTACGTACAAGGCAAGCCCAGTACATTCATACTAAGAAATAAACGAGGCTTTGACAAAATATATGAAGCTAGATGCATTTCGTACAGATGTTCACGATGTTACAGATTAGGATCAATTTTAAGAATATTTCCATAAATTCTTATGTACATGAAATAGAGACGGCAGCCTTTCAACAGAATTCATAAAGATATATCCAATGATGTCCGAATTAGTTTAATGGTGGTGTGCCTTTTATTCGATTGTAGTCGGACACACATAAATAAGCTAACGCCCAACACACAAATTTATTGCTCCGTTCTGATGCCCCTAAATTTTATTCAAGCACGGTAAAGTGACAGCACTTACCGCACTTACCGCACTTACCTGATGGTAAGCGTAGTGCAATCCGTCCAAAAAAACCAGCGACCAACATTGAGTTATCGGTGGTCACCAGAATCATGCCGGTCTATATAAATGCTTCTTCAAGCTCTGGTGAGGGAAGATGCAAATCAAAGGGCCTGGCGACAGGCGGATGACCATTGCAGGCACAGGGATACAAGTGTCTGCCCCTATACCCACCCCAACCAACCATCAAGCCGTGTCGCAAGCTCCTCGGGAGAACCGGATATGGTGCTGCCACACCGGTGTTATAAAATGTTTACAAACATTTTATAACATTAAACATTTACTAACATTATCTAACATTGTGATAAAATGTATCAAAAGTTTGTTAACAAATGTTTAATAATGATGTTTGTAAGCATTTTATAACTGTTTCCTTCTTAGAGCACTGACCAAACAACTATTTTTCAGCCTTACATAACTCATCGTCAGGTAATAGCGTCGCCTGTGATCTGCGTGTATAATACGGTAACTTTTTGCCGCTTGAGAAATTTCATTACACGGCTCAAAAGTCTGTCTTGGCCATTTGTCGGCAAGGTCGCAATATCGCAGTATAAAGCCTGATGGTTAGACGTTAGGCGAATTGTTCCACTTTTGTCAAACATGCTTTGCGGTGCATTTTAAGTGAAAGAAATGTTGCGAGTGTCGGTATTGTTGTTCGGTATGACGGTTGTAGCAAGCGTGCGGAATGATCCCGCGCCTGCCGCCAACCAAATCGTCGCTTTCAAGCAAAAATCTGCGGTAAGTAGGAAATAATAACTTAAAGTAGGTAATTTATGTACTATTATCCCTACATACCGGCCCATATATGTAATTAATGATATATTAATCTTTATATAGTGTAAAATGAATTCGCGTCGTTTGCTTCCGCTGTCTTTGTAACTATTCAATGGATTTCAATGCAGTTTTCAGCAATAGATAGAGTGATTTGATGAGGAAGGTAATGTAATATACATATAAGTATATTACATTACGACCCATGGGAGCAGGGCAGTAACATATCGGTGAAACCGCGAGAGACAGCTGGTATTATAATAAGATAAAATAATCTTTGCATTAATCAAATTTTACAAACTACAAACCAAAATTATACTTGACGTGAACTAGCTAGATTTCTAAATTACAACATTAAAATTGAATGTCTGTGATTTACTTCATTGCCTATCAATTGATCGAGTAGATATGTGAAATGTTCAATGAATGTAAGTATCCAAGACTGACAATATATTTTGATATTTCAGGGGCCAGTGGGTTTTATGACAACCAGTGCTGGTTCACCAATCGAAGTCAAAGATACAATCACGCTGAATTCTAATTTGATTTTCAACGAGTTTTTCATGGACTCCTTGACTCACCTGGTGCGAGAAAGGATCCCAGAACGACTTGTACATGCAAAAGCGGGTGGTGCTTTCGGTTACTTCGAAGTAACACATGACATCACTCACATTTGCAAAGCCAAAATATTTAGTAAAATTGGTAAGAAGACTCCGATGGCCGCCAGATTTTCCCCTGTGGTTGTGGAAAGGGGAGGTACTGACACTTCCAGAGACGCCCGAGGTTTCGCGCTCAAATTTTACACAGAAGATGGAAATTTCGACATTGTGGGTTTCAATACACCTATGTATGTTTACAAGGATCCAATCCTGTTCCCCACATTCGTTCGGGCACAAAAAAGGAATCCAGCTACTAATTTAATCGACGGTAACATGCTTTGGGACTTCTTGACATTAAGACCAGAAAGCTTGCATATGTTTATGATTGTGTTTGGTGATCGTGGCATACCCGACGGGTACAGACATATGCCTGGTTTCGGTATTCATACATTTGAGGTGGTCAATGATGACGGTGACAAACATTTCATAAGATTCCACTTCATACCTGATGCCGGTATCAAAAATCTTAGATCCGCAGAAGCTGCAAAAATTTCAGGTTTCGATCCTGATTATGCCACGAGAGATTTATATAATGCTATAGGAAACGGACAATTCCCTAGTTGGACAGTTAAAATACAGATACTGAGCCTGGACGATGTGAAAAACGCCCGGATTGATGTGTTTGACGTAACCCGAGTGCTGCCTCAAGACGAGTATCCTTTACGTCCTTTGGGAAGATTCGTTTTGAATAAGAATCCCATAAACTATTTTGCTGAAATCGAACAGTTAGCATTTAATCCAGCAAATCTTGTACCAGGAATACTTGGAGGACCAGATAAAGTTTTCGAAGCTCGTCGTTTGGCCTACAGAGACGCACAATACTATCGTCTTGGAGCTAACTTTAACAACATTCCTGTCAATTGTCCTATTCAAAGCAAAGTGTTTGCATACAACCGTGACGGTGTAGCTCCAGTAAAAGACAATCAAAGGGACATTCCTAACTATTATCCCAATACATTTAATGGTCCTGTGCCATATAAGGATGAGAAGAGAGCAGAGTTGATTCAAATCTATCAGGACGATCCGAATAACTTTGAACAAGCTCGAGAGTTGTATATCAACGAAATGACAAAAGAAGAACGTAGCAGGCTGGTCGAAAATGTTTTATACAGTCTCGGTGGTGCAATACAGTCCTTACAAGATAGGGCTGTAAAATTCTTTACACTAATACACCCGGATCTTGGAAGCAGGATTGAAGAAGGATTACAGGTGAACAGAACTGGGTTTAATTGGGACCATGATATTTAAAATTCGTAGTGTTATGTAGTATTGCACATGTTACACTAGCGTGATTAATTGCTAATTCCAAAGCAATGTTACAAATCAAAGATAATGATCATTGCATACATTTTATCCTTGTAGCAGGTTCTGTATTAAGTATTTATTTTGCCAAAGATAATTTTCTTGCTATCACACGATTTTCTATAGAACTAAGTATATGCTGCGTTATTTAATTTGTTGTTGTTTATTTATTTGATTATGTTATACTTATTAGTCGGTTATCTGTGAAAGACTTGAACGCCTGCCAAGATTGTATAATCTAGTTACCTCAAGAGAATGTTTGCAATTGTATAGCTTAGAGTAAGCACGTAGTTTTAGATATTGTTGATTTATAGTTGATTTATAATGTAATAAAAATCATATGATTTTGACAAAATTTAACCTATTATTACGATCCAGACAATTACCATAATCGTTTTATACAACAGCAAAAATAAAATAATATGAAGTCATTACATATGATACTGGATGAATGATTAAAAACGAACCGTGTCATAGGAAAAAATATTAAGACATGATATAAAAAAAGAAACTGCAACAACTGAATTGGTTACAACTTAATTAAATGAACATTACTCCACGCGTTAATTAATCTGTGAATTAATGAAAACTAATTTGTGATTTAACGTAATTTATTGATTGATTATCTTTCATTGACTTGATTAAATTCTCAAATACCTAAGTAATAATCATACTTAGTCTTTCGTAGGTCCTGATACCAACGACACAGGTTAACCTAGTTTGGGATCGGGACTATGTGTGTGATTATTGGGTGTAGTTATTTATTTATACTGGCTTCTATTTTCAGTGCAGGCTGTTGATCAAGTCAATATTTTAAAGTAACCTACAGCAATCAATCATTAGCGTCAAAGATAGCTCTGGCCCTGAACAATGATTGCCTTAGACTGCGGCCGTGGTCAGGCAAACAAAGCGTCTGTCTATTTGCCTTGATTTGGCGCCTAGGTATATTTTCAACAGAGTATTTGCGCTACACATAATACGTATAATAAGCAATAGCAATAGGGTTGATTTTCACCATAGATTTTAAAATGCTGCGCATCGGCTGTGGCTTGGATTGCGCTATCACGCATCTTTTTAGGGCTTTATAGCCAAATGGCAAAAATGGAACCCTTATAATTTCGTCATGTACGTCTGTCTGTCGGTCTGCGTGTCACAGCCTTTTTAGACGTAGACCATTAGCACTATACGGATGAAATTTGGTTGGTAAGTATCTATATTCTATGAACTGCTAGATGAAAGTGTAGTCAATATAGAGAAAAAAAACAGCGTGGCTCTCCTTAAATGAAGCTGAGGAGTGACTAATTTTCTAATAAGTTATTAGTTATTGAGATATGCGTGTCCAAAGTCGTGAAAATTTGTCCCACCTCTAACTTTTGAACTACTGAGTGGAAAATTCTCAGAAAATTAAGCCAAAAAAATTGGTTTCAAAAAACTGGGTTGTATTAGTATAATTTAATTATTATTATTATTCGTTTTTGAGATATGCGATATTTTCGGTTACAATACGAAACCTTTCACTGTGCGTGGTTTGACACGCCTTTGCCCGTTTTTTTTATTTCTTATTGGTGATAGACGAGCCGAGCACGTCGCTTGCTTGATCGTAAGCGTCACGCATGCCCAAGCGTGCTAAAACATAACAGCAGAAAACAATAAAAAAAACAACAAGTGGGAAGTGTACCAGGTTCCAGGAGACGAGCAGCGTGTGTCTCACAAGGTTGCCGAATAGGTTTTAGTTCAGCATTATACTCAACTACACGAGCCTGGCACTGGTTTTCAACAAGTATACGAAGGACACCTAATAAATAACTAGGTTAACTGCACCATTACGGTGTGATATGAACTGCTATAGAGTCTTACTAGAGTCACGAGAAAAAGTTACAAATATAACGTAACGTAGTAATACGTTACGCAGATTGAGACAGTGTTTCAATGTAATTGAAATTGTAATTACACTCATGGTCAACTAACCAAGGTCATTCTATCGATTGGTTATACTTGCAGGGCTGCTATTCGGTTGGAAAATGGGGAAAGGTCGTGAAATTGCATCACACATCTCATCATAACTTTTAAATTAACTTTCTGCGTGCTTGATTATCGTTTAGAAGAGATCAGATGCTCTCGTCCCTAGACGAGTTAACGTCAAGCAGGCCGACGCTTATAAAACTATAAGCCATATTCTGGAACATGTGTTGAAAAGCATGTTGTGCCAAACCCACTATGAGTGGGATAAAGGTAGGTGGAAGAGAAGAGTGCGAGAGAGAAAGTGTTTTACAGTGCTGTCTTTGAAGAATTTATTTTAAGCCATTTTATTAGTCCTTTAAACATTACAGCAGCATTGATGTCCTTTCATCTCTTTGAAAGAAGTGAATCCGATTAATAATACACTACGCTGGTCCAATGAGTGTTGGTGGGTCACCAGAAGTTTGTATATCAGCAGGGTGTACCACGAACAAATGAAGTTGTTTAACGTAGTGCCCGGGACTTATTTTAGGATGGAGTGAAATCAAAATATGGGGCTGTGCAGCCTATCGTTTGGTACATGTTTTTAAATCCTGGCACGGCAAAGTGATAACACTGGACTTCATGTTAAGTATGGTGCAGTCCAAATATAATGACGACCATCAAGAGATCATTATGCTGGCCTGAAGTTACTGGATATACACTGGCTGACCTCGGAAGGCGACTCGCTTGAGCGGGCTACTATGGCAAGTTTTCACTCTGTGTACGGTGGTTGGTATCCAGTCAGATAAGATAATTTATATCCGTTACAAAAGAATCAAATGTACCTATCGGGCAGCAATCATGTAGGTAAACCACAAATCCTCGCTTCCCAGCTGTCACAGTTTGTTATAGACTGTAGGGTTATTTGCAGTAAGCGTGCATATATTGGACCGTTTTGTGAACAATAATTTGATTTGTGACGGCAATAAAATCGAATATACTAGAGCACAATATGGCGCGAGTTTGCGATCTCGCTGTTTATCAGATTCCGTGCATATTGCAGTGTCGAAGGTTGTTTTCGCTGCTGGTAATATTTGGATAATGGGTTATTGCATAGAAACTGCTTGAATAGGATGAAATCTAAAGTATTTTTACAAGGTGATACGTCTCTCGTATGCGAGAGGCCGCCTGGGTTGGTACCATCGCTTTGTCTATTTCTGCCGCCAAACAACAGTGTGTAAGCTGTTGTGTTTCGGTTTGAAGAACATTGAAGCCAGTGAAATTACTGGGCAATATGAGACTTCACATCTTATGTCTCGGGATCACGAGCGCAGTTTAGTGCATGCAGTGCTTTGTAATTCAAAGTTCTGTGTAGTGTTGCTTCTGTTTATGGACAAGCGTGGCGCTTACCATCGGGCGAGCGACTTGCTCGTCTCGTCAATCACATTTTTTTGGAATCTTCCCAAGTTTTTAACAAAATTCATCTTTCAATTCATCAACATCATTCATTCATCACTTACCATTAGGTGACCCACTTGCTCGTTACCGGCCTATGCTATAAAAAAATGTTGCTGTATTCACTACTGACATATTATAATTCATATTCTACGACCGAGGTAAAATATTCAAATACATTAACGTTTACACTCTGCGGTCGTTTGTTGAAACGCCAGTGCCAAGCGTAGACGGATTGTAGTTTCTTGTAACCTGAGTACACTATAAAGTGCCCTTTCACAAATTATTACACCGTGGGAAAGCTACGGTATTCAATAAAAATATTATCGCTTTAAACATAGCTAATTGGACGAACTGATTCTTTTAATCTATGCTTGATCTAGGGGTTGTGTTGATAAATTCGTAATAAGCACGATACTACGGATTTTATTATTAGCTCCCCTTATTCCTTCCCCTCCCCCTTAGCCCTGGGATGAGATACTGCGGGGTCCCCGCAGTTCATCCCAGGAACTTTGACAGGCCGTCATGATCTTGCCGACCTACGATGGACACTTTATTTGTGGTTGGTCGACACTATTCCTGGATTGCGCTACACTTACCATCCGGTGTAGCGTAGTCACTTTGCCGAGCCAGGATAAAAAAAAAGCTTCAATTACGAAAAGAGCAGGTCGCTTGCCTGATGGTAATCGCCACGTCTACCCATAAATAGAAGCAACACGACACAGAACTTTCAATTACAAAGCACTACATGGCATTGGATTCGCTCGTCACTCCGAGACATAACATAACACGAGAGATGTTAAGTCTCATAACTCCCAGTAATTTCACTAGCTTCAATGTCCTTCAAACTGAAACACAAAAATGCTTACACACTGCTGCTTGGCGGCAGAAATAGACAAAGCGGTGATATCAACGTGGTAATAGCTGGAAGTCTATGTTTCTGGTTTCTCTTGAAAAGTGAAAAGAATCCAACAGTGGACCTCATAAAGGAAGTTATCAAGAATGCTTGATTGATATATTTTACATGTACGTAGAAATTCAGTTCTAAAATGTCAACTATCTTGTTAGGTAATTTCACTTGAGGCGTTCACAAATTGTTTTGACATAAGCATGTTGGGTAGTTAACCCAACGTAACCTAACAACGGAGCTGCTTAACCCAAATGCCAAAGGATTAGGTCATTTGTGAAGTGCTATCCGGTGTACTCCTCAGAGTATCTAAATATATAAAACTCAAAGGTGACTGACTGACTGACTGACATAGTGATCTATCAACGCACAGCCCAAACCACTGGAGGGATCGGGCTGAAATTTGGCATGCAGGTAGATGTTATGACGTAGGCATCCACTAAGAAAGGATTTTGATAAATTCTAACCCAAAGGGGTCAAAATAGGGGATGATAATATTTAAATGCTGTTCACGCGGGCGGAGCCGCGAGCAAAAGCTAGTTCTGCAATAAAACTTGTCGAGAGACCGTCTCGGTGGCAGTTGTATTTTTTTTAACCGTAATGGTGCTGCCACACCGATGTTATAAAATGTTAACAAAAACATTTTCTAACATTTTTTAACATTTTCTAACATTTTATAACATTTGAAAACATGACATCGGCCCTTCTTTGACGGCTTCTTTGACGGCGCCGCTCTAAAAAGTACCGCCGCCCGCGGTTAAGAAATGTTAAAAAATGTTACAAAATGTTACAAATTGTTAAGAAATGTTTACTAAATGATGCTGCCACACCGCTGTTATAAAATGTTATATAACATTTTCTAACACCGGTGTGGCAGCACCATAACACACATAGTCCTGACCCCACAGTAAGATTCTTCGAGTCTTGTGTCGTGGGTATCAGTAACTACGAGAGACTTTCGGTCATTTGTCTACAACAACATTTGTCATCACAAACATTTGTCTCGGTGCCCGGGATCGAACCCGCGGCCTCTCGCTTCACAATTGGCTACTCGCCCGCTGCGTCACGGAGGCTGTCATGTCTGTATTACGCACGCGGTGCGACTAAAAGTCTCGGGTTCGATCCCGGGTGGGGTAAAATATGGGGTTTTTCTATCAAGATAAAAGTGTAACATTGTGTGAGTAACATTCGCGTAAACGTAAGAAATCATTAAGATAAAAGTGATCCTTAAAAGTAAAAAAAGTTACCATCACTCTTTTTGTTAGAGGTTAAAAATAGTATTACACTTTTAATTTACACTTTTCGTTAGTTCTTCTGAAAGTACATTTCGTATTATAAAATAGATTTTATAATATGACACTAATAATTTTAAATTACCTAGTTACGGAATACACCTAGGTTTGCGGTCGAGTTTATTTTTAGTTGCATAATTTTTTATCAGTTTGCAAGCGATTGCATTACTCACAAATAAATTATCTGTGAGACTAGGTCCATATTGTTAAGGCTAATAATGGAAATTGTCCCTATTCACACGATCTGAGAAATTTCCTAAGGTACATAAATCCTTCTTTTACCGAATTCTCATTCCTTTACTAGACAACGCATCCAAGATTTTTTTTATTTAATTGAATAACGAGACGAGCAAGGCGCTCGCCTGATGGTAAGCGCCACACCTGACCATAAACAGAAGCAACACCACACAGAACTTTGAATTACAAAGCCCTGCATGGCACTGAACTGCGTTCGTCACCCCGAGACATGAGATATTAAGTCTCATAATGTCCAGTAATTTCACTGGCTTTAATGTCCTTCAAACCGAAACACAACAGTGCTTACACACTGTTGCTTGGCGGCAGAAATAGACGAAGCGGTGGTAACAACCCAGGCGGGCTCTCGCATACGAGGAGCCTAACACCTTGAGGTACATAAATCCATCTTTACCCTAATCCTTATTCCTTTACTTAAAGGTAGACATCGCATCCACGATTCCTCAGATAATAAGGATGTTCATGGGGTTGAGGACGGCTGTTTACTTTCTGATATAAACAATAACGAATTTATTAAGAAATTCTACAATGAAGACACTTCTCAAAGCCTTCACTTCTATCTGTTCCCGTGCATGCAAACAAATAGCCCAGACGTATCTATTGACAACTATATATTAGGGTTAAGAGGAGGCTCCCTAAATTGTACGTTAGTTTCGATGACCATACTGCGTCAATTATATATCCAAGGGATATAAAACTTTAATATATGATTTTTCAGTCCTATTTCTTTCCGTTAATAAGACAGTTACACAATTGTGTTATTTTCCCTCGATACATTTTTATTCCGAAAACGATGTATTTTTGGTAGAATTTTTGCTGTTTCTAATAAATGGCTTGAGTTATGTGTCTAAAATAAATATTCACAGTTAGTAAATATTGTTTATTATCCACTGCTAAGATATAAATTACCTAGATCAATTAAAACTCATAATATAAATTATAATAGATTTGCGACTTACGTCATTTACTTCTGTGCATTGATAAACGTCCGACGATGTGCGCAATATTCAACTTTATGTCATTTCTCATAGTGTGTTGAGTAGTGCACGGTAACTAATAATTAAAGCTATTTATCGTTAGTACAGCGCCGTGCTTCAAGGAAAGACTACGTGTTTTATGCCGCGCGAACGCTCTGCCCGAGTGTTGAATCAGTTTATTATATTTGACAAACTATGCGAAACAGACAATAAATAATTTGTGCAAAAAAGAAAGAAAGTGAATCGTTTCAAAAACTTTGCAATGATTATGAGAGAAGCAAAAGCGTAAGTATTTTGTTAGAATGTTATTTGTACATTTTGAAATTAAAAGTATTATTATATATAATATAACATATTTTAATAATATTATTTCTAAAATAGAATTTAACTATTTACATTATTACATACATAATAATGCCTCGGTCGCGTAGTTATATTTCGTACGCGGTATTGCTATGCTGAGGTCTCGGGTTCGATCCCCGGGTCGGGTCAAATGATATTGGGTTTTTCTATCATGAAATGCTCAGTATCGGTCCGGAGTTTGATCCCGAATTGTGCCCGGTATGGCGATAGGATCGCCCGCTGTCACATCATGGGATGGAAATACACTTTGCGAAATGTGGGTGCACTAGTTACATCTCTGCCTATCCCTTCGGGGATTACAGTCGTGAGTATGTATAAACAATCATTATAATGACTTATAAACCCTATCTTTTTTAGAAAAGAAATAAAGAAAATCGAATGATGGTTATCCGGAACAAAGAGTCAGTGGAGTCGCCTCGGCAATTATTTGATTTAGTTTCTACTTTTGTGATGCATGAAGAGTGAGTTACTCTAACATTATATTATACTATACTAATAATAAGATTATAAGCAAGTATGCATCTAATCGTCATGTATAATTACTAACTTGATATTGTAAGTAATATTTACTTTATCTTCTTCTTCACTAGGTGGTCGGTCCCTCGTATGCGAGAGACCAACTAGGTTGGTACCACCGCTTCGTTTATTTGTCCTACCATGTAGCAGTGTGTAAGTACTGTTGTGTTTCGGTTTGAAGCTAGTGACATTACTGGGCATTATGAGACTGCAAAATTTGTGTCTCGGAGTAAATATCGCAATCCAATATCACGCAGTGCGTTGTAATCTAAAGTTCTGTGTAATATTGTCTGTTTATGGTCAGATGTGGCGCTTACCATCAGGCTAGCAAAACGTTATTCATGCTAATAAAACAAACTATTACATATTTTATTGGCGTTATTATATGATAATGGGTAATAACTACTAACTATGTATGTAATTATTTACATTAAATCTAATCTATGTTCTTTTTATTATCATGGAGAAACAAAATGACGATTATTTTGCTATGTAAAGAACCATGCTGTAGACACTTTTGTGATTTATCTACAATCTGAATAAGCCGGCTCGACTGTTATTCATACTTAAGTGATCTCCACTCATTGATGATTTATTTACATAATTACCTAAATCATTGTTACATTATTATTTAATCTATTTACATAAATCACCAATGAGTGGAGATCACTTACCATCAGCTTACCTATTTTTTGTCCTAGCACGGCAAAATGACTGCGCTATACCTGATGGTAAGCGCAGTGTAGACCAAAAACTCCAGAGACCATCGATGAACAACGAGATTATCGGTGGTCACCAGAATCATGCCGGCCTAAAATAATGCTTCTTCACACTCTGGAAGAGGAAAGAGGCAAATCGAAGAGCCTGCGACAGGATAGGCGGATGGCTGATGAATGCACAGGGATACAAGGATGTATCCCTATACCCGTCTCAACCAACCATCGAGTCATGTCGCAAACTCCTCGGGAGAACCAATTATACACTGGCTGATCCTGGAATGCGATCCACACAAGGTGTGTGGGATCATTATGACGGGTTCTTACACCGTGTGTATGGTTGTCGCTATCCGAGCGGTTAGGAATATCCTACCAATAGCCAATTCCTCAATTGATTACATAAATGGGTAAGGATGAAAATGATGATGATCCTGAGCTCTAACTTCTAGTGATGTTAAAAAATATGATTTGATTATATGATGATGATTGTTGATGATTTTTTGCAGACTAAACTTGATAAACCTTGAATCTAGCGAGAACACTGAAAACATAACAGCTATTCATCGTGCATATATTTCGCCACCTTCAACTCTCGGGGACAAACCTCCCATACGATGTCAAAGAGAACATTTCTCATAATATTTGTTCCATGAAAGCAAATATGACAATATATAGCCCTTACTTGATGCAACTGACATTGTATGGAACGTACTGTTATGTTGTTTAATTTACGATATATTTTTTTTATATAACAAAATGTATATTATTATGATGTCTTTCAGATTGATGTTGATCATGAAAAAATCCTTACGAGGTACAAAATATAAGGTGAAGATGTAAGATTTTGTTGTTTTATTTCGACCTTAAACCATTCTATAGACACATGAGTATCATCCTAATAAATAAATACACAGTATTTATTCCTTCTTTTTTGCACTTTTCGTTATTTCCTTTTGAATAGACGTATCATCGACGTACAGTCATTTTTTGAAAAACAAAAGAAAATTAAACTATAGTCTATTTTAAAGAAAATTCATTTATTTTTTGTTTTATATACACATGGTCTGGGTTCCCTGGGCCATTTTTCCACTTGATTACTATCAAGCTAATTTTTCGTGAGTAGCTTCGTTTCGATGAGACGCCCAATAATTCCCTATGCGAAAATTCTCTATTGTGATAGCTAACAGAGGTAGCAAGGATAGAATATTTCGATTTGATGATACCTAAAAATTTATAATTTTATTTGTAGGACAATATGACTGTTAAATTATATAAATATTAACTAAGTAAAAACAAAAAAATCAGCTGATTTCATCAAGTCAAAGTATCATCAAATCAAAATATTCTATCCTTGCTACCTCTGTTAGCTACCACAATAGAGAATTTTCGCATAGGTAATTGTTGGGCGTCTCATCGAAACGAAGCTACTCACGGAAAATTAGCTTGATAGTAATCAAGTGGATCAGCTGGCCCAGGGAACCCGGACCATGTGTATATAAAACAAAAAATAAATGAATTTTCTTTAAAATAGCACCAACACATTTGTTCAAACGAAAATATATTTCATTTAAATTTTGAAGAAGAAAAAAAGAAAAAACACTCAAAAGGCGCAAATAACATTAATTTCTTTCATGAAACTACTAGAGTATGTTTTTGTAACCAGTCTACATTTAGCGGCATTATGCGTGAACATATAATAAACAAATATATTGTACTTTTTTTTTTATAGCATAGGCCGGCAAACGATCAAGTGTGTCACCTAATGGTAAGTGATCTCCACCGCCCAAGTACGCCCACCACCAGAAGAATGAATCATGGGCGCGTTGCCGACCTGAAAGGTAAGGGATAATTAGGGATAGGGAAGGGGAGGGGATTTGGGCTTCCGGATATCTCACTCACCGTACGAAACGCAGCAGCAAGCCCCTACTTTACGTCGGTTTTCTGTGAGACAGTGGTAACGACCCGGTCGAGCCAGCCCATTCATGCTGTAGACAAAACTGTCTTCAGCGTGGCTCTACCACTCAAAATGTAATGTAAATGTATGTTCGCAATTCGTCTGTATATATATATACCTCCTCTGTTTTTCCATTGGTTAAAAAATGTGAAAAAAGCATCAAAGATTCTAAGTTTGGAAATATGCATACAAACTGCGATAATCCTGTTCATATTTCCATTCAGTGGGTTTTCGTGTACAATACACGCACAAACATACAGACAAGATAATTAAAAATATATATTTCTGTAATCGAATATGTTTATCATTACTTTTTAAACATATCAAATGTACAGACACAGCTCTGATACAATTTTGTTATATTATATCAACAAAACATTTGTCTTTCAAAACAAAATATATTATTAAAAAAATATTTATGTACAGAAGTCTCCGTGTATTTATGCCCACTACTATAACGTCA
Organism: Amorpha juglandis; assembly: GCA_949126905.1. Classification (NCBI taxonomy): domain Eukaryota; kingdom Metazoa; phylum Arthropoda; class Insecta; order Lepidoptera; family Sphingidae; genus Amorpha; species Amorpha juglandis. Next base: position 20,992,012 of record OX421365.1, read on the forward strand.
AGCGACGCGCGAAACGACGCGTTGCGTACAAGTGCAGAGGGTAGCGGGGTGGATGGGCGGAGCTAACGCACGAAATATTTTAGGCAGCATGCTCTTAACAGCTCGAATGTACTGTGTACAACAACCAGGGTCCATTGGGCTGTCAATCAGCCGCTCTCGATGCCGCGCTGCCCCTTCATACTCGATACTATTCGAATACATCCGATATGGACATTCACGATGTTATACCGACCATCGCTACATTGTAATCGATAATGTAGTTTTATTCTCGTCTGTTGAAATGTAAAGCATTCTTTATTTAAATTTTTCCGGATTTAAATGTCTATATGTATTGCAGACGATAATCAATATTAGGTTTTAATATATTTGAAATAAAACTACTCGACAAGGTGGTAGGTCCCTCGTATGCGAGAGGCCGTCTGGGTTGGTACCACGGACCACCGCTTTGTCTATTTCTGCCGCCAAGCGACAGTGTGTAAGCACTGTTGTGTTCCAGTTTGAAGGACATTGAAGCCAGTGAAATTACTGGGCATTATAAGACAACATATTATGTTTCTGAGTGACGAGCGAATCCAGTGCCATGCAGTGCTTTATAATTCAAAGTTCCGTGTGGTGTTGTTTCTGTTTATGGGTAGGCATGACACTAACCATCAGGCGAGCGTTTGGCTCGTCTCGTCATTCAATCAAATAAAAAACACATTTTAGTAGTTCACTGTAAGGTATAATATAAGCAAGAAAAATTATAAGTTTTGGATTCAGTTCCTTAAATCCATAGTTCATCAGTCTCATGACTGGCAAATTAAAAAGAAACTTCGATTGCATAAACTGTGCCATAAAAGTCTATCAATAACCATCGGGAAGTGTGCGTCGGTGGTCACATTTGTCAACCACATATGTATTTGGAGGTGCCATATCTGTCCGGGCGGAATAAATGCCGTATGACACTTACGTATTAAAAACTAATATATCAAGATTAAACCGCTACATCTAGTCTTGTGTGGGCGAAAGCGTTGCCTAATATTTTTTTCTAGCTTTACGCTTATATCACAGGTCCTGAGTCTAGTTCCTCATAGCAATGGACATACTATTTTGCGGTTAGTATAAATCTAATTGCCAACTAACTTTTCTTTTCTTTTTCTTTCACATATAAAGCAGTGATAGCCTAGACAAGAGCCAGAATGATACACTATGGGAAACATTCTCCAAAAGAATAAATCTCCTTGGGTGTTAGGCCACCAAGTTGCCTATTGTGAGTTAGTAGACTTCACATATTCATTAATTTATTAATACACATCCTGTATTATATGCGTCCCTAGTCTATTAATGAAAGGGGTTTGGCCTTATTCACCCACGCTGGCCTTATGTGGGTTAGCAGATATTTAGACAGCGAATTTCTATATGGAGAATTTCTCAGATATGGAGGTTTCCTTACGATGTTTTCGTCATCGTTAAAGCAAGCGATAAATTACAATGGATACACACATCACTTGGAAAAGTCAGAGGTGTATGCTCTTTGGGTAGTCTCTGTTTGCACCTACGTAGACTTCACATATCTATCTTAAATATCTTATTTAGAATTTCTGTAAGTTTGATCCCTCTGTCTGTCTGTTGGAGTACTAGTTTGTGGCATCGCCAAAAACGAATCAACTGATTTGCATGCATTTTTTTTTATTTCACAAGTAGATCGAGCTATTCTTAGATATATATGAAGAAAATATGTTCGGCTATTGAGAATTAACGGATATTTTTATTAATGATGTCGGGATATTTAACCCCTTACAAAAAAGAGGGGCGTTATAAGTTTAATAATAGGTTATGTGGAGAGAAATTGACTGTCAGAAAGTGAAAGACAGCGGTTCGTCAGACTTTTTGCAATATGTAGGTGTTATTTGATACGATCAACAAATTACTTTATGTTTGAGATAGCATATGTAGTGCATTTCCTAGAGATAGTTCTTCAGCGCAGGAATTTAATTTTCAATGACATAATTGATTTCAAAACGGCGAGTTACGTTGGAAGCCATAATTGAAATTGTGAAACCGATATGAATTAAAAGTAGTATGTTTAATACTTAGATATGATCGCAAACAGTAAACATAGAAAGTAGAGATGGCGCGAAAATCGAACGAATAATTATCCGCAATTTTTTTGTATCCGTAAAATTAATAGAATGGTTTGTTTTTGTGGTTAAAGAATTTCGTTTCTCAAAGAATTACAAATTCAATTACAGAGGAATTATAATATAAAAATAAACAATACGCGCTACTAAGTATGTATATATAGGAAATTATAGTGACAATAGTGTTAACTTGTTAACTCTTTTATAATAAATAATTTTAAGGCTCTTTTAAGCTTGAAAGGAATATATTTTTTAATACACTTTGGTAGTTTTAGTATTTTGGACTAAAATATTATGAGTATAATATAAATATAAAAAACGATTTCAGCTTTTTGACAGGTACAAACTGAATATGCGCGTCCGTTTCTATATAAGTATTCTCGTAAACGAAAAATTACGAATCTATTCGGTATATCGATCGATAAAACGATTAAACAATAATAGAATAAAACGTGTGTAACAATACGCGGTCTTATCGCTTATGTTGTCTGCTAGACAACTTTTTCAATATACGATATTCATTTACAAATATTTCATCACGACTTGCGGATAATTTAATCATTAAACTTGGGACATCACTAGCTGGAAATACAGTAGGTAATATCCGTTCATCTGATTGGTTTGGTACGCAACAACAGCGGCATAGACGTCACATGTTATGTGTAACGTTTATGTTGTGATTGCTTTAACACCATCACTCCTCATAAATACCTCGATCTCGAGAGCCATTGACATGCTTGATCTACTTTGATTTTGTTAGATCCTCGTGTGTTAGAGATTTAATAACTGATTAATTTGAACCAGATATTGCCGTTGTATGTTATACACATGAATAGTTTTAGGCGTTATACACAAAGACCGGTCAATTGCAAGTGCACACAGAGGGTTTAGTACCACTCCCTTTTTTCTTCCACCTCCGAGTGGTAGACCCACGCTGTAGACAGTTTTATCTTCAGCATGATTGGGCCGGTTCAACCGGGTCATTACCACTGTCTCACAGAAAACCGACCTAAAGTAGCGGCTTGCTGCTGCGTTTCGTACGGTGAGTGAGATATCCGGAGGCCTAAATACCCCTCCCCTTCCCAATCCCTAATTATCCCTTTCCTTTAAGGTCGGCAACGCGCCCATAATTCTTCTGATATTGTGGGCATTTACATGCGCGGTGGAGATCACTTACCATCAGGTGACCCACTTGCTCGTTTGCCGATCTATGCTATAAAAAAAAAACCTGCCCTTATCCCACTCGCAGTGGGGTCGGCGCAACATGCTTTTTAACACCTATTATAAAATATTTGGTTTGCAGTTTTACCATCGGCTGCACACTTTATGTAGGTACGGACTCTTCAGACGGAAAAAGAGGTTTTTTAAATATTGATTAACTATTTATTTTCCGTTTTAATTACAGAGCGGAAGGATTATGCTGATAGGGACCCATCGCATCGGATATTAACACCATCATCTTCCTTTACTTATCAAAAAGGTACACGTTCCTGTAATCTTGTTATATATTTACGACCGGCTGTGTGATAACAGTCCATGGGAATACTTGTCGGTAATCCTGGTAACCAGATACTAAATATCATATATAACTAGACAGCCTCCGTGGTGCAGTGGGCGAGTAGTTGACTCTGAAACCTGAGGCCGCGGGTTCGATTCCCGCACCGAGACAAATGTTTGTCTGATCCACAAAAAAATAGTGTCTATGCTATTGGCCATTAAATTGCGATAGCACAGACAGAAAATGTGTTACTTTTATTATTAGCTTTTTATTGTTTCGAGTCGGTGTTATTTGTGCAAAATAATAAGTGGAACGTGTATAGAAAGAGAAAACAGGAACTATTCTGGCATAGTGGTGGCAGTAAGTGGTGGCTATCGGAAATTATTATTTTTTTATATAGGCCCCATCCATCCATCAATATAAATAACTACTTCTGTACTACAGAATTCGCAAGTTAATGGAAGATGCAGTTTATTTTTTCTTTCTTAATACCTACTTAATAAATCATGCAAGTAAAAAATAGCAGGATAATCCTAATGAAATTACACAAATTATACATATTACAATGGTAATATCCGACTGGTGAACTAGACAATAAATAATTACAGATGTGTCGTTTGATAAAGCGAAACCAACACGTCTGTTTGACCGAGATACGGGTATATTTCCTAAACAGGGCCGCAGTGAGGATTAATTTAATCACATACATTTTTATAGCTGTGGCCGGCAAACGAGCAAGTGGTTTGAGTGGTAGAGCCACGCTGTATACAGTTTTGTCTACAGCATGATTGGGCCGGCTCAACGGGGTTATTACCACTGTCTCACAGAAAACCGACGTAAAGTAGCGGCTTGCTGCTCCGTTTCGTTCGGTGAGTGAGATATCCGGAGGCCCAAATACCCCTCCCCTTCCCAATCCCTAATTCTCCCTTTCCTTAAAGGTCGGCAACGCGCCCATAATTCTTCTCATATTGTGGGCATACATGGGCGGTGGAGGTCACTTACCATCGGGTGACCCACTTGCTCGTTTGCCGATCTATGCAATAATAAAAAAAAAGTCGGTCATCTGATGGTAAGTGATCACGAATCCCTATAAACACAATATTATTTTGTATGTAATGACAATATGTATTTCGCTATATTTTGTAAATTATTTCTTGCTTTTTCTTGATGCACCTACCTTGTCTATCTCTGCACCATCCTAAGGTTGACTGGTAGAGAATACCTTTGGCTTAAGCCTGGCTATATACGTATTTTATATATGAAGGGTCAATAACTAAAATAATCATCAATCGTAGGTGCATTGCCGATTTTTAAAAGAAATAAGAAAAAGAAAAAAGAAATGGAAAGAAGATGGTTATTTAGGCTTCTGGAAACCTCACTCATCGCAAAAAATGCATCAGTGATCGGCCACCTTACGTTGTCTTTCTTTGAGACAGTGGTAACAATCCGGTTGAGCCGGCCCAATCATGCTGCATGCAAATCTATCTACAGCGTGGCTCTACCACTTATAAACATAATAATTTGGCACAAGTTGCCTACAATCTACATCTGAATTGAGCAAAAAATCATTCTCACTCTTTTCGGTATAGGCCACCCATTAACCCACTGTCATTGGGCGATGGTAATTATATGTCATCGCTTCATTTGTAAATATTATATCTTCAAATGAAGCGATTCATATAATAAAGATCGAACTTCACTTGAGAAGTTCATTTGATCGTATATTATTTACTATCAGGTGACTCATTTGCTCTTTTGACAGCATTAAGCTATATAAAAAAATTAAAATATTGTTAAACGGTATTTGTATGTTAGAATGGTACAAACAGCCCGAGAGTCACTCAGTGTGATTTCAAAACCAACAAATATAAAGTAATTAAGTAATGCAAACCTTTGAAGTTGTCTGAAAGAGATTGCTTTTAGTGATACAATAAGATCACTTATTTGAAAATTATTTGCAATGTTGTTTTTGCAATAGCTTGCGAAAATTGTACGTTGTACTACAACAAAGAGTTAATTATTGGACGAAGCATAAAAATGCGTCAACATTTGCGACATTTCGACAAACCTAGACTCCGTGACCGTGTTTCTTTTTATTCATTTGATTGAACGACGAGACGAGCAACGCGCTCGCCTGATGGTAAGCGCCACGTGTCTGTGCCTCTTTGCTATAAAATGATACGAAGCGACGAAGTTCGAAAACGTAGACCTAATGTAACATAGAATATCCATTACAATAATATTTCTAATATAAAATACTATGGCTAAAATAAGGCAGACGGTAAAAACATGTTTATAAAGCCAAAGGGGAATATTGTAATTTTTTATGTATTTTTTTAATTAGCAGGCCCCTCGGTATGCTTCCTTCTTGAGAGTGTGAAGAAGCATTTATGCAGGTCGGCATGATTCTGATGACCACCGAAAAACTCATTGTTTGTCGGTGGTCGCTGTTTCTTTTGGACAGCATTGCTTTTACCATCGAGTGTAGTCAATTTGCCGTGCTCGAATAAAAAATAACTTAAAGAAGAATATTCTAAAAAAACAATGGATATAAAAAATCTATCATTACCTACACGTATATGAAACGTTTTTGATTTATAACTATATAAAAACATTATTATTGTAATGGCTATTCTATACTTTATTTCTATACTATGTATATTCCGATCTTCGTTTGGGATTTATATAATAGGGCCCAGATACGCATAAAAAGACAATTAGTTTGGACAGTTGTCATATGTTACGATCAAATGTCATGCACACGAAGTGATTCATTTTGACACCTCGTTGAAACTAACGATATATTTTGCCATACTCACAACTCTCGGCTACATTATACGTAGCATGTAAGTGTGACAGTCACAGATTCCCGATGTGTCAAAATGTCACAATTGTGGACGCAACTTTACAAGTTAATGTGATAAATACGTGTACCAAGTCTGCTACCGAGAAGTAGTGAAAAGGCATAGTGCATTTGTCTCGGCATGATGAGTACAGTTCAGTGCTGTGCAGCTCTCTGATTCACATTGCTCAGTGAGTGTTACTATTGTTTATGCAGTTAATAGTTTGCGAGTGACTACCATATCGACTCGGTGCGGGAATCGAACACACGGCTTTTCGCTTCGCAACCGGCTGCCATTGCACCACGGATGCTGTCAAATTTAAATTGCACCTCGATACACCTCTGCTAATTATATTAGTTTTAATAATAACGAGGGCTTTATTATGTATCGTTTTAAAGTCGATTATTGACACACCAATCTAAATACCGCAGAAAGTTACGTAACAGACACGTATGTTGTTACTCAATGAAAAATATTTAGATGTCTGTCAATCTATTTCTATGTCTAACTGTGTACCGTTCTTAGAGTCAATAGGGTGACAAATAAAAGAAATAGTTTAAATCTAGTAAGTGTATAATAAAAAATTAAGTAGAAATATAAAAAGGTAGGTAGGTAGACTCGAGCGTGGGAACGACTACACTCACGAACCGAATGTATAAAAAAGCCTTAATCAAAACCACTGTCCTGTACAGTCGGAGGGTAGATCGTGGGTGGTCCGTTGGTCTGGTTGAGGATTCGGCTGGATTGATCCGATTGGTAGTTGTCGATCGTAGAAGCCCCAGGGAATCCAACGATGGATTTCACTACCGGAGCGGTGAACCCCAATTCGGGGTATATCCTTTTGAAGGGAAAGTAACAATAAAATACTATCTTTTAATCGTATTGTGTTCTCTGCAATCGCACATGTAGGTAGTTATTAGTACGAGTGGCGATCAGTGCAACTGTTTTACAGCAAAATGAATGCCGGGCCGGCTCGCTCGTTCGCACATCCAATCCACCAAAACCGGTTCCTCGCTATTGTGTCGTTATTTGCTACACATATAAAGTTGCCTGACTTTGCCTCCTAATTATTATTTTGTTTACATTTATATTTTTAAAATAATTTTGTTTAGGTTTATAAGATAAACCGTTACATACCCCCCTTTTTAGGTTAGGATTTTTACTAGGAAAATCCGCTAAAGGAAAAATAATTTTAAGTTAGCTTAAAATCCTTAACATGCCATGTTCCTAATTTATGGCCTGACATATCCTCGAGTTCGTAAACAAGTCTTGATGCCTTTCCTATAATGCGACATTTAATAAATTTAGGTGCTAATTTTTTTGAAAACTTATTATCCTTGTCGCTTTGATAGAAGGTTCGCTTCCAGACTATGTCACCTACATTAAAATCTACATTTTTACGACGTAAATTATAACTGCTACAGTTTCTAGAATGTGCCTTAATTAGTGAGGCTTGCACTTTATCAAAAGTTTTACGTAGACACCCTACGTTTTCCGCGTAGGCATCGCGAGGCGCAAAAACGATGTGATCACCAAGATCAGCATCAATATAATGAGAACCACAGCTAACCAATTCGCGTCCGAATACTAAAAACGATGGCGTATAACCAGTCACTTCGTTCACTGCACTATTTAAAGCGAATTGAATTTTTGGAAGATAAGTATCCCACGATCTATGATCGCTCTCGATAAAAGTGGAGACAGCAGTAATTATTGTTTTATTGTATCGCTCAACAGTGTTCACTTGTGGTGTATATAGGGGAGTGTAATAGATATTAGGGATTTTATAATTGGCAAATAGGTTTTTCATCGTATTGCTAGTGAATTGCCTACCGTTATCCATTAGTATGGTACTAGGTATTCCATGTATGAGGAAAATATTTTCCTCTAAGATCTTTGAAATAATATCGGCTGTGGCACGTCGAATGGGAAATAATAAACAGTATTTGGAAAAACAGCAGGTAATAACTAGCAAAAAGGTGTGTTGTTTCCTAGTTACCGGTAGGGGCCCTACCAAGTCGACACTTATCATTTGAAATGGGCGACTACAGTCTTTTGGTCTGCCCATTGTACCAAGAGTAGTGTGGTTAGGGTATTTACAAGCGAGACAAGTATCGCATCTTGTTACAAAGTTGGCTACATCATGGTGCATGCCAGGCCAAAAATATTTCAGATGTAAGCGTTTGTACGTTTTTAATATTCCAAAGTGTCCAGCGGTTGGTTCGCAGTGGTTTTGGGAAATAGTGTTCTGACGGTATTCAAACGGTATCACTTCTTTCCATTCAAATTCTCTAATTAGCGGATTAAGAGATTTCATGAACCGGTAAAGTTTTTCATTTTCAACGCGATAATTTAAAAATGATGTTGGAGCGTTCAAACAACCGTTGAAGATTTTTAAATACCATGAGTCTGTAGTTTTAGGAGCCGCTAGTGTTGACTTGTCGGTCAAGCCATCAATCGCAGCTATTGGGACTGAACGGGATAAACTGTCAGGGACTATATTATCGGCGCCTTTACGGTGTTTAATTTCAAAATTATATGCAGAAAGGCGAACACCCCAACGCGCTAGTCTTCCAGTTGGGTTATTTAGGTTCAGGAACCATTTCAGTGAGGAATGGTCGGTGTATACAGTAAACTTAAGACCGTTTTCCAAATAGCACCGCCAATGCTCAATAGCAGTGAGAACAGCTAAGGCTTCGCGTTCAGTGGCGCTGTAATTGCGTTCCTGTTTAGTTAAGGACTTACTCATATATGCAATTACATTTTCCACACCATTGAGGGTCTGTGTTAGCACTGCACCTATCCCATAATCGCTAGCATCTGTTTGGACCTCGAAAGGTTTGGAGTAATCAGGACATGTAAGAATTGGTGCTGAAGCCAGATGTGACTTGAGCTTTTTAAAAGCTATGTCAGCTTCATCAGACCAAAAAAAGGGTGGTGCGTTCTTGCCTTGAGAAGTCAATCTATTAAGAGGTGTAGCCAAACTGCTGAAGTTTGGTATAAACCTTCTGTACCAAGAGGCCGTTCCTATGAAACGTCGGACCTCCTTGCGGCTAGATGGGGTGGGGTAATTTTTTATAGACTCGACCTTTTCAGGGTCGGCGTGAAGTCCATCAGCGTCAACAATATAGCCAAGGTATTTTAACTGCCTCCTAAAAAAATGACTTTTTTGAAAATTTATTGTTAAATTTGCTGCTCTAAGTTTATCTAAGACACGCTTTAAGAGAGATATATGATTTTCAAAATTCTCAGAGACAATTATGACGTCATCGACGTATACAAATACTTTATGCTCGAACTCAGGACCATAAAATAAAATATCTACTAGCCTCTGTTGTGTAGCTGGAGCGTTTGTCAAACCGAATGGCATGCATTTAAATTGAAACGTACCGCGAGATGGAATATAGAAAGATGTTTTACATCTGTCTTCCTCTCGAATTAAAATTTGCCAAAAACTTTTAGATAGGTCGATACTACTAAGATATTTAGCATCCCGTAAGTTGTCGAGAATTTCAGTAATATAAGGTAAACTGTACGCATCTTTTTTTGTTACCGAATTGAGCTTTCGGCTGTCGAGGCAAAACCGAAGTTCGCCATTCTTCTTTGGTGTAAGGAGAACAGGAGAAGACCATGGGCTCTCACATGGTTCCACAACGTCATCTTTTAACATTTCATCTAGCTGTTGGACTAGGATACGTTGTTTTACAGGCGATATTCGATAGTAACGTTGACGTATGGGTTCTGCATCCCCAGTATCGATCGGATGTGTAATTAGTGAAGTGCGACCCAAACCACGCTCCTCATATGAAATATCGCGAAACTGAGATATTAAATTGTCGGCCTTATGCTTTTGATCTTCTGATAGATATTCATAGGAGCACACATTCGGTCCTGTAGAATCAGTTATAAGACCAATTTCAGAATCCTTACAGAATGTAATAGCATTAAGATGTTTAGGGAAAAGACCGAAAGTGCGCCAAAAATCCATGCCCAATATTAAGGAGTTTTTAATTTCAGGTACGATGTACGCGTCAATAGAGTGTATTTTATTTTGGAATTGGAGTGGTAGGCGAAAACGACCAATAGAGTTGAGTTTTTCACCGCCAGCAGCAATAAATTGAACAGGGGTAGTATCCTGCAAGATAAATCCCAAATCTAGCAGTTTTTTATGAGACCCGTTCCCTAATATAGTGACACAGGAACCTGTGTCTAATAGGCCAGTTAGTGGCTTATCCGCAATATGGATGGTTACGTAAGGTCGAGTCTTATTTATATCTAATTTTTTATTATTTCCGGAGATTGAAGCGACCGAATTGAATGTGAAGTAATTATTAATAAATTTTAACCACTCTTTCCATTCTTTATCCCGGTCACCCCAATCTGGCGTACTTAGTTTTTTGGCTGTCCATCTTTATGTGTAGGATTACAATCAGGGCAGTCTGGATATCGTACGCCTTTTTTACCACATTTAAAACAGATTGGAAATCGTGCTTCACCACAATTTCTAAGTGAGTGACTATTAGATCTACATCTAGGACAGAATACTGGCCGAGAAGGTGTAACAGTCAACGACGAAATGCCAAAATTGCGATTCTGATGCTCTTTGTGAAAATCGTGTTTAAAAGATTCTTTATAGGTAGTAGCACTAGGGTTAGTTTTGCTTGTATTATTAAAATTAGTATAGTTGCGTTTGTTATTATATATTTCATTATTGTTATTATATTTATTTTGCTGGCCATATTTACTATTATAATCTGATGTATGAGACTTATATGCAAATTCGGGAGCGAGAGTACTACTATTCACTCTAGGTGGCTCATGAAATTGTGAATATCTAGCCTTTACAATTTCATAGTTTCGGCAAACAGATTTAAGGTCGTCAATAGAAGTGATACTGGCAGAAGTGGCTAATGTGTTTGCATAACAGGGACGAATATTATGCATTAGTATTTCTAGTTTATCTTCTTCTGACAAGGATTTGTTAAGACGTGAAAACATACCGTCCATAATGGATAAATAAATTACAATATTTTCTCGCTCTCCCTGAGTGCGTAAACGTATTTCAGTAGCTAGTCTATAATCATAGTCACTACTACTAAAATCTTCTTTGAGCAAAGTACGCAAATCATTCCAGGAATTTATTTTATCTTTATTATAACGATACCAATGCAGAGCGTCATCGACAAATATTTCGTAAGCTAGTAAGAGAACTTTATCGTACGAGATGTTCCTGGACTGCACGAACTCCTCAACTTTCTGTATAAAGGAGTGAACACAAGTTTTACCAGAATACTTTAATTTGCTAATTTCTGAAGTCAAACTACGTTCGCAAGTAACCGATATGGTGGATGGATCCGAAGCGTTGTCTGTAGCTGAGGTCATACTTTTAGATTGTGCACTGCCTACTCTAAGGGAAGATAACTCTTTAAATTGAGAGTTTAGATCCGATTTACAGCTTTTATACGTTACAAGGACTGCTTCATCTTTTTCTATTCTATTAAGACGGTGATAAATGTGATGTAACAGTGTTTCGGTCCTACTAAATAAGTTCTTATCGAATTGACTTTTAAGATTAGTCAAGTTGTTCTGAGACTTAAGAAGAGATTCTCTTAATTGTTTCAAATCCTCACTAGGTGCTAAATGCGACTCCAGAATATCTTCAGACGGAAGAAGAAGACATAATTTAACAATTTGTTTTCTTAAGTCCTGTACGGATTCACCCGTACCACCACGAAGTTCCACTTCGTATTCTAATTCAGCTTTTTGTAGCGAAAGATATTTAATAGGATACGCCATAGTCTTTATAATTATTTTAAGGTGTGTGTTGCAAATTAGCTATAAGCACTAAAATTTATCACTACTAATTTTATGATACTATACAACTAAATAAAGCGTAATACATATATAAATTCAAAGTAGCAGCAAGTGAGGGATACACAACAACTTTTTTTATAAATTGAGAAATTATAACTTATGTGTGGTAGTGATAGTGATGAAGATAAAAAGGAAAAGTTCAATCTGTATAATTGAGAATTAACTAAGTCATAGGAAAATTTAACTGATTGTAAAACACTTGGTATGACCACACAGAAGTTACTTTCGGTATAAAATCACACTTAAATCTATAGAATTTTAGCCATCACCAAAGAAAACCATTAAATGCGACTTATTACACAGTTCGGTCGTGAATGTATCCTGTTGTTGGGCGCCAATGTACCGTTCTTAGAGTCAATAGGGTGACAAATAAAAGAAATAGTTTAAATCTAGTAAGTGTATAATAAAAAATTAAGTAGAAATATAAAAAGGTAGGTAGGTAGACTCGAGCGTGGGAACGACTACACTCACGAACCGAATGTATAAAAAGCCTTAATCAAAACCACTGTCCTGTACAGTCGGAGGGTAGATCGTGGGTGGTCCGTTGGTCTGGTTGAGGATTCGGCTGGATTGATCCGATTGGTAGTTGTCGATCGTAGAAGCCCCAGGGAATCCAACGATGGATTTCACTACCGGAGCGGTGAACCCCAATTCGGGGTATATCCTTTTGAAGGGAAAGTAACAATAAAATACTATCTTTTAATCGTATTGTGTTCTCTGCAATCGCACATGTAGGTAGTTATTAGTACGAGTGGCGATCAGTGCAACTGTTTTACAGCAAAATGAATGCCGGGCCGGCTCGCTCGTTCGCACATCCAATCCACCAAAACCGGTTCCTCGCTATTGTGTCGTTATTTGCTACACATATAAAGTTGCCTGACTTTGCCTCCTAATTATTATTTTGTTTACATTTATATTTTTAAAATAATTTTGTTTAGGTTTATAAGATAAACCGTTACAACTGTCTAGTCAAGTGCATATAAATCACAAACTAATTAGTGTAAACAAACTTTACTTTTTACAGGACACAAACCGGCCTACATGTTTGTCTTGTAAACTAGTTTATATTATCTATTTTATAGTATATACATATTATGATATAAGGATTATGTAGACTTAGTTCCGTATGAGAAATGGGAAACCTCGGTATCTTCCTCGGTAAAAATCTAGTATGAAGTCATGAAAGACGAACAATTTTTGAAGTGAAACTTCATTAGAATCGTTGTGATTGTAACTCGATGAAACGAAAATGCGTCACGACAAAGACAAACATAATCATAAGTAGGCTTTCGAGAGAATGAGGTAGATTACAAGTATGCTATTACGTGTCTTTGCGCCTGCGTGCAACGAAGCCTTCGGAAAATGTGTCATAAAAACGTGGTGTATTATTCACGTGTTTTATTTTTGTGTATTAAAATTCGTTGGTTAATTAATAACAATCAAACAAATAAATAATTCAGTATTCCCTAGTGTAGGAATAATCATTATATCGTTACCTTTTTGCTATACATTTAGTTTGTGTCTAGTAACAGACACTAACTTCCCTTCATAATTATTTTAGCAATTTTTCCTGCCAGCGACTATACACATGTGAAACTGAAATGAAATAACATCAACGTATTTAATTAAAATTACATCACACGTCCAACACAAACATCAGTTCTATGAGACTCTCGGCGCTGACAAAATGTAATTACTGAAGCAATTATGAGTACTTCCGTTTGTACGTACTTATAAAACTTTTATAGTTAAATGAATTTGACTGAAACGGATCAGTCGATAGTTTAAGCAACTTTGGTAGGTTTTAGATCCGCTTATTTGAAATTTTATATAGAGGCCGACAAATGAGCAACTGGGTCTCCTGGTAGTAAGTGATCATCGCCCGTGAACATCCATAATATCTGAGGAATCAGGGATACATTGCCGACCTTAAAGGAAAGGGATAATTAAGGGATTGGGAAGGGGATAAGTATTTGGGTCTCCGGGTATCTTACTCACCGTACACAACAGTACTTTACGTTGTTTTTTTGTGAGATAGTAGTAACGACCCGGTCGATCAGACCTATTCATGCTGTATATAAAAATGTCTATAGCGTGGCTTTACCACTCTAAGACTATTTTATTTAAGTTTGAACCTTCCAGTAATGAGATAATGTTTTTTTTATTGGCTTGAATAAAACGACGAGCAGGTTGTTCGTCCGATGGTAAGCGGCACGACTGCCCATAAATAGAAGCAACACCACACAGAACTTTGAATTATATAGTATGCATGGCACTGGATTGCGCTCGTCACCCAGAAGCTTATGATGCTCTGCTGGTGGTAGGATATTCATATCCGCCCGGTTAGCGACTACCGTACACATGGTGTTAAAACCTGCCATAGTGGTCCACACGCCTTGTGTGGATCGCGTTCCAGTATAAGCCAGTATATATCCGGTTCTCTCGAGGGCCTTGCGACATGACTTGATGGTTGGTTGGGGCGGATATAGGGGTACATACTTGTATCCCTTTGCCTGCATCGGTCATGCGCCTGTCCTGTTGCAGGCCCCTCGATTTGATTCTTCCCTGTCCGAAGAGGGAAGAAGCATTTATACAGGCCGGCATGATTCTAGTGACCACCGATAAACTCATTGTTTGTCGCTAGTTTTTTTGGACTGGACTACGCCTACCATCGGGTGTAGTGCAGTCATTTTGCCGTGCTCAGATAAATAAATAAATAAAATTATCCAGGTTCTACTGTACAGGAATTACGCAAAGAAGGAACGTACCATATTATTATTTTAAAGTTTCAATGATGAAAATGAAATACAATGATCAAGAACAAGTGATATGTAAACACACTTCATCTGTATCGAATACGCCTGAATTGACATATCGATGTTGAATGGTAATAGATAGAGGGGAAACGATGATAATTTTCATCGGGTTTGTGTTACACATATCGGGTGCAGCTTTCTAGTGAAAACAGAGCGTTTGTGGTGAACGTTGTGCAACGCACCGGAAGGCACACACTTTGTATCGTTCGCAAAAAAAGGTTAGAGAAGCGCTCGGTTGATTTTTATACTTTTAATTTATACTTTTTTGTGTAAATAGTTTTTTTACTGTTGAAAAGAAACAGAGGAAGTTTTTAATTCGTATATAAATATTTTTTTATATATAACTCTTCACGCAGTGAAACTATTTTATTATTTCTTATTTCTTTCGAAAGTATTATAGCTCAAAGTTGGTCCCATTTACATTTCAAGAATAAAATCTTCCCATAAAGGTGTGAAACGTGGATAAAGGATTAAAGCTTCGTCATTTATTGACCTATTTTAATGTATAGGCCAATTAAGCATATTTTTTAACAGAAATAAAACTAGAAAAAATTACAAAAATGTTAATTAAAATTAAGTTGATAATTACACTGCAATAACACCGACTTAAAAAAGCTTATTGGTTATTTCTAACTATTTCCTTTTTTCCGGTTTTTGTTTATATTTTGATAAGGGATTCTTTGTTTTAAGTTTAGTTGTTTACAGAGTACTTTAGCAGTAAATTGAATGATTTCATCTTAAACTGCATAACAGACCGGGTTTAGGATTGAATCAATCATAGATTGAGGAATTAATGTAATATATAATTTGTGTTTGTTTATGATTAACGGAGTATGGGGATTTTTCTTTACTTGCGAACCGTACCATGTATCTAGGGAGCTGCGACTATTGTTATATTTTGACGACAAACTAGATTTATGTGAAAATAGCACACCCCCCGTTGGCTGAGGAAGATTCTTAGATATGTCCATTGTACTCTCACACCGATTATAATCTACACGTAATTATAACATTGGTCAGATAAAGCCGTTTATACACATAACTTGGAAATTAATACTTATTTGCAAGTGTTTGATATTCTTTTATCCTGGCACGTCAAAATGACACTGCTCCTTATGTTGAGTATAGTACATATTTGTAGTCCAAATATAATGTCGAGTGTCAATAAACACTGCGTCCCTTAATAGTCGCCAGTATTATACCGGAGTTATGTTTTTGTTTTTATTTGATTGAATGACGAGACGAGCAAGGCGCTTGGCAAGGCAAAGCGCTTGGGCGCCACGACTGCCTAACTAAACAGATGCAACTGTAATTTAAAGTTCTGTGTGGTGTTGCAGCAACACCACACAGAACTTTAAATTACAAAACACTGCATGGCACTGAACTCTTCGCCCAGATTTAATAAAGTTCCTTAGACCCTCCAAACCCATCTGGTAACTGATATGAATTGGTCATCTTTTAAACTGCTACTTAGAATTAGAATAAAAACTGTATCTATATAGTAATTAGTATTAAAACCTTTGACAACGACCATAAAAAGCCAAAACTGAATAAACATAATAGAAACGAATTAAATTTGCAAACACTATGTCGTGCGAAAGTAGATAAAAGAAATTCAAAAATATGTATGATTAATTTAGGTGTCAAGAAGGGTCTAAAATAAAAATTGATTCTATATAATATATTACACTGTAAGCCCGAAATGCCACAAAATTAGCGAAATAATTACACAATAATAAACTCCATATTTAAATCTAATATCCGTTATTTTGGTCAACGCCATAGTCTACCAATATAGAAGAAAATTTTCGATATTAAAGACAATTACACGACACAGGCACATCAGTATGATGGAGGAAATAATCTGGAATGTTCGTGAGGAGCGCGTTATTCACAGGCAGTTAGCCGGGTGCAAGAGGTGAACTAGTGAAAGGGCCACCAGGTGACCCCGCGGGACTATTCACATCACATTCTAAACTTCTTCATATTATATTTTTTTATTTATTTTTGTTCTTGTCTTGATCCGTCTACTCTCATCGATAAAATAGCTGCAGCGTGATGTTCATCTTTTTGCAATTATTTGAGTCTCGAGATTTTTAGTGGTCTTATGAAGCCCAGAGGCCAAACTCATCATATATCACCGGTTCAGCTAATTGTACCGTCAAAGCATGTTTTTTTAATCGTTTGTATGACGAGACGAGCGTGTCGCTCGCGTGGAAAGCGTCACGCCTGCTCATAAACAGTAGCAAAATTATACAGAACTTCGAATTGTAAAACAAAACCGTTCTGCCGTTAAGGTGTGATTGACTTGCAAACATCCAAATTCACAAACTCACAAACATCCAAACTTTTACATTGATAATAGTAGTAAGGTTACATAATAGAGTATCGTTGAACTCCACTTGATGGAATATAATTACGTATGCGCTGAGAGGCATAGCCCAAATTTAGATTTTAATTACTAAGCCATTCGCCATCCACTTGACTAATTGTCTGGAATCGGCGAATGCCTGGCGAGTCTCTGGGTAATGCTTCATTATATTTGTCCCGCAATAAAATTAATCTATTGTCCAATTTCCTTTAAGCAAAACGCAAGACAAATTAATGAACCAAATAGGTATCAACCTCAGGCACAAGGACATTTACAACTGGAGGAGCCAAAACACCACCACGGATATCATTAGATTCAGGCTACTTTTACAAAGGATTTGTTTCTTATCCCCACGACAATAAGGTAGTTGACTTGATTTTTTTTATTATTTTAAGCAATAAGCTACGTTACCCAACACCTATTGCAGAAAGAATTTCGTTAATCCCTCCACAAAAAAAATAATTAGAAATCATTCAAATTTGATGGTGGGGGCACTTGTCAAAACAGATGACTCAGACTTTGACGTCACTGTGGCAAATGGCCTTTACGGTGCACGCGTGCGAGCGAGATAGTGAGATCTCCCCACTACGGTCCCCACTAAGCTCCCACCATTGCTTATACCAATTTGCGGGATCATTTTTGAACCGATTTTAATTTTAACAAAAGGGTTTCTTTTTCGTATTATTCTCTGTTGTATTTAAAATAATGTATAGTATTCAACATAGGAAACTCCCCTATTGTGAGGTTGAGATCTTAATGGGCTTTTGTAAGAGGACCAGCGGCCATACGCTAGTCATGAATAAATGAAAGCAATAGGACGTGTATTCGGAGTTGTAATTGTTATGGTTGTTTATTACAATTGTTTATAGTTTTAATTTGTCTGTTCCGCCTTCTCGTGAGATGCAGCCTTACCGTAATGGGGTATTGTTACGCCGGCATTAATATTTCCTCCATTGATTTAAATTACGCTGGAAGGCATTTTTAAGTGTAAGTCACTTACTTGCTATTAAATTTTATGTTATAATGATGACGAACTATGTTTTATTTTGCAATGATTTATAGATTACTAGCGACCTGCGCCGGCTTCGCACGGGTAAAAATATGTTTGTTACGACATCACATTACTAATATTTGATTTTTACGGCTTTTCTGTGCTATAATATGTATGTATACATGTAAACCTTCTTCATGAATCACTCTATCTATTGCTGAAGACTGCATTAAAATCTGTTGAATAGTTTAAAAGATCTAAGCGAACAGACAGCGGGAGCAACTTCATTTTATACTATGTGAAGATGTATTCTTTGGAATATTATAATAGAGGGCCAGATTCATTCAGTTTGTGTTTTAAGAGTACCTAAGTTATAGTTGCAATCTTCATATCGTTAGCGTAAAAGCAAAAATAATAAAGTAAATATAGTTGTTTTTAACGATTAAAAAAAACATATTTAGATATTGATTTTATTTTACTGAATTCATTAGATTTATGTAGGTTAATATCCGTATTTAAATCATAAATGTAACTTTCTCCATGTACATTTATGGATAATAGAACTTTCAATTAACGATCTAAGATAATGATTATAGCAAAATAAAATTAATATCTCAATTTTTTACTTGATGTGGTTTGAGATGTTATTGCTTATTTGCATCCAAATTACATGTCACGGTGAAATGTGACAAGGACTCAAAACAGATAGCTTCGTGACATTAGGTCGTGACATTTGACAGCCGGCCACACTTGAGTTTGTCACGGATGTTTATCATATAACGAAACGTCACAAATGGAGACGCACTTTAAAGTTCTTTTAGAACAGAGGTTATCAGACTTTTTTCTCATAGACCACTTTCAATATTTAGCTAATTCCGGAGGACCCCCTGTGGCGCTTTGCAAAACTCGACACGTACTGAATATGGAATATGCAAGATTTTACAAGTAACAGTCGCTGAGCTTCTTAAAATATTATCTGCCTACATTGATAGGTGAAGTCAAGCCAACATTTTAGTTCTTCACTATCAAAAATAAGATACATTTTCGTGGTCCCCCGCTTACGAATTGTGAATCCCCATTTTTTATCACGCCAACGTAGACCCCCGTCGAGTCTATCGTGGATCCCTGGGAGTCCACATGAACCACTTTGGTGAAGGCTTTAGAAACTACATCTCATCAAAGCCATCATATGTGTATTATAAAATATTCCTCCATAGCAACAAATAAACTTAATTCTGAACAATATACCAGAATAACACTTCATCGCATAAAAACAGTTCGTGCGTGTCTTAATGCTTTTTGTCGCTTGTAACTCATTATACGGCAAGTAAAACACTTAGCTCGAGTGTGTTTGCGCCTTTGAAATTACTACAGGCTAGGGCTTGTGGCGCATTCCTAGTTCTCAAGTTTCACCTTTAAGTTCCTGATAACCTTACGAGGAGCACGTTTGATGTGAAATGTTAAACACCTTATTAATCCTGATAGTTTGTGATCGTGTATCGATTAAAATTATTACTGTTTTTGCAATCAGTATTAAATCACTATTATTATACATCTTTTCATATGGTGCTGCCACACCGGTGTTAGAAAATGTTATATAACATTTTATAACACCGGTGTGGCAGCACCATTTAGTAAACATTTCTTAACAAATTGTTACATTTTGTAACATTTGTTAACATTTTTTAACCGCGGGCGGCGGTACTTTTGAGAGCGGCGCCGTCAAAGAAGCCGTCAAAGAGAAGGGCCGATGTCATGTTTTCAAATGTTAGAAAATGTTAAAAAATGTGATAAAATGTTTGATTTAATGTTAGAAAATGTTTGTAAACATTTTATAACATCGGTGTGGCAGCACCAATATAGTATAATTACTTGTGCTGTCTAACTGATTCATCAACGCAGAGCCTAAAACGATAGGGTTACAAACTTGTTTTTTTTTTGCCTTTTTTGTTGTAAGAACCCACGGGAAATTTCAGCCCTGGCGGTAAAATAAGGAATGAACGGTTGTATTTAACTATTTGCAACATTGTATTCAGCGGGGCCCCGAGCAGAAACTAGTATAAACATAAGCTCACGCCTTTAACCTCATAGGGCTCGGCAGAGGTGCAATCAGTGCTACGCCACGTTTCGCGCGGGCTTATTGCCGTCCGATGATGTGTTGGGGGGCGAGCCTATTGTCATAACGGGCACTTAATGTGTGGAGATTTGGGATTGGGATTACTAGAGCTTGTGTATGTATATTTTCTATTTGTAAACCAAAGCAAAACTCAGTTAATAGTTCCAAACAAGCTTCACTTCCTTTCCGCATTCTGTAAGAGCCATGCCTTTCTGTACCTTTGTATGATAGTGTACATTATTGCATGCCACGAGACGTCCACTGCTAAACATAGGCCTCCCCTAAAGATTTCCAGACCGACCAGTTGGAAGCAGCCTGCATCCAGCGACTTCCTGCGATCTTAATCAGGTCGTCTGTCCACCTTGTAGGTGGTCGTCCAACGCTGCGCTTGCCAGTACGTGGCCTCCATACATACATACGTACGTGTACAGTATTACCTCACTAAAATTTAACTTAGAAGTTGTTTTAAATATTTGTTAGCCAGTATGGGTAAAATCAATATTTCATTTAATTAGGTCAGTAATCATTTATATTTATTTAGTGTTGTCTAGTTGTTGGCAGAAATGCACTATGTGCTTTTTATTCATATCGCGAAATAGTACCTAATTATTTTTCATCCAAGCATGACAAAGCGACTGCTCTGCACATGATGTTAAGCGAAGTGCAGTCCAAAAAAACTAGCATTATTTGGTGGTCACCAGAATCATGTAGATATATATAAATGCTTCTTCACACTCTCAAGAAGAAAGAAGCAAATCGAGGAGCCTGTGACCGGCGGATGACACATCCAATCCCTTAATTATCCCTTTCCTTTAAGGTGGCCTTCGCGACCATGCTTCTTCTGGTATTGTGAGCATTCATGCGTGATGGAGACGACTTATCATCATCATGTGACGCGAGCAAATCGTTTGCCAGCTTATGCTAAAAAAAAACAATATATTACGAGTTATGAGTCTAAATTTGACTTTTATCTAAGATTGATGCCGGGGATTTTAACGGATATAATAATAATAAAAAAATAACTGCCACAGAAAGTGCACTACCGTTTCTATGTATCAGACATCGCGTGAAAACAACATCCATTGAAGATTAAACCGAGTTTGCATGTAACGCAACCCACTTTTACTCTCCGTTGTATCTTGCATTCATGACATGACAATAGGTCGTGAAACCGTACCTTTAAGTAGAGCATTGCAAGAATTTTACCTCAAAGAACGTAACACACTGGTGTTTTATTTCAACAGCCGTTGAGAATCTAAAAGTACAAAGAGGCTAAATAGCAAGTAAACGCATGTGCATATTTTTTTTTTTTTTTACTAGTTCTGTAATATATACGTCCCACTGCTGGGCACGGGCCTCCTCTACTGAATGAGAGGGATTTGGCCTTAGTCCACCACGCTGGCCTAATGCGGGTTGGCAGACTTCACATACCTTCGAAAAACCTTATCGAGTTCTCAGGTACGCAGGTTTCCTCACGATGTTTCCTTCACCGTTAAAGCGAGCGATAATTAACAATTAATATACACGTAACTTAGAAAAGTCAGTGGTGTATGTTCTTGGGGCTGGTTTAGAACCTGCGACTTGCTGAGCTATTGCTGCTAGCTTAAAAATAAGCTAAATTAAAAATAATTGTTAAAAATGTATGTTATTTGAATAAATGTAATGTGAAAGTACCTTGACATTAAGAACACATGAATCTCTACTAGAGCTTGAGGAAGCATTAAAAGATCTTAACTGGGATATTCTAGGATTAAGTGAAGTGCGAAGGGCTGGTGAAACAATAGAAGAACATACAGGCTATATAATGTATACCAAAGGAGAACCTGGGGGACAGAAAGGAGTCGGATTTATGGTAAAATCACAACTAAGAAAAACCATACTCAACTTCATCGGCATCAATGACCGAATCGCAATTTTAATTATTAAACTACCCAGTCATCATAGAACATGGACAATAATACAAGTCTACGCACCAACTGAGCAAGCTGACATTACAGAACACACTACTTTCTACAACAACTTATCCCAAATCACACATCAATATTCAAAAAACATAATTATACTTATGGGGCACTTTAATGCCCAAGTAGGGACCAAGCAAAACAAAGACGAATTTGCGCTGGGTAACTTTGGCCATGGTAAAAGAAGCGCAAATGGACAAAGGCTCATAAACTTATTAATGGAGCATAAATTAACCCTCCTAAATAGCATGTATAAGAAAAACAAGAACAACAAGTGGACCTGGTTTTCTCCAAATGGCAAACACAAGAACGAAATAGATTACATTATAAGTAGCCACCCAAGACTATTCACCGACACCTCAGTTATATCAAAGCTAAATTTTAATACCAACCATCGCATGGTAAGAGCATCCCTTAAACTAACACCAACTAAAAGGTCTAGAAAGAATATCACACCATCCAGTATGACCCATTATCCGGAAAACAATAAAATAATAGCCCGTTCCCTAACGATACTCAACAAAGAACTACTGAAGTGAGATAAAAAGTATTTTAAGGCCAGCTACACGAAATTGCAGAACCAACTTACAAACTTCAACAAAAGCAAACCATCAAAATATAAGTACATATTAAGTGAAGAAACACTACAGTTAATTCAGGAGAGAAAACAACTATTTGATAGCAAAATGAAGAAAATGAATATTCAACTTATCACCAAACTAAGTAAAAAAATCAGGGAAGGTATCAGGAAAGATAGAAAAACAACAAGACTACAAAAATTAGAAAAACATATTTTAACCACTGGAGGAACAAGAAAAGCTCTAAAAGAACTACGAGAATCAAATTCATGGATACCAAGCTTGAAATATGACCACTGCAGTATAACAAACCGGAAAGACATAAACAAAGTAGCTACAAACTTCTATCAGAATCAATATTCCAACCAAGACAATACCAATCAAAGAAACTATGGAACCATTAGACCTAACTTATGTTTCTCAGACCCAGAACCTGAAATCTTACACAACGAAGTCAGGAAAGCAATACTAAGCCAAAAACTAGAAAAAACACCTGGACCAGATAAAATTACAAATGAGTCACTAAAAGGTACATTAGATGAACTGACTCCTGCTCTTACTCAAATCTTCAATAACATTATGTTATCAGGACATATACCAGAACAGTGGGAAACATCTCATATAATTCTTATATACAAAATAGGTCCAAAAGAAGACATAGGTAATTATAGACCGATAAGTTTGATGTCCAACATATATAAAGTTTTTTCTAAGATCATCCTAGACCGTATAAGCACCAAATTAGACGAAAACCAACCAATAGAACAGGCCGGCTTTAGAAAACACTTTGCTACCATAGACCATATACATACTGTTAAACAAATTATAGAAAAATACAAAGAATATAACAAACACTTATACATGGCCTTCATAGACTATACCAAGGCCTTTGACAGTATAAGCCACAAAGCTATTTGGGAAAGTCTAGAAACCCAAGGAATCCCTATACAATACTTAAACATAATCAAAACTATATATTCAAACAACAAAGCAAGAATACAACTGGAAGGTTTGGGAGAGACTTTCAACATTAAGAGAGGGGTTAGACAGGGAGACCCACTGTCCCCCAAACTTTTTTCAGCAATTCTAGAGAATATTTTCCGAAAGATGGAATGGGACCAGGATGGTTTAAACATAGACGAACGAAGACTCAACCACCTAAGATTTGCGGACGACATAGTACTTTTCGAAGAAAACCCTAAAAAACTAGAGAAAATGATCCAAGACCTAAACAGAGAAAGTGAGAAGATTGGGCTTTCCATGAATATCACCAAAACAAAATTATTAACAAATTCAGACAAAGAAGAAATTACAATAAATAACCAACCGCTTGAATACATAGAAGAGTACATATACTTGGGGCAGATCATCTCCTACAATGACCAAACAGACAAAGAAATCAAAAAACGAATAGCAAACGGATGGAAAAAATACTGGTCACTTAAAGAAATAATGAAGGCCACCGATCTCAGTATGGGCACAAAACGGAGAGTCTACAATACCTGCATTCTACCCTGCATTACATATGGCTGCGAAACATGGTCTCTCTCAAAACATCACAGAGCCATGCTGCAAGGATGCCAAAGAGCGATGGAGAGAAGCATGACAGGTATCAAAAAACAAGAAAGAAAACTAAACACCTTTATAAGAGCCAAAACGAAAGTTACAGATGTACTTACTAAGATAGACCAACTGAAATGGAGATGGACAGGCCATATGCTAAGGAGCACTCAGGAAAAGTGGAGTAAAATTGTAACAGATTGGTACCCTAGAGATGGGAAAAGGAAAAGGGGAAGGCAACCCAAGAGATGGGAGGACGAGTTAAAACTAACAGCAGGCCCATTTTGGAGAAGGGTAGCCAGAGACAGAACTCAATGGAAATTGTTGGAGGAGGCCTTTGCCAAAAGGCACACTGAACTTAGAGATATCCTCTAAACAGGAGAAACATATTTTCCACAACGATTTAAGTTCAGGATAAAGGGCTTATTGATTGATTGATTGAATGTGAAAGTGTCCTTTTTTCGCGTAACTGTAAGGCTGCAAATTGTTTAATTATGCCATAAATATGTCCATATATTAAGGTTATCAGTTGGAATCTACGACGCTGGTTTATTTAATATTGAGGTATGTGGTTTTATTTATGTTTCGGAACCAATACTTAATATTTATGAGTGGTAGAGCCACGCTATAGACAGTTTTGTCTACAGCATGAATGGGCTGGCTTGAACGGGTCGTTACCACTGTCTCACAGTAGTGGCTTGATGCTGCGTTTCGTACGGTGAGTGAGATATCCGGAAGCCCAAATCCCCTTCCCTTTCCAATCCCTAATTATCCCTTTCCTTTAAGGTCGGCAACGCGCCCATGATTCTTCTGGTGGTGGGCGTACACGGGCGGTGGAGATCACTTACCATCAGGTGACCCACTTGCTCGTTTGCCGGTCTAACCATGCTATAAAAAAATTGTTTATAGAAATCATTTTTAAGCAGATACCACCGAGCTGATTACTCGGTGAAAATATTTACTCTACATAAGAGCTGTGAATACTTTATGCTCGGTTTCATAAGTTTAACACGTTCACTGCGTTACGGGAAGTATTTGGTTGTAATTGAGTTCTGCTCTGTGCGGCAGCTAGAATCCTAGTTTTCCACTCCGTGCGGGGGTGATTTTTTCAAGTATTCGAACAAGCAAAAATGGCCTTTCCATGTCTCTGTGGACGGTTCAGGTCAGGACTACGTACGGGAAAATAGACGTCGTATCGCATATCAGGCATTCTTGATACGGGAAGTATGTGACTCGTACAGCACTGGAAGTAAGTTTTAATCTAGCGCCGCCGCAGTGAACGTGTTAAGAATTCTAAATACTTCGTGATATTAGTGATTGTATTTTATAAAATCCTAGACGTTTACTATAAAGTGACACGAAATTGCGACGATATTTCTTATCAGATAAATAATTTAGATTTATTTTTTATTACATAATTGTGTGCTATGCGTATTTGCTACTAAGATTGTACAAGGGGCTTATAGTACACCGTGCGCTATTTAAATGTATAAAAATGAGTAAATAATTTTATTGCTGTACGTGCGAAGTATAAATTTTATTTAAGAATTACCCACTTTATCGGCCGCCAGGACCTATGCGACTGTTGTGTGCATTTATTTTCGAAAAACATAATTGTAATTCCTAACGGATTCCGCTTGCAACAAGCATACGTTGCATTGTTTAGTCTACGCAGGGTGCAAGAAAAAGAATACTTTGAAATGGTCACGTTCAAAACAAATTAAGAAACTAGTATTGGTTGAGGAATATATATTTTTATTATTCAGGGTCAAGCGCGTGCGCACGTACACCTGTAATCCCTGGAGGGGTATGCAGGGATTTCATAAGTACACCCACATTTCGCTAAGCTTATCCGTCCCATTATAGGATAGGGGCCTATCGCCATATCGAGCACAGTTCCAGACTCCAGGCTGATACTAAGCATTTCGTGATAGAAGAACCCAATATCACTTTTACCCGAGCCGGAGATTGAACCCGAAACCTCATCATAGCAGGCGTACCGCATGCTCAAAACAAATCCGCCACCGAGGCAGTAGAATTAAAACAAAAAATTAAATGCTGTGGGGTCTCAGAGTAGATTGCTCCGTGACATTAGATAGAAACATTTGACAACAGTCCGTACTTAAAACTATGACACACCGCACACATGATTGTCACAGTCACGCCACGAAATGTCACAAGTGGAGACGCACTTTAAGATTTCCCAAGCATAATCCATGTCACGATGTTTTAAATGATTTTATTAAATTGTTAGATGTCGTGTATAACTGAGGAATTCGCGTGGTGACTATGATCAACCCTGCCAAATTACAGATACTGAACTGGGACTATGAATTTTAAGTGGAAGTCATGTTTTTTTTATACTACTCCACTTGTAGACTACTACTGGATACAGTGATGTCAAGAGAGAGAGATTTTTGATCGTCAATCGTCGGTAGAATTATGCCGGCCTAAAGTTACTCTGAGTGGTAGAGCCATACTGTAGACAGTTTTGTCTACAGCATGAATGGGCCGGCTCGACCGGGTCGTTACCACTATCTCACAAAAATCAGACGTAAAGTAACGACTTGCTGCTGCTACGTTTCGTACGGTGATTGAGGTAACCGGAAGCCCAAATCCCCTCCCCTTCCCAATCCCTAATTATCCCTTTCCTTTAAGGTCGGTAACGAGTCCATGATCTTCTGGTGGTGGGCGTACATGGGCGGTGGAGATCACTTACCATCAGGTGAACCACTTGCTCGTATGCCGGCCTACTCTATAAAAAAAAAACAAAAGTAAGGATAGACACCGGCTGGCAAATAGTACAATAGAATAGAGTATTCTTTGACACCAAATAAAGTAACTTAAAAGTAAGGATCTATTTGTTTCGGGGTCTGTGTGTTGTGGGACCGCAAGTCCCACGATACAGATTAACCTATTGTGGGGTCAGGACTATGTGTTTAAATGTTGGGTGTATTTATTACCCGCGTGTTCGATCTAGTCTGGGTGTTGTGAGACCGAAAGTCTCTCGTAGTTCCTGATACACACGGCACAAGACTCGTATCTTACTGTGGGGTCAGGACTATGTGTGTGACTGTTGGGTGTATTTATTTGACTGACATTTATATGATACTGGCACTAATAGTCGGTATGCGAGTGCGTGTCTCCACACGGCGCGGCGCGGCGTCGTGTTGCGACTCGATATCTGGTCCGCACAGATTAATTACCAGATAGCATGCCGTTGTCTCTGGCACAATACCCTCCCGCTTATGTAATCACATGACATGCATTTCAGATACTGGTATACTTAGCGACCAGCCTTAATATAGTTGATTTAATGTTTAAGTTTCTGAAGAATATCAGAGTTAGGTTTTCAGGCGTAAGAGTAAAATGTTCTGTGATTAAATTAATAGACTACAATTGAGATGTATGATGTATATATAGAGTATGATAGTATTGTAATTATTCACTAATAATTATGATCTGATCTGTGGACGAATTCAGGCTGATGGATGGATGGAGGGAAGCAATTAATAATCCAAATGGAAATGGACAGGTTATATAGTAAATGGGCCAGATACGTTAGGGTGCGGTACCCTAAACAAATAATAATAAAAAACGGAAGACAGTTCGGAAGATAGAATGATAACCGTGAACTCTGAAAGGTTCTGGATGAACTGGAATTTGGAAAGCAAATCAATTTATAAGTACATATTTATTACATTAATAAATCCGCATTTAAAATGTATAAGCAATTGTTGTGTACATAGCAATAGATCTTGAAATAAAACTAATTCAAAGTTGTTAGTCCACCCCGTGACCATGAAAGCTTTCGAAACGTTAGTCAAAATTAATAAAAAAACGGCGATAAAATTAGTTTAAATTAGTTTTAAATATAAGAA
Organism: Amorpha juglandis; assembly: GCA_949126905.1. NCBI lineage: Eukaryota > Metazoa > Arthropoda > Insecta > Lepidoptera > Sphingidae > Amorpha > Amorpha juglandis. The sequence continues at coordinate 21,020,621 of OX421365.1, forward strand.
ACCATTAGATAGATAGATCACCAATAAATCTTTGATTTTAACCACTGAATTGATAAAGTCCACATCACTAATGTACGGAATTGATTTTATTTAGACAATAATCATTGACACATTTGCTTTAGAAGTGAGAACATTGAACCAATTGTATTTTATTGTTTGTAATGTAGGTAACGCACCGATGATTTATTTGCTAATGCAGTTTATCAATTTGCTATAATGGAACTTTCTGTGTCAATGCTTATTTTATTTACGCTTGCTACTTCGTAAGTAGTGGTCACTGTACTCAATATTGATAATTTTAATTAAATATATATTGAACATATCACTATTTTGACGGAACTTAATGTGAATTACAAACAATATATGGATGCACATATGCAATAACATTTCAACCCACATCAAGTAAAAATTGAGATATTAATTTTGATTTACTAAATTCATTAACTTAATTAATTAATTTAAAGTTCTATTTGAATAATCGTAGATGGGGAATGTTTCATTTATAAAATATGGACTTTTATCTACTTAAATGTTAATAAATTTAGCAAGATAAATCCATATTTCAATGTTATTTGATGTGGATTGAAATGTTATTGCGTATTTGCATCCATTTATCGTCTTGCTCTCAGTATACACCGGACTTTGTTCGCGTTGTGAAATGACCTCACGACATTCATGTCATTCAGTACATCGTTTAAGTTGTTGTCATCAATATACTTCAAAATATATTTGTTATGCTAAGTTGGGGTTAATAGCTTTATCGTTGTTGTCTGGTCCAATATGCAAAGTATAATTATTCGTATGATTTAATTCGTGAGAACTTTCGAGCTATGACATCATGTTGAGAGAAACTTATGTTTAAACTGTATCGTCATAATTATTTTACCCGCGATTATAGTTATGTTTATTATGTTTTTTCCTTAAATGTGGGTTAGAATGCACTACGTCGAGAACGCTTTGAGCTTGTGCTGTTATAATAAGGGTAACGAATTTGAAACTAAAACTGGATGCAAATACGCAATAACAATTACTGGGCATTATGAGACTTAACATCTTATGTCTCAGGGTGACGGGCGCAGTACTTTGTAATTCAACGTTCTGTGTGGTGTTGCTTTTGTTTATGGGCCGAAAAGGGCTCGCATCAGCAGCAGTACCTACCCCTCCTATCTTTGGGTTGTTGTCTGGTGGATGGGTCAGGTGTAGTCCCCCATCCATGGACATCCTCAATACCAGAGTAATCATAGATGCATTGTTGACCTTAAAGGAATGGAATAACTGAGGAATCGGGAAGGTGTATTTGGGCCTCCAGATATATCACTTACCGTACGTCACGCAGCAGCAAGTCGCTACTTTACATCGGTTTTCTGTGCAACAGTAAATAAATAAATACACCCAACAGTCACATACATAGTCCTGACCCCACAGTAAGATACGAGTCTTGTGTCGTGGGTATCAGGAACTACGAGAGACTTTCTGTCTCACAACACCCAGACCCCGAAACAAATCAATGTGGATCACACAAACATTTGTCTCGGTGCGGGGATCGAACCCGCGGCCTCTCGCTTCACAGCCGGCTACTCGCCCACTGCGCCACGGAGGCTGTCTAATGTTTGATGTTATGACAGTGTTAACGACTCGGTCGGGTCGGCTCATTCTTGATGTAGACAAAATTGTATACGGCGTGGTTCTGTTGCGATTGGGATGGCTGAACAATCGTACTAAAACGTATTTTCAATCTTATTATTGTACCTACTACAATATATACTTTTTTACCTTCGTATATTTCAAGGCTAGATTTATTATCTAATAGTTGTTTTACTGAAATGGATTTTAGGCGCTTAATATCACTGTTACATCCAACATGACCTTAGTACCAACCTAATTCATTTTGATATAATGCGTTTCAAAATAGACAGACAGGTTATTAAGTTATACTATGACGTCATGATAGTCTATTTTGACATTCTAAGCCACACTTAATCGAAACGAAAAGATCTTTGATTTATCCTTCACCCGTACATAGTTGAAATAATAGGTAACTGATAAATCAAGGTAAATTAAAACGCTAACGTTTCGTACTTTCAAATCTGCAGATCAAAACGTTTTGGTATCAGTATAAATAAAACCAATAAGAACTTTCAATTGCAAAGTGCTGGCTCTGCGGTCGCCATCCCGAGACGTAAGATGTCTCATAATGTCCAGTAATTTGTAATCTGTGGCGCAGCTTGTGGAGACTCGTATCTTACTGTGGGGTCAGGACTATATGTATACCTATTTGATTGTTGGGTGTATTTATTAATTTATTATTAATTTCACTGGCTTTAATGGCCTTTATACACAATAGTGGTTACATACTGCAGCTCGGTGGAAGAAATAGATAAAGCGGTGATACCAAATTAGACCAATTCTCAAATTCATTTTAGTCCATTGAAATGTTACATTTTTTAGGCCTCACCTTGCGTTTCTTAGAGGAGTCAATTTTATTTTTTTGATGTGTAGGGCGGGTAAGTGTAAAGCTAAAATCAAGTTTGTGGGGTCGCCACCCTTGTCCCACGGCCGCCATCTTGAAAATAGGGGTTGAAACGGTTTTTACGATATATCTCTTAAACTATTTATCTGATAAAAAAAATTTGTTAACGTTTTTTGTTGCTAATTAAATTCTCTATAACTTTGGTCCAGTAACTTTTTGTCGTAAAACTATAAATAAAAAAGTTATAAGTGAAAATGTAATAAAGAAAAAAATAAAGATGATAATTCTCTTGACAGCCTAAGATACAAACAATTCGCCAAGGCAGTGACAAAAAGTACTTCCTCCAACACAAGACACAGAACACAGTTCTCCAGAACAATGGAAGCACACTGCGGAACATTTTAGCCCTGCTTTTCGACATCCACACATCGCTCCACAGTTTCCTTTGCATTTACAAAAGATCAATTTAAGAAGCTCAGGGGGTGCTGGAGGTTTAGAGCTCTGCACTGGCATCAATAATTTTCCACATTTTTTCCAGCCCCAGTCTTCAGGATCATTATTATTACCAAGCCACGACTGGACCTGATGGTAGACTCGGAAAGTATGAAAGCGAGCTGTGTCTTGTGTTGGAGGAAGTGAAGATAAATTAAATGTACTTTTTGTCACTGCCTTGGCGAATTGTTTGTATCTTAGGCTGTCAAGAGAATTATCATCTTTATTTTTTTCTTTATTACATTTTCACTTATAACTTTTTTATTTATAGTTTTACGACAAAAAGTTACTGAACCAAAGTTATAGAGAATTTAATTAGCAACAAAAAACGTTAACAAATTTTTTTTCTCAGATAAATAGTTTAAGAGATATATCGTAAAAACCGTTTCAACCCCTATTTTCAAGATGGCGGCCGTGGGACAAGGGTGGCGACCCCACAAACTTGATTTTAGCTTTACACTTACCCCCCCTACACATCAAAAAAATAAAATTGACTCCTCTAAGAAACGCAACCCCAAATGTAACTTTTCAATGGACTATTACTGACTATATTATGCACATGATTGACATATATTTGACAAATAGAAAAGCAGTAAATATATTTTTAAAACTTATATACGATACTATTGCCAAACATTACTGTGATAAAATATGACATACAAAAAATCAAAACCAACTTTAAACTCGAATTTCGGCGCGTTTCGGTTTTCCTTTAAGAAATTTCCTACTTACACTGTTACGGGTCTTAAACAAATTTATTTGTGACAGCCCTCAGAGTAAACCCTGTCGAATACAAAATATAATCATCAAAATCGCAGAGTTGTTGCGTAACGTACTAACAAACAAAACACTGGCGAATAATAAACCACCCTCCTTCATCCACCACTCCTCCTTTTTGAAGTCGGTTGCACATTAGACCTAACAGTCGCCGTGATGCAGTGGCTGTGATATAACCGTTTTATCGCTTGTAGATCGTATCACACATGTATTGAGTTTCGTTCGCACTTCCTCCGCTTGCCACCGACGCAACTGCCAGTTCCCATACACTGTTATGTAAAATGATGTAAACGTTGCCATTTATTACGTTACAGGTGTTCACAATTACCCAATTGAAGCGTCTAATGAGGATGAAATACTCAAACATTATGAAATTTCGAGCGATGTATTTAGAGAGCGAAGTTTACTAGGTGGTAGGTCGTATGCGAGAGGCCGTCTGGGTTGGTACCACCGCTTTGTCTATTTCTGCCGCCAAACAATAGTGTGTAAGCACTATTGTAGTTTCGTTTGAAGGACATTGAAGCCAGTGAAATTACTGTCCATTATGAGACTTAACATGTTATGTCTCGGGGTGACGAGCGCAGTTCAGTGGCATCCATTTGGATTAGGATAGCAGGGCTCTCATTAAGGCCCAGGACCTTTGAGATAGAAAAATTCATTCAGGAAAATAAATACCTAATCCTATAAGTAATGTTAGACGCATTCGAAGGACCAAAGTCCATCTCACATCTATGATTGGTATCAACATAATGAAGTCATAAAAGAAACAAACAGTAAAGTCCTTGAGTCCATTATAACTTTAACCTAACATCTCCATAAAGGTCTGTCACAACCATAAACGTATATTTGATCAAATATTTGTTTTATCACTATTTCTACATCTGTAGGTGGCACTGCAAATATTTGCCAAATATGGCTTACACTTGCTGTGTATACTTTTTTTTTTTGTGTTGCTCTTGCTGTAAGCCTGGCGAGAGTCGGCTGTATACAGCTTCACCGGACTTTCGGGTGAGCGCTTTAGGCGCTCTCAACCCTTGACTAGGTGACCACGCTGAGGGCACCCCCTTTCACCGGGAGAGGGCAGAGACATCTGCGATTATTGGTTTATCATCATCAGCTCGCGGGCCGGTACTAGGGTCAGGGGGGTTTCGGGGAACGCGGCGCGGTCCTCGGCGGCGAGGACGATATGTCGGTTTTGTGCAGTGTATTTTCATGAATTCCTCTCTGCTTCGGATGGCCAGAGTGGTCGCATCGTCCGGGTCAGTGAGGACGCTACGCGGACGTCTCCACTTTGCACGGTAAAAGGGAGTATATATTGAGGCTCGACGGACGAGCGGTGCTGTGTAAACGTTTTTGGAACACAATTATGGTCGAATAACTTTCGCAATTAATTAGCGTTTTGTTTATTGAAGTGGAACTTCTTTAGCACCGTTGTGATTTGAAAATTCGACGAAACGAAAAAGCGACAGTAAAAAGAGACACACATATTCATAAATAGGATTTAGCCTGCGAGATAATGAGATAGATTACAAGTATGCTATCACGTGTCTTTTCGCCTGCGTACAACGAAGCCTTCGGAAAATGTGTCATAAATAACGTGTTTTATTTTTTGCATTTGCGTATTAAAATGTGTCGATATCGCAATTAAATTCGAGGAAAATCACGCAGCACGATAAGGGTGTGATATAATTAAAGTTTATATTCCACTTCAGGCAACACGATTATTTTACTGATGAATAACACAAATTAATTTTATCGATATATTTTATGTTATTGAGATCAATTAACCTATCACGTTCGAACTATGAAATATTAATTCGTATCGAAACAATTAAAATCATTAATAGTTAATTTATAAAGATTGCGATAAATTTTTAGTAGATTAATAAGAAATATCTTTAAAAAAACGAATAATATCGCATTAATAGTTGTAAATTTTATTTAATATTCCATAATATGCCTACATAATGTAATTTAAAATAATCATTTCATATCTATGATCGTATTAATACCATGTATAAAAGTAAAAGTGAAACAATTAGATATGAATAAATTCGTTATTGGTCTATCATTGAATGTAATAAAAGTAATAAATAATGATTGATTGATTTAGATTACGTCAGAAATATTAGGGTGATGATTTTTAATAGTAAGTCATTTGATGGATTGTGTACTTTCGTTTGTAAGAGACCGTATAAATATAATAAACCTATAATAAATCCATCATATCCGTAAAGCTGAAATCTTAGTATGATTGTCTTGTTGTAAGGTACAGCAATGACCTTAATCATTTGAGCTCTGTTCGCACATTCTGCGAAGGTAACCGACGTTAAGGTATAGCGGTCGAGATTCATTTGAATTGTTTTATTATTTGTTATTTTAACCTTTTATACGAAAAATCATAAGAATTCTTTTTAGTTTAAGTTTCCTGTGGATCAATAAATCGATTCTTAAGTAAAATTACGTGTAATCAGGGATTGGGAAGGGGAGGGGATTTGGGCCTCTGGATATCTCACTCACCGTATGAAACGCAGCAGCAAACCGCTACTGTACGTCAGTTTTCTGTGAGACAGTGGTAACGACCCGGTCGAGCCGGCCCATTCATATCAAATCAAATCATTCATATCGTCGACAAAACAGTCTACAGCTTGGTTGTACCACATTTTAGTTTGTTTAGTAATTTCGGTAATAAGTGTCAAGACTATGTTTTAAAATGTTTTCAGTAATATTTGCAAGGATTTTTTAAAGGTTTTACTCGTAATAATTAAAAAGGAGTTAGTCATCTCTTGTTTTGTGAGTTCTATTTACTTAATACATTTAATTTTAAAATAGACTACGCTCTTTCTTTTGAAATAATTTAGGAAAGTAATGACTTATGTAACAAATCTTTGAATTTTATAGCTATTGTGCCCGACTACGCAGTAAATAATGAGAAATACAACATAATTGTGATTATTTTAGCAATTTTGGCAAACGATGCACTCTTCTATCGAATGGTATAATAAGGAAGAGCTTTATGCGTGTCATGTAACTGTGGTTCCGCATACAAATATTAAATCTATGAGAATATAAATTATTTGGAAATAACTATCCCTTTTACACATAAAAATATAACCAAAATAATATACTTTTTTATTCGACTACGGCAAAGTAACTGCGCTTCACCTGATGGCAAGTGTAGTGCAGTCCAAAAAAAAACTGCGACCATCGACAAACAATGAGTTTATCGGTGGTCACCAGAATCATGCCGGCCTAAATAAATGCTTCTTCACACTACGAAGGGGACAAAGCAAATCGAGGGGCCTGCGACGGTATAGGCGGATGACGGATGCAGGCACAGGCATATAAGGAGGTACTCCTATACTGTATATTAATAGAGAATACAATAGTCATTTGTTTTCGTAATTTCATAATGAATGCATTAATGAGACAGTTCATTCATAAAATAATTAAAGCCAAATTAATCAAATAAAAAGTTCGGCTGAAAGATAAATAAAAAATGTGCTAGACATAAAAAGTAAGAAGAGTTCTGAACGAAAAATATATCATCTCTGTCAATGGTAAAGTAAGATAATTTTATTATAAGTGGCACATTATAAAGTGCAGGGTTTTTTACCACGTGTACGGATCACTAAAAACTGTCCATCCGGCAGCGGAGTGTCCAATTTCTAACAATTACTGAACCATTATCGAATTATGTTTCTCTATGTAACAGCGGTCAGAAAAAGTTATCACTATAGATTTGATTTTTAATTGAAACAGAGCGGTGTTTTCTTTGATGATTTCTATATATAATATTGGTTTTGCTGGGAAATGGAAGTAGGTAAAGTTAATTTCAGTTCCTAAAACACATTTTTATAGCAGAGGCCGATAAACGAGCAGTTGGGTCATGTGATGGGATCTCTTCCTCTCATAAACATCCATAATAGAGGAATAAAGGATGCATTGCCAACCATAAAGAAACGGTTAATTAAGAGATTGGGGGGATTTGTGCCTGTAGATATCTCTATTTTATGAATAATATTTTTTTTGTTTGAAAATGTATTTTTTCCGCCGTGGCCCCAATTTCTATTAAATATAGTTGAGATTTGAGTTCGTGTGACAACAACGGAAAACAGCAAACGCTGATTTAAAAAATATTTTTTTAAGTATTTTATAATATAAAATTGTAGATTAGACGATTTCGAATTTAGAGTGTAAGTGGGCTGCCAACATCTTAGGCCCACAGCCAACACTAACAGCAGGTGCGAAATGGCGAAACTTGGTTCCCGTTGCGGGTTGTGGGATCAGACGGTGGGTCACGACACATTATACCAAATTCATCACCAAATCACGATGGATGCAGGCTGACTCGGGCATTAAGCTAGAAAAACGCCAGGAAGAAAGAAAGAAAGGTGATTTCTTAATTACATATTTGGTGCAGGAGACTTTAAGAAGCTTAAGGACTGTCGCATCTGTCTCTAATGGCAATAGTTATTCTACGGTTAAAGGTACTGAGGAGCTGACGCGGCGAATTGATTTCTTGTATCGGACACATATAGTGATTGTTTATTGACTTATTGCTTAGCGAAAGTATGTGGAATGTATCGCATAACGAGTCAGTTGAGAACCACAGAATGTTGTTGAGTAATTGTAGAATCTAATTGGGAGCACTTTTGATTTAGGTATAGGAATTAATGATTTTATGGGTTTACGTTTGAATTTGGATTAATTAGTCGTTCACAGAAAATCTACGTGAAGTAGCAGGTTGCTGTTGCGTTTCGTACGATGATTGAGATATCCGGAGGCCCAAAACCGCCTTTTCTTCTTAATCCTTCAATTATCCCTTTCCTTTAAGGTCGGCAACGTGTCCGTGATTCCTCTGATCCGTGATTCTCTGGTATTATGGGTGTTTATGGGTTGTGGAGATCACTTACCATCACATGACCAATCTGCTCGTTTGTCATCTCGTGCTATAAAAAAATCAGTCAATCAATTCCATCACTCAACGAAATCAATCACACTGTCTTTTCCTCACTCCCAATTATTATATTATCATTGTTCCGAACCTTTGTGAAGTGCAGCTAAAAATAGAACATTCTTGTACACTGATTAAAGAAGTGGGGTTAGGACAATATTATTAGGTGTTAATGACGAACTTTCTACCATCTTCACATCATAGCATAATAATATGAAGCCATGTTTATCTACGCTATTATTAAGTCCAAAAGGTAAAGTTTGATAGTTTGTGGATCTTATGATGAAAAGTAATATTTTGAAAAATAGCCAGTTCTTCCAAAAGCAGCTGGTTTAATCGAGATTCTTCTAACTTCATAACTTCATTGTCATATACGAGAAGTTTTTCTAACTGAAGCTAAGAGTTTTCAACGGTTAAGTTATAATAGCTCAGCGATAGTACGGACTGTCAAGATGAAAGCCGCAGGTTTGAAACCGGCCCCAAGAGCATGCACCTCTGAATTTTCTAAGTAAAGTGTGTATTCATTTTTAATTACCTATCGATTGCTTAACGGTGAAGGAGGCATCCTGAGGAGACCTGCATACAAGAGAAGTCATAAGAATTTCTAAGGTGTGTGAAGTCTGCCATTCCACATTAGGCCAGTGTGATGGTTTAAGGCCTAATCGCTCTCATTCAGTAGAAGAGACCCGTGTCCAACAGCGGGACATGTCTAATACAAGGCCAGTATTATGTTTTAATAATAAATAATTTGCAAAAGGCCACAGATGGATTATGTTTGCCTTAATATTAGCCAATTACTATTAAATAATATTTTAGCTATGTCAACTAAAAATGATCAATCATTTATGTCAGAAATCAGTAATTATGCTTTAGTTTACACAGGAAGAAAGATAATGATCATGATAAATGTATGTCATAACGCTGGGTTCAGCTTATTTATATAAACATCTGAACTATATCAGCCGAAGTTTGTTTTTTTTTATTGCATAGACCGGCAAACGAGCAAGTGGGTCACCTGATGGTAAGTGATCTCCATCGCCCATGTACGCCTACAATACTAGAAGAATCATAGGCGCGTTGCCGACCTTAAAGGGAAGGGATAATTAAGGGATTGGGAAAGGGAGGGGGTTTTGGGCCTCCGGATATCTCACTCAACATACGATGCCGTTCTCGCTAAGCCGCTACTTTAGGTCGGTTTTCTGTGAGACAGTGGTAACGGCAGAGCCGGCCCATTCGTGCTGTCGACAAAACTGTCTAAAATATGGCTCTACCACTCACAAAGATGTGGTCATATTTAAGCAACATATAGAGACAATCCCACTCACACACCCGCCCTGTAATCTCTCTCCTCCTCTGCACCACGATCAGTAGTGGCACGCATTTTTTTGCCACCGAGCAGTGAAGTTCGGCGAGTCTTTGGGAATGCCTAAATGTCTTTGTCCCGCAACAAAATTAATCGAATAAAAGGTTAGAGATACAAGTAATTCACCGTCCGTAGTTGCATTTCATTGCTAGGACATAAATAAAGCACTGTTTTATCGATTGAGCATCATATCGATATTGACTTGCCACTGTGAACAACACTAAATGACAAACAGCTGAACTATATCAGCCGATGTGTTATAAGCTAAGTATGCTGCCACTGGAGCAATCAGACGTGCGACTGTAGCCAAGTGCATTAAACAACTTACATTATCACCGACCATATCAAGTGGTACAGGATAAGATAAAATCAACACAGTATCAGATACACGCGTCTTGTTGATTGCATCCGTGAAAGTCAATGTATCGCTGTGTTTGAAATTTTGTCATACAAACAGACAGTGGATACCTCCCACGACTGCTTGCTGGATGTTTATAACTTTGTATGACTAGTTAGGAACTTTATTTTAAATAAATTTGTATATAAAGTTTGCCTGGAAGAAATTGGCGTTAGCGATAATGCTGCCAATTGTACTTCTAATAATTTTTTTTAGATGTCTGTTGTGTATTTTAAATATTTTTTGTATAATATTTTATGTACAATAAAGTTATAAATAAATACAAATATGAATGATTTGAAAAATCATCAGATGTAAGTAGGTTAAATTCCGTATTTTATTTTTAAATAATAAATGAAACAATCTCCATGTAAGATTATGCAAAATAGAATTCAAAGTTATTGATTTAGGTTAATGAATTTAGCAAAATAAAATAAATATCTCAATTTTTACTTGTTGTGGGTATATTTTTGATTATCTACGTCCATTTAAGGTGTTGCAAATTGTTTTTTTACTTTAGAAGTTCAGTTTTTAGCTTATTAGACGTCACCAACAAAAAAAACGAATCCTCAATCAAAATAATCATCATGATCGAATACAAAAACGCGATCTATTACTTTTACAACTGTCTGAACAAAAAAAATATTTAATAAATAAAATTGATTGTAGCGGTTGTCGCCGCGCTACATTTTTGGTCCGGCGAAATCTACAACTCGGTATTTTTTTTAAAGGGGAAAATCTTCAAGGACATTGGCGTGGGGCACAGTCTTAACATGACCTGATACTGCATATGGCTAAACCATGTAGATAGATTATAATAGCAATTTATCGAGCGCTTGTCATAAACAAATGCTATTGAGCATGCCACTAATAGGTCGTTACGATACACCGTTCGTGGCATTTGTCAACATTCGAGATTACCTATATATTGGTGATTGATTACGTTTCTATAATAGCGATTGTGTAATTGCTATCATAATAGAATTTAAAAGTTATTGCGTAAACGTAGATACCATACAGGTAATTTGTTATTTTATTTTTTTGACGGTAATACTGATTAACAGCACTGGTAAGATAGGTAGTGTAAACACACTAATGTTGGTAAAATATTAGCACCGATTCGCGTGTGTTTGGGATTTCATTCTTAATTTTATTGTCCATAGCGCAGAGGGCGAGTAGCCGGCTTCAAAGCGAGAGGCCGTGGGTTCCATTCCCGTACCAAGACCAAATGTTTGTGTGATTCACTAATATTGGTTTCGGGTCTGGGTGTAGTGGGATCGCAAGTCCCTCGTATTTCCTGATACCCACAAGGCAGCTTTAACCTAGTGTGGAGTCAGGACTATGTGTGTGACTGTTGGCTGTATTAATTAATTAATTAATCGTTAAGAAATTCTTGGGTAATTCGAGAAAATGTTCTTGTGTTTGTCGCGAAGGAGGAATGCAAAGTTAATCACGGTTTCGAAACTCAAACATCCGATTTCTTGAACAGTTCGAAAGAATATTCAATTTGTTGAAAACATTGAAATTTGATATTCATTATTAAACAGGAAATATATTCTATTGATCGGAAATAGTATTCCTAAACAAGAATGTAGGTTAGCTTATAAATTCGAGATCTAAGATTTTAAAAAGTCATGCAGCTAAACGTTTAATAAATCTGTATTACCTATACATTTTTTTTTTGATTATCTGCGATATTTAATTAATAGACTATAACATATTAGTTGCGATCAATGCTGTTCGATTTAGAAAATAATGTATGGTAATATTAATTATTTCAATAAGAAAAACATCTTTAGTTAATTCTATAATGGCTGAATAATGGGTACCTACACTACAATAATACGACAAACTTTATTCCGACAGTCATAAATACGAATGTCAAAATACCGATTTTCATAATTCCGAATGGTTTAAAATTCCGCATATAACAACTCCGAAGTATCATTTATCCTATTTTTATAATTCCAAAATTTCAAAATTCCTAACGTATAGATATAATTACGATTTTCAAAATACCGAGTTTCAATAGATCGAATAACAAAAAGTCCGAATTAATGATAATTCGAAACATCAAAAATACGAATTCCGATTATTAAAATACCTATGAATTAAAATTCCGAAATAAAAATGCCTTGTAAAACTGAATAGAAAGACAAATCAACACATAACTGCTTGTCAAAGAGAAGTATAATAGTATGAGGAGGTAGAATTAGAAAACTAATGTCAAATGCGTTATAAAAATATTTTCTTTCCAATAAAAATATTTTTTCGCTGGTCACAATTCTAACCTAACCCAAATGATTCACCAACAATAGAGAAGATCTGGCGCTTTAATGGTCACAGTTCTAACCTAACCTAACCCAAATGTATGTAATGATTATACTAACTGAATGAAAATCTTAATTTTAGCAATTTATTCGGAATATTGAAAATCGGAATGTCGTTTTTCGGACCGAGAACCCATCGAGCATTTGACTCTTCGAACATATAAAAATCGGAAAACAAACAGATTGTATTTACGACTTTCGGTAAAATAATTTTCGTAAATTTGAATAATAGACATTATAATTTTTAGATATTATGAAATTCAGACTTTTGAACATCGGAATATCGAAATTCGGAATAAAATATTTCGGAGTATTTGGGTGTTCCCCTGGTACACTACAATAATACGACAAACTTTATTCCGACAGTCACAAATACGACTTTCAAAATGCCGATTTTCATAATTCCGAATGGTTTAAAATTCCGAATATAACAACTCCGATGTATCATTTATCCTATTTTTATAATCCCAAAATTTCAATATTCCTAACATATATAATTACGATTCTCAAAATACCGAGTTTCTATAGATCGAATAACAAAAATTCCGAATTAATGATAATTCGAAACATCAAAAATACGAATTCCGATTATTAAAACACCTATTAATTAAAATTCCGAAATTAAAAACGCCCTGTAAAATGAATAGCAAGACAAATAAACACATAATTGCTTGTCAAAGAGAAGTATATTGGTATGAGGAGAATTAAAAAAACTAATGTAATGTAAATGCGTTTTAAAAATATTTTTTTCCAATAAAAATATTTTGTTTCTCTGGTCACAATTCTAACCTAACTCAAATGATTCACCAACAATAGAGATGATCTGGCGCTCGGCGGCCGCTCCCGCGGCACGCTCGCTTCGCTCGCTAGCCTTCGCGCTTTAATGGTCACAGTTCTAACCTAACCTAACCCAAATGTATGTAATGATTATACTAACTGAATCAAAATCCTAATTTTAGCAATTTATTCGGAATATTGAAAATCGGAATGTCGTTTTTCGGACCGAGAACCCATCGAGCATTTGACTCTTCGAACATATAAAAATCGGAAAACAAATAATCGTATTTACAACTTTCGGTAAAATAATTTTCGTAAATTTGAATAATAGACATTATAATTTTTAGGTATTATAAAATTCGGACTTTTGAACATCGGAACATCGAAATTCGGAATAAAATATTTCGGAGTATTTGGGTGTTCCCATGTTAAATACATTGCAGTCCAAATGTATTGTCGACCCTCAAATGTAATTGATTTATTATATTATTATTTGCACTTAGTATTAAACAATTTCACAATTATAGATTTCAAATTGGCTTGGAAACTTTAGGAACTGCTGTGCATATATTTTACGGAAATATTATGTATAATTTTTCCTAATCATCATCATCAGCCACAGGACGTACACTGCTGAACACAGGCCTCCCCCAAAGATTTCCAGACCGACCCGTTGGAAGCGGCCTACATACAGCGACTTCTTGCGACTTTTATCAGGTCGTATTTTTCCTAATACCAATGAATAAATTCATGTCATTGTAGTACAAATAAGCGGAACTTCTTAAATCCAGTAACCGGGTTAAAAAAACAAAAGATTGTGAAAATCAAACGTATTTGTCAACGCACCATTCATATGCTATTTTTTTCACTCGTATACCAGTTATAAGTCGAACTATCATGCAGTAAAAAAGAAATATAAATGGAAGATCATATTCCGCTGGCCAAGTGTTACGTTACTTGACAAGGTGACAACGTTTGTCCAACAGGTGATATGTTGTTGTGTAAATTGAGTTTTAGCCGTTAAGTAAAACGCCTATTAATTTTACTGCAGGGCTTTCGCTTCAAGTTATCGGTTTAGCAATTTGTCGTATTATTTTAAAATCAAATGAAGAAGCATCGGTTCCAACGTCGAAATTAAAAACGCAATTGCTATCAAATATGGAATAAGTTGTTACATAGTGAAAGAGATCAATAAATGAATGACTACTACCAAAGCTCCGCAATTGTGAAAAAAGTTATTTGTAAACATCAAGATAATTATTAGGATTTTTGTAATAAAATGTAACCGGGATTACATACATACACACGAAATTTTAAAGATATTTTAATTTAGTACTTTATAATACTTACACACCATTTTTTTATCGATAATCAAGGCAACGACGACGCTTTTGCGCTACTACGTAACATGTTTTTTCTATATTAGATTGAATGACGAGACGAGCAAGGCGCTACGCCTGTCCATAAACAGAAGCAACACCACACAGAACTTTGAATTACAAAGCACTGCATGGCATTGAAATGCGCTCGTCATCCCGAGACATAGTATATTAAGAGAGACATAATGCCCAGTAATTTCACTGGCTTCAATGTCTTTCAAATGCTTGGCGGCAGAATTATACAAAGCGGTGGTACCAACCCAGACGGCCTCTCGCATACGAGGGACCTACCATCTTGTAAAATGTGTATCCAGACGTCGTTCCACAAAGTAATCTAAACTTTTAGAAGTTGTAAAGTCTAAGCGCCATAGACACTTTGCTAAACAACTTCTTTCACATATTGCTATGACATACGGATAATACAATGATTGCTCACTAAACACGTATAAAATTTCGTAATGACATTTAAAATGTTTTCATTTATAGACATTTAAATCGAATAATATATGATAGAGAGGATTTTGTCCAATATATTAAATGGCTATTGACATTTACTGTTTGTTAACATTATGCTTATCAGGGTGTTGCAAAATTTAAAATTAAGTGCAATATGACTATAAATTACTATGTATGCCAATTCGGTTTTCGAAATACTATACTTAGAACAAATTCTTTAAGAATTTTGCAATATCAGCTTTATGTGTTTCAACTGTTTTGTTTCTTTAAAGTTTAAATAAATAAAGATTCTTTTATTGCTTTGATAGACGAGCAAGTCTATCAAAGCAATAAAAAATAATCATGGACATCGGCAATGCGAGGGGCAAGGCCAAGCCGCTGTCTACCTCCGAAGGAATACTCTTCTTAAGCCTCGTTTAAAGGACATGTCATAGCGCTCGGGAAACACCGAGACAGGGAGTTCATTCCAGAGCTTACACGTGCGCGGAATAAATGAAGGCTGGATACCGTAGACCGTATTGTTTCCAGGTAGTATGGATGAACTCTATTGCGATCTCGGAAGGTGCGGTGGTAGAATGGCGTTGGAACCATGTTAAACAGTTCCTCAGAGCACTCCCCATGGAACAAACGATAGAATACGCAGAGAGAACCAAAGTCTCTCCGCAGTCCTAAAGGTTCCAGGTTATCCGTGAGATCAGTATCATCAACAAAAAGAGAAGATGTTTACAAAATTACTCAATGTCAAGTGCATTATTGATGTAAGGATAAAAAATGGTACCAAATAAAACATTTTGCAAGCCGTATAATTTAATAGAATTGAAAATTAAGACGATTATTATAATTTAATGCTTTATTATTTTCTAAAGAAGTATAAATGGTATGAAATAAAATGTTTGCAGCTTGTAAATAACTTTGTATCTAATATGACATTTATTTAAGTCTTGACCATTAGAAATATAATTTACGGCTCAATTTGTTGATGGTATCACGGTATTTTATTTAGAGACGATTTACAAGAAATAATGAAACCGAGCGTCTAACCTCGCAAATATATTGGTTTGGTAACATATTAAGGTTTAAACCTTAATATGTTACCAAACCAATTTAATAAATTTAATTTTCGATCCAGCATTGATGCTGGATCGAAAATTAAAGGACATGTTTCTTTGTCTATTTATTCTAAATAATATATTTAGACAAAGTATTATAAAATATTTTACTATACTACCACGTCTGCTCATAAACAGAAGCAACACCACACAGAACTTTGAATTACAAAGGACTGTATGGCACTGAATTGCGCTCGTCACCCCGAGACATAAGATGTTAAGTCTCATAAGGCCCAGTAATTTCACTGCCTTCAATGTCTTTCAAACCGAAACACAACAGTGCTTGACTTTTGCTTGGCGGCAGAAATAGACGAAGCGGTGGTACCGACTCAAACGGCCTCGCGCATACGAGGGACCTACCACCTTGTAAAGTTGACGTTTGACGTTTTCCGACACAAATCTGTGTCCAATGCAACGCTGTATTGTCAAATGATTTCTCGTCTTATAGGCATATCACCGATCTAGGGTAAAAGTGACTGGTTTTGGAACCATTGGCAACACGCTGGATATTACGTCCTAAGTTATGCATGTGATTTAATTAAGTAGTGTATTGCATAAATTGTGTTCAATTGAGAATTAATGTAACTTACATTCATGCATGAGAAATTATTTTATTAATGATAATACGTAATTTCTTGTATAAACCGTTTTATAGTAATTTAGTGTTACGTTCAATAAACATATAATATACTGTTTTATTGGTGCTTCACAATTGGTTTTTAATGAAAATGTATGTTTTTTATTATTTTAGGATATGAGAATAATTAAAACGTGTGAATATGTGCTGATTATTTAAATCAAGAACGCGGGAACGAAATTAATAAGCGCTCTGAGTCAAATATTGCAAATTTTATTTTATATTGCATACGAGTGTATTGCATGGCATAAGATGGACGCTTAACGGGGACTGGCACGGACTTTCGAAATGAAATCGCAGGTTCGAAATAAAGGATAAAAATAAAAATGTAATCTAGTATAAAAAAGATATTGACATGTAATAGTGATATTTATGACCCAATTTACAGAATAAATTATTTGAAACCAGCTCCAAGAGAATTCAACGCTGACTTTTCTAAGTTACGTATGTAATTGTTAATTATCGCTTGCTTTAAAGGTGGAGGAATCATCGTGAGGAAACTTGCATGTCTGAGAAATTTTCCAAATAAATTTCGAAGATATGTGAAGTATGCCAACCCGCATTAGGCCAACGTGGACTCATTTAGTAGAGGAGGCCCGTGCCC
Organism: Amorpha juglandis; assembly: GCA_949126905.1. NCBI lineage: Eukaryota > Metazoa > Arthropoda > Insecta > Lepidoptera > Sphingidae > Amorpha > Amorpha juglandis. Next base: position 21,038,369 of record OX421365.1, read on the forward strand.
AGCAGTGGGACGTGTATAATACATGTCATTATTAGTATTTAAGGTAACTTTGACATTTTTGATATTTTTAAGCAAAAAAATTTGTTTTGATTTTGTTCATTTTCTTTTTTATATGTGAGTGCTAGTGGTATGTCGGGTATACTCAGGGCTAGTTCCTCAAGATTTGGCTTGTAGTTTTTTCTAATTAAAAAATATATTAGATAATATAAATCTACGAATAAACCTCTTGTTTAAGAAGTCCAGCGTTAAGTTTGTAAAAATAATTGTATGACGTCACGGTTTTGCCTAAAGAAACTCTCAGGACTTAACAGGGCTATAAAATGAGACCTCATGATTATTTATGTAGATGTATCTTAAATTCTCTATCGTCAACTGACGTCATGCCTCTGGGGACTGATTTTATTTCATACTTACAAAATTATGTTATAACTGATACGACAAACGAAAATGTCCCACGGTTTTGCATAAACGTGACATAAACTGGGTTGCCACTTATGTTTATTATGAAAATTAACAAATTCTGTGCAATTATTTAGATTAATGAGTACATTGTGAAGGAAAATTATAATTTAACGAAATATAATGTCTTAAACAAACATTTTTTTCCCATGTTATTTTATATAGGATGTTTTATATCTTGTTACATTATAGTCATTTATACTATGTCATTTCCTTTGTGTATTTTGATTTTTTTTAAAATTCACAATAGACTTGCGTTTGGCCACTATTTCGCATGATAGTGAGCGATGATTCGGCCTAAGATGCACGCTTGCCTAGCAAAACTCCATTCACTTGAGACTTGAAGACACCCACCTTTATTTGTTTATACTGAATACACATTCTATTGAAAAAACAAACTCAGATGTTTTTTAACGAGCATGTCGCTAGCATGATAGCGTCTGCTCATATACAGACACAATACCACGCAGAACTATATATCTACTATATAACTATATATTGAATTATTATATCTACTTGAACTGCACTAGTAATGAACTACATTTTAATGCCCAGTAATTTCACTGTCTGTAATGTCTTTCAAACAGAAACACAACAGTGCTTAAACACTTGGCTGCAGAAATAGACAAAAGTGGTGGTACGAATCCAAATATTAGCTGTTCAATATTGCTGGTGGTAGGATATTCATATCTGCCCGGATAGCGACCACGGTCCACATGGTGTTAAAACCTGCCATAGTGACCCACTTCATCCATCACTTCATCCACTTTGTGTGGATCGCGTTTCTGGATCAGCCAGTGTATATTTGTTTCTCCCGAGGGGCTTGCGCCATGATGGTTGGTTGGGGTGGGCACAGGCACATCTTTGTATCCCTGTGCCTGTATCGGTCATCCTATCGCAGGCCCCTCGGTTTGTTTCTTCCATCTCTCAAAAAGAGGGAAGAAACATTTATATAGGCAGGCATGATTCTGCTCGGATAAAAAAATATATATTATTTAATTCTTAACAATAGGTCAGGAAACCAGGTAGATAAGTGATAAGCTACACTTTATTTCCTGCTTTCTAGACACGTAATGGGTATACATCGGTAATCGTCATTTTAATAGATGTAAAAAAAACAATTGCGTGCATTACAAAGGTTATGTACACATGAACTATGGCTGTAATCCGCAGGCATGGGGTTCAATTATCATTGACAGTAACGATAAGTAATGGTGTTTGATTAATCGCTAAACGTCAATCCGCTGTGTTTGTTTATAATTGTTTTTTTTTTACTGTGACATGCGTAACACCGTACTGTTGTATGGCCTAATAATTAGAAGAGAATTTTACTATAAATAAATACATGCAATAGTTACATGACAGCCGTCGTGGCGCAGCAGGCTAGTAGCCGGTTGTGAACGAGAGGCCGCGGGTTTTATTCTCGTATGCGAAAAATGTTTATATGATCCACAATTATTGGATAATACACACACAAACACGTGTGCCAATGTGAATAAGATTTGTCGACCTTTTTATTTCAAGCTGAGATGGAGGAGACCACGAAGCTATGGCACCGTAAGCCGGCACTCGTTGTTCTCTTAAGGAAAGGATTGAATTGTTTGCAGGATGAGACGAGGGTACAAAAGCAGCTCTAGCTACTCCTAGATAGAGGTGTTCATAACGGCTATTTATCAAACACGCGTAACGAAATGCTACGTTTAAATCGCCTAATATTATTGTATGCTAGGAATAACATGTTATGCAATTTGATTTCAGCAGTCCAATCCCCGGGTCGCGTAAAAGTGATATAAGGTTTTTTTTATCACGAAATGCTCAGTACAGCGCGGAGTCTGGAATTGTTACCAATATGGCGATAGGCTCGCCCCAGTCACATCGTAGACGGAAATAGGCTCGGCGAATTGTGGTTGTCCCCATTACTCGCTCAATCCTTTTGAGACAGGCGTGGGTGTGTATGTATGTATAATATTCCCAGAGTGCAGATAGCAGTATAAAAAATAGCGGGGAATATTGTTATGTTTTTGAACTGCGATTTTATCTGCTACATAATTTATCGATCATCTCTACTCCTAGACAGTATCTATTGACATAAGGAAATAGTACCGTTACACTCCGGTGTAACAACCGTCCATATTACCTATTAAAGTTACAGATTAATGATCAAATTATAGTTTATTTGACTCAAGCAATGCGCCGGAAGAACGCCTCTTTCTCTCTTTCCAAACGTTCGACAGTGTTCGGCGGTAATGCGAGGCGGCATTACGCCATAATGTGAATGATTGATTTATTTGCCAACCGTACGATTAAGTCATACGTGTGTATACGGACTGGATCATCGTTTTGTAATTTATGCTTGATTTAAACCTTGTTTGTTCGCGGTCAAGTGTTGTACGAATCTTACGCCATAATATTAATGCTTATTGAATTATTCGTTTGGTAATGCTCAGCTTGAACAAGTTTAGGTTGTATATAGATAATGCTGACACTTGATTGCGTCATTTTATTGAAAACGATTGATTTTGTTATATTTCGTTTAGCTGGTGGCAGAATGAAAATAACGGCTAGGTTCTTGGTTCAAATATTAATATTCGTATAAGTTATTCGGTTTTAAAACATCACTTTCGTCTTCGAAACCATGTTGAGTGGTAGAGCTGCGCTGTAGATAATTTGTCATCATGAATGGGCCGGTTCGACCGGGTCGTTACCACTGTCTCACAGAAAACCGACGTTAAGTAGCGGCTTGCTGCTACGTCTCGAACGGTGAGTGAGATATCCAGAGGCCCAAACAACCTCCCCTCTCCAATCCTTTAAGGATCACTGTCCTTTATGGTCGGCATCGCGGCCATGATTCTTCTGGTATTGTGGGCGTACATGGACGGCCGATATTGCTCGTATGACGGCCATAAAAGACATGAGTAGCTTGAAATTGGAAATGGTTGGAATGGATATTGCCTCGACCCCTGACACATCATGGGACGGATATAAGCTCCTCTCATTGTGGATACACCTCTGCCTAACCTATTTTTTTTTTTATCCTGGCTCGGCAAAGTGACTACGCTACACCTGGTGGTAAGTGTAGCGCAATCCAGGAATAGTGTCGACCAACGATAAACAATGTGTCCATCGTAGGTCGGCAAGATCATGCCGGCCTGCCAAAGGGCCAAGAGGGAGGGAAAGGAAAAAGGGACGGGAAAAGGGTTAGGATCAGGGGGCAAGCCCCCTGGGGAGAACCGGATATACACTGGCTGACCCTGGAACGCGACCCACACAAGGTGGGCCACAATGGCAGGTTTTAGCACCAGTGTACGGTGGTCGCTATCCGGTCGGATACAAGTATCCTCCCACCAGCATTAGGTATATAGGCGTAAGGTTACGTGTGTTTGTAAATATATTAATCTCGCGCTCAGGTCACAGGTGTTTCCAGTCTGAGAACTTCTATTCGCAAATAAGTTTATCATTTTAAACTTTGTCCACACTGGGTAATAGATTAGCGTTATTCATGACTGGATTACACTTTGAATTTAAATTGAACGATTATAGTAGATAATAGTTACAATGTCTTCTCAATTTTGCAGAAGCTTGCAATTTTCTTTATAGGTAAATGAACTCCACGGCCCATGTACGCCCACAATACCAGAAGAGTCATGGGCGCATAGCCGGTTTAAATAACAGGGATAATTAGAAATTGGGAAGGGGAGGGTGATTTGAACCTCCGGATATCTCAATCACCGTTCGAAACGCAGCAGCAAGTCGCTACTTTACGTCGGTTTTATGTGAGACATGACCACATGACAGTAGGTAATGACCCGGTCGAGCCGCCCCATTCATATTGTAGACAAAACTGGCTCTAGCACTCAAATATTTTAAGTGCCTAGGTATCCCCACGTTCCCCTAAAAACTGATATGTCGAGTGTGCCAATAAAAAGAACATGCGCTCCCTCGCGTTAATACCATATTTTAGTATCCAAAGTGTCCAAATGACATCTTCTTTGCTTTCAGTACCCTTTAATCCTGACATAAGCTTCTTACGGCGAACCCTTTTCAGTTTGCTATATGTTTGCACATATTTTTATATATTTATGCAGCTGTCGCAGTTATGACATTTTGAACTCCTCATGAAATATGTAGACGTTTTGACAGGAATTAATTCAAATTATATTAAAATAAGACGAAGGAACAACCTGACTCAACAATCAACACCTTGTACCTCCACTTTGTGAATTCTAGTAAAAACGACCTACTTGGTCTCCGATGTTCACACGAATGTAATATCTACCCTAAATATCCAATCTAGTAATATCTTTGTTTTTATTTTAAACATATCTTCGATAAGAAGATTGACGAAACAAATATACATGGCGAGTGTGAATGGTACAGTTGGGAGGGGAAGGCCTCGGCTAACGTTCTTAGATCAAGTCGGAGATGTTTTCGAGAAAGGCCAGGTCAGAAGTACCCTAAACTGTGCATGTATGAAGAATATAATGAGAGTGAAAGAAGCGAGGTGTGTAAGGATCGTAGCAGATGGAAGGCCGTTGTCTCTGCCTACCCCTATGGGAAACAGGCATGAGTCTATGTATGTAAAAACGGAGGAGGTTCTCAATTCGATTTTTTTGTGCGTATAACCATACGTAACTAGTACATCTATAGTCCTGACCACACCCACAGTCACACGCACATAGTCTTGACCGCACAGTAAGATACGAGTCTTGTGTCGTGGGTGTCAGGAACTACGAGAGACTTTCGGTCTTCATTGATCATTGACTATAAAACTACAGTACCAAGAACTTATAATTGTTTAGTTTTATTTTTAGCTTTTTAATTTTTTTGAGTGGGTTTTATTTTGTGTTATAAAGTTTTTTTTTAATTCGAATTAATCATACATATTTTAACCAATTTAAATGTCAGTAGAAGTAATGATAATTAAATACTTTACTAGGTGGTACGTCCGTTCTATGTAAGTGGTCGTCTGGGTTGGTACCGCCTCTTTGCCTATTTCTGCAGTCGAGCAGCAGTGTGTAAGTATTGTAGTGTTTTGGTTGAAAGCCTAGGCATTATGAGACTTAATAATTTATGTCTCAGGGTGACAAACACAGTACAATCCATGCCGTGCAATTCAAGGTTATGTGTGGTGTTGCTTCTGTTTACGGGCGAGCGTCCTGCTCGTTTCGGCATCAGACTAATAAAAACAACAGTTGGTATCTTTAATTAGTGTTGCCTTTTACATTCTATCACGTTTGATCACTGAGTGGATATGTTCGTGGGAATCTCTTTACAACAATAAACACACGTCCGACCGTACTAACTTCATTAACGTTGGGTCGCTTTCGATTCATTTAAATGCCATTGTCTTCCCCACAAGTGACATAACGTAATGGAAAAAGTGTTGTGCACACGAGAAGACAGAGAGGTAATGCAAACAGTTATAACACAGAAGATTACTTATGTTGTAATAATGATCCAATAAACGATCTTAGTCTTAAATAATACAAACAAATCAGAATACAGTTAGAAAGTCACCCTTAGAAATAACTTCTATTTGAATTAAAATTATACATGAGAGTGTTCAAACATTTATTGTTACTATAATTTAACAAAATATATGGACTGTGTATGCCATTTTTATTCCGGTTGCTAGCACAACAGTGTTGCCAACATACAAAATTTTCTTAATTCGCTTCAATGTCCTTCAATTGGTGGGATATTGTTATAACGTAAGTACTTTAGGGTCGGCAATGCATTTATGATTTTTCTGATATTCATAAAAAAAATGACTAATGAAGTGATACATCTAAAATAACCCAAAAAAATTGTAGGAAGTCCTGTACAGTATAAATCATAAATCTCTGGTGTATAGACAATAATTCCCACGAGTAGCCAACATCCTAAAACAATCCATTATCGAAAGTTATCAAGATAACAGAACACTGCCTTCCATGTTTACCTTACCTTACCTTCATCGTACTGGATTTGTCCCTCGACAGCGCATACCATAGTCAGTCAACAACGATAACAAGTTTCGGGTAGAACAAATGTTTTATCGGGAATCTATACTTGTTTGAGAACATCTGTATTTTCCATTGATGCGCCTTCAATACTGGTTTTGTAATATTTGCTTAAGTGAAGTTGGGAACAGAGAGTACATTCAATATACGGGCTGTTAGGAATATCAATGACGGAGAAATTGTTTACGGGCCTTGAATGACTTGGGTTTTTATTGATGAATATGCTGTAAATCTTATAGGCAGTATAATCAAACTGATTGTAATAAGTACAATACAAGTTAAAGTTGGTAATATTACCCGTTCTATACATCTCCCATCACCATTTAGCACAATACGGTGGTGGTAGGATATTCATATCCTCCCGGATAGCGCCCACCGTACACATGGTGTTGAAATCTGCCATAGTGACCCTTACACTTTGTTTGGATCGCGTTCCAGGATCAGCCAGTGTATATCTGGTTTTCTCTAGGGGCTTGCGACATTACTTGATGATTGGTTGCAATATACTCTAATAATAAGTTCAAAAATGCATTATGAAAATGCTCGTTTTAATTACTATTTTGTTTATTTCTCAATCAATTAAACAATTACCTGGAATAAAATAAATGACACAAAATGTAAAGCTAAAATTCACTTCTTAACTACAAAGACAAGCGATAGCTTAACACATGACATATAAAGACCAATGACCGACGTCTTAATAAGGAGTTTTACGATATCTAACCACAAAAACCGTACAAAAACGTAGATATTTCTAAAAGCACGCGTACGATTAAGTTGGTTATTTTTATCGTTGAAATGAGATATCGAAAGTATTAGAAGTAATGAGGCGTGTGACGAGGCGGCCCATTAAACAGCGTGAGTTGAGCCTGATCTGACACATAAGGGCAGGAGGTGTAGCGAGTGTCCGCGTAGAACCAGTCGTGCCGCATGCGTGCCTAGTGACACCATACGTTGGTAACGATGGCGGATAAAATTAAGATTTTTTTGAGTGGTAGAGCCAAGCTGTAGACAGTTTTGTCTAGCATGAATGTGCCGGCTCGACCAGGTCGTTACCACTGTCTCACAGAAAACCAACGTAAAATAGCGGCTTGCTGCTGCGTTTCGTACGGTGAGCGAGATATCCGGAGGCCTAAATCCCAATTAATCCTAATTACCCCTTTTCTTAAGGTCGGCAACGCGCCCATGATTCTTCTGGTATTGTGGGCGTACATGGGCGATGGAGATCACTTACTATCAAGTGACCCACTTGCTTGTTTGCCGGCCTATGCTATATTCGGATAAAAAAATAATAATAAGATATCCACTTTAATACGAGACAGAGTAGGTTTAGTGATGGGGTTCTGTTGACCACATTTGGCTTTAAAGTCCTGAACTCATAGATAGATACGATTCTTGTATCGTGGGTATCAGGAACTACGAGAGACTTTCGGTCTCAGAGCACCCAGATTCGAAACAAATATTTCGGATCACACAAACATAGTCTTACCGGCAAGCGCAGCGTTGGACGTCCGCCTACAAACTGGATAGACGACCGGACAAGAGTCGCAGGAAGTCGCTGGATGCAGGTCGGTCTGGAAATCGTTGGGGGAAGACTATCTTCAGCAGTGGACGTCCTGGGTTTGATGATGATGATGATGAAGCATTGTCGAACCTACGTGTGCAATAGAGTATTGTATTATACAGGGTTATTTTTAAAACACTGACAACCTCGCAGGGCCATATAGCTGACCCCATACGGAGCAACTTTTGTTCTACGAGTTTGGATAAAACTCAATATATTAAAAAAAAATGATTTTACAAGTTTTTGTTGTGTCGTGTTTTTCTTCATAGACTGCGGCGCGCGATCAGCTGCTCGGGAGTTCAAGGTCGCAGGCGCTAGCCCGGTTCCTCACACTTCGCGTGTTTGTTTACGTAATCTGCGATGCGCGTTTTAACATTCAAGACGGAAATTAAATTAATACTTATTTTTGTATGAAAATAAAATCTAACAAATTATAAAAAGTCGTAGAACAAAAGTAGTAGCAAATGACCTTAGGAATCTACTCCTGCGAGGTTGTCAGTGTTTTAAAAATAACCCTGTATATTGATTTCGGACTAAATCCTACAATTTTTTAACCATATGGTCCCCATATGGTCAAGCAAGTGCAGGCGGTTCGCCTTGCGCGGACGTTTCACTGCGCGTGCGCGACTAGCCGCGGACCGGCCGCCACGGGGCCAATACCCACTTCTCAATGTACGTGATATTATGCCCAGTGTCACGCGTATGGTCACTTTTCACTGTAATTAACTTGATTTTTTTGCTTTTATTTATTATTTTTAGATTAAAGTAATAGTAAAACGAATTGAAATAAACAATGTGTTGACACAGCTGAGGCAATATATACAATATGTATTTTACAAGGTGGTAGGTCCCTCGTATGCGGGAGGCCGTCTGGGTTGATACCAACGCTTTATCTATTTCTGCCGCCAAGCAAGTTTAAAGGACATTGAAGCCAGGGAAACACCGGGCATTATGAGAATTAACATCTTATGTCTCGGGGTGACGAGCGCAGTTCATTGCCATGCTGTGCTTTATAATTCAAAGGTCTGTGTGGTGTTGCTTCTTTTTATGGGTAGGCGTTTACCACCAGGCGAGCGACTTGCTCGTCTCATCTTTCAATTAAATATATAACAAAAATGTATTTAATTGTGGAAATACAATTGTTAAAGCGTTTTATTTCATCATTTTCGCAGATTTTAAAACTTACTACTAATAATCTAAGTTAATCGTTATTTAAAAAACCCCCAGCATCAATGAGAAAAACGTCTTTAACTTTTAAATGACTAAGCAGTAAGCCTAGTACGAGTTACAAATACGCCCATAGATTTTGAAATCGTAAAAAAATAATATTGACGAAGTGTCAAACTGGTAATGCATTCTGTAAGAAAAGAAAGAATCGTTCGAAAACTAATTTCGTATACGACTAATGTGATATAATGTATATGTGGCTGATGATGAATGATGATGGTGATATAAAATTAATCATTATATCAATTTTAATTCATCATAATCCCCACAGTAGTGTCTACAGCTACTTGGTATATGGAGAGTAAACACAAACTGTCATGGTTTTAGAAAACTATCAAAACTTGTACTAACTGATCTACTGATCTTCTTCAAACGTAGCTGAGAGCCAAAAGAATACACACACTACACATTATTCTTCTGGTATTGTGGGCGTACATGGGCGGTGGAGATCACTTACCATCAGGTAACCCACTTGCTCGTTTGCCGGCCTATGCTATAAAAAAAATACATCAATAATTTCTAAAACCAGCCAAGTTAAGATTGTGATAAATTAGTCACATATATTTTGCCAACTAGTTTTCATTTTAGTTTTTGAAACCACATAAATAATAGTGTACGTAGGCAGAAAAGAAAGCTGTTTAAAGATGTTCACACGAAAAAACAAGATAACCGATTTGTAAAAATGTTTTAATATAAATTAGACTTGATTCTCAGCGGTTGTCTTCCCACGCTCATGTGTTTGTGACGCCACTTCAACTCGTTTATGGATAACTTCATGACTATATCTTTGATAGGGCCAGCAGAGGCGCAACTCGTCTTCCACCTACCCTTATCGTACTCGCTGGGGTCGGAGTAACATGCTTTTTAACACAAACTAGATATGGCTTGTAGTTTTTACGATCGGCCGCCTGCCTGACCGACCGGAAACAAATATTTGTGTAACGTACAAACATTTGTCTCGATGTGGGAATTGAGCCTATGACCTCTCACTTTGCAGCTCGCACCTCACCCAATACGCCACGGAGGCTGTCAAGTACAAGTGCACTCACAGTTCGCTGAACTTATTTCAATTCCGAGAAATCATAAGGGGCGATTTCTACATCGCGCACAAAAAATTTCAATACCGGAAATATCACTTGTATTTCAATCAAAAATCTTACCCAAATTTTGATTTCCCGTCCTAGGATTAATAGTTAGCACATATGGCTCTACGAGCACGTGGGTCACCTGATGGTACGTGACCTCCACCGCCCATGTATGCCCACAATCTTAGTAGAATCATAGGCGCGTTGCCGAACTTAAAGGGGAGATATAGTTAAGTGATTGAGAAGGGAGGGTGATTTGGGCATCCGGATATAATACTTCCGGATATAATCTTTACGTCGCTTTTCTGTGAGACAGTGGTAACGATCCGGTCGAGCCGACCCATTCATGCTGTAGACAAAACAACAGCGTGGCTCTACCACTCAGAAAACTTATACTTTTAACACACGTCTTTTTTGTTACGGTTAAAAACGATGAATGAATCAATACAAAAGTAATTTGTACTTCCTTGGCAGTGGTGTAATAAGTTTCGTTAAAACATCTATTAATAAAAAGGAAAGGGCGGTGGCAGCTAAACACAATAAAATAATGAAACCAATAGATGGTCTATCACAACAATTTCACAATAGGTCAAACGGTACGGAGAATTTATAACAAAATGTGAGTTCGACAGCGTTGGTAACTACTCTTGTTATAATTTGTACAAAGATTATAAATGTTGTGTATGATATTATTGAAAATATTGTTCGTTTGCAATTCAAATATGTGTAAATGCTGAGTGGTAGAACCACGCTGTAGACAGATTTCTCTACAGCATGAATGGGCTCGACCGGGTCTTTTCCACTGCCTCACTGAAAACTGACGTAAAGTAAGGGCTTGCTACTAAATTTCGTAGAGCGAGTCACAAGGTTGGTCCTTCAAATATATCTCCCTCCCCGTCCCGATCCCTTGATAATCCCATTCCTGTAAGGTCGGTAACGCGTCTATTATTCTTCTGGTATTGTGAGCATGCATGGGCTAACCAACTTGCTCTTACTCAACCATCTGATGACCCTGACGGTAAGTGATCTCCACCGCCCATGTACGCCTACAATAACAGAAGAATCATGGGCACGTTGCCGACCTTAAAGGAAAGGGATATTTAAAGAGTGGGAATATTTTATTTGGTAAGTAGTATTTACCAGAAGCGTTGAAGTACGATCCCGCGAACGGCCCAAAAAACGCTGGCTTGACGCATTTTAGAGAGATACAAGAGCTAATGGTCTTAGTATGGAATCTACTCAGGATCGGGTAAAGTTAATGCGTACTCGTAATTCGTAAGGCGGACTCTGGCACTCGCCAGAATAACGCCTTAAAGAAAGAAAGTTGACACAGGCGCTTAGTTTATAGATATAAAGATAGATAAATAGAATCGTCTTTTATTCTCATTAACTGTGATATATTATCCCTGTACCGGAGAACTCAGACCTTGTCAATTACGTGTAGTAGTTTTAATCGTAAATCGTAATTTTAGTGTAAATGAAGTGCAAAGCAATGTTAATAATTTCCAGTACAACTTTCTATTCAATTTATTATTTGTTTACTTTTTATCAAATATTTATTGACTAGGAGTTTATAGAAATTAACAAGGATCTCTCTCATGAACATTATTGTAATTAAGTCATACATATTTTCTGTTTTAGTTTATTAAAATGTAGCTAGAGTTGTAGGATTATTATTGACATATTTCACATCGGCAATGAGTGTGTCATAATACAAAAAAAAATTGTTTTTGGAAAGTCGTTTAATTTATTTTTGTGTAAAAATTGCTTTCAAAATTGTCTGAGATGCATGTAAAAGCACTGGTCACATTTAATTAGACAATTTTGATTGAAATTTTTACATAAAAATGAAGTAATATACGATTTCCCAAAAACTAAATTTTTTGTGATGTGACTCTTGTTGCCGATTGCTCTATGTTCAAACGTAGATGACTGTTAGATTCTACTTCTAAATCAGCAAAGCCAGTAAAAAAAAAAAATCCTTCTGCCATATATTCATAAGATCATTTTCATTGTTTCGCTAATTAAAATAACAATACATGTTTTAACGGCTTTCAAAACGGTATTTATTTTTATAGCAACATGTAAATTCCACGGAGAGGTAGTCGACCGTATATGGTATAATCTCGGAGTATGAGTCACAACGCTGGAATGATTCACAAAAAGCCACTCCGAGACTCGGAGTTAGAATTTCGTGATTCACATCGGTGCGTGGATAATAAAATTAGCTTTTTGGATGAATAATTCTGAAGTGTGGTCACTGGCGCCGTTTTCTTCGATGTGTATTGGTATTAGTTTATTTAGCATTTGTCTATGAGTATTGTAGATTATAAGCTGCATATAAATTGAATGAGTTTTGAAAAGACAGAGACGTGAATATAACAAGAAAATCCTTGTTTACGAGTCCGTGTAATACGGTTTGAAAAAAGAATCGTATGACGCGCCCACGTATATGTAAGTTTTCTGATATTATTTTTATCTTGGCATGGCAAAGGGACTACATTGGACCTGATGTTAATTAAGTACAGTACTGTCCAAACATAATGCCGATCGGCAAGAGATATAGCATCCATCGATGGTCGGCAGAAATATGCTGGCTGGAAGTTACTGGATATACTGAACGTGGCTCACTGGACAAATCACTATGGCGGGTTTATCACCATGGCCACAGTGGTTGGTATCCATTGGGGTACAAAAATGATCAGGTAACGCTCCCAACAAAACAATGACATATTTTCGCCTATTACGACCGAGAAACACTATCTAATAAGACTTTATGTACTTCTGTGACACTAATATAGGATATTTCGGTTTAGTTTAGTTACTTACAGTCCAATAGCAAATTCTACGAAGAGCTTAGAAAATTCAGAATTACTTAAATGTCGTAACCTAAGTCTTTATTAGATTTTAAAAAATACGGCAGTCTCTACACAGATGCATCATTACATGGAATTACTTTTGCACAATAAAATCACTTGAAAAAAAGCTTTCTTACTAAATTTAGATCTGTCGAAGTTCCACAGCAAGAAAATTCAAACCTACGTAAACCTGGAGGCTTAGCCTAAGTAACGAGAGATAGTTTTGTCTACTCGATTGTGGTGAAAATCCAGTTATCTAGTTATCTCTATATGTTTATCGAAGCTAACACGATTGCGTAGAATACTCGACTTGTTATTTCAATAGTAGAGATAAGAAGAGATATAGTTAACAATACTTTCAACCTCTGTGGTATTTTGTCTACAAATCCTAACATAACGACGTAATTTTATCGAATGTTGACACATTAACCTGTGATATTTGTCGTCGTTTCGTGTTACGCGCGAGATATGTCGTGTTGCATATGATATACACCCTGGAAAGGTTTTTTAATAAAACAATTAGGAATATGTATCTCAAAGAAAATTACATGTTTCATTTCGAACTTTTTTTACACTAATATTACTTTGCCGTGTATTGCTAAACTTAACTGTTTTTTCAGGGTGTATTTGTTTGTTGGCTAACATAGATATTATAAGACAATAACAATTTCCTTTCAACAGCACAATTCAATCTTAATTTAAAACAAAAACAAAATATCTTTAAAACTGTTCGCAGTTTTTTTTTAGCACGGCAAAGTGACTGCACTATACCTGATGGTCATTCCAAGAAAACCAGCGACCACCGACAAACAGGCACTACTGCAGATTTTAACACCACGTGTACGGTGGTCATTATCTGGGCAGATATGTATATCCTACCACCAGTTGCAACAATAACATGAATAACAAGACATTTACACCGCATTAAAACAAATAAATATCGCGCCATAAACCTTTCAACATTACTAACCTCATCTATTAATATAGGGCGGTACGTAGTGATTTTACGTCATTACCCTGTCCACTTGATATACCCTGAGGTGAGTTATTATACAAGCAGTTTCATATCTGCATGTTGTTCTATGTACAGTTGACAAAGGTCAGCACACGCGGTCACGATTTGAACTCGTGGCCAATAGTCTCGCCTCATGGGAAAAGGACCTGCGGTGCCGTACCATTGATCTGTGTTATTAAATTAATTTAACATAGGAACGATTGAATTATTGAACGGGGGATACTCGGACGAGACTTGATCGCTTGACAAGGGTCAACGCTGCCGCACGACCACGTCATATTTGGTATTATAGTGTCATCGGACTGGTAGTTTCACTGCATTCGTTTTCAGCAGTAAGAGAATATATTTAGACTGTTCTTTATTAACGCTTGGTGTTGTTTCTTGGTCACGATATAACATGGATTTTCATAAATTGAAAGAATCGATGAATGCATTAATAGGAGAAAAACCAAAAATATAACGCTAAATTTTTTGAAAATTTTCGCGGAGTAGTCAATACAAATTTCCACATTGTTTCTTTTACAATAATAAATATATTATTATGTTCTCGATAAATGATGTATGCAAAAGTCGTAAATAATGGATTGTAATAAACTATATCTGCAACTCCTAAGAGTAATAACACGCACCTCATAAATGATCGAGTGATGAAGAATGTTATCATTTCTAGATTATAGGTTCGAATTCCGTTAGTAGAAGAGGTGGAACTAGGTGAAGTGTATGAGGTGCGGCACTGCCCTGCCATTCAAGATAACCACCTTACTAATGTATCCAGATTGTAACTTTAAATTATGACAAGCAGTATTATTGTTTTGAGGTGAAATAATGAGAAATTTTGCGAAAGCATACACACTCCGCATTGTTTTACCATTGTTGATAGTTTGTTTGAGTTCGTAATGTTTATCCTTTTAGGAACTTTGTTAAATTTGAAACGCATTAATTCACGTAAAGAAGTATGAGATTGTGTAGGTTAAATTCAATAATGTTGATTCACAGTTGATAATTTATAAAAGTTAAACGGTGATTATGATAGAAAATTGTTTAGAAGAGTCGGTAATGTTACTGTCAATACCAATCTAGTTTTGTTAAACGATTCAATAAAGACGGGAAATTGTATACGTTTTAAGAAAAGCCAAGACCAAAATGTAGTCTAAGAGTTATAAATGAACATAAACACGGAACCGTATTAGCTTCACATCACAATAAAAGCAATGAAACTGAATGAGATTCGCGACTCTCGATAGCGTGCATTGTTTACGATCTGTTACGTGACCGCATTTAACAAAAATCGCAATACAGTATCATTCCTTTGTGATTCTATATGAAAGAAAATGACAAAAACGTAGGAGATTTACCGGTTTGTATTAAATCGAGTTATAAAAATGTACAATCTAAAAATGCAGGTCAATTAAAAAGCTTTTGTGCCATAGTATTAAACAAATATCCTTCCAGATTATTGCTGACAGATAGATACATCTTTTAGGACAATGTTGTAAACCTTTGTATAATGAAATCAGAACTAAAGAATCAAAACGAGAAAAAATAACAAATCAGTAATGAGCTAACAATTGAATAAAATATTGAATACAAAACGTATCGTATATTGTATGCTAGTACACGAGTCAACTATTTTGGATCCAACCAATTGCCAATAACAAATCTTACCTAAAATTGGACAAAGCGTGATGTATCTACATCACTTTACCAATAATATCGTTCCAAATACCAAAGTGTGCGTGGGTGCGTGCTGTCGTGTCCATTCGGCACGCAGACCAAATTTATGTAAAATTTTCGACTTCTATCGAATCTTGCTACCGCGAGTCGCCACTGACCGACTTAGGAGAAGTTATATTAAATCACAAAATTTATTATATTCCGTGCGATAATTTGATTACCTGCTGTGAATCATGAGTAGTGTTTTGAATCAAAAGCTACATAAGATCTAGTTACTGAATTGCAATCAGCATGCCACAAGATGAATATACGAACACCCTTATTATAGAAAAGCATTTGTGATTCTTTTCTTCTATGATTTTTCTGGTATTGTAAGCGTTTATGGGTGGTGAAGAACACTTAACAACAGGTCACCCACTTGCTAGTTTGCCGCGCTTTGATATAAGTTTTGTTCTTGATTACGGGTGTAAGTAATTCAATTTAATAAAGGCTTTGGGGATTCGTAGTTATAAAAAAAGCGGCAAATAACAATGTATCTGTTAAGAAGATTTGTCATAGCAAAGAGACAAAACGTATTACAAAGCACCTAGAGATAATAATGGAGTCGGAAGGTTATGTTGAATGACAAAAGAATTGCACATATTTCGTCAATCGCCACAAATACATTAGCTAGTTCATTAATTTATTTATACATTATTGTATATCCTATTTGGCAAGAAACTGAAAAATACAAAAGAGAGTTTAATTACTTTTCACGCATCGGCAAAGACCCATGAATGTAGCAAAGCTTCCTAGAAATAATAGAGCAATGTTCCAGGCTATTTAGCACTTTTAAATGCTTTTAAAATGTATTAGTTAAGTTTGCATAACTCGTTTAGCGTAATCAACTCTCTCCCCTGCCGTGCATTTGTACCTAGTTGTTTATCTTATTAATAAACTTAAGTACAAGCTTTTGTAAGTTAAGATGTGCAATAATTATAAATTAGATCAAAATCGCGGGCAGATAATGCCGGCGTTTTCATTTTACTATCTTTTCACAATAAGGAACATGGTGTCTAATTGCACCGCCGGATAACCTGAGGGTAATTAGTTTGTTCTTACCTTATGTAACACACGGCTTGACTGTGTGGATAGCTTTAAATTAGTGAAAGCAATTGTCAAAATCTTTCTGCCACTGTTTCTGCCGCCAAACAACAGTGTTTAAGCACTGTTGTGTTTCGGTTTGAAGGACATTGAAGCTAGTGAACTTACTGGGCATTATGAAACTTAAAATCTTATATCTCGGGGTGACGAGTGCAGTTCAGTGCCCATGCAGTGCTTTGTAATTTAAAGTTCTTTATGGTGTTGCTTCTGTTTATGGGCAGGCGTGGCGCTTATCTCTCATCATGGTCTCATCATTTAATAAAAATAAAATACAATAACATATTTTAATGTTGTAAGTGTTTGATATCTATTGTATGATTTTAAAAAGTTATAGAGCTACGACACAAATCATTTTGCTTACAGTATGAATGAAGCTCGACTGGGAAGGTATCATTGTCTCGCAGGAAAATGACGTGAAGTAACGGCTTGCTGTGACTTTTAGTACGGTAATTTAGACCTCCAATGTAGCCATGATTGTTCTTGTTTACCGAGTGTTTTTGGGGGGCGGAGATCATTTACCATCAAGACATTCGGTCGTCCTGCCAATTTTTATATTTTGGGAATAGTGTCATGAAAATAGTTGAATTTTGACCCATGAATTAGTCACTAATATATAAAACATGTCAACCTTTATTTCACCAAGTAAGTTAACCAAAATTTTTTGTATGAACATTGTATAATTGTTGCTGAATAAAAATGTTACTTGTGTGATGAAATCAGTTACTTATTTATTATAAATTGCAAACCATAGCATCCTGGCTCTTTTTGTAATTCATAAACTAATATTTTTCTACAAACAGCTTGTTAGAAACGTGTAAATTCCATTAGGGCGATGTAGCCAAAATTATCACCTGAATTTGTGTTATGTAAGAATGGTAACCAATATTTATTATAGTGATTAGATGTTACTCGATGAAGGTCGCGTCCGTATATCACAGCGTGCTTTCGACAATTAACACGCGTACAGCTGTCTGGGAGCGGACGAACTATTGTTTAGTAATACTCTTTACTGATGCGTTGTTTTTGCTGTACAGACGCGCATTACAACATGTCGTTCGACGCACTGCACGGCTGTGTGTCGCAAGTTAATTAGCGAATCGAAATTATGTTTTACATATATTGCAAATTGTATTTGGCTATCCTTGGCGACATCGTACTAACAATTATATTAGAGTGTAGAGAATTTTGTTGTTTTTTTTTGCTTGGATTTCATATTAAGTAATCTTTATTGTGCAAAAGAATTTACATATTCTCAGTATACTACGACAATTCTTCGACTACCTTATACGTACTCATAAAAATATTTGTCTACATGTGATATTTTTTAGGATAAATTCTTCGAGATTTTAGTATTATACTACTAATTTTTAAATGAATCTGGCTAACAAAACTAGTGATCAAAAACCATAAAGACTATAAACATATTATTTAAAGTCGTGTATTGAACACTTATTCATATTTATTTGAAGTTTAATGTGATCAGGGTTTCACACGAAATATAAATTTAATGTTCTAAATGACAAATATCAATAATAGATGGCGCTAGTTGGATTTTAAAAGCCTCTAAACGTTGCGTGCCGATCGCCAATTTACAACCTAATTAATTTAAACCCTTAAAATGGTCAAATTGACTCACGGACTGGGTCGTTACCTCAAATTAATGTCTCCATTATAGACAGTGCAAATACAACCTGTAAATGTTAATCTCGTAGGGCCGGCTCGTTAGTACAAAGTGCAAACGTAATTACAGCCAGTATCAAAAACTTAAAAGATTTCTCTTTGATGTATAAGACAATAATATGACTGAAGGATCCAAGTGAATATCTTTATTAGTATTCTGCCGCCAAAGAGCAGCATGTCAGGTTGTTCCGGTTTAAAGGATATTAAAGGCAGCGGAATTACTAGGCATTGTTCAATCTTATGTTTTGAAGTGAAGAGCCCAACGCCATGCAGTATTTTGTTATTACAAGTTCTGGGTGGTATTACATCTGTTTAAAGCCAGGTGTCGCGCTATCATACAAGTGATCAGTTGGACTCGTCCATCAAGCTAATAACAAAAAAACTAACTAATGTATCTCTCCGAAATATTACCTCAATAGTTTTAAAAAATGGAGCTTAGCCTAGCGTAGTCATTGTCTCCTCTATGAAAAGCAGCAGTTTGAGACGAATGGCAACGAATTACTGGGTATGCCACTAAACCTGAACTGAAGACCACGACCACTCTGCCAAGAGTGTAGTCACTAAGACGCATAGTAATTAGCTTCTTTGCGATAACAGCGTGTTATCGCGAATGTTCGAGTAATTTAAGATATTAAACTGTTCTTGCAAAGAAGCGAACATTATGTTTTGATGGCAATTCAGTGTAAGCAAAGATGAAAATGACTGGACAACAGATTGACATTATTTTATCTTTTATTTGATTGAATGACGAGACGAGCAAGGCACTCACCTGATGGTAAGCGCCACGCCTGCCCATAAACAGAAGCAACAACACACAGCACTTTGAATTACAAAGTACTGCATGCCAATGAATTGTGCTCATCACCCCGAGACCTTAACTGTTAAGTGTCATAATGCCCGGTAATTTCACTGGCTTCAATGCCCTTCAAACCGAAACACAACAGTGCTTACACACTGTTGCTTGGCGGGAGCAATAGGCAAAGCGGTGGTACCAACCCAGACGGCCTCTCGCATATAAGGGACCTGCCTTTCGCCTTTGGTCGGGATCGCTATATGTGAACAACACAAACGCAAACTGATTACTAAAACTTTCAAGAATGAGTCATTCTGACGGGTTTTCCACCGTGATCCTTATGATAAAAATATTGATATGTATTAGCTGTTGAGTTTTCCTATTTGAAGAATGTCGTGTAGTTTAAAAATGACAATCAGCGACATGATGATTTTTCCGCAACAAAATAATCGGCGTAAGTAAGTATATCGACGCTTGAAAGGCAAAAATATGTAAGCGACATAGAGTAAATAGTAGAGTGATTTGAAGTTCAAATTTTTAGAAAAAATAATAAATAACAAATAGTTGTTTTAGATAATGCTTTCTTATGTTTACGCGAATATTACTCATTGAAATAAAACTAATTTAAATGGATTTTATCGTGGTTTTTATAAATGTTGATAAAATCCGTTTGAATTAGTTTTATTTTAAAGTTATCTTAGGTTCGGTCCAACTAGCAGTCCTACTTAACACATGATTTGTCCAGATTATTTTCATCTTAAGTTGTTAAAGAGGGCGAGCTTATGCCTATACGAGGCACAAATTCCAATCTTGGACAACTCATGTGTTGTTTTTCGTATTAAAAATTTAAAAACGATTTGTGATCGCTTGACCTGGGATTTAAACTCAGAACCACACGGTTTCGCGGCCTAAGTAGTCTACCACTGCTTTAATGGCGCGAAAAAAATCTTTATGTTATATTGCTCGGAAATTATTACTGACGAAAATCGCTACAAAGTAATGTTGAAGTAATTACTTAGTGCTGGTTGACTCGGCGATACAATCGAAGTGTATTTTAAACTAGAAAATAATAACTCGTTCTTATTCAATTTACGTAGGCGATAAACGATATCGGATTAGAAATGAGTAGCCAGTAATAAACAGTAATTATAGTAAAATTTATGCTTTACTGTGTTTAATTTAAATAATTATCTTTCTGATCTTTGTGTTATTTTTTCGTAATGTCTCCAAATTTAAATATTTCAAACTAAATAAACAATAAATTTTACAATAAAGGTTATTCATTTATGATGCAACACGCGAATGCAAAGTTCGGTGTATTTAGTATGCGTGATAGCAAGGCAAGTATAAATAAATAAATACACACAACAGTCACATACATATGCCCCACAGTAAGATATTATACGATAAGATACTACTATACGAGAGACTTTCGGTCTTACAACACCGAGACCCCGAAAAATATATTTGTAAATAAAATTGTCTCGGTGTTGGCTAGTCTAGTTTTGACTACAATTTGTAAAATACAATAATAAAAAGATTATATAAGATTTTCTTATAAATGTTTGAAACGTCCCAGCCTATTTTGAACCGATTACAGAGTAAGCAATAATGATTGATTTTATTAGTTCCAATAGAAACATTAAACGTTTCTTCAGTTATGCAAACGAGGTGCAAGTGTAGCACCCCTAATCGTGTGAAATCTAGGAGAAGGGAGCGTGCGAATACTAGGACATTTCGTCACGGTGTTTTATCGAATAGCCTCTTAAATGCAGTCGAGTGAAGGGGACTAGGTTGATGGGCTTTTGTCTTGTCTGTTGCGGTACAGTACTGAGATGTTGTCACTTGTCTTGTGAGTTTTCTTCTGGTTTGGGAATGTAAAACGGTCGAGTGATGTGCTAAATTATTTCTTTGATTCATATTTCCATACAAGGTTTGTTCGCGGCACCGTCGCGTTGGCTGAAGATTGGAGTAACTTTTTATGTTTGCAATCTCATTTAACTCGTTTAGAGTTTAAGTTTTGAGTTTGATTGAGTGGATATTCATAAAATTATTTCTTAACGTATATGTGCCTTCAAAAAAACCTTCAAAAAGAAAACTGAGGTTAGTGTCCTGAGCGATTAATTAATGCACAGACCAAACCATTGGACATTGGTCGATATGGACCATAGGCACGTGTTTTAAAACTACTACCGGATCCAAAACAACCCATCTTGAGAAGACTCGGCGAAACAAATTCAAGTTTCGATTATACCACCTTTCAAACAGAAAATAGCATTCAATTTCATTTACGCACTGCCTTAGACATATACATACATAGAAACAAAGGGGTCAAATTATTACGACGCCTCTTTTTGTTTTAAAAAAAGTATTATCAGTGATTTCACTTTTCTTATAGCATAGTCGGCGCGTTGCCGACCTTTAATGAAAGGGATAATTACGGATTGGGAAGGGATTTGGGCCTCCGGATACCTCGCTCACCATACGAAACGCAGCAGCAAGCCGCTACTTTACGTCGGGTTTCTGTGAGACAGTGGTAACGACCCGGTCGAGCCGGCCAATTCGTGCTGTAGACAAAACTATCTACAGCGTGGCTCTACCACTTAAAAACGCACTGCCTCAGACATATACATAGAAACAAAGGGGTCAAACTGTTACGACGGCTATTTTTTGTTTTCAAAAATGTATTATTAGTAATTTGTCGTTTACTAGTTGTAATGGACACTGAGTGAGCGTGAACTTTTATCGACCTTAAATCCGTTTCCCAGCGTTTTAGCTCAGTGCCCTGCCCACAGCGTGCTCTAGTACAAACTTAACATTATAATATGCATAAGGATTTGGTTTAAATAATGTAGACCGTGGGAGAGGTCCGGTATTTAACACAACTGTATATTTACTATTAATTATTATGTTACTCCCCTTTATTTAAATTTATATCTTAAACGTTGATTATAATTAAATATATGCTTTACTTGCTATCTATTTAAATCGAGGGGCAAAGCAGAACAGATGGTTGACCGTTACAGGCACAGGGATACAAGGATGTACCCCTATACCCGCCTCAACCAAGCATCAATTCCTGTCGCAAGCCTCCCGGGAGAACCGGATATACACTAGCTGATCCTGGAACGCGATTCACACAAGGTGTGTGGGTCACTATGGCAGGTTTTAACACTCGAGACTCGGCTCGCGTTACCACGCACGTCTTTAAGGCTGTATGTACTCAATGACGTTGACGATTTTCGTTATACAAAAATCTACCGGAATGGAGGTTTCGCGCGACCGACCGCGGCGCGCCTCGTTAATCCCTTACTTATTAGTGAAAACAAGTGGCTCTGAGCGCTCCGATTGTCCAAATAATTCTCACCGATTGCTTTATGTATGTGTTAATTCGTTTTATCATTAATAGACTCAGTTTAAATTGCTTGTACATACGCACTCACGCCTGTAATCCCTGAAGGGGTAGGCAGTGGTGTTGCCCGTACACACCGACATTTCCCGGAGCTGATTGCCGTCTCATGATGATCGAGGCTATGGCCATATCAACGTGATTCGACTCACACTGATCATTTATTGCTAGATAAAGTCAATATCACTTTTATCCGACCCGGGATCGAACCTGAGACCACAGCAGTCGTACCGCGTACGCAATACTGCGCCACCGAGGCAATCTTAAAATTGTTTGTTTAATATTATTTAAAGTATTAATGTGATATTTTTCACGCGGCCATTTTTATGACTGTAGTTATTTTTATTACGGTGATTGTATAACTGTTATAAGGAAGTAGTGGCCGAAATTTATATTATTTTATTGATATCATATGAAGTGATTTGTATTTTTATCTTAACGCGGTAAAATTATCATATTGGACATCTTTTGGATCCATTTTTTAGCGTCTTAATTTCTGCGTACAGCGGGTGTATTGCCGTTACTGTAGTTTGGCATAATTCTGTAGAATTCCAGAAGTCGCAGTATCTCTCGAGGATCGAAATTTTATTTGGAATGAACTGTACTTATCATCAGGTAGCCATTTTGCCGTGTATAAAAAATAATCATTAAGGTCACACATCAGCACTGGTTCACGTTTTTTTCGAGTTTGTAAATTCTATTCGATTCTTCGTCATAATATGGATAAAATAGGTTCGCGAAAATAATCACAATCGATACACAAAATAATAACAATGAAAATTAGAAATATTGCTTCTACAGTTATGACTGCCCGTATTTTATTTCTCATACTGGTCATTTAGGTACTAAAGTGAGTAGATCTTAAACACTTTGACCGCCCTTGTTTTGCATCACCTGGCACCTCGATGACAAGATCGGAACGCGTTAAGCATCACGTGTTGCGCCTCAATTCTTCCCTAGACACGGAAATGACACAAGGATCAGGTACTTATAGGTAATCGCGTGGGAACTTAAATTATTAGGGCGATTTTTTTTATAAAATAGAATAATTAATTATGTAAATTAGAAACGTTTTGGTCTAATGACTTTACAAGGCTGAGAACCGGAAGAACTTGGGTTTGATTTCCATTCCTTTGAACGATCCCTTGTTTGTTTTTAATATTAATTCAGCCCGGAATTTTTGTTCGATTTGTAATATAAAGTTATCGGAATACCATTCAGAATTATTATACCTTTTGGTTACCTTTTTATAGATGCAGGTGTATAGATGGCTTTGCCTACAGCATGAATGTGCTAGACCGGATTATTACCACTGTCTAACAACAAACTGACGTAAAGTATCAGATTGCTGTCGCGTTTTACGGCGAATGAGATATCCGGAGGAGTAAATCCCTCGCTCGATTATCCCTTTCTTTAACGTTAGCAACAAGTCCATGATTCTCCTGGTATTATGGGAGTTCACGAGCGGTGACCCACTAGCATGGTCACTTACCATCAGGTGACCCACTAGCTCGTTTACGGACCTCTGCTATAAATGATGATCATGAGAGATTATTATTTTTAGGACTTCAAACGTAGTGGCTTATTCTTTCGAATACTGCCCTATTATGATGGACATACACGTTTAATGACGTTTTGTGATTTTTTGTATCAATAAAATTGGATGTTGTTACGCAAAATGGAACCAACTCACATCAAGTTCAAATGGAGATACTGATTTTGTTTTGTTAAATTCATTAAATTAAATTGATTTTAATATATTTCATGCCCAATTTTCCAAAAACGACGAAACGAAATCGACGAGATAAAAGAAGTTTATATTATTAAATCAGTATCTCCACTTGAACTGGCTGTGGGTTGGTTGCTTTTTACGTAAGTCCAATTGATCAAATGTTTTACTAATGTTAGAATTATCACAGAACACGCGTTGAAAATAAAGTTTGTCCTACATGGATGTCGCCACATAGCGACTTCTTGTTATTAAGGAAAATTTTAGTGCCTATATTCTGGGAATTTACCGTCTGTCTTTTCAGCTTTGTGTGCTCTGTGATATTTTCTCTACTATTTGACCTAAATATTGACCTAAATAGAACTGTATTTAGGTCGTAACTAATGTGCATTCGAATAGGGGTTGGCGGCACAGTTACCCTGATCCAATGTTGGTGGGCGTGTAATTTTGCTGGTGGTAGGATATTCATATCCGCCCGGATAGCGACCACCGTGCACATGGTGTTAAAACCTGCCATAGTGATCCACACGCCTTGTGTGGATCGCGTTTTAGGATCAGCCAGTGTATATCCGGTTCTCCCGAGGGGCTTGCGACATGATTTGATTGTTGGTTGGGACGGGTATAGAGGTACATCCTTGTATCCCTGTGCCTGCACGGTCATCCGCCTGTCGTCGGTGATGGAGATCACTTACCGTCAAGTGACCCACTTGCTCGTTTGCTGGCCCTTGCCATAAATAAACTTTTAATCACATTTTTATAGGATTTAAATTAGTCATAAATTACAATAAACAAAGATAGAATTTAATTTAATTTAATACATAAAAAACACAAATAAAAATAATATCTATCTAATATTATATTATGCATTATACTATACTAGGTGTCCCGCGCGGTTACACTCGCAACATATAATTAAAAGTTAGGGTTCAAAGAGAGTAGAGTAGAGTATTGAGGAGGCATGCAGGTAATATACGAAAAATCTTAAAAATCCAATTTAAAATTTAGAGCCCGATTGTAGCGCCACCTACTGGGTCCAATTGTGAAACTAAATCATCCAGGGACCCACTCAAACACACACAATTCATCGAAATCTGTCTAACCGCTTAATAGGAGTTTTTGCGAGACTAACGAACGGCGATTGAATTTTATATATAGAGATGGATAAAAAAGCGCGTTTGAGTTTGAGAGCGCATGTTGTTTAAAAGGAAATTACTCTTCTTCTTCTTTTTAATTTATGACTTCGCATTGTTATGTATTTCGCCAATGACAAGTATAATTTATTCTCAAGTCTTCACAAGAACGATGAAATAACGGTGTGGACGTTTTCAAAGTCTTGTTGGAGTTTTGGTGTGAATTTCTACCAATAATATGCTTAATTAATAAATCACCGTCAATGTTTATTACACAAATCCACACCACTTTTATACAACAAACACAACTTAAAACTAGTTTTTGAAATAAATTAAAATAAGCGATGAACCGCACTGTCAGAATTCCCGCCAAAACTCCATGTGGCTCTAAATGGTTATATTTGGACATAACAAAATGATTACCTAACGTGGGGTGTTATCGTCGTTTTTTCGTGCCTCTGTTCGCCGTCGAGGTACGCTCTGCTCCACGTCTGCACGCAATGGCCACTTCAAAACTTGTTCTACGACACATGCGTATACGATAGCAGATGCGACAAATGTCACTAACTTCATTGTCTATTACCAGTTTTGTTTTATAGATGGAGCCACGTTGTACTAGGTGGTAGGTCCCTCGTATGCGAGAGGCCGTCTGGGTTGGTACCACCGCGCCGTCTATTTCTGCCGCCAAACAACAGTGTGTAAGCACTGTTGTGTTGCGGTTTGAATGATTTTGAAGCCAGTGACACTGCTGGGCATTATGAGACTTAACATCATATGTCTCAGGGTGGCGAGCGCAGTTTAGTGCCATGCAGTGATTTGTAATTCAAAGTTCTGTATGGTGCTGCTTCTATTTATGGGCAGACGTGGCGTTTATCACCAGGCGAGCGCCTTGCTCGTCTCGTCATTCAATCAAGAAAAAAGTACCTCAGTTTAGGTGTGACTATCTTAATAATCTGCATCGTTACGGCCTTGCGTCGCCTATCTGTGTTCCCGACCATAAGTAACCAGGTAATGCAATAAAAACGGCTCAGAGTCCTTACAGAGTTTTAATGAAAATGTCACAGCGTAATGACTGATGCAGTAAATCAATAAATTCGATTCAGAAATAGCGCAGGTGTTAAAAATAAAATTAACATCAAAGTTCAGTGTCCGCCCGGCGTCTTTACGATCCTCCTTCGGGACCTGCCGGCTGCCAGACGGCACGAACAAAAAGCCAATTTCATAAAACCATGCACCCGACTAAGGGCCCATAACAATAAATGAGCAAACCTACAGAACCTGATACCTCAGCCAGACGCTATTTTCATTGGTGCAGCGTAACAATTCACAACAATTTACATGTCCATTGCTGAATAAGTGACTTGAAAATGCAATGTACGAAAATACACGCACCATTGGAAACGGAATTCATTTTCTGAACGTCTCATTCCGTCGCCGCGGTGGAGGAATCTGCAAGTCTACCACACAAACACAAACTCGCATCGAGACGCGCTACGAGGAGGCTTTGATTGCACACTCGGTTAAATTTTAAGATCGCGCGCCAGTCAGTCCGCACCGTGCTGCCGTCGGCGACGCTCGTGTCGTGTGGCGCTGCGACGCCGAACGTCCGACATCGCGAAAAAAGTTTACATACGAAACTTTCCTATCAGACTTTCCTTTCAACCTGTGTCCTGTTGAATTGGAACAGTCTCATCGTCTATCTGCCGAACGCGAGTAGTGACCTTCTTAAACCGGAATTTTGCATCCTCCGAAACGGGTTTAGTCTCGGAGCCCGCTGCGCAGGACTTTCGTGAAGTGCTAACTTGATTTTCAGAGTGGTGTGTTTGTGCGACCGACTGGATTTTTCACATAATCGGTACACGGAACAGGCGTGACATTGTACCGTCAGTTCTTAAGGTCGGCTCCCTCGTAAAAGTGCTTTTAACAGTTTCAGTAAGTATGCAATGTCAATGCACTGTGCATTATTTAGAGCAATAAGTACACTATTCATTTAAAACGTTATAATAAGTATATAAAAGGCGTTTAATGAAATCGAAAATGCTACAACACCAATGAAAATAATTGCATCGACTAGACATTGGTGGTCAATCGTCGAGACAGTCCTTGCCCTTGCCGTTGTAAAAAGTGAACTAATGTCACAAGCAAACGATTTAATTCGGTTCGCAGCTTGTAAAAAATAAGTCGGTCACCGAGTAAACAATAATGCTTTTATCTATTTAGAGTTATCAGCAGAATCATTGATAGTCGACGCACTTTTGAAGATAATAAAATAAGATTTAAGTAGTTTTTTACTTTTTGATTTAATCTGGTATTCTTATCAAGTTGTTATACGGCAGTTAAGCTTAGGTGTAAGTAAAGACAGTTAGCAACTCTGATAATATCAGCAGAAATACAATGTTGTTTTTCTTAACTTTCATTCAATTCGTTATTTGTTATAAAATTTTACTTTATTCTTAATTTATGTCACACTTGTGCAGTTCTCCTTGAGAACGACCTTTGCAGCATGCGCTACATTCTGCATGAAGTATGATCGGCAAACGAAAGTGCCATGTGTACGTCCCAACGCACAGATGTGCAAAAACTGTTGTTAAAAACTATCGAGAGCTAAGCAAGAAAAAATATTACAGCGATAACTTTATTATTTTTTACTTAAGTCAAATTCATTCGCTAAACATAAGTAATGTGGTTTTAGACTATTTTTGTTTTGTAGAGAAATTATATCTCGGTTTTGAACTTTACTGGGATTGGATTTTTTTATTCCAAATAGCCGATTTATATCGCCAGTGAAAAGGCAAAAATACTAAAGTGCAAATCCGTAAACTTTACCGCACAGCATTTAAAAAAAACTTATAAATTGACTTACTGGATAATTTACAGTAAAACTTATATTTAATTAAACACATTTATTCCTAATATAATTATTATGATTTTTTTTAATAGTCAAACAAATTAAAAAATCTCAACCGTAAAATTTACGTATTCGCGCTTTAGTATTTTTGCCTTTTCACTGACAATATAACATTCTATAAAAGTGGTGACTGGTGAGGCACTGCTACTTCATTAAGTAATACTGTTTCACAGGTCGTAATGTCAAGGTTGTTGGTCGGAAACTTAGCTATTTTGAAACGAACTCTTTGTTACTTGATATCTAATTGAAATTGTGTAACGTCTTGCTGAAGGCATTTAGTAGGTTATTAATTTTATATAACTTTCGTTCGGTGGATATTAAAAGAATTCACCAAAGTGACACAATAACGAAGATATACCGAAATGTAACTAGGTATTGAAACTTTATTTCGTACGAAAATTACTCAACTTAGATATTTAGGACTTAGGTACAATGCAGGTTAGGTACAATCTTTAATTCTAATTTAAATACAAACGTAAAATTTTCTAAATGCTGTTGGTTTAATGAAAAAAATCGCATATATGTATTCGCTTAGATAATTAACTTTATTCGGTAGGCTATTAAAAAATTGTTACGAAAATTATATATTCTCAAAGGCGTAGGCAGAACTGCAACTAGTGCGGCCACGCTTGAATAAGCTTATATTTCTGTTCCGTGATGTCATAGAGCCAATCGCCATTTTAGGCTCAAAATTAAATATCAATCCCAGGCAACACATCTGTCACCCTAGGTAAGCACTGAAAACCAGCGCTGTGTCGTGACTCGACTCAAAATACAGCATTATGCTGAGTTGGATACCTAATTGCTGTGGTGTAGGTGTGCAGTATTTCTTTAGTTATTTATTTTTTAATTGAATTTGTAAGATGTTATTGATGCATGTGTTTTATTGTAACATACGTCTATTGTAACAATAGTACTTTAACAATAAATCGTATTTTTTCTTTTTTTTTCTTGTTCTCTAAACTTGTAACATAACCTTAAAAAATAAGAGTTATGGCAAGTTTAAAGTTCTTCACATCGAAAAATCCTACCGGACTTTATTAAGACTACGACAAAATTGCCGCGTTATTTGTAACTTCGTAACAATATTTGAACAAATTATGAATGTGAATAATGCTCTTATTGGTCAAATTCAGTGTAACATTTTCATTTTTATTAATAACGGGAATAAATTCAATAGTTCGTCTAAACTTTGTTTAAGCGCTACAACTACCAGACATTTAATTAAACCGCTGCACATATTTTGCTACAGCTATACAAATAATTAAAATTGTGTTTAAAGGAAGTGCTAACAAGTATTGATAATTTAACTTATTATACGTCTTTCTTGTCTGGTACAGACAATAGCTCTATTTCTGTCACTATTGACATAAATGTATGAAATGATGCCCGACGCGTCATTGTCATACAAATTAAAACTACATATTAACAAAGCATAGCAATACAAGGTGCATACAAGGTGGTAGGTCCCTCGTATGCGAGAGGCCGTCTGGGTTGGTACCACCGCTTTGTCTATTTCTTCCGGCAAGCACTAGTGTGTAATCACTGTTGTGTTTCAGTTTGCCGGATATTGAAGCCAGTGAAATTACTGGGCATTATGAGACTTAACATCTTATGTCTCGGGGTGACGAGCGCAGTTCAGTGCCATGCAGTGTTTTATAATTCAAAGTGCTATTATAGTGCCATTTGGTATAGTATACAAGTTTAAATGTGTTTTTGAGAACCAGGTGCCAGCAGAATTACCAGCGCTTTGCTTAATCGAAGCAAAGTACATTGCTGAGCTGGGGCCTGATTTCGGCGAAATGTACCACAGATCTATTTTACTATGTTATTTTCTATTTTTATTTTATCCTTATATAACTCTGTATGATGTGTTACATAAGCCGAAATAACTTCTATCTATCTATCTATCTATCTGTGTGTCGTTGCTTCTGTTTATGGCAGGCGTAGCGCTTACCGTCAGGCCTTGCTCGTCTTGTCATTGAATCAAATAAAAAAAGCAAGACGCGCAAAAATGAACTGATCTATTTATATCTCTTTATAACACAAAAATGGATCTATAAAGGTCTATAATTCCAGTAATGCTGACCTTTTTAAAAGATTATTATGCGATGATTAACATTAATATTGTCCAAGTGGTTTTAGTATAAAACGTTTGACACGGATCGAATACTCAGATTGTTTTTGAAGTCTTTATGTGCCATAAACCGGAACCGGTTGATACGTTGGCAACATTTATACGTTTAACGTCTCTACAGCATTATTAAGAGACGAGATATCATTTAACATCCGCGTGGCAGGTTTTAACGTTTTTTAGAGTTCCATTTCATAATACTGAGATAGTTTGGATATGTAGAGGACGGATGAAAGACGAAGCAACAAATATACATGGCTAGTTATGTGAATAGTAGTCCTTAAGACATCATCGAACATTCTCTGCTCAAGCTGGAGATATTCTATAGAAGTTAGTGTGATCCTTTTTTTGTCCGGCGACAAATTACTATACTACACCTGATGGTAAGCGCAATGTAGACCAAAAAAACCAACGACCACCAACAAACAATGAGTTTATTGGTGCTCAGAATCATGCCGGCGTGTATAATGCTTCTTCACCTATGAAATAAAATGGTCATCCTTGCGCTGACACCTTCTTTTATGTAAAGCATGTATTAAAAACATTGACATTTGATATATTATTATATTTGAATAATATAAAATATAACAAACACAAAACAAGAATACGAGGAAATAAATGGGCAGAAATTTAGTGGACAGATAAAATTAATAGGCATTATAAGATTGTATGCGAATTATATGCGACCAAGCAGGCGTCCAGTTCGTCTCGTTATATAGTATAAAAGAAAGTTATGATTTAATTTATAATATTGTACAAATATATTTTGAAATATGTACAAAAATACAATCTTAGAGTAGTGGCTTCAGTATGAGTTACTTAAAGATTCCGAGCAGCATTCGTGACAGCTTATTGAAATTTAATCAATATCCACAACACAAACATTAAAAACAAATTTATAAAAAGATTTTAAATTATCAACTCGACAATGAATTCTTAGTAACAATGCACATATAATTAAGCTCCGACCCACCCCTCTACTAATAGAAAAATATACAGGAAAATAATTTATTCTCGAAATGAAAGTGCGCACGTGCTGTCCTCTTTAATGCTATTCTTATCGTATGTCTGGTACCGCAAAACAAAATGGCCAACGTAAAAAACGTAAAAAGTATCCGGTCATGTCACTTTTCAAACCTGTGATACACTGATCGAATGGCGACCTCGATGGTTAGACTACAATATTGGAAAGACTTTCACAACACCTCAGCGCAGTTCATTTGCGATTTGTAAAATTGCTCGATCGAACGAAACCGTTGTTGGCGATGAAATAATTAAATTAATTATCCATTTTATCGTACGTGTTTTATCTTCTGGCGAGGGGATTAAAATATTTATTGTGACATTTTGCGGATAAATTCGGATATATAAATTAATAATACAGTCGATTTCCGTTTATTTGTCACTTATTTAATTTTTGAAGGTTGTGTTTTAACCTTGAAGGATTCTTTAGTTGAAAATAATACTTATAATTTTGTTTTACTCTATCAACTTAAACTAAATTGAAACGAAAGCATAATACGACTTTTTTGACAGATTTTCTTCCAACGAACTCCAATAAAATATGGGATTTTCCCTCAATTAACGCGGATATAAAAATAGAATATTTTATCATGAACCTCATCCATTAGGATTTTAGTACCTCAGTAAATATGTATAAAAATGCAATAAAAACGTTGGCACACCGCCTTCGCAAGTGTTTGAAATGTTAAGCTGACATTTACCTGTCCACGAGATCTTTGAAAACACGATAGCTGTATGTTAAATGAAGAATGAAGTTTTATAGCCACGCTGTAAACAGTTTTGTCTACAGTATGAATTGGCCGGCTCGACCGGGTTATTACCACTATCACAAAACCGACGTAAAGTAACGGTGTCGCGTTTCAGACGGTATGTTGAATATCTGGAGGCCCACTTCCCTTCTCTCCGGTATGGTCGACAATGCATAATTCTTCTGTAGTCCATCAGGTGCCTTGCTCGTATTTTTTTTTATTCGAGCACGGCAAAGTGACGGCACTACACTTGATGGTAAGCGTAGTGCGATCCAAATAACCAGCCACCACTAATAAACAATGAGTTTATCGGTGGTCAACAGGCATGCAGGCCTGTATAAATGCTTCTTCCCTCCCTCTTTCACCATCACGAGCGAAGAGAGAGAAGAACCTAATCGAGAGGCCTGCGACAGGACAGGCGAATGACCGATGCAGGCACAGTGATACAAGGATGTACCATTATACCCGCCCCGATCAATCATCCAGTTATGTCGCAAACCCTTCGGGAGAATCGGATATACACTGGCTGATCCTGGAACGCGATCAACACAAGGCGTGTGGATTACTATGGCAGGTTATAATATGTGTACGGTGATCACTATACGGGCGGAGATGAATATCCTACCACCGCCTATGGCGCTTTTTGCTAAAAAAAATGACTTCCTCATGTGTTTGGTCCATGATTCCGCTAAGCTAATCCTATGCGGGTGGTCGGCATCGCCACGTCTGCTGGCCTAAGGGTGTATCCCAGCCGGTCAGCTTGCGGTATAAATTATACCTCTAGGTAATAAAGTGAAAGAAGTATTCAAAACTAAAGTGCAAACTTAATGGCTAATTAGTATGTTTAATATAGGTTTTTATCACCAAAGTTACGACACGCTTACGAAACAGTTATAAATGCGTGTCCGATACGCAATTGGTTTTTTGAAATAGAAAATGTAGTTTTGGAATATTTTGTTTGTGTATTTTAGTCTATAATAATTTTATGGAGTGAAATATTTAATTAACAAAACGTTTTTGGTTTATGGTGATGGTAAGCGCCACGCCAGCCCATAAACAGAAGCAACACCAAACAGAACTTTGGATTACAAAGCACTGCATGGCACTGAACTGCGCTCGTCTGCCCGAGACTTAAGGTACTTACTGTTAAGTCTCACAATGGCCAGTAATTTCATTAATTAATGACACTGATAAGAGTTCTTTCCACAAACTGTGCAAACGCCCGTAAATCCTCATCATTTCATTCATCGAAGAAGTCATAAACATGTTTGAGACATTCATTGGTTATTTATGCTTACTATTTAGTCAAAATCATTGTGATTCCGTCAGCATCATGTTTGTTCACGAATACGCCAAATAAACTTTTTTACTATTCGTTATGTAAACGTTTACTCGAATAATAAACAGTATTTGCATACTATAATAAATATGAAGGTCGCGATGTGATTCGACCGCTGATTGGTTAAAAAAATGTATTGTGATATTAATAGAATTTCATACAAAAACACCACTAAATATGTTATGTAAATTGTTGGTGTAATAACTTTGGAAATGTATGAGATATTGGAGAACACAACACAAACAGTCTTTGATAGAACTATTGCATAGTCTTTTTTTATCTGAGCACGGCAAAGTGACTACACTATATCTGATAGTAAGCGTAGTGCGATAAACAATGAGTTTATCAGTGGTCAACAGAATCATGACAGCCTATATACATGCTTTTTCACACTACGAAGAGGGAAGAAACAAATCGAGGGGCCTGCGACAGGGTAGATGGATGACCGATGCAGGCACAAGAATGCAAGGATGTACCTCTATACCCCTCAACCAACCATCAAGCCTTGTTTCAAGCCCCTCGGAAGAACCGGATATACAATGGCTACTCCTGGAACGCGATCTACACAACATGTGTGGGTCACTATTGCAGGTTTTAACACCATGTGTACGGTGGTCGCTATCCGGGCGGATATGAATATCCTATCAAACTCAAGGTCAAGCCAGCAATTTTGAGTCATTATATACATCTCTTCACACGTTGGCATTTGTCGTGACGGTCATTAATTACACCCAACACACACATAGCCGTGACCCCATGGTCCTCCTTAGTTTTTACTCCCCCATAATTCTGTCATTATAATACCTTTATTACTCTCACTGCTTTCATCCTTCGATTAGCACCTGATAATTATAACTACAAAGGCTAAATTACATTTAAATAAGACTATTATTTAACCAAACACTAGAAAGTGCATCCACACGTTAGAAACATTAGCTATCATTACCTCACACAATACTTTTCACATCCCCAGTCACGACTTATGATAATGATATTATTATACGTCAAAAATTATGCATCGTACGGTATTTCGTGCCGAATTTCGGTCTTGACAATTCTAATGTGCGAGGGAGATGACGCCTAGATTAATGGACGTAGTTACGCAAAAAGGAACCAACCCGAGTAGTAGAGCGACGCTGTAGACAGTTTTGTCTACAGCTTGAATGGGCCGACTAGACCGGGTACATTACGGATTACCATTGTCTTACAGAAAACCGACGTAAAGTAGGGGCTTGCTGCTGCGTTTCGTACGGTGAGTGAGATATCCGAAGACCCAAATCCCACTCCCCTTCCCGATCCCTAATTATCCCTTTCCTTTAAGCTCGGCAGCCCGCCCATGATTTTTCTGGTATTGTGGGCGTTTAGTTCAGGTGATCCACTTGCTCGTTTGCCGGCCTATGCCTAAAAAAACCCATAGCATGTTCAAATGGAGATACTGATATTGTTTTTCTAAATTAATTAATTTAAATTCATTTTAATACCGTATTTTTTTTGCAAAATCGTACTTAGAATATATTTCATGCCGGATTTTTTAAAAAACTACGAGATAAAATTAGTTTAGATTATTGAATTTAGCAAAACATTTGAACTTCTGTGGGTTGGTTCCTTTTTGCGTAACTAGGTCCAAATGAAAAGGAATGACCGAGCGCTTTGAAGGTGTTACACGGAGATCTAATGGGCAGTTTTTTGATCACATTGAAGTCCAATCAATCATGTAAAAAATGGCGAATGTAGGCCGAGATAAGATTAACGAAAGCAGTCCTGGTTAAATATATAGACCAGAAATGGCATTTATAGCTGTGAATAATTTATTTTAAACTACACTTGCTATCGAAGTTATAATCGTAAAATTAGTGCATAAATGTACAACAATCGTTGTTACAGTCTAATATTTCAAATTGCAACACTGATGCAATAAATCTAAACATAAAATGTCAGATACTTGATCCATACGCCTTGTGTGGGTCGCGTTCCAGGATCAGCTAGTGTATATCCGGTTCTCCCGAGGAGCTTGCGCCATGACTTGATGGTTGATTGGGGAACATCCTTGTATCACTGTGCCTGCATCGGTCATCCGCCTGTCCTGTCGCAGGCCCCACGACTTGCTTCTTCCATCTCCGGAGAGGGAAGAAGCATTTATACAATTTATCTAAACTTTCATTCGTCGTACAAGTTATCTAAACGTTTCGTGATATCGTGGTTACGTCACCAAAGGTAAACTGGTAAATTTGACACAAACGCAGGTGGCACCTATTATTGTACCTAGGGCTGCTGTATGCCTTACCATCAAAATTCTGAGAGCAGAAGTTATTGAAACTCTAAAACGACCTTGAAGTAATAAACCTAACTTTGCGACTTGCATGACAGTTTTTTTTACATCAGACACCATTCCGAGTAGAAGGTCAGAAGAAATATTTTTTATCGGATACCGGCAACCTAACAAGTGATTACGACTAACGATTAATTAATTAGCAATTAACGATTTGACGGTAAGTGATTTCCACTGCCCTTGAACACCCGCAATATCAGTAAAATTTTGTATGCATTGTCGACCTTGAAACCTTAAAGGAAAGGAAAGAAAAGGAATGGGAATTGGGATCTAGTGGGGTATTATTTGGTTCTCCGAAAATCTTACTTACTGTACGGAATACTTCACGACAAATGAGCAGACTTCAATTTATGCTACTAGACGGTCTGTCTAGAAGTAAAATTGTGTCATAAAACGCGGGAGTTTGACAGCTGACAGACAGGGAGCGGAAGGGTGGTCCTAATTAAGAATAAGCGAGATGGCAATAAGTAGTTACGGTCAATTGGCTCTAACTTAGTGGCGCAATTTCTATGTACTAGTGCAGCCAGTCTAGTAGTATACATTGGAGTCAATGCAAATCTGTCTACAGCATGGCTCTACTTATAAACTGATGATCATTGTATTAGTTTTAAGAAACACGTTTAACATTTGCAATTCAGGTATAAACTCAAAGCAAACAAAATTCGAAATACCAGCACACAATTTTACAATACCAAAATATACGTTATATTAATTCTCTTTTAAAGTTTGAATAACTAGATTTTGGTGCTAAGCCTGACACCTGATAACCCTGTTATATGAATAAGTAAAAAAACATCACTATTCATATGGATGACTGCGAATTATTCCGCTTTCTTGTTCGCCGACGTTTTGATTATGACTATCTAAAACTGGTCGCGGTTTTTATAAACGGTTTTATGGATGTATCAGTTTCGTCCAACATATGACCGAGAAATAGCAATCAAAGATAATAGCTTCTTTATCTATGCTTATTAATATTCATAAGGTTCGCTAATATTGAATTTTTTTTAAAATACTGTTTACGTCAATATGTTCTGGTGTAAAATTGAATAACGATTCTGGTGTGTTATGTATGGAGTTAAAAGCAAAATACCTTATGCTAGGTTTTCAGAGGTAATTGTTTAATTGTTTTAGGCAACTTCATTTAAAAAAAATCCTTGTAACAAAAATACGTAGCGTCTATGGTTGATTTAATAGTACATCATTTAGGTTCATGGACATGGGAAACTAGCATGCCCCAACGTGTTAATGTACAATATGAAAAAGCTTTTAAATATTGCAAAATAAATGTTGTAATGGAAGCCAAAATGCCGATGCTTATGAATGATCTGACTATAATACGGGATCAAATGTAGAGACCTTGTGCTTGTAATGCACATGTTGTGAAACGAGTGTCAACTTCATTATTCAACCAGTTATTGCACGCCAGTTCGCACGCGCTGATGAAAAAGTTTATTTATTGTATAGCTCGTACGAAAGCAATTTGTATGCTAATTTATTATTGAGGACATAAAACATATAGATAGGGAGCCGTAGAGTAACCGATCCACTTGACTACTATCAAGCTCATTTTCCGTGAGTAGCTTCGTTTCGATGAGACGCCCAACAATTCCCTATGCGAAAATTCTCTACTGTGGTAGCTAACAGAGGTAGCAAGGATTAAATACGTCGATTTGATGAGTCCCAAAAATTTATTACTAACAGGTTATTTTTTTGTTAAATCTGATGATAACTATCTAAATTATTCGAAAAGATATTTGTCCTACAAAATGTATGGTTTGATCAAAGAGTCCCCCCCTTCCAACATGTATCGATAACGAGGTCATCAAAAATGATTACTAACCAGCTGCTTTTTTTTTTGTTACTTACTTAATATGTATATAATTCAACAGTCATATTGTCCTACAAATTGCGTGGTACGTTATCCCGGTCCTACGCTCAAAAGTAGTAGTACAGATCCTTGATGTAAAAATAATTACTATCAAGCTGAATCTTCGTAAATAGCTTCGTTTCGATGAGACACCCAACAATTTCCTATGCGAAAATTCTCTACTGTGGTAGCTAACAGAGGTAGCAAGGATTAAATATGTCGATTTGATGAGTCCGAAAAATTTATTACTAACAGGTTATTTTTTTGTTAAATCTTAAGATAATTATCTAAATTATTGGAAAAAATATTTGTCCTACAAAATTTATGGTTTGATCATAGAGTCCCCCCCTTCCAACATGTATGTAATTATTTCGGATGGGCAATAATTGATGATAAATATGAATATTACTGGTTTGATGGTCCCCAAAGTCCATCTTTTGAAGAATTATCTTCTGGCATACAAGGTACTGGTCCGGAGTCCCTGGGCCAGCTGATCCACTTGATTACTATCAAGCTAATTTTCCGTGAGTAGCTTCGTTTCGATGAGACGCCGAACAATTCCCTATGCGAAAATTCTCTATTGTGGTAGCTAACAGAGGTAGCAAGGATAGAATTTTTCGATTTGATGATACTCAAAAATTTATTATTTTATTTGTAGGACAATATTCAAATCATTTTTTATGACCTCGTTATCGATACCTATTGGAAGCCACTCCTTCCAATAGGTATGATTACTAACCAGCAGATTTTTTTGTTTTTACTTAGTTAATATTCATATAATTTAACAGTCATATTGTCCTGTATATGTATATATATATATATATATATATATATATATTTATATATATATATAATTGGAATCTCGGAATTGGCTCTAACGAAATTCATGAAATTTAGTATATAGGGGTTTTCGGGGGCGATAAATCGATCTAGCTAGGAATCATTTTTAGGAAATGTCATTTTATTCGTGTTTTATCAACTTAAACATAAACTTGGAAGAAAAAAATGACTCTTCCTGACATCTATTGGCAAATAATAATACTACTTTTTTGTGAGCACAACAGCAGATGGCGTTGTTAAGTAACACGAAGTCAATGAGTGTTTGCTTTGAGGTTAGACTTAATTCCTGACATCTATTGGCGAATAATAATACTACTTTTTTTTTCATCCGAGCAGAGCTCGGTCGCCCAGGTACTGTAATTTAAATTGTCATTTTTGTCTACGATAGTGTGTACTTTGACCGGACTTTGATTGGACTTTGACCGGACTATGACCGGACTTTAACCGGACTTTGACATGACTTTGACCGGACTTTGTTATGTAATATAAATTGATATTTTTGTGTACGATAGCGCAATAAATGAATATTGTGTTTAATCACATATGTAAATGATAGTACTTTTATGCTGATAAATAAAGCAATTCGTGTGAAATTATTCCCTCTTCATTCCAAAATATTCAAAAATGCACAACGTTAATGTTTAAGTTTTCACTTCTGCCGGCACTCCCGGAGTGCAACCCATTGTTTTTTTTATATGTAAATACATAATAAATTTTAAATAAATAATACATTTTTGTAGCTACTGTATTTATTTACTTAATTGTTGTACTAATTTACAAAAAAAAATAAGTTATTTAAAAAAAGGTGTTTTCACTGTCTCGTATGTTACAAAAGGGTATTTGACTAGATTTTTTTTTATTATTTTAACCAATAAGTTACGTTTCCCGAAATCTGTTAATGAAAGAATTATATAAATTAAGTAAAAAATAAATAAGTTACAATCCATTTCAATTTGCTGGAAGGGTTAGTTATCGCATGACGGAAAAAGGATACACGACATGGCATGTTACGTCACAAGCAAGGTCTCGCCATTACGATGCACGCGTGCGAGGGAGATAGTGAGATTTTCCCACTACACGCCCACTTTTGCTCATACCAACATTTAAAACATGAACAACAACCTCATTTTTTAACCAATTTCAATTCTGTTTTCGCAAAATAGTTTATAATTGGTATTATTATCCAATAAATACAAAATAATGTATAAAATTAAATACCCCAATAGGAAAACGAAAAAATTACAATTCTTGTCGGACTAGTGATACATACCTGTTTTCTTGTAGGACATTGTTTCATATGGGTAGAGAACACACTAACCTATTATGTAATACTTTTGTCCTACAGTTAGTAATGAGAAAAATGGTCTTGTGGTATTAACAATTTCTGAGCGTAGGACCGGGATAACGTACCACGCAATTTGTAGGACAATATGACTGTTGAATTATATACATATTAAGTAAGTAACAAAAAAAAAAGCAGCTGGTTAGTAATCATTTTTGATGACCTCGTTATCGATACATGTTGGAAGGGGGGGACTCTTTGATCAAACCATACATTTTGTAGGACAAATATCTTTTCGAATAATTTAGATAGTTATCATCAGATTTAACAAAAAAATAACCTGTTAGTAATAAATTTTTGGGACTCATCAAATCGACGTATTTAATCCTTGCTACCTCTGTTAGCTACCACAGTAGAGAATTTTCGCATAGGGAATTGTTGGGCGTCTCATCGAAACGAAGCTACTCACGGAAAATGAGCTTGATAGTAGTCAAGTGGATCGGTTACTCTACGGCTCCCTATCTAATACATCCTAATTCTTAAGACGTCGTTGAAGATCCCAACAGATTAACTGGATATCTATTACTCGGGACATATTGATACAGTTTACGAAATTACGTATGGTTACTTTTTGGAACGAATCCGTGTTGTAATGTGAAGTACAATACAACTCTTCTGCACTTACTTTAAGCTTTTGAAATTATTTCAATAACTTGTAGTATAAGTTAGTGAAATAATAGGACACCCAAAATTATAAATAAACTAAGTCAATTGTACAAAATTGCAGTCTTAATGGTCGATGTAAGACTATCGCTTCGCAAACGAATAAAA
This sequence comes from Amorpha juglandis, assembly GCA_949126905.1. Taxonomy (NCBI): domain Eukaryota; kingdom Metazoa; phylum Arthropoda; class Insecta; order Lepidoptera; family Sphingidae; genus Amorpha; species Amorpha juglandis. The sequence goes on from OX421365.1 coordinate 21,079,442, forward strand.
TATATTTAATTATTCGACTAAAAGTTACACCAGCCGTCAGATTTATGACTGAGACCAGTTTATATCAAGTTTGACTAGATCACCTTAAGTGCTCATCCGTAGAACATTAGTATTACAAAGATGACCTTGTCTATGAACATATCCATTTTATTATTGACGAAAAAATTATGTTATCTGCATCACATGTTTCAGTGGTATAACCGCGCTTTCGTCTACAACATGAAGGATTAGGATTGCCATAGTCCCAGAAAATCTTGACTATTATCCTATGTTTTTCCTTAAAGGCAGTCTTCCGAGGGTCGCGTCAAGCGTCAGTGACGTTGTCGTCTGTCAACGTCTCACTGAATGAATGCACAAGACACGATGTGCGTTACTGACGCTACTGTCGAATAGTCTGCTGTAGTTCCAATTACGTAGTGCGCATACAGCATATACTCGCAGACACTGTATCTTTGACATGCGCGGCTGACTATTTGATACTTCTGAGGTTGATAGGTGCCATAGTATTGTAATCCTTACAACATAAAATTTACCGATGTGTAATTACTACAAAGTTAATTTATCTTTCTAGTGCTTCTTGGTCGTGGTTAATTGAATCTAAGTTAACCAAGTCGTTCACGATCACGACCTCGGTCACGAGCAAAGCAATTTTGGCCCATTCTGGATTAATTTTGAACCTTAACTTTTCACCTTCAATACTGATTCTTTCCATGATGCCCTATAGCCTATAGGTTACTTAGGATAATTCATATCTGTCACGCACAAGGTACATGTTTATAGCAATGTATTCTTAACGAACGTTTATTATGAAATGAGTACGGATTAGTGAGATCACGATCCGTCAAATTGTCCACATCACCTTGACACATAGGTAAACAACCTTCATTACCAGTTAGTACTACTTACTACCTATCTTTGAATAAATTACTTTAATTATTACTGGTTCTACGACGTCATTTAATTTGTATTTGATATGAATAAAATTTGATTTGTATTTTTTACCAAGGATTGCAAATGTATATTAGTAACAAAGATCATAAATCTTGCCTATTAAAAAAATTTACGTTTAAGTAATAACAGTGCAATTGATGCGAAAATTTATGATTTATGACATATTGTTTTCTTCAGGGCTTTGTCTATAAGATTTTGGATCCACAGTATTTGATTTACGATGTGATACCTTCTGGTAGTTTAAAACCAGTTGTTAAACTGATAGTAGTTGTTGTTCTTTGTTTTGTTCATAGTTCATTTATCTGATCATATTTTATTTTATCTGAGAAGTATTGCAAGAACTTATTCCATAGCCAAATTTTAACACTATCGAGTGTTGGGAAATATTACTTTAAATGTCAGATTTTAAGTATCTGTACAAACGTTCAGTTGGATTGGATTAAGTTTTATAGCATATTGATTAATTGCAGAAATGAATAATGTATTTATATGTTATTTAAAATCTTAACACCACCAAGAAATCTTCATGTCATCTCATGGTTTTATATTTATGAATTTTCCATTCTATCATTAGTGTCAGCTACATAGTTTTAAAGTATTGTGAAATACAGACGGGCACCGTCTGTATTTCACAATACTTTAAAAGTATGTATAGCAAGTATAAATCCACATTTATACCAATTAACAGTGTATTACTGGACTCGTTATCTCTATTGTGTAAGGTAAATCAGCGGACTTTATCAGACCACATTATGATACAAACGTAGGCCGAGCATTCATAACCAGAACTTAGAATTAAGGCGTGTTGGGTCTATTCAATGTGTGTGGCCTTCGTCTGTACTGAATAGCTGGTAAATATTGACCGACAACATCTGCTCAAGAGTTTGAACGGAGATATGAATGAGCGCAATATAAAGTTTTTGAAAAGGTGTCGAGGTCGCTGGGCGAAGCACCGTACATTTCGAATGAACAAATGGATTTTCTACAAAATTGGAGAAAGTAAATTGTTAGCAGATATTTGTTGTATTTTAAGTTACTTATTTATTATGGTCTTATATTGTTATAATTATTGATTTTGTGTTTACGTAAGACCGTTTAAACTGAGTTTATCGGAACTGTGATTTGATAGATGATTGATTTCGTGTTAATTTCATTTTTAAATTTTATTAGTGAAAGTTACTTCGATCTTATAAAATCTTATCTCAAAATCTTACCCCGTTAATTGGACAGTGTTAATCAATTTTGTACCCAAACAGAGCTAAAATCACATTAATGTCAATGACGTAAAACAATTACCTTACGACCTTTGCTCTAATCGATAAATCTCACACCTATTCATTCAATTTAGATCATGGCGAGATAACGATTTGCAACCTTTAATTACAATTGCATTTAATTGCAAATGCATTGTTTCCATTGAGGTTTCCCGCTTGGAGGTCCAATTATTTAGTTTATGTTCTTAACTTGATTAACGCTTTTAACGTGTCGGCGAAAGAAGGTCAGGTAAGGGCTCCACAATTTGAAATGTAAACATTCGTCCGCATCTGTTTTTATGTTATACCCATTAAAGGAGACCAAAGCAAACGTGGCCGTGTTAAAATTAACTCTTTTTATTTCTAATATTATTAGTGACAGTATGAGAAATAGTGCGAGTATGGCTAATGTTACAAGTATTTAAGTTGATATTTTTTTAACTAAATAAAAGCTTGGGCATTTATAAAGTATATATTTAATGCAATCTTTTACTGCTATTAAAAATACAAAATTAAATTTGTGTTCAATAGCCAGAGTCATCATAGGTCGAACGTCACTAGCGTCGTAATAGATCTATTAATAATATAACCCATGTTTGCATGTTTCTCAATCCTTAAGTATTTATTGCAATTTTGTTTTGATACCAGAGGTCAGCAAATTGACAAGTAGTCACCTCGTGGTGGGTGATCTCCACCGCCCATGAATACCAAAATAATTATGGAAAAGTTGCTGACTTTAAAGGAAAGGAATGGGCATTGGGAAGGGGAGAGGTGGTTTGGGTCTCTGGTGATCTTAGTCTCTGTCCGAAACGCAACTGCGAGCAGCCAATTCATGTCGGTTTTCTGTGCGACAATGATAATTACCCGGTTGAGTCGGCCCCTTCGCGTTGTAGACAAAAGTGTTTACAGCATGGCTCTGCTAATTATACGTACTAATTTAATCTGAAATAAAACTAATTTAAACGGATTTTATCGCGGCTTTTTATTAATTTTGATCCCGACGTTTCGAAAGCTTTTCAGCCTTCGTGATCTGGTCAGTCGACCCCGTGACGTGAGTTTTATTTCAATGAGTAATATTCGCGTAAACATAAGAAATCATTACTTTAATCTGGTATTATTTATGTGGGATACTTGTCTGGAAATATATTTACCGTATTATGCTTTATTAAAATCACTAGCCATCATGGTTGTTTTGCAAATCTTTTAAATACTGGGCCTACTTAAATCCTTTGAAAGTTAGAAACTAACAAAGTTATAAGACATTATAGGTAGAAAATTAAAGCAATTGCAATGATTTAGCCCGTAAGCGTTTTTTTCCTAATTGCGAATAGGCTAGTACGTGGCAAGTGTTGCGAGACATTTGTATATACAGGACGTTGCAAAAAAGAGTTCAACATTTGCGCCATATTAGCTTTTGTTCGTGGATCCGTCAGCGTGAATATCTTTTCTCGTGATATCGAGGATAGAGGTCTGTGACCTTAGAAGTCTATAATTTAACCATTATTGAAAACCCTAACATCTATTACACAAATTTAACTTCTAAATGAACCGATTTTCTTCGAATAGAGCTAGGAATTATTAAAATTAAATAAAACAGCATTCAAATCGGTTTCTCATTTAAGCTAATATACAGATAGACTGAGGGGAACAGATATGAGTTTAAGTAAGTGTTATAAAATACTCCTCATTATTGTCAAGGGTTAAAAGTGGATGTGTTGATAAAAAACATTTTTTTTTTAAATAACACCTTTACAAATTACAAATAATTCTTTCTGTATTTGTGTAAATATTAGACCTCTTTCTGTCGTATCCTGTATAATAAATTTGCACCACTCATTGCAAAAAACAGTCGGGCCTGTTGAATTAATTGTCGCAGTGCACGGTCACTAGCTTTTGCTATTAGTTGTCAATGATTTTATAATAGAAGTTTAAGGCTTTCTGGAACAGGTATCGTTTGTAATTTACTATTCAGGAAAGTGACACATGCTAAAATGGTGGAATTATTTACATAAAAGGATTTGTTTGTAAAACGACTGATTGGACTTTAAATTTGGGTGTAAAATGTAAAGTATTTGGCCTTCAATCTTACTTCAGATAATTAATTGTTTTTATTTAATACAATAACATAAGTAAATGATCCATTAAGAACTTTGTTATAAAAGTTTTCTTAGTGAAAGAGAATAGGAAGTTCAAACACATTTTAGTTCAATAACCTGCCAAAGATAACATGTTCGAATAGAAAACAAACGAGGCGTAGGAATGTAAAAACATGATCATGCGCACCTAAGTTTAAAAACGGATAGAGCACACTTACTTTAATGATAAGCACCTTCTTAAAATAACCGCGCACGCCTCCGCGCAATGAGTCAGTAACATTTTAACTTACTACCGCCCGACGCAACGTTTCATTCACATTATGATTCATATTTTTATATTTCCCAATTATTCTAATGGAATTAAAAGGCTGAAAAGTTGATTTCATTGACCAAATTAAGAACTTGGCCACTTTCAACGCTTTGTACCACCATAACAAATGTGTTGAGGTCTAACATCTTGTTTATATTTCGTAAGCATCTGGTGATTTTTAATCAAAAGATTAGTGTAAGATTAAATGTAGCTAGGTATTTTTTATCTAAATTTATATCTCGGATAAGTTAGCTTGACTTATCCTCAGATTCTGATTAATTTAGTAGTTAAGTTTGTGGGATTAGCATACAATATAATTACTATGAAAAATTAAAAGCTACTTGTGAAGATTAATTGTGTGAAGGAGTAAATTGCGTAGTACATATGCCGGTAACATTGTCTTTTTTGTATACAATCATTTGAATAAATGCGTCCGGCGCTTAATACATAACATTTCCGCATACAATTTACAGATCCAAAATTATTATGACAGACTGTAATACAGTGAAACCTGGTTAAGTGAGACTTCAAAGGACTTGCAACGTTGTTTCACTTATAGAGGTATTCCACTTACCCAGTGTCTCAGATATACAGGTATAAATAAATATCTGTCTCATTTACAGAGGGTTCTATTAATAGAGGTCAGAATACAGGTTATTGCAGGTAGAATAAAAATAAGTAAGTAAACAAACAAAACGATGTTATCTCAGTTACAGAGGTTTATGCATATAAAATTCACTAGCTGTCTCAGTTATAGAGGTAATTATGATAATAAATAGAAAGAACGAATCCCAGATATAGAGGTTTGCTTCGTCCCACTAACAGGGGTAATTCAGTGCCAAAGTGATGGTACCTCAGGATGAATTCCAGTTATGGAGGTTTCTCACTTATCCAGGTCCCACTTAACCAAGTTTCACTGTATATAAAACATTGCAAATTAGAGTCTACAATAATTAAGTTCATGAAATCGCATCAATAAGTGACGATGTGCAATAATAGAAAAATTAACGAAATAATCTTGCGGCACGTAATATTAAAGGCAAGTCAATGAGCTAACAAGGTCGTTTTGTCAATGAAAGCCGATGCAATACAATGCTCATTGTTTTCACTTACTTCGCAGATACGTATAGCAGTAGCAGATCTCGTACTAGACAATGCCACTTATCGATGGCAACAACATGATTCCGTTTCAACATCTATTTTCAGGCCGCGATTTGTTCAATATAAATTCGATATTGTACATTGCTTTGCCTTCACTAAATTTCATTATAAATAGGTGTGAAGATATTACGCAAGTCTTTGTAGAATCTGGCATCCTATTATTATTCAAATTTTAACACCACTGAACTGTTACGAGTATAATTGAATGTCTCTATTATAATGGGTATTTTACACTGAGGCTCATATGGACTATTAAATTGGTAAAGTTTAGATAAAATCGATTTTTGTCGCGAACAGGATTTAGTGATTCGATAAAGCGAGGTAACTGAAAGTAAAATGAACAGTACAAATTAATTAAATCATCAGAGACGTAACCGCTAAAAGAGAAAATAGATCTGCTACACTTTCATTTTTGGCCTGTCGCGTTTTCAATATCAAGGTCGGCGCACGATTAGCACCTACGGCCTGCAACATTATCATTTCCAATAATCTCACTTGCATGGCTATTGTTTGTTTTAATAATATTTGCTTTCACGTTCTATTTTATTTTGTCTTTTGCTTTCAACATTCCTTCACAATTTCTTTCACACTTACATTCGATAATAATAGAACGCGAATTAAAGCCGCTTTCAATTTGTAGTTCAATCATTTGTACAGTGTTTGGTTTACTTTGAATCAACAAAAAACGTTTCTAAGATTAGATACGTATTCTTAACTAGGTGTCTTTACTTTTTTAATCTCCTTTGAAATGCACTATTATTGTCAACGATACCAAGGCCATTTTTATTTTATAGGATAATGAAATCAATGCTTTCATTTATATGTCCTTATTGCTCAAACGGTCGTTTGTTCCTGCTGTCCTAAAATATTATCTTTAATAGTATCATGAATACATATTACTACCTTAATACGTTATGTGCAGATTAAATCTAACAGAAAGCAATAACGATGCATTGTATCGAAATATCACCATTAGTTCCGCTCGGATTTGCTCCGAGCGACACTCTACCACGACCCTTTCCCTTTCTCCGATTGTTACAACATCTATATGAACCATTGCCTGTTTATTTGATTAATTTTACTTGCCATACACATGAAACCAGCGTTGTATTTTAATTAAAACTATTTTTCGGGATTTACACTGGCTTGTAATTTGATCTGTATAGAGTAACTAGAGCCAGTGTGTCATTACGACCTGTCATTAGAAGGCCGAGTTGTGTGTATTGGTAATTGAATGTTACTGTTTGCAGTTGAAAAGTATAGGTTTTCGTTGGAATCTAGATACGAGTCTGGATGTTTACTTTGGATTATTGGTTTAGAATTATGGAGCAAGCGCTGGTCAACGCAACTTAGTTTGATTGTCTATTGTTATGCCACTTGCTGTTTATATTTCAAATAGTTTATTACACGTTCTAGTTAATGAAATTGCGGAAAGAAGTGGAATTTTACGTTCAAACAAAGTAAATGCAATTGTTGCTCTAGAAATATCTTCAAAAGAACTTTTTTCGCTGCTCATTTTAAGGGTGGTGAATAATTATAATTCGTCTTTTGTTGTGCAGTTTTAATTATAAGAGCTTTGGTTGTAGCTCCGAATATTAATCCCACTTTGAATACAAAAGAGTAGAAGTTAAAACGAAGTATTTGATAGACCTTGTTTGTTATTTCTTCATGATTTTATGACAATATTTATTGCACTTTAATAAGTTCTTAAACCAACAAACATCTAAATCACGTAAAAATATCTATTACTTTTACTATTGTGACAAAGTACAGTCAAATGTACAGTAGCACAAAAAAGGTCGACAAAAGTGTAATCATCTGCCCACGGTATGACGAATGGATGTCTCAAAAGGTGTTAATGTCTGCTCGGTTTTCTTACAAGCAACACTTTCATTTGATGAGCCGCTCAACAAAATGGTTTTGGTAGAAATCGTGCTGTGTGTTTTGCCTCAATGAACGAGTTCGTTGCAGTTTAGTCGATTTATAATTATGCTTTTTAATATTTTGTTCGTTGGCCTTAGATAGCTTTAACGATACGCAGTTTGACGAAGAGGTTTTAAAGATACAAAATAAGTTTGAATATATGTTTGATTGTAACCTTTGTGTTTATTTTGGAACTTATAATTCGTCACGAGAAATCCTTATTGATTTAAATATTATTAATTTGATTCATCTCAATATAAAAACGTACAACAGTGCCATAGTTATTTAAAACTATTTATTTCTGTGTAATATCTATTAACTAATTGACCAGTTTATAGTACTGATAGTCCAATATACTCTACTGTCATGAGTCATTTGATACCTCAAAAATGCAAATTGCTGTAGTGTTGTATGTAATATAATTAATTTTGCTCCGTAAGTGAATAATGTGCATATTATTTTAGTTTATGACATAAGCACGTAGGTTTGACGACCTATGAAGTCAGAGCGGAGAATCCAATTTCCTCGTGATGAAAAGGAATTATATGTATTATCAATTGTAATGATAAAGAAAATTAAATAGGGTTTCTTACTTTTTAATCCCTACAAAAAAGAGGCGTGTTATTAGTTTGACCTTGTTTTATCGGCCGAGCAGCAGTGTGTAATAAATTGTATCCCTGTGCCTGCATCGGTCATCCGCCTTTCCGTTCGCAGGCATCTCGACTTGCTTTTTCCCTCTAAGGGATGTGAAGAAATATTTTCAGGCCGGCATGATTCTGGTAACCACTGATAAACTCATTGTTTGATGGTCGCTGGATTTTTGGATTGCACTGCGCTTACCATCAGGTGTATTGCAGTCACTTTGGCGTGCAAGGGAAAAAATATCGCGTTTAATGAATAAAGTTCAGCTCGTTGAAACCATAACTCTTCGTCGAGAATGCTGTCGGTAAACATCAATAAATAACTTATTAGGCTTAAGTTTCCGTTTTAGTGACAGGCTAATATTTGTGTATAGCTAGCCTTAAGCGCTTAGAGTGGCCGTCCTAACTTTCGCTCCTTGTAAGTATATTATAAAGCCTGTGGTTTCCTCCGGTACAAGCGCTTGCGATTCTGCACAGCTGATTTATTGCTTGTGCTATTAATAAATTGTGCTATTTTTTCAAATTTGATTTTACTTAATTAACGTTGGTTGATTATTGTCATACTCTGTGGTAGCCGTCTGTGAAGCGAGATACCCGGTCGAATTCTAGACCTTGACAAATGTTTGTGTGATTCACAAATATTTGTTTCGGATCTGGGTGTGTTTTCTTCTCAGAGTGGTTGACGTCAGACAGGCGGTCGTAAAAAATACAAGCCAAATCTTTCTGTAACATGTATTACAAATATTTTCCTCCCACGCCAACCCCACAGCGAGTGGGATAAGACCAGGAAATATATCATATATTTAAATATCCGATATTTTGATATTTATAATAAATATCGGATATTTTTGAACCCTGCACCTAACACTAAACCCAGTGTAAAATCACCATGGGACGGGGGACCCTGGTATTAAGCCAGGATAAGGGAGAAAGTAAGGAAAGTAAGAGTTTATATTTTTTTATATTTCGTGGCTTTTTGTTAAATTAATGCATTATTTTTTATCAGTGAAGTCGTGAATGTCACGAAGACACAATTTAAAATGAAGAATTTTCTCATAAAATATAAAAAATTCCGTGTCGCATCGTTATAAATTCAAGGTAATAAATCTTCACATTTTTTATGGAAATTTAAAAGTTTCTCATAATGGACATCAAGGATCGTGTAAATGTACATATAAGTTTAGATCGTTTAACACCATGTAATGAGACAGGTTCCATTTATGGTAAAATTTCTCATCACCTACGTTTATACCGCAAAATCTCACTTAATAAATATACTCATACTGCAATTATGATCGGTAAAGGCACAAGCACTCACTCCAAAGAGGAGAGAGACACTAAACATTGTTATCTTTGAAGTCTGTTTTTAAGTTTTTTTAGCTGAGGAGGTAAGTTTCAAGTTTTGTGTTGTTATTGTTAGTCTGTTTCGTTAATTTGCTGATAGTAGGATATTCATATCCGCCCGGATAGCGACCACCGTGTATATGGTGTTAAAACTAGCCATAGTGACCGACCTATCTTGAATGGAACGCGTTGTAAGATGAGTGACCGCCGACAATGAGTTTATCGGCGGTCAAATGCTTCTTTCTACTCTAAAAAAGGAAGAAGCAAATCGAGGGGCCTGCGACAGGATAGGCGGATGCCCGATGTAGGCACAGGGATACAAGGATGTTACCCTATAATCGTCCCAACCAACCACCAAATCACCCCGCAAGCCCCTCTATACCTTATCCTGGAATGCAATCCACACAAGGCGTGTAGGTCACAATGACAAATTTTAACACCATGTGTACGTTGGTCGCTATACGGGCGGATATGAATATCCTACCACTAGCTACTAGACTGGTCATCGATAATCAATAACCAAGGAGACATCCCATCAACACGTTAAAGGCAAATTTTCATTTACATGGACACGCAGTTCGCAGTTCAGCGACGAATGTCGTCAAGCCTGTACGAACGATAAGCATCTGGGCTCTAATTAACAGTGCTAGTTTACTGTGATTTATAGCACCAGGGTATTAAAGAAAGTGTTTAGTGGTGCAGTTGCAAGGTCAATGCAAGGTGAATAGCTATTAATAATATGATAGATCATAAAATGTGCAGTATAAAATTAGGGTTCCCATCGATTTTCGTGTGATTTACCGAATGATATATGCTTAAATTATTATAGTATTTTATGGAAAAAAATTACGATGTAATAATATTAAAGTAATAATAGACCCACAGAATACTGTCCTGATCATACACTAGGCTAAACTGTATTGTGGGTGTTAGGAACTACAAAAGACTTGCGATCCCACCAAACAAATATGTGTATCACACACATATTTGTCTCGGTGTGAGAATCAAACCAGCAACCCTTTGATTGTGTGTTATTAGTTAGTATCGGTGATGCATATGAAAATATTGATATATCAAACTGAAATATAGTAGCTTTGTTTTTCTTCAATGGTTCAAAGTACGCAGACCCGATATACAGTACTATTATCGAACAGTTGGCAACCCTAAGTGTAGGGTGTAGTGGTTGTGAATTTGTGTGATCTTAAGTTTAATCTTCGTTTAATTTGATTGTGCATGTTTATTTTATTTTATGTTCGCTTTTAAGTGTGTGTATCCATTTTCTCCCATGTTACTGCGTTTCCAACGCTTTGATTATGGAGGAATACTATATGTCTAAATTTTATTGGCAATAAACACTAGTTATGGTAAGTGATCTCCATCGCCCATGTACGCGCTCACAATACCAGAAGAATCATGGAAAGGGATAATTAAGGATTGGGAAGGGGATGGGGATTTGGACCACCGGATATCTCACTCACCGTAGGAAACGCAGCAGCAAACCGCTACTTTACGTCGGTTTTCTGCGAGACATTGATAACGACCCGGTTGAGCCGGCCCATTATGCTGTATTCAACTGTCTACAGCGTGGCTCTACCACTCGAAGGTGTAATGTAATTGTAAACAGAAAACGATGTTCAATAAAATAAGCATTTTTTAATTACGTAATAATAAATTAGTAATTAAGTAAAAAGTTTTTATTTTATAGCATAGACCGGCAAACGAGCGAGTGGATCACCTGATGGTAAGTGATCTCCTCCGCCCATGTACGCTCACAATACTAGAAGAACCATAGGCGCGTTGCCGACCTTCAAGGGAAGGGATAATCAAGGTAACAGTTTAATAATCTGTTACTTTCAACTCGCATGCAATATGTACCCAAAATAATGTCCTTTTAAATTAGGTAGAAACATAAATAATTCCATATTTATAATCGATTACGGAACACTGTAAACCCGACTGCATATTATTATCATAATATAAATCAACTACGATATCGTAAAAGTAAGCCTATACACTTTGTGATTGTGCAAGTTCTACTTGACCGATACCAGTTGCCTGTCACCTACGGTTGCATTGGCCAATGACAGACACTGTCATCACAACAGGTGTGTTCTATTGGCGATTAGATCAGCTGTGACAACAAACGCAGTCAACGCGAACGTGTAGACGAATAGTTCGAGCAGTGCCACATCAAATAAAAAATATTATTATGAATGCTACATGGTGAAAACCCCGTGAAAAACGTGGCTGGCCTTTTAAGTAAGAATAGGCTATTTTCTTAAAGGTTTATAAGTCGTATCAGTATGGAAACATCGCAGGCGCAATATTATTCCACAACAGTGCTCTACGGGGAAGGAAACTCCGTGCAAGTAGATCGCCACCGACCTAGATGGATATGTATGGAAATATTAATAATATTTTCTGCCGCCAAGCAACAGTGTGTAAGCACTGTTGTGTTTCGGTTTGAAGGACATTGAAGACAGTGAAATTACTGGGCATTATGAGAGTTACAACTTATGTCTCGGGGTGACGAGCGCAGTTCAGTGCCATGCATTGCTTTGTTTTTCAAAGTTTTGTGTGGTGTTACATCTGTTTATGGGCAGGTGTGGCGCTTACCATCAGGCGAGCGATTTGCTCGTCTCGTCATTCAATTAAGTAATAATGAAATATATATGAATACGAATAATAAGGAAATGTCATAATTCGAAACAAACGTGCCTTATTCACTTACTTAAACGCCATATTTTATTTTTGATGAGATCGACAAATAACATTCTTTTTGTTTTACTGGTTGCCCTTCAAAGTGACTGGTTTAAAGCAATCCTTATACTGGAATAATTTTCTGAGTTAACATATCGTTCAGTCAATGTGTCATTATACCGAATGAGCGATATATGCGAGAGGCCGTCTGGGTTGGTACCACCGCTTTGTCTACTTCTACACCCAAGCACATCATGCAGTGCTTTTAATTCAAAGTTCTGTGTGGTGTTACATCTGTTTATGGGCAGGCGTGGCGCTTACCATCAGGCGAGCGCCTTGCTTGACTCGTCAAACAATCAAATGAAAAAAAAAATGTAGCAAAGCCACGCTGTAGAGTGTAGTTTACAATTATTTTATCTTGTATGACTAACGAATTACTTCACAATTCTAGTAACGTATAAAATATGATTAACATTATCCTCTGATACGTCCTGTTTTTGAGGAATACCTCCCATTTTAAATACTACAACCTAATTCATAAGAAATGGCGTTTTTCCTCTAACATTATTGTGCAAAAATGTGCCAATGTATTTACAATCATTTTTCTATTACCTAACATGGTTAATATAACAAATGCAATCGACGATATATAAACTTTTTAAGATACTATCTAAATGATATTCCTTCTACTCATATCTGTCAATACAATAAATATAACTATTGACACCATGCACCTCACGCTTTTTTTTACAATAAAATACATTGTTTTCTTCAAATTAATTTCTGCGTCTGTTTATTTCTCCTAAACAATGTTCGGATTTCTGTGCCGTTTTCTCTATAATTTAGAGAATTTATTCCTGAAGGCTTATATGTATTGTTATACTTCATCATGGCCTATGACGGCAGGACAGTAATATGCCTGCAATGAAACCGCAAGGGACAGCAATTCACATGATAATATAAATCTTGATCTCATGATTGGACTTACGTAACATTACGAAAATTTTTATTCAAAAAGCATTTTGATGCGTAGAATAATATTTCTTATCTCAGTTGTATGCTTCTAATTATATGTTGAAAATACTTGGAAAAATTTATTCATGATATAAATTAAGGGTTTCCTAATAGTAATGATGTGGTGATTAGGAAATTTCATTATCAATCTAATTCATTAAGTTGTAGACTTGTATTATGCAATTTACATGTAAAATGATAAGAAATCGAGGAAAAGTTTACTCACATAACGTCACGATAAGATGAAATCGATGTTTTGACTGTATTACATTATTCAAATTGATTTTTTACGGTAATTTTATACAATATGGTTAATTAAAATTTAACTATATGGTTCAATATGCATTTTATCATTTATATTGCGAGACAACACTTTCGCCTTTTAATCCGTTGACGTGAATATGATGTGTTTTCAACAAAACCTTAATCTCCATTTAGGAGAGAGTTTCTCTTACGACATAGGCGGGTCGGCTCGACCGGGTCGTTACCACTGTCTCACTGAAAACCGACGTAAAGTAACGGTTTGCTGCTGCGTTTCGTACTGTGAGTGAGATATCCGGACGCCCAAATCCCCTCCAATCGCAAATTATCCCTTTCCTTTATCAAGTGACTCACTTGCTCGTTAGCTATAAAAAAGCTAATTAGCTATAGAAATCCCTCCATCGCCTTTAACTAGAGCCGAGTCTTAAGCCCTAGGCTCATTTGATGTTCTGTCCTTTTACTTTCACCGCAGCACAGGTTGCTATCACTCAAATCGCCCTATCTCATTAGAATACCGCCGCGAGACACGTGGAACACGGTGTTTTAATCTTTGCCGATACTAACCGAGGGATTGCGGACAAAATATTTGTTTTGGATCGTGAAAGCAGCGGGATAACAAAAGAAAATTGAGAACTGGTTTATTATGTTGTATGGTGAATAAATGGCTATGGATGGTGTATGATGCTGATATGATGGAACGGCGATAGCTGGTGGTGGGATATTCATATCCGGCCGGATAGCGATCACCGTATACATGGTAAAATCTGCCATAGGGTCGCGTTTCAGCAGTTAGTGTATATCCGGTTCTCTCGAGAAACTTGCGACAGGACTTGATGGGTGATTGGGGCGGGTATATGGGTATGTCCTTGTATTCCTGTACCTGCATCGGTCATCCATCCGTCCTGTCGTAGGCCTCTCGATTTGAGAGGGAAGAAGCATTTATACAAGCTGGCATGACTCTGGTGACCACCGATAACATTGTTTGTGAGTGGTCGCTAGTTTATGGACTGCTCACTGCTTTCAATAAAAAAAAACGCATGCAAATAGGTGCATTAATTTAGGCGTTACGCGATGCCACAGACAGACAGACAAAGGGGTCATACTTATAACACCACTCTTTATGTCAGCGGTTAAAAATTTATAAAATCAGTCGCTTTAATAATAATACTCCATGAACAGAAACGTATGGACGCCGTATTTTTAGTTCACCTCTAATAAACAATAGTACAGAGCGAATGTTATAGTGCATATTAACCAGTTTGTATTAATATCCCTGCTTTTCCAACGTCTAGCCACTCAAAAACGTGCTGTTCTTAATGCCGGTATCGATTAGAACACAGAGGAGGGCCGCAAATCGATTTGTTGACATCAACGAGTTCTCGGCACAAATGTATGGGGTGTGTTGCGAATCTTAAAGGGGCAAATCGTTATTAGTTGGAAATGGGAGATTATTCTGTATCGATTAAACTGACCCTTATTATTATTTTATAATCGATAATCGATTTCGGTAAACCGTCTATATGGTACTCGATATCATTGAATTTGCAGACCCATAACTTCAATTAATTGTGTACATATATGGTTGACAAAATGTTAAAGAAATCATTTTATTATTTACTAATGTGGATATGTCGTTTTATTCGTCGTAATTTTAACTGAATACTAGTAATCTAGAAAATTATGTCCTTTTTCCTAGCCTGAATGTTAAGACGAGGAGTTCGCTCGCCTGATGTTATGTGCCACCTTGCCCTTAACAGGTAGGATCATAATGCCCAGTAATTTCAGTCATGAAATCGGAGCACAATAGTGCTAATATACTTTGCGACAGAAATAGGCAAAGTGGTGGTTGCTACCCAAACAGTCGCATACGAGGCACCTAAATACCACCAAATAGTAATTTTTGTGATTTATAGGCAGTTAATGCCATTAAATGGGTATCGTTCTACGAAATACAATTCCAATCTTATTACATTATGTTTCCGCGCCGGATTCATCAATAAATAAACCTTGACAATACCCAGCCTTCCTAACATTGCCTCTAACTTTGACGGTCAAAATAATTACGTGGTCGACAATTTAGATAAACATCGCGAATTACTGCCTCCATAAAAAGGTTGTCGCTCAACAAAATGGCGCCAGAAGAGGCAACGTCATTCAGATGTACGCTGATACATTGTTATAGTTTGAGTGACTTGATCTTGTGACATTCATGCGTATTAAAGTTGGAAAATATTTCGTAACAGACAAGTGGCCTTGGTACTTAAAAACATAAGTTTGAGAAAGTTCGATTACGTGAAGTTAGTCATGTCGTTACTTAAAACTTGTCTTATTTAAGATAAACAGTTAATAAAACATATGCAGAAGAGAACATGGTACATTATAGGTAACATTTATATGAGTGGTAGAGCCACGCCTGTAGACTGGGCTAGCTCGACCGGATCGTTACCACTGTCCCACAGAAAGTTGACGTAAAGTAGTGGTTTGCTGCTGCGTTTCGTACGGTGAGTAAGATATCCGGAGGCCCGAATCTCCCTCCCTTTCCTAATCCCTTAATTATCCCTTTATTTAAGGTCGGCAACGCGCTTATGATTCTTTTAGTATTTTAGGCATACATTGGCAGTGGAGATTACTTACCATTAGGTGACCCACTTGCCCGTTTCCCAGTCTATGTTATAAAAAAGGAACACACTTCTCCGAAGAGATAGGGAGAGAGGTACAACTACTCACTAGTGCACACATGGTTCCGCCAGCTTATTTTCCGTCGCATGATGTATGTGGGCGTACATGTGCAGAGAAGATTACTTACCATCAAGTGACCCACTTGCTCATCGGCCGGCCTATTCTAATAAAATAATTAAAAACAAAGTCATCTATAACTTTATACTACAAAAGATTTAATTCAAACGTGCCTAAGAACCGTTTGAATTAAATTAAATTTCAAACAAAAAAACCGCGTTCAAATAGGCCCAGTCGTTAAACCGCTACAGCGACACAGATATCTACACACTCACACACATATCTCTACAGAGAGACAAAGGCGGTCACACTTTTTACGCTGTTAATTTTTGAGGGGGGTTATAACATTATTATCATTGTTATAATTAGGTTATTGGACTATATTCAATGTTATACATTATTTTATATGTACTGGACAATGACACAAAAAAGAAACTATTTTTTTTCATTCATTCATGTGTATGTTTTAAATATGGGTTTAAACATAGGTAAGCGTATAGTGATAAAATGTCACTCGCACGCGTGCATCGTAATGGCGACACCTGCTTTGTGACGTAACATGCCATGTCGTGCATCCTTTTTTCGTCATTTGACGTCTACCCCTTCCAGTAAATTTAAATGGATTTAAACTTATTTAAAGGTTTCGGGAAACGTAACTTATTGATTAAAATAATAAAAATTACTAGTTACCCTACTGATGGTGTCATTGCGAGTTTATGGATCGCCATGTTGGGTTTCTACAGATCGATATACTTATTTACAACGTCTATTACATAATCCGTGATCTAACGGTGTGTTTACATCAATTAACTACTTAATTTCTTTGTAAATTGTACTCATGTGTGGTGTGTAATAAATAAATCTATTTTAAACCTTCCGCAATAGTTGCACCAACTTATTTAAACGGGTTAGTGTAATAGTGATATGTTTTATCTATATGATAAAGTTATAGATACATTGTAATCTGATAAGCAAATAGTAATGTTATGTCACAACCATAGACATAATATGTCTATGGTCACAACGCAACAAATAATCGAAAGTGTCTCCGAGGTTTCTGCTTATCTGCAAGATGGATGGCTGTGTCACGTTTTCAACTATGGAAACGTAATGTTTATTGTGGATATTTTTTGTTCATACATCATTGGATATCTTTTTTATTATATGTCCCACTGCAGGACAAAGGCCTACCTTTTTTTCATCTATCCCTATTGAGTGCTATTATGGGTCAGTCTGTTCTATAGGAATCTAGTTCGTCCCTCCATCTTCGCCTTATCTTTTCCCGTCTTTGAGGACTTTGTGGTTTTTGCCCAAAGGTCGTCCGACATGCGGCAGACGTGGCCCGCCCAATCCCACACGAGCTTGGCAGCTTGCAGTAACCTCAGCACAGTAGTCGTAGCGCTTACGTAATAACACTGCGCTATTCAGGCAGTCATCTCAATGTACACTCCTTTGCAAAAAAAACGGGCGGGTTTGATTTTTTAACATTATTGGTAATAATTTAGTTCTTCAGAGGTTTTAATAGCCAAACTATGTTACTGGCACTTAATAAAGAGTCTGGGTATGAAAAAAAGTTCATTCCAAATTCAAAACTTCTGTTTTTTAAATTATTAATCCCTTTTTCATTTTGTGACACTTTTCGCGGGTTTGCGGTTAAAAGGTTATCAAGCAACTAAAAGTAACTTTTCGTTATTTTTAGTACAACAATTTATGTTTATCGCATAATTCTGCCTTATTGTGACTTAAAACAGATATCTTTGTGTCTATCGTAATGGCAGAAAAAGCAATGAGAGCTAGTAAAATTATAGCGCTGCTGGAAGAGGGGTGTAGCCAATGTTACGTCTCACAGCGGTTAAACGTGAGTCGTTCAACCGTACAAAGAACCTGGACTCGATACCAAGAGACAGGTTCCGTTCAGAGAAGGCAAGGTTCTGGGAGAAAACGTTGCACACAGCCGCGAGACGATCGCTTTTTAGTGACTCAGGCGCTGAGGAACCGCAAATGCAGTTACATAGACCTCAAAAGAAACCTTGAAGAGGTACGAGGAGCACAAGTTAGCCTATGGACTGTGAGGAGAAGACTTTTAGCTGCTGATATACGTAGTCGACGACCAGCGCGGGCCCCCAAGTTACTCCGTGAGCACCAGATTGCGCGGTTGAGGTTCGCTAGAAATTGCCTATCTTGGACACCAGGTAACTGGAGTAGCGTACTCTTCTCCGATGAGGCTCGAATTTGTCTGCATGGTGAGGACCGACGTCGGCGAGTGTTACGAAGACCAGGGGAACGCTATGCCGATGTGTGTTTTGAAGAAATCACCCCTTATGGTGGAGGGTCCGTTATGTTTTGGGCGGGCGTAACTTCCAACTATCGTACCGAGATAGTATTCATAGAAAATGGCTCACTAAATGCGCATAGGTACATAACAGAAATCCTTTCTCAAAATGCACAACCCGCACTGACTGTAATTGGTGAAGATGCCATTTACATGGACGATAATGCTCGGGCCCACCGTTCTGGCGACGTAGATGCTTATATGCAAGAGGTCGGTATTCGTCGTTTGGATTGGCCAGCGCGGAGCCCCGACCTTAACCCCATTGAGCACGTTTGGGACCTCCTAAAAAGGCGAGTACGATCTGTCCAACCACCTCCACAAAACATCAGAGAGCTTAAACGTGTAATCTCGACTGAGTGGGAACACATTCCACAGGACACCATCAAAAGCCTGGTGGGAAGCATGCCAAGACGATTACATGCCGTAATCGCTGCAAGAGGAGGTCATACTCGTTATTAATTTTTATTTTTTAATGTCTCTTTTATTAAAATACCATAAAAATACTCGTAGTCTTAATTTCATTATACCCATAAAAATGTCCATTTTAACACGGCTCTCTGTTTACATTGACTAAAACACCGATACCAGGATAAAAGTGTTAAAAAACTAGATTCTCATTGATAATAAGAAATTTCTAGTCATCCAAGCTAATGACATACTAAAAATATAATAATATTTACCCATAGAAAAGCTAAGGTAAAGTGTGTGTGTAAGGTGCCCGTTTTTTTTGCAAAGGAGTTTATATATGTTCTTTATTATAATTTAAAAAATGCAAACTATAAGTCTCCACATAAATATCTATACACATTCCGTTGCAACGTTAAAGCTATTTTCGTTAAATATTTTATTTTATTTCTCTATTTTGCATACTATATATTATGAAATATCATAAATATTTTGACATTTGATAACCTACCGCGATTATTTGTCTATTTCCATAAAAACACTTTCGTTTCCGTGCCAAGACAATCTGATAGGCTGAAGTCTTAAATAAAACAGCTCGTATAATCCGCAATGACGCGCGAAATCATTTCTCGCAACACTAAATTTAGTGTGCAATAACATTCAAAATTGAATGATAGCGTTCGTCGTTTGACATTAAATGATAATATTAAAGTGAAAACTTTCTTAGCCACGTTGAGCACTTTTTGGTAGGGGTAAACCTTTGGTTTCGTGTCAGCGACATGCTAATGATAATTCAGACTATACGCATATAACATCGTATAATGTAACCGTGTGCTGTGTGCGTTAGACGCTTTTTGGATGGGTGAAATCGTGTGAGCTCTTAGTATCTGTGTCCGTTAGTCAGTCAGTCCGTCAGTCCGGTAGTCAGTCAGTGAGTCAGTCCATCAGTCCGAGTTGAGTCGAGTTGAGTTGAGAGTGAGTACTAAATAAATACTTAAGTTATAAGTTTTCACTTCTATCGGCAGTCCCTATGACTGCCATTTTTTTATTATCTACTAATATTATGTCGTACATTAATAGGCTATTAACTACATACGCTTTAGTTTACTCGTACTAGTGAGCAAAGACCGTTTTGCAAGGTCAAGACGTTTCTTGTCAAACAAATGTCAAAAATGTCGTTATATAGAGACAATATACACATTCGTAATTTGTTTTTCGTTTATTGGCCTTGATTTCGTAATATTCTTTTCGAATGTTATACTTTTCATTTGTGGTTAGTTTTCATTAGTTTATCATTGTTATTTAAGTGGTTCTAGATATTGGTAATATATACGTGTCGTAAGTTAGACACTTAAGAATTATAAAAATAGATATCATTTGACTTTTATATTTTTTAATGTAGTGTCGAGGGCAGAAATGCAGACAGGTTATTAAACTTAAAGCAAACAAATATGGACTTTTTGTTTTTCACTCAATTATATTGCCTGACCTAGTATTGACACATATTAATGCCATATTTATTTTAACTCAATTTTTTATTAAAAACAACACGCTATGACTCACTTATTTTACAGCCAGTACAGATTAAAATGTCCAATAAAGTATAACGTAGACTGAGTCTAAATAACATGAGTCATAACTTTAAAGTTTAAATTGCAAATAAAACTACACACTTAGTAAACACTACAATAAAATAGTGAGATAAAAATAAAATTCACTATACACAGCGTTTAAAACTGGTTTGTTGCCAGATCTTGTGCAGCAACGGGTATGTTTGTTTGTTGGATTTTATCCAGCTGGATTATACAGCGCTATACACAAAGGGGTGGTTGCCCATTGCTCATTCGAATGTGCATTGAGTTTAAAGGTTTATGTGATCGTTTTATATGGATTTTCTATTCGTTCTATTCGAATTTGATTTAAAATCGAATGGAACTTTAATAATTCTAATGGCCAGTATATTGTTACTCTGTATATGGACAACAACCTGCTTTACAATCTCTATTCTAAATTCAAATTTCAAACTCAAAATTCCTACAAACGCAAGCATTCCAGCATCTTCCTACAATGTAATTATATCAAACGCTTGCCATTCTATGACCGAATGGATCAGAACATATATCACAGATGTTCCATTTTCAATTTTTCTATATTATTATATTCCCATACATTATGGAAGGCGGTGTAGTACGGCAATGCCATAAGCGTAACTAGTAAACAGAATCGGCATGGCAAAAAGTGTATCTCAGTAGGGCTGCTGCCAGTGTTGACCTTGGAAAACTCCCTTTTGTGTCGACAACCCCATAGTGCTCGTTCCTGTAATGAGCGCCTTTACATCCCGCTGCACTTTTGCATCATTTCATATATAGCTCACTGGTATTTCATTTAAAGCATAGAGGTTATTCTTGATTAATAATGCAAAAAAAAATATTATCTTTGAATCACAATCGTATACAATCAAATTTCTACCGTGGATTAAATTTTCATGTAGTTAATAGCTGCAAAAAAAACGGTTATTTAATATGATAGGTTCCATATTTCTTGAGAATATGATATGGCAATTTCCGATGCCCTAGTTCAGCTACTTATAATTTATTGTAATGTGAATACCAGAGGCTCCATTGTGAAACAGCCCGCTTTTATCTTTTTTGGCAATACATTTACAAGGTAATGATGTAATCAAATGTCAAGGAGTGACTTCCCGTTAAATGTTCACAAGTCTATTGTCAAAATCAATCGTGGAATTATTTTCCTCCTTTCTTCTGTTGCAAAAAAAATACGCTCTAGATTCCGCGAGCGCCTGTTTAGTTATATAAAACATGTTAAAAAAAAAGTAATTGATTTGTGATGGGATTGTAAAAAAAATCTAGTGAAAACTGTTATTTTGATAGTAACAATAAAATCCTCAGAAAAAATACAAACAGATATATTATTGTAAATATATAATTATCGTAGACAGAACCCCAGAATAATAGTACTAACGAAACAGAACTCGGGGAGCACAGAAGTAGGGGTTGATACCTTTATAATACTGACTGTAATATGAATAAATACAAATCCTAAACGTTGGCGTGAAAACTCTCTACACGAATTTGCATCTCAAATCTTCGATTTATAAATGCTACCGTTACCAATAACACGATAAACCCTGCCTTAGAATATTCCAGCGCCAAATACATTTCCGGGCCACTTTATATTCGTCGGGAGTAAAGGGCGTATCCCGGATTATTTCGATCGACCGAACTGCGTCTACCATTCCCCATAACAGCCAGTCGTAAAGTGTAAAGGGCCGTCCACACTGCGCTGGTGTGTGTGTGCAGACGGGGCGCGGGATTCGATCGATACCGCCGTCTGCACGTTTGTCCCGCACTGCGGTCTGACCTTGCACTTGCTTGTGATAAGTGATAACGCAGCCTAAGAAATTGCCCTTTTAAGCCCATAGACTCGGAAGCGGTGGGCGTGCCTCAATAGAAATGCAAACATTTTTTTGAATGAAGGAGCAAAGGAATCTATTTGCATACAGCCTCGTTTGCTAAGTTTGATATTTTTAAAGGTTGACTTTCAGCGAGCAAATGGTTCTAATTAAAAATATTTTAGTTTGTAGAATATGTACCTTACGAAGTATTCGGTTATTATTCTTTAATTTTTATTATACGTCTGACAGTTTTATTTATGATATTGTTTTAAATTCTTGTTTGCTATTTTTATTTAAACTTAAATGGCTTACGTTTATGGCTTCAAGAGCTATATATGAATTATAAAATAATCGAAAACAAGTTTTAGTCAAATAAAAAATACATATTAAAATTCTGTTGCACTTTTCATTCAAATAATTTAAAATGCCATCAAAGTCGATAATATTATTAGAATATGTATAAATAAGAACAAGAATAGTCGTTCTCATTTTAGAATAGATTCGAATAATTTATTTTCAAGAAACGATAAAAATTTGACGATATTTAAATCGAATTATGGTTTTTATTGTATCGAGTAGGTATAAAAGTTTTAAATTCAGATAGCTGGCGTGCTTCCTTCCATTATGATTCTGTGGGATTCAACTGTTAATAGGGTCGCGGTTAATGAAAAATAGAGTAAAAAAATCACAATGGCAGCGTAAAACAATAGGGCTAGCTTTGCGTCGTCAGACTTGGCCGGCGTTTCCGACCACAGATCGCATGATTCTCGTATTTTATGTGATACTGGCCTTAGTAATAGGCTATTTGTCATTATTAAAAACTAGTTGTCCCTCGCGGCTCCGCCCGCGTGATCTGTTTTTTCCGGGATAAAAGTAGCCTAACAGTGGCGCCATCTGTCGAAAATTGATCGTACCCTCTCAGAAACCTTCGTGGGCTCATGCACAACAACTTTGCTAAAGATCATCACATGATCAAATGCATAGTTTTGTCGGGAAAGATTTGATCGTCTTGGTCGCGGCATTGTTAATGATGATTCAAAGAGAAAACGTGACTTGACTGAAACGCGGTCGAACGGGATAAAAAGTATCCTATGTCCTTCTCCTGGCTCTAAACTACCTCCCTGCCAATTTTAAGCTAAATCGGTTCAGCCGTTCTTGAGTTATAAGTGGAGTAACTAACACGACTTTCTTTTATATATATAGACATACAAATTGTTATCACCCTATCAGATTATAGCGTGAAAACATTCCACTTTATTTAATATTAAATTATGTGTATTTTAAAACGATGTCATCAAAACAGTCAGCCTATTACATAATGACGTTTTTTAGATGAATGCTTGTCATTTCTTTTTGGTTGACGGATGGTTGTTGTAAAGATTCCGCTTGACTCTTCTGCTAATAATGCTTTACCAGGATAAAAAAAAATGTTTTATGCAATAGCTACATTGATTTTTTTTAATTTTCTTGAATAATGTTTACACTTACATTTAGTATGTAACTTTATAAAAATTCGGTTTGTGTCTCGAGTTACTGCATACAACTACTCAGGAGTTTCGAAGGCCGATGTAGCGATTTCAGCCGGTATGAAATCTTCACTCTTACTTCGGGTTGGTAATCATTATTTTTTATCACCCATATTGTCTCCGTCGATTTCAGCAATGCCAGGGGCACGAACCGTGCTTTTTTATCACACTGTTACAAATATCAGCAATCTCAATCAGCCACGCTGTTCCATTGCTGGGTAAAGGCATTCTCCCATATTAATGGGAGGTTTGGTCTGTGATCGGATTTGGTTGATAGGATGCATCACGGGTCGGTGAGGTTGATCTCAGGCTCAAAAGGAGTGAGTGGGTGTCCTTCAAAACGAAATACAACAGTGCTTACACACTGTGAATGTGATTTGTGTTATGTTGTCAGTTTTTATGATATACCTACACGTAATTATAACATTCCTATAAATATTTAAGCACAAAAATCTGTCGCAAGAGCAATCACTTCTTATTATAGTCCCACTTGAAATTATAGTGCTTGAAAATTAAATATTCTCTAGCATATTATCTTGTGTTCATTGAAAAACATAAATTGTAAGTAATACGATTAATCCTATAAGATAAGCTTTGAAGTAATAATGCAACATGTGTAGCATGTGCTGTGTTTATCCAATTTTCGCAGTAATCTAATCTTTTCGCAACGTGATGAGAAGTGTATACGCTTTAAAACTGAATTTCTTATTTAGATATAGTATATTATGATATGATATAGGCTTATGCGATTTATCTACATATTATAATATATTTTTATTATACGGGTCTTAATCGCGTAGTATTTGAAGATATGAATTCCGCGGTAAACCGTGGGTGCAGCAGTAGTTGCACCTTAGCCTACCCCTTCAGGGATACAAGTGTGAACCTATGTACCAACATTATTACAATGCTCTTTGTAAAATTATTATTATTTACTATAATTATTTAGGTGTTTTTGGGAAAAATAAAATTTGCATCTATTCTTGTTATCGTCTCCGAGATTATAAAAAACGCGCTAATAAAGAACTTTAAAATTAAACTAAACCTATAAATGGGCAGTCCAATGGTGGATGGACCGTCGTTTTATCCGTTCACTCTATAACATCTTAGCTAATCACTGATGTGTGGCCATAATTCAGTTTATTATCCTTTTTAGTGGCTTGTCCCACTTGCATGTTTTGTAATTAGCACGCTTATGCACTCGATCGTAAAACGACCACCTAGGAATAAATACTGCACATGGTTGTGTAAAATGTCTTTTATGTCAAAATACTTCATAATTGGAAAAAAGGTTGTACAACCTATGCAAAAACGGCTGTGGGTAAATTAAGGTGTAAATACTTTTAAATTTTTTATCATTTAAGTCCAAATTACAATCGGCATTACATACTTTTGATCTGAGTTGAATGTGGTGTAATCGTATGCACATATTTGTATGATAACAGTTTTGGATTTCTGGTTTTCGCACATTATGAAGAACAAGTCGATATTGTTACAATTTCGTAATTTTAATTACAGTCAGCCATTTAACACACAATTATAAGCATTATCGTCAAAATTACGTCATAGGCGACATGAGCGGCGTTTAATACAATTTTGCTAATTTTGCGTGATAAATTCCAGAAAGTAAAATTTCCAGAATCGATAACAGATTTATAAGATAAACACCTTGGTTTATAAAGAGTAATTGCTATTGGATTTGTGTTACCTAAGGCATTACATAAATCCATGACAAATAGAATGTATGACGATATGTCGCTTTGTCTTTAAGTTAAAGGTAATTAATAACATAGAAATCAAATCAATCATAAAACATAATCAAACAAATCATAAAATCAAAGAGAGCTCTAATCCATAATAACTGATTAATCTTTAAATTAAAGACACCTTGATTTGAATTCAAGCATTCACATGCCAAACCAAGTTTCGCAATTCAAAGCATAGTGATTTTAAAAAGTTAAGACAATATATCCAATTTATCCTAACACTGTATCAGCTATAAGCCTGTCTTTTAATTTTTTCGCGTATCACGGAAAACAGCTCAACGGATTTTGACTTCGATGAAGGTTTCACTATTTAACGGAAATTTCAAAAAACATAAATATGCTATTACTATATGTTATTATCCCAGAAAAAGACTACCTCGAGGGAGAAGATGCTAGAAAAAAAGGAATGAGATGTGACTTTATTAGAAAAATAAACTACGCCATAAATTTCAACTGGTGTAGTTGTGCCAAGTTTAAAACTACATTGCTATTATTCGAAGTTGTTTTTTTGTTTAGTTATTTACAACTTTATAACCTCACGAAACGCTGGCATGTTTCATTCATCGAAGGCAGACACAACAAAAGGAAAGAGTACGTACAAAAGAAAAATAATCTGAACCGGATGTTAGAATATTTTTTTATCTTTAAAAAATAAAAGACAGTTCAATTTAAATACTATCTGATTCTGTGTCATAGAAAATTTAAATTATATGGAGCACATTTTGAATGCCTCGTGTTTTACCTTTAATTTCGGTAAACCATCATCCGTTTCAGTTAATAAATCATATCATCATATCATCTTGGCTATTTTTATCAAATTTCATGAGGTTGATGCTTTTGAATCAATTTGATCTAGTGTCAGAACTTTTATTTATTTTCATGTTACTGTAATCCTTTCTTGCGGTTTATCGTCAATAATCGGGTTCATAAAGTATTATAGATTTATGTTTCTGCGAGAGTAATTGGTATGAAGTTGTCAAAAGGCCAAGCAAGTCAAGTTGTATGGTGATATTGTTAGTGATTTATTGCTAATTGCTTTATTCCTTGCCATTTGCCAAGCCTAGGCGCTTGTCTGGAGGCACTTGTTTCATATTTATTCTATCCTATCTCTAAATGAGTGTAACTGTGTAACACATTGACTTATGTTGTTGTATTTGGTCTTGGCTTCGCGTCTAAGTTATTTTCTTAACTTGAATTATTTCTAAATCTTAAATGTAAGTTACTGGACGGTTGAAATTTAAAACCTATAATTTCAGAAAGATTTATATTAACGCTTTTACAAAACAGTAGTCTGCGAACTAACCATCTCACAAAAACGGGAATAGTTAATAAACGAAAACTAATGAATGTTGCACCCATCAAGTCCCTAGCCTTAAAATAAAAATACCATTAAACTGTAATACCTTAAACCCCTCTCATACAGGGTTTTATTAAATTCTTCATATATCTCCATCATTTTATTCCTGCGTTCCAAAGATTTTATGTTTTTATTTAAAAATTCCTTTTAGTGTCGTCGTCTTTTAATTAAAAAATATTTTAAATATACATAGACGAAGCGATACATGTAAACACGACAATTACTCGATACTTCGGCTACTTTTCGAATTGAAAGAAAGTACCCCTACAAAAAGATACAACAATAATCCGAAAAATGATTCACCAAGCACGTATTGGAAACAGTAAATAACATTTGCCCAAATGAATCGCGGACGTACGTTACCGTAATGTGTACAGTTATGCAATTATCGTAATATCCAATGGTGCAAAGGTAATCCATTATGATCGCAAATCCCCGATGGTTATACCGGACACTGGCCGCTATTTCCGACCGCGCTTTGAATGTCAATGTCGAGGGTGAACGGGCTTGCGTCTGTGCAAGGAACTTGCACTTTTTGTCTTTGTGTTTGTAGATTGTTTGTTTGTTTATTTTGAATTTCTTAGATAGCTGTGTCTAGTGCTGCTTCTTTTTTAGAATCAAGAATTTAAGTATTTATCTTTTTGTTTTTGTACGCCTGTTAATTAACACGCTTCTAATGCAATGTTAATGCAAATTTCAATATCAGAAATAAATCAATATAAACTTAACTTTTGTTAGGTTATTTTCTGGATTTATATGGAGCAGCGTTATATTGACCGCATAAGGATATGTATTAGCTTCAGGAGATATGGATATGATATACGTAGCCATTTCTTTAATGCCGATATTCAAGAATCATCAGAAAACCTTTCAAGATTTATTACAATCATGGAAAGTTGACGGATAGCGAACACTCTTGCAATTCCAGTCGTCATATTATACCAGTAACAAATGTAATATTAGAAGGCATAAAACCACAACTTGTAGAAATCTTTTTAGGTAAGTCTTGCTTGGTTGTGGACTTTTGTGGTTATTGCAGTGTTTCAAATTAAATTAAATGAATTTGTTATGAAACAAGTTACTGATATATTTTTACTTCCGTATTATTTAAATCGGATAGACTCACCTTTCCTCATATCGGATATTGGAGCATATTGAACGGATGGTTTTACTAGATTAGTATGGTATAAATATTTTTAATCATCATCATTATAAGTCCTCTCAATATTTTGTAGAATTTTGTATAATTAAACTGGTAGATCTCTTGTAAGTAAGAAGCCGTCTGCGTTGGTACCACCACTTTGTCTATTTCTGACGTAAACCAGCAGTATGTTAGCACAGTTGTGTTTCAGTTTGAAGGGCATTGAAGCCTGTGAAATTACGAGACATAACATCCCGTGTCTCGGTGTGTCGAGAGCAGTCCAATGTTATGCAGTGCTTTGTAATTCAAGGTTCTGTGTGGTGTTGCTTCTGTTTATGGGCAGGCGTGACGCTTAACATCAGGCGAGCGGCTTGTTCGTTTCGCCATTCAGGGCAATATAAAAATTTGAGTTGACTATTGTCTTCATCTCTGCATTCATCACAGATTGTTGGGACGGCCGCGTGTCCTCGTTACATTTAGGTCTAGTCTGTTCCGCCGGAACAATCCAAGCACATGACACGGTAACTGATTTAGTTATCTGCGACGCGGCACACTTACATTCAATTATAGTATGCGTTTTACATATTAATGAAACCGCATAATGTCATTTTGGTGAAACTTTTCTTAGAGTTGTTGTTTTTATTCGTTATTTTACATACATAGATTCACGCCTGTTTCCCACAGGGGTACGCAGAGATAACGGATTTCCACTTGTTATGATCACACACGGCCTGGACCTCTCATTAAATGCTTCGTGCATGCACATCGGTTTAGAGTATTTCTGACTTCACTATATTTTGGGTCTTAAATTTATTTTCATTTCTGTAACTAGGCTATGGATTATACTTTAGGACTAATCCGTAACTGGCTATAGTGTGGCTCTACTACTTGATAAATAGTTTCAATAAATTACTTATTGCTGATATCTAATTGACTTCAGGCCTTCATAATTCTTCCGAACGTCGAGGGATCCCATAAATACACAGCTACACACTATATAGTCCCAACCTCACAAGTTAACCCAGTTAACCTGTATCGTGAGTATCAAGAACTACGAAACTTGCGTTCCCACAACATCCAGACCCGAAAAATATATTTGTGGATCACACAAACATTTACCTCAGTGTGAGAATCGAACCCAGGGATTTCGCGTCGCAGCACTCGCCTACTACGCCACGGAGGCTGTCAATCAGTAAGGTGATCTCATTTACTCTGAGCTCACCACATCTATAAATACATAAAACATCACCGATTTCATTTTGACATTATCAGTTATTGAGACACTTGAGACTTATCATGAGAAAGGATTATGTCAGATATGAATCTTATTTCACATCCTGGTGGAATAATTCCATTTGTAACACAATGTAGGTACTAAAATTTTACATCTATGCTCATGCCTATATCGGTGGTGGAGGCTGAGGTATAATTAGAGTAGTAGTTCGTTGAGTTATTTTATTTGCTTGCACGACGAGACGTGCAGTTCACTCGCCACAGTACAGCAGTTCGCTGAGCGGTCACCTACCTGTCACAGTCACGACGCGCAAATGACAAAACCATCAAAGGTTTTTACTGCAAAAATTAATTGTGATCTCAGACTAAGAAATTGTCTTTCTTTCTTTCTTCTTTCTAATATTTCGGTAACAGTGTATTCTGGGAAATATATGTTTTATCTGAATAAAAATTTAAAACATTTAAAAAATAATATTGCTTGTATATATAAGCCCTTACTAATAAACATTGTATATGTTGGTAATAGTTATACAATACTTTGTCTTGCTATGTTGAGTGACATTTATTATAAGAAGAAGCGAGACAAAACACTGTATAAGTATGACACTCGTATACAACATTTATTAGTAAAGCCCTAAGTATTTTGCAGTACCTAATTTAAGCAATTTGCATAAGATAAGATATTATATTAAATGTCGCCTTATTTTATTTATATTAACATAATGCCACTTAACATAAACATACTTTTGAAATAAAATGAAATTAAATACGATACATTTAAACATATTTATTTTTATTAATGAACGTGAACACCCACACAGTTCATTCGCGTAGCTTAATGGATCGTTCGAGTATTGTCGTCTGATGTACGTATCCATTGAAGACTCCGATACGGAAAACAGAATTAAATGTCCGAAAATATTTGTTTTGGGTCTGGGTTTTGTGAGACCGACATCTGTCGTAGTTTCTGATACCTACGACACATGACTATCGTATTTAGAGGTGAAACCAATATATGTTTATATTGTGTACCAATAATGTTTTCGTTAAGATATCAATAATAGCCTGATTACACCAATGAGGCGGTTTAGTTATTTCCTCAATCATTTACATTCGTAACATATATTTCTTCTTATATATTGACATATCAGATTCTACTTTATCATTTAGAAGGGATTTGCTACAACAATATCTAAGATATGAGGTATATCTATAAAGAACAAGGATGTTCACAGCAGGATTAAAGTGCTGAAAGTGGTGTCAAAATCCTTTCAACTGATTATATTGTTTGATACTTGTCTTATTGTATGTAAATTTAAATTTGGCTCAAGGCGGCGAATAAGCTTCAGAACATGTATATCGCAGATAAATTTATATGAATTGATAACTGTAGTGTGATAATTTTATTATTTAATCAATTTATATGTAGGCCACGAAAAGAACTTGTTGAAACATTTTACTGATAATAATTATGGAGCGGTCCGCTGACTAAATATATCGCATGATATTTTCATTTCAAATCAAACTTATAATATTCATAGTTTTGTGCGATGTTCCAATAATAATATAACGTAACTATATGTATTTTCAAATGAATCACAATATTTCACAAAAAATAAAAATTCATTATGAACTCGTTTTCTCATATCTCGCGGCGCGGGCTCCCTACCTTGTTTGCATTCCTCAAAACGTACCTTTAGTGACTACCGTCGAGTGGTTCTCAATAGATTTCAATACAAAAGTGATTTGAGTGGTAGAGCCACGCTCTAGACAGTTTAATCTACAGCATGAATGGGCTGACTCGACCGGGTCGTTACCACTGTCTCACAGAAAACCGACGTAAAGTAGCGGCCTGCTGCTGCGTTTCGTACGGTGAATGAGATATCCGGAAGCCCAAATGTCCTCCCCTTCCCAATCCCTAATTATCCCTTTCCTTTAAGGTCGGCAATGCGCCCATGATTCTTCTGGTGGTGGGCGGTACATGCGCGGTGGAGATCACTTATCATCAGGTGATCCACTTGCTCGTTTGCCGGCCTATGGAAAAAAAACAAAGGCGCGCTAACGCTAGACGCGACCATTGGAAGCTTGCCTTAATCAATGGAAACGGTATCGTATCCCGCTTAGTAAATGAATGTGAACGATATTTGTCGCCCACGAGACACCGCGACTGATTTAGCGCTTGTTTTAACCGAACTTGTTCTTATGAAACTTTACTTTTCAAACTGGTTGTAGTGGCAGCTATTAGTGGCACGGGCTTGCTTACACTTTGGATATTTTGTAAATTAGAAAATTAATAGTATTGATATGATATCATTTATATTGCTATTCTAGGAGCAAAAAAGTGCTATTAGTAAAGATATAAAATATATATAAATCGTACTTCTGCCGGACCATGAAGCTGTAAATAGCCTGTACACGTGTTCCCTCCTTCCTACAATATGGAGTCCTTTAAATGGAGTGTGAAGAAGCAGTTAGGCAGGCCGGCATAATCTTGTCGACCAACGATAGACACACCGTTTGCCGTTGGTCGACACTATTCCTGGATTGCGCTACACTTATATACATATATTCGCATAATAATGTTCGTTTGCTCATAAAACATCTCTATTTTTGTGGAATAAATCTCTTGCTATGATGTCAACTCTATACATTTTTGTGTAAGTAAAAACTTTGAAAAGTACCGAAAGCTATAGAGCCTTATTTCATGAAGTTACATCTTTGTAAACCTGGATAATATTGTCTATATTTCGTAGTTGCTTGTCTCGGTCACACACCTTAAATCGTAGCTTAATCTGTTAAAATCCG
Organism: Amorpha juglandis; assembly: GCA_949126905.1. NCBI lineage: Eukaryota > Metazoa > Arthropoda > Insecta > Lepidoptera > Sphingidae > Amorpha > Amorpha juglandis. The sequence continues at coordinate 21,111,812 of OX421365.1, forward strand.
CATGCGATTGTATGAAAGAGTTTTCTTTTTCGACAGTTTTGTCGTGCGTCGCGGTATCATGTTTCAATTGTGCACGTCCCACTGCTGGGCAGGGGCCTCCTCTACTAATGAGAGCGGTTAGGTTTTAGTCCACTACGCTGGTAAGGTGCGGGTTGTCAGAGTACAGTTGTCTATTTCTGCCGCCAAGCAACAGTGTAAGCACTGTTGTGTTTCGGTTTGCGCATTATAAGACTTAACATTTTATGTCTCGGGGTGACGAGCGCAGTTCAGTGACATGCAGTGTTTTGTAATTCAAAGTTCTGTGTGCTGTTGCTTCTGTTAAGGAGTAGGCGTGGCACTTACCATCAGGCGAGCGCCTTGCTCGTCTCGTCTTTCAATCAAATAAAATAAAATAAAAAAAAACATCGTTCTCAAGTAAACAGGTTTCTTCACGATGTTCCTTTCATCGTTAAATCAAGCGATAATTAGTAATAATTAATACACACGTAATTTGAAGAGTCAGATGATATTGGGGCTGAAATGCACCAGCGAATTACGTCTCGACTCCCCGCTGAGCTATCGCTGCTCTGATAAATATGCATTGCAGAATTTTATATTATACAAATAATCATATTACAAAATCCAATAGACAAACATATTTTAATAAGAGAATGCAACTCTTAAAAATATGTGAAAGAGATATTAGTATTTAATACATTATTTAATATTCATAGAGAAAGTTAACCAGACGAAAGCTCCGAGATTTAAGGTGATTTTTTTACCCATGAGTAAATTTTACAACGTTTCGATAATATAGTAATTTTATGCATCCGATTATTATGACATAGGTGAAAACATAAGTGAGATAATAAACATAAGTTAAAATGTGTTTTAAGAGTGTTCTTTCAACATTCTGAATGGCGTTGCATTTGTTTATGCGGAGGCGCTTACCTACCATCAGGCGAATGCCTTGCTCATCTCTTTTTTTACTAGCCCTGTATTATACATGTCCCACTGCTGGGCACGGGCCTCCTCTACTGAATGAGACCACGCTCGCCTAATGCGAGTTGGCAGACTTCACATACCTTCGAAAAATCTTATCGAGTTCTCAGGTATGCAGGTTTCCTCACGATGTTTCCTTCACCGTTAGAGCAAGCGATAATTAACAATAAATATACACTTAACTTAGAAATGTCAGAGGTGTATGCTCTTGGGGCTGGTTTCGAACCTGCGACTTTCGTTTCGACAGTCCGTACCACACCCCGCTGAGCTATCGTACTTATCTCCTCATTTACTGGTATAAAACTATATTTTATATGAATGAACCTGTTCTTGGTTTATCCTGGGCTCAGTTATCTGTCGCTCTTGTCCCTTCAACGGTAGGATCTAGTTTGACAGTGCCGTGGCATTGATAAGTCTATGGTGGGGATGACGACTTACCATTAGCCGCGTCGCCTGATTGTCTACCTATCTAGGTCATAGAAAAAGGAATTCTAACAAATATACTGTACATATCAATGCTTAAAAGGCAAATATATCTAAGCGACTTCGAGCAAACTTTACAGGAGAGTGATTTAAAGCAAAATTTATTTTTTAAATAAATCATTAAAAGTTATCTAATTGTATATTGCATACATATTATGTATGTTAAAAGCATCGACATTCGACAATTAGTTTATAAACATTTTATGATTTTTTTCTAAAATTTTTATCTTAAATCATTCTCCTGTAAAGATTACTCAATGAAGCTTCGATATTCTTACCTTTCATGCGTCGATATAATAGATTCTAAAGTAAGACGTAATTGACATCATCATTAATCAAGCATACCTCAATAATTCAGATTAAATAATATTTATTATAAGTGAGACTATTCAACATTCGTTAAGTTTACTAATGAAACCACTTAATACACTTATTACAATTCGCATGGCTTATGGTGTAACAAATGAGCGGCCAATAAAACGACTAATTCTAGTATTACAGGATCTGAGTCCACTGCCGGCTTCTGCACTTTCCCTTCATTACAGGCGTAGGTACTAATAACAAACGATGTAGTTATTACTCTCCTTCGTGCTCATTTTCATAATCAACTTGTTATTATTGTGTTTATTATAATTTATCTGACTATACGCGCCTGAAGTTATAATTACAAATTCCAGTAGTTGCGCGATAGTTCATCTAGTCCCTAAATGATTTCCGCCCCATGTGAGTGTATATTGAGTTTATTTGATGAGAAGAGCATGTCGATCCCCTGGTAATCCCATGGTTCGCTGGTATTAAATCAATGACTCTGTGACCTGTGTCTTTATTTTTTTACTGATCTTACAAGAATTTTAAGAGGTTACCAAGTGATGACGAAAGACGTTTTGGCTGCTGAAGGAATATACCAGCTCCCATCTGGATGGCAGGTGAAGGTGAAGTTCTATTAGCGCGAAAATAAAACAATCAACTTTGCAGAAAAAATAGAGTGTAAATGTAGACAAATATTAAAGACGCTTATGATTGTTTTTCAAACTGCATAGAACTTATTTAAGAAAATTTCAAATAAAGGTACCGATATCATTTTTTGAGTGCATTGTGTCGTGCGTATACAGTTTTTTTTATCCTATCGGTTTATATGGTATGAGACGGAAATTAATTTTGAGAATTTTGGGTTAATTTGTTGCACTATTGGAAATATCTATTTATGGAAATGGACGTGGCTATCATTCTTATCTGTCCCATCACAAACCACAAGTAACTTTGCAACGAGTGCTCACTTGCGTGTAGTAAAATGTAACAAACAAGCTTTCATGCTATCTGTAACTGCGAAAGTATGTCAAGTTGTAACACCAATATAGATTTGAACTTTTCACAATTTATGAAATCTTACTCGCTATAAACAAGTGTACAAATATGGACAAGTGTACATTTACCTTTAATTATATGCTAAACGAAATCAGAACTGGTTTGTGGCCAGGTGTTAAGCGATCGACGTACGGGCCCTAAAACAGCGGTTTATAACTATCTTCGACAAAAAAAGCGTGTTATCAGTTTGATCCCGTAGCTTGTCTATATTATTTTTTATCTGAGAACGGCAAAGTGACTGCACTACATCGTGGTAAGCGTAGTGCAGTCCAAAAAAACAGCGATCACCGACAAACAATGAGTTCATCGGTGGACACCAGAATCATGCCGTCCTGTATACTATGTTCTCTTCGGAGCCGGAAGAATCAAATCGAGGGGCCTGCGACAGGACAAGCGTATGACCGATGCAGGCACAGGGATACAAGGATATACCCTATACCCGCCCCAACCAACCATCAAGTTATGTCGTAAGCCTCTCGGGAGAGCCGAAGATGTATGTGTGTATAGTACTAATTGATTGGTCAGTCAAATATCAACTGCTACGTGCTAGGATCTTTCGTATTAAGTTCGTGATTCCAGTGATACCACTGATACGAACCGTACTCAGTGGCGAAGCAAGACCTTAATTTGATGTGAGCAAGGTACATTTTACAAGGCCCTTTTCTCCTTTCCGTAATGCATCGGCTAACTTTTGACAGCTACCATTCCATTCTTTTACATAGTGCATAGTTTTAAGTACATATGCGGCGTCAGTGATGCGAGCATTGGAAGCCTGCCTTTAAACCTTTAGTTCTAGTTTATAGTTGTTGCACCTACTATGTCTATCTCTGCACCATCCTAAGGTTGACTGGTAGAGATTGCCTCTGGCATTAAGTCCGGCTATATACATATTTTGTATATGAAGTGCAAATAAATAAGCTCGCCGGTTTTATTCGCCGGTCGTTCAACGCCCGTACTCCATATACACATTTTATTAATAGCTCGTGCTGTAGCTTATAAGGTAAATGTGGACTTAAGATGACTTTGATAACCGATTGATTGCAATTCCAGTTTCCCGGCTTGATTTGAAATTCTAGAAAATATTGATTAACATCGACAATGTTGTATTAAAAGATTCAGGTAAAGTATCTCGAGTTTATGGCCCTGTAGCGGTTACCAGACACTAGGTGGTAGGTTCCTCGTATGCGAAAGGCCGCCGCTAAGTCTACTTCTGCCATCAAGTAGCAGTGTGTAAGCACTGTTGTGTTTTAAGGACACTGAAGCGAAATTATTGGGAAATATGAGACTAACCATCTTAGATCTTGGAGTGACCAGCGCTGCCAGTACCATGCAGTAATTCAAAGTTCTGTGTGGTTTTGCTTCTGTTTATGGTCAGGCAGTTTTTTGAGTGGTTGAGCTACATTGTAAACAGTTTTGTCTACATGATGAATGTAGACAAAACTGTCTACAATGTAGCTCTACCACTCGAAAAAGGTGTTCCGGCTCGACCGGGTCGTTACCACTGTCTCACAAAAAACCGACATAATGTAGCGGCTTGCGTTTCGTACAGTGAGTGAAATATTCGGAGGCCCGAATCCCCCTTCCCTTTCCCGATCCCATAATTATCCCTTCCTTTTAGGTCGGCAACGCGCCTATGATTCTTTTGATATTGTTGTCGTGCATGGGCGGTGGAGATCACTTACCATCAGGTGACTCATTTGCTCGTTTTCCGACGCTATAAAAAAGGCGCGATGCTTAGGCGAGGGACCTCCTCGTCTCATTCAAGCAAATGAAAAAAACCTGGTGTTAAGTACAATACAGTCCAAATATAAAGTCCACCGTCAAAACATTGAGTACCTCGACGGTCAGCAGAATTATGCCGGCCTTGAGTTACTGTATACATGATGACACAGTATGGAATCTAAAAATAGAAGTCCACATAAATGCACATATTATTATGTATTTGTTTCTTAGGCCACCTGCAAAGTATAACGCTATGACGTTAATACGGATAATCCTTTAAAACAACTTGATAAGTGTCGGTATTGGCGTTAAAATGACATATTATTAACTCTAGTACAAGATCCCGGGGAACATTGACCTTCACCCATCTGTTTACCGGATCAAAATAACATTTTAGGGTATGCAATGTGTTGCTGAACACATACCAATAGGGTTGCCTAAAAAAATATGGTCAAGGATATGATTAATTAACATTTAAAAAAAAACATTTTTTTTTAAATCTCCCTGACTTGCTTACCAAAAAAAAATTACCTTCAATGAAAAGTGTACAATGTAAACTATCTGCAAAAAATAGGTTGCCTACCTTTTTCTGGCCACTACTACCTGGTTGCCGTGTGCAAACAGGTAACTTAAAGTGGTCATTGCGCTTAACTAGCTCCTAGCTTTTGCAGGTAGTATACATTGTAGGTTTTCATTGTAGGTTCATTTATTTGGTGAGCAAGTCAGTGAAATAATATCTTTTTTTTTTTTTTAAATTCGCAAAATCTATCCTTGACCATATTTTTTTAGGCAACCTTATTTGTATGTGTTCAGCAACACCTTTTATACCCTAAAATATTATTTTCATCCGGTAAACAGATGGGTGAAGGTCAATGTTCCGCGGGATCTTAGACCACTCGTCTAATGGATGGCTTTACTCGAAGACACATAAACTTGTCAAGATTATACAAATAAATTACATCCATTCGTGATTAGTTCGTCGCTAAATAAGTCATTAAGTGTCACGATAAAGTAATTCTATTGCTTTTTTCCCGTTTTGGCAGAGCTTATCTTTTAAGACTTAATAAAATGTTTGGCTGCTACTTTTGATTGTTATTCAAATATAGTTCGATTACGACTCGATTGTTAAATAGTTCTTTCTTATGTTTAATCGAGTCTTTCGCTCACTCGCTTCTCTCATTATTCGTGTTGAACGTTATGGATTTAAATAAAGATATTCACCCAACAGTGGGGTCAGAACTCTCATATTCTGACCTCACAGTAAGATAGTACTCTTATGTCTTGTTATCAGACACTACGAGAGGCTTTCCGTCTCACAACACCCAGAGCTAAAACAAATATTTGTGTATCACACAAACATAAGTCATTTTGTTCATTTGTCTCGATGCGGGGATCGAATCCCGGCTTCTCATTTCACAACCGACTCGCCCGCTACGTCACGGATGCCGTCACGGAATGAGTGAGGTTATTCATTATTGAACATTTATTTCTTTCAGAAAATATGACAGATGATTGTCTTCAAATAATATTATTTGAGTAACTAACTCCTTCAATTCGCCATGAAGATGAGGTTTGAGTTTGAGATTCAATGCTCCAACAGAAGTAAATATAACTGAGCCGGTTCCAAAGACAACTCTGCTGAGTTCCTATGATAGGTTTTTTCGATTATGAACACTGGTTACTATCCAAGCAGGTGTTACACCAAGTTTTTACGGATATAAAGCGTTTAACGGTAGGAAGGAATTATTATATCATAAGGCGCATCCTAACAGACACGAAGATCTATTTGATGACGTAAACTGCGTTGCACAATTGAAATTTGCTATGATGCCTTTATAATCACCAGACAACAGTGTGCGTGCCACATCTTAATTCTGAAATGGAGGGGGGCAATTTACTTTACGGTTAAAACTCGATGCCATAGTTCTGGTAAAGTTTGATTGGGGATTGATGGACATTGAGCATGGTGTTCGGCTGGTTGAATGCTCGGAATAATATAGTATTATTTATTTATAGTGTGTAATTAATAAGTGGTTATTTTATTGGTGACATATGTCCGTTCCCAATATTTTTTTACCGACAAATTTGCTTACTGGCAGTATAGCCTAAGAGCCCGTGAGTGCCAGACCTTCGTATTTTAATAAAAGCTGAAAATTTTTCTAAGTGTGTCCCTAGTACAGGTAAGAATGATCCCCACCCATGAAGCTGAAGCAGCGGTGGCTTTGGCAGTTAACAGGTAACAAAGGTGTATAAAATTCCATCTCAAATTTATCATAAAATAAAACTTAATTTTTTTATATTTGATTCATAATAATATCAAAACTCGCGTTGCTCATTGCCAGACAGTTAGTATGGTTGCAACCCTCTGCCGGACACCCTTAAACTATTATAATTTATAATTATACTTACGTTATATTATAAAACCTAAATTTTATATATAATTTTTTGGGGGCCTATTAATCTATGTTTACATAATAGCCGGACAGTTTCGACGGTTCTATCATCTTGCCAGACGCATTCAAAGTGAGCAGTTCGGGGAGCAAGGAGCGTATACAGTAACTAGTGCGAGTGAGACAGAGCGCTTGGTCTATTGCGGCCCTTCACTGCGCATCCACTGTTATCAAGTTCAAATTGTGCAGTTTATTTTTTTCTTAATCAAGAAATTTCAATAAATAATTTTTTACAGTTTGAATAACAAATATTTAAAACGATACTCAGTAAAATTGTTCTAATACAACTTTACCACCATTAGAGGCAAGCTACGTAGAAAACTCATCATACGCGGCCGCAGCGCCCCTTCAAGGTAGATTCATATAAAAATCAGTACAGTAAGCATGCAAATTGCAGGGTGTCGCGCGTCTGTCGACGCCTCATCTCCTCCCGGCGTGCATTGCGACTTTACTATACTTCATTTTGTATGAAATAGTTTAAAGGCGCCGCGTTCAGCTCTTGTCTTTTTTTACGTTGTTTGTGTCTTGCATTAGCTGTTCTTACCATAAATTATGAACTCATCATAAAATTCGATCATCTTGAGAATTTAAAACGTATGTGGAATCTACCCGCGTTAGGCCTGTGTGGTGCTCTAAGGCCTAAGCGCTCTCATTAGTAGAGGAGACCCGTGCTGTCGCCCTTCCATAGTGGCTGTCTTATATAATACAGCGCTGTTATTATTATTATTATTACATATATAAATGTTAAACCAATATATACTGACATGTACTAACTATAAAATGTAAATAATATATCGAAGTAAATAACTGTACATATAATGCTTGCATTTGTTCGTGCTTTTGACCCAATCTGCAGCCTTCCGAAGATAAATTGCCACAACATTTGAATATTGAAATTGTAAGCTATTCACAGAGTTATTACGCTGCGATATAATCCGCGATATAGTTGCTGAATACAACATTCCCAGGGCATTTCTAAGAACTGTCATTTAGTGTATCGCGGACTGCCGGATTGCCTTTCGCAGAAACATAACTTGATAGACCATTACAGCAACTTGCGTAGGTATTAGCATTGTTTATCTAATACCATTAAAATATATAAACAAATTACCATAAAATATTGTTGCTGTACAGAATATCTCTTCCCGACGAACTAAATCAACGAAACTTATATAAGTGGATGTAAAATACATTGTGTCTGCTTCAATTTATGGTGACCACTGCACTGCGTAAAGTGAACTTAATTGTGAGGTAAATAGTTGGCTCGTATCAGAGGATAATGATCCTTAATTATTGGTAATAAGGTTGAAAGTTCCTGTAGGAAGGCACTCAACAGATAAGCAATACACTGTTTGTGATTATGGAAATGCGTTCGCTAAAAGCTGTCGGTTGAGAAGCTGAAAATTATGTAGCCTTTACATAATTGGTCCGCTTTCTGTAGTAATGTTGTTTATTGAAGAGTTTTTTAGTATTTATTATTCATTTGAGTTAATTAGTTTGCGTGGTTAGTGGCGTGCATTTCGTGACTGTAGGCTGCGTTGTGAAAAATATAAACGATTCTAAAAATGCAGAACCTTCCTTATTGTTACCACTGGCAGGTTCACAGGGAAACGATTTCAAGTTTCTAATCTTAATGGTGTGAGGTAGGCGATGGTAATCAGTGAAGAATTCCCGTTTATGGGTATAAACTGATGATTACTATTAAAATAAATAAAATAAATATATACCCAACAGTCACATACATAGTTCTGACCCCACAGTAAGATACGAGTCTTGTGTCGTGGGTATCAGGAACTACGAGAGACTTTCGGTCTCACAACACCCAGACCCCGAAACAAATATTTGTGGATCACATAAACATTTGTCTCGGTGTGGGGATCGAACCCGCGGCCTCTACAATACAACTACGTAGAACAATATGTGGTAAAACCTAGTACACAGTACACACTATTTTTTATTCGAAGAGGACACTTCAGCGACAAGACTCTTTCCCACCACTCTTCTCTGTCTGGTCTGTCACTGTAATAAGCCATTTTTAACGTCTGCTTCACGTGTTCGGTCTACTCTATCAAACTCTAACTTTTTTCCCCTGTAGTCTCATTAAAAATCCACGTGCCTGTCGAGCCAGTTCAAGACATGTGTATCATGATTATAATCATTTATTGCTCCAATCACTACATTTCCACCTTTTCAGATTTGTTGTTTCGTTTGTGTTTCTGTTTACATTAATAGAATTTAACGAATTATATTTTGGTAATCATTCAATAAATTTCCCTGTTTAGTGATATTATTTATAGGTATATTATTTGTCGGCTTACCTAAATACTTCTGATTTCATGTTATAGATTTTTCTTATACAGCCAACCATTTATGTTCATATTACAAATAGTTACTAAATTAAAATAAAACTACTTTAAACCCAGTTTATAGCGTTTTTTATTTTAATTTTGGTCCCGACGTTTCGAAAGCTTTTCAGCCATCGTGGTCACGGGTTGGGGTCTTGGGTAGTCCTCGATAAAATCCGTTTAAATTAGTTTTATTTCAATGTGTAACATTCGCGTAAAAGTAAGAAATCATTAATTAACCTAATGTTAAAGTTAGGATGATCATGAATTTGAATGTTTGTTATTTGTTTTGATTTGGGTGGAATTTTGCATGTAGGTAAACCATGACTTGAATTACGACATGGTTTTGTCTTTGTCTCGGAAAAATAGATTCATCATCCTTAAACGAAACGCCGGCCATCACCTTACAATGATGGGCGATATCCGTAACCACAAAACAATTTGATTAAAAATCCAATTATATAATGATTTCTAATTATAGTTTTCATTAATGCGTGAAAACAATATAATCCAGTGTAACCGCAAACGGTAAGGACAATGTAAACAACACTTAACGTCGCCTTGCCCTCAAACTGTCATGTCAAGGGTCCTGACACTCGCGATCACTTCCATTTCAAGCATTATTCATACCATTGTTCTGTGCCAATTGTTACTATTTTGGTCAAACGGACAAGGGTTGACTGCAATTTGTAATAGATATTGTCTTAAATATACGTCACTTTTCGATTTATGTGTCAATGTAAGCCTTTTGTGCTGTAACTACTGAGTCAGGGTTTTTGGATGAATGGATTTACTGCCTGAGTTAGGGTGAACAGATTTAGTGCCTGTATACGGTTTACGGCTTTATTGCCTGTGTTTGACAGTAATATGCCTTGATTTGGTATATCTTGAGTTTCTGTATGTACTGTCTCTGCTAATTTAATGTATACATAGTTGATCGTTTTGTTAATAAAGTAGAATTAGATACATAAACAACTTACTTGAACTTAAAATAATAAGGTAAAGCTCATGCTTATCTAACAGCAACATTGAACGCATTTAATTATATGAGAAACATACTTTTGTGCTTTAGATCACTCTGGTTCAAGCGTCGTCATTTCATTAAACAACACAGTAAAGTGACAGTAAGGAATGGCAGAGCTATACATTTGCCTCAACTGAACAATATTGTTGCAGAGCATGCCGCCGCCCGCGTGAAGTGATGAGCGGCCGCGGAGCGGGGGGGCAGCGCTGTCAGCTGATCCTGCAGCGTTGCCTCGCGATACAGCTCACAAAGCCAGGCAACGCGCCCGATGACTTTTGGATGTACGATTCGGGATATCTGTTATTTCAGGTAAGTTTTAAGTTAAGATGCTTCCCCTCGCCACTGAGTCTAGAATGGTCTTTTGATTATCATATTTGTAAGAATATTTGTGTAAGACTGTTTGTGTGCTAAATAATAATAGTCCGAAAATTTCTAACTATTTAATAATTGATAAATTTCTATAGGTATACACTTGGTTTTAGCCCTTGTGTAGCTTGTTATTTACCTTCTTCGTATGGAAAAGATTATAAAGTGTAAAATAAAAATTACAATAATAAACAGGGTGATGTATGGTGAAATACAATTGAAGTTATGTATGTCAATGGTCAACTATATTTAGGGAAAGGTGCTGTCGATTTTTTTTCCGCGATATTGATACGTCATTTAGTAACATTGCAAGTTAGAATTTGTAACTTGTAACACGTTAGTTTTAGAAAATATTGCTCTAAATTTAAGATCTAATCGACATCCAGAGATGTAAAGAAAATCCGCGTTTTTTTTATTCACTCTATTCTATTCTGTGTAATTGACAGTAATTATTTCAAAAGTGAGTAGATACTTGTTTAAATTCATAAGGTTTAAATGAATATTGAAGATGTTTTAAAAAAATCTATAATATTCAGTTAAACCTTATGAATTTATACCCCCTATCACCGAGCACTCGCTTTATAAACAACATCCCACAGATTGTTTATTGATCATACTGTCACAGATGATGGGACCCAGCTGACGCGGTCATGATGGCCATTGAATGTAAACTACCTCGTGTGCGTTATGGAAAAACTTCCTTTGTTGAATGGGTTCATTACCACATGTGGGTTTGTTCAAGATGTCTCAGTTTTAATGGAATATCTAGAGGCGTCTATTATCTTTACATAGTATAAAATGAAGCCGCTTCCGCTGTCTGTTTGCTTAGATCTTTTAAACTATTCAACGGATTTTAATGCAGTTTTCAGCAATATATAGAGTGATTCATGAGGTAGGTTTATATCTATAGTATAAAAATGAATCGAAAAATGTGTTGGTAAGCGCATAACTCAACATCGCCTGGACCAATTTGGCCAATTCTTTTTTTAAAATGTTCGTTGAAGTTCAAGGATGGTTTTTACGGAAATGAGTAACATAAATAAGAAGTAAAGGAAAACAACAAAAACGACAACTTAATTTTCCAATACAAACTGTTCCTGGGTATGAAACACTTGATGTTTTTTGATGTGAAACATCTATAAGCGCAGAGCATTAAATTAAATGTACTATACAGCATTGGACTGCGCTCCTTAATCCGAGAGATTAAGGAGTGCACTTCTTACATAAGATAGTCTCATAATGCCCAATACTTTCACCGGTGTCAATGTACTTGAAACCGAAACACAACACACTGACGATTGGCGGTTGAAATAAACAAAGCTGTGGTACGCAGACGGCCTGGTACTACCTCAAACTGTAGGCAATGTTATCCCTAAAAATGTATAAAACTATTACATTTTATGGGCATATTAAATTTTTTGACGACTTCAAAATTTGTTTTTTTCACTTATTTAGTAAACGGACTACAGCTAAATACAGATTCGGGTATGTGTGTTGATGACAGTCTTGATGCAGACGACGTGGGCGGCCCGATGTGAACAATGATTTATGATTTACGAGACGAACGACGTGTCGTCTAGTCTGGTCCTGCTATGAACATATCTGCAACTATGTAGAAGTTTTATAGCAGACGCTGTAAACTGTACACTTATTACACTTCCACACCGCTTGTGACCAATTTCAGACCGCTTATAAAGAATGACGAGACCTTTAATAAAGTTAGGCAGGTTTGTCTACAGCATGAATAGGCCGCTTCGATCGGGCCGTTATTACTGTCTCACAGAAAACCGATGTAAAGTAGCGGCTTGCTGCTGTGTTTCATACTGGGGCTGAGATATCCAGAGTTATTCTGTTACTGTGGGCGTGCTGGGCAGTGATCATCACTTATCATCAGGTGACCCACTTGCTCGTTGGCCTACGCTATAAAAATACTACAACGTTTGATGCGTGATTTACCCGAAATTGTATTCTTTCCAAAAGTGTTTGTTTTCATCAATTCATCACACTTACTTCATCGCCCTTTGTTCTCTAAATTGGTGGTTTAATTTTTCAAAATCGTTTACATTTATCTATAAATTACCAGTAACTGCCACTAACAATTCAGTAAAAACAGCCTAGGCTCCCTTATCTGTAGAGATCAAACGAAATAACCTAAAATAAATACGAATTCTATACACGGATAGGCCATGAATGGCAATTCATGATACGTGGTTCCAGTAAGAATTCCAGAGAGCAAAAAGAATCAATTTATAAAATAGATTCTGTTTGAATCCACAAAAAATAAAATAAATTGATTTATTTGCGTTATTACAAAAGTTTTTCTCCGTGGAAAGTTTTCTAAAAAGGTACAGGTAAAAACTGCACTTTTTTGGTTCGGGAAGTCCGAAATCAATAAAAAAAATTAGCTGATTTGTTTTTACTTATACCACAAACATAACGTTTCTCGAGGAAAATATTCTCTCATCCAAACATCAGTGTTTTGATGCCTTTGTCCGGCAAATGATGGCACACGTGGCCCAAATTATTTACGAGATCGTTGTACTGCTGCGTTGCATTATCCAAGCTGTCTTTCATTCAAATCGTGCCGATTGAATGACTTATTCAGATGTGGCTCGCTGCAGCGCAAGCCAGAGACGGATGACATTGTTCGAAGAACGTGATCTAATTTATTTTGGCAATTATATGTGGGAATTACAAAGTTTTTTCCTGGCGCGGCAAAGTGACTATTTTGGACCTGATGCTAAGTTCATTGCAGTCCAAACACATTGTCGACCGTCAAGATATATGGGGTCCCTTGAAGATCGGCAGAATTATGCAGTCTTGAAGTAATTGGATATATACTGACTGATCACGGAAAGCGGGTTTTTCACCATGTGTACCATGGTCGCTGTCCAGTCGGGTACAAAAATATCAGGTACTCCACCACCACAAATTTGCTGTAATTTAAATAACATAAATCTTTGTAATACCAAAAGAGTATTGTAGCCACCGGTAAATTAATATCTTTCTTTACCTCTGGTCCTTCCGGATGCTGGTGAGCGCCTCTACGATAATTAATAATAATTAAATAAATAAATAAATAAGTCTCTCCTAAGCGTAATTTTTTTTCTTAATTAAATGTGGTTACTAATCTCTTCTTCATTACGAAGGACTGCATCAGATAAGTCGTGACTACCTCTTTCTACCAAATAAAATTATACGTTCAAATACAAAGGCACAATGACTTATATACCGAAAGAAAAATGTCTACTAGGTGCTTTCAAATAAAGCCGTCTTGTACATTAAACTGATTGTGAAATTTTACTGAATCATGTTGATGCCCTTAAGATGATGATAATATTTGTATAATATTTTGTCATAAAGATTACAACTACAATAGAATACTCTACTACTACTAACTAGGACAATATAATGATCTCCCGTTATCTCTCCTAACTTGAAACTGTAATTGAATGCATAGCTTGATATGTGATACCGACTGGTCAACTGCGACAAAGTTCACACATTCGCAGTTATATTCATCAATTTTCAGACCATTTTATGTCTTATAACCTAGAGAAAAGAGTTTAATATCGAACGATTAATGTATAGCGTTGAAACATAACCTTATGAGAGTAACCTAGATTTTACGAATAATTTCCGCGGCGCGAGCGGTTTTTTTATTTTAGTGGCCACTTCCTTAACATCATTGCGTGAGGATATCAGTTATTATTATAATATGCATATTTTTATTATACAACTTTATAATATAGAAACAAAAAAAGTATTGATATTGTTTGGATTTTGATACATAGTAGCAACAAGTAAATTTGGATTTTTGATTTTTTGGATTTGGATATATGTGTAGAATTCAGAGACTGAACAGTTTGAATCAGTTTGAAGATATGACCTTAATACAATGTATCTTTGGCATCGAAGAGTTTTAAATAACTCAAGAGTATGTACGTGAAAGATCAAACTTTGTGATGTCAGCAATTGCGTATTGTATACAACCAGTATCGTAACCCGGGCAACACGAGGAATTTATCCAAGGAGAAGGCGGAAGGAGAGTCACAAGTTAGCTATGCTGTTTACATATGTCCAGTTATAATTGCACAGTTTTACCAATAAAAGTACAATGAAAACATTAGTATATCTTTTAAGCTGTACAGTTTTAGTTACGCTACACACGTACCTTTTTGGTTATGAAGACGCGTGTAGCCCACTCTTTAGCAACAGCACGCTGGTCTCGAAATAATGATGTAATAATGAACATTTATTTATTATTCTGAAAGAGCATTTCGGTGTTACTATTTTCACTCAAAGTAGGTGTTTTGTTGAGGCCGATGTAACAAAAACTTGAGTTAATTACCACGCTCTTCACGGCGCATTACCGGCTATAGATTCCACGTTCGCACTTCGATTCGACCCGGGAAGTGAACCCGGAACTCTTGTTGGATGCTCATTTTGGTATTCTTATAGATAAATAATAATTTGCGATTTTACTTCCATTAAATGATGCCGTTTAGGTTATTAAGTAATCGGTACGATCAAAAGTACATACTCGTACTATTACTACAATTATTTACGGATGTAGCAATGTTCTACAATACTAAGATCGCATATTTTTTATCCGAGCACGGCAAAGTGACTGCACTACACCTGATGGTAAGCATAGTAGAGTCCAAAAAACAGCCACCACCGACAAACAGTGAGTTTATCCGTGGTCACCAGAGTCATGCCGGCCTGTATAAATGCTTCTTTCCTCTTCGGGGAGGAAAAAAGCAAATGGAGGGGCCTGTGACAGGACAGGCGGTGATGACCGATGCAGGCACAGTAATACAAGGATGTACCGTAACCGTAACCCTGACCAACCATTAAGTCAGTCGCAAGCCCCTCGGTAGCTAATTAGCTTTCAATTATTTCTTATAGTAATATCTACACGATTTAATGTCCCATCGACCATCCAATTTTAGACTTCCCAGTCATTTAGGAGGCTATCCGTTCTGACTAATGCGTGATCAGGATTCAGGACGAGTCAAAAAATCAACGAATCAAAATCTTTATTTATCATGTAGGCTAAGAAAGCGCTTATGACTGGACAACACAGGAGGAGGACAGGAGTACAACTACATATCTCATTCATAATTAGTCCACTTATTTATTTATTTAAAAGCTTCTTCATCAGACGTATTGATTGCTTCACCATCACAACCTCAAGCATTTTATTCCCAATTTCTAAATACATAAACACTATCAAGATAAATGTGAAAACGACATACGCTTTTAACGCGCCGGACAGATTTGATTGCCAATAAACATGGGGACACCTGACCTGCAGTTCATTTTGTTCAGTCACACATCAGTTTCGTCAGAGGCTAGAGGGCATAGTTTATTAATCACAGTGATTAGCTTGTACGTGTCGGGGCACAGTGTAATACTGCATGTAGATTGCAATTGCAATTGATGTTTTGTTGTCATAGCTTACGTCTAATGAATCAACTTGTGCGCTTTCATCTTTGAGTTAAATTTTTCTGCAAACACCTGTAGGGCTTGCTAAAATTGTAAAATTGCTCGAAATTGTAAAGAGTAAAGTCAGCACATGGCACAAATGCACACTTTGGTCTTTTGTATTTTTATAACCATTTACTTCTATATCATTTACAAAGTTAAATATACTTTGAGAAGATGTAGATCATTAACCAGTTTAATATTATACGATAAAATTATATATAATATTGACGATAAAAATAAATTCTATATGTTATATATTACCATTAAGTATTATTAAATTGTTGAAATGACGGATAAGTAAATATTAGAAATAACAAAACAAAGCGACGTCAGAACATTCAATTTATATATAAGCTACTATAAAACAGTGATTTCAACTAATACACAATAGCAGTTTCAGACGGTTTTTGTTGATGCGTTTGTGAAAACTGAAATGAAACCGTATCCCGCGGCACCCAGTCATTTCCGCCCCAGACACCCTACAGCGTAGCGTCGCGATATGGCTTTTTTAGACAATGCAAGTTTGCATGCCAGTTGGCCTGGCCAGTCACTACACTACTTACACTATATGATGTGCGACTGAGGCTATATTTAACGTTAAAATATGAGCATTTAATTTGAAATTTAATTTGGCCGGCTTTAAGTTGGTCACGAGCGACGTCGCACTGAAAACAACACTGGAATCTATTAGGTGAAGAGAGGTGTAGAAGGCGGTGAATCGGCTCATGTGAAGTGATTTAAATTATGCGCGTTGTTACATTATGTCGAGTTTAGTGAGTGGTAGAGCTACGTTGAAGACAGTTATGTCTACAGTATGAATGGGCCGGCTCGCCCGGGTTGTTATCACTGTCAAAAGAATACCGACGTAAACTAGCGGCTTGCTGCTTCGTTTCGTACGGTGAGTGAGATATCCGGAGGCCCAAATCCCTCCCCTTCCTAATCTTTAATTATCCCTTCCCTTTACGGTCGGCAACGTGCCTATGATTCTTCCAGTATTGTGAGCGTACATGTGCGATGGAGATCACTTACCATCAGGTGACCCACTTTCACGTTTGTCGGTTTATGCTAAAAAAGCACAGCCTAATAAATTTAGCACGCTTTTTATGTATACTTTGCTGTTTAGACCATGTTATCATAAATTAAGCCATTTATGAAACAAATTTATCGAAATTATACCACATGACTTGTCTCACAGACACATCTTTTTTTCATTCGCCATGCTTTACCTCTTCACAAGGTCTCTAAGCGACTGCTTCACGTATTAATACGAACTATTCGTCGAAGCAAATCCGTAAGAGGCGAGTTGAGCTACATCCACGTTAATGATGACAGTAGCTGTCCTGTGTACACTCAGCGGCTCAAATTGTAAAACCAATCCTGTGCATATTTTATTGACGTGTTGACTTATAAAATGCAATTTAGCCATATTTGAATTATGAACGAGAAAAATTTGCTATGCTTAATAAAATAATGTGGTTTATTGAGTATTAAGGACTAGTATGTAAGCATTTTATTTTATTCTGAATAAATTTCAAGCGATGGATAAAAATGTTAGGTGATTTTGTTTCATTGGATCAGTTTAAACTGTTTTTTTATAGATTTATGTTACTCAATTGACTTTCTATTTTATTAATTGTAATTTGTTCGCTTTCCAGTTGCAAGGACGCTTGCTTTGTTTCACATTTCACTGTTTAGTTTTTCATCAATAATTGAATAACTAAGTTAATGACAACAAACTGGTCACGGTGGATGATGAATTGTGGAAACTGTGAGAAAAGTCGTAATATGCCCTTGACATTCTGCAATGCAATTTACTGTGCATTTTTTTTTAATAAATTTTATCCATAAATTTCATTACCATTATGAGAGCACATCTAAGGTCTTAAAACGACGAGTACAGTAATTTTCAAAGTGTGGGTGATGTTACTCTTATTTATGAGCAAACACTGACAATCAGGCGAGCGACCTGCTCGTCGCGTCCAGCAGTATTAGAAAAATAATGGTAGATTAATCAGCTGCTGGCAAATAAATAATTTTTAAAACAACTTAACTCCTGTCCTGCTTACATTCCTCCAAGTGGGTAATAATCATTCTAAATTTTATCTAGTATTGTTTAATTTAATTGAATGACGAGAGGAGCACCACGCCTGTCCATAAACGGATGCAACACCTCACAGAACTTTGAATGACAAAACACTGTCACCGAGACATAAGACGTTAAGTCTCATAATGCCCAGTAATTTCACTAACTTCAATGTCCTTCAAACTGAATCATTCGATTCGACATTCGAATTGTACAATGTGTAAAACTAAACGTTTAGGCAAATACGAATAATTTCTCACTCGTTCGAGATTTTCACATGCCGATACTGATCGCGATCAAAGGTTAACCGAGTTATTGTCCAAGTGTTAGCTTTAATTTGTCACGGTTTGAGTTAAATTAACCGTGGTTAATGACGTATTGTGAACGCAGCCGAGTCAAGATAACGTTCGGTACTTTTACATCGATTTCTAGTTTTGTACCGTTCGTGGGAAATTACTTTTAATACGTTTAAACCATTTGAATAGCGTGTGGACTGTTGCAGAAATTGAATTGCCGAAAGATCAGAACAATGTATTCATTATCAAAATCAAATCAAAACGTTTATTTTTCAAGTAGTACAAAAGGCTTTTTTACACGTCAAGAATAGATAAATTACATTGAAAATAAATGAAATGTCTCTACTGGTGCTTCGGAAATGCCCAGTAGTACTATACAATGTAAAAGTTGATATGAGTCAGCGACCTTCATAAATATCTAATCAAATAAATCTGCAATAACTGAAGTAATCCATGAAACAAGGATTAGTTCAGTTGTTTCTGCTTATTGATAATCATAAGTACATTTATTGATTGCAATATTATAAGAATTCAAGGTTTTTTTGAGAACTTATGTTTAACAATCTAATCGTTAAAACAGACGTACAGACAGACAACGAGGTTAAATTAATTACATCGTACTTTTTTCCGATAATTGAAACATTTACAGTGTCAAATAAAATTAACTTTTCGTACCTATGTAATAAAAAAATAATACACTAGCAATTAATTATTATAATTAAGCAACAGCAATGATAACCAATAAAACGAAACTATTGGTTACTTCTTGCATAATTTTATTGGTAGTTATTAGATTAATTGACAATTAAATAAAAAAAATGATACATTACGTGAAGCCCTTTCTAAAACGGCTTGATCATCTCATAGGGAGATCTCAATAACAAGATTTCATATACGAAATGAGTTTAATTTTCCGATAGAAAGTATTCCAAAAGTATTTCCTTTATTAATTTACTTTCATCGGTAACAAGATTTGATTTGATTCACGCACATTAGTAACCTAGTTTCTGAACTTGAATGAAGAAATGAAAGTCACTATGTACCTATATGTATATTATTATCAATATTAAATCAGGCGAAGTGTACTTCCCAAGGTCCAACAACCCTGTGGATTTACGGATGATCATAGTTGTTCCAAAAGATCGCAGGCAGTCGCTGGATGCAGGCCGCTTCCAACAGGTCGGTCTGGAAATCTTTAGGGGAGGAGTGTGATGTTCAACAGTGGACGTCCTGTGGCTGATGATGATGATGATAGTTGTTCCGTACCACTGCCCTTACATTTTTACGTTTCCTAATTATTATTTGTTAGAGATTATCGCCGTAATAATACTACCATACAAAATGCGGATGTGCTGCTAGATGTTCAGTAATTTTTAACTCGCGCCAAAAAAGAGGGGTCCTTTGACCCCTATGTCTGTGGCTTCGTAGCGCCTCAGCGAACATTCCGATTTGCAGTTGCAAATGCAATGCGGTTTTTTTATTTTAATGTAGGATTAATCTAAACATATCTTAACTATATTTGAAGAAAAATCTTTTCAATTATTTGAACGTTATAGATAGTCTACTGGTTTGGTAATTTGAAGATAAAATTGAAAAATCGATTGAACGAGTCGCTAGAGGCAAGAATAAGACATCATCTCATTGTGACGTCAGAAGTCATCAAACCCCAAACGATAGACCGGAAGGTGTAATGAAATAACGCAAATGTCTTTTATGTTTTCGACGGCGTAATAATTATAACAGTTTACATGTGCAATTAAACATGTTGAGTAACAATACGCGTAACTAAAATGGGCAATTATTGTATGGTATGTACTAGGGACGGATTTGGAGGCATAGCCCCCCAGTATACTGCAAAGTATGAATAATAATATCAAATCTGTATTATGTACTGAATACCACTGTTTTACAAGGTGGTAGGTATCTCGTATGCGAGAGGCTATCTGGGTTAGTACCACCGCTTTACCCATTTCTGCCGACAAGCAACAGTGTGTAAGCACTGTTGTGTTTCGGTTTGAAGGACATTGAAGACAGTGAAATGACTGGGCATTATGAGATTTAACATCTTATGTCTCGGGGTAACGAGCGCAGTCCAGTGCCATGCAGTCCTTTATAATTCAAAGTTCTGTGTGGTGTTACTAATGTTTATGGGCAGACGTGACGCTTACCATCAGGCGATTATTTAAGGACGTATGAATTATCTATGGATTTGAAAAACGTTTGGATAACAAAATAATTATGAGCCTTGTAAATACCCTATTTTAATAGCATGGCCTATGCTTAGATTTGGAATCAATTACGTTGATGCATTATATTTAAATGTCAAATTCGATTGTGTGTGAAACGGATCACGTTTTCTAAACCATTCACTGTACAAATATTGAATTAAATATTTTTTTTATTCTATAAATAGATATCTGAATGCGTGCCCGATCAATTATAGATCCAAGTAAGATTGAATAGAAAGCATTCCCGCCGATTCGGTCACGATTCACAAGAGCTACGTATTAACTAATATCGATATAATTATTGTACCATTTATAGTTCTATTAACTTATCTAAGTGTATCTGGAACTGCCAGTGTAAATATTAAAGCTGATTTTCATAAATTGGAATCCAGCTGTATTGTGTTTATGCAAAATGTTTTTCGATGTTAAGTGGCAGTAGCGTGTAAAATCGATTGTTGAGTTTCAATTAAATTCGATTACGAATTGGGCAATCATCCATCAAATTGGCTCAGTGCATAAGGTTTTTGATCGATATACCGTTTGCCGCCAGAATTTTTTGAGATGGATGTTTGTGATATTTGAAACGTAGGGTTCTAATAAATAAATTAGCGACCGAGATTTTTCTTCACAGACGTAATGTAGCCAGATATAAATGGGCACAGATCAAAATATATTATAAAATGTCGTGTAGATTTTTTTTATCATCTCTCTTCGTTTCAAATTGAAACATGATTGGCACGAGCTCCTATTTTTAATAAAAGAACGATCGCTGGGTTATTAATCATAATCGTTTAGGGGTCGGCTGACGATTGCTTTGTCGGGAGAAAGGTGTTGCACAACCGCAGCTTTGTATTTTGTAATTATTTTTATTTTTCAATTAAATGCCTGTCGATCGTCATACGTTGGATATTAATTTGATTTTTGTTGTGGTGACATGAATGAGATTCGGAATCTCTGTTTAATGGTCTGTTACATCGCTTGTTACGTCTGTGTTATGATTGAATTTGATGACATTTTGTATGAGATCAAAGATGCAGTTTTCTTTTAATCTTTGTTTTGATTCTGAATATGACGTTGAAACTTTAACAATTCTCAAGCTTTACCTTGGCTTAATGTCAATCTTTGGTAAAAAAATACTGTGTTAATGAATTAAAAAATATAAAAATGAATTGTGGATACAGTGTTGCAAATCGTACTCGTAGAAAAATTTGGTTATTTTAATATAAAGTTCTAATAAATGATATTTACTTAATGATTTGGTTTGTAAGTAAATTAAGAGTAATGAAGGTATAGTTACAAGATTAAGCATAACCTCGTTTCGCTTTGATTTGTCATACAAACCAATGTCTCTGTACAGTCTCGGTTGCACAAATTCTGATTTATTGGAGCGAAATAATGACGCATACTCTAGCCCTTAGTTTAATGCAATTTAGGGAAAGGTTTGGAGGGTTGTTAATTGGTGGCTAGACATGCGTAACTGCTTTCTGGTAATTCGGGCAGTTCCATTATCAGGTAGTTGTTAACGGCTGAGATGTTCGGACCCAGCTTAATATGTGGAAAAGTTGTAATTAGTGTAATTGTCTGTAATTATCACAAGTAGTAGAGCTACGCTGTAAACAATTTTGTATAAAGCATGAATGGGTTGACTCGACCGGATTGTTATCATTAGCTTACTTTGGTTTTCAACGTAGAGTTACTTAGCAGCACACGATGGCCAATGCGAGATGGTACAATTCGCATACCTTCGAATTCTTGTATCAATTCTCATATATACAGGTTTCTTAATCATGTTTTCTTTCGCCGTTAAAGCGTCTGGTAATTAACACAAATAGACATGTAATTTTGATAAGGCAGAAGTGTATGGCCACGGAGCTGGTTTTGAATCCACTTTTTTCTCAATAGTCCGCAGTTTCATCATCATTCATATATTCTAATTCCGGATCAACAAAAAATTTGTGGTGTCCCGAGCTGGAAATTAAACCCAGGACGTAAGGGTTCTCAGCTTTAGTACGGTTCCACTAGATCAATAAGGTGATATCATATATCTACCGACCTTTACTCCCTTGCAACAAAACTGTATAGCAAACATAATAGCTTTCACATTTAGTACAAAAAATAACTGAATAGATACTAATGCAATATAAAGTGCCGAAATTGTTTACACCTTTATAATCTCAGATAAAACTCTATAATTATTTATAAGATTACAGTTCGGAGCACTAAGTTGTTACTAATTCTGATCGTGAGATAATATCCGTAGATAAATCTGTTAACGCTGCAGGGAAAGCTTGTATAATTACTACAATAATCGCTTTTGCCTTGGGGTAGGTCGTTACATGCTAAAATTATGAGAGTGAAATTGTATTTCTTATAGAGGTCTTTTATTTGATAGTAATAGAAATTAAATTGCTGTTCAGACTGATGATCACCTGTGATGCGATGTAATAATGATGAAATAAATGTAACATGTAGTGATAAAAAGTAATTATCTGTAACAAAAGAGGCAGATTGCGTTGTAGGTAACCTAACGAGAAATGATAGGATGCGTTTGCAAATTCATACGTATTGAGATGTTACTGTCATTGTATCAGTTTTTAAAAATATTTCTCTTATAGCGGGTTCATACGGTTAGATTTTAGTAGTTAATTTTTTCTGGGTTTTAAATCCCTTCTCCGCTTTATCTTACTGCCGCTAAGCAGTAGTGTGTAAGCACTGTTGTGTTTCTGCACAGGAGACTGAAACTAGTGAAGTTCTGTTTATGGGTAAGCGTAGCGCTTACCATTAGTCAAGCAACCTACTCCTCTTGTCATTCAAGAATACAAAAAGAAAATGCTATGCTACGTAGTAAACGGCATGCTAAAGTCGAACAATAATCTGAATCCGTTAAAAATATATTGAGTTTGCTCATATCATTAGTTGAGGGACCTAACTGATTGATAGATAGCAGAAATTACAAATTTTTTGTATCAAATGCATTGCATCCATAAAGGTTATATAAAGAAATAAGTATTAGATCTTTCAAAATTAGAATATCGAACGTTGATCACAATCATGTAATTATTATTTAAGATCCCAATCGCCTTACTCTGAACCTTCATTATCAATAACAACGTCTATGGTTTTTATACGAAGCACTTTACAATCATAACTAACTTATCAACAGATCAGATCTATCGGCATATAGACTGTTTAATTGGTCTCAGTTATGCCAAAATATAACAAGTCAAATAATATTGATTTCGAGGATTGACTTTTGAAGTTTAGCTTCTGGTTGCTCATGGTTCAACCATGTAAATGTAATTGTAAATGCCAGTTTGTGCTTTTTTTACACATTCATATTGTTTTTGTATTCATTTAGAATTATTCAGAGGGATTTTTCGAAAATGGTAGAGCCACACTGTATACAGTTTTGTCTACAGTATTAATGGGTCGGCTCGACCAGGTTGTTACCACTGTCTCACAGAAAATCGATGTAAAGTAGCAGCTTGCTGTAGCGTTTTATACGGTAAGTGAGATATTTGGTCCAATTCCGTTTCCCTCCCAATCCTTTAACTATCACTTTCCTTTAAATTCCTCAACTCATCCATGATTCCTCTGATATTGTGGATGTTCATGGCTGGTGGAGATCACTTACCATCAGGTGACCAACTTGCTCGTTTTTCGGCCGAACCTATAAAAAAAAATTAGGATGTTCTATGTGTGAGTAGTCATACATACTTTTATTCTGTCAGACGTGAATAGATTTTGGGCTATTTATGCTGAGCATTAATAGAACACAGTTCAGTTTGGTATCATTCACTAATTTTTTGATAATTTGAGAGTTGATACACTTTGGCACAACTTGATCTAATTATAGATCGATTTACGGTACAGTAAGCTCGGTAGCGCCCCGCCGCGGCAAGTGACCGAGGTCATGTCGACTGTTGACGGAAACAAAGATTGTTATCCAAACGGATATGTTTATATAATGCATGCTTTCTTTCACTTCTTTAGATCCGTGAATGACATGAATGGTTTTCAGAGGCTGCATTGTTTAAAGTTCGGCAACAGTTGTGGTTGTGGACCTAAATACAGTGAATATTGTTTTTGCAGGAAGAGCATCAGCATTATCAGCTTTATGTCTGGTACTTCTTTAAACGAGGTATAAAAAATCTCGGGTGGTAGCGATTGTACCTCTAGAATAGCTGACGTCCAGTACGGCAACAGTAATAGCTATTCCTGAAAATCGTAGCCTACTTAATAGGCTTTAGTCAAAACAAATCTTATGGTGAATAAAAATCATACTACTTGAACCCACGGTACCTTTAGTAAAGTGCGCTTCTAGGCATTATTTTCCCACACATTATCAGCGTTACGTCATGTCCTTCCTCAAATGAGGTATAAAAAATCTCAGGTGGTAGCATTTTGACTGTGCTTCTAGAAAGGCGTCGTCCATGTTCGGCGGTAACTAATTGCCATTGTGATAATTCGAATGCTTATGCCTTTTCTATTTTTATAGTATAGGCCGGCGAACGAACAAGTGGGTCATTTGATAATAAGTGACCTTCACCGCCCATGTATACACACAATATCAAAAGAATTATGGGCGCGTTGCCGACCTTAAAAGAAAGGGATAATTAAGGGATTGGGAAGGGGAAGGGATCTGGGTCTCCGGATTTCTGACTCACTGTACGAAACGCAGCAGCAAGCCGCTACTTTACATCAGCTTTCTGTGAAACAGTGGTACCGAACCGACCCACTCATACTGTAGCCAAAACTGTCTACAGCGTGGCACTACCACTCAAAAAGACTCACTCACGTTCTTCTTTGCTACCAAAAAGTAACAAACAAATAATAGGCATTATTTAGTTTAATATGGTCTAACTTTCAAGTGTCTATGCATAAATAATTAACTCTAGTCACGTTCCGTACCATTTTGAATACCAGTCATTGAGCTATTTATATACCGGTTGCAAAGTATATTAGGATTGATACAAAGTCCAATCAAGCAAGGCTACTGGTCATCTCACTGCATGTGTGAAACATAAACATGAATAAGACAGATGGTGGCCGTCGACCGCGCTTTTGTTCGACCTTCATACTACCTTGACGTAGCAAAAACTGAGGTCTGTTGATGATTTACTGTTGAAACTAATTATACATTGAATATGGTAGTAATGATTTGTTTAAGTTTACATCTAAAATATTTATTTATTTTTGTCCCCTTGGAGTCGGTGTCTGTGTCGCTACCAGTCAATTGAAACTGCACTGACTCCAAAGAGACCTTTAGTAATTGTTACTTTTAACTTTTCGGTGTTATTTTTTGAAGTCGCTTTTTAAGTTTCTTTTATTTTCTTTTTTAAAATCCATTTCAGATTGTTGTTCCTCTAGTCATGATTTAAGGAACTGTTAGAACTTGGTACCCGTTTAGATGGTAATTATTTTACCGACGACGCGACAACATTAGACATCGTTCGTACAAAACTTATTGCGCCATTTATATTTATGATTTTCGTAGGATCTTCTTTTCATCAGGTACATCAATTGAAACGAATGCCAATAAGTAGATGAAATTATAAAGATAAGACGACTGGAGAAATAAGTAAAAGTATTTCGTGCATTCACGAAAGCGACAATATTTAAACCAGACTGATTAACCTGTTTTAAGTTATGTCGTTTAATACCTTAATAATAAATACGAAATATAATATGCATAGACTATGTACAGTAGCACTAATCTAGGGTTCCTTAATTTGCAATAAATCTCTCTCCCCTAAGCTGCGATGTCCAGTACTACGACCCTATGGAACGAGGGGAAGCCAGTATACCTACAACAATGTCTATATTTTGGTCTGATGTCCGTGGCTCAAACTTAACTAGTTTTGGGTAATATCGAATGGATAATTCTAACTACGTTATTTACATTATGTTATGTTATGTAAGCGAACCTTTTAAAGCATAAAACGTAGTATAATTCTTATGATCCTAATAATAAATAACACCCAACAGTCACATACACGAGTAAGATATAATAAATTTGTGTACGTGTGTATTAAAAACTAAGATTTTTGGTCCCATTACAAACAAATATTTTCGGATCATACAATTTGCCTCGGTTTGGGGATCCAACATTCATCCTTTGATTTACAGCCTGCTATGGCTCCGCACCACGTAGTCTGTCATATAAACTGAAGTGACCTTTTTAAATCTACAGATCTCTGATAAAATGGGAGCGTCCACGGTCGCGTGCACTGACTCACGCGTAAAGCCTTAGAGAACGTATGTAAAATGCATACATTTTTCGGGAATTACGTCAGATGGAGACATCCGGCTTCGCATAACTCTCTGAATACTAAAAGCCACATTTCAAGTTCGATAACCGTGGTAAACGAGTTGTGAAGACCGCGGTAGGCCAGGTTCAGCGAAAGGTATCAGTACGGTAAAGGTACGTCTTGATTTCTGCGATTGACAGGAGACTACGACGCGTAGAACATAGATTGATTCGTATCTGTCTTAAGTGACGTGATATTTCAGTAATTATGATGATTAAAACCTGCAGAATTAACAAAGGTGTACGAAATCGAGATGTGTGCGAAAAAAAAAATTATTGACGTCAATCATCATCTTATATCAGCAATCAACATCATATTTTATGAATTCGATACTTTTTGATTTTCGATGTTTGCTTTCATACTTACAGATATTATATACACACCTCATTTGTGGTCTCATCCCTGCATCACCCGTATTCGGATAAATAGATATGGCACCGCCATTAAATCCGCCCACAATTACGATACTAAAAATACAATTACTATTTACAATACCCTTTTTTAGATTTAAAACTCTTTACAAAACATCTAATATATACTACGAAAAGAACATACAAAATATAAAAACTATAAGATTGGGAAGTTGTTTTAAGAAATAAAAAATATTTCCTTGGTAACTGTCTAGCAGTTGATTGTCGAATTTTAATAATTCTGACGAAGGCAACATAACGGACAATGACTACGGTAATTAGTTGAAAAAATGGCAACAACCGGCTCCGATGTGCAAGCACCGTTACTCACACTTAACACTTTATTTATATGAACATTTATAAGACGTAATTCGATAAGTCGAAACAACATGTTTCTTTAATTTTTTATAAACTGTTGTTTTATTTATACAGACTGTTTGTCATTTGTCATTGTCATTGTCTTGTTTTCATTTTATTTTTATTTTTTATCTTCGTACGAATATTCCCCAGCCTATTTTTATATTTTCAAATTTATTGATTTTGATGAGTGATATTACAACTGCCTACTCTGATAGATAGATCCTGTGTGGTCGATGACTGCGCATTACGTATCAGATGAACTCATTCCTCACCCAGACTAAAAAAAGTCAATCGCATGATCATATGCTAAGCGAATGAGTCTCTGATGGAATCAAAGGTACCACAACATAATTAACTAGTCTTTTCCAATTAATTAGATAATTTACAGGAAAGTGTTGTAACATTAAAATAATCATTCCATTAATTCGCATTTGCTATTTTCCAAAATGTGAAATATCATTTAAGTTGCTGTCTCATTTTATGTTTACAATTGTCACTCTCCTTCCTTCTCTTCCTCCTATCATATTTAATCCATTTATTGTCTAATTAGAAACCCCGTTAATACGTAACGATATTATATCGGGATTTGATACACATATAATTATTGCAAGTATATTACGATAATACACATTACCTTAGATTACATACGTTACGGCATAATTACGTTTTTCGAGATTACAGCCACTCATAAAGGTCATATTTAATGATCCGTTTAATACAAATAGATTAAGTGTGAAAAGGTTGGAGTTTATCACGCTTCGAGCGTTATTTTTTATCTTAAACAATGTTGTTTATATGACATGCATATATTATTCAGCAGAACCATAGACAAAAATAAAAATAACTCATCAATGGCGGCACTGTAATAACTGGAAAAATTGTATTTTACGATCATAAATTACTTTTTAATCATCACAATGCGATACATATGAGTGTATAACGTAATCAAATCATTTATATCTGAATTCCAAACTATTGAAATGGTAATTGTAAGACTATGTACACTTCAGTCCAATCTAGTGATGTAATGTTGTGTTCTATAAAAATATGAAAGGAGATCACTAAAGTTGTACGTCCGAATTATAATATTGTACTTGATGTGTGACATTATGGTTACGTGTTACATAGATAACATATAATTTTGTGTTAAAATATAGGTTTTACTATATTGTTACACATTACAATTTTACATTATGTTATTGTTCTGCTAATTCTCTATCTGCCATTAACATTGATGTTCTATCTTTTTATATTTGATTAGCTTTTTTTGCTTGATAGTAGGATTCATGTCCGCCTGTATAGCGGCCACCGTACATGGTTTTCTGTGAGACAGTAGTAACAACCCGGTCGAGCCGAATATATACTGAAATATAGACATAGCAAAGAGTTTAAGGACAGTTCTTGAATGCGGGCGTTATGCAACTCTTGTGGTACCTACACTAGGTCCCTCGTATGCGAGAGTTCGTCGTTTGTACCATCGTTTCGTATATTTTTGCCGCGAAGTAGCAGTGTGTAAGTACTGTTGTGTTTCTGTTTGAAAAATATTGAAGCCAGTGAAATTACTGGGCATTTACTTGATATATTATTTGTCGGAGTGACGAGCGCAGTCTAGTGCCATGCAGTGGTTTGTAATTAACGTTCTGTGAGGTGTTGCTTCTGTTTATGGGCAAGCGTGGTGCTTACCATCAGGCGAGCGACCTGCTCGTCTCGTCTTTCAAGCTAATAAAAAAAATGGAATAATAATAGAATAAAATTTCATAAGGATACTAAATAACAACTAGAACAATTTATTTATCGTTACTCAAGTCTAGCGTGATATTTTAAACCTTGATATTTAATTGACCCTTTGTTGACAAAAATATTTCCTTATTGCAGATGTTTATCAAATGATAAATGCAAATTTACAATTTTATTTTGTTCAAATGGAAAGACATTCACTAAAGCATTATTAAGTGATTTTTTAATTTCAGTTTTCGAACGTGGTTTGTATTTAAAAGTGTATTTGTGTGACAGCAATTTTTTTTTTATTAAATAATAAATACACGCAACAGTCACGCACATTGTCTTGATCCTACACTAGGTTAACCTATATCGTGGTTATCAGGAACTACAAGGTACTTGCGGTCCCACAACACCCAGGCCCGAAACAAATATTTGTGGATCACACAAGCATTTGTCTCGGTGCGCAAATCGAACCCACGGCTTCTTGTTTCGCAGCCGGCTATTCGCAAACTGCGCCACGGAGGTATAATTTTAATGCTTTTAAGAATTATTTTTAAGTACTACGTATTATTATTTAGGTACTACTAGCTGTCCCTCGCGGTTTCTGCCCGTTACTGCCATGCTACCATGGGTTATAGCGTGATATACATATAAACCTTCCTCATGAATCACTCTATCTATTGCTGAAAACTGTATTAAAATCCGTTGAATAGTTTAAAAGATCTAAGCGAACAGACAGCGGAAGCGACTTCATTTTATGCTATGTAAAGATTAAATTAAATAACACTGATGAATTAATGAAAAGCCTAAACCTGCCATACGTCATCAATGTTCAAACCTGAACTTAATAGTTTTATAAAGATACCATCTTAAACCAGTTTGACTAACCATGGTTACCGAATGAAATATGAAATTAAAATTATAACACAAACATTCATTTAATTAAAAGCAAAGGTCACGATCTTAACTACCAACCAATTATTTTTAATGTATAATTTAACATAAAATCCCATTACCTCCTCGAGAAATAAATTGTAACATAAAAGTCACGTAAGAGAATTCTAGTAAACCATACGTACTCGTATAAAAAGAGGCTATTTCCCGCCCCCGTCACGATTCCCTCACGTAACCAGGTAGGCTCATCAATCAAACTTTCTGAATTTGCGTGCAAACTCCATACAATGAACTTATTTGAAAAACGACCTATATCAATCAACGCCTTTATGCAATTATCGTCGTAGTTCATGTATACGGAAGTGTCATAATCGCATCGCATCCGACGGAGCTACCGTGACTTATCGTTTCGTACGCCATTAGATTATGAGATGTGGCCGAAAATGTGATAGTTTGTACTTTATAATGATCATTTCCTTTTTGTTATATCAAATACGTTTTTATGAACGCTTACTTTAAAACTCCGTTAGATGTGGTCAAATGAAATACCTATTTATCTGTGTTTACGAAAGTGGTATGTTTTTGTACATAATGATTAGGAGTGAAATGGTTGTATTTATAATGCAGGTATCGCTATATCATCTATTTTTAAGAAAGTACAAATGCTTGTCATGCAACCTCAGATCAAAATTCTAAAATATCATCCACACGATATTCACACGTTGACTAAACAAGCAGACTGAATGCCACTACAAAAATCATGTGTTGCAGAAAGGGTTCTAGCTTATGGGGGGAAACAATTTTAGATCTATAATGCGAGGGGAGGGGATTTTACATGATCATATATTGACTGAATTAGTTAGATAGAGGAAGAGGGACATTTCACCTGTGTTACAATATGAAGTAGACTATCATGCGATTCAGACGACTTCATTGATTTCAAAAATATAATACAATGTGATGATGATCTAATATAAGTTTGTTACATAAGTAAAACATAGGTGTTAAGTCAGAAGTTTATTGGCAGTAGCATTTCTGTTTCACTTGATTTAGTTGTAGGGGGAAGTGTTAATACCACCCATTCTCCCATTTCATCCGCGTTTGTCTGTAACTCTGTACTTGTAGACGTTGCAGGTCCTAAAGTCCTGTTAACTACACAATGTGATTCACACGAGGTTAGGTTTGGTGCATGAGAACCCAGCACAATACCATCTGTTTCTCACTACTCAATTGTTTTTGCAATGATCCTTATCGTGCAGTTTCCGCGTTTTTGCTTACAAGAATGTTAACGAACCGTTTTTACCAATAGTCCTCTATGTCCGGAACACTTCGTATGGCTTTATTTAGTTTCCCCTGTGTTACGTGTAACATTCCGTCATATGAAAATAATGAAATATCTATGCTGTGAGAAATGTTATTTTTTTATTAGATCGGCGAAAGTGCAAGTAGGTCACCTGATGGTTGTAATCTTCATTGCTGATGTACATGAAAAGGAATAGGAAGAAAGTTTAAGAACTGCAAAAAAAATCACTAATAAATGAAATCAGTTTTCTGTGACAGTACTACCGCAGCAGTGCCGCAAAACTGTCTGCAGTGTGGCTCTTACGAAATTTGAAATAAGTGAATTAAGCATCATACTTGAAGGAAATCACACCAAAACCCCAACAAAACCTTGAAGATGTCACACCGATATTTCATCGTTCTTGTAAAGACTTGAGAATAAATTATACTTGTCATTAGCGAAATGCATAATGATGCGAAGCCATAATTTAAAAAGAAGAAGAAACCGGTTGCCTAATTAATAATTCTTAGATATGTAATAAGAAATACGTCCTAAAAGGCTAGGACAAATTCGATAGATTTTACCTATAAATGCAATATTATAAAGCGTTAATAGATTACGCAAATTGCTAATTAACTAAGACTAATTGTTAAATGAAGTTAGTTAAGGTAATTAAGATAGTTGGATTGACGTGAGGTGGGTTGAGGTCGATTCCGACGTCTTAAATTTTTATTTTTTAATTAATACATTTTTATTTTTTAATTAATTTGAAGCAGCGATAGCTCAGCGGGGAGTGGTATGGACTGTCGAGACCGAACTCGCAGGTTCGAAACCAGCCCCAAAAGCATACACCACTGACTTTTCTGAGTTACGTGTATATTAATTGTTAATTATCGCTTGCTTCAACGGTGAAGGAAACATCGTGAGGAAACCTGCATATCCGAGAACTCGATAAGATTTTTCGATGGTATGTGAAGTCTGCCAACCCGCATTAGGCCAGCGTGGTGGACTAAGGCCTAATCCCTCTCATTCAGTAGAGGAGGCTCGTGCCCAGCAGTGGGACGTATATAATGCAGGGCTAGTAAAAAAAAAAAAAAAATTAATAATTATTCTGTACCGAACATTATTATTTTAAATGCGTCGTTTGTAGAGTACTAGTTTTTCCATCGTGGTTTTACCGTAGGTACTGCTCGGCTCCTATTAGTCATAGCATACATAACACCTTCCGTAATATGTAATTTAAATCTATTGCATAGTTTAGCAGAAATAAGCGGACAAACAGGTAGGGGAGGGTCGCTTATAGAAGCGACAGCCCGAACGACCATAGGGTCGTTGTTATATGCTTTATAAAAATGAAAAATAATGATTTCTTACGTTTACGCGAATGTTACACATTGATATAAAACTAATTTAAACGGGTTCAGTCCACCACGAAGGCTGAAAAGCATTCGAAACGTCGCGTCAGGACCAAAATAAAAATAAAATACCGCGATAAAACCCTTTTAAATTAGTTTTAATTCAATAAAATTTAACCTCATACGGTGGTTCCGTAAAAATCCTGTGTATATTCACTGGAAAATCACCTCTCTAGTGAACTATTATGTATAACGACAGGACGCAACGGATTAGACATTGCTGATGTTTCATTTATTTTCTTATATTTTCCTATAGAAATATGAAAGACCGCCGACTATTCCATTCCAATACGTGAATTTCACAAAAAGAAATACTTATTATGTCATTGATTTTTGAAAAATTGTCTATTAAAGTACCTATTGCCCAAGTGCTTAGCACATTACAAATAAAAAATACCTCCTTAAATTGAATTTAACTTCGCATTTATTAGTTGGTCCTAGTAGAAACTGGGTAAAATAAGAATTAAAACAAATCATCATTGACATAATTGCCCATTTAACATATTCTATGTTTCCTTGATTAATCCGCTTAATTAAGCAAAAAGTAATACTTAATATATTTATAAAAAAAGTGTGCATTCTAAATTCATTTGCAAGCTAATGAAATTATATACGGACATCATCTCCGTCCGGAATTCCATACACGTATAAAGGTTAACCTTCGAGTTATTTTTAGTCCACAACGATGTTGGCTCGTGACTCACTAACAGAACTTGTATGGAATGTAGTTAGTTTGGGTCCTGGGGAATGGACGGGGAACAACCGCTTGGTCGATATGGCTTAGTATTTAAAATAAATAATAATATGGTATACACCCATCAGTCACACACATTTTCTGCCGCCAAGCAGTGTGTCAGCACTGTTGTGTTTCGGTTTGAAGGACATTGAAGCCAGTGAAATTACTGGGCATTATGACACTTAAGACCTTATGTCTCAGGGTGACGAGCGCAGTTCAGTGCCATGTAGTGCTTTGTAATTCAAAGTTCTGTGTGGTGTTGCTTCTGTTTATGGGCAGGCGTGGCACTAACCATCAGGCGAGCGCCTTGCTCGTCTCGTCATTCAATCAAATAAAAAAACATAGTCCTGACCCCACACTAGGTTAACTTGTATCGTGGGTATCAGGAACTACAAGGGACTTGCGTTCCCACAACATCTGTACCCGAAACAAATATTTGTTCACCACACTAACTTTTGTCTCAGTGAGGGAATCAAACCTACGCGCTTTCGCTTCACAGTCGGCTTCTCGCCCATTGCACCAGAGATGCTATCTCTCTCTCACTTTTCATCACATATAATTTTTGTTAACCTATTTTTTTTTCTTTAACATTGGTTATATGTATTAGTATATTATATTTGACATTTTATATATGTATGTATTAGTATTTTAGTTTACTATACATTTATTTAATTAAATTTATTACAATTACGATATCCTTGTCTCTCAGTCTCTCTCTCTCTTTATTGTACACCACCGTGACTTCTTTTACTTCAATTTCTGTCCATCCAAAGGTTGTCTGGCAGAGATCGCTCGTAGCGATAAGACCGCCCATTGTAAAACCATTAAGTAGTCCTATGCTAATTTATTTTAAGTGATTATTGGTTATACAATAAAGAGTTTTTGTATTGTATTGTATTGTAATATCTAAAAACTCTCAAAAATATATTTTATTGTGAATTTTAATAACTGTTAATTGCAATTATACCGTTAAATATCCTCACAACTAAAAAAAAAAAAACAGAAAACACTATAGCAAAATGCACTAAAACGCTATAAAATTCGTGCAGTAGCGAGAGGGCGCGGACGGTCACCGACCGGGCACAGTATAATTATCGACCGGGCCTCAAGGACGGACGCGCAGCCTTTCTATATATCATTACGGTACAATATAACCGAGTATGCGTAAACGTTCCGCGAACTTGCCGGTTGCTTGCATTTTCCAAGCTTTCGACGTTTATCGGGTGAATGGGTGAAATGTTTGGGTCACGTTTTTTAGATCGAATGGGACTGTATGGGAAATAAACGAAGTTTGAAGAAGCAGTTAGGCAGGCGGGCATGATCTTGCCAACCTACGATGGACACATTTTGTTTGTCTTAGTAAAAAAAATATAAATTGTGATACATCACTTGTTTTAAGTTTGACAAGAGTAATAAAAATAAAAGAGTTGTCCTTACGAGGACCTCCTTGTCCTTACGTCTTTCCACCCTGATCCGACTAGTTATAGGGTTTGATTACCTGTGTGACCCCGGGGCTACCACGGAGAAATTCTGATATAACCCACAAAATTATAGCAAGCGGTTTTTTTGGTGGAGACAATTATTTCTGCCTCGTGTTTCTATTTTTTTTAATTCAATTTGTGTATTAAATGCACGGTGAGCTCACAAACAAGACTACGAGATTTTTTTTTAAGTATAATAAAGTCATTTATAAAAATTGCTTCTCTAATAGCATAATCCACGGAGGACATGCCCTATGATAGAAAGCCATGGGCGAGTCACGACATGGCTCGGGAAAATCTCACAATAAATTGCACAGTGTGCATAATTGCACACAGCTTTCATAATTGCAAACAATACGGGTGAACTGTGACGTCATTAATGTGCCTTTTAGTTTTGTAATGTAAGGAAAACTGTAATCACTTATTATTTAGGTTCCGCGTTCCACGACAACCTCCGTGTCACAGCGGGCGAGTAGCCGGCTGTGAAGCGAGAAGCCGCGGGTTCGATCCCCGCACAAAGAAAAACATTTGTGATCCACAAATATTTGTCTCGGGGTCTGGGTGTTGTTTGACCGAAAGTCTCTCGTAGTTCCTAATACCTACGACGCAAGACCCGTATCTTACTGTGGAGTCACGACTATGTGTGTGACTGTTGGATATATTTATTATTTAAATCAGATATGTATGTAGGACATGTAATTTATGCATTAATTCAGTCGTAGTTTCCAAACATAAATACCGCTTTTGAGACAGCAATTAAACTGCTAAAATTATTCGATTA
The DNA here is from genome assembly GCA_949126905.1 of Amorpha juglandis. Taxonomy (NCBI): domain Eukaryota; kingdom Metazoa; phylum Arthropoda; class Insecta; order Lepidoptera; family Sphingidae; genus Amorpha; species Amorpha juglandis. The sequence goes on from OX421365.1 coordinate 21,148,040, forward strand.
TTTTCGTAAAAACGACGTTAGATAAATATTTAAATACTTTTAAAAAGATAAGATAGAACCTAACCTAACGTTTTGATACTACTTGAATCGGAAAATGCCTTCCTATGTATTCCATACTATTTTAATCTCGTTCTTATTCCAAGGAAAACTTTAATGGTACCACGGTGCGATGCACCGTTAAAATGGGTTTAAGAAATGAATTACGTGAAAAGTAGTAAAATTGTTCGGGTACTTTTATTGGCTCGACGGAAATAATATTTTAAAATCTACCGCTTTATCGCAAATGGCTTTGCGTGTTGAAATTTATGAGCTTATTCCAAGAAATAAAATCTGCAGACAATGACAATATTATCAAAACTGATTTTGCACATGAAGTTAACTAAATAGAAGAACGCAGACGGACACTTGTGTAACATTAAAAACATGTCAATTGATTTGTAGTGTTAAAAATCCAACGCATGGACGTGCGGTCCGCAGTGATACCTTGCATTGAACTATGTGGATCTTCGCTAGAAAAGTGTGACGACCCCGCCTTAAATCATGTATAATACACCTTAGATCATATTGTGTAACCTGGGCATTTAAGGCACTAGACATTTTAGAACCAAAACCAGCCACCTGAGTTTATCTAGTTGGATCTTCTCAGGGCTGGATCGCGTCGCGTTGAATCCAGTGGTAAAGGAAGCCCACTTGAGTTTGTTTCGCCGGGTCTTCTCAAGATGGGTCGTTTTGGATCTTTTTTTTTATTTTATTTGATTGAATGACGAGGCGAGCAACGCGCTCGCCTGATGGTCAGCGCCACGCCTGTCCGTAAAGAGAAGCAACACCACACAGAACATTGAATTACAAAGCAGTGCATGGCACTGAATTGCGCTCGTCACCCTGAGACATAATATGTTAAGTGTTATAATGCCCAGTAATTTAACTGACTTCAATGTCCTTCAAATCGAAACATTACAGTGCTTACACACTGTTGCTTGGCGTCAGAAATAGACAAAACGGTGGTACCAACCCAGACGGCCTCTCGTATACGAGGAACCTACCACCATGTACCTTGTGTTTTCCTGAAAGAAAAAATATATCCAGTGCCTTAACATTTTATGAAGCGCAGTAAATAAACGCTTGTTTGCGTGCATCCAAACTCCGGGAGTTATTTTCTTTTATTACTTCGACTGCATTGCAGCTTGCGTTTAAAACAACTGAGTCTATAAATAAAAGCAAAATAATTTTCCCATTAAATAATGTTTGAACGACGCTTTGTAGTTCGTTTCTTTTGAATATAGTCAATTGTTTCGCCCAAAGGTTTTCTGACGACGGTAATTGTGTTTCGAAAAAGGGTTTTTGAACGAATGTAGAAGTGGAGTGAGTGTTGCATTGGTTTAGTGGCAGCGTATACAAATTGTAAAATCTGTGAGCTCTTGGGTTCGGTTTCCAGGTCAAGCAATAAAAAAATGCGTCGAGATTTCATATTCGAAAACATGAGAGGCCCTGGGTTTCATTCCCGCGCCGAGACAAATATTTGTGGGATCGACAAATGTTGGCTTCGGGTTGGTTTCGGATACAGGTTTAACCTAGTGTGGGGTCAGGACTATGAGTGTGAAAGATTAATAAACAAAAGATATCAGCAAACGTGCAAACGGTGATAGAAGTTCGCTCATGAACACCCAAAATACCAAAAATAATTTTGGATATAATTCCGAACTTAAAGGGAAAAGAATGGGCATTGAGAAGGGGCCATTTGGGCCTGCGGGAATCTCGCCCTCTGCCACTTCACGTCAATTTCCTGTGACACAATCATAATATCTGTCTAGCGCCGGCCCATTCATGCAGACGAAGTGTCTACAGCAGTGTTTCCCAACGTGGGGCCCACGCCCCACAGGTGGGTAATTTGGTAGTTAAGGAGGGCAAATTAAAAATCGACTCGACACGACTTTAACCCTTTCGCAGTAGGTTATTTAAATGCAATGCCAGATCTCGGTGACAAATTTAACAAAAAATGTTAAGGTAAATGCCTAAAAAGGTTGGGAAACACTGGTCTACAACCTGGCTACCACAACCTCAAGATTAAATAAATTCACACTACTAATATGACCGCAGCATTTCTTCAAAGTTTAAAAGTCAAATGTGGTGATAGTGCGTGTATTTATCATTACGACGCCGCCGCGGGGTACCGGCCGAAAGGTTAATGATGAAAGTGAGTTCCGTTCGCATAGGTGTTACGGATGTTTGTGGTCTTTTGTTTGCGACTCTAATGTGACGTGTGGGACAGTCGCGGAATCAATCTTAGGTCACCAGTTTATGAGGAACCGAGCGTATTTCCGTTCTATGATGTGATAGGAGCGAGCCTATCGCCATACTCGGCACAATTCCAGACTCCCAGCCGATACTGAATACTACTGATACTGATTTCATGATATAAATACCCAATATCATTTGACCCGACCCGGGATCGAACCCGAGACCTCAGTCAGCATAGCAGTTGTACCGCGTACGTCATACAACTAAGCCACCGAGGCATCATCAATTAATCAAGTAAGTATATGAAGAAAAAGATACAATAAATTCTTATAGGTAAACAAACAGCTTTATCTTAAAAGCTTTACATAAATAGCTTTGATGATAAAGCACTTGCAGAATGAAGTAATGAGTCAATTTTAGACTAAAGCCTTTCTATTAACTAAAAATGCCTGCAAAAAGCTTATTACAGCGTTAAATGGACTTTCTCCGCCTAAATAATGTTATGACGACTTAAAACGTAATAATGGGAGTTGCAAGTGTTGCACCGGCGGAAATAAAAGTAAATAGACTCATCAAAAACAGGCACGTAGTCAGGTGCAAATGTGATGGGGGTCAAAATAACAATAACAGTGCAATGGTTACATACTCGTACGCACATTGTCCTGATTTCACATCGGAATTTACTGTGTCGTGTGGTATTAGAAACTACGACAATGTGTAAGTTCAGTTGCATCTATTGCTCAGAATAGATGCAGTATAGTTGTAAGCTATTCTTACATGCCTACTTTGATAACTTACAACTCACTATGCTGTTTACATTAGTAAATTCTTTGTAAGCCCTCTTCCATTATTAACTTTGCTGTATATTTTTCATCTATAATGATTAAACCGTTTTTTAACCGCATGCGCTTCGCAAAATAATTGTGCGTATATTTATTGTGTTTATTTTCTTTTGTATTCAAATTGAATGATGAATGTGAGCTCTTTTGTTTAGTGTTTTAATAATCTTAAATAATTTTAACTTTCAAAAAACAGTATATATTAGTTATAACCATTTCAAATCAGGTTACAGATCTGTCCCTCTCGTCCCTAAATATTCAGAAGTATACCTCCTTGAAGAGTTGAAACAGATTCATAACAAAAGCGATATTCATGAAATGTTCTATTTGACATATCAGATTAATATCAAAAACGAAACTCTTCTTCTTCTGTATAACATATTTTAACTAGAGGGACCCCCGGTTTAATCTTAATCCGGGTCTGCACCAGACTGGTTAATGGGTGTAATACATCGACCAGCCGCCCACGGGCTGCGGTGTTGGGTGGCCTATAACCAACTATCGCGATAAAACTAAACTACCCCGGCTCGCTTTTTGGATTTTTAATACTGGTGATAAAGCTGGGCAATTAGTTACAGAACACGAACGTAAATTAGAATACTTCACCTTTCTTACTTTAAATTTCTTTGAACTGGATTAGGTATGTTTAATGCAATGCGGTTGGAAAACAACAGGCAGTACAGACGAAGCTCTTGTTAGTCCTAATCGTTTTGCAGGTCTGCAAAGTTATTTATTTGGAGAGTCAACAGCTAGATTTCTTCCAAGAACAGGTTAAAAAAGAGACCTTTAAGGTACAGTTGACATATTTAATACTATTTTTAAAAAAATATTAAGACCAAATTTCTGTTCAATATTTTATTATATAACATAGATAGCCATGTAAAGATTTTCATCGACTATGTAGTAGTTTGTTTGGAAGCATTAAATTAGGACATACACAGAGCAAAATATAGACCACAGGATGATATTATTTATAATAATAATATAAACCTGTATCTTAAACTGTCCTAGTGTAGGATTTAGGAGAATTCAAAGTTCTGTGTGGTGTTGCTTCTGTTTATGGGCAGGCGTAGCGCTTACCATCAGGCGAGCGCCTTGCTCGTCTCGTCATGCAATCAAATAAATAAAAAAGATGCTGCCTCTATTTTGAATCCTTAGGTAGACTATCGCTGCTACAATGAAGATTTATCAATATAATCATAATTTAACACATTACTCACGCTAATATGGTAACTGAAGTGTTCATTGTAATTTCCACACACCACTCGGTTGCGTGCCAGCCGGCACTCGGTCATTATCCGCTATCTATCATCTAATGTCGTTTTGTCTGATGTAGATTTTACAATACATTTGCGAATAAATGTGTTTATTGTCTTGAAAGGCGTATAGGACGTGACGCTGCAGGCCTTGGAATATCTAGAACAGTGATCGTCAAACTGCGGTCCACGACATAGCAAACAATTTTAGTGGATATTAACAATATTATCAAAGCTGATTTTGTACATAGAGTTATCTAAATAGAAGAATGTGAGATGGGCACATTTGTAAAACTCATAAAAAATATGTCTTTCAATTGATTAGTCAATGAACCCACGAATATGCGGCCCGCAGTGATACCTCACATTGAACTTGACTATAAAAGTGTGACGACTTAGAAGATTGAACAGTAAGTGTTGCCTCAAATACAAGAACCCGTTGCGATTGCAATAGGATAGGTAGAAAACGAAGAACGTTGCATAGCATAATATGCCATTTTAAGGTCTGACTGAATGCCGAAGCATGTGGTGACGAGTTAGCTGTTATAGACCTCTTTTTCAATAGATGTTGGGTTGTAGGCTAATTTCAAATGTTCTTACCCTAAAGAGGATGCAACTGCGTCTATATTAGAAGACGACCATAATATGGACCACATAATAAAATATATTATGATGTAAAATTCGAAAACTTTTTGATCACCATGTCAAAGCCCCTAAGCACTGTCTGGCAAATTTATCTATTTTCATCATAGTTCATTTCTCTCTCTTTCTGCTCTTCTTTGTATCTTTTCTTCTTCTTAGTTTTAGCTCTCGTTTTAAATTTTTGATTATTAAAATGTTGTATAAAGACCAGATTCCCAGTATTAATGTGTTTAGTTTTAAACATGAACCTATCGTATCGACATATCCTAGGAAAGTTAGCTTTTATGAATATATCGGTGTATTATCGTAAACACTATTCGGCCTTTAGTTATAAAACTAAGAGACAGCTCATAAACGTTCTTAACTAAGGAAAATTTTACTAAGTGTTAAGCAATTAACGATGTCATTCAAGACTCTGTCGAGTTAGCACCCTTATGACGTGTAGTATAAAAGATAAGCTTTTAGGGATTAATAAATAATAATAAAAAACTAAAAAATACGCTTTTATAGAAAATCCAACTAAAAAATAGAAAACAAATTTTAATAAATTTGAAGAAAAAAATGTACTGGTTGGATGTTCTATGAAAGCGTGTTTTTTTAGTTTTTTAAACTAGATTTAAATTTTAATTTTTTAGAATATCGCAACCGGCGATTTCCTCCAGACGGCCTTAGTTAAGTACAGTGCATTCCAAATATGATGACGTTTTGTTAAATTGCAGTACACAATGAATAATTAGGATTTTTTAAGAAGATTTATTAACATAACTATCTTACCGACATGACTGCTTCACTGGTGTAGTTGTATCACGTATGCGGTTGTATATTGCAAAGTTTTCATGACAATTTAAATACATCAGATGTTTCATATCATTTTCAGTTATCATTCGGACGGACTCGAACGCCATATTTTGACTGATTACATTTGCGTTCGTGTTATTGCTAGGGTCAATGAACACATAGATGCCAATCGAATAGTTATCATATCGTCCATCTTATTGATTGATGCCAATGCTAAATCAATTGATTGATTGAATCATGCGTAAACGCGTGGACTATGATTCGGCCATATGTTTTGCAATATTAGTACATTAGCGACCCGTGCCGGCTTCGCACGGGTAAAAATGTGTTTGTTACGACATCACATTACAAATCTTTGATTTTTTTCGGCTTTTCTGTTCTATAATAATAATATGTATGTATTATACATATAAACCTTCTTCATGAATCACTCTATCTATAGCTGAAAACTGCATCAAAATCCGTTGTATAGTTTAAAAGATCTAAGCGAACAGACAGCGGAACCGACTTCATTTTATACTATGTAAAGATATACAATGTTAGTTGTATATGAATATTTCGTGCATCGCATGATTAATTAATTTAATTAGTCTGCATGGCGGCATGGTGGACTAATGCCTAATCCTTCTCATTCAGTAGAGGAGGCCCGTACCCAGCAATGGGACGTATATAATACAGGGCTAGTATTATTATTATTATGTTATATCCCTACATATTTCTTGCAAGTGTAACAACATTCATTACTATTAATTTGGTGTATGGCCATACTATAAAAAATATATACTCTCTTGTCTTTGTGTAACCAAGCAAGTTGTTTCATATTTCCAAAATACAATTAATCCACGCAAACCCATCGTATTTTTATAATAACCAGTGGGCGAAATTCGACCTCTAATTATAGTTATGCACTTTATCCTCATTTGAGCAATATGCTTAAAAAGAGGTAACTGCAATAAACATTATTTTCAGAGAAAAGTAAAATTTATTTCAATTATTTATGAGCTAAGCTAAGTTTATAACTTACACCATGTTAGAAATTTGTAAACCCTTCGATCCCTCGCCCCTCGTTAGGTAGGTACTAATGCCTGGCTGACTTGTCAAATTCTGTAATAATTCGCTGGCAACATTTTTAGGGTAAAGGCCCTCGTATCGCCTCCGACATTGTATACGACAGGTTTATTGAAACCTATTCTGTTGGATTTAATGGCAATAAATCTATTGGCAATTTTACCTAAGTTTGTTTTATTGCCCGTCATGGACATAGTTGGGACCGAGTTGTTTTTATAGACTCAAATGTAATAGCATTAATACTGTTTTGTCATAAACAATAAGAAACTTGGGTTGTTCTCTAACAAGGATATAAGGTTTCTTATTATTAGCGAAATGCCTATAAACGACACTTTGTACGAAAATATTAATCTTTTAGAAAACATCCAAACGTAATTCACGTATTGCCAATCGATTCATTATAAGCTTACTTATTACTTCCCTCTTCGAAGACGGAAGAAGCATTTATACAGGCCGGCATGACTCTGGTGACTACCGATAAAACTCATTGTTTTTCGGTGGTCGCTGGTTTTTTGGCCTGCACTTCGCTTACCAGTAGGTGTAGTGCAGTCACTTTGCCGTGCTCGGATAAAAAAAAATCTTCCCGCTCGTTTCGTCATTCAGGCTAACAAAAAACCAATCTTTAAAATAATACCTTTAGTTCGCAATCAAGTCCTAGAAACGATAACTTCAATAACCGCCTTTGCACCATTACAAAGTGAGAAAACAAAAGCATTCCTCCAGCGTCCACACGATTGGCTCAATGCGAAGCCAAGATTGCTAAGTTACGACGTTTTAAGGTTGCCACCACGCTTTCAAGCAGAGCGGTGGCGACTATTCTATATCACAATATTTGATTTTAATCTTCATCTACACTAATATTATAAAGAGGAAAAAATTGTATTTTTGTATGTTACGAATAAACATAAAAACTACTGGACCGATTTCAAAAATTCTTTTGCCGTTAGAAAGCTACATTGTCACTGAGTAACATAGGCTACTTTTTATCCCGGAAAAAGCAGATCACGCGGACGGAGCCGCGAGGAATAGCTAGTATCCAATAATATCTATGGCCCACATGCAAAGATTGTGACGAGGTTTTAAGAATACGAACATGAATATTAGCGGAGTGATGGCAAATTTCGCAGATTAATATTTGATTTTAGTGTAATATCCGGGAGATCTCTCTATTCATTCTTAATAAGGCGTAGACAGGAAATTAAAGATTGAGAGAAAGGATAAGTACCTACAGTCAATATGTGTGTGGCACCCATGTGTACCTTAATGGATGTATGAAAAAAATGAGATAAATAAAACATTTACCTTGGAATTATTTTAGGTACTAGAAGTAAAAAATGGCTAAACAGTGTTAAAACTTTGATTAAAATGGATTTATTATCCGAAAGACATTTAATTTAATTGGCAAATGATACATAGTTAATTTAAATAAAAATAATTTAGCTAATAATAATTTATACAGACTAGTCTTGAGAAAGGTACACATAAAAATAATGATTAATTTTTAAACTATAGAAATTTCAAGATATAAGAAAGAAGAAAAATATATCACATATTAAATTAAATTTCCGATCCGCTAACTCTTTAGTAAGCAAGCCTTACCCACCCTTCACAGTGCTAACTAAACAAGCTAGTTCAACAATAATTTTACAGAGGTTGATAGCTGCTGCTGTAATTTGAGACTTATTTGTTGGTGATATCACAACTACTTGGATTTGTTTATTAGTATTATTAAATTAAATATAGCTATTCATTCATTAAGGCAACACAATGTAATTATGTCTATTAAGTCAAGTATTTTAGTGATACCTATAATTTTTTCTAAAGGTTTGGCTCCAACGTTGGCTTAGCTTGACGAGTATTGGTTACGACGGAAACGTAGTTCGGTGTATGTTTTCTATTATTTTCGTGCTACTTAAGTTGCACTTACTTAACTTGTAGATGGAGATTATCTTGTATGTATAGGCGAAAATTTTTACAGCATAGGCTGCAAACGTGCAAGTTTATGCTGGTGGTAATCCTACCAACAGCATAAACTATACTATCCATACAAGATAATAATATAAATATCCATTCATATTCGCCCGGATAGCTACCACCGTACACATAGTGTGTTACCATAGTAATCCACACGACTAGTGTGGATCGCGTTCCAGGATCAGCCAGTGTATATCCGGTTCTCCCGAGGGGCTCGCGACATGACTTGATGGTTGATTGAGGCGGGTTTATACCCTCCTCAATCATCATCATCTTGTATCATCAGTGATACATCCTTGTATCACTGCCTGCATCAGTCATCCGTCTGTCCTGTCGCAGGCCTCTCGATTTGCTTCTTCCCTCTCGGAAAGGGAAGAAGCATTTATACAGGCCGGCATGTCTCTGGTGACCACCTATAAACTCATTGTTTCATGCTGGTTTCTGGTTTTTTGAATTGCACTACGCTTACCATCAGGTGTAGTGCAGTCACTATGCTGCCGTGCTCGAATAAAAAAAGTGCGATAAAATCCGTTTAAATTAGATTTATCACAAAGTATTTTGTCTACAAAGTGTTCAATATTTACGAGCTTTCTCAGTTGGGTGGTAAAGCGGCGTACACACTGCGGTAGACCGCGAACATTGTCGCACTCCGTCTGCGATTGAACTGCGAAGTTAAAGCGCTTGCTTTCTATTAGTTCCGCGCGTGTGTGCTCTCAACAGCTCTCGTTATATGGGACTTTCCATCGCCCTACATTGGGAGCTTTTTTAAATTCCACTCTTTATCTGAATGTACGTGGAATTTTTGTTAAATAAATGCAATGTTTGAGTGGTAGAGCCACGCTGTAGACAGTTTTGTCTACAGCATGAATGGGCTGGCTCGACCGGATCGTTACCACTGTCTCACAGAAAACCGACGTAAAGTAGCGGCTTGCTGCTGCGTTTCGTACGTTGAATGAGATAACCGGAAGCCCAAATACCCTCCCCTTCCCAATCCCTAATTATCCCTTTCCTTCAAGGTCGGCAACGCGCCCATGACTCTTCTGGTGGTGGGCGTACATGGGCGGTGGAGATCACTTACCATCAGGTGTCCCACTTGCTCGTTTGCCGGCCTATGCTATTAAAAAAAATGCAAGAGGTGGCGTGATACCTTCCCCGGAGACTGGTGGCAGTTTGTTGAAGAACTTGATCGGAGGGATGAAGGGGAGGTCATGCCCAAAAGTGGTACGAGATGTACTGGGGAGTTCGTAAAAAGGCAGTAATGATCTAGTTTAGCAACCGACAGTGAGGAACCACGCATAATATAGACTTCATATGTGTTCCGTTCGCGGCGCAACATTTAGGGCAATGAGCCATCACGCATATATAATAATCTATTAGAACCGCGATGACATGTATTCGTCGGTCATGTATTTGTGTAGTTTCTATAGTATATCTACCTACTATATACAGCGTTTTCTAAGGTTTTACAAGGTGGTAAGTCCCTCGTATGCGAGAGGCCGTCTGGGCTGATACCACCGCTTTGTCTATTTCTGACGCCAAGCAACAGTGCGTAAGCACCATGCAGTGCTTTGTAATTCAGAGTTCTGTGTGATGGTGTATCTGTTTATGGGCAGGCGTGGCGCTTACCATCAGACGAGCGCCTTGATAGTCTCGTTATTCAATTAAATAAATAAAATACACCTGACAATGGAATTTTATTTAATGGATCTTAATCTAAGAGAACGTTATAATGTGTAACTTTAATTTTTTTGAGGGCAATTAAATGTTTCATTTTTATTTATCAAAATAATTGTGAACCGGAATGATTTATAACAACAAAAAACACTGTTTCAATAGAAATTAAAAAGCAAAAATAAAACGAACGTAAGAAATCATTAAGAAATCAAAAATAAAACTAGCCAATATTACGATTGATTTTAAGATTGATCAATAAATTTAAATAACAGTGACTTAAAATGAACTCGTATATAAAACTGTAACGTAATGAAAATTGAATACCTTATTACTGAATTTGCGTTGATTGCCAACTACAACACGTATTACAAAGAAAGTAAAACGCGATATACATATTTACATATACAACGTTTCCATCGAAGGAATCCAGCTCTGTCGTTGTACTGAGTCGCCGGCGATGTAAAGCGATCGTTAAATATAATGAAGAAATATTTTATACTAAAGAGGTTAAATTAAATCATTATTTTATACAATTTATTAGATAGTTAGTCGTTAGGGTTTTATGTCGAACTCATATTAGCAATGGTGTTGAGGACGCCATAAATATCATAGATTATAGAAGAAATTACCATTAAATATATATTTTAGTATACATATTATGAGAAAGGTATTGGGTTAATAATATATTATATACATAACAGTAAATGTATTAATACAATTATTATGCGAAAGGTAATATGCTTTTAGAGTTAAATCGATTTTGATGAAATTTAATACAAAGATACTTGAAAAACTGACAAAGGAAGGAGGTATTTTTATTTGAGGAGATGTTATTCACGCTATCTGTGGCATATTTTTTAAAATAAATTAATATAAGAAATAGGAATTGCAAAATCGTGCTAACTTTGAAATTAAAATAATCGTTGGTTCTTAAATAATGTAAATGGCGTAGATCGTGCTATTCAGGTATTACAAAAAAATATATTCTTTGTATTTTTAAGATACATAATTAAAATACTAAATTAATTATTTCCTATTTCATACATAACATGAATTTTACTTTAAATAATATTAAAATAATAACAATATTTAGTATCGTTAATTGTTTATATTTTTATAACTATTTTCGAGTAAAGTCTTCTCATCGTCTCATATATTGCCATTATTATCAAAGGGTATAATATAAAATCATTATACACTGTGAAAGCCGTCTAACGTCATATATGTCTATTGTTGTGCAGTTAATAAGTACTTTTCTAAATGGCATACCGTGCGGAGAATTGTGAGAAGCGCGTCTGCCCGTTTATTAATTGTTCACGCTATTAATTATTCATAATTTAATTAAGTAAACCAAAGCACTTTTATTTTCACTCGTATTATACAATTAGTTTTCCATAAAATTGAATTACTGTAAATATACATGTTATTGATATTATATTGATCTGACAGCATTTGTGGCGTAGCGGGCGAGTATCTGGCAGCGAAACGAGAAGCCGCGGGTTCGATCGCCGCACCGAGACAAATGTTTGTGTGATCCACAAATATTTATTTCGGGTCTGGGTGTTGTGAGATCAGTCTCATATCCTAATACCCACGATACAAGACTCGTATCTTACTGTGGGGTCAGGACTATGTGTGTGACTGTTGGATGTATTTATGGTTATTTACGGGTGTATTTATTTATCATTATTTTTTTTCGTTATTCTCATTATAAATTGTTTCCAAATCCGTATGTATTCTATAGTATACATAAGCTTACGCCATTATTCCCGACGGAGTAGGGAGTGCTACTAGTGCACCCACATTTCGCCTAGTTTATTTTCGTTTTATAATGTGATAGAGGGCTAGGCTACCTATATCTATAGCGGGTGCAAAATCCAATACTGGACAATTTATGTGTGATTGTTCGAAAAAAAATTAAACACAAATTGTGATTAATCGACTTGGGACTATTATCTAAGACCTCACAGTTCTCTGCCTTAAATCGCTGTCACTAGACCAATGAGGCGAATGCATTTACATCATTATCATCGAGAATTTCCTTGTTTATGATTTCAGAAACTTTCTTGGGAAAACATTGTTAAATTAATCATAGCTATGTTTAAATCTTTGAATAAAGTTGGGCAAAAGATATTTACCGCAAGGGTGGATGAGACACTCCTAATATACGTACGGTATTGATTGCCGTAGCTAATAATGAAACTCTCGGCTATCCACAGGAGCGTCTAACGATATTATCCCTGCTCATCCCTCCGAGGGTCGGTGAGAGTAAGGAGGATGCACCATTAAATTACTAGAAATCAATATAAATGTGTATTTCACTTTGTATATAGAAAACATGGGTCCTGAATATTCCCAAATGGAGTCTATGTATAGAAATACAATAGAAGACAAAAGCGAACAAGTATACGGCATTTAAATTAATTCACAAAAGCGTTTTGAATTTTTGCTGTACTTAAACATACATATAGGTTTACGATCAAAAGTATTGTTATCGGTATTGAAGATATCGTATTATTATCAATATTTGTTGAGGACAATACAAATTTAAAAATAACATTGAGTGCGAATCTGGATCCTACATTTTCTGAAAGAACACGACACGCTTCAAAATATGGTAAACAAGTAAATAACACCGTATTTACACATAACGCTAACATGGTGGATGTAAAAGATTTTGACCATCAAAACGCTTTAAAAGCCTCATCAAACATTTCTAACGTTTCCTCTTAAGTCAAGAACCTCATAGACCAGAAATTGAAGACCCTTCACATGTTACATGCTGTTCTTATCTTATACTATGAAGAGTGGTGTTACAAAAATACAGAGGTCTTGTTAGCTAGCCGTTAGTAACAGGGGTGCGTCTCGTCTGTCAAACGCAGAAATCTCTAAGTGAGTAATGCACTGAGCCCCCTGAGTTTTTGTCTTCAACACCTTGTTATACATAGGTAGTGGCACCGCACTCGAGATTTCTTTTGGTTTTTAATTTGGTAGATTCGTTGAAAAAAATATTTGGTTTTGAGCTGCAAAAGGGTTTAATTATCGGCAAAGTACAGGGTATATTGTGAAAATAAATTAAAAATAGGGTATTTCAATATAATAAAATCCAAAAAAGAATTCTGAAGTGTATTGGCTTCAGAAGTCTTTTTTTTATAGAATATCTTGAACATTTTAAACCGAGATTAATAAAATGTTTTATTTGCCATATTTCTAGTTGAAACTCGTAAGAATGTTAAAAATACCATCAAGCTTAAAGCTTTTCCTGTTCTAACAATGACTAACTTTCACTTATAACTGATTATGGGAAGGGAAACAACAGCAGCATACGATATCACTTTATTTACTGATCATCGATTTACAAACATTGGTGGTGAAAAAGGATGACAGAAAGTTTAGGCCATTTCTCAAGGTAGACACCTATTTAGGCAATGATAACTTAGTTCCTGAAAAGCAGTTTATTGTCATCAAAACACATAATAATGTTACTGTAGCATAATTTTCAAATAATGATTTGATTTATTTTATTGATAATTATTTAAGACTCTACTATATACTAAATAAAATAATGAAGTGTTGGTAAAAATAAACGGATTCTCTTATTTTCCTCTTGATTTAACATCTCAACCCGGCCCTGCTCTCGCCATACGTCACACCCTAGATTAAGACTGTTTAGTGATTGATAGTGACACACACATCAGTTTATCAACTTCATTATTTACATCTATTTCCGAAGTAGTCACGGTCGTAAATACCTGACGTGTTTGGTTTTGGTTTTGGTTTTGGTTATGGGCTCTTTTTCCCGCACTTAGCCTTTAAAAATTCAGGCCATTGTGCGTGATATCCGTGCCGGCTATAGTACTAGCCAGCCTAACTCCGACCAGAAGCGCAGGATCTTCCTGGTTTCTCCACAGGCTTCTCGGAGTGACCCCGGTGAGTCGAGGATTTCTGCCCGTTGTGCAGCTACACCTTCACATTCCAGGATGACATGGGCAGCTGTTTCATCGACCAACAGACATCCCCTACATAGGGGGCTGTCAGTCATACCTAGAACATATAAATGTTTGTTTAGCGGGCAATGTCCAGTGATGGTACCTACGACTATGCGTAGGGATGCCCTGTCCAAAGATAGGAGGCGCTTAGTCAGACGAAAATCCGGGTGTGGCACGGTTTCCCGGGATTGTCTGCATGTACTAATATTCGCCCATTGTTCTGCGTGTTGTTTTTGCGTTCTGTGACGCAGCCATGTCCTCAGCTGGTTAAAGGGCAGTGGCAGTATTGGATTAGGACCCATCAACGCCTGGTCTGACCCTCTTTTAGCCAGCTCATCAGCTGCGTCGTTTCCTAGGGAGCCACTGTGCCCTTTTATCCACTGTAGGGTAACTGAGTTTATTTTCCCTATACCCTCCAGTGCCTGGTGGCACTCTAGTATAAGCCCTGACTGGATAATTTTGCTGTCTAGGGCTCGTAATACCGCAGCGCTATCGGATACAATTCGTATTTTATAGCCTGTAAGGCCCCGTTTTTCCACTGCTTTGGCAGCCTGTGTGATGGCGACACATTCGCATTGGTAGATGGAACTGTATTCGCCCAAGGCTATTGATATTTTGATGTTCAATTCTGGTGAAAACACTCCTGCTCCCGATCCTGTCCTTGTCTTTGAGCCATCGGTGTATATGCGCAGTTCGTGTATATCTGACCAGTCATGCTGTTCTTCTGTCAGCTGGACAGTGTAGCTTTTGCTGAAGATGTGTTGTTTGGGTACCCTGTCGTTGGGAGCAGCCATCAACGGTTGGTAGCTGATGGCTTCTTCCAAGATTTTGGCATGGGTACTATTAGCTATACCCCAGAGCTTTAGCGTCTTTAGTCTTATTGCTGCTGAGGCCGCCTCTTGTTGGATAAAAAGATCCAAGGGCGGTAGTCCCAGCAGGACCTCCAAAGCTGCTGTGGGTGTGGTTTTCATGCAGCCCGTTATAGCTGTGCAGGCTAGTCTCTGGAAATGCTGCAATTTGGTTCTTGCTGTGGTTAGTTTGGTTCTGGGCCACCAGACGACAGCTCCGTAGGTGAGGATTGGCCGTATCACCGCAGTGTAAAGCCACCTGACAATTTTGGGGTGTACACCCCAGGTTTTGCCAAGGAGTCTCTTGCACTGCCAGAATGTGATACAGGCCTTCTCTAGTTTGTGGTCCAGATGTTTATTCCATAACAGTTTATCGTCCAAGATGATACCTAGGTATTTTACCTCTTTGGTGAGAGATAGTGTGGTACCTTGGAGTTTAGGTAGGCGAAGATTTTCTATTGTTCGCTTCTTTGTGAACATTACGAGTTCAGTTTTTGATGGATTTACTGTCAGTTCCTGTTCTGAGCACCATCCTTCGACGATATTAAGGGCCCTTTGCATGAGTTCGCATAGGACTCCTTGGAATTTACCTTGTACAAGGATCGTTATATCGTCTGCATAGCCGACAGTGTGGAAGCCTGCTTCGTTTAATGACCTAATGAGGTCGTCCACCACTAGGTTCCACAAGAGCGGCGAAATGACCCCCCCCTGTGGGCAGCCCTTCGAAACAATGGCTCGGACAGTATCATTGACTGTCACTTGCACTGCCCTCTCCCTCAGCATGCTTCCGATCCAGTTAGTTATGGACCGGTTAGCGTTGTGGTTGAGCAGTGCACGGCTTATGCTGTTAAATTGCGTCTTGTCAAAAGCCCCCTCTATGTCAATGAAGGCTACAAGCGCTGATGATTGTGTTACCTGACGTGTATCACAAATTAAAGCTGCATCAGTTTTCGTGACTTCATAACATGATAAATGACGTCAATTTATTGAAACTGCGCCAATTTTCGTAGCCTGACAATCAATAGAAAACGTGAGAGGTCGCAGATTCCTTTTTGGCATGACCTACTAATATTGATTTTGAGGATTCGTTGAGTACCGAAATTATGGAATATATTTAGATAATACATACGTTATTGAAATTTGACGTGAGCAGTTCATATACGTGCTATTGTGAATTTAAAATCTTCCATTTCTTTATGTGTTGCTTATCCAAAGTTATGTTTGATCAAATGAATTTGTTAAAAAAAATTAGCTTCGGTAGTATTTCAGTAGGCTTTGTTAGAAAATAATATTTTGTTAATTTCATCTAGAAATACTTTGTTCTTTTATTATCTCCGGCTATACTAACTGGAGTTAATACACACTGATTAAAGTAACTTTAACAACTTGCCATTTGACAAACATAACTACTTAATGTCATATTACTGGTAAGGAAAACCCACAAATCTCGTTGCTAAATATGGTTGCTTTTGATTCAGGACCCCATTCATCATTAGACGTTACTCAATGAATTCTTGTGTTTCATCAATATAGGCTGTTTACTTTTTAGTATCTAGATAAAATAAACTCAAATAGTACAGCCAGACTCCATTGATTACGCCTGCAGTTCTCTTGGCAATAACGCGTTATCAGGGCAAACGACGGACTCATTCCGGACGATTGAATGTGACAGTATCGGTACTTGTGGAACTCGATTCAATAGTGTTATTAGTTATTTGATCGGTTTGCTTCCAGTTTTGCTACTTGTTGAGGTCAGGTTACATTGTCTATTTTTATTACGTACTATATTTATTTTATCGTCATTGTTTATGGTGAAATAGTCAGCAATCACAAATACATGTTTGAACATTTTGTCCATTGGTAAGTTTATGATCAGTAGTAACCTTTATCACGGGTAATGCACCTCTTTCATTATACTGAGTTGGAGTTAATAATGGTCAAATTCATTATTTAATGTAAATGTTGTTATATGGAAAAGAACTACTCGGCTTATGTATAAAAAAAGGATGTATATAATTTACTCAGCCTCTAAATAAGTGCCATGTCTTGTAATTCTGTTCACGTCATAAATTTTGTTAATGTGTCTTACAATCAGGTCGATGCGGTTGCGGTTACTTCGCTTAATATCATAACCACCCAAGATGTTATGGCACCCGTGGGAATCTATGTGACATATATATCGTTAACATCTATGTCCATACATATGTAATGATTTCTTACGTTTACGCGAATGTTACTCATTGAAATAAAACTAATTTAAACGGATTTTATCGCGGTTTTTTATTAATTTTGATCCCGACGTTTCGAAGACTTTTCAGCCTTCGTGGTCAGTCAGTCCTCCCCGTGACCACGAAGGCTAAAAAGTTTTCGAAACGTCGGGATCAAAATTAATAAAAAACCGCGATAAAATTCGTTTAAATTATTTTTATTTCAATCCATACATATGTGTTTACGATTAAAAAACAAAAATAATTCAGTTTGGTAATTTTGGTGTTTGGTACCTATATATTTTTCGATTCATAATGGATTCTTGATACGAAAGATATATCTATGTTTTGATCTTTATTTTTAGTAATTACTATTTAATACTTGATATTGGCAAAATAATTTTGAGGTGTTCTTAATAATTGTGGCGCAGTGGGCGAGTATCTGACTATGAAACGAGTGGCCTCGGGTTCGATTTGTATCATCTACATATTATATTTGTTTCGTGAATGGGTGTTGTGGGACCGTAAGTCCCTCGTAATACCTCATATTCACTATACAGGTGATCTAGTGTGGGGTCAGGACTATAATATATGTGACTGTTGGGTGTATTTATCATTATAGATATACTTATTTTAGGACTTTATAAAATTGTGCGATAAATCTTTAATGGTTTTAATAAGGTTTTTAAATAGGGTCCACTGTAGAATTTTTGAGCAACACAAATAAACCGACTCGACCGGCGTAGTACTAAATAGAAAATTGATCAGAACTAGCAGTTTGCTATACTTGCTAGCTTATGTTTTGTATGATGAGATATCCTGAAGCCAAAATCGCCCCTACCCCTTCCCCTAATTTCCATTCCTTTCCCATAAAGTATTTATTTTGGTATTTTGGGTGTTTTTGTGCAGTAGAGATCAATTTACATTAGGTGTCTAAGTTCCTTGTTTACCGAACTCTATATATTTAAAATTATGAACAAAACTATTCACATATTGTTTAAGCTAATTGTCATTAAGTATTTTATTCCATGATCTGTAACGCCACGCGCCACGCCTGCCTATAAACAGAAGCAGCACCACACAGAACTTTGGATTACAAAGCACTGCATAGCACTGAACTGCGCTCGCCACCCCGAGACATAAGATATAAAGTCTCAAAATGACCAGTAATTTCACTGGCTTCAATGACCTTCAAACCGAAACACAACAGTGCTTACACACTGTTGCTTGGCGGCACAAAAAGACAAAGCGGTGGTACCAACCCAGATGGCCTCTGGCATACGAGGGACCTTGTAAAACATGGAATTGAAAAGGCGAAGAGATCCTATTTGAATTCAAAAAGCCTCAAGTGGCAAGTGAACATAAAAGTAGTCTAAATTACCGCCATTTCTAAATTGCTTCGAGTTCCAATGGTAATTTATCGGCAATAGCCGAACCAATTGCCTTTTTCGCCTACGTTGATATAGGAGTTTTGTGCCAAATTGGAGAATTTATTGAATCTGCGACTGTTTGTAGTTCGTGGTGTATTTCTTTTTGTGACACCAATGGATTTGATTAGTCTTTACTGTTAAGGAATTACTTCGGAAAGGGATGATTGTACACCAGTATGTTTTTTATTGGAGCCATGTTTTGTTAGGTTAAATGAATATTGATATGGCTTTGTCTTTGTTCGAAAAATCTAAATGTTTGTATTCAAGGTTTAATTCAGTTTTATATTTCCTGAACATTAATTCCGTGACGCTTATGATGTTTTATGAAATTTTAAATGATATATTTCATATAGTTCTGACTCACACTAGCTTAAACCTGTATCGTAGGTGTCACGAATTATCAAGAACTTATGGTCCTACAATACCCAGACCTGTAATAAATATTAAATGGTTCACACAAACATTTGTCTGGTGCAGGAATAAAACCCGCGGCCTCTCGCTACACAGCCGGCTACTCGCCCACTGCGTCAAGTTATGATTCGCATAATTTGTTTTCCATACAACAAATAAAAGTAAACCAAAAACAATCTACAAAGAACGCACACAAAAAATCATTATTAATTTCAACTCGGAAAGAAACGAATGAATTTAATTTCAAACAAAATTGCCTATCCGACGCCGGTATACCCGAGTCCGTTCACTCAAGCCAATCAAGGCTCTATCAGACAATTCGAATAATGGCATGCATTCATCGTTTGACCTAGTAGTGATGGTATAATTCGAAATGACGCGCATTGTCAGTCAGTTTTGCATCATACTACATACAGAATTGAGTTTTTTTTACCAAGCACGGCGTAGTGACTGCACTACACCTGATGGTAAGCGTACAAACAATGAGTTTATCAGTGGTCACCAGCATCATGTCGCCCTGTATAATTGCTTCTTCATGTTCTAAAGAGGGAAGAAGCAAATCGAGGGGGCTGCGACTACCCCTATATCATGGCTGGCTGGCTGATCGTTTCGAATATGTTATGTTACGGCGCAGCGAATACCTTAAATTATTTGCAATAATTTAATAAAATAAGGGAGTTTATTTTAAACTGTCGATGAGTGAGGTTGCACAGCACTATACTGTTTTTTTTAAACTTCTTTAGAATAAAAGAAATGCGTCACGTCAAACAGACAAACATATTCATAAATAGGATTTAGCCTGCTAGAGAATAAGATAGATTACAAATATGCTATCCCGTGTCTTTACGCCTGCGTACAACGAAGCCTTCGGGCGAGCTATTCACGTGTTTTATTTTTTTGCATTTGCATATTAAAGTTCGTTGGTTAATTAATTTATTTTAATAATTCTGAAGTTCACTTCTGCCGTGTGTGCGCACACACACACTTTTTTTTAAATAAGGCCAGTTACACATGTAACCTGTGACATGATTGTGTAACTTACCGGATGAGGTTCTTTTTTGTGCGAATTTCTATTATCTTAAGTAGCGAGTTGCAAAATTTTTTTGAGGGAAGGTATTATTAGACACATATTAAATTTGTTTTGTAATAGAATCATGTTCATATCGAAGTAAGCAGCGATAGCTCAGTACGAACTGACGTGACGAAAGTCGTATGTTTGAAATCAGCCCCAAGACTTTTCATTGATTAACTTGACAGCCTCTGTAGCGCGATGGGCGAGTAGTCGGCTGCGAAGCGAGAGGCCGTGGGTTCGATTCCCGCAGTGAAACAAGTGTTTACGTGTTCACAAATAATTGTTTCGGGTCTGAGTGTTGTGGGATCGCAAGTCCCTCGTAGTTCCTGATACCCGCTATACAGATTAACCTTGTGTGGGGTCAGGACTGTGTGTGTGACTGTTGGGCGTATTTATTTATTATCGCTTCCTTTAATGATGAAGGAAACATCGTGAAGAAACTACCTAAAAAGATCTTCAAGGAATTTCGAAGGTATGTGAAGTCTGCCAACTGGCGTAACGTCACCGTGGTGGACTAAGGCCTAACCACTCTCATTCAGTAAGAGCCCGTGCCCAGCAGTGGGACGTCTGTTATATAGGTATAACAATAATATGTTTAAATAGTAATTCGAGTGGCTCATATAACAGAATGCGACATAAAAATAAAAATACACGGCTCATATAATTTTAAATTTATTAATTATTTAACTCAGTAGCTTATTAAAATTAATGCTATAATCATGGCATGCGAAGTGTATTTATGACCATATTATTATCTCCATAATATCATTAATTTGGACTACTTTGCTCGGCACAAAATTAGTCAACGAAGCAGGAAAATGTGTGATATTTTTAACTGTCCTACTAATCACATACTCATTCTATCGCAACGGAATGCATCTTCACATTCCGTGAGCGAATAAGCGATTTAATCGAATATTTTTACACCGATTGTAAACGTTCCAAATTAGGACATAAACATATTAATTATCGTAGAGATAAGTGTGTAAGCACTGTTGTGTTTCGGTTTGAAGGACATTGAAGCCAATGAAATTACTGGGCATTATGAGACTTAACATCTTACGTCTCGGGGTGACGAGCGCAGTTCAGTGCCATGCAGTGCTTTGTAATGCAAATTTCTGGTATTGTTTCTGTTTATGGGCAAGCGTGGCGCTTACCATCAGGCGAGCGCCCTCTAGTCTCGTAATACAATCAAATAAAAAAAAATAGATTTGTGAGGAATGCGCAATTCCCAAACGATACAAACGCATAACTAATAAATCATCATCTCGCAACCGTTGACGAGTTATCGAATGATTCGATCGATATCTCGCTATGTAATTTAACAAATTAAGTTATCAAATTCGTATCCTCTCGACATTTACACTCGTAACACGTCTAACTGTCGGCATCGATATGTTACAAAACGAATGTTACACACGGTCGGGATTATTGGCAAACATTCGTAGTAAGGTTACACTACAATTACTATCCGTGACAG
Organism: Amorpha juglandis; assembly: GCA_949126905.1. Classification (NCBI taxonomy): domain Eukaryota; kingdom Metazoa; phylum Arthropoda; class Insecta; order Lepidoptera; family Sphingidae; genus Amorpha; species Amorpha juglandis. The sequence continues at coordinate 21,169,966 of OX421365.1, forward strand.
AATGAGGTGAACATTCCGCTTAAATAGACGAGTTTATATTGACGTGTTGAATTTGGTGGTGTAATGAGTCAACCAGCCTATTCCGTTTGATAAAAGCATTTAATTAATATCTACGAATACAATTTAGAAAATATATAGCAATCTAATAGATTATTTAATACAAGGTTGTTTTTTTTCTCTAATCAAACATTTCGATATTCCAAAACGTTGCAATTTTCAGCTATAGATATTTCATAGTAAATTCTTTTATCACTCATTGAAACAAATTATTTGCATACAAATTAATACAGAATGAGAAATTATATTACTCTGTTCTAACAATACAATCTCGTTACTGGAATAATAGATTTGTTGTAATAAATAGCTTTATTTATTAAACAAGTTGTAGAAATAACTGGCCGTATTCTTCAACTGTGTGTACATTGAGGAATAATACACATTGCATGAGCGTATTATGTAAACTGTAACCTACGACCCCTGTATTGCTACCACAGCTATGCGAATTGTATCAATTATCGATCGTCTGAAATGCTCTCGATACGCGCTCTCATTATATCGATATCGATGTCGGCAAATGATAATCTTGAATGTATTGGTGTTACGCCATATGCCATGCGTCTGTAAAGGGTTAAAATGTTTCATTTGCTATTTCTTAGTATTTTTCATTGGAAACTAGCTGACCTGCATGGTTTCACTCGCAATTTATAGCTAAAAGTTAGGGTTCTAATATTGAGGAGTGTGGGTGATATGCGAAAAATCTAAAAAACATAAATATAAACCTAAAACCCGATTGCACCGCCACTTACTGGATCCTTTTGTGAATCTAAACCATCCGCGCGCTGAAACATACACATAATAAACAATAACACATAAAAAAATAATTAAAAGCAGTCCAACCGTTTGGAAGTTTTTGGGAGACTACGAACAGCAATAGATTTTTATATATTGAAAATGAAAAATAAATTTTAAATATGATTTTGTTCTCATTCAATACATACATTACTAGCTTTTGTTTGCGGCTCCAAACGAGTAGAAGTCTTTCTCTCCAAGAATCTTAAAAATGGCACTCTCCGCCCATAAACTATCTCTTTGCAAATTATATAGATCTAACGGAGCAAAAAGGTCAGTTTCAAAAAAGACAAACAAACTCACTCCGCATTTTTAATATTAATATCAATCGTTATGTTGACAATTATTTTAAATGATTTATTTTCTCATCTTATTATGCATTTTTTTTTAATCTTTGTTTTTAAATCGCCAAATGAAAGTTTGTGTTTGCGAAATATTTCACGAACACTGGTTCAGTTGAGTTTAGTACCGTTTACCTTAATTTGTATTCAGTTATGTTAAATCTGATAATATGCACATACACATATCTCCTTAAGGGTATCTGATTGCCGCATAACGGTTGAGATATACAGACGGAACGCAACACGGAATATTTAGTAGCTTTTACATTTTCACTTTAATTTGTTCATTTATCAAAGGATTATCCTTCATTAGTCTACATCTACACTAATATTATAAAGAGGAAAGATTTTTGTATGTAACGAATAAACTTAAAAATTATTGGACCGATTTCAAAAATTCTTTCACCATTAGAATCCTACATTATCCCTGATGAAGATAGGCTATGTTTATCCCGGAAAAAGCAGATCACGCGGGCGGAGCCGCAAGGAAAAGCTAGTGTATGATATTTTAATTGTTTTGGGAAGAATGTTACCGTCTTCCTGCTTTTAGGGCAGTAGACATGGAAGCTACGGAGAGTGGTTATGAGTTTTTAAGCAGAGACTGGCATACGAGCAATGTTTTATTTGATGTTAAGTGATCATCGTTGGGGAGCTTAAAGAAAATGAGCGTGGAAAAGGGACTTGGGCCTCCGGAAATCTCATTAACTGTGCGGAACAACAAGCTGTCACTTTACTCCGATTTTCTGTGAGACAGTAGTAGGTACTACCGGTCTAGCGTGCCTGTTCGTGTGTTCTGTAGCGAGGCACTACCACGTTTAAATCCTTTTATCAGGATGTTTCAGTGAGTCATGGGTGTAGCATAGTTGTCTCTGTCTCCCCTTTCGGGGATACTTTCGTGAGCTTATGTACATATGTAATGAACGAATTAGGTGAATTTAAAATAATGTACATAAAAACATGTACCAAAATTGATGTTCGTAGAAATGAATTCGCTTTCCTAAATATGTATTATCAAGTTTTTTTATAGCAAAGGCCGGAAAACTATCAAGTCTGTCACCTGATGCTAAGTGATCACCGCTCACGACACCTGAATAATCATGGCCGCGTTACTGACCTGAACGGCTGAATTAAGGGATTAGGAAATGGTGGGTGGATTTGGGCCTCCGGATATTTCGCTACGTAACAGCAAGCTGCTACTTCACGTCCGTTTTCTGTGAGACAAGGTAACAACCCGGTCTACAAAACTGTCTACAGCGTAGCTCTGCGACTTATAAAGATTATGTGAAATATTTCGATCCATATTTTGCAATGACCTTCCCGCAAAGAAAGTGAAATGCATTTATTTTGGAATGCAATGTATATGAGAATGTAATCTTGTTTCTTATGGTCATGTTATTTTATCAGGTTCTCTGTTTTTAATTCATAACTGCCTGTTAATAAAGCTTTCTCTGCACAGGAGAGTTGTGTAATTTTAGTATTATTGATAAATTGCGATTATTGACTGTAATTCCTTATTATGTTATATTGACAGTCTTAAAATAAAAGAAAGTAATTTAACAGGATCCATAATTAAAATTAATAATATTCATAATTTTTTCATCAACTGAACTGACGAAATGAGTAAATCGCCTGAAGGTAAGCGCCACGTCGCGTCGTCGGCTCATAAAGAGAAATAACACCAACCATAACGTTGAATTACAGAGCTCTGAATGGAATTGGACTGCCTTCGTCACCCTGAGACATAAGATGTTAAGTCTCATAATGCCAGAAATATCGTTGACTTCAATATCCTACAAACCAAAACACAACAGTGCTTACACACTTTTGCTTTGCGGAAGATATTTACAAAGAAAAGATCGGATCGCGTAATTATTAAAAATAACTTATTCGCTTCAAATACTGTTGTCAACCGTCTTCCTTTATTGAAATCGATTAAAATAAATATGCGTCATTTTAAATATAACGATTACAATACATCACTATATGGAAAGACACTTGAAATATAATAAGCTTCCGTCCACAAATAATAATAAACATCTCGCGGTTGCCAAATATAAATAAAAATAGCCCGATATTTGGTGCGTTTCCTACATTTAGCATTCCGCTACCACTGTAGGAAATATACATCGTAAATCCAATAAAAGGCCCATTAAACTTTCCCGCGTCGTCCCATTGGTTAGTTCAAAGTGTTCTAAAAATAAAAATAAGTTCCAGATTGCGACAGGCATTGGCTTTTTAGCGCCACGCGTCGTGAAAGAAAATAAACTAACTCGCGTGGCTGTTTGATGAAATTCCTTTGTCTAGGATTAATCGAAGATATTTGTTGCAATGTGGTCATGGTCTATAGCGTTGTTTAATTTATATTTATTTATTAATTATTGTTATTCTATATTTAACACTGATGATAAATCGCTTTAATTGGTTAGTTTTAATTGTAATACATCACACATCGCCTCATTGGTAATGGCCGCGTATTTACTCTGATAAATGGCGACATCGTGTTCAAATCTCCTGTCGGGAAATCAGCCAATTTGTGTTTGTGTTTTTTAATTCTAAAATCATACTAGTTGCCCGGGATTGGAATTCGATATGTCGACGGGCTCGCCACTTTGCGAAGCGTGTTTGTACTATTTGCATTTCTGCCTATCCCTTAGAACATACAGGTATGAAGTGGTTTATGTTATGTTACATCAAACACTACTTGATTCGTAGTTACTGTTAATGCTCGTAAAAGTCTCTGGGCAAAAATATAAATATTTGAAGAAACATTTATGTAGATCTATGATCTTCAGATATTATTTGCGCTTAAATCATTCCAACCAGAACCAACACTTCCCTTCTATGAATCACTATAATGTGTGAGAAATCTAATAGTAAAATTTGCAACAAGCGAGTAAGAAAAGATAAAAATAAAACGCATTGTGCACAGTCATGGTCCGTCGACGATTCCCGTGTGAGGGATTCAGTTCCCGTGTAAAAACATTTCATTACGTACTCATGTGTAATTTGATACGAATAGCGAATAAGGGGACCTCGTCTTTGTTTAAATTGGCCGCAGCAAATTATAGTGGTTAACGTTTTGAGAGATTTGCATCCATTCTTATATTGTTTATAACAAAAAGTATTTTAAAGGTCTGTTAAATTAAGTGCTTTATGCTACATATACCGTGTACGAAGTGATTCGTTTTGATTCTTGTTTAACTTTTTCGCGCATTTCAGTGTTTAGTTATTTAGCGCGGCTAACCGTAAATAAACGATATTCATATAAAAAAAATGTAGGACTATGAGAGTTTTGTTTTAACAGACACCTAGGTGAAGCATTAATGCAAGCAAGGGCATGTACCCCTAACTTTGCTAAGTGACTTGTATATGTTGTTAATTATTGAGTGCTAGTAAACATTGTGAAGAAACCTGTATTACTCAGAACTCGCTATAAGAATTTCGAAGATGCGTCAAGTTTCCAAACCCGTATTAGGTTAGGAGTGTGGAATATGACCACCTACGACCCATCATTCGCAGAGATTCTTCTGACTTACTACTACTTCTGACGGCCCACCTGATGGCAAGTGGTTACCGTTGCCCACAGACATTAACAACACTAGGGGTACAGCTAAGCCACTACCTACCGTGGAAAACCTCGTTCGTTTGAAGAAGGACATGTCATAACGGTGATACAAAGCTGATATAACTATTACATTTTGATCCGAGGACTTGAATATTGAACAACTATTTTTGGTGTAGTTAGAACTCAAATAATCAGTTGGTGACGATCTAGTAAGTAACAAATTACATATGAAACTATTAGGCGTGTATATTTCGGTATCAATCCGTGACACACCCTATGTCGTGACTGTAGGACCTCGGTCCACATGCGCCGTTCTAAACTCTGTCTAACCCATGACATCATCGTAAGGTCAGGGGCTCAGACCAAGTGCTCGTGTCTTGTCATCAAAGTTAATACGAGGTTTGATTTTAAAAACATACTATAATTTACGAAAGACTATCGGTTTTGCTGGTGGTAGGATATTCATATCCGCCCGGATAGCGACCACCGTGCACATGGTGTTCAAACCTGCCATAGTGATCCAAATTCTAATTATTTGAATATTTTGAAGAAGCCTTCCAGCATTTCCACTCTTTTCGTATCATGTGGGATCGGTACCTACCCAATTCAATTTTGGACCTAACTGGATTTTCTAGGAATATAATCAATTTATTTTTGTTACATAACATGCACAACATTTCATTTATATTTGCATACTCCAGCGCTCCTGATGATATCATTCAAATGAAAGACTATAATGCCAATTAATTTAAAGTTGTCATCAGTTTCATCATAATAATATCTAATTGTGTGTAAATTTATGTCATTTGCATAATCTTGGCTTCAACCTAGATCTGTCTAGTTGATCCGTGTAATCACAGCATGAATAATTGTAATAAAAAAAAACCAAGTTTTGTAATTTGGATACCACGCAGTGAAATAAGAAAAGTGAAGTTACCGAGGTTAGTGGCGATGAGACTTGGTAAGAAAGAGAGGTGAAGAAGAAACAGCTCATTGAAATACAACTAATTTAACGGGTTTTGTCGTGGTTTTTACTTTAATTTTTATCCCGACGTTTCGAAAGCTTTTCAGCCTTCGTGGTCACGGGATAAACCCCTCCAAATTTGAATTAGTTTTATTCAATTTGTAACGTAAACATAAGAAACCAGTAAGAAGCAGCTCAAATTATGTCTATAAAAGTTAGGAAACAGATAATAAAAAAAGTTGATCAGTAACGAAAAATAAAAAGCCAACCAAAAATTTGATGGATTGTGTGAGAGATGACGTGAATGATAAGCCAGTAAATGATGAGATTCCCTCCGAAAATCACCACGGAGTGCAATTTTTTGCTTTATTCATACAAATGATACTATACATATCTTAATTCAAGGTCAATACTATACAAATCTTCTGGAGGCCTTATATTACGATAAGCAATTAGATAGTAAAATAGAGTTTATGATTAAATTTATGACATGATCAAGCTCTAGACATACTACACTGGTCATATTTGCTTCAAAACAGTTAATAAAAAACACAAAACATCACAAACGACTCTTTGGTTAACATTTGCTTTTATTATAAATCGAACTCCGAGTAGTTTCAAGTTTGTCATAAGCTCGTAATTCAAAATCATGTGATTTCTATGTTTAAAGAATCTTGTTTCTCAATTTATTCTAAGAACATTAATGTATGGAAATATTAAGTAATTTGTCTAGATCACCCACGTTCGCCTTAAAGACGTAAAATTACATTAGTTATTATAAATATAATAACTAATGTAATTTTACGTCTTTAAGGCGAAATAAAAAAAGTGGACGTTATTAAAATTAATAACGTCCACTTTCTTCGTTTTCCCTATAGTTAACGTGAGACTATCTCGTTAGATGGTAAATAACTAAACCATAATAAAATATTCTCAAAACAGTATATAGTAATCGCATTGAAAATAGCAGTAGTTCCCTTGTCGAAATAGATGATCCTACTAGAATTCTTTGATACTGAATTAGATTTTGGGAGACATTATTACTTTATCGGATTTCATAGGTGTGGTTAGTAGCGTAGTATTTTTCATGTTCTTTCAAATGTTTTCGCGTTTCAATAATAATTACAAAATGGTTATTCTTATTTCTGAAGTACACCCACATTAATTAACCATTAAAATCATGTTACATTATAAGCACATTTATTATAGACTCTTTAAAATAGCTGGACGCAACTAATCCACGCTTTGTCTACTTTCACGGGCACTTATTTAATTTTCGCCAGGGAAAATTGTCTGCATAATTTCAAAGCGGCAACACCATTAACTGAACGGTTGTAGTATCGTTTGTTCCGTTTATAACTTTTATTAAATGTTAAATGCAAATTCCTTTCATATTTCAAGCGTTCACTTTGATTTTAATTGTTAATTTGTTTAGATTTAACAGCATTTTGTACTTAACTTCACGGTGGGTGGTATCACAGTAATAGATTGTTGTCTTTATCGCGATAGTTATTATGATAATTTGTTAGGCGTTCCCGTTAATTTGGAGTTTTAATCGTAAGTCGTGATGGAGAATAATTTAATATTTAATTTAATGCTGCTGACTGCTCGATGACATAGCATTTATCTAAAGTAACACGGGTATTACATCATTGAAGTTATTATTAATTGGCTTTATAATAATAACATTAAGTTTCACTGTTAAATCGATCATCGGAAATTAAAGATCGATTAAATTATATTAAAGTTATAGCGAGACAAGTTGTTGTAACAGCGTCCACGCTTGCTAGTGGTCGTAATTTACTCTTTATGATGCATACCAGTTTTCACTTTCGAGACAATCTGAGCTGTTAATGATACTGTCTATCACGAAATATTTATGCGATATTATTAGCTGTCAGGTGCTACCGCGAGGGTTGTAACTATGAACATTGCTTGGATAATTCCTGTTATTATCTGTTATAGATCTGAATTCATCCATTTGTCAGGTAGCGCTTTGTAGTAATAATTTTAGACGTAATTATTCATTTAGCTATATGTATAAAAAAATGTGACGTGTATTCCTGTAACATCTTGGCCAAATTTACTTCCCAAAACGCAGTGAAACCCAGTCCTTGAAGAAAGTTTGAGAATTCAAAAACAGATGGAATCAAGCATTGTGCTTTAAACAGCTTTCGTAATCTCCAAAATCATTAAAATCTTATTTCAGCAATATATTTTAAATCAAGGGATATGATCATATTGAATACTATATATATACATCTTCAACCGTAACTGTAAACATCATTGTAAAAAACTCACACAGTGACGATAATAGTTACTCTGTTATAAATAAACTCATTTCAACCAATTTTTACTGTACTCTTCATACTACTTATAAGATAATAAATGAGTTGTATCCGATAGCCTTAACTTCTTCGTTTCGCAACGGTCGGCTTATTTTGCAGGACTTAAAGTGCAGTCTTACGAAATTGAGCGAAATGTCGTGGGTGTGCCGGTCAAGGATATGTTTGAGGTTCATGATTCAACTTAGGGGCGTATACTTTTCTACTATTTCTCCATATATTTCTTCAGACGCTGTTTTAATGTAAATTAATGTAACCTTTATTAAAGCTCGTCCATATTACATTGGATGACCTGTTTAGGGATCCGTACCTAAAGATTTCCAACTTCTGTTGGAAATATTACTACCCTATTACTATACCTACGACATTTTCCTCTCCGTCTGTCTGCCAGTCTATTTGTTCTATATTAAACGGGTTGTATCTTTTGATAAATACGCATATTGACCGTAATTGGTACCTAGCTTACATCTTCACAGATATATGTGTAGCTTGCTCTTGCTCGCGGCTCCGCCTACGTTAATAACTTCCAGAATAAATATATCTTGTTCTAATCTAGCTCATGTACCGGTGTGCCAAATTTCATCCAAATCCATTTAGGCGTGATTAACAAACATACAAATTCACAAACTCATGTATATTTAAACTTTCATTATTACGGCGAGTATCTTAACGTGTAATAAATAGAAGATAAACTAAATCAATCCTCGCGGCCTCGCGCGTCCATCTCACGATTTGCTGATTTTTTTTTTTGCTGGGTAGCGCAAGATCTGGATATTAAAAAGTAGATCGCGGATTGTATAAAGTAACACCCACCACTGGTTAAATAGCTATGAATTTAAGTACTTTGTTATAATATCTGATTACAAAATACATTATTACATCTATAATTAATTTCTCATTAGATAGATTGCGTTTACTTTAACGCCATGTTAGGAAGGATCGAATCAAAAGATGATCTTTACTTTCACAATAAAATTAAAAGCCTGAGGCGAGATGGACGTGTGCATTTAAACGCATCAATGTAATAGCATTTTATATTGATCATCTGATAACGTTATGAGATGCAATGATATATGGAAGCGAAGAATACGAAAGTGCGAAGCCAAAGTTATGCAATATAGGTATAATAGTATAGTACCTCCTGTCTTGATGACAACTTAACATCCTAAAATGTATTTTTTATATATTAAAGATTTAAGAATTATTTATTTCTCATAAGATTATCAATATTTCTCATTAGATAATCACTTACTGAGAAATTGTATTATCATAGCTAATTAACATGGGCGAGCATACATAATACAATTTTCTTTCTTAAAAAACATAAAACAACGTTGATACATACATACATACTGCCTCGATGGCACAGTTGTATTGCATATGCGGTACGACTGCTGGTCTGAGTCGGGTAAAAGTGATATTGGGTTTTTCTAAAACAAAATGCCCTGTATCAATATCTGGAATTGTAACCGGCGATAGGCTCGCCCCATCACATCATGAGACGGAAGTAATCTCGTTCCGCGATCAGCAAAAATGTATTGAGAACTTCAGGGCGGCATAATTCTGTCGATCCTCAAGGGACGCATTGTCTCTCGACGATCGTCATTATGTTAGGACTGTACTGTACTTAACATCATGTCCAATGTAGTGACTGCCGAGCCAGGATTAAAAAACTGAGATCTCTTCGTTTTTATACCTCCACGGCAACCAAACCTACAATACCCAATAACCATGATAAAATTATACTTTGTAAACAGTTATGTACCCAAAACCAAAAATCATAAATTTAGTTGATTTCTTCTTGCAAATTTAGACTAATGTTCACTCTTTTTCTCTTTTAGAGTTTCCTAGCAGCAAACGCAAAATGTTGGTGGGCGGGGGCCCTGGCCGCGGCGACGGCGGAGCTCCGGTACGCAGGGTACGTGTCTCCCGGAGTACTGCTGGTGGCCGGAGCCCCCCGGGCCCTGGAGACGGTGCGGGGGGCGTACGCACGCTCCGTGCTGAAGCCCCCTCCTACTTACCTCATCTGCGGACTTGGTGAGTTATTTTTTTTTATAAATATTGACTGTTTGTACAATAAACATAAAATTAAGACCACCTAGCCGTCAACCACCTTAATATGTTATTAATTATTGATTAATTAGGCTGGATTGCACCATGATAGCTGTTAAAGTTAAGGTTTATGTCAAATTTGACGATAACATTAACGCTGACTTTAACAATGACTGCGGAATCAGGAATGTGTTGCACCATCGTATTCTTTGGCATAGTTATAGTTATCAGGGTTACAAGTGAAATGAGATCTTATTTACCCCGAATCAGTGACAAGAAATATTTTTAAAAATGACAATAACTAGATAAAAATTCAAATGACGCTGTCAATTGACTAATTTTGCTCAATGTAATTGTGTTTATATCTGCAAAAGTTTTATTTAACAATAGCTTTAACCGGCGAATCTTTGGCAGTTACTGTTAACAGCTAAAGTTATGACGTAATCTAACATTTGTCAAATGGTGCAACTCATTTTTTGCTTAAGGCCCAGCACACACGGTGAAACGCAACTGCAACGAAACCCTTTTGAAATTATTGGTTTGAAACCAGTTTCAATCGTTTTCCACACACGCCGCAACCACAATCTGATGAAATTAGTCATACTCATTTCGCTTTTGAGAACGGACGTCTACAAAATGTTAGTGACGAAGACGTTGTGGTTATACAGGGTTATTTTTAAAACACTGACAACCTCGCAGGGCCATATAGCTGACCCCATAAGGAACAACTTTTGTTCTACGAGTTTGGACATAACTCAATACATAAGAAAAAAAATGATTTTACAAGTTTTTGTTGTGTAGTGTTTGTGTTCGTACGTCTACACTCTACGTTTCAGTCATAAACGAACGACCCGACGCACGCTCGCGCGTGTGCAATAGTGAAATCAGCTGACGGCTGGGTGTAGGTATTAGCGATCGATACGGCGCGGCCGGTCATTGAACTGACGCGCGCGCGTGTATTACGTAATGCGCGCAGAGCGTAGGCAACATTCAAGACGGAAATTAAATTCATAATTATTTTTGTATGAGAATAAAATCTAACAAATTATGAAAAGTAGTAGAACAAAAGTAGTAGCAAATGACCTTAGGAATCTACTCCTGCGAGGTTGTCAGTGTTTTAAAAATAACCCTGTATATTTGTACCTACGACAAAGAAGGAAGCGTAAAAGAAGAAGTATGTAGATACATCCCTACATTGAGAAAAATATCAACTGCCGTATGTTTGTGGCTGCCAAAGAATTACAACAAACTGATAGAAATTTCATGGATTTTCAACTTCCAACACAAATTGAATGTTTTTATTTTCGTCGTCAGCCATTTTGGAACCAAAAAGGCGCGAAATCCACAACGAACGCAAACACCAGTTTCCTGCACGCCGGTTTCATAGCAACTGATTTGCAACGCGTTTCAAAGCGGTTTAAAAATGGTTGCGTCATGTGCGGTCTCTCCTTGGAGTCTATGGCATAAACTCAAATGAAACTCAAAAGTAACTAGAAGTTGCAGTTTCGTTGCAGTTGCGTTTCACCGTGTGTGCTGGGCCTAACCGGTACTTTAACATGTTTGTTATTGTTAAAGTAAGATGGTGCAATCCAGCCTAAATGTTTAAAATGACCGTCAAGCTTCATAAATCATAGAAAACGGAAATCTATTAATCAAATGTTACTATTAATCAGACATACATAAGACAATATTTTACAAATCCGCGTCACGTCTAACCTTGTCGTGAAATAAAGTGCAGATGTCGGGATCGATTAAAAAGGACTTTATGACTTCCTGGTGTTTTGAATAAGGAAGAATGTTTAATAAGTCGACATGGATGGTGTTCCCACGGTTGGTCGACAAAGGCGTGGTTTGTACGCATCGTGAGGTGATATGCGCGGGCGCACGGGTTTCGTGTTATAAATGTGCAGTAAGCTAACGTATTTTATGTAGGTTTTGTGTCTAAACTAATTACTTTTTAAATCATGTATTTCTGGTTTCCTAAGACGAGCTTATGGTGTAAATCACCAATTCGGTACGGCCACGCTGGGGTCCCTCTACACTAGTTTTGAATAACAAATCGTATCAATAGGAAAACGACGTAAATGTCGGCAAATCTGTTAAATAAACTTCAAGACAGCGTAAATACAATTTAATTTTAATAATATTTTACACACAAAAAGCAAAATATTTATAAGTGACAAAGAATTACCATTATTATTACCACTTATAATTAACACGAGCAATTTTACAGAAAGACTATAAAACACACACTCGACTATAAATAATGATATTTTAAAAGTACTGTGCATTTTATATACTTACATGTACATGAAAGCCATGTTTTTTTTTTACATGTACATGAAAACCATACTGCCGTATTTAGAGACTTTAATTAAGTTTAAGTACCTATTCATTAGTTACTTCTTTAACATTTCTATACTCATTAACTGAGCGTAAATTATTCCGTGTACTCAGTAACGGCAGCATAACGCATAAATTGGCTCTGAATGTGGAAATAATCGAATTCAAACATACTAATAAGTGTCAATCGAAGTTAATTATCGTTCCTGAGTGCGGTAAATGAACCCATAACATGAAATATGTTATGTAAGTAATTAAGTCCAGTTTTTCTTGTAAACTCCGAATGTATCGGTGAACGTATTGTTACCTCACTGTACATTCACCAAGCGACGTGCGCATCTGGTTTCATACGCCCACGACCTTGCAAGGACGAATCGTTGTTACGTAACACTACCTTTGTGTGGGAAGAAGCTATTGTTGGGTACAATTATATCACCTGCGTTTGTAGTTTTAACTTCAACTGTCAGGTTAGTGATTGTAGATACCTGGATAGTTTTTCCGAAGTCCGGTAGGGTCGCTTGATGTTTTTTTAGGTTTAGTAGCATAAGTTGCTTTTATAGTTTTGCCATGGCCTTCTATTCTACCGTCCGTTAGAAGATTTTAAATGAAGTCAACAAATTATGCTTCATACATACGCACTCACACCTGTTAACCCCGAAAGGGTAGGCAGAGGTGTAACTAGTACATCCACATTTCAGCAGGCGTAGCTTCGTTCCATCCAGATCTACTCTTGTACTACTACTTGTACTCTAAGTTTTATATCCGTATTTATAAATAGATAGATTTTTGGCTCAGAAAGTATATTCCTAAAATATAATAATTTCTTGAACTTGACTTACAGATTCTGTTACGTTTATTAAACGGCCTCTAAAACATTCCCATTTTTGCGTTATTTAAGGGGAGGGTAAGGTTAATTCGTGCAAAAAAGGCATATTTTTGTGATTTTTTTAACGACACAGTAATTGAAATCTATGCACTAAAGCCAAATGGTCCATTAAAGTATAACATTTGAAGAATATTATGTGAAATTTTCATGAAGAAATACGAAAAAAAATCGGCAATGGCAGCAATTATTTGGAAGCGTCTCGGAAAAAAATTGAATTATAAAGGACATAGAGCTAACATTAAACATTTCAAATAGTAATATTTTTACATTATTCTTAAAATACGGATGTACGCTGAAATAAACATTTTTGCAACTTTAAAAAACTCAAAGTTAAAGCTGTATGCGTTATAAATCTTTATTGCTTCCTATGAATTCAGATATGCATCTTTTGACTCAAGGATGTTGAAATAATGAGAATTATTTCTAATAGTTTTGCGATGATACGTTGTAGCTATTTTAGTGTATAGCATACAACTCTGCTCTCATGCATTTCGTGCGATTATTCAAATTGTCGGAAATCCTATAAATTGTGTTAATTTTTATGTGATCCCTGAATGCCCCTCTGACTTTTCTAAATTACAACATGAAAGATCTTGACGAAACATGTATACCTGAGCATTTTCCATAAGATATTTCGAAGTTATGTAAAGTATGCAAACCCACATTAGGCTAGGTTTGGTGGACTAAGGCCTAACACCTCTAATTCACGGAAGAATCCCATGCCTAGCAGTGGGACAAGATAATGCAGTGCATATTAACATTTTATTATAAATCAGTGATTAATTTATTTTACTTTAATCTTAACAGTATTTTTGGAGAACATAATAAAAGACTGATATTATTATTAATAATTCATTTATTTTTTTCTTTCTTTTTTTGAAATATCCTAATATTAATAAGCCACTACATATATAAAACAAGGCTGTTATCTATATATATAAAAATGAATCGCTGTGCGTGTGTCTCGCAAAAACTCGAGACTGGCTGTACCGATTTGGCTAATTCTGATCTTGAAATATTTGTGGAAGTTCAGGGAAGGTTTACCCGGTGAGAAAAAATGAGTAACATAAATAATAAGTAAAGGAAAACAATAAAAACGACAACTTAATTTTCCAGTACAAACTGTTCCTGTGTATGATAATAAGTAAAGGAAAACACTAAAAACGACAACTTAATTTTCCAGTACAAACTGTTCCTGGGTATGAAACACAGGACAGGACAGGATAGGACAGGACTGGACTGGGGATCTGACTGGACTGGAGACCTGACTGGTCTGGAGACCTGACTGAACTGGGGACCTGACTGGACTGGGGACCTGACTGGACTGGGGGCTTGACTGGACGGGACCGGACTGGAGCCGGACTGGACTGGGGCCGGACTGGACTGGGGACCGGACTGGACTGGGGATCGGACTGGACTGGGGACCGAACTGGGGACCGGACTGGACTGGGGACCGGACTGGGGAGCGGACTGAACTGGGGACCTGACTGGACTGCAGACCTGACGGGACTGGCGACCTGACTGGACTGGAGACCTGACGGGACTGGAGACCTGACTGGACTAGGGATTGCCTGGACTGGGGACCGGACTGAACTGGGGACCTGACTGAACTGCAGACCTGACTGAACTGCAGACCTGACGAGACTGGCGACCTGACTGGACTGGAGACCTGACGGGACTGGAGACCTGACTGGACTAGGGATTGCCTGGACTGGGGACCGGACTGAACTGGGGACCTGACTGGACTGCAGACCTGACGGGACTGGCGACCTGACTGGACTGGAGACCTGACGGGACTGGAGACCTGACTGGACTAGGGACTGCCTGGACTGGGGACCGGACTGGACTGGGGACTTGACTGGACGGGACTGGACTAGAGACCGGACTGGACTGATGACCGGACTGGACTGGGGACAGGACTGGACTAGGGACCGGACTGGAGTGGGGACCTGACTGGACTGGGGACTTGACTGGACGGGGCCGGACTGGACTGGGGACCGGACTGAACTAGGGACCGGACTGGATTGGGGACCAGAGTGGATACCGGACTGGGGACCCGACAGGACTGGGGACCGGACTGGACTGGGGACCGGACTGGACTAGAGACTGGACTGGACTGGAGACCTGACGGGACTGGAGACCTGACGGGACTGGAGACCTGACTGGACTAGGGACTGCCTGGACTGGGGACCGGACTGGAATGGGGACCGGACTGCAGCCGGACTGGACTGGGACAGATTGGACTGGGGATCGGTCTGGTGCCGCACTTGACTGGGGCCCATACTCGGCTGGGGACCGGTTTGGACTGGGACCGGACAGGACTGGGGACCGGACTGGACTGGGGACCCGGACAACTGGGGTATGGATTGGGGACCGGAGTGGGGACCGGACTGGGGACCCGACAGGACTGGGGACCGGACTGGACTGGGGACCGGACTGGACTAGAGACCGGACTGGACTGGGGACAGGACTGGACTAGGGACCGGACTGGAATGAGTACCTGACTGGACTGCGACCTGACTGGACTGGGGACTTGACTGGACGTGACTGGACTGGAGCCAGACTGGACTGGAGCCAGACTGGACTGGGGCCGGACTGGACTGGGGACTGACTGGTCTGGTGACTGACTAGACTGGGGACCGGACTGCAGCAGGACTGGACTTGGGTCGGACTGGACTGGGGCCGGACTGGACTGGGGACCGGACTGGAGTTGGACTGGACTGGAATTTGTTATATGAAAAAAGAATTATAATTAATTCTGTAAGTTCCATAAGATTCTAAAAGATGGTGGTGTAAGGTAATTTATCGGTTGAATTGAGTAAGTATCTAATACATGGCGCATACTGTATTGAATGGTTTACTACAATATAATTTAACCTATACCTTAGGCACAGCGACGCGTGGCCGGGTCAGCTAGTTATTATATAAATTACTAACTAATTTATTTTACCAACTTATTCTTTTCTTGAAAATATTAACATTATTCCATTGCACGTTTTATGACGTTCTAGCTCATCGATCGAACCAATTCGGTAATCGATATCAATTCAATCGATTACAAGTTGGTATAATTATATTTAATCCGCGTATGTAAATCAAAGATTTGTTTTAGTAGATGTTACGTCAAACATAATATGTTAATGTTTAAATATATGGATTCGCTAATTATGTACACCCATTGTTTTATGTACGTGACTGGGGATAATTGGTTTGTTTGTGTGACATTGAAATCGATGTTAGCGGCGCCTCTAGTGTCCCAAGGCTTAGTTAGTTCCTATTGATTTCCTACCGATAAAGAACTATTGTTGAATGTTAATACGGATAATTAAGGCTTGGTATGGACTAGCCAATGTTTAAATTCTTTTTTCAAAATGAATTTAAATATAGAATAATATTAAAAATCCTAATAATAACACATAGTTCTGACCCCGCACTAGGTTAAAGCTGTATCGTGGGTATCAGGAACTACGAGGGACTTGCGGTCCCACAATATCCAGACCCGAGACTAATATTCGTGAATCACACAAACATTTGTCTCGGTGCCGGGATCGAACACACGGCCGTTCGCTTCGCAGCCGGCTTCTCGCCCATTACGCTACTGAATTTTTGTAATAATATTTTTATTTTAAAAAACCATATGATTTTTTATAACGAGCGCAGTTCAGTGCCATGCAGCTTACCACCAGGCGAGCGCCTTGCTAGTCTCGTCATTCAATCAAATAAAAAAATGTGTTCGAGATTAGTGGGTTTTGAAATTCATATTATGCTTAATGTGAATGTACGTTCATATTTCGATCTATTGTATAATATAAACAATATCAGCTATTCATTGTTCATAATAATGAATTCCCAGAGGGTTTGATCTCTCCAGATAGATTGACGTCAGACAAGCTACTGATCGGAAAAACTACAAGCCAATGTTCCTGTAACGTTTTAAAAAAAATATGTTTTTTTATTTAATTGAATGACCAGACAAGCAAGTCGCTCGCCTGATGGTAGCGCCACGCCTGCCCATAAACAGTAGCAACACCACACAGAATTGCACTATAAAGCACTGCGCTTGCGCTCGTCATTCCGAGACATAAGATGTTTAGTCTCATAATGCCCAGTGATTTCACTGGCTTCAATGTCCTTCAAACCGAAACACTGCTTACACACTTTTGCTTGGCGGCAGAAATAGACAAAGCGGTGGTACCAACCCAGACGGCCTCTCGCATAGGAGGGGCCTACCACCTTGTTAAATGTTGCGTCGAACCCACTACGAGTGGGATAAGGGCACATGAATGAAGACTGTTCATAATTTATTATGATTCAACATTTAATTAATGTTTTGTAATTACATATAAAATTACATTTTACAAAAGGTAAACTTGTAAACCATTAACCTCAGAATGTAATTGTTCGTACAAATAAGCATATGTATCTTATTTTGTAAGCGCTATGTGTCATGAGGCTTAACAACATTGATATATGGAAACGAAATTATCTTCGTGTCATACATTAATTTGCATGTAATGTCAATGTAATGGCTTAACCGGGTGATACCAACCCTGTCTGTACTATGTACTGTCTCGCAGAAAATTGTTGTGAAGTGGCAGCTTGCTGAAGTATTTTGTACGGTTAGTGAGGTTTCTGGAGGCCTAAATCCCTACAACAACGCTTCCATGATTCTTATTCTATTTTGGTGTTCATACACGGTGGGGATAGGTTACTATCAGGTGACTCATTTGCTCGTTTGCCGATGTCTGCTATATAAAAAGGTCACAATAAAGTCCAATTAAAATACATAAATTAATTATCAATTACTTTTCCAAATTTCTCTACATATTTTTTTTGTAAAAGTATGGTTTAGCTCTTACTTATTTACATCCCTAGTTCTTTTTCATATAGGATATACTACCCCGGAATTTAGGCACTAGTCAATTTAGCAACCCTTTTGTAAATTCCGTTTATGACCACTACACGTCGGAAGGGTTGGATCCCCCGCATTGTTGTCATACCACATACGCGAGCACTCCAGTACTTTATAAAGGACGAGGAAAAAGTTTAAAAAACATTCCTAGCGATTTTCAGACGTGAAATGTACTTTAAAGGAATAAATATTACAAAGTGAAAATGTATATAATAAACGTGTTCTGTATTCAAATTGCAAACCCATTAATCTAAGTTAAAGTGTTAAGATTTATTTATCGTTTAAATAATGTTGTCTTAACGTGCGTCGATGTAAATGTTATTTAGACGATGTTATTAATAGTACCTACTACTATAATACAATACAAAAGTCTTTATTCTATAACCAATAATCACTTAAAATAATAAATAAATAATATACATATTCTTGACATTAAGAAGCATGCGTCTATTAGTCATAATACAGATTTTTTTTGATATTTTCATGTAATCGTCGTGTCGTCTGAATGGGGCTTCAATGCATTTGTTTCCTTCTACTTTGTATTTGCCGACTTCACGTACCATACCTAACTATGCCAAAAGATATCCCATAACAGTGTCAATACACGAAGCTTTGAAGTGCGTGGAATTATTTTCTCCAAAATGTGGGTCTGATACAAAAATGGCAGTCCAAAACATGTTTGGCGGGTGACATACTGACTCTTGACCAAACATATTATAGCCTATTGTTAATTTTGGGGCATGGTCAGTAGACTGAATTCCTAAATACAATCTTTTTCCTATTTGATCACACAATGGGTATTAAATAACTGTATGAGTGTAACAGTTAGTGGCGCCGCCAATCAATATGCAAAAGATTTTTTGGAGTAGCCAGTTGTGAAAACGAAACATCAACTATATAAAAAAACATGTGAATGCTGAATTTTTAAATATAATTGAAAATATTTCCATTTATATAGCATGGTTTAGATGTTTGAAGA
The DNA here is from genome assembly GCA_949126905.1 of Amorpha juglandis. NCBI lineage: Eukaryota > Metazoa > Arthropoda > Insecta > Lepidoptera > Sphingidae > Amorpha > Amorpha juglandis. The sequence continues at coordinate 21,189,202 of OX421365.1, forward strand.
AGTATTAACGACAAACTTATAAATAAATACATAATGGATCGTGTAAAACATATTAGATTACTTTATTAATCTTACCTTTGTTATTAATTTGTTTGACCTTATCCTATTCTCACCTTTCCTTAATAGAACAACGCGTGCTAGCTTGCGAAGCCACAGCTTGGTGGTCTCCTCGATCTCGGCTCGAACTAAAGAATTCGCAGAATCTTACTTTTGTCGCACCATTAAGCTATGGAATACTTTGCCGGCACTTGTGTTTCCCTCCTTCCTATAATATCCCCATATTAAGACAAAGACAAGGAGCCCTCCTTTAAACGGAGTATGACGAAGCAGTTAGGCAGGCCGGCATTAACTTGCCGACCTACGGTAGTCACGTTGTCTGTCGTTGGTCGACACTATTCTTGGATTGCGCTACACTTACCATCAGGTGTGGCGTAGTCACTTTGCCGAGTCAGGATAAAAAAAAATACTAGATATAACTTCTCGGTTAGTCGCATGTAAAAGTAATCATTTATCCACTATTTATTATAAATGCGATATCTATAACATGGTTAGAAACTATTGCCATTGGTGTTTTTACAATCGCACGATAGGCCGTGGCGTTTGCAACAAAAAATGGTCACACAACTTTTCACACAATGTTTTCCCTTCCCGTAAAAGAGAAATGCTTATAACTTATATAATTTTAAGAATTACAAGATGAATGTTACTGGAATCAGTTATGTTAAACCGACTTTCTAGTTCCTGCATACATTGTACGTTACGCCAGCGCCGTGTACTTATGACAAGTTACAATTTATTGTGCGCCTTGCTGACTGCCTCTCATGTAAACAACGCTCGATGATTATAACATGACACATCGTGTAAAAAATACCGTGGGAAATTTGTCGGTTCTTTGTTTTTACAAGGTAACCCAGTCAGCCGTGATGCTATTGAATATCATTAAAGATTTGGTAAAAACTTTGCAGTGGGGAACAGTGGCAAGACCACGGGCAAGGCACTAATTGACAAGCATCTGTCACTCCTGCCGGTTATGGCGCAGCTGACATTGAATTTGAGCATGAATGCCACCAGCGATGATGGCAAAAAACCTGTAAATTAGCAACATTTATCATGAGTTGGGTAAAATCATGGAAATTACGAATTCGCTTAAGTTACGCCATTTTGGAATTTTTCTGCTGAACCATGTCATTAAGGTTGTTTGTGGCGCAGAGGGCTATACTTAAAAATAACAGTATTTATTTGTGGTCAATCGTTATAATCTGTTCTCTGTTATCTGATCTTTTAGCAATTTGAACCTATGTTGACCTCAGACGCTACAAACAGTAATAGGAATTAGAAATTTAGCATTTATTGGATTCTATGTAAATTCCTTGGTTTGTAATTTACTTTACTGTTCAACCTGCTAAAGCTATGATCAGGTAACAGTGTTGTCGCAGTTGCAGAAAAATCCATGTTTACAACCTTTTATTGATATCAAAGAATTGGTCAAATATTTTTAAATAAGAGCATCTTTCACTTATGAGTTGTAAATTCCAATGGCATCAGTTCAATTAAAATATTATAATTAATAACACACTTCTTAAAAAAAAATATTCAAATATTTACGCAATACGTATAAATGTCCACGAGCGAATTTTGTAGTTGCCATCCGTTCGAACACCATTTTTAGAAGCTGAAAGCGAATATTTCTGGTTTTAAGTTTAGTAAATTAAAATTTAAGTGTTGATTGCAATGTTGATTTCTCAAAGGGAAATGGCGTAAGTAATCAAATATGTGTTGTCCTTGATAGTAATTGAACGGTTAATATTGAAGATAGTTGCAAAATACGTTGACATAAGCATACATATTCTAACTTCTAGCATATCGTAAGAGTGCGTTCCATGATGCGTATTGACTCATGCTCTATACATTGCTGGAAAGCCTGCATAGCGCAGTAGACGAGCAGACGGCTGCGAAGCAAACGGCATCGAGACAAATGTTTGTGTGGTCCATATATATTTGTTTCGAATCTGGGTGTTGTGAGACCACAAGTCCCTCGTAGTTCCTAGTACTCGCGATACAAGTTAATCTAGTCTGAGGTTTGGACTATCTCTGCGTCTGTTGGGTGTATTTATTTCTTATTTCTTGTTGGGAAAGACTTATGGTCAAATACCATATGAAAATGCTCTAGTGCTTTCCAATAACAATTTGGTGTTGTTTTTAGATCGGCAACAATAATATTTTGAGTGGATTCTTATTGTAGTGATGGTTATAAGAATTTTATTTATCTTTTTCCCTGACAGCCTCAATATCGATATGAGAAATGTGTGTAGTTTGAAATACTATTATTTAATGTTTCTTTTTTTTTATTTAATTTTTTTCTTAGGGTTTTTGTCCACATGGACATATCATCCCTATTGTACCCTATTCTTACACTATTTAACCTATTAAATATCACAAATTACACAACTAGATACTGGTCGCCAAATTGCAGAGTCCTTTAGCCACATCAGTCCTTGGGTATGAAAGAATGGACTGAATCAGACCCACATCCCATCTATTAATTTTGTATTGCTTAATAAATTTCTCCCTTTCTACTCTGTTTTTTAAACAATCCATCAGCAAATGTTGTACATCCTCAATAATGTTGCAAACAGTGCAATTTTGCGAATCCACTTTTTTCAACAGGAATGCAAACTTTGCCGATGGAAAATTTCCCGATCGAAGTCTTTAAGCTAATTTACAGGTAATGTTTCTTTCATATTCGATTGACTATAAAAACGAAATGAATATTATTACGAATAGTATGATTCATCATGAGTCATTTTCACAAGTCGCTTTTCGAGATCGTCAAGTGCAACGTTTTCTTTTTTTATAGTATACGATGAAAACGGCAAACGAGTGGGTCACAAATGGTAAGAGATCTTTACCGCCCATCTACGCCCACAATACCAGAAAAATCAGTGAGTTGTCGACCTTAACCGAAAGACATAATTAAGGGATTGGACAGGGGAGAGGGATTTGGGCCTCTGGATATCTCACACCCTATACGAAACGCAGCAGCAAGCCGCTATTTTACGTTGGTTTTCTGAAAGACAGTGGTAAGGACCCCGTCGAGCTGGCCCATTCATGCTATAGACAAATTGTCTACAACGTGGCTCTACCACTCAAAACAGCAACTTAGATTACTTTGTCAACTAGGATTTGCTTTAACCACTGATCACAATCTGCATGGTGTTCTTTGAATTGAAATTTTAAACTGCAATAATCTTAATATCAAGATGTTCAAGGTAACATAATACTCCGCTACTCTGCTATAACATCAACCTTGCTCTCGTCAACATGGTACCTTTATGCAAAACGCGCGAGACAGCTTTTACTTAGAGAGCATTCAATAATTTTATTTTATTGTTATTATAGATGCCAACTGTAGATCATAAATTATACGGAACTGGTTCCTCAGGAGTCAGGACAAGTTCTGCTGACAACGTTGTTTAGAGCCGCGACGTATTGCTTGTAATTGGCACTTTGTATAAGTCATAGTGGATGGATGATATTATTGATCAGATGATTTAAATGATGCAGAATGTTTAAAGGGCCCTTTATTGAGTTTTCATATGTATTTTCATTTTGGTTTTTAATGATGTATCTGGATACGTATAGTTTATTTAGTAATTAGGCTATCAAGGGTACTGTACAATCTTGTTAAAACCTACCTGATTACCTTATTATCCAATATGTCAACTGAACGCTTTTTGGGCCATTCTCGGGCTCAGGCATCTGCGACCATTATACTTCTGCGGTTTTTTCCAAACCTGATAATTAAGAAAGTTAAATTCCCAATATTACTGTTGTTGATGATAATTATTGGTTCTTATCGTAATAACGAGTAATTCATCATTCCCAAAATTTATTTTCTGACTGCTGATGACAAGAAAAAAAACAACTTTTATTTCATAATTTTACTCACTTCAGACACAGTAAAGACGGACTTAAAGCAAGAGGCATTGTTTGCAATCCAACCATGAATGTTCATGTTTCAATGCTTTATCTCATTTAATTAGCATACAAATATTCACTTCAACAGACAACACACGCTCTGGTTTAGTGATCCCTCAAAAGTTTAAAGATTTTTATTTGAGTATATTTCTCGTATATTAAAAAAAATAACTCACCACGTTCTGCTTTACAGTCATCTCAATGTAGGTTGTGGGAACAAGAGTTGTATTGTGAAACTAGCTTTTGCTCGCGGCTCCGCCCACGTGATCAAACAAACAATCAAACTCTACAGCTTTATAATATTAGTATAGATTTAGGTAGCTTAGCAACGGAAGCCTTCAAATAATATTATTTGGGTAGCTTAGCAACGGAAGCCTTCAAATATGAATAATTTTCCCCGTTTTTGCAACATTTTTCACTGATGCTTCGCTTCTAATGGTCGCAGCGTAATGTTATATAGCCTAAAGCCTTCCTCGATAAATGGACTATCCAACACAAAAAGAATTTTTCAATTCGAACCAGTAGTTCCTGAGATTAGCGCGTTCAAACAAACAAACAATCAAACTCTACAGCTTTATTATATTAGTATAGATAAAACACAAAGTGTCAACGAAATGATCTGTAATAAACGGATTGGTTTTATGTAAGGATTTCTCTGTACTCACGTAATCCGTGCGTGGGAACTATGGAAATCGTAAAGGGATATGTTATGTCGGTACTCCATATCCGCTGGTTACGGATAAATGAAAACTGATGGATATATATTTCATGGTATATTTGAGTTTAAGTTTAATGCCCTTGTTCGACTGAAGAATAAAGCCGGCACACACACAGAGGTTCGTGTGTCACTGCGACATCGTAGTTTTATACATACACCACTGGCTCGTGACTCGTCAATCGTCGTACTAGCTTCAGCTGTTTTTTGATTTGTTAGTTGATGAGTACGTAATCATAAAAGACAATTTTGTCTACGGCATAAATGGATCGGGTCGTTACCACTGCCTCACAAAAACTCGACATTAAGTAGCGGATTCCTGCTGCTTTTCGTACGGTTTATAAGATATCTGGAGGCCCTTCCCAATCCCCTTTTCCTTTAAGGTCGGCAACTCCTCTGGCATTGTGAGCGTATATGGGCGGCAGAGACCACTTACTACCAGGTGACCCACTTGCTCGTTTGTCAGCTTATGTTTTAAAAAAGGTTATTATTTTTTGTGTCAGTAAAACCTTTGGATTCAAAATCGCTCGAGCTCGGCTCGTGCGTCGATCACCCGCTTTAAGTTAATTTGCACAAAGTTTCAATAACGTATTATATTTCCTGGCATTATCTCTGCGGATTTAAAAGTGAGATTTAGCATTGAATTTATAAATGTAAGTATATATTCTATGTAAATCGGTATATTCGGTAATTCTAACTAGTGTTTAAGTGAAACCTTTTTAGTTTTGTATTATGGATAAATGATTACAGAATGGCTTATAATTAAAAAGTAATATACTAATTTTACCAGCCCTGTATTATACACGTCCGGCTAGGCACGGGACTTGTATACTAATTAGAAGAATTAAGACCTTAGTGCACCACGCTGACCTAATGTGGGTTGGTAGACTTTACATACATTCTAAATTCTTATGCATAGTTCTAAGGTGTCCAGTTTTTTTTTCGCCGTTAGAACGAGCGATTATTAACAATGAATATACCATAACTTTTAAAAGTCAGAGGTGTAGGGTCTGGGGCTGGTTTAGATCCTGCGACCTCTGTCTTGTCAGTTTGTACCACTGACTACGCCGTAGATGATATTTAACAAAGTTAAAAAGTAATGAACGAATATCTCAGGTGGATAATAAGCTATTTCAAATCTTTTGAGCGTAAATATGTAAACCTAGTATGAGACTATCCCGCCCACACACCCGCCACTGTAACTCCTGTGCACCAGGATCAACAGTGGCACGCATATTTTTTTTTTTTTATCCTGGCTCGGCAAAGTGACTACGCTACACCTGATGGTAAGTATGGCGCAATCCAGGAATAGTGTCGACAAACGATAAACAATGTGTCCATCGTTGGTCGGCAAAATCATGCCGGCCTGCCAAAGGGGCAAGGGGGAGGGGAAGGAACAAAGGGATGGGAAATGGGTGAGGATGGGGGGGCAAGCCCCCTGGGGAGAACCGGATATACACTGGCTGTACCCTGGAACGCGACCCACACAAGGTGGGCCACGATGGCAGGTTTTAGCACCAATGTACGGTGGTCGCTATCCGGTCGGATACAAGTATCCTCCCACCAGCATATTTGTTGACACCGAGCAGTGAAGCTCGGCGAGTCTCTGGGAATGCCTAAATGTCTTTGTCCCACAACGAAATTAATCAGATAGAAGGTTAGGGAGGAGTTGGAAATATTAATGTAAACCTAGTAGTTACATAATTGAATAAATAGTATTTTGAAGTTCATAAAATTATCGTTGTTAAATTTGAATCAGAACTGGCTTACAACATCCCACCGGAAAAATAAAGTTACATTGTTACTATTAAATAAATGGTTGACCTAATTCGTCTGGAGATTTTGGATGCACAGGATACGCAAGTACAATAACTGAAGGATGTAGGGACGCCTACACAGAAGGAGCCCTTTGGACTTTAATGAGTGAAATTATATTATCTATAATATTATGATAAATTACGCTATACGTTCACACGGCCAGCGTAAGTGAGACAGTATGTGAGAGTGCGACTAAGATACTTTGTGTCTTGAATAAAGATTTTATGGAAGTATTCATTTCCATATTTGATCTTGTTGCCGGTAAAGGTCTAACCTAAGGCTGTTTTAATTTAGCTCACATTCCAAGTTACGCTACGCTTACATAAGCTGAGTGCTAATCAGTTGTACTACTCAGTCTTGGTCGACAACAATGTCCTTCAAATTAAAACACAACAGTGCTTACACACTGTTGCTTGGCGGCAGAAATAGACGGCGCGGTGGTACCAACCCAGACGGCCTCTCGCATACGAGGGACCTACCACCTTGTATTGGTTTAATCAAAAAAATAGTTAATCATTGGGCAATGACATTTGTGTTATAATATGTTTGCATAATATAGGTTATTTGTTTAAATATTCACGGACACAGGTGAAGTTCATTCGAGTATTAAGAGCAGTAACTTCCTAGTTGTAACAGTTGGCGGAACTTATTAAGCGGATACAAATTATGTCCTGCATTGGATAATACAAATGTCTCGTGGTTTCTCACGATTCCCTTCACCTCAAGAATGAGTACATGAGTCAAGGCAGGTACTCATTATGTTTTGAATAGTTCATATTTGTATTTAGATAGTTATATAAAAAATAGCTACCGAATATAAATTCGGAAAAAGTTAAAAAAAGTTTATAAAAACTCTTATCTTTTTTTTATTCGAGCTCGGCTAAGGGACTGCACTACGCATAATGGTAAGCACAGTGAAGTCCAAAAAAAACTAGCGACCACCGACAAACAATGCATTTATCGGTGGTCACCGGAATCATGCTGACCTGTATAAATGATTGTTCACAGTCCGAAGAGGGAAAAAGCAAATCGAAGGGCTTGCGACGGGACAGGCGGATGACCAATGCAGACACAGAGATAAGATGTACCTCTATATCCGCACCCATCCATCAAATCTTGTCGCAAGCCCTTCGGGAGAACTGGATATACACTGGCTGATTCTGAAATGCGATCCACACAAGGTGTGTGGGTCACTATATGTGGTTATGAAAACTACGAAAATAGCAGCGAAAAATCTTTTTAAGCTAGTCAATATCACAAGGAAATGCCGTTTTCCTACATTGTAAACGCATCTATTTATGTTTATGGAACCTAGTCGTCAATTTATAGATGTTATTACATGCTTTCCAACAACTTCGGGGTAATATCGTCTAATTGCGGCTACAATAAGTCGCCCTAACGAGCCGGCTCGACAAAATGCTGTTGTCAGTGGAGACATTTCTGTTATTGCCGCTTTCCTTTCATAAATCACGTCGCGTCACCGTGTTACAACGATGACTGATTTACAGCAAATCACGACGGTGAGAATGGTCGTGGAGTTTTAGTATATCAATATACGGTTTTACGGTTAGGCTTAGGTTCGTTAGGGAGTGGAATTCCCTTCCTGCGTCTGTCTTTCCGAATGTGTACAACCCGAATCTTTTTAATAGTAATGTGAATCAGCATCTTCTGGATGCGCTCGCTCCATCGTCGTCCTCATCTTTGTCTATGCTAGATTGAGGTCAAGGGCAAACCCATCTCTAATAAAAAAAGGCACTTTAACAAAGTTAGTTTTTACGAATTTATGCGAATATGCAACAAACGTCTGGTCATCCGCATGTTATTTACTCAAGAGAACAATGTAAACATAATCATTCTTGTAATATGTACTTATTTGACTGGTATTATAATTCGATTCTGTCACTTTAATTTCCTGCCTAATTAATACACATGTACTTAATTATACAGACCGTACTACTAGACGGGCTGTTTAGAAGTAAAATTTCGTTACATGACGCGGGAATTTTACAGCTGACAGATAGGGCGCATTTATATGACAAGGAATCCCACCGCGTTGCGGCCGCGCGGCGGCCGAGCGGCCGCCGCTCTCGAATCACTCGAAAAACTAATGTAAACTCTATTGACTAAGCCATAATGTTTAATACTTCGCAACGCTCCAACCACGCGGCGACTGCGCGATCGTGTAAACGCGAGCGCGGCCGCCGCGCGGTTGGTTACTCACAAAGAATTTCAACGTTAAGTCCTAGTTAATAAGACATACATTTGCTATGACTGAAAAATTTCGTGCAGCCGCCGCGCGGCCGCCGCGTGGCGGCCGCACGAAATTTTTCGCGTCGTCTAAACGCAGCCATAGGGAACGAGAGACGGGTTCTAGTTGAGAGTAAGCGAGATGGTGATATTGAGTTACGATCATACCGGATACAATTCCAGACTCTAGGCTGATGCTACTGAACATCTCCATATAGAGGTACCCAATATCACTTGTACTCGAACCGGGTATCGAACCCAATACTTCATTATAATAGTCGTACCGCGTACGCATTACAACGGCGCCACTGTATCATAGTATACCATAATATAAACGCTGGGCACGAGCCTCCAGCCTGGCCTAATGCGGTCAGAATTCACATATCGTTGCAATTCAAATTCAGAATTCTCTAAGGACAGCTATAAATGAAATTTATATTAAGAACTCTTCCGTATCTCTATGTATAAATATTAAAGCATCTAGACACAATTTAATATAGTGCCACTAAAGAGGTGATTATATCGATGTAATTTGTCGACAATTTATTATATCTCTTTTGGTTTTGTTTAGATAATTAAGAGAACAATGTATCATTATAAACTACATGTTTACATAAGTATCGAGGAAGTACGATCAATAACAGAGCCTAAATAGATTCGTTGTAATCAGCCAATAAAACTGGTTGTCATTTTGTATAAATTATTTATTTGTTGTGTTCTTGTTAGAAAGCATAGCGCTGGTAACAGACTCACAAAATGCTACGATATTTTTTATTTCTATAATTTATTTATTGGTAAATTATACACATACTGATTTATAATATACATACGTACCCACTCACGCCTGTAATCCCTGGAGTAATAGGCAGAGGTGTAACCAGCATACCCACATTTTGAGCTTATTTTTGTCCCATGGTGTGATGTGCAAGCTTATCGTCATACCGGGTACAATTCCAAACTCCAATCTCCGGGCTGATACTGAATATTTCGTGGTAATAACACAATATCAATTTTACCCGACCCGGGGATCGAACATGATATCTCAGCACAGCAGTCTTACCGCGTACGCAATACAAATGCGATACCGAGGCAGTCCTTTGCAATTATTCTCTATGAATACAATCCTCTACCATTGTTAAACATATTAAAAGAAATACTATTATTTCGATATAAGGTATAACGTAATAGTTGCACTACAAAACGTCATTCAAATATAGACAATTCAATATTATCTGTAAATCTAAAATTAAATAAAATCGCTTATCGCTCGTTCATTGGCCAACTGTTCGACCTTCAGAGGCCTTGCGATTGCGCATGCGCACACCGCACGTTGACATCTTAGGGCACTTTCAGACTGGCTACTTTCAAATCAACACAAAAAGTGGCTGTTATAGTCCGTTCATGTGGATTGCAAAATATGTTTGTGGCAAGTGCAAAGGCACACTGGTTTATAAAGTTACTTTCGATACAATTTTAGATTCTATTTTTAAAATTTGAAATAAAATTATTAAATACCAGTAATCGATTAGCGAGTTAAGCAACTTTTGGCGCTCAGTCTATGGATGGGTGACCGTTTAGTGATATTTCAACTGAGCGTCTCCGTGCTTCGAAGAGACTTAAAAAGTCGGTTGCGGCTGTTATTAATTCAAAGCAAGTCGTTCTGCCAAGCTGAAGGCCTTCAGGTGGCTTGATAAACTTTGATACTAGGTTGACTAACCATTCGATATAGAATAGAATAGAGATGTTACAAAAACAACAAATTTAAGCAACGTGCAGTGTTCGATATAAGTATTTTACCCTCTACCAAACCCTATCGCATTGCTAGGACATAAAGATGTCATTATATTTGCAATTTGTATCCAGCATGTTTGCGACAAAACAAATTTTGCTGGGAAGTGTCGTGCAACAGACGTGGGAGTTCAATTGATTTAAGACATTGCAACTTCGTATTAAATGTCGAGGTGTCAACTCCTGGCGGGAATAGATGAGTTTTTCATATCTTCGAAGCGAGGTACCAGTTTATGTCACGATGTCACAATGAAGGAAAGCATAAGGAACTTATTTATCTAGACAGAATATTACATTCTAAATTATGTAAGGCCTGTGGTGCAGTTTTCCGCCTGATGAAACTTGGATTAGAAAGACTCCGAGGCGTAGTTGGCGAGTAGGCGACTGTGAAACGCGAGGCCGAGGATTCAATCCTCGCACCGATACAAATATTTGTCTGATCCACAAATATTTGTTTCGGTTCTGGGTGTTGTGAGACCGTAAGTTTCTCGTAGTGCCTGACAACCGCGACAAATGAGTCGTGACGTACTGTGAGGTCAGGGCTATGTATGTATCTGTTGGGTGTTATTTATTTATTTTTATTTCAATTAAAGTATTGCCCGAGTCATTAATACTGCTAACAATGAAAGCAACAACATAATAATTATCAATTAAAGTCGAAGATGCTCAGATAGTTTCAAAATTATATCAAAAATCAATTAATATATAAATGTACTAATATTTAAATCGGAACATTAAAACATGGCAATTAATATTACGTGAACAGACATCGTAAATTATATATTCAAATTATTTTCAATAAAGATGAGCAGCGTACAGATGCAACACCTGTCGTGCGCTCGTGCCGTCGGCTCATCCATCAACATCGTGACGGCAGAGATAAAGTCGCACCAAATTACTTCTGCTGCCATTCAATTGATATTTACTTTCAAACACGAACCATTTCTTAATTTACAGACGTCAAAGTTAAATTTGTAGTAAAATTCAACGCAGTAGATGACCCCATGTCAAGTTCGACTTCAAAGATACAAGTATCGTGACTCCAGCTACAATTTACTGTTGCTTTGATCTCTATAGAAGCTGATTGACCATTTTAAGTCCGCCGTGTATTGTGATCATTAACAAAAAATAGCAATTTTGCCTCATCAGAGTTCAAAGCTTCGAGGTTTATTGAACTTAAAAGTCAATCTTCTATAATGTTGTATATTTTGTTAATTAAGACCATGTTTTAAGAACAACTTTATTTGTTTGAGTCACGATTATATCATTAATCAGTTCTATACATTTCTCAAGCTGTAAATGTGTAAGTTTAAAATTGTATGTTTTAATTATTAATTCATTTCAAATAACAATTGAGAAACAACTAGGTGGAATTTTGGCGAAAAGATTGTAGATCGTTGAGTATCTGAGCCACATAATAACTGCGTAATTTTTAACCGATATAATAATAACAGTTACGAAATTAATTTTGCGAACAGGAAATTACGGCTGAACGGGTTCAATCGACAATTTGTTTCCCTATCACAGCCAGATCCAAGATAAGCAAGATAAAAGAACAAGTATCGCACGTCATAAGAACAGCGAAAGTATTCTTAATGAGTTACACCTCGGGCTATCGGCGAACACCGGCATCTAACGTCAAATTGACTCTCGTTTGCCACACTCTTCCTACTAGAAGAAGCTTAGTTGTGACCGCTATAGAAAAAGAAAACTTGTCACTTGGCAATCAAGCTGGAAATTTGATTGATGATAATTTATGAAGCGACAATACAATGGGAATTTAAATAGAAGCTATAGAGTGAAGAGACTAGGTTGAATTTCCAACAGCAATTGAAAATGCATTGTATATACAAGCGACGCTTGATCAATGCTGATTATTTTGTACTGACAAACAAATTAGCCGGTACCTTTGTCTTGTTTTGACGTATTAACTGTGATAGGTGATTGAAAGAGCTCAGATAAGGTGAGCAGACGTGGTGTCCAATTAAACAGTTCATTTGGTTTTGTATGAATGGAATTACATAGACGATATGACTAGGCTGTTACCCAATGTGAGTTAATGGTGAAACTTTCTTTAATCGACTTTATATTGTGTGATACAAACGCTTAGTTTGGACTACTTTCACATCACATTGTGGAAAATAAACAAAGGTCATAGCCGTATCGTTATTAATAACAGTATAGTTACCGGATTTGTAAGTTGCTCTATATTTTGTACAACTGTATGATACCTTCTTCTTGTTTTCTGAGAATCATGAATATTTTTCGCAATTCTCACGTCCAACAAAGATATCATCGCACGTTTGATCACTGTAAGACATCTTTAGTTCATCTGAGTTTTTATTTCTGCTAAAAGTAACACGGTTGTTAGAAAGAAGATCCAGTTTATTCCGCATAGGGATTAATACGACTTGATTTTTATCTCTCTGCCCCGTTATCTCGTATTGAAAGTTGGCAATCCTGCTCAGTTTAACTGGTTTTTAATTTTCAGTGACATAAATATATAAATAAAATAAAATGTAATTAATTTTTGAAGTTATACTTCTTTAGGCGCGTTATGAAAAAATGATGAGAGTGAAATTTTAAGATGCGCGCGCACCTGTGACACAAAAAATTAACAGTATGAAGTTAGGCGCGTTAAGAAAAAATGATGAGAGTGAAAGTAGCCGTAATTAATAAACAAATGACGATTTGGACAAAGAAAAACTCTTTAGGTTTTTTCTTATTCGGAACATGTTGCCGTAAAAAGTAACAGGCTCGCATAAACGCGAAGAGAGTAGAATGTACTTCTATCATGTCGAGTGGATATGTTGATATAAATTAAAATACTTTTATTTAATATAATTAACACTAAATATTATTAAATTATTAATGTTACGATATTTCATCGTTGTTGTGAAGACTTGAGAATAAATTACACTTGTCTTTGGCGAAATGCATAACAATGCGAAGCTTAAGAGTGTTGTTACAAAGACTTGGCTGTATGAGCTACAATACCTTTGCCTATTAAAAACCCGAATTTGAACCAAAAATTATAATACCGAGGACTATGACGGAAGTGAATACTTTTTAAATTGTTTTCGAAATTAATAAGTGTCCGTTCTATTGAAACTATGAATCAACACGCATGAAACATTTACTATAATAATAATTATAATGTACATTATAAATAATAATTATTATTATAGTAAATGTTTCATGCGTGTTGATTCATAGGCCATTTTTGACAATGTCCTTTATAATTTATATATGTGCTAATAAATTATATTCAGTAGTGATTTAAATTGAATATTTTGATTGATATTACTTACTATTTGTGAATATTAGTGAAAAAAATTGTGCTTATATACTTTTTCAAGTGCTCCAATATAATTGAGGTTAACTATCCGTATGTATTATTTATTGATATAAATTAAAATACTTTTATTTAATATAATTAACACTAAATATTATTAAATTATTAATGTTAAATACTTATTATTATTGTAATCAATTATTTGCATGCAATTAAAAACTATTTTTTAATGATGCCAAAGAAGTATAACTTCTCACGCGCGTACATAAGTACACGCACCCATTTTTTTTTTATATTATTATGTATTTAATAACGTGTTTGTATAAACATTACAATATGTAATAATGATTTTATATAAGTGTTTACAGATGCGTTTAACGAAAGTGGGAAAAAAAAACAATATTATAAAGTGTTCGCATAACCCACATTTTAAATTAAAATACTTCTCTGAAATCGTTAAAATTTGTAAACTGTTTATTTAGCCTGAATACTGTAATCTGTTGTAAACAATAAGCGACTCCGAGGTCCATAAACGGCGGGACGGTCACGACATGAACACACATGACCCTGGCTTTTACTTGAGCACACCTAATGAAAGCGATCGTGTCGTCGAGAAAGTCACAGCAATTGTATGGAATCCACTTACGCCCTGAGATGTTAGGAATCTGATTATTGTGGGAAAATGTCACCGCAATTGGCTTTAACTGGCTCATTCACAAGATTATGCAAATTAGCATCAATAGCCGGAACAACTCGAAAAAAATATGTGATAAAGAACAAGTGCGTATCGATTACTCGATTCTTTGTGGAACGCTTTCCCCTCCCGCAAGCTTTTACTGTATCACAGGTGGCGAGTATTTAAATCGATGCGAGTAAAGGAAACATGTTGTTTTACATTTCACTACACATCGATTGTCACGACACGGTGTTGTATCGGCACCGTTCATGGCATTCACGTATGATGGCACGTGTCATGTTCCAAACTGCATTCTGATGACATGTGGTTCTGCATAAATTAAGTCTTAATGGAAAGATGTTAAAACTACCTATAGAACATTGTATATATACATGTTGCCCTTATAGGAAAAAAGTGGTAAAAAGAAATGTACAGTATTTTAGAACAGTGGATTTCCAGATCATAAACATGATCTAAACAAATCTATCTCAATGTCGTCTAGTTTGAATTAATACCGTTATGCGAAGTTCCATGAATAAATACACTCACAAAAGTGTAACAAACCGAAACGTTCTATGTTATGATTGGCCGTCTTGTGATTAGTGATATTGTTGACTACATATTATTGGATGAAAGTGAATGTGAAATAGCCGTCATAAAGAAAGCAAAAGTTTTCGAGCAAAAGTGATTAGTGCATATGCATCAGATGTTTGTACACTCTTGACAAACGTAATTTGTTTCCTTCGCATATCTGGCCACGTTTGTTTGTTAATAGCTTGTGGATTGTTAAATTGATTTCTTCTCGACTTTCACTGTTCGTTAGCTTAAAGCTCAACTTCAAACATGGTAACAGGAAGCCGATCGAAATACAAACGTTATTTGTATTTGCAGTGCACACTGAACAATCGTTAATACCAGATACTAGTAAATAATATTGTCGACAGTTGCCAGATGAACGGACAATGTTTTCTGATTCCGGAAATTACCACACGAACGTTAATGAGATGCTGGTTGATTTCATTATTGTTAAATATATTTTCATGAATAAACATATGAGAGGAAATTGAATAGCTATTAAAAATCCATAAATCTATGTTATAGTGGTAAGAGGTATTAATTACATAAGAAATTATTAGCGTCCATTCTAGAATTCCGTAGCCAAACAGCTAAATAACCCTTATAATTTCGTCATGTGTGTCTGTCCGTCCGTCTGTCACAAACATTATACTCAGAGACTACATGGATACGTACTATATGAAAGAAATTTGGGTAGTAGATGAATTCTATGAACCGCTGCAAAAATGTATAATGAAATTTTAAAAAAAATGGGGTGACACTCCATACAACTGAGGGATTAACTTTTTCCATTGCACATAGGCATATATGGTATTATTGGACTGGTCTTTAAAAATATATAGAGGTTGTTAAATGTCTTTAAAACCGACTCCAAAGATATTTCTAGAAATTAGTAGCTTTTTTGTTTTTTTTTAAACTTATTTTTTTCATGTATCTTGGACTTATTTAAAACTATGAATTTACATCTAGACTACAGAATCATTTACTGTGCGTGGTCTGACACACGCTTGGCTATTTTTTGTTAACTAACAACCATACAACATCAAGCTTGTCAAAACAAATGAAATCGGTACGATTGAAGGCGACGCGACGCTCTGACGGGGAAGAATACCATTCGATGCCGTCTAGATAAGAGAACTCGACATGGATACACAAAAGGCAATCTTACTACGACAACAGACTACATGACTTTACAAAAGCGGAGACACTAAATCCAATTTTTATTACTTGTTCCGCTTGACGATGTCTGGCTGGACGGTCGATGTCAAAGTGTCAAAACAGTAGGAATTTCTTAAGTGTCATAAACGGAGGTATCTTATTATCCGAGTTTGTCATCGGAGCTTATTTTATGCTCGTTACGGCGGTTTGCTAGCTTTGAAACGAGTTCTCGAGGTTGACATCCGTTCACCGTTAGTTTCGCTGATTCGTTGACCCACGACGTCTTTGACTCTTTACATACTTGCGGTTCAATTATGGTTTTGTGCGTAGTTTTTGTCATTTCTAGTATTTGTGATTTCATTGAAGGCGAAAATTTGTCACAGATACAAGGTCTAAGCAAAAACAGCTGACTCAAATAGATTTTGGAATTGGAACTGTATTTATCTGCTCTCTACTCGACGTCATTGAACAAAAACTTTAAAATTGAATTGAATAGTATTGTGGCGCTAATGGTAAATGAGAGATACGGACTTGACTGCAATTAATTATAAACAAGATTATGTGGGTAGCACTATCGTTATTTAAACGAAATGGTAATGAGACGTAATGAAGAAGATAATGTCTTCTTTGATTGGCAAATTAAAAAATTGTTGCTTTTTGTTTATGAAGTTCAGGAAGAGTGGACGTTAATTAAAATCATTTCAATAAAATTGGCCTTTGATACCGAGTTCTATATATAAATGTTGTAATATTAGTATAAGCTCTAGATTATACTGGCTTACTTCTTCTTCTTCTTTCTTCTTCCTTTACTAATTAGACGGGTAAGGCCACTGGTGGCGGTGGACTACTGTTTAGGTTGAGCGTTCCACTACCTACTGGGTTATTGCCACCCAACTATAAATGAAAGTAGTAAAAAATAACTGATTGTTGATTATTTAGCAAAGACAGAAGATCTTAAAATCATCGCTTAGGAAGTTATCGTGTAAATTTTGTATTGACTTGACCACGTTCTTTCAGACAACCCGACATACTTTTAACAGTCTAGTTCAGGACACACGATTGTTAGATAATATATCACTTGTAATTTAATAACTTAATAGCCATTCGCAGAGTTATCTGAGCTTATATAATCCCAAATAGGACGGATTTCATCAATTTGTTCATGTCATACATTAAGCGAAACGTTTATAGGCACCATGCGCTTGGACATAAAATTAAATTACTATATTTTTAACTAGATGGAGATAGATTAATAGTTGTTACGAAGTTTAATCTAACTGGTAGTTAACAAGACAGTACTTAGTGAGTTTCGTAATACGATACAAGATTGTGATAGTTTTATTTCTACTTGTAGTAATAAATCGGTGATATCTTTGGATTTTTTGTGATACTGGTACGTGATACATTCCTTTCTTTCTGCCTGGTATTATCCCAGCTTAGTTTCAAGGTCCGCCTTTCTTCTAAAGCGCCTCCACTTTGCATAATCTTCAACATCCTCTGTAGTAGTAACATTTACTGAGGCATTCATTTCTTATTTCTTTAAATTAAATTGAACACAACCATTACTGCTGTTAGTAATAGTTGTTTATGCACTTCATTATTCGTGTATTACGTGTTATGCCTAAATTTTGCAAATTTATTTATGTATATAAGTATTTTTATTTTCTTTGTATTTTCGTAGTAATCAATATCGAATTGACGAAAGACATCGATAAAGAATTGTGCGTTACTAAGACGAAAGACATTTGGTAGGGAGGACAGGTAATCAACGGTCAAAGGCTGTTACCTCGTGGTGGCAACGTGAACACCGTGGTCTGGTACGTCACCAGTCTACTGATCAGATAACTTTTCTGATGTCGCCTGATGTTTCTGTAGATTTATCTTCAATCCTGGATGTCAGCGGCCCAGGTCCGTGAGTTCTGCCGTCGTTAGAGGAGGCCTAAAACTAACAGTCCGTAGCTATAAGCTAAAATTAATGACGAATATTCATTGCGTTAAGTTCAAACTATCTAATACGTAAAAGAGGTTGCTAGAAATATTAGTTTCATTAGTGATGTAACAATTTTTTGCTTCATTTACTCAGACATATCATACTCATTAAGTACACATAAAT
The DNA here is from genome assembly GCA_949126905.1 of Amorpha juglandis. Lineage (NCBI taxonomy): Eukaryota > Metazoa > Arthropoda > Insecta > Lepidoptera > Sphingidae > Amorpha > Amorpha juglandis. The sequence goes on from OX421365.1 coordinate 21,207,566, forward strand.
TTTATTGATTGCGACATTAGTCGACCTTTGAAACGAACTAGCCATTGCAAATAAATCAAACATAACTAATGATACATCATTGCAACCTAATAAGCAGTACCTAAAATTAATTTCTTATCAGCCTTGTTATCCTAGGGAATTGGTCGGCTAATTCCTTCCCCATTTAGTGTCGTATCGAGATCCATCTTAATCATTCAATGTGGATTGGTTAGTTGTTATTGTGTCGTCAATTGTTTGACAGAGAGTATACGCGATGAAGTCAGTTTGGCTTGGAGAACCGAAAAATGTTATATAACGTTATACAATTCTTGCTTTTAAGGATCCCTTTACTTGCATTAGAACATCAACGGGGAAAGGATAAAAGTTCTCTAGTAAGCTGGCTCTTCTCCAGAATTATTAATTCAGAAAAGTAGTAGGTAGATTATAAATATAAATAAATAAATACACCCAATAATCACACTCATAGTCCTGACCCCACACTAGCTTAAACTTGTATCTTGGGTACCAGGAACTACGAGGGACCTACGGTCTTACAACACCCAATCACATATGTGTGGATCACACAAATATTTGTCTCGGTGCGGTAATCGAACCCACAGCCTCTCGCTTCGCACGGAGGCTGTCAAAAATAAATGGGGAATAAATACATGAGGATATACTTATATTAAAACGTATTACAAGTTTTAGAAAGTTAGCAGTTTCCAATTACTTTTTATAACATTAATCATGTAGTACAAGCTGATATGGCCCAAGGCATAATACAGGATTGACTTGCAACAATACGGAAAATAAATACCGGTATTATAAATAAATAATAAATACACCCGACAGTTACATAGTCCTGATCCCACAGTAAGATACGAGTCTTGTGTCGTGGGTATCAGGAACTACGAGAGACTTTCGGTCTCACAACACCCACACCCCGCAACAAATATTTGTTGATAACACAAACATTTGTCTTGGTGCGGGGATCAAACCCGCAGCCTCTCGCTTCGCAACCAGCTACTCGCCCGCTGCACCACCGAGGCTGTCAATTGTTTTAGAAGGTTGAAATTCTTTTACACCCAAAAGGATTGATGATGAACATCTCTGTGGGGTTGTGTCGCTTATAAGACAAGCAAGGAAAATAAATCTCTTATTTGTTTTTAGAATCTTCAAAAATATTTTTTCTCTATGGTCTTTCTAGATATTTGGGTTTTTGGTTTATATTATGTCATAAAATGTTATAGCACTTATAACAGAATGTATTAATTACAAAAAACAATTCAACTACCTTCATATGTTGACGTATTTAAAAGAGCTAAGTGACAACTCATTTTTTGCAATGACAATCACAATAATATACCTTGTATTCGTTTGGATTCACATGGAGTACATTTAACACATCTTCATCGTTTTGTATCAACCAACAAGACATATGACCGCCAAAATATACGTGATATATATATCTTTATATGTCTTGCACATGCGAGAGGTCGTCTGGTACCACCACTTTGTCTATTTCTACTGTCAAAAGCGATGTGTAAGCACTGAACCACCTATTTATTACTTATAAAAACTTTCCACATTAATTTGTTTATGTACCACAAACAAATTGAAGTGTTGCCTGCCAATAAATCCTTTCTTTCACTGTTGTTTCAGTTTGAAGGACAATGAAGCTAGTGAAATTATTGAGAATTATGAGAGTTAACATCCTATATATCGAGGTGATGAGTGCCGTCCAATGTCATGCAATCCTTTATAATACAAGGTTAGGTTTGGTGTTCCTTCTGCTTAGTGGCAGGCGTCGCGCTAATCATCTGGCGAGCAAACTCCACGTTTCGTCATTTAGGCCAATAAAAAAACTGAATTTATGTATATGATACAAAATTTCGACATTTTTACATTTCGCGCTGTCGAATAACGGTTGACGACCAAAGCTTGTAAAACTCTGTATTATGATGCCAAAGTATATTCGTAGCTTTTGTAAAAATAATATTTCTTTTGTGCTAAATGGGTTTTTATGTCACAATCGTAGTTGCCTTGGCAATGAATAAACCCACTTCACATGTAATTGGTAGACTTAATTGCCCGCACTTCCTGTCTTAATATAGTGAGACGGTGAATGTGCCATCGGAAGTAAAATCTTTTAAGTGCATTAAATTGAGCGATTAATTTATCTCGTTGCAAAATTATAACGTGTGTGTCAATAATTTGTGCTTGTTTGTAATGGATGAGTTTATGCATGATGATGTGAATAAGTAAATGCAGCAACGGATGTCGATGGCACAAAATACATGCGGATGTTCAATGAATGTTTTCATTTTTAATATTTTCGACATTACCAGTAGTAATCGCGAATTTTCCCCAAGATGGCCGCAAGTGGTGATCAAGGCAAAAGTTGATTTATACATTTAGGATATAGGAAGCAGTAAAAAGTAATATGCTTTCAAATATATTTATTTCATAAAAGTGCTTGCGCACGCATCATCATCATGTTTCTGGGTTGTTCGAATCTTCGGAACACAAAATTGGGATCTACTGGGACCGAGATGGTGCTGATTTAGACATAATTCGGTTCAGATGCAGTATGTAAGCGATAACTTAGTTGACATTATTTTTGAGGTAACCTCGTATCAATATGTTTGTATCTAGCTTAATCTATATCTAGCAGAAAAGGATTATTAATTAGGACATCTTTATTGTAATTCGAGATGCAGCCTGAAATTCTTTGCTGTCATTTCATATCAATACACTTCATAATACTAGTATCTGTTATCGCGTCAAGGTACCATTATATAGTAATGCAGTAAATAATCTCATATTTATTATTGTTGTTGATAACATAGATACACCACACTTCTCAAAGATTGACCTGCATGTCTAAAACAAAAGAAAGTTTAACGCTGCATAAACTAATTAATTCGTTTCCCTTTAACACTACTATTAAAGCGTAGAAAGCAAATTGTATATTGTGTAGATGAAGTTATGTTTCCATTGAAATTAAATGATAAGCTTCTCGCTTCCAACAATGCACAAGTGTGTCGCTCCAGTTCCCAAACTCTGAGATATTTTCTAATCCTAGTTCAGGGTCGTATTGAGATCGGAAAACACACAACCCCCGACTAATGCTGCAAATAGGTGTTTGAAGTTTTATATTATTTAGATATTGTTATATTTTTTAATGTTAGCTGTTCTAGAGACTCCACGCCACAGAAGGTATAGACTGTTTAGTAGGAGTAAAGTTCAAACCATTTGAAGATTGATAATGTAGACTGACTTTAGGATGAAATAGGATCGATTACCATTTTGATGGGAAAAAATAACGTAGTATTTTCCTAAATAATATATTCTTGTTTGTATTGTGAATTAATTAAAATTTTCCCTAGCGTGTGTGGTTCCCTAAATCAATTTTCAAATACGGAACTGAATAAATAATAATGAATGTACTATTATCACTCACAATATAGCATTTATTAGACAACAAAAACCTTAACTTCCCAATCGACACCGAGAGTGTTGGCTCATATGCTTTTGACATACAGACTGTTTCGTGCAAGAAAACACTTGAGCATTAATTCGACGAGAATAGTGACAAATCCACACGCTCGTCTGTACATACCTCGTGTGAAAATGACATTTAAGAATCATTCATTAGATGCCATAAACCTATTGGATAATATTTAATACTTGAATGATTGTAGCGTTTAATCCTTGTTTGATAATTGAATTAGTAGCAATTATATTTTATTTTATTTATTTATCAAGGAAAACTGACAGGTATAACACTAGTTGTTATAAAAAAATTAAGATTTAATAATACATTTTCAGATATGACTTAATGATGACTCAATAATAAGTTAATGTTTCATTATGTTATTGGATTAAATTAACCATAGATTTATCTGTATCAGCCCATGGATATCCCATTATTTCAGATGTTACGATGATCATAAGTTTTATTTTGAATCAATTTAAGTAAAGTAGGAGGTGTTTTATTTTCAGTAGCGTATTCAAAAAAGTTTGTCTTTCGGTAATCCGCGTCAGTATTTATATGTATGTGATGGCGTCATCTTTAGTTATTTTCGTGTAATGAGCCTATATATGTATAAATTCCTTACTTATTTATAAGTTGATTTTAATGAATCTAATTCCTTAAAGTTTCTAACCCATCATATTTTGACAACTAGATTTTATCATCAACCGTGATAATGTTTATACTGTTCTCTCAAGATCCTGGATCACTGAACCTCAAGGATTAGAAAGGAGATTCTATCAACGAAACCTTAGCTTTTTTAATATTTATTTCTATTATGCAAAGGTCATCGCATGACACCAGACGTGTCCAAATTGACACGCGCACGGATTTTTGGACAGCGTTGCTTAGCGATCATACGATAACTGACGATAACTCTTTCTCCAGGGGTTCGTAGGAAAAGAACGGTTTCGAAGAACGTTGACCTTGTTTTTTGGGCCGAAACGAAAGTAAAGCTATTGTTTTCGTGACCTCAGTTCAAAGATCTGTAGCATGATGGTCATCTGTTCTTTTGTATGAAAAAAGTATTATTGAATGTCAGTAAGACTTCGTTTTAAATATTGTTAATAGTCTTGGGATTGATCAAGTTTAAGATGTAAAGACTGACCAGTGTATTACAGACAAAGTTACGCTATTAGTACAGGTTATCTTATACAAATTCGTACTCGACTGGTTGAAGACCTCCGCACATATGGTGAAACCTGAAGTGATTTTTGTTTCTGCTATGCGGTATTTTGCCTTAATGCCGATTTCCGCCATTACGATATTTTGACGATGACTTGGTATTACGTGGAACGACCCGCCGTCCGTTATTTATTAACTATACGAATTAATCATTGCTCGTATCGTCATCTAAAGTAATCTAAACCTTATAAAAAACGTTTGTAATTTTTACTCACGTAAGCTAAGTATGTTATTCTTCATTCGTTATAAAACGATGAAAGAGTAGACCGCTCGTGTCTGGAGTTACGAAATAATCACTAATATAAATATCACACTAAGTAGCTTATTGTAAATGTCATCCAATTACGTTAACTGTATTATTATTGTCAGATGTAAAAGTTCGTCCAGGTGTAAACGTATATGTGAAACAGATAACAAGACTTGTAATATATTCTAATACAACAAGGCTATACTATTAAATTATTACAATCTACACTAATATTATAAAGAGGAAAGATTTGTGTTTTTGTATGTAACGAATAAACTCAAAAACTACTAGATCGATTTGAAAAATTCTTTTGCCGTCAGGAAACTACATTATTACTGAGGACTACTACTTTTTATCCCGGAAAAAGCAGATTACGCGGGCGGAGCCGCGAGGAAAAGAAAGTTTTAAAATAAATAGACATAAAATCAGATGTAGACGAGAACTTATCACATACGAAATTGAATCACATAAAAAACTTTCTGATACTGTTAGGGACCTTCAAGGAAAGAGCCTATTCTTACTTAAAATGTCGGTAATGAACTGATGATTCTTCTAGTATTGTAAGAGTCTATAGGCAGCGGTGATCACGTACCATTAGGTGATGCTCTTGCATTTGCTCCTCTTTCATAAACTGCAGTTGCAACTCAATAATTCAGGCAGTAAATTATAGATGTCGAAACTGTTGTACATTATAGTCACATTTAGCAATCCAGATCCATACAACACGTCTATTTCACACTTTACATTGATTTTTTATGACAATTAGCAAACGTGATCGTAACTATTTTAATAGAATATGCAGATAGTGTCTGCGTATATTTTGCTCAATATTATCACCATAAGCTTCCTTATTCATTAACAACCCTTTAAGGTTGGCGACGCGCTCATAATTATTTTGGTTTTGTGGGCGTACATGGGCGGTGGAGATCACATACCAATTAAATTAAATTTTTCCGACACAATTGGCGGAGAAATTGATGTAAATACATAAAAAAGCAGAAAAATATCGCCGAATTGAGAACCTCCTCTTTTTTAAAGTCGGTTAAAAACCCGAGCCGATAGTGAACTAGACAAATTGTAACTTTGTCAACTTTTTTGTGTTAATAAATACATAATAATAATATAAAGAAACTCCTTATTAGGCCTTGTGGTCATTTAGCATAATATTAAAGAAACCTTATTATTACGTAAAAGCGATGTCAAGCAAGTAAACTGTCTTGGTGATTGGCGAGTGATAATATCTGTCATCAGAGGTGGTAGGTGTCTCCGATGTGACATGACAGCCTCCGTGGCGCACCGGGCGAGTAGAAGGCTGTGAAGCGAGAGGCCGCGGGTTCGATCCCCGCACCGAGACAAATATTTGTGTGATCCACATTTATTTGTTTCGGGGTCTGGGTGTTGTGAGACCGAAAGTCTCTCGTAGTTCCTGATACCCACGACACAAGACTCGTATCTTACTGTGGGGTCAGGACTATGTGTGTGACTGTTGGGTGTTATTTATTTATTTATTGATGTGTGAGTCCTTCTTGGTAGATGTGAGCATTCCTGGGTTACGGTTTAAAGGACATTGAAGCTAACTGTTATGCAGTACTTCGTAATTCAATGTTTTGTTAGTGTTGTTTATTTCTATGGGCAGGCATAACGATTACCATCGGGCGAGCGACCTGATCTTCATCCCATGGCTAATATGATGCATATGTTTTTATCTGAACTGCTTATTGACTTATATTCGGGTGCAATTGGTTGTTTAAATAAAAAATGTTTTGCCTATTTAACAAGATTTAACATATACACGTTATTTTTATAAATAAATACACTCAACAGACACATACATAATCCTAACCCCACAGTAAGATACGAATCTTGTGTCATGGGTATCAGGAACTACGAAAGACTTTTGGTCTCAACACCCAGACCCCGAAACAAATATATTTGGATGACACAAACATTTGTTTTGATGCGGGGATCGAACCCGCGGCCTCTCGCTTCACAGCCGGCTACTCGTCCGTTGCGCCACGGAGGCTAAAACATAAAAATAACATGAATGTTTCCTTTTGAAAGTCGAATAAGCATTCTACATAAAAAATAACGACACAAATAACACAATTCTATACATTATACAATACACAATTCTATACAACTACATCAGATAGAATATCTATTGAATTGTTACAGCTTTCATAGACAATAAAGTAGCGAGTAAAAGCGGATTCATCGGCAATCACTTCGCGGGTATAAACTGAAGCAAAGGTCATCGCGATTCAAGGACTATTGAATTGGGGATGAGCTATCACGACTTGCGGAAGTTGTGTAACACTTATGAAATTTCACTTTCATAGTAAACAATGAGCTGAGCAATAATTAAGTGTTAAATGTCAGTTCTAATGAGTTATTTAGGTTCCGAAATTTCACCCGAGGCAACATTATTTGGATGGAATTTTGTATGTAACGATTATGAGGTAACAGGTGACGCTCAATATAAATAGTGACTTCAGGGCAAGGTTGCTTAACGCGGAATTAGCCGTATCCACACAATTTCATACAAATCGCTTGTCGCTATCGCCTGGGCTCCTATTCTTTAAGTCCGTAACGAAGCAGCAAAGTTCAGAACATACATAAAATAAAGTAGGTGTAGAATAGACATTAATATAATAATATTTTGGATGTAATTTGTAAATAAAAACACATATGAAAAATGATTGATTTTTCCTATTTATTGTTGTTTCCTAGCGTATTTTTGTTAAAGAATTATAAAATACATAAAAATCTAATATAACACGTTGCAATAATATCGGTAATATCTTAGTGGCATACCTTTTCTTCTGATTCATTTATGGCTTCGCATTATTATGCATTTCGCCAATGACTAGTATAATTTATTCACAAGACTTCACAAGAACGATGTAATATCGGTGTGGACGTTTTCAAGGTCTTGTTGGAGTTTGGTGTGAATTACTTCCAGTACAATGCCTTAATTCACTTAGGTATTTCAATGTTTCCATACACTGTTGATAACCGTCAATGTTTATTGCACAACTCCACACCACTTTAATACAACAAACTTTGAACCAGTTTTTGAAAAAAAATATACCATGAGGCACTGTCAGAATTCCCGCCATAACTCTCGGTGGCATACTTCAATGATGACATTGCTAAAAAACTTCCGAATCATTGCTCAACATACTCAGGATTACCATCACCTGAATAGCCGACATAAAACAACCCGGACATTTGGGTGAAATCTAAATTATTCCCCGGACACTCCACTCCATACATATTCTAGCAACAATATAAATAACAACATTATTTTATTTTTTATTTATTTAATCAGCTTGATTATGATTTAGATAAATACCCCAAAAGTCACTCACATAGTTCCGACCTCACACTAAGTTAACCGGTATCGTGGGTGTCATGACTACAAAATTTCCTCAGACGCAAACTAGAACAAATACGGGGAAATCCGGACTGATGGCAGCCCTAAACATAATTAGCATGCTGAGAATACATTGCGCGTCAATTATTGCCTAATATACTTTAATTTCCGAAATCTCTCTACCCGAGGCATCACTTTTCGGACGGTTTTCATTCATTAATCGGGCATCGACACTTTCTACGTTTAACCTACGTGTGAAGACATAAACGGTCATGGCTGCAAGCGAAACTGATGTATCGTGAGAAATTTTATTTACACTGCTCTTTAAAACGTAACCGACTAATGTAAACATTTCAAGTTCAGTTCATCTATTTGTTACTGGCTTTTGCTTGTGGCTCCGCCCGCGGGTAAATATTTTTAACCCCCCAACAAAAAGGTGGTATGTCACCTGGTATGCCATTATTATTTACAGATCCTTTTCTTATTGGACTTGGGTTTTATCAATCAATTTATTCTTAGATGAAAAGCATCTCTTTAACCGTCCTTGGAGTTTAAGCTATCCTCATACAAAATATCAAAAATCGCAGACAGACAGACGCGTGTATAAAGTTAATATGGATTATGTTGGACGGGCTTACAAAAATTATAAAGTGGTCACAGTTTTTTTGTTTGCGGATTTAATATCATTAGAAAAGATGTGTGGGAAGCATTTACATCTAGAAAACAAGAATATTTATCGCTTGCCTTTTATGTTCCTGTGTTGCTTTCTTTTAACAAGATATGATGTGTTTTTTATTCAATGAGTTTTATGTCGACACAGATATTTTTATACGATTTTCTTTATTTGTGTTAGGCGTCGCGGGTTTAGGCTGTAGTGATTTAAGCCAATACCGATGCATTTCTGGATTTTCAAGTTTAGTCAATGACTGAAGTACAACATTAAAATGTGTATGTACTACTAGACGGCTGCGTGACACATAGAAATTGCACCACTAAGTTAAGGTCAATTGACTATAACTTAATATTACCATCTCGCTTACTCTTAATTATAATCCCTCTCCTGCTCTCTGACTGTCAGCTGTCAAACTCCCGCGTTATGTAACATATTTACTACTGAATATTACTTTCTAGTAGTAGTGCACATTGACGTTTTTGATATAAGTTATAGTTTCCCGGACAGAGTTCTTAACTAATGACCTACCAGATGATGAATGAATGAGGCCATCTCTTTTTAAAAGTGCACCAATTTTTTTTTCATTTGACGTCATGTGTTTAGTTTGACCTCCTTATGAATATGTGTAAATTCAACTCTATAATCTCATTATAATATTTTTTCACAAATAATTTAGGTCATATGACGTCAATTACATTCCATTTCACGTGATTAGTATCTAATATCGCACCATAGCGTTTGCTATTTGTTTTTTAGTGTCCCACTCACAAGATAAATGCTAGTGGCAGAAACAGATGATCGCCAGCGTTGATGATGATTGCAATTCACGTTCTATTTTCAAATGATATTATGCTCATATTATTTTTTATCTGTGCAAATCTTTTTAAAAACTTGATAAAACTACTTGAACAATGAAATGACGCATTTAACTACATAAAGGTTGTAAAGGCCTGCTAATTCCCTCATGATTGCAGGATGAAGGTAATTCTAGTGGCTTTAATTACCGTGATTTTCATTATTTGTCTGTCTTGTATGTATGAGTTGTTGATGGTGTTTTTGTCACTGATGTTATTGTACTTTAACTGGTTAGTTAAGTTTCCTGATTGTATTTTGGAACGAAGTTCCTTACGGCAGGCTTGGAGGGGATAGGGATTTCGCTGCGTGACCGAACTGAAAAAATGTGATAGTAAAACCGTAAGAAAAATGCGTGGAAAAAATGCGTGGAATAAAAGCGTTAAATGAGACGTGCGCAGGCGCGACAGTCAATGTGTCAATTTTAATGTCAGTCATTTCTATGTAATTTTCTGTTGTCAAACAAAAATAAAGAGACATATTTAAAATGAAATTCATTCAGCCAGTTATAATTGAAGTATATAAAAATACTCCTTCGATTTTTAAAAGATTACGCTAGCTCGTTATTATTTACTAGCTTTTGCTCGCGGCTCCGCCCACGTGATCAAACAAACAAACAAACAATCAAACTCTACAGCTTTATAATATTAGTATAGATTAGGGTAGCTTAGCAACGGAAGCCTTCAAATAATATTATTTCGGTAGCTTAGCAACGGAAGCCTTCAAATATGAATAATTTTCCCCGTTTTTGCAACATTTTTCACTGATGCTTCGCTTCTAATGGTCGCAGCGTAATGTTATATAGCCTAAAGCCTTCCTCGATAAATGGACTATCCAACACAAAAAGAATTTTTCAATTCAAACCAGTAGTTCCTGAGATTAGCCCGTTCAAACAAACAAACAAACAAACAAACAAACAAACAAACAATCAAACAATCAAACTCTACAGCTTTATTATTAGTATAGATAATTACATAAGTTGATAAAAAATGCTATACAATAGCTTTACCGCGGCAGTCTCCGAGCGCCACACGTCTTTTTTTTATTTCTATTTTTCTATTCTATTTCTATGTAATTTTATGTTGTCAAACAAAAATAAAGAGACATATTTTGTTATTTTAGTTGATAATTTGAATTTTTTGCAATTTGTGTCGATTGTACATTAGCCGAAAGAACTTCGTTCCTACCTGGTGTCCCACGACACACACCAATTTTTTTATTCTTCTAGGATCTTCTTGTGAAAACAACGATGACGTATACTTATAAGATGTACAGATATTATTTATATTATATTATTTTTATTTGGCTATGAGAATATTGTACTACTTTGATACCATGCCATCAGTACCAAATATTTTGAACATTAAACTTAAGGTAGTAAAAACTCGTGTCCGATTTTGCATAGTGCCAAATGCCACACAGCGGGGCCAATCGATACATTTTTTTATCGATATTTTGAAAATGGACAAGTTCAGTGAATAATAGTTTTGATGACCGCGTCTGAATAACAGTTCGTATCTGTATTTCGATTGCCTTTTCACTGTGGAACAAAAACTCTTTTTTTGCTTTATAAAAACTTTTCTGCTGTGCCGATTTCTAATACGGAAAGCGGGCTTGCAATTTATTATATAGTGAATCTGTATTCATTTTTAGGTGACGTTAAAATAGAGCAGGTAATGTACAAATAATTCTACAACATGTTTATCGTTTACGAAATTATTTCTAATTTATTCTTTATCAAAAATGTAAAATACTGGATATATTTCATACAAGTATTTTTTTGCTTTTGTATTCTGTACTACTTTTAAAATTATAACCGTCTCGCAACCATGTTTCGTCTATTTAATTAAAAAGCTTTCAGACTGTGTCAATATTTTTAAAAAGCGTTAAGTCCATTTAAGCTGAAACCAATTGCGCTATTTCAAAATAAAACTTCACATAGACTGTCAGAAAGTATAACAATAAGCAAGAATATTTTTCTACCAACAAAGCATAAAACTATACCGATGTACCTGATCAAACGGAGGACGATAAAAATAGAAGCACTCAAGACATTTTACTCTTGAAACCAGTTGTTTTGTGTTAAGTGAATGGAACTGTTTCAACAAACTGTTTTTCTTGACGCTAAGTGCACGTTTTACGGGAAACCATTCCTGAACCCTTCAGCATTCTAGGACTTGCCGAGTGGTCGACTAAATGAAAAAGTGAAACAGTAAAATGGAAAGCGAAAACTGAGGGCAATGTTGACGATTGTTTCGACGTTTCAGTGTTTTTAGTACTTAACTTGTTTGGCGCGTTAGGTAGATGGTATTGTATAATATTAGGAATATTATCAATTATTATTGTAATGCCTATTCTATACCTACTCTATTCCATGTATCTTTCGAACTTCGTTTCCGATTTATAGTAGAGGCCCTGGTTGTTACACACGTTACAATCCTTGCATCAATGTTATCTCATTTTAAAAGTGTATTAATTTTGCTTTCATTAACTTATTAATTAAAGACAGACACGCAATTATGGCGTGTAATTAAAAACGATAGATTTGCATGAAGCATGTCAAGAATGATGTACGACCGGCGCGGCGGCGGCTCGACGAAACACTCGCACGCTAACTAGTTAACTGAAACTTTAAAGCAGACGGCAGTTCCCGACGTAACTTTTGTTATTCAGTTTTGTAGAATTAGCATTTTTATCGTGAACGGTATGAAAATGAGTTTACAATTTGTTTACTTGTTTGTTCCGCACTATTTATCATTTATGAAGTATAAAAAAGGATTAAGTTTTTTTCGTGCGTTGTTTCAAAGCTGTAATCGTAAGAAACAATACTTGTAATTAATAAGTTATCGTTATCTAATTAAAGATTTTCGTATACTTACTATTAATTATTCAGCCTCCGTGGCGTAGTGGGTGTAAATAAGTAATTAAGGGATTGAGAAGGGGAGGGGCATTTGGGCTTCCGGATATCTCACTCATCGTATAAAACACGTCTGGTTTCTAGAAGATAGTAGTGACGACCCGGTCGAGCTGACCCATTTATGCTGTAAGCAAAACTGTTTACAGCGTAGCTCTATCACTCAAAAACACAGCTCTTTTTAATCGGGGCTTAAAAACTATATGTATATTAATGACTTCGCAATTTATAAAACTATACAATCAGTACGAAAACAAACCGTCTAATACCCGGAAAGTCATTCTCACATCCGTTACCTGATTTAATAGATCGAATGTCTTGTATATTATGTATAGATATCAATTTCCGTAGCGCATAAAGATGTAATTATTTATATTAATAACTCAAAATTATCAACTCCGTTCACCGGAGCGTTTGAACGTTCAGATTGTCCCACGCCTACTGGCACTGCTTATTACATGCTAATCGTGTCCTGACATCGGCACAGGCCAGGATTAGGGCTTTGGATTTAGGAGCCAAAATTAGTAGCGCCACCCAGAACAATTATTAAGTTTTTCATAGTCCATTCCACTGTATTCGTCACTCTGACGCATAATAGTAGATTTATAAATGCACCGAAGAGTCATAGTCTTGATCCTAAGTTAACCTAAATCGCCGGTATCAGGAACTACGAGTGATTTGCGGTCCTACAACTCCCAGACCTAAATATTTCTGTTAGTGCGGGAATCGAATACACAGCTTCTCATTTCACAGCTGCCTACTTGTCCGCTGCGTCACATTAGATTGAAGTCTCATAAAGCTCAGTAGTTGCACTGATTTTAAAAGCCTTCAAATCGGAACACAATGGTGCTTGCGCACTGCTAATCGAAAATAGATAAAGCGGTTGTACCTTATAATTATAGGATGCCATCTTTGAATTGAATTTTCGATTTAAATTTACGGTTTTTTCAGTTCGGAATATCGTCATCCTATCTTAATTATCGTGCTACGGTTAAGTGGTACACTGGACCATTTTCTATCATTATCGAGGTACTTGTTTGCCTGTATTACCTTTCACCTAGATTGATTCTCGTATACATCTAACTTCTGCGGACAGTGATCGTAAAATTCAACGATTAGCTACAATGGGAGTTACAACCACGTCAAGTTTGTTAGATTCGGTACCTGCTCCTACACAAATGTTATAAACAATTCGCACTTTGTCGCCCAGCGCCCTCTAACCGTGTGATTTATCTGTTGATTATAATGTTCGTGTTTAGGATTTTAGTTTATGGGTGGTGTAACTGGCGCTTATTGATGAGGCCTGTCGCCAATATTTTGAAGGTCGAATAAAAATATTATAGAAAAAAATCTATCATTTTTGGAAAGTGTTTAAAATTCGTCATTGTCATACACGTCTGTAATCCTTAAAGGTGCAGGCAGAGTTGTAACCACTACACCCAAATTTCGCCCAGCTTATTTCTGTTCCATAATGTGGTAGGGGGTGAGCCTATTGCCATACCGGGCACAATTCTAGACTCCGTGCTGAAAATGGGCATTTCCTGATAGAAAATCGCAATATCCCTTTTCCCCGACCCGGGGATCGAACAGTATGTCTACAGCATGAGTGAGCCGGCGCGACCGGGTTGTTACCACAATGTCACGGAAAAACAACGCAAGATAACGACTTGCTGCTGCATTTCATATTGTGAATGAGATATCTAGAGAAACCCCCTCTTCTCCAACCCCTTCCTTTAAGGTTGGTAACGCATCCATGATTCTTTTGGCATTGCACGCGTTCATCGGCGGTGGAGATCACTCACCATCAGGTGACCCATTTACCGTTTGCTGACCTATGCTATAAAATAAATCAAAGCCATAAAAAGATCCTAATTATCACAACGCAGAACCATTATGTCATATTACCAATGCATTTTAAGTGGTCTACCTCAAAATACAATAAAACCAGCCTACGCTTCACTGACATTTAAAACTTCACATGTTATATCACATAATTGCGCCATCCAAATACGGCCTGCACTCACAAGGTTAAACAGAACGAATATCCGATCACGAGGGGTACAAATGAAGTTAAACAATGACACTTATTGCTAACATTCGGTTCATACAATCATTAATCAAGTCGGCCGATCAAAACCTGAAGTCAAACAACAAATCTAATTACAGATTTATTTGCACATTAACGATATAATTTCTATAATCACTGTTGTGGATTAATGATTTGATTCTGAGCGTGTCATTAGTTTCTTCACGTTGTTGGTTATTGCAATTAGAGGTATTGGAGTGAAAAGAAATAGGTCAGATATTGTACTATTCAGTTCATTATGAAAATAATAGCTTACATAGCACGTAAGTCCTTTGTTTAGAAATGTTACAGTATAGCTTGAATATGTTTTTTTTTATACTGCTATTAACTAATAGGTAGGTTATATAATAAATACACTCAACAGTCACACATATAGTCCTGACCCCACAGCAAGATACGAAGTCTTATGTGTATCAGGAACTACGAGAGGCTTTCGGTTTCACAACACCCAGACCACGGACCAATATTTGTGGACCACACAAACATTCAGAAAAGAAAGAAAGAGTCACTCGAAAACTGATTTCGTATTCGACTAATATGATATTAAGTTATTGATACTATCAATTTTAATTCATGATAGTTCTCACTAGTGGCTACTGCTACTTAATGTAAACATAGCTATCATAGTTTTAAAAATCGATCAAAACTTGTATTAGCCTTTTGTTTTGTAGCCTGGTCGACCTTTTTTTTACTCTGCCGTAGCCAACATGTAACATCGTCTACTTAATAAAAAAGTTCTTGAAAGTAGTGGACAGTTAATGACGTCATTTACGTAATGAGAGACAGTTGGAAGTCACTAGTTCAAGGTAAAACAGTTCTCATTGTTTTCTACATCTCCATTAATATTTAAATACAGGCTCTTAGAAGTGAATTGCTTTGCTTAATGAACTTAATTGGACTCACCTTTAGCCGTTTGTTTCTTCTCTAAAACCCGACAATGAAAGAAGGGTGATCTATATTCGATCCGCGTAACATATTTTAAGAAAATCTAAAAGTAAAGTGAGGTACAATAATCCGTGGTCATTAAATAAGTGGGCAATTCGGTGTTTTTTAAATAGCCAACTGAGGGCACCCGCATAATAGTACGCTTAGTTACTTCTTCTGATACTAGCCTTATACCAAGTGTGTTTAGATGTTTATATTTAACATGTGTGGATTTAAACACAGGATCATAGACAATATTTGACGATACGCTTAACAAATGGAGTGAAAACATCTAAGTAGGTATACATACCCTGGCACTAACCTGACATAACGCCAGACAGAGAGTTTTTTTTAATGTACTCACATAATATAAACACAGGCCAAAGATGCAGTAGCAGTATCTTCCTCATTAATTCAAAAACATTTCTGCAATATTTGCAATTATCTTTGGCGGCAAATTGACATTGGATATTAACACCTCAGTATTAATGACGAGTATGAATTGCAAAACGAACAATAAATCGATAATAATCTAACAACTGGTACCCGCTCACCCTTAGATGGCAAGATCCTTGGCCTGGACTCGAGCAATCATTCGAATAATAAACGTTTCATGAGGCATTAAAATTAATTCGATTTAAAGCATGGTTTTCATTAGCTTGCCTGATTTTAAAGTCTGACGGAATAATTTACTGGAAATATATTTTAAAATCGTAATAAATAATAAGATAAGTGTGTAAGTCTCTCCTCGTTATAAACAATAAGATAGGAGTTTAAGTGGGACTCTCATATCTAAGGCCCAAAGCCAATCTCGCCGCATTCCCTACATACCGCTTTGCTTTAGGGTCAGTAATGCATCCGTGATTATTCTGGTATTACTTCAGTTTACTTGCTCGATTGCCGGCTTCCGCTATAAAAAAAGTTTCGGTTATAATAGTACAAGACATTGAAGCCAGTCATCTTATGTCTCGGTTTAACGAGTGCAATCAAGCGCCATACACAGCTTTGTAATACAAATTTCTGTATGGTCTTGCTACTGTTTATGGTCAGTCATACAGTAGCAGGCAGTTAGCCCACCAGCAGGCAAGCGACTTGCTCGTTTCGTCATCCAGGCTAATAAAGAAATAAATTTCTAAAATTACGTCCATCTCTAAAATAGTATATTTCGTAATAATTAATTCATCAGCGCTAAACGATAATATGAATATTGCATGGGCGGCCATAAAAAGGGAGGCTCGTAAAATTATGCCTTATTTTGGGCTGCTAAGTTATCGTAAACGAAACTGTATTTAACTTGAAACTGTCACACCCACGTGGCTATGTTATAATTTATACTGTTTTCCTTATACGGACCGATAAAATGATTTCATTGCACTAGTTAACAAAACAACATTGTACTTAAATAGCAATGACGAAGTCATGCCATTGGCTGGAACTCATTCTGAACTAAATTCTTTCTTCTTAGTCGTCCTCTTTATTTCTGAAGGGCGTGTCCGTCCTGAAATTTCCTTCGAATCTGTTGCATTATCTCTTTCCAGGTTTGTCTGTCCTTAGCATGCCTCATTGCTGTTGTTACTGAGAGCCCCGTGAGTGTTTTTATCTGGTCAGACCAACGGTTAGGTTTACGGCAACGGAACAAAATTACTTACATAGAAAATTATGTAAATTATACGTTTATGAGTATTATTCGTGCTCACTATATGTCCGAATACTTACTCACGTATTTAAGATCGTGTTAAGCATGTTGAGACCCTTTATATGTCAAATTTTTTTAAGTAGCATTTCAGTATTTGGACGTAATTGCGGAAGAAGAGCCCTCAACTGACGTGCATGTATAAAGAATGTAATGAGAGTAAATGAGGCCAAAGATGTGTGCAAGGATGGTTGCAAATGCAAATCTGCTATCTTGCTCAGGCGCGAGTCCTTTTATGCATTATACACAAGAACTCGTACTATTGGTATAAATTCACTTTAAAAAAGGAATCATTAAGCACCGCAGGCTCTTTTAACACTGAAACCTGATTGTATTTAAATTATATTAAATTATAATTCCCCATTAAATATTAGTTATTAATGCACAATAATCGGTTTCCCTTTGTACTGAATTCCCAACCTTGACCGGCTCAGCACATCCCACGTGACGCACTCGAAACAAGACGAATGGTATTTGACACCCACACGCGTCATCTTTATTGCACCGCTTGTAAATTGGAAACACTTAAACGCAAGTGTACGAGTACACTTGAATTTTCTAGTTTCAGGTTAACGGTTCTCGAAGGTTGGTCCTTGACATACATAGCATTAAGGAGGTTAAAACGTCTCTCATCGCCATTCAATTTTATCATTACGGAAAACTGTTACTTTGATCATATGAAAGCTACTCAGCAGGCCTAACTCCGAGAATAAGGACCAGTGAATTTTGTTTCGAAACCTCACAAATAAGCAACGATTGAGGGCAGAATGAGATTTTATTATAATTGTATGATGCTTTAACTTAAAATTCAGTCGGTCAACACGTTTAATGCAGACGAAGACGCCACAGTTATTAATATATTAGTCTATGGACGCCACCGAAGCAAGTGGCACTCACCCGAGTAACATTGCTGCTACAAAGCGACTCAGGTGCTTAGTGCCCGTGTCTCACCTCGAACCTAGGCGCCTTCGTTGGTTGTAATTGGTTAAGTGTGTGAATTCGATTTTAGACTATGATGAAACAATGTTTCTTGTACTGTCTTTCTATTTAATTTTATTGGTTTTTATCCGGGTAATAAAATTATGTTTAAATGGTCTATCTAATAGAAAGGCATTTATTTCTATATTTATAGAGTTATTCGATTTTAGACTGTAATGAAAGTATGTGTCTTGTAATATCTTTCTAATTAAAATTATTGGTTTCGATCAGGGTAACAAAATTGTGTTTAAACGGTCTATCTAATAGAAAATAATTTTTATATGTATAAAGTTAAATTACAGTACCTACATCTTCATCACAGATGCCTATTACAATCGTGCTTTTAATTTCAGATTAAGTCACAAACATTAACTGAAAAAATTGTATAGCTTATTGGCCTTTGTACGATTTTATGGCCTCGAAGTCTGAATTTAAATTAACTACAATTCAGGGAAGTAAAATAAAATATCAACGCACATGATTGCTTATGTACACTGGTTAAACTAGGGATGCTGAAGAAATATCGGAATATCGATGTTTTCAATATCTTTATTGCGATACATCAATGTTTTTTTCTGGTTATATTAAATCGATATTAATACTTTTTAAATATTTTATTGAACTTTCAACGTGACTAGGTTAAACATGGGGAAATCCGTTTAGAGATCGCTCTGTCATACCGCGTGGCTCGGAGTTGTGCCAGCCTAGACTGTCCTATACAGTCGCAGCCCCCCTGGGCGCTCTTGACACCTTCATTCAGGTGTTCTCATATTTAGGTTAGCCGAGGGTGTCTTTTGTTTCACTGGGTTTTGTCGTAGACCACCGCGCAATGCGAATGTGTTACACTGAAGACTTTCATGCGTGTGAATTTCACGCATTTTTGTATACCTACTAGTGAAAATTTCATTCGTGTTTGTTTCAGAAGTCTATTTTGTATTGTGTTGATGTTTAACATATGCAATAACTCTCAGCATAAGATAGAAATGTCTAAACGAATTACGAGTAGTGGGTAAATTCAGACTCTTTTAGATCCATACATACATACATACGCACTTACGCCTGTTATCCCCGAGGGGGTAGGCAGATGTGTAACCAGTACACCCACATTTCGTCGAACCTATTTCCGTCCCATGATGTGATATGGGGGAGAGCCTATCGTCATACCGCCGTGATAACTAAGAGGAATGTCAAACCAAAAGCGTTGACCACGCTTCTAGCAACTTAAATTTGACTTGACATGAGATTTGACAGATGATTATTTAATTTTTACATTGATCAGCCTTTTAGGAATCAGGCGTTAGTTATAAATCTATATTTTAATCTATTGAATCTCATACAAATAAACCCATTGAACATTTCCCGGACAATATTACATAACTAACGAACGAATAGTAATAAAATTATTTAATTGCTATAACTCGTGACCTATGGAATCGATATCGCGTCATAAAAGGAAATCAGTAAACGTAATCGATAACAAAGAGTATGGGAGAAAGTGGAGGTTATCAGATACTAATAAAGCCATATAAGGCGGGACACAATGTAATATAATTGATGTAGTTAGCAAAACTATATTACTGGTTATCTTCTTTATATATAAAAATATCGTGTCACGTTGTTTGTTCGCGATGATTTTCTAAACTACTGAACCGATTTAAATAAAATTTTGCAAACTGTGTGCAAAACAAAGTTTGATCCAACTTGAGAGATAGGATAGGATAGTTTATATCTGAATTTATAGTCTCAATTTTTTTTATTGCAAACTATTAGCTATAATTCCTACTGAAAATCTGTGAGTTCCGTAAGATTCTAACAGTGTAAGGTAATTTATCGGCTGGATTGAGTAAGTATCCAATAGATGGCACATACTGTATTGAATAGTTACTACAATATAATTTAACATATACCTTAGCCAAAGCAACGCGTGGCCGGGTCTGCTAGTATTTAAGTAAATATTGCAGTGCTTTACAGAATAAACAATTAAGTGCTTAGAGGCGGTTGTTAAGTCAACATAATTGTTTGCTAAAATTACTTAGGCATTTGTTTGTTTCCATAGTAATGAGAATGTATTTGCTATCTTTTCTTCTTTGTATTTAGGATCAGCTAGTGTTTTACGGTTCTCCCGAGGGGCTTGCAACATGACTTGGTTGGTTAGGGCGGGTATATGTGTATACCCTTGTATTCCTGTGTCTCCATTAGTCATCCGTCTGTCCTGTAGGAGACCCCGCGATTTGTTTCTTTCCTCTTCGAGTGTGAAGAAGCGTTTATACAGGCCGGCATGATTCTAGTAACCATCGATAAACTCATTAATATCGGTGGTCGCCGGTTATTTTACTGCACTGCGCTTACCATGAGGTGCATTGCAGTTACTTTGCCGTGCAATATAGTTAGTT
The DNA here is from genome assembly GCA_949126905.1 of Amorpha juglandis. NCBI lineage: Eukaryota > Metazoa > Arthropoda > Insecta > Lepidoptera > Sphingidae > Amorpha > Amorpha juglandis. Next base: position 21,228,401 of record OX421365.1, read on the forward strand.
GAAAAAATTAAATGGCCTATTTATGCTAAATGTATTTTGAGAGTCGAATGGGTATTCAGTAGAACTTTATTCTTAAGCTAACTGGCATTTTAACATGTTTTTATGATAACATAGAGTTATGACTCTAAACGGGAATTATTACAACTCTTTTCTTGTCGAGTATTTTTGTAAACATTACACGTGACTTCTATTTCTTATTATTACATACAAATATAAATATATAACACACTTTAACACTCTTGAATTAATAGGTGTGTTGCACAAACGTGAGTAGTTTACATAACATTTATAGACGTAAGTAATTGCGGAATCTGTGAATACAAGCAAAATTCTCGAGAGCTTCGTCTCTTCTTGTTTACGTCATTTCATTACAACCCTTTCAGTGATATTACAAGGTTCTTAATGGTTTTAAGTTTGTTAGTTTTCTGTTAAAATGAACAGTGCCATAAAGATGGTCACTATCCGGGCAGTAACGAGTATTTTACTGTCTCTGAAAGTCGATGGCCGTCTGATCACTGTTCACGAAAATAAAAGAATTATTATTTAGATTGAAAATCAAAACGTACATTGAAATTTCGTACTCTGTTAAATATGAATATGGAATGTATATGTATAAAAGTTGGATTTGTGTAATGAGGCAAATCCAACTTTTATACCAATCTATTCAGTCATATTGTACTGGCAATTAGAAATATCAAAGTCGGAATTATCATCGAATATTATCAGTTAAGAAACATCCAACCCTTTGAGCTAAAATACAACCAATCTAGCCTCAGGCTGTATTCCCAGCTTGTCTTATTAAAGTCATTTGAAAGAGTTAATAAGAGAGGATTGACACGTGCCTTTCATCTACATTTAATTGTCACTTAGCGAAGAAACGCGTTACTGCATAAAAAGATTTAATGGTCAACAATGGACAGGCGCCATTTTGTGACGTCAACCAAGATGTCGGCACTTCCTCACGCGACTGTACTTGCTTAGCTAAGTGCTAAATTTTATATAACCCATTAACATTCCTCTTGTACTTCAACTCTTGGAATGACACAATAATAGCAGTGAAGTGAGAAATTTTCTCAATAAAATACATCTTTGAAACGCGGAAGATTGTTTTGATTCCATTTTCAGAATACGGAAATGGTTGTGGGTAGAGAACGTTTTTCGGTCGACTTGCTCTTTGGATGACAGGGTGTGGGTTTTTATTAAAAATAATGGAATCTTGAAATGTCTTAAAATCAGTTTAATATGGTTATTATTGCTTGTATGTCTTCTAATTTATACTTATTATGGACCGGTACATGTGTGTACATAATTTATCGAAACATGTACCATAACGCATAAAACATGTATCGCAATTTATTCCTTAGTGCGGTCTAGTCCTAAAACAACACAGACATAAATAACGTTCATCCATTTTCATTTATGGAACAATACTGCAAATTGAATTTTGCATACTGATTATCTTTACATAGTATAAAATGAAGTCGCTTCCGCTGTCTGTTCGCTTAGATCTTTTAAACTATTCAACGGATTTTAATGCAGTTTTCAGCAATAAATAGAGTGATTCATGAGGAAGGTTTATATGTATATCACGCTTTTACCCATAGGAGCAGGGCAGTATCATGCAGGTGAAACCGCGAGGGAGAGCTAGTTGTAAATATTTTTAGCCTGCGAACATTGAATAACACTAGTGATGTAAGCTGAGAGCTGGGCTATTGTTTCAGTACAATTGACTGGGCGCAGGATTCCGCCTGTGCCGTTACAGATAAGCGTCCATTCAAAACTTAATTTATTGTATGGCTTTTCGGATTCGAGGGAAATATACGATATTAACGTATATATTATGACTTACATACATAGTCTGTGATCAAATGCCATGATACAGACACGATACAGTTTTGTTTTTACAAAACATCATATATTTTCTAGTGTAATATTTTATTTATTTGTTGTCCATTAAGTCTAATTTTTAGGAGGAATTTTACAGAAAATTGTCATTTATACGGCCGCATCATACATTCAGTTTGAAAAAATTGTATTATTGATGTTTCGTTAATGACGGTTTCTGTTATATTCATACCTATGCCGGATTCGTATGCTAGCTCTATACAACTTGATAAATGGTTATATATTCAAAATAGTCCGTGTTAACATGACGCACTTAAGGGCGTTCCCGATAGATGTGCTTACTGACCGTAATTTGACATATTTTATATTCTTTTGGTTTTTATAGCATAGACCGGCAAACGAGCAAGTGGGACACCTGATGGTAAGTGGCCTCCACCGCCCATGTAAGCCCACAATACTAGGACAATCATAGGTGCGTTGCCGACCTCAAAAGGAAAGGGATAAGTAGGGATGTTGAAGGGCAGGGGGATTTCGGTCGCGTGTGAAACGCAGCAGCAAGCCACTACTTTACGTCGGTTTTCTGTGAGACAGTGGTAATGACCCCGACCAACCTGGACCGGACCCGACCTTAAACGGAAAATATAGTTAAGGGATTGGGACAGAGAGGAGAATTTGGGCCTCCGGCTATATATCCGGGTATGGTATGGAAGATCTGTCAAAATAATATTGATAGTAAGCTAATCTATTTGTAAATTGAATACAAAAAAACGGCTATTAGACTCCAAGCTACTAATCGTGTTCATTCTATTTTGAATATATGTCCCTTGAGACTCAAACCAATATACCTAGTAAATGGTTTCGGGTCTGGGTGTTGTGAGACCGTAAGTCCCTCGTAGTTCCTAGTACCAAGATACAGGTTATTCTAGTATGAGGTCAGAACTATGTGTTACTGGTGTATTTTATTTCTATATTTTTAAAACGTTTTAACAATTATATTTTGTATTATAATATTTTATTTAATCCCACGGTTGGCTTACTCCGCAAACTTGTTTAATAAATAAAGAGATGCAGTTAATTTGAAGCACGGCATGACTTACTTTTGTTTGAATAATTAAATAACAAAATGCTGTAAATGTAACGAACTATCGCGGAACTTGGAACGATTCCAGACTAACTTGAATTAATAAAATAATGAAAGTTATGAAGTCTGTGTGTTTTCTGTTGGTCATTTAATTTAACAGGCAGTCGTGGTTTTAAGGTTTTGTTATATACATTTTATGAGTGGTAGTGCTATGCTGTAGACCGTGTTGTCTACACTATACAGCCTGAATGGGCCGGCTCGACCGGGTCGCTACCACTCTCATAGAAAACCGATGTAAAGTAGCGGCTTGCTACTGCGTATCGTATAAAAATATACATTTTAAAGAGAACAAACTTGTTTACCCTTTGTATTCAAACACGGTGATAACCCTTATTAAATACAATTAAAAACTTATATTGCAATTTCATTAAACGAAATAAATCAAACTCACTTAGGGTTGTCCCCTACCCAATATTTTAATAGAATGTACGGAATGTTGTAATTAAAGAATGTGTTTTGTCATCAGGTGACATCGAAGACTGCATAGTAACGCCGGCGTACCAGGGGCAGTTCACGCCGCTCCCAGAGGCGCTGTGTGATTGTATCATGGACCTCACGTCACAGGTAGGAGAGATTTGGAGTCTTCCATAGATGGTGAAAAGATTGATTTTTGTAGATCAGTAGGTAGAAGTTATTTGATAGAATGATGCTAACTTATTCTAACAAAATATTGCAAAATCAACTTTTCTACTGAAATTGTATACTTCACACCGCTGGTTAGGATGAAAAAGAAATAACGTTGCAATGACGAATGCAAGCTTTTCTATTCAAGCTAAATTGTGAACGCTTGTTTTTTAAGTGCAAAAAAGATGTGAACTTCAAATAGAAAAAAGAACAATCAGCGATACCACACCTCGCCAAGGTAAACACATTAGAGAATGCAATCCAAACATAAACGTTAGTCAAGATGAAAGCTGTTCGGAATACGAAAGAACATCTCGAAACAATAATGACCCGACTACATCTAGAGAACTAGATGAGAGGTAATTATTCCGTGCTACATCGATACAATCGGTACTCCATACAAAGTTGGGTATTTGCACTTAATTGACCAATGTGTTTTACGAAACAATAGTTTTGTGTGAATCAGGTCAAAAACAATCGGTAAATGTACGGACTTTCTCCCAAATATAATTTGGAAACTTGCATCTAAACGGGTGGTTACAAAAGATTTAATTTATGATAATGCTTGTTAATTTCAAGGCTGTGAAATATTGTTTCGGTTTTAGTTATAGTTGGAATTTTCTAGTGACGGATATTTTTCCAGTTGATTTGCTTACTTAACTATAATTTTAATAATGAATTACGAAATCAGCAAAAACTTGATGACAATGATAAATATTTCTTCATTTTCATTATCGAACAATAACGTAACAAAAACATGCACTTGATATAATAATTTGTAAGCACTGTGAATTAAAAGATGACATATAAAAATACGTCGTAAATTTCATTGAATTTCATTTTGTCTTCTTCTTACACGTATACGTTTCTCGCAACCTATCCCTTTCATGACTCGCTTATCTCTTTCATATTCACAATGTCTCTCATTCAGGTATGTCTTTCACACTTTACGTTACATGTCTCAGTATTTTTATGTAATGCTAAAGATAAAATCTTACATGTCGTTGAATTTTTTTTTTAGGCGATGTAATTTTAAATTTTACTATAACTTACAATAAATCTTTATTTCTACTACATCTACGAATATAACATTTTGATGGCCACAGAAACGTTTTACAAGAATTGGTTGATAAGTTGAATCAAAAGATAGGCCGTTGTATTTTGATGAAACTGATTTACATAATAGCATAGATTATGAGGCACCAGCATGGTGGTTCTTGACCATGGAAAAGAAATAAAAATACTATGCCGGCTTAGCTCTGCGAACCTGTTTTGCTATCGCACGGTCCAAAATAACTTTTTGTACATTCTGATCAGGTGACTGAATAGTGATGTCACTCTACCAGAATCTAATTTGTTTGGTAACTTTGGAGTATGTACTGTTAGATTAAACATAACTGTTAGATTAAACAGACTATCACTCTGTTACTTCGTATCTAATTTGTTTGTTAAATGCGTAAGTACTGCTAGATTCATTGCCTGGTCCTCCACCTCAGAGTAAATTGCTTCTTACCAAATAAAATTATGACATTTTCAAATACAAAAGTCCCACCCTGACATATATACCAATAGTAAGATGTATATTAGGTACTTTTAGCTCTCTCACGCGTTAGTTGGTGGTTCGATGGTATTTAAATATTATGGAACTATAAAAAGCAACTTGTGTAAACTTTACTTTGATGCCTTGTATTTCTTCTTATTTTATTAAAATAACGCCTTGTTCGGCAAAATACGATTGGTAAGTTAAGATTACTGTGGCATTGCAATCTCCATATTATTATAATTAAGAAGTAGTTCATTAGCATTATTACTTGTTTCAAAATTAACTTGTTATGATCTTCTTCATTCTAGTAGTTATGCAATTTATTATAATAAAATAAAAATCATTGCAAAGGTTAGAAATAAAAAGCTCACGCCGACCATTTTTTACAATGTACCAAGACTGATCTGCTCGTCTGAATTGTTAATAAATTCCTGCTTTTATAATATTTTTTGTTTACACACACCTATAAATAGCAAAGCTGTGAGGTCACCTCGATATAAACTCCATATTAAGTCTCTATTTTATTCTCTAGCAATCTATTCCATACATAATTTATGTATCATGGTTTAGATAGCGCGATGCTTTTGATATTATTAGCTTCTAGTTAATCTTTGATATCAATCCTATAGTAAATAATTATTGAAAAATTATATTTTAATAGTTTTACAACGGGAACTAATTTTGTATTCTTAGAATCGTGAGATCCGTATTGGTTGATTGAAACATTTATCTATTCTTTATTTTTAATTCTTCTCAACTTTGTGTTTTCTTTATTTCTTGAATAGTCTTCCTTTTGTTTAGTTTTCAAAATTATGTTTATAACTTTGTTAAGTTGTATGAATTTGATGATATAATGATATCATCTTTAATGTTTCAAGTTAAACTGTTTTGTTAATATTATCTTTCAACTATTTCCTGGAGATCCTTCAAGAATTTAAAGAGCTCGGTTTTGTTAAAACATTTCTTGTCGTTATTGATAGTACTATATTTGACACAATAAGTTTATTTTATTTATTGCAATTTAAGCACACTAGTAAATTGAAAATACTTGAGTAAGATCATTCAGTGTTAAACTACAGTCACTTTAGTTTACCAAACCAACTTCCGTCGCGTTAAAATTGCAATAATCATATTTTAAATACAAACAACCGTACCCTATAATTAATGTTTCATTAACAGCCATCATAAATACCGATTATTGTCTCTACCATAATCTCTGTTAATACCAGATTAATTTGTCAAACGGCTTGCGTAATATCTGGCAACACGGAATGCAGCTCTGCGATTACACCCGGTGTGGGCTGGAATTTTAAATGCTCATTTGCATTGGGCGTTTGAGATCCGACTTTTCGTAGTATTCGGTTTAGATTCGTGGGTGTTTGTGAACTTGTCAATCGATTCTGGATTACGGGTTACGGATGACAAATAGAATGGAAAGACCTTGCCCCTGCATGTTACAATGGTTCTTGTAGGCGTGTGTCAATCACAAATGCAATCACGGCATAATATGAGGAAATAATTCTTCTATTCTATTTCTTTACTCAGTGCTTTCATGATGTGGAATATAATCCCGACATTTGATTGATTTCGATTGAATAATAAATATCAATAAATACCATTTTCTATTTTCTTGGAGAAGACACGTCCATTCCGATTTTTTTGTATGCAGTTTTAGAACACTATCCAATATTTTTAGATACCTAACGCGGCATAGTTGCTATGGCTATGAAAAGAGGGGCCACGGGTTCGAGCCTCGCATTAAAACAAATATTGTGTGTGTCGTAAATATTTTTTTGACTAAGCCTCTCGTAGTTTTTGATTCTCATTCTTAATACCTCGTAGTTCTCATCAGGTATTGTATCTTGCTTGTTGTGGAGTCAGGACTATCTGAGCAGCTGTTATTCTTTTGATGTTTTACTGGTAATTAAATTTTCCTTAATGTCATATTTTTTAGCTTCATATCGTAACGTTTTATTTCGTGATGGTTACGCGAATGCGAATTTGAGCCGATCATGATGGTATGCTAATTAATGCTAAATGCCCCATCGTAATATCTTCATTGTTTCGTACGGCGCCTAAAATTATAAGCTGCTGAATTTAAGTACGGCTGCATATTGTGTAGGTAGACAAAAGCGGGAGCGTCAGGAGGTTTTAAAATCAAAAATGTAGAGTCCAACTCTTCATGATGAAGATTTAATAGACTGAATTAAAATTAACAATAATCCTTATTTATACTCTTAACTTATTTACAAGGCGTATTCAGTTCTAGGAATTTTGATCGTAACAAGGCCACCTTCCAGACAGTGGTCAGCACAATTATAGTCAACATGTTTTCATTTAGTTCCAAGAACTTTAGTCTAAACAATAACACCTGCAAAATTCATTGGTCAGCGAAATATGATCATGTTTTCAACGGATAGAATTACATAAGGTCCTTACGTTCGAAAAAAGCTTATTTGAATGGTCAGAAAATATTTATCATTTTATGAACAGGTGCAGGATGCATAACTAGGTAGGTCAAAGTGTATTTTTCACTATTATAAATGGTAAAGTCACGCTGCAGACAGTTTTGTCTACAGCATGAATCGTCCAGCTCGACCGGTTTATTACCATTATCTCACAAGAAACCGACGTAAGGTAGCGGCTTGCTCCTGCGTTTCCTATGGTGAGTGTGATATCCAGAGGCACAAATTCCCCTCGCTTTCCCAATCCCTTAATTATCCTGTCCCTTTAAGGTCGGCAACGCGCCTATGATTCTTCTAGTATTATGCGTGTATATGGACGGTGGAGATCACTTACCACCAGATGACCCGCTTACAAGTTTGCCGGTCTATGCTACGTCTCTGCCCAAGTTATCCCGGATTAACAATGTAATAGAAGTCTGGCCAAAGTGGTCGTTATATCTTATCTATCCGTTAAAGTTAGCCCCGGCTTAATAAATTAGCACTTCCTGACAGAGACACCAATGAGTTTCAAAACTTCGCAATCCAGTAAATGAAAATCAACAGTGCTTGCTCGGTCATAACTTAGTTGTCAGGCCTTGCTTTGTTAAATAAACAAGTGACTCGGTAAACGATTCATAATCAAAAATATATAATATACATTATTATTTTAACATAGTAGACCACACAGAACTTTGAATTATAAAGCACTGCATGGCGCTGAACTGCGCTCGTAACTCCGAGACATAATATGTTAAGTCTCATAATGCCCAGTAATTTCACTGGATTCAATGTATTTCAAACCGAAACACAACAATGCTTACACACTGATGCTTGGCGGCAGAAATAGACAAAGCGATGGTACCAACCCAGACGGCCTCGCGCATACGAGGGACCTACCACCATGTCTATGTGTATTATCGTTTCTTTCGATCCCATACATCAAATTAATTCGAACGTCAAAAGATTCGAGCCCTTCATACATCCTGCATAGCATATGATTCCGCTCTAAATACAAATGCAAATTAGATCTCGTTTTATCATTTACCGATCTGTAACATTGTTCTGCGAGGCAACCTTCGGATCAGGAATGTGGCAGATATTAATGCGATGCAGTTGTGTAACTTGAGTACAAATTTATGCGTAAAAGTCGGTACCCAAATGCCTTTGTGGGTCGATTAAGCTTTGTCTCGATTAGGACATACTGAATTAAGGGGCAGAATTCATCAAACTAGATAGTATAGTAGAGTCGGTGCATTAAGGTAATAGAATTGATAAAAATTAAATTGTTTTGCTATCTAACGCCATCTATTGGTGATGATACACAAATACACATATTTAATTAAGTGCTTTTAAATTGTAATATATAGCCCGTACTAGTACACTTTTGATTTATAATTTTTGTATCCTTCTGTCAATCGCACATAGCGAAATGAAACATGAGGTAGTGCTTATGGCAAAACTATGAAACAACATGACACTACTAGTTCCTCTTTAATTTAACAGCAGCTTGACGTTGATCCATGAGGTATTTTTTTACAGTAGAGGCCGGAATCGAGCATGTGTGCTAACTGATATTGATCTCCACATTGATAAACATCTATCAAACTCAGAAACCTGGATGCGATGCCGACCCTTAAGGAAAAGAATGGGCATTGGGAAGGGGAGAGTGAAGATTTAGGCCTCCAGAAATCTCACTTACACTACAGTACCGTACCGATAGTGCTAATAATCTGTTAGAGCTCGCACATGCTGTATACAAAAGAAGCTACAGCGTGGCTCTACAACTTAGTTAAAGGAAGACGCAGCATGCAGATGAAGCTCAACTACTCGTAGTATTGCTAGTGACGTAAATAAAACAAATGAATGACCAATCACCATATGACTCAGATAATCTATTTTTAAACTCCTCTCTATTATACGATAAAACAAACTCATTCATCAACCTGTTCTAAATTTAATGATACAAAGAAAACCGCCGTCTCATTGGTCATTCCATTCCTAATATACATTTTAAATTTAAAGCTGAATAATTGGACACCGCCTTAGTGCTTGTAACCAGTCTAGTTTTACACCAGCCACCTCAAATATGCAGTAGAGATAACGATATTATTATGCTATTTGACATGATCTAGTTTAGGTCCTTGTTAGGTCTTTGCGTTTATTAGGGTTCTTAGCATAAATAATAGCAACTAGGTCATATTGATTATTATGTAAATAATTTTTGATAATGTCGTTTACATTGTTATTGTGTGATGTAAGTTGGAATGAGGGTAGGAGAACGGCTTCACACTCCATTCTTAAATCTCAACCAAATTTATTTGCGATAAATGGCAGGTAAACCGTATTAAACAAAATTTAAACCTGGTCCACATTTCGTGTAGAAATTTAATGTACATATTTAAAAATGTCATCCTTGTTTTGTACATGATCAATTTTAGTTATGATACTGTAGCCTCTGTAGCGCAGTGGGCGGGCAGCTAGCTGCGAAGTGAGAGGTCGTGGGTTCGATTCCCGCAACGAGACGAAATGTTTTGTGTGTATCCACGAATATTTTTTCCGGGTCTGAGTGTTGTGGTACTGCAAGTCCCTCATAGTTCATCATACCCACGATACAGGTGGTTAAAGAGGTCTTATGTACTTGATTGGAATGCTAAAAGAACTCAATAAAGAGGAGAGAGGAGAGGAGAGACGAAAGGAGACGAGAGAAAGAGGTAGAAGAATAATTAGTAACCTACATTATAGCCGGTTCACACGATTCGACTTTTAACCCTCTAAAACTCATACACTTTGAGACCTATACACTTGATATAACCTATGTATAATATAATATATTATTTATAAAGCAAAGGAAAGCAATTTAAAATAAGCATTCAATATCAGTATCTAAAGTAATAACACTAAGCATGACTACGGTTCTCTTTAATGAAACCTCGCCTATTACGGTGCACCGGTAAAGGAAACCGTGAAATGTATTCGCATGAACATCCAAAACTGACATTTTCCCAATACGGATAACGAACGCGGAATCGGAAAGGGTAGTCCGGTATTGAGTCTTGTGAGTCATAAAGTAGGTGAATTAAAGGTCAGGCGTGGTCGGTCGTGTGATATTGAGAATTGATTGTAACTATCAGTTTGTGTTTACTAGGCAAGTAAGTGGTAGAGTCACGCTGTATATAGTTTTGTCTACAGCATGAATGAGCCGGTTGTACCCGGATTGTTACCACTCTTTCATAGAAAACCGATGCATGGTAACAACTTCAGTTTCGTACTGCGAGTGAGATATCTGCAAGCCATTCCCCCTTCCTTTTCCTAATTCCTTTCGTTAAAGGTCTCCTATGTGTCCATGACTCTTCGGAAACCATACCAGAAGATGCCTAGAAAGACATTCATGGGTAGTTGAGTCTTAACATCTGGTTTTTCGTATGCTATAAAAAGGGCAGGATGCTCTAGTGACTGGAAAGAGGTTTGGCCGCAGAGCTTCAAATCTGTACGACAATTTCGATATCACGCAAATCTTGCTACATAAATAATACATAAAATAATAAAAAACTTGAGAGGTGTCAAGGGACACCCGGATGGAACGAAGTTCCTTTCGATTAATTAGTGAAGGAATTTTAATAAAATTTTATTTGTCTATCTATTGTAGTTTCTGAGATATTTGAATTTTTAGAGATATTTTTACAGATCTTTCTTACTGGGGGGTCGAAATTTATTTTTATTGGGGCCAAAGTGTCGGGCTCAATAAGCCGATTGCGACAAGCCGTCGCACGACCCTCTAGCCTCAAAAATTACCGATTTAGGCCGAGGGGGGGTGAGGACAAATTGGGTGGGGGTAGGGGGAACGGGTTTGAACACCTGGTACTTCCATAATTCTCGAAGCTCCAGGGAGGTCGGCTAGCGTTGGCTGGTCAATCGGCGCGCGTGACGTCACCCGGAAGGTTCTCGATTTCTCTCGAACCTTCCGTTGATCGATGGACTGCTCGCGCTTGACCACCTCTCGGGCTTGACTAAAATGATCTCGATCTCGGGGGGGACGGAGGGTCCGAAGGGAGCACACCGGCTGCTACGTCGCCCAGCCCGTAAATCGGCGAGCACCGGCCGGTCTTACAGTCTACGTGACGTCACACCGAACGTTCTAGAGAGTTCCAGAACATTCGATGTGAGTCGTAATATTAAACAGTCATCCCGTAGACTATATATTAGACACTGTATAATCTGGAAGCAGCCAACATTCAAATATTTTATGATAGGTAATTTGGTGACTGGCTACTAAGGGCGCATTTATATGACAAGGAATCCCACCACGTTGTGGCCGCGCGGCCGCCGCGCTCGAATCACTCGAAAAACTAATGTAAACTCTATTGACTAAGCCATAATGTTTAATACTTCGCAACGCTCCAACCACGCGGCGACTGCGCGATCGTGTAAACGGCCGCACGAAATTTTTCGCGTCGTCTAAACGCAGCCTAAACGGTGGACCGCCGCGCCGTGTTCGATAATCAAAAATTCAAATTTCAAACCACGTCTACATTTCCATATGTCATAAGTTTTACTTTTATTAACGGAATTTCGACTTTAACTTTGTGTGCTAGATATCAAATTAATATTATATTTATTCTTGGTCGGAGAATTATGTCGTGAAAAAAATTTCGTGCCAACTTTTCGTACCAATTTTTTCCGTCTAGCCCCCTTTCGCAACGCGCGATAAGGAACTACGTTCCAAAACAATTAATGTCATTAAATAAATAAAAATCAAATTAAATAAAAAAAAACATGTTTTATTTCATACGCCCTTCAGGGCACTTAAAATCGTAATTCAACATAATAAATAAAAATTAACCTACATTCTACAAGACATCACGATGAATTATGGTTTTAAGTAAAACATATAATGAGGACTGGTCCTGAATGGAGCAGGCAATTATGTCCACGGTTTTTATCATTCAATTACTAATTAAGTTCAATAAGTAATAATTAAGATGCATGTAACTACAGCACTGCGCTTCACCAATCAACATGTTTTTAAGATTTAAAGCGAATATACTTCTGCACTACGTGAGACACTAGAGAAAATAAATACTTAAGTACACAATTTAGTATTCAGTTATAATAATAGATCTAACTTAATCTAATAAATATTTACGATCATCATCTGAATATTGTCAAAAGGTATAACTTATATCTCGTTGTACTATTATGGTTAAAGGTGGTCAATTAGGGCCCAGAACTCTTCAGCGACTTATTAGCGAGAGGTGCCTACCACACAGCTAGGATTGAACCAACGACCGCCGTCCTTTTTACTCCTCAGTCACTCCCTCCTGAGATCTTATTCAGAGACAAATAACGACATTACCTTAAACACTTCACCTTCAAACCAAACCGTTCCCACGACATACAAAATCGATAAATCATTTCTTATTACCTAACAAATGTCCAAAACGATTGTTATCATGGCATACACAATTGTCAATGTCAACCGTATCGAAGGTCACCTGAGTCTATCCTGCTCATTCAGGGAGATCTAGATTATAATTGATTGATTGAATATTTGTAAGCATTTGCATAATGTTTTTTTCTGATAGTGATTGATCGAAAGATCAGAAGCCTTTGTGTTCGATTATCGTAAAATGTTTACTATTTTGCAATGGCTTGATTCGAAACAATGTTAAAGTTAGGAAACGTTATCTTGAAAGGAATTCTTTCATTTCTTATCCTGGTACTGAATAGTTACTACAAATGATGCAGTCCAAAGTATGAGGTCAAACGTTGGGTGACGTTATGTCCGTCGACCAACACCAGAGTTATGTCGGCCTGAGGTAAATAGATGTAAAACTGATGATTCTAGAACGTGACTCGCGAAACAAGCCATTATATTCGGTCGCCTTGTACACGGTCGGCGTTATCCAGTCGGGTACAAATTTGTACCAGGGGTGGGTCTATAAAATAAACCGAAGTGGGAGATTATTCTTCAAACACTCTTAATCATAAGCATTTGGAGCACCGTTGCCATGTGGCCAATATTTAAAGGCTGATAAAAATAATTAGATAGTGTTGGTGATTGAAACAAAAAATACGTTCCGTTTTAAATTAGACAGCAATTAGATTAATTGAATATCAAAACTAAGACGTGATCAAAACGATACAAATTGATTGTATGTTGGTAACAAAAAGCTACTATGCTGATCTTTAAGAATGGTAATTGGGATTTCTTTTTTTGCGGACTCTCGTAATATATATCATACTATACAAATCGTGACCAATTAAAATTTTTCAGTGGTACAGCCACGCTGTAGACAGTTTTGCCTACAGCATAAATGTGCCGGCTCGACCAGGTTGTTACTACTGTCTCACAGATAACCGACTTAAAGTAGCCGCTTGCTGCTGTGTTACGTACGGTGAGTGAAATATCCGGAAGCCCTAATCTCCTGCCCTTCCCAATCCCTTAATTATCGGTTGGCAACGCGTCCATGATTCTTTTGGTATTGTGGGCGTTCATGGACGGTGGAGATCACTTACCATCAGATTATTTACTCCCTCGTTTGCCGGCCCATCTAAATTATCTAAAAACATACATATATATCTAAGGATTCTATGAAAATTCGGCAAAATTACATTTGGGGTCAAGCGTGAGTTATCGTTTAAAATGAAATTGTGAAGTAAACGTGTTCCTATCTAGCGGGACCACTTGAACCTCTATTGAAAATAACTATTCTATTTGTCATATCGCTTTTCTTTGCAGGGGCAATCGGCAACGTTAGAAAGCATAAGAACATCACTCACGTCTAAGTTTCCTTCGATGCAGACGCCCTCTCAAGAAGTAGTTTATGACACGCTCGCCCAGCTGATGCAGGAGAGGAAGATCTACCAAACTTCCAGAGGATTCTTTATCGTCACACCTGAGTGAGTAACATAGACGATCAATTATAATTTTATTGTCTACTGAGAGAGCAATCTGCTAGTTTGAGGCTCAAAATTAAATTCTTGATCACATACATACTTCAATTATATACATTCGGGTCTGACGCAGAAGCTCCTTATTTTGTAGTCAGATAAGAATATGAGGTTTGCCCTTACATTCAAGAAATTAGATAAACTGGCATAAGTAATAGTGTAATGTTCCTATGAAACTAGTATTGGTCTCGTGGAAGCGTTGCTTAAAACCCATGACATCACTGACTGGTCCTCAATTCGAAGAATCTATATGAGTTGTGTAGGATTGTGATTAGTGTCTAAAATAGTCATAAACTCGCCTCTTATTGAATATCGGGACAAAATAAGCTCAAAAACTAAGAGTACACCAGTTGCTCTCACCTTATATTTTCAGGGATAAGCTTGTACAAGTCATAAGCATACATAAAGTTATTTACAATAAACTTTGGAGTGGTATTAGCACTAAATCTGATAGCGTCCACTAGACCCATGTACATGGGTACATTATCATTTAATCATTAATATGCGATGGCAAGCACTTCTTCATGCTTCATTCATTATTAAAACAAATAATCCATATTCCAATGTGATCTTGAACAAGTGTGTTGACACTTCATGCGTTTAATATTGATAAGAGTGAGTCACATCGCCTTTTCGAGATGTCGCCAAACGTCCAGTTTGGGCATGTTGTGCAAACAGAACGCGTCCTGCGTACTGATACGTGCCGCGATTTCGATGCATAACTTGATTTCATTCGATCTGATAAAGATAATAAAAATAACCAGCGGTTTCGTGGAGATGCTTCCGGGTTACTGACTAGTCCGATATGCGTCTTTGCATTTATAACAAGATTTTTAACTGAATAGAATCGTCATTTATCATAATTTGATAGCTATTGCTTGTATACAAATCTAATATTGTTCAAACAACTAAATGATGATATGAACTGAAGTAGGTCGCTTGCTTGATGGTATGCGATACGCCATACCTGCTCATAAACAGAAGCAACATCACCCAGAACTTTGAAAACCAAACTAATGCATGAAAATGCGCAGTAAAGTTCAATACACCATCAGAATCTGTTACAGAAAATAATAAATTAATAAAACCTTCAATTAAGTAACATCTTGAAGCTGATAATGATGTTTCAAAATATTAGCAAACCAATCATTGCAACTGACATCATCATACTCGTCTTCAAAGCTTTTCAATTAACGTAGATGAGATTACAAAATGCATGAGGTCGAATCAATTTGTGCTTATTTCGCGAATGCTACTGAAATCACACGTGCAACGCCATTAACGGATGAGAATTGAGAACAAAACAGTTTTTAATCAAGGACGTGAAAAGGGCATTCTATTACAACATTCGATCTTTCTTATTAAATTTAGATAAGCCAAGTTATTCTAATTAGGAATACAATTATTCTGAGCATGTGAACAAATCCAAGGTCCGGCTATGACTCAGTGTGTGACCCAACATGTCCACCCAAATTCGTGTGTTTTTTGCAAAGTTACGTGACAGCTAAGCGCAATTACTCGTTGCATTGTCTTCATTGTTATGTTTTACTGAAATGGGCTTACTTTGGTGGTTCTTACATGCGTAGGCTTTTGTTTTGAAATCCTTTTATTTTAAACACAAGAAGGTAGATATACTAGTACTGCATAATAGTATTACGTCTGTAGCGTTTAAAAATGTTGTGAATGTCGTTTTTTCATTATCGTGACAATTCTGGTATTTTGGGACGATGTACTTATGACTGGATGCGGGGATATTTGCTTTTCCACACTTTCTTAGAAAAAATAAGAAAAACTAAAAAAAGAATGGTCTCAATTATACTTGTAACTATTTTCTTTTTTTTATTGCACAATCGGATCAAGCAATATAATATGTTATTCCTTATAAGTAACAGACAGCTTAAAAGTTTGTTTGCTCCGAAAAATGTTTGATAGTAATAAGATTAGCCAAAATCGAGATTAAGGAAAACTTCAGGGCCGTCTAGGAGAGAGGAGAGATGAAAAAAAAAATACATATTCGAATAATAATTTACAATTAGAATACCATCACTGGACTGCACATTAATTTCAGTCACCCAAGAAGATAACAAAATATTCAATGATTTTAAATGTAGAATAACTTTCAGGCGACGTCGCTCCAGATCACGCTCGTCTTCCAGACACCATCAGAACGGCATCGATGAAGACTGCCCCTCCCCCCGCACCATCCTTATGTCGGACCAGGAAGCACTCCATCACCTATATGGCGAGATCACAACAGTCAGAGACGGAGCTGTGACGCACCAGTGCGTGCAGACGAACCTAGCTGACGTCATATGTGGCGGTAAGTGTCAAATTATTTTCATGTGATGATTTCTTTGATTAGGTATAATTAATGTGCCTATGGATTGACGATGATACATTGTGATACTTCTTTGTGAAACAAGTGTGTAGAAATCGTCTGATCTAAAATGCCACTCAATACTGAATCTTACTGCACAGAAATTGAAAGAATCGATAAAACGCCTCGTTTTAGATCATCTTCAGACGAAGATTATTTTGTTTATTTTTCAATTCAGATATCACGTGTACTGCTCCATCTGCGCTTTTATCTTCATATTGTTTATGGTTTTTACTTTATGCTCCTACGAGATTTCAAAACTAAATTGCTAAATTCTCGAAAAGAATAAAATACTTTCTTCCTTGGCTGTAACAAATGTACATTCGTGTTTTATAACAGATGATCTACGGTAATAATTATTTAGTAGTAAAAACCCTCATTGCCAGGCTTACTATCGTTTAAACTGTTGCCGTTCTAAAGAAGAACTGTTTAGTTTTTGAATATTTCTAGAAAATCAGATTTCCGTTAAGTGAAAATAATCAATTCAGCATCACCAAAACTCATCAGGATTCCTGGTAAACTAGCATAAACCAGGGGCAACTAAATCGGGTGGTCACTGTTCATTCTAAATATAATAATGTTGAAATGAAACTTTAAACGGATTTTATTGCAGTTTATTATAAATTTCAAAATTAATAAAAGAACGCGATAAAATCCGATTAAATTAGTTTCATTACAATGTGTAATGTTCGCGTAAACATAAAAAACCATTATATAATAATGTTTTAAAATACCAACCCTATTAGTTTGTTTCATGTAGTTGCACGAGTCACGTAATCAACTCATTAAATATCGACCTACTTTACACATTAACCCATTACTGTAGTGACCTGTGATTTTCAGGTCACTCGACAATACAATGTCGTAAAAATTCGACGTGTAAAATAAAGATTCTTATCAATATTTGAGAATTATAAATCTGTATCAAGTCCATTAAATAAGTTATAAGATACGCTCAATTATGGCCTCATTATATAGAGAAAGAGTATTCAGGTTGAGAAACCGATGAAGTCCTGTGTTTCAATCACAATTTGTCTTTGGGGTTTTCAAATCGACAAAACAACGGGTTGCCCAAAATTGGAATTGCACCTGATCTGGACATAGACATGCCACCTAACTCACCATAGGGTGAAAATAAACTCAGAGAACTGCAGGTGCACTAGTATTAATTCTGCCTACCCCATCGGAGATGCAGCCTGAGCTAATTTTATTGCCTAAAGCTACTCATTGTTCTGATACCATTACAAACAAGTACTGTATTGTGGGTATCATTTAGGACGAAGGACTGACGGTCCCGCTATAACAGACGTGACGCCGAGTCAATTTTATGACATTAACACAGTAGCATAAAACAAATTCGCGGTCTGCATCTCTGTCGGTTTATTTCTCCTTTAATATGCAACGGACTTAAATTTAATTTGACTATCATTTAGAGAATTTATTCCGGAAGGTTTATATGTATATCACGCCATGACCCATGGAAGCAGGGCAGTACTATGCCTGCGATGAAACTGCGTGGGACATCGCCTTCGATATGACATGTAATGCCAAGGTGTGCCCACCACCTATTATCAAATCTTGTATCAAGTAAATCGAAGTTAATCGAAATCGTTATTGCTATACAATACAAAGTATTTGAGAAAAAACTCTGAACTAATGGATAAAATTGAGAATATAATGGGCAATAAAATAATTTGTTTAACGAGGTATAAAAATTCACAAACACGAGTTAACGTTTTCTAATTAAAGTCGTTCCTGTAACTGTGGGAATCGCGTGGTTTGTGACTATTTTGGCAATTCAAATTATATTTTTAAATGCCTATATTAAAATAGCCCCACCAAATAGTATATCCAAAGTAAATAACAATGATTTTACCGATTTATAAATGGAAAACGATTTTTTTTGCAAGCAGATTATAATCGAAAACGTTGCCATGTTTAAAATGTTCAAAACGGCTATAAGTTCAACGGATATATCTATATAGCTCGGGTCATGTTAATGTTTTTCCACGAATCGTCAATCTGAATTGCCTTGGCAGATCGACAAACTATTTTGAATCACAAGCCTGGTGCAGGAAAATTTCGCCAAAGCTTTGATATCCCTCAGGCGTAAAGAGCAAAATCCCTTGACGAAGATAGTGAAAAAAAAAAATGTCTATGTGGGACAGTTCTGCAGTGGCCTGATTCCGTACTGCATTGCCTCAGTGACTGACCTCTAGTACGGAACGTAGTGCAGGTAAATTTAATTCAAAGGATTATATCAAGGAGACGTAAGTAGGTTAACTATGAAAATTCTTGGAAAGAGCTAGAATATTAGCGACTTGCGTATCTCCTGTAATTTATGATACTCGTTTATTTTAATTAAATGATATATAGGTTAGTGGCCTATTTCCATAATTTTGCTAATTCTAATTTCAATTATAAATTCTGTTCGAAGTTCTATTTCTATTTGGTTTAGGTTCTAGGACACGGAAATAAATAGGTCAAGAATTAGGTTTGAGATAAAATTGGAGAATTACAACAACGGATGTTTATATATCTGTACATCGGAGGCAAACAATCTTAAGTCACATTAAACTAATTGGCACGTGTTTTAAGCCTTTGATTGATAAAATATTGTTTCAATTACATTATAAAATGTATTTATAAAAAATGGACTTAGGATAGTTTACGTCCGGTATACAGATATATTGTCTTTATCATTGAAAATAATGTTAAATTAATTTCTAACTCTACTCAGAGTTGATAGTGGTGCGTTGAAAGACCTCTGTCGTCTGCGTGAGCCTTCACATGTTACACTTTACACTTTCAACTATTATGTACCGAGGCTGCTTTAAAAGTACTACAGGGGACTGAAAACTAAAGCGTTCCGGTATACAAGTGTACTTACAAAGAAAGTGTCTCTTTGAAAGTGATGAACAGCCTGCATGAACGTTTTAAAACTACAATGAACCTAAACAAGAAGACATAACTATTTATAGTATTAGTCCGGACGCACCTAATTTTGCATAAAAACATTAGAAATTATTAATTGCAGTTTAGTTAAGTTGTTATAGAAATAGACATTATGCGAAAAAACAAAACTATGCCAAATCGGTTTTTACATTTGAAAATAGTCATCAAACAATTATGGGGATTGAAAATAATAACTAAAATTTTTATGCATGTCAATATGGAATGTATTAGGCCAGACCAGTAATGATGTGAAATCAATGATGTCCCGGGTTCGATCCACATGACGGAAGTTTAAAATCTGTTTTAGTGTTTGTTCTCGAAAAACACGAACGAGATTTGCTTGATTTTGAAATTATAAGATTATGAGTTTGATAAACTCTGCGCACAAGTTGTCTCTCTGCTTACTCCTCCGAGATTGCAGGCATGAACTTCTGATATGTTATGGTATTAATTAATATTTTTATTGTTGTAACAAATGTGATGTGAAGAAACAATTTAAATAAAAACTTATTTCAATAATTTCACGATTTCTAAGGTAAAAGCAAAGAATGTATTTGGTGAGATTTTATAGCTTTTATTGGCATTTGAATACAAAAAATCCGTTATAACGGGTTCATATGGTTCGGTTTTATTTGATCAGCTGCTAAATGGCACGCGATTTGATCCGTCTGACCACACTTACAATCGAGTTGATTATCAAATATCATACTGATTTTGTTGTTTCAAGTCAGTTGATCAACTAAAACAGAACTGTGTGAACCCGTTACTAGATTACACTAATTCTTCGAGGAACAATATCTAAATAATCTTTTAAGATCTCATGAAATCTAAAGCGAAATCTTCGTCAATATCTGTGCTGATAAATCGATCAGGATTTTTTTTATCAACAAGTTTTTTCAAGACATTGACAATGAACTATTTCATGAACTGTGAAGGACAGACCTCTATAAGGTCACAACGGTCACACGACCATTCGTGACTCCGCCAATTTGAAGAATCAGAGTTAGCGGTGAAGAAACGAGCGAAATATGGACACGTCTATACCCCGGTTCACAAAAAAGCAGATTAAATCAAAACGATCGAGCCATCTGAACGATTAATCGTGATGGTCGATTGTAATCGATTAAAAGATTCTTCACACATTTTTGTCACAATCGTGCCGAATGTTTGCTTTGAATAGCTCTGTTAAACCTGTGTAGCTGTATTTGTTTTTTTTTTCATCGTAACACACTAACACCGAATGTAAATTCTTCATTATGTTCACAATTATTTTTGCGTCCATATAACAGTATATGAAATTTAAAAGAATGCTTTGGAAATATGTAATAGTTTTTATGCGTCTTGCATATTATTTTAAAAATAATATTCAATTACTTCATAATTAAAAGCAACACAAACCAGTATGAATTATAAAGCACTGCATGGAACTGGACTGCACTCGTCACCCCGAGATATAGGATGTTAAATTTCATAATGCCCGGCAATTTCATTGATTCCAATGTCTTTCAAACCGGAACACTACTTACACGTTTTTGCTTGGCGGTAGAGATAGACAATGCGGTGGTACCTATACCTACCTATATCATACGGCATCTCGCATACGAGGGACATGCCACATAGTATTCATGTAAGTCCTTTTTCTAAATCTTTTAGGAATAAAACAATATTTATAATTATTATTCATTATATAATCACCAGCATTTGTCTGCTAATTAAGATTGTTAGTGGATATACTATTAAATATCTGTAAGTGGCCTTATTAACAACTCCATACATAGACCTAATAATTATTTCCTGTATAGGTTTTTAGCTGTAGATTTTTCATTAATCATCTCCTATTCTCTGCCCTTATCTCACTTGCAGTGGGGTTGACGCAACATGCTTATTAACATATGTTACAGAAAGATTTGGCTTGTATTTTTTACGGCCGGCCGCATGTCTGATGTCAAACCCTATGAGGATCAATCCCCTGGTAGATCTTACATTAACAAAAAATAACTCCTTTAACAAGCAATGACTTTGTTTTTTTGCAGTTATTTGAACTGTTATTATTTACTCAAAAATTTGATTCTGCGAATCCTGCGTTTTGAGTAACGTAATATTTATTTACTCAGTATTAATGACACTTTGTCTTAGATTACAGCCCACCCGTATAGTAACCAAACAAATAATTTGAATAAACCGTACCAATTTAAACCTTATGTCCTGCAATTAGAGTTCTACAAACTGCAAATATAATAAATAACGCCAACTAGGATGTATGTACGAGATCAGTGGAAAGTACAGGAAACCCCTATCAATCAATCTTGCCTCTTCGTTCGTTCTCATTGCCATTCTACTGTGGTTCTTAAATGAAGTCTACTAGAGTTATAATTACGTTACATGACACAGGTTGTTGATGGTATGAACATGCATTAAGAAGAACTGTGATATTGACACCGCATGTCTCCGGTAAGGGTATAGGTATGCTGGCTGTTTAGAGATCCTAGGATATGACAGCTGAATTGAAAAACCTATGTTTGTTTATTCAAAAATATCGTTCTCGTAGTACTAAACAAGCGCCACGCCTTGGCAAAGTTGGCGTGCGTATACATTGCGTGATAAAGTAATATATTAGTCAGTTTTTGGGAAAGTAAATAAACCTGAGATAAATTATATCATGCGTGTAAAGTGGCTTTAATTTAACAAAATAAACATTAATGTCATAACAGAAGTATCATTATGTTATGGTCACAAGCATTGTGCATTTTGATATACAAATTAAAAACAGACTGCCTCGGTATAATACTCACGCGGTACGACTGCTATGTTGAGTCTCGGGTTCGATCCCCAGTTCGGGTAAAATTGATATTAGGTTTTTCTATTACAAAATGCTTAGTTGCAAAACCAATGAGGCGATATACAAATCAAAACAGCGTCTAAAAGTCAGAACTCCATTCACACTTAGCCAACTTTTTTCTTCTCACATTCATCGTGACCTTTATGCATTCGATTTACTTTTTAATTCAGTCGTAAAAGTAAAAAAAAGTATCCGCATCACATTCGAGTTGCCATATCTGTTTCGTTCTAGTCTGTGATTGACCGGACGTAAAGTGGTTTCACAGACCCACAACTCTAATTAATCTATACGGCTGCAGTTAACTCTACAATTAGTCTATTTATTTGTTTATCCGATGGATTATAGATAAGAATATAAACAGGAAATGTTATTAGTGTTTATTTTCATAGGATTATAGATAAAATAAATAAATTTAGATGCACTTCCTGCGAACACTACACTGTAGGTACTGCGTCGTGTTAATCATCTTTTTGTTACTGGAACGACTCTAAACAAAATGTGATAAAATTGTCTAAAATACTGTACAAATTGACGTCCATAGGCGAAAGCAATCCAGAAGAAATAGATATATTTTAACCGACTTCAAAAAAGGAGTAGGTTTGATACACGGCGCGTTTTTCTTATTTTACTTTGTACGTATAATGTATTGATTTTGTTAAAAAAAAATATTGTATTTTATAGAATATAGCTGCGATGTGATAAGATCTCATGACGGAGTATAGCGTAAAAAATTTAAACTTCTCAACGGATAACAGCACACTCGTCGCGATTGTGTTTTTATATTAGAATTCAAATGCTAATTCTGCACCTAGATCTAAAAATAGAAGAATAAAATACGAATAAACAAAACTAAAAAACTGACTTCTAAAAATATTTGGTACAAGTTCGCTTGACCGACAGCGGCACCGACTCCAAAAAGACATCTAGAATATTTTATTTTTGTCTTTTCAGTCGCATTTTTTACCAATACTGTTGTAAATCTTACGAAAAGCGGGACGATGCAGTAGTGCAGTAGTTTTACGTTGGATATCACGTCTAACCTAGATCGAAACTATTTTTGGATCGTATTAACCTTATCATCCGGTGTAGCCTACTTATTTTGACGAGCCAGGATAAAAAACCTTAGAACTAAGTAAGTACATACTAAACTATATTTATATTTAGTCAGATCGTAATCTATCAAAAACACATTTACACCCACCGAATCGGAACTCCGAAAAAAGGATGACTACACTGCTTTCAACAATGTGTTTACATCCACTCTGTAAGGAACAAGTTGAATGGACATCTCCCGTTGAATAAATCATGCTTCTTGGCAACTGTTCAATTATATATGGAAGCAATTTGAATGATGGACTGCCTGAACGATATGAATGAACCGAATGGATGACCTAATAATGCGCGAATTGCTCAATGAAAACCAAATATTTTCAATTTGGCTGTCACAACTTTCAATCTTACATACGCAAACATTTAAAACTGTAATATTTATTATATATCGTCGATGAAGTACCAATACCTCCTAAGTGTTGAGAATCTAATTTTACACCAGACTGTTTAAAATAAGGTTTTATTTTACAAAAACTGTTTAAAATAAGGTTTTATTTATTTTGATCAACTATTGATAGTATATAGTTTCCAATACATTACCTTTTTATTAGTTACTAAGGGATGTGGTTTATGTTTACGTCTATTGAAATAAAAAAGTAATTTTGGACTAAATTGTCAGTTAGGAGGTATTGGTACTTCATCGACGATATATTACATAATATTCAAGAACGATTTTTTGATAAAAGACTAGTAATTTATTTGCGTCAAATTGAAAAACTGATTTAAAAATTCACTCTGGGTAATATTTTATACAGTTTGTATTGTAAATATTTTTCTTATGAGAAAAATAGCGATATCATTTATGTTTTTATGTCCATAATGGTTACTACACTTAATCATGTCTGTAATTTTTTTTATAACTAATATCCTTGTGCGAGTAAATGAATTAATAACAGTGGTTGAAGTTTTGTAGCTTCTGTGTTATGTATTCTGTGCATAAACCTCATTTAACTATTTTAAATGCATATAAAAACACAATAGTGATTATAAACCATTCTAATGCTACGTCTACGTCATGCACTTTGTACCACGTTCTTTATTATAACAACAAATTAGATTTGAATATAAATGGGCACGAGAGTGATGCATCATCTAACTTACTCTCGCTAATGGCACATCATTGTGAACGAATTAATGGCGACAGTGCGTCGAAAGTGCCATCGTTGATCGGACTAATACTTTGCATTCCCGAAAATCTATAGTGTTCTCCAATATGTTTAAAAAAGACAAAAGTATCAACTTCTTGTTTTTCACTTTTACGAAGCGATAATGACGAGTGGCTTTCGATTTCACTTGTAATTAGTTTCAATATAACCTCAGATGTTTTATCATGAATAGACAACTTGCTCGATGTATCTGAAACTGGGACACGAGAGTTTGCGGCATCAATAAAGTTGGTTGCGTTAGTAATCAACTATGAGTGTCGTTTATTTGACTTATATTTCAATTGTAAGTAAACCGTTTGCATCACTTTTGTTTTACTTTATTGAATTATGTACACAATATCATTATATATCTGTGTAATTATTCTCAGCTAAATGATTTTATTTATCGGCTTATAAATTAAACACGTTTAATATCAACTGTAAATCATACATATTATTGATATTAACATTTTACACAACATTGTCATCTATATTTATTATAACAAAAGTAAACTTACTCAATCCCCACACTGGTTTTAGAACTATAAATTTTCCCTGTTTGCTGTCATAGAAGGAGCATAATCCACTGTATTATTAGTATATTATATATCACTTGTCGAACAGGGAAGTATTTAATTTCCAATATTATTACTTATAATTCTTACATAATAAATGACATTTCTGCACATTCTCGGCTCAAAAATAAGAAAACAGGAAAATTTTACGCGCGGCATTATAAACGAGTTGTTTATCTCGTGATAGATGATGCGATCAGAGTAATGATTAATGACAGATTCAAATCAGATAGACTGAGATGCTATTAATAACTGCATATAATTTTCCGAACTAGTCTTTACCTATAAAAGCTTCGATGGCTAAGTATGCTAATATCAACAGAATTTTCGTGTTTCAAAACTTATGAATAGATTGATATGATTGAATGATGGTAATTGGTGGTGGTAAAAGGTTATTGGTTGGTTGTTTATATTCTGCGATAATGAATAGTAATCATTGAGCCAATCAGTGGGCAAGGACGTAATTATTCAAGGAGATACTTCTGCTTAACTTATTCATTTCATTAGCTTATTTTTTAAATAAATTATTCCGCAAAATTTTTGATTGTTTTTTTTATCAAGGGAATGATTCGTAGAAACTGATCGATAAGTACTTTCCCGTTGAAGCATATGCGTGCAAAAGTTCGCTAGTAAAAAAATATATTACAATCACTGTCCAAGCTAAGCTAAGGTTTTAGGTTCGACCCTATCGAAAAACCTATCTGATTTAAGCATAATATGTTTATGTTGCAACAATGGTGTAGTTCTAAGTCAACTCCTGTTCGGTCCCATTTTTTTTTTCAAAGTTCAATTAAATTTTTCAATTCAAAATTCAATATTTCATGTATTTATTTATTATTCAATGCCTCATGTCGATAAATGAGAGCGCCGAACTCGATTAGTAATGAACCGATTCCGCTCGCCGCCAAATGAGAGGGAAGCGCCACGCCAATGAGTTGCCAGGGCTTAGCCTTTTGTACCTCGTATGGCAATAGACTCGCCCCTATCATATCCATGTGACAGAAATAAGCTCGGCGAAACGTGGGTGCAGCAGTTGCAGTCTTCTCGAATATCGAGTTCGGTAGATATTTGTTGATGTAACACAACCAAGCCGATCTACTAAGTATAATAAATCAAATGGAACTAAGGAAGTTCTAGTGGGTTAATCTTTAAATCTAAAGCGAGTCATCGACGTACTAATACCGCGGTTTAAAACTAATAATTTTACTCTTGGACACTGGTGCTAATTGACTCTAATGGGCCATTCAAACGAGGAAAATCCATTGAGACAACCTATTATTAGCATTGTGTAAATAGAAACAGTCCAGATCAATGGGTTGTGAATGTATGAATAAATGACTAGCTCAATGTTCTGACTTTATGGGTTGCCTCAATAAACCCCATCGTACAAATGATCATAAAACACTGGAATTACAATTGACGAGGCATTAGCTTGATCGTATTTTAAAAGCAGTTATACACTACTATAACTGTTGTTCAGATTGATAATGTTTAGAGTATGATAGATTTAAATAACTGATAAGTAAAAAATGCAAAAAATGGAGTAAAAATATTGACGAGACCTAAGTCCGCTGTTTTACTTGGTGGTCGATCAGGGTCTTAAACGGTTACCAGGGTAGGAAGAGTAAAGCAAATGTTGGAATTATCTCATTATACCAGCTTGCGGTTGGTAACATTTATACGGTCAATCGATCGTGTTCAACTCGAGCTTCTTTATTGATTGTGGTTACTGTCAAATCTCTTCCTATTTCGTACAATTCACTTTCCATTTTATGATATGTATTTTATAATAAAGTGGAATTGCGACAATTGGATCCGCAATTATCAGGATCGTTAATATTGTTTGGATTTATATATGTTCAATTAAATGTAGGAACCTGCAAGTTACTCTTTTAGACAATAATTAGCATTTATTGAGGGATGTTATTTAACTATGGTTCTGATCATCCAAGCATTTTGAAATTATGAAACGACATCTTTAGATGTAGGTTTACAGGGTGTGTCTGATTTAATTGTTTACAGAGTTTCTCTACAGTCTATCTTGTAACATTAAACAAATTGTTCAATACCTTAACAACAGCCAAAGACTCTAAACTATTTCTAAGAACGAAAATTGTACCGTGTTAACACATATTTAAACTCACCGTAGGATTGGCTTTATTTCATGGAACTCAAATAAAACGAATGCGGTTTCCATTCACTCTTAGAATGCGGTATAATACGGAATTTATTGCCATTATTTAAATTCTGAACTTAGTAAGTAGCCAAGAGAATTATTGTTACATTGCTATATGGCACATAAAACTGTCTATTTACGTGTAAACATGGATTGCCGTTTTGCACAATGTCCAATCATGATTGGATTTAACGTGGAATAGAGATTTACCAGCAGGTGGCTAATCACATTCTGGGTTGATGCAGATATTACATAATACATCGCGTGACCAGTGTGATTTCGTGGCCCAGTGGCCTCTTTTTACGATCGATTTCAGGTGGGCTTTACACAGAATTAAATAAATAACCATCAGCTGTGTACAAACCCTGGGTTTTTCATTCGCATTCAACGAAGTACCTTAATTTTACCTAATTATTAACCATTAAAGGAAATAATGGAGCTACATTGTCATTACGGAGTCTTTTTTGTATATAATTAACAATCAAGATTGTGAATCAATGGAAATATATAAATTTATACTTCGCCATAAACTATAATCAATATAATAAATTTAATATTATACAAACTTTCTAATGATCACTGTAATTAGCGTTAAAGAATCGTGTTGAAACATGGGTCATATCTATAAACACTCCTTTCATCTATTAAAAAAAAACTAAAGTTGAATCATCCAGCTACATGATAAGACCAAAGTTAAATAGCAGCTTTAGTTTTTAAATACGTTGTGAAAGTGTTTATGATCAAGTTAGCCAAATATGTTATTTGCTATCAGATCGTAACACTTACAAATTACACCCAAGATAAGCAAAACAAGGAGTTTCTTAACAAAAAATGCATCATAAACACACATAAATTTGACACTGGCTAAGTGGTTGACCAAAACAGGAGAGCAAATGAAATCGAAAGTCCCAATATTACTACTTATTTATTGTCCGCCAGCATATTCCTACGATAGAACCTTGTAGATACGAATAATCTAGTCGCTTTCGTTTCGTAATGCGGTCATGTTTTCGAAAGGTATTTAATTAATTTCGCGTCTTTTGTAAAGTTTCTTATTTTTATATTTTCATCATAAAAAAGAGTTTGTACTAAAAAGAACTCATGGGACAAAAAAGCTAGCAATACCCTCTTCACTTACAAAGTGTATAATGAAACCATTGAAGCTAATGCCATAAATTCTTATTTCATTTATAGAATTCTAAACATAACAATATAGAATGTGAATGGTTCTCAGAACTGAATTGTAAAAAGCGTTATTTTTATGATAAGCATTTACTGACAGTAACTATATCGATCGAAAAGTAATATAGTTCAAGAATTTTGATGTTTTTGATGCAAAATGCCTGCTATGAGGTGACTGGTGTATTTTGAGTACCGTTTCTTCGGTATTCATCTAAAAACTGTCCTACGTGCCTCTTTTCTTAAAGATTTATTCAATTGAGCTGTTATCGGACATTTCGTAAATATCAAGGACTTCGTCCAATTTCACACATCAGCGCCTGTTAAAGATTGTTAAGGCGGAATCACACTAGTGTTAACTGTGACAGCGATTTGTACTACTTTAAAAACTAGTCTATTAGATTGTCTACTCACATCGTCCATTAAGTGTTGTCTAGCGTTCAAAATTAAATAATTGTAATCGTAATAATGTTTGGTTAAGATTTTTAGAAATTAAAATTATTTCTTTTTTTCTGATGATAATTAATTTTCTTCTTGTGAGGAGGATCAAGAAGCGGTTTCTCTCCAGCAAAGGGAAATTCTTCCATCCAGACGAGTGTCGTCGATGCGGGATCCTCAACGATGGAGGTTGGGAAACTTATCGTAAAATGCTTGTGTACTATAGGCGATATAATAGATTGCGAGTTTTTCCCAGCTTTAATGTTAGCGTAGAAAGTCATATCGTTATTTGTAGGCGCATATTACAGTACTAGCAATATAATTTGAACAGCCCGAAGTTATTCACAAGCATTATTATGTTTAGAGGCTAAAGCGTGACAGGATGTGAGGCGGACTGGTGTAGTGAGCACCTTTAGACTGGCGAAGTCATTTTGCGCATATATTGCACCCACTGGTGGGAGGAACTTGATACATATTTGTACCAGATAGGATTAAGACCACCATGTACACAGTGAAAACCTGCCGTAGTAACTCATTCCAGCGAGTCGCCTACAGGGGTCCACCGTATATACAGGTACTTCAGGCGGACATAATTTTAGTACTCGTTGAAAGACGCAACCTCTTGGCGGTTGACACTATATTTGGACTGAGATGTACTCACCATCAGCTAATGTAGTGCTGTCAGTTTGGAGTTTCATCATAAAACAATGTTTTTAGTATCCAATGAATGTCATTGAAGTTCCGGACAGCATCATTATAGTTGGAATCACAGCCTCAGTGCCGTGGTACTCGCCCGGTGAGAAACATCGCTTTCGCTTCCCTCTGCAATCATCTACCGGACATTACTCAAGATATATTTTATCCTCAATAGTGCCTTTTATTTCATTTGCTTGATTTTATTCCCCAAAAGCTTTAGTATACGATTCTCATTCATAAACATGAAAGTATTTTTTATATGTTTTATCATCTAGTTGATTTAATATCAGCGTACGTAGCCAGTAACCGCTGAAATCTTGTATTCAAACCCTAGGACGAGCAATCCAAATTTGTGTCGAGTTTCTCAAGATTCGAATTTGTCAATGTCGCGCATGATGTTTTTTTATTAGCTTGAATGAAGAAACGAACAGATCGCTGACTTGATGGTTAGCGCAACGCCTGCGCATAAAAAGACACAACACCACATAAAACTTTGAATTACAAAGCACTGCATTTCACTGGACTGCGTTCGTCATCCCAACACATAAGTTGTTAAGTGTTATCATGGCCAGTAATTACATTGGTTTCAATGTCCTTCAAACCGAAACGTAACAGTGCTAACAAACTGATGCCTGGCTGTAGAAATAGAAAAAGTATTGGTACTAACCCAGACGGTTGCTTGTTTACGAGACACCTAACACCTTGTGAATATGGCCATAAGTTCATCACCTATCACATCCTGAGTCCGAAATAATACCAATATTTAGGGGTTCACGAGTAACAACTATGTCGATCCCTTCACGTACATTGGCGTAAGCTTACGTATGTAAGTTTGCAATAAAATCTAAACTATATGAAGTATTATTCAGCGTTCCAAGCTCAGCGCAAACACTTTTAGTTTGTTCAAATATTTGATACCTTTTCATATATCTCACACTCTGCACTTACTTTACTGCAGTGCGGATGTAAAATACTTGTCGCGCCGACGCCAGCGAACTAAAAGATGAGTATTCCAGCAGATGTCAGTAATTTCATTGTGATATATTTTCAAAATATTTTTCATGGTAGTTTAGTTTTAGCTGAACGCGATCACGTTCACGTTTTTGAGTGGTAGAGCCACGCTGTAGATAGTTTTGTCTACAGCATGAATGGGCCGGCTCGACTGGGTCGTTACCACTGTCTCACAGAAAACAGACGTAAAGTAGCGGCTTGCTGCTGCGTTTCGTATGGTGAGTGAGATATCCGGAAGCCCAAATCCCCTCCCCTTTCCAATCCCTAATTATCCCTTTCCTTTAAGGTCGGCAAAGTGCCCATGATGATTCTTCTGGTGGTGGCCGTACATGGGCGGTGGAGATAACTTACCATCAGGTAACCCACGTGCTCGTGGCCGGCCTATGCTATAAAAAAAAATTAGGTGTTATTTCTGACGGATTTCATTTTTATAAAATCGATAAATATGCGAATATAAAATAAATATGCGATTAAAAATTCGACCTGTGTGGTTTCAGCCTTACCGTACCGTTTTTTATGTATCTCGATCTGAAAGAAAATAAATGTGTTACAAATAGGTGCTACATTTTCAATAGAAGATGCTAATGCGGTATAATCAACACTAAGTGAAAAAACTAGAAACCTTTATCTTGGAAAACTTAACAATTGATTTTCATCGGGATTATTTATAATAGTAAATATTTCAAAATCAGTTCCACTAAACCTGACACAATTATATTTGAAATTTAATATTGTAATTTCTAAATGAGTCGAGATCAAAAGACAGGAAGATCATAATTAGATTTCCGGCCATCCCAACACGTTAATGAACAAAACTATTCTACATTTACCTGCATAAATATTGAAAAACCAAATTACTTAAGACAAATAGAATTCCTAAATAATCTCCAATTATATTTAATTGCCTTAAAGTCAGTGTTTCGGTAAACTCAAAAGACAGTTGGCTTTTGATCTTATGCAAAGCAATGCCAAGACATTTTGGACAATTTATTGTATGTGATTTAAAGAAATCTTTTTACTTGGAAAATAAGACTGTATAATTAATGGTTACAGGTTATTGTTTTGGCAGACTGCTCTTACCATGTGAGATATTATTATTATATACGTTATATGACGTATTAGCTTACTTAATTTTTTTTTACTGAAAACTCAGTATACAATGAAAACATTCCCATCATATTAAAAAGCATAAATCACTGAGGGGTAATATACCTTCTCATTGGTTAAATAAATCATAATTGGATCAACAGTTACAAACTTCTTTTTACTTTCTTTTTTCAAACGCCTCACCTGATGGTGAGCGTAGCGCAATCCAAGAATAGTGTCGACCAACGACAGACAATGTATCTATCGTAGGTTGGCAGAGTTATGCCCGCCTATACTTCTTTACTAGGGGTTACAGTGGGGTCGGCACACCATGCTTTTTAACGAATATTACAGAATGTTTAAGCTTGTCAAATTTACGACCGGCCGACTGCATGACGTCAACCCGCCTGGGCAGAAACACACCCCGACCCAAATACTTGTAAATCACACAAACAATTATTTCTTTACGTGAATGGAACCCGCGGCTTCTCGCTTCACAGGCGGCTTCACATTCGTGTAATATGTATGATTAGTGTAGATTAATACAGAGGCCGATCTTCTCATCTAGACAAGTGAATTTATTGGTAAATTTTAACTATAATAATATTAGTCCCGTATTACGTTTGCGTATTACACTGATGTAGGTACACAGTACTTTTCTAGCAATAAGACGGGTGTGGCCTTTCGCCCACATCACTGCCCTAATGCGGGTCGACTCCTTGATTCGAATTATTTCAAAATGGTATTCGTACTAAAAATATTATGAGATTATACGATCAACGATATTTTAAGATCCAACCAAAAAAAATTAATCCGGAAAATCTTCAACCATTTTACATAAATTATTTACACTCCCACTGCCATTATATTGAAATACTTGAAATTCTCTGGACTGCATATAATCGTGAACAAAATCAAAATATTTACAATTTGTTATAAATACATTGACATTAATAAGGAAGAATGCGTGAAGTTAATAAATTAGGTGCTTCATAATATCCGTTTCGGATGATGTTGCAAAGCTTTCGTGATTTCCGCGATTTTATTGGAATTTTATGTGTGCTGTCAGTCTTAAGGGAATTATTTGTTATAGTTTGTGTATATTATGCTGCCGCAGAATGAGTTAGCGCTGTTGTGTTTCGGTTTGAAGGACATTAAAGCCGGTGAAAATACTATTCATGTACCAGTACACCCACATTTGGCCTAACGTATCTCCGTCCCATTATGTGATAGGGGGCCACTATACCGGCTACAATTCAAGACACCGAAGCTGATACTGAGCATTTTCATGATAGAAAAATCCAATATTACTTTTACACGACCTGGGAATTGACACCGATACCTCAGCATAGCAGTGGTATCGCGTACGCAGTACAACTGCGCCACCGAGGCAGCCAGGCAAAGATAAATATT
The DNA here is from genome assembly GCA_949126905.1 of Amorpha juglandis. NCBI lineage: Eukaryota > Metazoa > Arthropoda > Insecta > Lepidoptera > Sphingidae > Amorpha > Amorpha juglandis. The sequence goes on from OX421365.1 coordinate 21,261,949, forward strand.
CCGATAAATCGCTTTGCATTCTGGCAACCCAAGTTTCGACACACGCCTCGTTCATTTTGGTGGAGCTTTTTTCGTTGCGACTGCAGCGCTGTTAAAATCTGGCACCGAGGGCGACGAACTGCGAATTTTTACACTATGACGCATCGATACGAGGTTTTTCTGTAAACGTGAACTGAACGCATTAAAATTTACATATATAGTCCTTTTAATTTACGTTTGAATGCCGTAAATATTTTCAAACGCTACTTGTAAAAAATGTTATAGTATGAAAGATATTTTGGTAGGACAATACGCACTCACGCCTGTAATTCCCGAAGGGGTAGGCAGAGGTGTAACTAGTACACCAACATTTCGCTGAGCTTATTTAAGTACCATAATTTGATAGGTGCGAGCCTATCTTGATAACGATTGTATGACGTAACATATATCAAACTTATTTTTAAAAAACGTTATTATTTTGAAGATATACTTATTAGTGGATTTAAGAAAATTAATGATTCCTGCGTTCGAATCGGTTATCAGACAAAGTCTACCTGATTCTACATTAGTAATAAAATAAACGAAAACAAATATCGTCAAATAAATCTTTTTGGAATTGAATTTTAACCAGCGTTGTACAAACTGGGGTATAACATGCATCTTATTATAATCAGCGTGAAATTAACAATAAAACTTTATTTATTGTTATAACAGACAAATAAATTTGGCACGACAATAATTTACATCTAAACGGATGTTTGTATTCTAAAATATTTAAAACCTAGTTTATAACAATGTATGCAAATTTCTACTTTCAATATATTTAATACATTTAATATTCACCATTCACGAATTCTATTTACATGATATTATCATAATTTTGGCATTTTTTCTTTTTAATCCGAGGTTCCGCTAACAACAATAGTCTCGTATCACTTTATTAATCTTGTTTTTATTCCACTTATATTTGGTAAAAGTATATGAAAGTTAGCAACAGAAAAGGAACTAATAGATAGGGAGCCCTAGAGTAGCTGATCCACTTGACTACTATCAAGCTCATTTTCCGTGAGTAGCTTCGTTTCGATGAGACGCCCAACAATTCCCTATGCGAAAATTCTCTACTGTGGTAGCTAACAGAGGTAGCAAGGATTAAATATGTCGATTTGATGAGTCCCAAAAATTTATTACTAACAGGTTATTTTTTTGTTAAATCTGATGATAATTATCTAAATTATTCGAAAAGATATTTGTCCTACAAAATGTATGGTTTGATCAAAGAGTCCCCCCCTTCCAACATGTATCGATAACGAGGTCATCAAAAATGATTACTAACCAGCTGCTTTTTTTTTTGTTACTTACTTAATATGTATATAATTCAACAGTTATATTGTCCTACAAATTGCGTGGTACGTTATCCCGGTCCTACGCTCAAAAGTAGTAGTACAGATCCTTGATGTAAAAATAATTACTATCAAGCTGAATCTTCGTAAATAGCTTCGTTTCGATGAGACACCCAACAATTTCCTATGCGAAAATTCTCTACTGTGGTAGCTAACAGAGGTAGCAAGGATTAAATATGTCGATTTGATGAGTCCCAAAAATTTATTACTAACAGGTTATTTTTTTGTTAAATCTTAAGATAATTATCTAAATTATTGGAAAAAATATTTGTCCTACAAAATTTATGGTTTGATTATAGAGTCCCCCCCTTCCAACATGTATGTAATTATTTCGGATGGGCAATAATTGATGATAAATATGAATATTACTGGTTTGATGGTCCCCAAAGTCCATCTTTTGAAGAATTATCTTCTGGCATACAAGGTACTGGTCCGGAGTCCCTGGGCCAGCTGATCCACTTGATTACTATCAAGCTAATTTTCCGTGAGTAGCTTCGTTTCGATGAGACGCCGAACAATTCCCTATGCGAAAATTCTCTATTGTGGTAGCTAACAGAGGTAGCAAGGATAGAATATTTCGATTTGATGATACTCAAAAATTTATTATTTTATTTGTAGGACAATATTCAAATCATTTTTTATGACCTCGTTATCGATACCTATTGGAAACCCCTCCTTCCAATAGGTATGATTACTAACCAGCAGATTTTTTTGTTTTTACTTAGTTAATATTCATATAATTTAACAGTCATATTGTCCTGTATATGTATATATATATATATATATATATATATATATACAAATAACCCTGTATATATATATATATATATATATATATATATATATATATATATATATATATATATATATATATATATATATATATATATATACAGGGTTATTTTTAAAACACTGACAACCTCGCAGGGCCATATAGCTGACCCCATAAGGAACAACTTTTGTTCTACGAGTTTGGACATAACTCAATACATAAGAAAAAAAATGATTTTACAAGTTTTTGTTGTGTAGTGTTTGTGTTCGTACGTCTACACTCTACGTTTCAGTCATAAACGATAGTGAAATCAGCTGACGGCTGGGTGTAGGTATTATCGATCGATACGGCGCGGCGGGTCATTGAACTGACGCGCGCGCTGCGTGTATTACGTAATATGCGATGCAGAGCGTAGGTAACTTTCAAGACGGAAATTAAATTCATAATTATTTTTGTATGAGAATAAAATCTAACAAATTATGAAAAGTCGTAGAACAAAATTAGTAGCAAATGACCTTAGGAATCTACTCCTGCGAGGTTGTCAGTGTTTTAAAAATAACCCTGTATATATAATTGGAATCTCGGAATTGGCTCTAACGATTTTCATGAAATTTAGTATATAGGGGGTTTCGGGGGCGATAAATCGATCTAGCTAGGAATCATTATTAGAAAATGTCATTTTATTCGTGTTTTATCAACTTAAACATAAACTTGGAAGAAAAAAATGACTCTTCCTGACATCTATTGGCAAATAATAATACTACTTTTTTGTGAGCACAACAGCAGATGGCGTTGTTAAGTAACACGAAGTCAATGAGTGTTTGCTTTGAGGTTAGACTTAATTCCTGACATCTATTGGCGAATAATAATACTACTTTTTTTTTTTTCACCCGAGCAGAGCTCGGTCGCCCAGGTACTGTAATTTAAATTGTCATTTTTGTCTACGATAGTGTATACTTTGACCGGACTTTGATTGGACTTTGACCGGACTATGACCGGACTTTAACCGGACTTTGACAGGACTTTGACCGGACTTTATTATGTAATATAAATTGATATTTTTGTGTACGATAGCGCAATAAATGGATATTGTGTTTAATCACATATGTAAATGATAGTACTTTTATGCTGATAAATAAAGCAATTCGTGTGAAATTATTCCCTCTTCATTCCAAAATATTCAAAAATGCACAACGTTAATGTTTAAGTTTTCACTTCTGCCGGCACTCCCGGAGTGCAACCCATTGTTTTTTTTATATGTAAATACATAATAAATTTTAAATAAATAATACATTTTTGTAGCTATTGTATTTATTTACTTAATTGTTGTACTAGTTTACAAAAAAAAAAAGTTATTTAAAAAAAGGTGTTTTCACTGTCTCTTATGTTACAAAAGGGTATTTGACTAGATTTTTTTTTATTATTTTAACCAATAAGTTACGTTTCCCGAAATCTATTAATGAAAGAATTATATAAATGAAGTAAAAAATAAATAAGTTACAATCCATTTCAATTTGCTGGAAGGGTTAGTTATCGCATGACGGAAAAAGGATACACGACATGGCATGTTACGTCACAAGCAAGATCTCGCCATTACGATGCACGCGTGCGAGGGAGATAGTGAGATTTTCCCACTACACGCCCACTTTTGCTCATACCAATATTTAAAACATGAACAACAACCTCATTTTTTAACCAATTTTAATTCTGTTTTCGCAAAATAGTTTATAATTGGTATTATTATCCAATAAATACAAAATAATGTATAAAATTAAACATAGTCAAATACCCCAATAGGAAAACGAAAAAATTACAATTCTTGTCGGACTAGTGATACATACCTGTTTTCTTGTAGGACATTGTTTCATTTGGGTAGAGAACACACTAACCTATTATGTAATACTTTTGTCCTACAGTTAGTAATGAGAAAAATGGTCTTGTGGTATTAACAATTTCTGAGCGTAGGACCGGGATAACGTACCACGCAATTTGTAGGACAATATGACTGTTGAATTATATACATATTAAGTAAGTAACAAAAAAAAAAGCAGCTGGTTAGTAATCATTTTTGATGACCTCGTTATCGATACATGTTGGAAGGGGGGGACTCTTTGATCAAACCATACATTTTGTAGGACAAATATCTTTTCGAATAATTTAGATAATTATCATCAGATTTAACAAAAAAATAACCTGTTAGTAATAAATTTTTGGGACTCATCAAATCGACATATTTAATCCTTGCTACCTCTGTTAGCTACCACAGTAGAGAATTTTCGCATAGGGAATTGTTGGGCGTCTCATCGAAACGAAGCTACTCACGGAAAATGAGCTTGATAGTAGTCAAGTGGATCAGCTACTCGAGGGCTCCCTATCTATAAGTGTTGACTGTCCCATAAATAATCAAGTAAAAATAAAAACACATAGGAAATCCAAGTAAAAAATAGAAAAGGAATATTAATAAATTCGAATTATGAATAGTGTACAAAATTTAAAAAACTATAAATTAAGAAGAGTGTAAATAAGAAAAATATGTCTTTTATTTTTAAAAAATCGTGGGGTGCATGGTGTCAATAGTTAATATAATAATATATAAATATTTTATTGACAGATATGAGTAGAAGGATCATCGTTTTGATAATGTCTTAAAAAGCACCCCATGGTTTTTTTACAATAAAATACTTTTTTATGGCAGAAATAGACAAAGCGTTGGTACCAACCCAGACGGCCTGTCGCATACGAGGGACCTACCACCTTGTAGAACTTACAGACCCTACCCAACATCTACTTCAACATTTTGCTGCGATAACAGTCGATGAAATTGTTTTACTACATATTTGCTAAAGTTCTGTAATTCGTATTACAGAAGTCTGCTAGAACAAATTTAGCTGTGAGTCATATGGGAAATCCCTCTATAGATCCAGGATTTATTCAGATAAAACCTGGACTTACATTCGCTTTCAGAATTTAATGTTGCGGCAAATTGAAAACCCTTATTTGTATGGCTTAGAAGGCCCAGTGAAATAATTAATTAGGAGCCAAAGAAAATAAACTAAAACGGCGTAACGTACAAAGCACTAATTGGGGTTCGCTTTGGATGGATGGCATCGCAAGTGAAAGTGATGTATGGAAGATGAGCTTGTGTATGTTTTCTTTGAACACTTTCGTTAACTGAACTGTTTACTTTGGCAATATTTCACTGCCTATGAAATTTGGTTTGAATTGTAGTATTTTTTTAAATTTTGTTGTCGCAGCTAGGATATCTTTTTACTAAACTGTAAGCGTAAACTTTAAGTGCCGTAAAATACCTATCATGTTCTGTCTATTTAAGTAAATGATAAGACGTATAAATGAACTGATTGCGATAATTTTATAACTTTAGGATGAACGAAAATATGTAAAATAAGATCGGAAACAATTTATATGCACTTTTGTAATTTTTCATATTTATATTTCGTAATATAATTTTTCAGTCCTTCCTGTGACGACGAAGGCTAAAAGCTTTCGGAACGTTGGGATCAAACGTAGATAAGATACGTTTAAAACAGTCCTATTTCAATATGTAATGTTCGAGTAAACATCAAAAAATCATAACGTAATTTTTGCAAGATTAGGTCGTAACAACGTAATCTAGATCATTTATTAGTCAAACTAATTTAAATATATCAGTTGTACTGATAATGATAAGTAATGATGATATTAGGAACGACCGGTGAGATTAGAAATCCTTTCGTCAACGATCATCTAAAAGGATCGTCATATTTTTTGTCATTTTATCATTCTTCTTTACAAAATTACAAGTCGTCTTGAGCAAAAAGTTATACCCTTTCCCATAGCCTTTGAGCTGATTGCTTTTCGTTTTGTTTGAACTGGAATGCCGCCACTTGTTTAATAGCATCGTAAAACTCCTTACAGTAATGAGTTGTAGGCGAGGCATCACCTGCGGGCCAATTCTGGTAATTAAAAATGTTCAAAATATCATTCCGATCTAGTTTCAGTGCCAAGAAAGTTGCAAGTGGCATTCCGTAAACCATTAAAACTGTAATGCAATCAAAAGTATATTGCAAGTTGACTGAATTGACATCGCAATGTAACTGAAATGATATTGTGAATTAACTAAAATATAGTCAATCATATCGATATTTGTTTATATGCATGGGTAATATTCTATGTAAATATGTAACAATCAAATCACAAAGTCGTATGGAAACATTATATATTAACAATAAAAATACAAAACACTATTACATACACACACATATTACACATTGCAGCTGAATCCATGTTTTTTGCACTGTGTGAACATAACCTTTTGGATAATACACTGTCCTTCCTCCTTCAGAGTCGGCTCAAGGCCTAGAATTGGTGATCCGAATTGCTTCAGTGAAATCCACAAACAGTTCTAATTGTTTAGTCATTGTTTCACCAACACTTTACTAACAGTCCACTAATAATTAACTCACGATATTATTTCAACTTTCAATTAGTATTTATCGCGCGCAATGGATAATCATAATTAACTTATTATAGAAATTGAAAGATACGTACTTAAATAACATACACAACAAAATTAAATCACGGAACAATAACAACAGACATTCTTTTTTAATAAAAATTTTACGGCTCTCGACTTTAGTACTTTGAGCCTGCAATAACAAAGGTGTAATCACTGGGTGACCCACCACGACAATAAATTAACGCATATGTTTTCACTCACAATTCACAGAAATCCGAAAAAAACGGGTTTTCAATTTAGAGGAAACATGAGAAATTACCTAATCAATTAATAAATTATAAAATCTATTAATAAAATTTTAAATTAATAACTTCGTGCTAGAGTAATAACTTTTCCATCCCATTCAAATCGCCAAAATTACTCACAATGCCAATATAATTTGTCCACTGGCAACTTTATTATAACATTCGCTATACATTTTTTATAATTTAGTCTGTGGTGGCTGACATTAGTTTGGAATTGAAATGATATCAAACTGACATCATAATGCTACCGGAATGATATTGGAACTTTAAGCGGAGCAGAATGCCACATTTTATTCAATTCGTAGTCTAATCTCAGTTTGGTTAAAGTTCAGTCTCAGTTAATGTTAAATACGAGAATTGGCCCGCAGCTGTTTCTTGTCCTATGTTAGTGTTAAAACTAATTGGTAACTTCTAAAATATCTTCAAATAATAGATCGTACTATTTGAAGATATTTAAGAAGAGAATATAAGAATGGAAGATTTAAAAATATACATCCAACGCATAGTCCGGACCCCACACTGAGTTAACCTGTATCGTAGGTAGGAACTAAGAGGGACTTGCGGCCCCACAACACCCAGACCCGAAACACATATTTTTGGATTACACAAACATTTATTTTAGCGGGGGAATCGAACCAACGGCTTCTCGCTTCACATCCGCCGTCTACGCCACGGAGGCCGCTAGTAGTAGTAGTAGTGAGTTGCTCAAAAACAAGTGCTAATTTAATCGAAAAAATATTTATAATCGGTGTTATTTTCAAAATGAAAATAGTTAAAAAAATTATTGTTAGTTCTTTTCCATGGAGACTTTTTTTTTGAAAAATTTGTAAGAGTAGGTACATAAAAGATGTTTATAATATCTTTACATAATAAAAAAATAAACAATCCATAACCAAATAAAGCGTTAATACAGATTTAGATACGCACTCTAAACCCATTCTTGGAGTGATCAGTAATACTCATAATTAAAGAGTGTTCTCAAGCGGACTATTTTTAATGCAACGGATGCGCCTGGAGATTTGGTCCTGAATGTAGGTCGGCTGTTGGTATGCGAATGCACGCGATGCATCGCACTGAACTGATTTATTTTAATATCTACGTTGAAAGTCGTGAAAATAGATTGGATAACTTAGACCTAGCGCGCACCACAACTAAGCGATATTTTTGTCGTAGCTATGTAGCAGTTTATATGGCTATTCGTGCACTGCAACTAGCGGCACCGTATTGTCACTTGAACTAACTTATAATGGTGTTGTAAAATACTGTTTTGGTACATTATAACTGAACATCATTATTGCGATTCCTCTAACAAAGTACGTCTATTCTCATTTCACACTTAATCTAAACTATTATTATAATTGAATTATAGAGCATTGAATAGGCCCTGAAACTACTGGACTGATTGGAAAAATTCTTTCTCCATTAGAATCCTACATTAGCCCCTATGAACATAGGTGATAACCATAATGTAACGGTGCGGAATTTCACGCGGGCGGAGCCGCCAACGAATGCTAGTTTTCAATATTTATGTACGTCATGAGCGTGCATTTATCTCAAGTCAACGTCATCGTACGCTACTATAAAGTAGACTCCCCGCATTTTATTAAATTGCTTTTCATAAGGATAAATGTGGCTTTGTTACATTTTTTGTGTTATTCTCAATTTGTGTTAGTTCTATTATATAACATGCATACAATGAAGAGTTATCGACTATCTATATATCTAAGTTCTATGACTCCATGCGCATATATTCGCGCGATGCGACAATATTCGTGCGATTTTTATTATCGTGGTGCGCGCTAGGTCTTACAGGAGCCGTTCGCGTTAGTGGCTGAAATAAACTCGTGTTTATATTTTTGTTTTAAGCCTTTTTCGCCCATGTTATGTCTGATGCAACTTATATGGTTACGAATACGGGTACAAATGATGGGGTTGAAAAGAATGTGAGTAATAAAAAGGTCATTCTTACTTTCCAAACGGAATTTAAACTAATAGACCGTAAATTGGTTTATAATCCGAAATGAAGTATACCAATCTGCGCTATTTTGTTGGATAATAGGTATACATTATTAGCTTGACATTCCAACAACAATGTTATTAGATATAATATTATTTATTTACAACTTAATATATGTAATATATTAAAAAGAAGCAGCGACAGCTCAGCGGGGAGAGTTCGAAACAAGCTTTAATAGCATTCACCTCTGACTTTTCGAAGTTACGTGTGTTAATTGTTATTTATCGCTTGCTAAAACGCTGAAGAAAATATCTAAAAAAGTTCTCCATAAGAATTTCATAGGTATGTGAAGTCTGCCAATCCGTATTAGACCAGCGTGGTGGACTAAGGCCTAACCCCTCTCATTTAATAGAGTGGTTGTGTACAGTGGCACGTGTATAATACAATGCTAGTATTATTATAGATTATTAATATAATATTATGTAGCAGAAATTAATCATATAACGAATTACAGACTCTGCCCTCAAGCCTTCCTCAAAATCACTTTTAACTTATTATGACACTTTACAAATCTTTAAGGGCATTTTTCACATAAGAACTTTAATTTTTTTTAAAACATAAGGGAATCTAAGCTGGCAACATTTCGCCGTAAAAAAATGTTTCATGGAGATGCGCGCGCGCATTCCGATCGCATTATCGACAGTGTTAACAAGATGCACGTGTTATAGAGATCAGGCTGAGAGCAATAAATGCGCTGCTATGAGATGCACCCGAAATAGTTTTACGTCCAGTGTAAGTTGGACTCTGGAAAGTGCACTACTATGGATTATGAGTGACTTTTACAGAAACAGATTTCGATGTTTAAACTCGATATTATAAGAGCTGGTTTAGAAATATGAAAAAGATATTCAGGCTATTTCTAAGTATTTATGATCTAATAAAATATGTGCTTTACTGATACTCCAGTAGGTAAAAAACAACTCTAAAATATTCTACTGTTAAAGTTCACGGCCGTTTTATTATTTTTACCTTTCCAGTGACGATAATATGTATTATACAGTGCCAATACATATTTTAATTAAAGATCAAAGTCTAGTCCGAAAGCGCGTCCATGATAGTTCTATTATTATACTAGATACAGGTGGCATGCTAATGGCCCAGCATTCCTCGCGTGTATACAGGACCCGTGACTAGATTTGCCACGATAGGGTTGCCAGATGTGCCATATTTCGCGAGACTCCCAGGTTTTCTAACGTACCAACTAGCAGCACCCTAGTCTCTACACAGAAAAATATCTTTATTTGATCTTAGTATGCATTATGTGTGTTAATTTAAAAAGCAGCGATGGCTTAGATGAGGAAGCGGTATGGACTGCCGAGACGAATGTCATAAATTCGAAACCAGAGTCCAGAGCATGTACCCTGAATTTTCTAAGTTACGTGTGTATTCGTTGTTAAAACGCTTGGTTTACTTTATAAAATTTATACGTTTTGTCATATAAATAAAAAATAAATTAACCTAAAGTAATAAACACCTTTGTTCTATTGTTCGGCGGAGGCATCCCGCGGTTTTAATCAAGGATTTGGAATATGATGTTACCGCACGTCTGTCCACGCGAGTTGGTGCGATGCCTTTGCCTTGTATGTTGATCTGCAGACCTTGGGCGGATAAAGTTGCCTTGGAGTCCAAACGATGTTGATTGGCATTAAATTACGCATTTATCGATATTTGAAAAAGAGATCTGGTAACACTACGCCATGTTATCCTCGCGCGTCGATGAGAATGCACTTAGCAGATAAGTGCCAGGATGCGTAAGCTGAATTGTTATAATAAATACAAATGAAATGCTCGCAAGCGAACAAGTTTTGCATATTTTAATTTAAAACTGGTTTTACCATCAGAGTAAGTGTGATTGAAAACTTCATAGGTTATGACTATTATTTATAGTCATTATAGAATTTGCTATTTACTGCAATCAACTTGTAATAGAGATTCTGAAGAACCATATTCCATTTTCAAGCGTCCCATGTATTAAAACCATAGTCGACAGTAAAATGATTTTATATTTTATGTTTAATGACACATTCTTTCTTTATACTGCCAAGCCAAGCCGAGGTCATTGATACGTAAGGACGAGACATTATGCCTTCAGTATAACTGAATGTAAGGAGGATACACGTGGGTAGTTCACCAAATAAGGGATTTATGATGAGGCGTGACGTGAGATGTCATCTGCTCCATTGTTTACAATCTAATAATAGTGGATAATTATCTTGTTATGATTTCCATAACTAGTTAATAATATTGCTGATTTTTAAAGCGAGCTATAACGTAGAATAAAGGTTTTATTCATCTTTTATTTATATCATTGAGTGAGTTTCGAATAAAATTAATCCGGGTAATAATAGTAAAAATAATAAGAAGGTTCTTATTTTTTTCTCACATATAGATAGATACCACTCATTCATATTAAAGGATTCTTCAGCCGTAAATCCATAATCGCGTATTTAATCGAATACTTACTGTTTTTTATTAGCCTTGACATGACCCTAGTTTTAATAGTTTTAGAAAAATCTCGATAAATCAATGAGTTAGTCAGTGGCATTTCGCTGTTACATACATCTATACTAATAATAAAGCTGTAGAGTTTGATTGTTTGTTTGTTTGTTTGTTTGTTTGTTTGAACGCGCTAATCTCAGGAACTACTGGTTCGAATTGAAAAATTCTTTTTGTGTTGGATAGTCCATTTATCGAGGAAGGCTTTAGGATATATAACATTACGCTGCGACCATTAGAAGCGAAGCATCAGTGAAAAATGTTGCAAAAACGGGGAAAATTATTCATATTTGAAGGCTTCCGTTGCTAAGCTACCCAAATAATATTATTTGAAGGCTTCCGTTGCTAAGCTACCCAAATCTATACTAATATTATAAATCTGTAGAGTTTGATTGTTTGTTTGTTTGTTTGATCACGTGGGCGGAGCCGCGAGCAAAAGCTAGTAAATAATATGCAGGTATATAATTAATTGATTTATTGATTCTTGAAGATTTTCTCAACTAGATATAATAATCATAAGCTGAGGTGCGCCATTGACGATTATTATTCAAACTACAATCATGTGAGTATTTTTTTTTGAGAGTTCTTCACTAAAAAACTTTGAACTTAAGATTTCTAGATCTTTACATAGAACTTAAAATGTTCTACTTACTGGTCTACTAAAATACAAATGTGTTTTATTATTTGCAAATTCAGTATCTAAAATCACAAGTATTGCTGTCAGATGCGGTCAGAGATATTATTCGTGGTAATAAAGTTGATATTGCAAAAGATCCTTCCCAACGGATTGTCACGCTCGAGGACAAAGAACTTTTGAAAAAGAATGGCAAAGAGCAAATATATTTGTAACGGTGCTCCACAGCCATTTCGGCTACAAAACGTGACGACATATGAAATATAATGTGGTCACGAATTAGCACTACGACTGTCATATAGTTACATCGTAACATAGTAGTTTAATGAGCCTCGTGAAATAGATATGCCAAAAAACATAGATAACATTTCGAGCAAAAGAATCCGCTCATTTACCACATACATATTACAAATATGATCGTTGTCTATGTAGAATTAAAATAGAACAGAAATACGAAGATTTATGTTTGCGTATTAGATGAACATTTTGTAAAAGATGGTGTTCAGTTTGAAACTACTTTAGTATGCAATGTATGACATTCTATAGATATAGAAAAAAAAAAATTGTTCATTAGATAAGTTAGCGATAATTTAAAAATCTACTTTCCTCTGTGAATCAAAAGAAGCTGCAGTAGAAGTTAATATGTCAATCTTGGTTGCTTTGTAGCAAAAAGACACATCTGAAGTTAAGATTTTGATATTATGATAATATGTAAATTTTGACAATTATTAGTAGCTCCCGAATTTGATTGAAAAAAATCAATTTGATCAAGTTGCAATATTGTGATGGAAATCTGGATAAGCAGGTAATGCTCACTTAAATAATTGATACTAAACTGCGGAAGCGCAAACGGGTCATTATAGTTAAACAATGACATTATAGAACAAATCTCAGACACCATCTGATAATAGCCTTACAACTGTGCTTCTAAGAATTTCGCATGTCGCGTCTCTATATTAAGATCTCATTTAAACGATGTTTTAAAGCACGTAGAATGTGTTTTCTCAAAACTTGTCATTTAACATATTGTGATATACATGTGTATGCTTTTTGATATTTCCCTTATGGTTTTTATCGTTCTGTTTAGTTCATGTATAATCGCGTGTAAATAATGAATCGTCTAATTAAAACGTAACGTTCATTTTTTAAAGCAGTGGTTGGAAAATCATCTAGTGGGAATGGAAGAACCGATAGAAAGTGATCTTCGCCATCCATGACTAGAAAGAAAGAAAAAAAAACAATTTGTTTGTCACAGACAACGGCATTCATATATACCTACATTAGCAGGTACAAATTAATGTGAAAAAATAAGAATAGGTAACTGAATATTACGCAGTTGCATGTCGTGGACGTGACAGGTGGGTGACCACATATTTGTGTGCCATGTCGGAAATCCCAGCACAGTACTGATTTTCAATGGTCACCCATGAATCGCAATTATTCATAATAAAAGAAAAAACATGGGTGGGTTGCCGACCCTAAAGGAAAGAAATGGGGGATAACGGATAGAGTGAGGTTATCTGGGTTTCCGAAAATCTCACTAAACCTTACGAAACTTAAGCAAGCTGCCACTATACGTCAGTTTACTATGTCAATGGTATCACTACAGTCGTGGTGGCTCATTAATATTGTAGACAATATTGCTCACTCACTAGTCACTATTGATCACCTATAGAGGCTACTACTATCCCAACAATGTACATATTTGAAAACACATGGCTTACGTGTTAATGCTGAAATATTATGCCATTAAAGTTATTAACACACCTGCATATATGTTTACACCAGGTTCTCGTAGTGCTATTTACAGTATATTAAAACCACGTAGTCTAATTGAGTCATTAGTTTCATGAATTTCGCATATCGCGTTTCCGTAGTAAAGGTGTTCTAAAATTACTTGTATGACATAGGATTTATTTGCGGCGCATGTAGGGAGGTATGCTAATGGCCAAGGATTCCGTTCTCGTGATATCTGCATTAAGGCAGACGTTCACTGACTGTACACGCCACATCAAGACAGGAGAGCAACTCTTTCTTCTTATATTTATTATCCTCGTTGTCATACAGCTGGGAAAAAGGCTTCCATGTGGATTGGGAGGCTTGATACTCCGTGGTTCCATCCGTAACCCCATCCGGGTGCATTGCTTAGAGATGTTGATTGCACCCATTTAGCATACATTTTGTTGGCATATTAATTATGCATTGTTATATTATTTCAATAAATTATTTGATTTGTTTGGAAGCTTGACGGGGCTTGGAGAATTGTAGCGCTAAACCAATGCACCGATTTAAATACGATTTTTTTTTGAGAACTGGCTTGATCGATATTGTTCCTAATTATGTTTGAAGAAAATCTGTACTGCCATTTAGAAACTACAATTAACGTTTTAAAAATTATTTTGGGGATTTTTTTACTGTTAAATTACAAGCTTAGCCTTTGCGCCGCCACATAGGTATCAATAAATGAATTATAAAGGACTATTTCACAAAATGTGTTTAACATTTAATGCCAGTAGTACCAATTTCACATACGCTTCTCAGTGTTTATTTGGGTTTCTTATATTTTGTTTGATAGATATCGTTTGGAACTTTGTGAATCAGGATATAAATATAACATAAAAAGTTTGAAAATCTGCTGTTATCCTGTCCTATGCTGTAATTGGGCGCCTGGCCTTAAATCTTCAAGGCCTGACGGTCGGTGTTGACAGCACTCAGCGCAACATTTTATGGTCATACATTTGCTTCTATTTTAAATGTAGAGTTAATAAAACGCAAGATATCTCCGTTTTCATGAGTTATACATAAAGATCTGTTGATTTGTTATTTAGTTTAAATGTTTCATTTTTCTGTAATAGTAGTAGAATATACATGAAGTTAAATTAGTCTGTTTTCGTAATATGTTGTAGATTTTCAAATGCAAATGTTCTTTTAATTCTGTCAGAGGTGTATGCTCTTGGGGTTGGTTACGAACCTGCGACTTTCGTCTCGACTATTCGTAGCACTCCCCACTAGGCTATCGCTGCTTCTACTTTTTTATACTCATTTAATATTTTATTAGTCCAGTTTTATAATTTGAATATTAGGCATGATGACATTATAAAGCGTGCATTCACTCTGTCTATAAACATAAATTCATATCGATACAATCGAGATATTCTGAATAAAGATAACCGTATAAATCTAAAATAGTTATTCCACTGCATTTGTTAAACGATAAAATAAGTAATTAGGCACCGTCGACGCCCTTGCTTACAAAAGGATAACAAATCTGAAGCGAACCAAGTTTATGGAGGCGAGTAACAGAGCATTCTCTTTATGCGTCATGTACACACATGTTCCAATAAATTAAGACTTGCGTAGTTTTTGATAATTAGAACCGATTGCATATTAGTCATGTCACGTTTAATTTGTTAGAGCAGCCGAATTGTAATTTTATTTTTATATATATTTCATTGAATGACGAGCATGGCGCTCGCCTGATGGCAACCGCCACGCCTGCCCATAAACAGAAGCAACACCACAGAGAACTTTGAATTACAAAGTATTACATGGCACTGAATTGCGCTCGTCATCCCGAGACATAAGATGTTAAGTCTCATAATGCCCAGTAATTTCACTGTTTTCAATGTCCTTCAAACCGAAACATAACAGTGCTTACACACTGTTGCTTGCCGACAGAAATAGACAAAGCGGTGGTACCAACCCGAAGGCCTTTCGCATACGAGGGTATGTCGTGAGATCCTGGGTTTTCGGGATATTTTCTAGTATAATTGATCCGTGATTATCCGGAGGTTGACTTCAAGTAGACCGTTGTTGTATTATCTAACTAAACCAACCCCTTTATGCATCATTAATTATGATGAAGGTTATAAGGTGTTAGGTCATTTTAATGGTAGAGTCCGTCTGGGTAGAATATATCTATCGCCAAGCAGCAGTCTGTAAGGATTGTTGTGTTCTGGTTTGAAGGACATAGAACCTAGTGAAATCCCTCTGATTAATGAAATTAACTTTTTATGTCTGGGGATAATGGCCGCAGTGCAGTAACATATTTACTCTGTAATTAAAGATTTTGTGTGCTCTAACTATTGTATATAAATAGCATTGCTTACTAACAGGCGAGCGACTTATTTATCTCATCATCCAGTTGTTTAAAGGGATACATTTATAAAACATTGCCTTTAGCACCACGATGAAATGACTAAGCTTTCTTATTTTATTTATAAAATAAGATAAATATTGCCACATGTCATACAATTTGTAATGACAATAAGTTATGGGATATTGTGATTTTCCTGCGGGCTCTTTATTACAACTGCTGTATACTGTCTGTTCAGGAATTCAAAGTTTACAACGTTGTTCGTATGAAGAATCTTGTAACATAAATGAGAATAAATCTGTACATAAGTCTTATTTTTTTTTTACTGTGAAAGAGACCACGATACCTACAACCTTGGTGACTATTCAAATCCTGTTTCACACGGCGCGATAAATATCGCACGAGAACCTGAATGTCAAAAACGCTATTTGTTAAAAATAAGTTATAAATAAACGCTCTTAATAATGTGCTCTTAAAATATATTTTTATAGAGTAATAAAATGGTCGCCATAACGTTTCATACCACGCAGAAAGTTCCAAATACGGTGTACGGAATAAAATAAATTCATACAAATTGAATCGATTCTTGTAGATCATTTAAAAGTAAAATATGTAGATCTTATATTTTCACACTCCGAAGAGGGAAGAAGTAAATCAAGGAGTCTGCCCCACAAGACAGGCGGATGGCCGATGTAGGCACAAATTTATAATCGCCCCTACCAACCATAAATTCCTGTTGCTAGTCCCACAGGAGAACCGGATATACACTGGTTGATTCGGGAACGCGATCCACACAATGTGTGGATCACTATGGCAGGTTTTAACGCCATGTGTACGGTGGTCGCTATTCGGGCAGATATGAATCCTACCACCACCAACAGTAAATTAGTTAGTAGGAAAGTAAAACTACATGAAAATGGAGTTCTTTGTAATGTAAAGTTATTGATCATGTACTACAAATGGCCATGTAATGTGTAAGATGTCTGTTTCCACCACTACCAAAATATATAAAAAATACTCCAGTATTTGTTAATTATTTGTATTAGTTGTTAATTTTGCAGGCAAGTTACGCTTCATCAGAGCTGTAAGTTATAACAGTGTTGTTTATTAGGAACGTGTTATTCGGCATGAATGTTTATATCCTGGACAATGAATAACTGCGTTGCATCTGTAATCATATAAAATGAATTCGCAACAGCTGCCGCCGGACCGTTAACACGCATCGGATTATCGTTTATTTGTTATGCATTTTGTTATTTTGTTCGTGAATCGTTTAGTAAACATACATTTGAAAAAGGCGCCAAGTTCGGTTTAACGACGTTCGGCGATGTCGCATCAGGTGTAGCGTCGTCGCTGCTAAAACAATTACACCTACCTAAAACAATTAAACCCACACCTAATATTACCAACTTTATAAAATTTCCTTAAAAGATAGTTATAAGTTTGTACAACAATCTTCAATTAATTAATCCTATGCTATTTAAAAAAGGAATGGAAAAGTGTCAAGAATTGAGAACTCTTTTATATTTAGTTTAGTTTTTATTGAAAGTAAATAATCAGCCGAAAGATTTCGTAGGCGGATACGCGCTTTATTTTATCCAAGTTCCTTAAAACACATTTGTTTGTAAGGCGTGTAGAAGTAATAACTTGGCAATGAGAGGATTTTTAACCTGCAATAAGTTCGTACGTGTCGCCATGTAATAATGTAAATGTAAACTTGTTTACTTTACCAGTGACTTTTAGCACTATGACTCAGAGATAGACCGTAAAATAGCTTATACGTGCGGTAATGTACAAAGCTCTTGCAATGTGTCTCCTACATTACTAGCTGTGGTTGACTTAGATGTCTGTTGCTATAAGTATAACAGTATTACTTCAATACCTAGTTTTTATGTAGGCAAGTCTAGAATATTTGTCTGTAACAAGATAGGTAACTGCTTTAAAATTACTTATTATTTCAGTTTTATCTCCCACAATGTTAGAACTACTTTACTATTTTTACCTCCATACTGCCTATTTTATCATTTTCAATATTTATGAATTTATAAATCTCATCCGTTTATTATCTGAAAATTATTTGTTTAAAACTATTTGTTTTCTTTTCAGGCAACCCCAACGATAAGGTCCTCTACGGCCGTCCGAACAAGCGTCGCAGCGCGTCCTTTCCAGCCCCCAGGTCTCTCGACCGACGCCACTCGCTCCGGATCTTCGGCTCCTCCAGCAAGTACCTGCAGCGGTGCGCCTCCACCAGGAGTCTCCACCACAAAAACGTTAACACGACGGACAGTTCGTCTTCCACCGATTACCCGCCAAGCGTAGAATCTGCGTCGCCAAGTAAGTTCTAATCGTGTTGAAGTACCTTTATATCTACACACACTAATACATGTTTTCTTACCTCAGCTTTCCTTTGTTAGTTATCAAATAATTGCTAATTTACTTTTCCGTGCTCCGTTTCATAGTTTTTAATATTATTTAATTTTCCGTCTTACTAATTTTGTGTACCTAGTGTATTTGTAAAACACATAGTACCACATAGCACCTTTTTGCGTAGGTACTCCCTTGGCTAGAATTGTAGGTAAGTATATCAACGTGGCTTATTGCAAAGTGGTTAACACTTAAGATGCACTTGTTAAAGACGTAGATTAATTGCAAATTTGATTTGATTACTTAGTATTCACTTTACTTGAAAAGCTTCGCGATAGATGATTTCACCAGTTGAAATAATTGCATTCACTGTTATCCACCAGTTGCTATTGGTTGGGTAGTAAATAGGTATGGAGAAAACACTTAGTATCTACTCATACATAGATATTAAAACAACAAAGATATTATACCAATTAATACTGATTTAAAAAATATATATGCCCACAATCACAACGATGTAAATTGTGCAATCTATCAAATAAATATGATGCATGAAAAATATTATCCCCTCACCCAAAAAATATTACCAGTTCAAACTGCATGATATGAGATGATGAAAAGTCCTAAGTGTTTTATCCAATGTTGTTTAAAAATGAACTTTATATTTGCAGAAAAAGTGTCCCTGTTGTCCCGCTTATTCAGACGAAGCGGCCGCAGCAAGCAGACGCGCGCGATGAGCACATTCTCTGCCCAGTTCCCGCCCACCGAGTGGTTCAACTCCAAGGCTGTACATCTGCACTGCGTCGCCACTCAGACCAATTCTAAGGTAACATAATTTCACTGCCTAACTGTATATTTTAATTGAATTAGTAATATTTAATGCCTACGCGTGGGATATTAAGGTATTCTCTACATTAAGATCATGGACAATGTTTAACGAATTAAAAACAAATATTTTCCTCAAAACAAAATAAAAAAAATTCTGAGTGGAGTGAGTCGCTTCTAGAGTACTTAAAGTATAAATTATAGACACACATATGTTGTAGATATATATAATTCATTCTATACATCTAATCGTACATACGTCATGTTTGTTTAGACTTCTCAAAATCTAACCAAAATCCAATCTCATTTCAGGAGTCACTGCAGAGCCAAACATCATTCGTCTCATCATACTACGATGGTTCAGAGATCAGTAATCGGTCGTCGACGCTGCCGCGACGTCACAAGAGGCACCTGTCAACCGAGTCGGGGCTCGCGGGATCAGTGGGTGACCACTCTCCAGTCAGGCAGTCCAGCCCCAGTTCTGGAAGTCTTCCAAGATCCACCCTCAGCCGGAGCTCTACAAACAAAACTATCTTAGACCATTTCTCCTCTCCTCAAAGAAACAGCGACCCAAAGTTACGAGACAGTTCTAGCGGGAGTTTGAGAAGGATCGATTACTCCAATTCAGATCACGTTATGTCTACCAGTGGCCCGTCGAGCCTCGAAAGTACAACACCACAACGAACGCCACGAAAAGACATCAAAAATGGCCAGTCAGACCAGAGCATGTTGATGAAAAAGAACTACCACACGAGTAGTAGCGGCCATTCCAGTCTCGAGTCACACATATCAGACCGCACGTTGAAGCCGTCTCCTAGTCACACAAATGCTGGCGCGCCCGGCCTCAGCAGGGCGCAGTCTCTCGTCAAAGTACAAAGCTTGCAGAGCTCACCCAAGTCCCTCCATAAATATAGAACCAAGCCGCCTCTTGTCGGTGGAGAAACAGTTAAAAACGGTAAAAACACCTCCCCTAAAAGTTCACCAAAAAACTGCCCGAACACCCCAAAAAAAATCGCAACCCCTCTGCATAAAACCATAGGATCAAAAATTGAAAATCCCGCAACGGCAATGTTAGCAAGCTCCAATTCTAACAACTCCATCACCCTAAAAGTTACCACAAATACAATATCACAAAACGGTGGCGGCACTAACACCAAAGTTTATGTACAGAATTCACCAGTGAGATCAGTCATAACTTTTGAAAATGGCAAAGTCACAGAAACGAGTAACGGAAGCAATATTTATATCATCAACGACGACAGACAAGTCGTTTCTGTGTCGCAAAACGGGGTTCCAAGCCAGACCACAAAAAACCCCACTGAAACATCATTTGATGTTTGCGTTGAAAAAAACAAACAAATGTACCAAGAATCGGAACCGATCAAAATGCAAGAAAACAAATTTAATAAAAATTCAATGAACGACACGGGTATGAATAATAATCGTAAACTTTCGTTACAAATAGGTGGTGCAACAAATAACAATAGCTTTATTTACAAAAATCAATTAAACAATACAAATGAGGTTGCGTCCAATCCGTCGTCTCCTGCGATACATAATAATATAAATAATTTAGAAACTACCACCAACAGCAATCCGTCTACACCTACGAAGAGTTATGATAACATCATCGGATCGTTGGGAAGTCTGAGGTACCAGAAAAATTCTCTGTCATCGGCCAACAGCGGTATCCAGACCAACATAAATTCAAACAGTGAACTGAAAAGCGTAGATTTATTGAAAAAAGCCGCTGCATTGCAAATGTTGAATGGTCTTCCAAATGTAAATAACAGAATGAGTTCGGACTCGATAGCGAATCTATTAACGAAAGGTATCGACCAGAAGCCGACGGTTTTAGGATCAGAGCCGAATTTGGCGATGAAGAATCAAGAACCGATAAAGGACATAAATACGTCCGTGGAGAAGTTAAATTGTTTAGAAAACAAACAAAAGAGGTACAGTCTTAGTCAAGAAAGCAAGAAAGAAAACCAGGATTTTTACAACTTTCCGAGTTTGAGCGATTTGAGCTTTAATTTTACTAGTTTAGCCGCTCAGAAGATATTGAAAGGGGTCAGTATAAATAGTGTCGATACACTCGTCGAACTAAACATGGCTGCGAACAACTCGGAGAAGCAGAACAATCGCGACGTCGCAGCGGTGTGCACAGATTTCGGCCTTGTATAGTACTAAAAACTTAATGATATTGTTTAAAAATGTATAATAGTAGTCTTAACACCGATATGTAAGGTAGCTGTATAACTTAATCGTAACTATATTATAAAACATGCTTTAGATACGCACTACGTTTAGTTGGAAACATTTACTCCTTTAAGACTTTTGTACTCCCTACTTATGGAATTATCTTTACCATTGTATCCCCCTCTAAATAGAATTTTGTTTGTTCTTACTAACTTATCATCGAAGATATCAACGTAGAAATTATTTAATGCAATATTCATATAATCATAAAATTGTAATCAGAAAATTCTTAGTTTGTAGCTCACTTTGAATGTAATAAGACAATAAAATTGATATCATCGTGAGATCATGAAGTGGCCTAAACTCGATCCTATGTGAAAATTTAGTGCCTAACTGCATTTTAGTATTACGATAACATTTATAGCCTTATATTTCGCTATCTTGTAGTATTTATTCATTATGAGTTTTGTTGAAATTTATTTTTCCACAGCAGCACTCCCCACTGTGCCATCACAACACTTCCAGTGAAAAGGTCGAGTACAAACTAGAATACCTACCGCAAAAGAGATTCCATCCAACAATGGGAATTTATAGAGACGAATAAAATTGTAAAATGTATGTCATGTATAAGTGCCATAAAACCATAGTATTACACGTTATGTGAGCGTGACAAGCAATGTGAATTGGTTATGGTAAAATTGTTATCATTTAATGTTTTAATTTGTTGCTGTACTCGTGTGAAGCAAAGGGTATTTATTCATTAGTGAATGTAATCTGAAGTCATTGCATATTAAATGTTCAGTAATGCCATTTGTAAAAATTTATTAACAATATAAGTTTGCTTTAATACTTTTGTTTTATTTTACCTATATTTTGAATAAAATAATTATGAAATAGTTAAATCACAGTTATTTCACTTCCACCTTGAAAATTACCAATTAAGACCATCATGTCCGTCAAAAGTATATTTACATCTTGACTAATTTTGTTTTTGTGTGAATCATTTATAAGCCAACAAAATAAGTTTACAAGAATTAATACATACATACATTCCCACTTTTATCCCCATAGGGGTAATCAAAGGTGCAACGGGTACTGCAATCATGTTTCGTCATCATCATCATCATATAAGCATATTTCCGTCATAAAATGAAATAGGGAGCCAAATGAGCCTATCACCATAGTAAGGTTAAATTCCAATCCAGGGTAATTCGTGTGATTTTCCAAATCAAAAATACAAATTGTAATTGTGTGATTTGGGAATTAAACTTGTGACTGCATGGTTCTCATCCTTGTTACACTGCCACTATAACAAAGAGGGTATTACTACACAAGACAACATAATGCTTGCAATAATAATGTAATAATACTAGCCCTGTATTAGACATGTCCCACTACTGGGCACTGGCCTCCTCTACTGAATGAGAGGGGTTAGGCCTTAGTCAAGTTAATGCTTACATAAAGTAATTTTTAGTGATGAAGTGAATCAAATTCAATAATAAAATTACAGGCAAAAGATTAGTATTATGTCTAATTAAACATAAATCATGAGTAAAAAAAGCTATAAAGAATATATAAAAATTTATTAGAACACTACTTAAAACTAAATATAATTATGTATATTGTATATTACTACCAACACGCTATTGTACTGTGTTCCATGACATCAGCAACTTGTGAAGGTTCTGTTTCTGTTTGACTCTTTATTGAATTCAGCCAGTCATCGGTCGGATCAATTTTCTTCACCTCTACATCAGAACTATCACTGCTCTCTTCAGTAGGAGTCTGAGGCTCATCAACTTCTTTTACTTCATCATTCTCACTAGTATTTTCGGACGTTTTGTAAGAGCTTACTATCGGATCTATTTCTCTAAATTTTTTAGAGACATCTTCACTTTTTATATCAACATAACATACACAGTTTTCTGTGGCAGTTACTTGTTTTAAGGCAGCCTCTTCTATAGCTAAGTGTTCATTGTCTGTCAAGTCTTTATACATATACATGTGGTCGTCTTCCGGGCTAACGTAATCTTCCAAACTGAACGTATTACTATCAAAATTTAGTCGGTCAAAATCGATCGCACCATAATTATTCACTAAATCTAACAACGTGGACTCATTCTCAAAATATATCTCAATATTCTGTACACAAGTGTTCTTTATTAGATTATCATTTTGGCATTGTTTACGTATAGCCATAGATTATATAAAAAAAGGAGGATAGAACGCTACTAATATCGTCAGTGATGCAGGTTTATGATATATGTGTGTGAAAGTTGAGGGATACCAGATAAATGAAAATTTTCCCCAGTTTTAACCAACTCCTAAGAGGTTTTATATTCGACCCGTGTGTATTGAATAAAGTATGTACATGGTAATTAAGTACTTAGTTCAAACAATTAATTGATTCGTTTAATTGTGGGGTAGGTATATGAAAAGATAAAAATTAAATTAAAATCCTTTAGAATGATTTAATTTTTTATAAACATTACTTTGCATTTACTTTGCACGGATCGTTCAGTAGCTTCTAATTTGGAAATATGGTGATCTCGAATGCTCAAATATTTTTCTAAAATACATTTAATTAGATTAATCCTATATTCGGTGCCTGCCAGAGTGTGTTTTAATTCCAAATTGAAAAAAAAGTACTATTCGCTATAAAATGTCGTCACCATTCCGCATGACGAGAACCTCGTAAAAGCCAAAAAGATAAAACTACCAAATATTTAGATCTGGCACACGAGGTTACCGAGATGTGGGATGTTGACTCAACAATAATTGTACCGATAGTCGTCTCTGGGTTGATGCCGAAGAGCCTCGACAAACATCTTCAGAGGCTCTCAATTGGTCGTTGGGTCAAAGTCCAGATACAGAAAGCGCCGTTATTGGATACAGCACGCATTGTGAGGAGGTTTCTCTCTCTTATGTCCTAACCGCCGGTGGCTTGGGTCCTAGGCCTCGCCATTGGAGAGTATTATTTTTATATTTTTAAATGTTTTGTTTTTAACTAATATTTAAAAATGTAAAACATCCTTTTAAAATAAAGAGTACTGTACAAAACAAAGTTCAAAACGCACTGATAAATAAAAAAGCCGGGGCTTGTGCCGCTGCCGCGCAACACAAATTTTACCGAATCCAAAAATACCTTTAGACATTAATGTTATTATTTACTTCTCACAGAGTTTCTTAAGATAAATGTTATGTTTTGGTAATCTAGATAATATGAAGCCGGTTAAGCTTCAAAAAAGAAGGTTCTCAATTCGGCGAATTTATTTTTGAAGTGATAACTTCTTATGGGAGGGTGAACCGAAACGTTCCGTAACGCGAGCGGCGGCGAGCGGAAGGTTCCAGAATATTCGAGAACCTTCCGTGAGAGGTCACGCGGGCCAGTTGACCAGCCAGCGCTAGCCGACTTCCCTGGAACTTCAATAATTTCGAAGTCCCAGGTGGCGCCACACAGTGACCAGTCGGATTGGACCGGACTTTGACCGGACTTTCACAGGACTTTGACCGGACTGTGTTCGTTTTTTTTATGGTGAATAGACATGTTACCGTAATTTTGTTTTTGATATTGATAATAAAATGACGATATTTTACTTCTTTTATAATTTGGAACATGGTGCCAAGTACCAGGTTCGCATGAACGCGAAGAGAGTAGAATGTCCATTTTTCATGGCGAGTAGCCGTAATTAATAAACAAATGACGATTTGGACAAAGAAATCTTTTTAGGTTTTTTCTTATTTGGAACATGTTGCCGTAAAAAGTACCAGGCTCGCATAAACGCGAAGAGAGTAGAATGTACTTTTATCATGTCGAGTGGACATGTTGCCGTAATTTTGTATTCTCGCATCTTGTTTGGTAAGTTTTCACTTCTGTCGGCACTCCCGGAGTGCAACACGTATTTTTTTTTTATATATTTGTTTGTTCGAGGAGTTTAATATCTTTACTCCATATTCCGTTATCAGATTTTAACAAAATATATATGCAGTACCATAGCTAGGAAGGAAGAGGGGGGCACTCTACCCCGGTTGTCACCGGTTTTGGGAACTCGACCTGATATAACCCGAAATAATATTCAAAAATGGGGAAATCCTCTCCTCTATCCTCCTTTTTTGAAATCGGTTAAAATACATTAAATCATTTTAAAGCTTTCATTCTTTGGGTATAGCATATCAGCCTTTCAGCCATATCAAATCCACCCCGGGTGCCACCCGTGCTAGCTACGCCACTGTATATAGGAGACCGCTTAGTACCTAAACTTTATCGAACATCAACATATTTCAACAAAGCGGTCCATATTTGATGGGAAAATATATGTTCGTACATTAAAAATAAAATATACGCTTAATTGACAACCTCCTCCTGGTTTAAAGTCGGTTAGTAATTTTTGAACTAATAATGTTCTTAATTACAACGGAATACTCACACTTTGGGGAAAATACCTCATTTATTTTCTGGCAACACATGCACGTGAAGTTGACGTTTATGTTCCGAATATTACGTAAATAATTTTACCAAAAACATTATAAAAGTGATTATAAATTCATATGTTACCTGTGCTAAGTAATTCCTTGATATTTCTTTTTCGATGTCGAATTGTTTTTACAATGTTTTATGACACATGTCGGCATTATTATATTTTTTTAAATCCAAGTTGGAGTGAACGTTACACAAGGCGGTCGTGTCGCGTAATGGCGGAAACTGGCACACTATGATGAGAGTGTGTGCGTGAGACCCGTATACATACAGCATTCTGGCACACTATGGGTCACTTCACTTTCGATGTATGGGACGTGGTGTCCCCCTTTTTTTATAAGTCGATGCGTATAGCATCCAATTGTCTTAAAGTTTTCAATTCCCTCGCTTTCAACGAAGCATAAACGCGCGCAAACGATGTTCTGACAGTTGCTTTTAACTGAAATCAAAGATATTTTTTGTAAAATTAACTTAGCAACACTATAAATTTAAACTATATTTGAAAACCCACTTACGACTTCTATATTTTTATCAAAATCATCAGGGTCACTCGCCATGTTTACGTTTGCGAAAGTTGACTATTTGAATGACATTGAATTTGACGTTTTAGTGAAAGTTGCCAAAATATTTTTACCACATCTCACTTTCTAGTGATTTCTACGATTTTTTTCATCCTTATAAAAATAACAAATTAAATCTTAAGGCCCTGTTTCTTTTACTCTTTACGAATTTAATACATTAGATAAAGTGTTAAAAAGTAAACAAATTAGATTTTAGATAGTACTTGTTAGCAAATGTCTACATTTAGAAATAATGCCATCTATGGTCAATTAGTTGAACCATATGTATTTATGAAACCTTGCAACACTGGATAAAAAAACTTTATTGATTTTTCGTTTGACAATTCGCTCGAAAACATTGTCTATTTTTCTCTCGTAAATGGATTAAAATTTATCTTCGCGCGAAGTGTTTTCTTGTGATATCGTGTTGTTGTTGTACCATTTAGTGTCTGTTTAGCCGACCAACATGAGTGAACTGAGACAACGGCGCGGTGAAGGCGATGGAAACGAGAAACTCGAAACCGCTGGGGAATCCGATCATGTACGGATTTTGTAGCTTTACTTATTAGATCAAGTTTCTTAAATTAATTTTTCATTGTTTACAAAAAATCTATGTATCGATAGGTTGATTCTGAAGAGGAGAAGGTGTTAGAAGAGAAATATGTGGATGAAATGGCGAAAACATTGCCGCAGGGCACGGATAAAACTCCAGAGATCCTTGACTCTGCGCTGTCTGGTCTATCATCAAGGTAATCCGTGCAAATTTACTTCCGCGATTTAGTGAGACGACGCCGTAACTGGTATAATTAATTGCAAAATATATTTATGTTAACAATATTTTTCGCTTTTGTTTTATGTACATGATGTAGCGACTTTACAGTGGATGACTACAAGGAATCATCTTAAAATGGGTTTATGCAAACAGGCATTACCATATACAAGATACAGATATTTAACTTTAATTATATTTATGTTGGTATACCTATGTATAATGTATTATTATTATTACCTACATCAGGACCTCTCAAGACAGAGCCAGTGCCATAACTTCTGTGTAGTATTACTCCTGTTTATGGGCAGGTATTGAGCTTATCATAAGGGTTATGACCTGCTTGTCTCATCATCCGGGCTAATAAAAAAGTATTTTTTTTATTTTTTATCCCTCGATAATAAAGATATTATTGCTCCCATTAATTTTCAATGATTCTGTAGTGCTAATATAATAAATTTATAAAGTAAATATACATAAAAAGATAAGTTGAGGATATAATATGTAAACTGAAGATATAATTCACATAAATGCAACTATTTGAAGCAGTATAATTTAATGCTGAATCAGTTAAATAAAATTGTTTAAATGTCAAATGTGCTGAGTCAAGTGCACTTAAATGTGTCTCATTAAATTTGTTTGAAACTTTAATACAAAATTCATCACTTACTTTGTAACAGAAAAAAGTATTTAGACTGGCAAACGACTTAGTGTACCCACATGTGTACATACACTTACCAGACAAATCATAGGTTATTTGCTGACCTTAAAGGAAAGTAATCATTAAGGGATTGGGAAGGGGGGGGATTTGGGCTTCCTGATATTTCACTCACTGTACGACAAGCCCCAACTTTACATAGGTTTACTGTGAGGCAGTGGCAACAACCTCAAGCCGGCCCATTCATGCTGTAGACAATACTGTCTTCAGTGTGGCTCTACCACTCATGTAATGTTACAATAGAATAGCTACCAATATCCACTATCAACTAGCTGCATTTTAGTCATATCAAGATTACAAATATTAATTTGCTTGTCATGGTTACACACATTTTCATAGTTGCCTATTTCATTTGTATTTTGATAGAACTGTAATGTCAACTGATATCTAGGCATATTCAAATAGCAAAAACATTATAATTTAATCAAGTATTAGATTTAAAAACTCTACTGGTACTGGGATAATTATTTTTTTTTTGATTTTTGGAACTTTTTTATTGATAGTATTTAGATTTAGAGATAGTATTTAGATTAGATAGTATTACTTTATGACAAGTTTACAAAGCCCGAACAAATCATATTGTACGGATCGTTTGCCACGGCTAAGTAGTCACCCCTCTCATTAGTATGAGGCCCGTACCCAGCAGTGGGACAATATACATAACATAGTATGGATATGTATAGTGATATTAAAAGATTGAAGACTTTAATTAAAATGAACATTTATGTGTGTTATGTACTAAATGAGGGTAGATAATAAAAAGCAGTTGGAAATGGCCTCCTGACCAAAGTGCATCAATTTACGTGAGTTCTGTGAGTACATATTAGTGGCGACGAGTAAAACTGATAAAAAGTGAAAATTGAGTGCTTATATAGGCTAATATATAGTGAAATTTAAACTTAAAATTAAAATACGACTATGGGTATAAAGTTTAACGAGTTTGACTTGGCACATGGGTGTTGGCAAAATTACATTGAAAGATTTTGCTTTTGTCTTGAAGCTGGTGAAATTGAAGTAGATGCAAAGAAAAAGGCGAATTTACTGGCGGTTTGTGGCCCTGACTTGTATGATTTAATAATTTCTTTGATATCTCCAAAGAAAGTAAGTGAGGTTACTTTTGCTGTCATTGTCGAAATTTTAAACGGCCATTTTCATCCGAAACCTAATGAAATAGTAGAATCTTATAAATTTCACTCCAGAAATCAAGGCGAAGGTGAAAAAATGAGGAATTATATTGCTCAGTTACGGAAATTAAGTATAAATTGCAATTTTTTGGATTTGAATCGTACTTTGAGAGATAGGTTGGTGTGTGGTATATTGGATAAAGATATTCAGAAAAAAATGTTACAACAAAATCAATTAACATTTGAACAAGCTTGTGACATTGCGCTATCACATGAAACTGCAAATATTGATGCAAGCACCATCATACAATCTACAATAAGCTCAAGCAGCCCGACCCATGATATGGGGGAACCTATGGAAATAAATAAGCTGGTTAGTAAGGAAGCTCCTTCCTACAAAGATAAATCGAATTGTTTTCGTTGTGCGAAGCCTCATAAAGGACAGTGTAAGTTTCGCTGGAGCAAATGTCATCATTGTGGTAAAATAGGGCACATAGAAGCGGCCTGTTTGGTGAAATCTAAACAAACAAATAAGCACAATTCTGAATGTAATGGGTTGTATGAGGTGGGCATTAATAGTATTAGGCAAGATAAAGTGGATCCATTTGTCATTAAAACTGTATTAAATGGTATAGAACTTCAAATGGAAGTGGATTCAGGCTGCCCGTACACCATTATTAACGAGGACACGGCCAGACTCATATGGAAAGGAAGATTACCAAGATTAGAAATGACAGATATTGGGTTAAAATCTTATACAGAGGGTAAGTTGGTGTTACTTGGAGAGACCACAGTAGCTGTTCAATATAAGGACAAGAGGAAATATATGAAAATACTGATAACAAAAGGTAATGGTTCAAGCCTTATTGGTAGAAATTGGTTTGCAGATTTAGGAATTGTTATTAATGGACTAAACAATGTAAAGTTAAGCTCAAGTGAGAAGGCCCAGACTATATCATTATTAAATAAATATAAGCAGGTGTTTGAGCAGGGTCTAGGTAGATATACTGGACCAGTGGTGAATATAACCCCAGTTGAAGGATCAGTACCAAAATTTATTAAATGTCGACCCATACCATTTGCAATAAGGGAAAGAGTGTTCAAGGAAATTGATAGGTTGGTAAAAGAAGAGGTGCTTGAACCTGTATCACATTCTGAATGGGCAACCCCAATAGTTCCAGTACTAAAATCCAATGGTGGAGTCCGTCTATGCGGGGATTATCGGTCAACAGTTAATGCAGTTACAAACACTGATACCTACCCACTACCGACACTAAGTGAAGCTTTTGCGGAACTGCAAGGGGGGGTGACATTCTCAAAGATTGATTTAGAACAAGCATATACACAGGTGGCTGTTGATGATCAAACAGCTATGCTTTTGACACTGAATACTCCCAAAGGACTTTATAAAATGAAACGCTTGGCATTTGGTGTGAAGGCTTGTCCTGGAATATTTCAAAGGTTAATGACCTCTTTGCTGGCTGGCATCAAAGGGATAGCAATTTTGTTAGATGATATAGTTATTTGTGGGAAGGACGTAAATCAACATAATGAAAGGCTAGAAATAGTACTGCAGAGATTAAAGGATGCTGGTCTTAGAGTGAACCGAGAAAAGTGTATGTTTATGGTACCAAAAGTGACCTTTCTGGGATATGTGGTAGATGAGTTTGGAATACATCCATGTAAAGATAAAATTAACTCCATCGAGAAGACGCAGGCACCAAAGAATATCAAGGAATTACAGGCATTTCTAGGACTTCTTAATTTTTATGATAGATTTTTACCCTATAAAGCAAACATAGCTGAACCTTTATACAGGCTATTAGAAAAAAACTCTAAGTGGAAATGGAACAAAGAACACCAGACTGCCTTTAAAAGTTTAAGATCAATGCTGTCCAGTGATGATACATTGGTTCATTATGATAGCAAGAGGAAATTAATAATGTCGTGTGATGCCTCTCAATTTGGACTTGGAGCGGTTCTAGAACATGAAATGGATGACGGAACGAGGAGACCAATCATGTTCGCATCAAGAACGATGAATATTCATGAGCGAAACTATGCTCAAATAGACAAAGAAGCAGCTGCGATAGTCTTTGGGTTGAAAAAATTCCACCAGTATATTAGTGGTCGAAAAGTAATTATCAAGACAGATCATAGACCACTATTGGGTATCTTTGGACCAGGTAAACCAATACCCAACATAATATCGCCAAGAATGTTGAGATGGGCACTATTACTGAACTCATACGATTATGAGATTCAGTATGTAGAAGGTAAGAAATTGGGAAATGCAGACGCCTTAAGTAGATGGCCAGCGGTCGAAACAACTATCAAAGAAGAGTATTCAGGAGTGCTTTTAATAGAAGAGACCCCTCTAGAATTAGAATTCACTGCAAAAGAAGTGACAAAATTTACAAAAAAAGATAAAGTGCTTAATAAAGTATTGTACTGGGTAAGAAATGGATGGCCCAAAAAAGTGGAAGAAGCCTACAAAATGTTCTGGC
Source organism: Amorpha juglandis (assembly GCA_949126905.1). Taxonomy (NCBI): domain Eukaryota; kingdom Metazoa; phylum Arthropoda; class Insecta; order Lepidoptera; family Sphingidae; genus Amorpha; species Amorpha juglandis. Next base: position 21,293,647 of record OX421365.1, read on the forward strand.
AGCGGAGAGATGAACTATCAGAATATAGTAATTGCATATTATGGGGTAATAGGGTTGTCATACCTGAAAAAATGCGAGCACAGATCCTGGAAGAATTGCACAGAAATCATGATGGTATAGTCATTACAAAGGCATTAGCAAGGAGCTATTTTTGGTGGCCTTCAATGGATAAACAAATTGAAGGAATTGTAAAGAATTGTAATATATGTTCAGAGAATAGGAACATGCCAACCCCGGTAACTCATCAATGGATACACACCAATAAACCATGGTCTAGGTTGCATATGGATTATGCTGGTCCATTTCAAGGGAAATATTTTTTTATACTCATCGATGCCTACTCTAAATGGCCAGAAGTAAAGATAGTCAAGGACCTGAGTAGTAACACTTTGATCAGAACATTAAGAGATATTTTTGCAGAGCAAGGGTTACCCGACACCATTGTAAGTGACAATGGAAAAAGTTTTATATCACAAGAGTTTAAGAAATATCTGGAAAGTTGTGGGATAAGACAAGTATTAATAGCTCCTTACCATCCAGCATCAAACGGACAGGCTGAACGCACCGTTCAGACGGTGAAGAGGAAGTTAAAAAAGATAACATCAGAACCGTGGCATGTAAGGTTGCCTAATATACTGTACTGGCTACGAGCTACACCTAATAGTGTGAATGAAAAGACACCAGCTGAACTCTTGAATCACCGCCGTTTTAGAACTAAGTTTGACTATCTGAACCCTCTGTCTTTTAAGGGTAAGGAAAAATTGAGTGCGGAAGAGAAAAATGAGAAGTTGAAGGTGCGAACTTTTAGTGTTGGCCAGTCAGTATACATACGGAATTATGGCAAAGGGCCTCTATGGCTACCAGGAGTAGTAGAAAAGAGAATAGGGGTGTGCAGATATTTGGTGCGGTGGAATGGGAAGCTGCTGCTGAGACACATTAACCAGATGCATAGCAGTGGGATGACATCTAAACAGAAACCAGAAGGAAGGTTAGTAGAGATGGACCCGATGTTAAGTGACAGCGATGATGACCATCGCATGGTCATCCCTTCGCCGAAGAAATGGGCCGACATTATTGGAGTATCGGGGCCGCAGGATATTGTGCTGCCGGACAACTCTGGAGATCGGACACGAAATACATACAAGCGGGCACTATCAGTCTCACCACCAAAACACTCAAAGAAAATAAAGCCTGAAAGTCATTATAACTCAGAGTCTAGCATAGAAGATGAAGATTCTGAGTTGGATACAGAATAGACAACACATAAGCATCAAAGTCATGTAAATAACACAATCAAATCCTTTAATATAATTCACAATAATAAAAACAAAGACATTAAATAGAAAAGTGGACCTTGCTTAGTGTTAGTGTTAGTGTTAAAATAGTTAAATGAAATTAGAAGTGTAGAACTATCTCAAGGGGAAGGCATGTTATGTACTAAATGAGGGTAGATAATAAAAAGCAGTTGGAAATGGCCTCCTGACCAAAGTGCATCAATTTACGTGAGTTCTGTGAGTACATATTAATGTGCTTAATTAGTTTTATCTTGGTTTCTTTTGTTAATAATAATACATTGTTTACGAACCTTCATGGAAATACAAGTTGAAGGACAAAGATAAAGTCTGTTGCTTTTTACTCTCACTTCATACATATATACGCGCTCACGTCTGTTCTCCCCGAAGGGGTAGGCAAAGGTGTAATCAGTACAGCCACATGTCGTCGAACGTATTTCCCTACCATGGTGTGATAGGGGGCGAGCCTATCGTCATACCGGGCACAAATTCCAGACTCGGGGCTGATAACGAACCCGAGACCTCAGGACAGCAGTACGCAATACAACCGCTCCACTTTATATTAAAGCAGGCTTTATATTAAAAAAAAAGAAACAGGTTGCGTCGACTTCAGAACCAACTCCGCAGGTTAAAAAGAAGCATGTAAGTCTAGTACGAGTAATAAATACGTTCACAGTTTTCGAATTCGTGTTTTCGAATTCGTATAAAATTACTATTCACGAAATGTCAAACTAGTAATAATAATTCAAACTGTAAACAAGGAAATAATCGTTCGAAAACTGATTTCGTGTTCGACTAATATGATAAAAAGTAATCATACTAGCAGTTTTAATTCATCATAGTTCCCACTTGTGGCTACTGCTATTTGACGCATGGAGATAAAACGAAAACTATCAAAACTTGTACTAAGGCCTCATACCCATTTTGATAGTTTTCTAACCTGAACCTACGTTTTAATTCTTACATTTACTATACAAAGAATCTTTGATTGATCTAGAATTATATTTTTGAGTGGTAGAGCCACGCTGTAGACAGTAATTTCTACAGCATGAATGGGCCGGCTCGACCGGGTCGTAACCACTGTCTCGCAGAAAACCGGCTAAAGTAGCGGCTCGCTGCTGCGTTTCGTACGGTGAGTGAGATATTCGGAAGCCCAATCCCTCTCCCCTTCCCAATCCTTAATTATCCCTTTCCTTTATGGTCGACAACGCGCCCATGATTCTTCTGGTATTGTGGGCATACATGGGCGGTGGAGATCACTTACCATCCGGTGACCCACCTGATCGTTTGCCGGTCTATGCAACAAAAAAAAACAAAATACATAGACCTCGTGTTGAGAATTAAATTTAAAATTTCGTTTATGTTATCTTAGCTTGATTTTAAATGTCCCCATTAAAAGCAGCTTCCCATATTTTGTGGTTTTACTGATAGCCAATGACCACGGACATCCACGGCCTGTGCATAATTCGAATATATTTTGTAATTCCAAAATGCAAAGGCAAAAAAAGATCTCCAAAGCGAGATCTCACCGCACCTTTGAAGTTATCGAAACGCGACGGATACGGGCGCACGGCTACGGACGCGTCTGCGTTACCACGGACGAGCGATTTGCTAGCTTAGTCGATATCTTGAGTCAGTTTTTTTATTTTGAAATATGAGCAATTTTTTTATTACGTGAGTACCACAACGTTATTAATATGTAAATGTTGTTATATAATATAACTAATGCCCGCCGATTGAAGGTCGATAGAACATTACACATAACCGGTTTTAATATTGGGCTTTTTGAATGTTTCCTCATGCGTGCATGTTTCATGACATTGGTTATGTGGGTCAAAAATTGTTTATGAGCACAAATTTAGGTAAAGAGTGGCGCAGTTAAGTAAGGAAAATAAACTTATTTATTAATTACAAAAACTCTTGACGTCAAGCAGAATAACATCGGTAGCTTTAAACGGCTGAATAGATTTTCATCAAATATAAATTAAGAAAAATCTTCGCCAAAGTACCGTTAGCAAAAAACTGCATTTAAATCGGTCCGTTCGTTTAAGCGTTACGATGCTACACACACACACACACACTAACGCAAATACACGCATACAGGCAACACAAAGTGCCAATATATTATTTTATCCTGGTTCGGCAAAGTGAATACCACACCTGATGGCAAGTGTAGCGCAATCCAGGAATAGTATCGAACAACGACAGACGATGTGTCTATCGTAGGTCAGCAAGATCATGCCGTCCTGCGTAACTGCTTTTTCACACTCCAATAAATTATAAATGAATAATTTAACCAATAAACTGCAACTGTAGTAATTGGTCTAGACTAGACGGATGAAAAACTGAGTTTTATGACCTAATTGTTTATATTTTCATACAACCGGCACATAAATTGTTAAAAGTTACACAAAACGGGCGAGGTTTTCAATTATTCAACGTGCATACATACTTATATTTAATTTTGCATGTTGAACCACGTCCTGTCACTGATTAATCGTATTTTATGATTATTTTCTCATCCGTACGAGAAACGATTATCGTCTAAATCCTTAGTTTCTAAATGAAAAATAATAAAAATGGGGGTTCACAATTCGTAAGCGGGGGACCACGAACATTTTGGGAGTATGGTAGAAATGTAGCTGCATGTCCACCGGAACCAGCAAAATTTTGAAAGTGGTCTATGAGAAAAAAGTCTGAGAACCTCCGGTGTTAATCAAACTGAAGGTTCGCGCCATACTATGACGTATTATATGCTACCGATATTCATATTTAAATTTTTTTTATGTTCCTATGTAAAAGTAGCACCAAGTAGTCTAAGCCCATCTGCAAGCCTATCAATATAGGTACGTCGACAAGGTGTAATGTCTTTCTACGCATTTTTCTTATGTCTTATTATTCGTTCTAATTGTTATTTAGATGGAGGAATTGGGTGATTCGAGGCATCTTCACCTGGCTGATGATTGGCGCCTTTTGTCTCCTGATATATGGCGGTCCTCTTGCACTTATGATCACGGTAAGTTTCAAATCTTAATTGAGTACTTATCTATTTTGTTAAATTTCGTCAGGTATTATTAATGATGAAATACTGGTGCTTGTTATTTCCAAAACCTGTTTTTTATTAGATTAGAAACTATTTTTTTTTGTAAAGGGCTACTTCTTTAAATGAAAAAGATGTACTTACATACATACCACAAGAATCTAACTACTCAATACATTAAGCAATCTGAAGAAATGAATCATATCTTACCAAAGATTAGTACGTAGGTACCATTGTACAAGTCATAAACAATCTGCGTATAATTTGCAAATTGATAGATAATACATCTGGTATTACCTGGAGGAACCACATAGAGGCCAAAAGAGACTAAATAAACCTGAAATACTGAGAACTACACTGGCTACTCGGCAGAAACTCCAAGTTTACGGAATCCAACTTGGAGATCTGCATTTTACTTAAGCCTAAGTATCATGCAAAGGACACTAAATTACATCCTGGTTCAACTAACTTCACGTTGGTTTTTTGTGAGACAGGCGTAAAAACCCCATCCAGCTGGTCCATTCAGGCTGAAGACAAAAAAGTCTACAGTGTGGATCTACCACTTGACACGACCGTGTATTGCAGTGTCGTAAAAGCGTCTCCACGCTCGTGTTTCTTCATTTGGCGTAGTTATATAAGTCTCTACAAAAGTGATTGGTCGCAGGTGCTGTGCGTCCAGGTGAAATGCTTCGAAGAGATCATCAACATCGGCTACGCTGTGTACCGCGTGCACGGCCTGCCGTGGTTCCGCTCGCTTTCCTGGTACTTCCTGCTCACTTCCAACTACTTCTTCTATGGCGAAAACCTCATCGATTATTTCGGCGTCGTCATTAATAGAACAGTAAGCATTATTACTTTTGGATTTTTTTTTCCGGGGTTTCGTACCGAAAAGTAACAATGGACCCCTATTACAAGGGGTTTATTTTGAGCGTTTTAATTTTGTATTTTGAGGTCTTAATTGTATCAGTTAAATAAAGATTACTGGTACATGGTGAACCAGGTCTTAAGCCGTAAACAATAACTGCATATAAATTAGAATTCATCCTATTCTGCAATAATAATATAAAGAGGAAAGATTGTATTTTTGTATATAAAGAAGAACTTAAAAACTACTGGACCGATTTCAAAAAAAAAAAAATCCGTTAGAAAGCTACATTATTACTGAGTAACATAGGCAACTTTTTATCCCGGAAAAAGCAGATCACGCGGGCGGAGCCGCCAGGAAAAGCTAGTCAGTTATAAACAAAAACGTTCTGTGATGCTACAAAAGTCAATAAAAATACCGTGCATAAGTTCTCCGTACTATATGGCTATAGAAGTTGTAGTAGAAAATTGGCCGACGAATACTAAAAAAATAAAGTCATACCTTCCAAGGAATGACTTCGATAAAGATCTTTATACCGCCGCGCTGTTATCAAATTACCGTTTGTTTTGAGCAATTTGCGAACCGATAAACATCGGCTATATCGATCGTACGTTCATATAAAGATATGAATGAAATTGATTTCGTTGGTTTACTTTACAGTATGTTAATTCAATGATACTGAATTTGTATTTACTTTTATGAAATAACATTAATTAATTAATAATAGATTTTTTTAATATTAAAGTGTATATATATATATACATTATATAAAGTAACTGTTTAAATTCTGATTTCCCCCGAGGTGTAACCGCTGTAATATAATCAACCCGGGTCGAACTTCATTAGCTTATTAAACCAAACATTAGCATAGTTACTTGTCGTGACCTTTTCATGACCATTAACTATTAGTATATTTTGTTGGGAATTTAATCAATTTAGATACAGTAATTGCCATCGTATGAACTCAAAAAGTTCAAAGTATTTGTAATATTTGTGACTGCCTCGGTGGCGAAGTTGTATTGCGTACGCGGTGTGACTGCTGAGCTGAGGTCTCGGGTTCGATCCCCGGGTCGGGTAAGTGATATTGGGATTTTCGATCACGATATGCTCAGTATCAGCCCGGGGTTTGTCATTGAGTCCGGTATGACTGCACTACGCTTACCATCAGGTGTAGTGCAGTCACTTTGTCGTGCTCGGATAAAAAAAAAGTTAGGGTCCCTCCCGTGACCACAAAATCCGTTTAAATTAGTTTTATTTCAATGAGTAACATTCGCGTAAACGTAAGAAATCATTATACAAAAAAGTTACTAATAATTTTATAATATTTTGTTCCCCCTTCACCAGGACTACCTCCATTTCCTGGTGACATACCACCGGTTCATATCATTCAGCCTGTACTGCGTGGGATTCGTGTGGTTCGTCCTGTCCCTCGTGAAGCGGTACTACATGCGTCAGTTCAGTCTCTTCGCGTGGACCCACGTGGCGCTTCTCATCGTCGTCACCCAGAGCTACCTCATCATACAGAATATATTTGAAGGTAAGGATTTGTTCTGAATTTTGGTGTTGAATAATGGTGTTATTGATTTAGACGTGGCGGAAGGTAGATGTTACGTGATTTTAAGTATAGGTCACATAGCTCGCAGAACCGATAACCGATGGCGCAGAAAGGTTCTGGAATGGAGGCCACGTACTGGCAAGCGCAACGTTGGACGTCTACCTACAAGGTGCACAGACGACCTTTCATAATTACGCCTACGGCCTACGATTAAAGATATCCATATGCTTCGATAGTCTTCGACTATTTCCGGAATTAGAATGCGTGATGATGATGGATGGATGGTTTATAACCATTGACAATAATATATTATACGCACATACATACATACGCACTTACGCCTGTAATCCCCGTCGGCATAGGCAAAGGTGTAACCATTATATCCACGTTTCGCCGAGCGTATCTCCGTCCCATGATATGTTAGGGGGCGAGTCTATCACCATACCGGGCACAATTCTGGACTTCAGGCTGATACTAAGCATTTCGTGATAGAAAACCGCAATATCACTTTTACCAAACCCAGGGATCGAACCCGAGATCTCACAGCAATCGTACCGCGTACGCAATACAACTACGCCACCGAGGCAGTAGATCAATAATAGATTAGTATTTATTTTTCTGTTTAGTGACTCAGTAGCGCCGGATGACTATCATTTGTTGCATATGTGTAACGTTTCGTAGAAAAACGGAGACTGCCGAAACGCACAATTTAAATAGAAGTATTATTACTCGGCTGACACACCTCTTGTGTTGTGACAGGACTGAAAAAAAAAACATCTTTTTAGTTGTAATAAAATCTAAATACTACTGACTCACTTAATGACCGAATGAATAATCACGAAATCTCAATAGCGATTATGGCTAGGATTATGAAATTTCGTCAAATGATAATTTGTATAATATTTATGTAATTAATAATTTTAACAATGAAATGAGAATAAATAAATTAATAATAAAAAATGAGAATTTAATGAGAGTGACGGAGGTTAAAGAGGTGTGTTAGGATCGTAATGGAAGTCCGTTATCTCTGCCTACCCCTATTGGAAACAGGCGTGAGTCTATGTATGTATATAATTGTAACGAGTATAACGGTCAACGCGGTCGGAGCCGCGGACAAAAACAAGTATCATATATTACGGATAAACATTATCGTTTTGTAATGAATGCATCCTGTGCCTATTATATATTAAAACAATAACACAATCGGTCATCTTCACAATCACTTACGCGTGTTACCATTGTGTGCACCTGCGTGACGATAGCAATGTGTTAGCAATTTTTTTTTATTTGATTAAATGACGAGACGAGCAAGTAGCTCGCCTGATGGTAAGCGCCACGCCTGCCCATAAACTGAAGCAACACCACACAGAACTTTGAGTTATAAAGCATTGCATTGCACTGAACTGCGCTCGTCACTCCGAGACATAAGATGTTAAGTATCATAATGCCCAGTAATTTCACTGGTTTCAACGGCCTTCAAACCGAAACACAACAGTGCTTACACACGGCACTGCTTGCTTGGCGGTAGAAAATATCCGCCCGGATAGCGACCACCGTACACATGGTGTTGAAACCTGCCATATTGATTCACACGCCTTGCGTGGATTCCCTCTCCGAAAAGGGAAGAAGCATTTATACAGATCGGCATGGCGAGCAGGTTTCGCCACGATGTTTCTTTCACCGTTAAAGAAACGATAATTGACAATCCAATATACACGTAAATTCGAAGTCAGAGGTGCATGTTCTTGGGGCTGGTTTCGAACCTGCGACTTTCGTTTCGTCAGTCCATACCACACCCCGCTAAGCTATCGCTTCTTTTTATAAATAACTTATATATGTCATCAATAATTTTATTATAGGTAAATACCAAATACTACAACTCCAGTTTCATTCACTTTCAAACACACCTTAACCTAAAATTTATTGGAACGGGTCTAAGTTCAACGTCCGATAAAAGTTGTCAATACTTAGATAACTGTTATCGGTAAGACTTATATTTTAACTAGTGACCCGCGTCGGCTTCGCACGGGTAAAAATTTGTTACGACATCACATTACAAATCTTTGAATTTTTCGGCTTTTCTGTACTAACTAATAAATACACCCAACAGTCACATATAAAGTCCTGACCCCACAGTGAGATACGAGTCTTGTGTCGTGGGTATCAGCAACTACGAGAGACTTTCGGTGTCACAACACCCAGACCCTGAAACATATATTTGTGGATCACACAAACATTTGTCTCGGTGTGGGGATCGAACCCGCGGCCTCTGGCTTCACAGCCGGCTACTCGCCCGCTGCGCCACGGAGGCTGTCTATTGAAAACTGCTTTAAAATCTGTTGAATGGTTTAAAATATCTAAGCGAAGAGACAGCGGAAGCGACTTCATTTTATACTATGTAAAGACTAGTTATTGCTCGTGGCTTTGTGTCTTAGTGGTCAATTTCACAGCCGCATTCCGTTCTAAAAAAAGTTTCATACAAAGTTCAATTTTGGTCCGGAATCCCTGGGGTATTTGATCCACTTGATGAGTATCAAGCTAATTTTCCGTGAGTAGCTTCGTTTCGATGAGACGCCCAACAATTCCCTATGCGAAATTCTCTATTGTGGTAGCTAACAGAGGTAGCAAGGATAGAATATTTCGATTTGATGATACTCAAAAATTTATTATTTTATTTGTAGGACAATATGACTGTTAAATTATATGAATATTAACTAAGTAAAAACAAAAAAATCAGCTGGTTAGTAATCATACCTATTGGAAGGAGGGGCTTCTAATAGGTATCGATAACGAGGTCATAAAAAATGATTTGAATGAGCTGATTTTTTTGTTTTTACTTAGTTAATATTCATATAATTTAACAGTCATATTGTCCTACAAATAGAATATGACCAGTCATGGTCCTAGGTTTAATAGTTTTTGATATTTGTTTCGTATCCGGGTGTTGTGGGACCGTAAGTCCTTATTGGCGTGAAGTCAGGACTATATGTGTGTATGTTGATAATATAATTTATACCAAAAAAATTGCCAGCGTTTTTGTATTCTAATAAAGTATTACTCACTGAAAAAAAAGAAAAGCAATTAACGTGGGACTAAACAATTCAGTAAAGCAATGGCCGGCGGCCAAATGAACTCTGCACTTGAATGGTGAAGACAGGTAAAAAGATGTCTATTAATAAAGTGAGGTGCGCGTTCTTAGCAATTATTATGCATTTTATGACTGGTAGAGCCAAGCTGTAGACAGTTTTGTCTACAGCATGAATGGGCCAACTCGACCGGGTCGTTACCACTGTCTCACAGAAAACCGACGTAAAGTAGCGGTTTGCTGCTACGTTTCGTATTGTGAATGAGATATCCGGAGGCCAAAATTCCCCTCCTTCCCAATCCCTAATTATCCCTTTACTAAATTATGGGCGTTCACGGGCGGTGGAGATCACTTACTGTCAGGTAACCCACTTGCTTGTTTGCCGGTCATTAAAAAAGGCCAATTAAGGATATTAAGGCCTTGAATTGAATATTATAAGTACATTATTTTCTACGCAACAGAGAATAATTCGAAAAAGAAAACCAGAGAGCTTTGTTAAAACATGTGTTGCATGCTGTACGGCAGCGGCCGGTGGCGTGACATGTCAGGTGTTCTTTATTCAACATCAACATTATACCGTATTCATGTGCTTTTGTTACAGACAGTGTTGTATGTAAAATATTAACGTAATGCCCGCCACACACGGTACGAGAAATCGTGACGATCGGGTGATCGTATTTGCTTGAATCACTATAACTATGTTACAAGTTTTACACCCTTGTCCCTCTGTAGGTATTTGTTGGTAGGTATATTAGTGTGATTGTGTTACTGTAGCGCATAAACTATATCTAAATACCAATAAATGGTCATTCGAAGGCGGATTTTGGAAGCTGGTTTAATTGAATCGATCGTTCGGCTGTTCAGTTGCTAATTGATTTCGAGGTTTTGGATTAAGGACCACTCTGAATTTCATACCCAATGGTTTATAGCTATCTTAATTCAGTTATTTCAACTGATCGCCTCCGTGTTTTGAAGCCATGTTGAAGGCCTTCAGGCGGCTTGAAAAACTTTGATACTAGCTTGGCCACTAACCATTCGATATAGAATAGAATTATAGATCACTTGAAATAGATAGGCAAGAGAATATCAGAAATTTACGGCTTCAATGGACTATAAATATATGAATATGAGCGAGGTAACAATACACGATATCATTACGCGTGACCTTCAAACTGTAGGTATTCAGATTGGTTTATTTATGCGATATATTTATCCGGAGAATCAAACAAAGAGCCCTTATTAAAATAGCCTAATATTGTGGCCTATTTAAAGCCTACTAGCCAGTCTGGGATTATATTTTTAAAACCACGATGCCTTCTTTGATTTTGCTGTAGGATATTTCAGTTATATTTGTCTCTATACAACATATGCTCACATTGCAAGGGATAGTGATGAAGTGCAGAAACGAACTGAAATATCTATATTATATCATTTGACAGCCTCCGTGGAACAAACAGTGTTGTGTGAGCAATTAATATTTGTTTCGGGACTGAGTGTTTTATCCCCTTAGTAGCTGACGTTAGGTAGGTGGCCTGTAACATGTGTTAAAAATATGTTGCGTCTATAGCGAGTGGGATAAATGCAGGTGGGAGAAGATACCATTACATAATCAAGAGACAAAATAATCTAAGATTTAAGCACTAATTTTGGTCGTTAAGCGTTCGTAATTCGAACCCAGTATGTTAATATGCTTGTTAATAACTAGGTACTGTTTCGTATATGTAGTGTACATACTAAATAGCCATTCATTGCCACGTTAACAATACAATAATGCGCCGATAACGTCCAGGCGTCAAGTCTTTGTGTCGACATGACATTGTCACGGCCTGGAAGCCTTTCAACCACTAAGGCTTTATGTAGGCCAAATGGAAATGTGGATGAGGTTATGGAAAATGCGCGGCAGCGGGCAAAACCTCTTGTGTTAAATGTATGTGTAAATACAAATATGGCACTATTTAGACATTGAATGTTCAATTAAGCGTCTCAAAAAGAATCATCCAAATCATCTCGCTCTATAAAAGACATACGTAGTCGTATAAAAATCAAGGATGTACAAGAGTGAAAGACTCGTCTCGTTTATTTTATTTTTTTTTTTTTATTGCCTTGAGAGGCAGACGAGCTAGCGGTCCCGCCTGATGGTAAGCGGTCACCGCCGCTCATGGACATCGGCAATCCCAGGGGCACAGCCAAGCCGCTGCCTACCGTTGAAGGAATACTCTTTTATTACGTTTTGCTTTAACAGCAGTTTAAAACATGTAGCTGCTTTTACCTATGCTTTATTTTGTCGATTAGGTAGGTATATAGTTCCCTCCGTTATTACTTAGGATAAAAAAAGTTTATTTGTTAAATAAATTATCATCGTCATTAGCCACAGGACGTCCACTGCTCAACATAGGCCAAAACTCCAAAGTTTTCTAGACCGATCTGTTTGAAGTGTCCTGCAACCAGCGACTTCCTGCGGCCTCTATTAGGTCGTCTGTCCACCCTGTAGGTGGACGTCCAACGTTGCGCTTAAATTATAATTAGTACTAATTCAATAATCGCTCACCGCTCCGCCCAACACAAAAGCCTTTATTTAAACGCCACACGATACGTTACGCAGGGAAGCCGTCGCTAAAATAGATTATGCGTCAGTTTATTCTACCTAGTCAGCGGGATACATTCATACTGTACATAGATAATAGATATTATAGTTCTATTTTTGATGCGTTGTTGTTCATATGGGCGGTTGTGATCTTTATCTTTTGAGCATGAACTTGTTTACTATTGCGGTGCACTCGCTGAGTTTAATATGATTTTTTAAATTGTACAATACAATACAAAACTCTTTATTGCAAACCATTGAAATGAAACAAAATAGTTTATTAATCATGTAGGCAATATAACAGCCATATATAATTTGACAGCCTCCGTGGTGCAGCGGGCGAGTAGCCGGCTGTGAAGCGAGAGGCCTCGGGTTCGATCCCCGCACCGAGACAAATGTTTGTGTGATCCACGAATATTTATTTCGGGGTCTGGGTGTTGCGAGACCGAAAGTATCCCGTAGTTCCTGGTACCCACAACACAAGACTCGCATCTTACTGTGGGGTCAGGACTATGTGTGTGACTTTTGGGTGCTTTATTAATTTATTTAATATAAGTCAGTACAAAAGTAACAGAAACTTATACAGGGTTAATTTTAAAACACCAGCAACCTCGCAGGACCAGATTTCTGACCCCATACGGAACAACTTTTGTTCTACGAGTTTGTATATAACTCAATATATTTAAAAAAAAATGATTTTACAAGTTTTTGTTGTGTCGTATTTTTCTTCGTAGACTGCGGCGTGCGCGCACGACTCAAAGGCGCCGCTCAGCTGGCTCGGGCGTCGACCTTCAAAGGCGCTAGCCCGGTTCCCCACGCTTCGCGTGTTTGCTTACGTAAACTGCGATGCGCGTAGGTAACATTCAAGACGGAAATTAAATGAATACTTATTTTTGTATGAAAATAAAATCTAACAAATTATCAAAAGTCGTAGAACAAAAGTAGTAGCTTATAACCTTAGGTATCTACCCCTGCGAGGTTGCTGGTGTTTTAAAAATAATCCTGTATATAGAAATCAGTATCAACTAATGTATACATAGCATACATAACATCATCAAAATACACTGGTAATTACACTTAATCTATTTATTTATCTATTATTATTATTTTTCCCTATTTTTATCTCCAAATTGTTGTTTTGAAACTACCACCAGATCCATTACACAATAATAATTACATTTACAATGTTAATTACATTGTAAACTAAAACTAAAAAGCTGGTGTTAAACATATGGAAACAATGGTCGGTCTTATTGCTAGAAGCAATCTCTTTCAGACAGCTGTAGTATGGAAACAATAGGTGGTCGGTTCCTCGTATGCGAGAGGCTGTCTGGGTTGGTACCACCGCTTTGTCTAATTCTGCCACCAAACAACATAAGTACTGTTGTGTTTCGTTTTGAAGGACATTGAAGCCAGCGAAATTACAGGACATTATGAGAATTAACATTTTATGTCTTGGGGTGACGAGCGCAGTTCAGTGTCATGCAGTGCTTTATAACTCAAAGAGCTGTGTGGTGTTGCTTCTGTTTATGGGCAGGCGTTGCGCTTACCATCAGGCGAGCGATTTGATCGTTTTATCATTCAGTTAAATAAAACAAATAAAAGAAGTAGACAGCAGTGTATAATCAAATACGTTTAACAATATTATGCGGTACATTATAATATAATAAACTTAATTGTATTAAATTTACATTTATTATATTAACATTTCAATGGTCAAATACATAGTTTCAAGTAATTTATTTTTTATTTATTTAAATAACCAACGCCTGTTACACAAAAATGTAAATAACAAAACAGTTTTTAGCTAAATACAAGACAATTATAGAGCGAATTGAGTAAATCAAAATCAGTATCTCCATTTGAATTTGCTGTGGGTTGGTTCCTTTTTGCGTAACTAGGTCCATTTAGCAGTGAAGGAAATCTACCTAAGAGGTTTCCACAAGAATATCGATGGTATGTGAAGTCTGCCAACTTGCATTAGGCCAGCAGACCCTTCGAGAACTTTAACCCTTGTTCTAACAAGGGATTTAACCCCTGTTCGAGAAATAATGTGGGATGTTATAGTATAGAGATGATATTATTATTATAAACACAATCATCATATTTCTATTAATATTCAATTCATAATATATTCAACTAATAATTCTCGGATTGCGCTACACTTAAGATCAGGTGTAGCGTGGTCACATTGCTGAGCCAGGATAAAAATAATACATTAAAATCCATAATAACATCATCCATATCATAAATGATTAATCTGACGCGACGAAAAATCGGCAATGATAAAATTTAATCCATTGATGATTCTATATGTTTATCAGTTACCCGTTAATTACTTGCTTGTCTTCATCAAATCACGGATTAGTCAGACTTGAAAGTGTGATTGATATACAATTGAGGCTGACTCATGATTGATATCCCCGTAGGTGTAGGCAGAGGAGCAAAACTCGACGTTTACTAAAAAGCCGTTAAGTGATTAAACGTAATTTTGAGTAATGGTCAAAAACGTCTTTGAAAACTAATGATTTCTTATATTTCTTATTGACAGCCCTCAGCGGGCAAGTAGCCGACTGTGAAACGTAAGGCCGCGGGTTCGATCCCCGCACCGACACAAATGTTTGTCTGATCCACAAATATTTGTTTCGCGTCTGGGTGTTGTGAGACCGAAAGTCTCTCGTAGTTCCTGATACCCATGACACAAGACTTGTATATTACTATGGGGTCAGGGCTGTGTGTGACTGTTGGGTGTTATTTATTTTAAAAAAAAATTAGGGAACTTTATAACGCTAATACAAACTATTTGACATCGCCCGTCCTGGGATTTCAACCTAGGACTTCACCGGTTTATTATAATTACGTTAAAGCACCACTAGCGGATTGTATTGGAAACGTATTAACTTCGCACATATTTCTTTTATGCGGATGACGTGATAGTTATCGAAAATTCTCGCACTATACACACAACTTCTCCCATTCACGTGTGATATGATGGCTTGTTATGAGAATGGTGCGTTTACACGTAACACGATTTAGAAGCCATGCCGGTTAAATACAGTGCGTAGGCCAAGGCCACGTCAGCTTTGCTACATATATTAATAAAACAAAATAAGTACTTTAAAACTGTATGAATTTACATAAAACTTTATATGGAAATTATAGGTAATTTAAATAAAGCAAGAAGTAGCGATATCTCGCGAGTAATTATTTAAATATAATTTATTTAAGTGGAAATGAGTCTGCAAGGTGCAATTTGAGTGCCTATTTTACTTATTGGTGTTTGAAACAGAAGCCTACTAGGTGGTAGGTTTTGTCGTAAGCGAGACGCCGCGCCGCGCCGTCTGGTTTGGTATCACCACTGTGTCTATTTTTGCCGCCAAGCAGTAGTGTGTATGCAGTGTTGTGTGTTCGGTTTGAAAAACATTGAAGCCATATTCTTGATACACTTTTGCACACTTTGTCACAAATATAATTGCAAAATTTAACAACTTAGAAAACAGTACATTACGAAAATTTACATTGAAAGAACATAGCGCGCACCGGAAACGGACGGTAGCAATTTCGTCGACGAACTCCTCCGTCTCGTAATTACAAGGTCCAGTGATGATGAAAGGAAATAATGCGTGTATTGAAACGTCATTCAACTAAAAGTCAGTTCACATGGTTCGATTATGTTTGATCAATTGCTAAATCGCATGCGATTTTAACCTTCTGAATAGACTTTCAATCGAATTCTTTCTTTCTGCCTTTATCCCTGATTAGTGCCAGGGTCCTCCTTCCTAAGTTGACTCCACTTCACTGATCTTAAGCATTCTCGGTAATTAGACCATTGACTCATACGTCAAGCAAGTGCTTTTTGGGCCGTCCACGGTATCGTAACCCTGTACAATCTGGCACATGTATTTGCGACTGACATACTCCAGTTGTTTCAATCAAATTGTATTAACACCCATACAACTTTTGTTGATTCAAGTCAGTTGATTCAAAAAAATTGAACCATCTCAACCCGCAGTAAGGCACACATTTAAAAAAATCTAATTCTTCTATATGACCATGACCAACAGTTGATGCTTTATCCGTGACGTCCAGGTCTCTCGTCCGAGAGCCCAATCTTATGTTCTTCTTTCATTGCGATTCCACTATTATAGAATAGGTGCCAGCTCCGCATAATTTTCTCTATTTCTCGGGAAACTAAATAGTTCTCCTACGTTGTTACTTCCTTCTGTAGAATCTGTAGTTTTATAGACAAGGTTACATTCACGAACACGATGTTTATTATTTTTCCGGTATTACGCATTCCGCGGTCTTTCACCGATGATTAATGATAATTTTTCTTTTATAAATCATTGTGTATTGTCTGTTCGAAAATGTATATTTTTGAAGTCGCGTTCCCATTTCTATTCTATGATCTATTTAACAAATCGAGCTATTCTATGATACCAAGTAATATTCGGGCGTTCCCAGTTCGTGTATTCTATCTCTACTGTCGATATTCAAAGAATTCCATTACCGTTCGATCCTAATATAGATTAGATTAAAGTTGAATGTTGGGATTCTATTCTAGCGAGCGCCATAGAATGTCTGTTCAAATATGTTTATTTCATAGAATCTTTCAGATAGTTCAATGGAGTACCTACAAGAAATGGGAACGCGAATTTTTATTGCAGAAAAATTGCTCTATTGGAGTTTGAGAATGCAAGAAGGATTCGGGGCGCCAGAAATCTCAGTCCTTATATGAAACGCCACTTCGCGTTCGTTTTTATTGAGACATCGGTACTATCGCGGTAGAGTCATGATACAAATCAGCCTATTTTCGTCCACTGTTTAACATAGGCTTGTCTAATTATGCGTAACCATTCGGGTCTTGGGTAGCCCTCAGTCATCCGCTACGCGTCATTTTTTTCGAGACATCGGTCCATCGTGTATCCATCGTTGCCTTAACACGGTCTTTTTCTCAGCACGTATCTGCTCCACCGATCCATCCATCCATTTTTTAACATCCATCAGCAATCATCATCATCAGCCAGGGCGGTGTTATAAGTTGGATCCCTTTGACTGTCTGTTTGTAAACGAATGGACCGATTTGTATGCGGTTATTAAAAGCTGATTCAATCAAGATGGTTCTCTGCTAGATGTTTGAAGAAAACTAGTTCAGCCGTTTAAAGTTTTTTTTTATGCGAACACGGTAAAGTGACTGCACTATACCTGACGGGAAGCGTAGTGCAGTCCAAAAATGCCAGCGACCACGGACAATACAGAGCAATGAGTTTATCGGTGGTTACCAAATCATGCCGGCCTGTATAGATGCTTCTCACACTCCGAATACGGAAGAACCTAATCGAGGGGCCTGCCACACGACAGGCGGATGACTGATGCAGGCACAGGGTTACAAGGATCTACCCTTATACTGGCCCCGACCAACCATCGTCATATCGCAAGCCCCTCGGGAGAACCGGAAATACACTGGCTGATCCTAGAACGTGATCCACACAAGGAGTACGATGGTCGCTATCCGGGCGTATATGGATATCCTACCACCAGCCCAACTGTTACAGATGTTTTTCTAATTATTGATGTTGACGGTTTTATTAAAGGTTACGTTATTAGATATTTGTATCACAGGTTCTGTTAATTACAACATACAAATATCGGTACATTATCTGAAACGAGATTTAATTTGTTTGTAACAGAAAACACTGGGCCGGGTAAACAAACGTGCACGCTCAGCGTTCGTTAAACAAATGTATTATTAGACAATACAGGTATCTTCACCATCTGCATTGTTGTTACAACTGGCCTGCTGGAACCTTTGTTTATGAAGATAATTAACAGTTTTCATAGAAGTTTAATGGTATTCAGTTTCTACAACGTTGTTATCTTATCAAATACTAATAATGTTATATAGCAAATTGAATATTTGAAGTTTAATTAAGCTAGGTGGCAACGGCATTTCCTCCTTTAAGTAAGACAGGGCTAGTATTACAATATGGAGCACCATTCTCCATCTCCGCTTATTCGAAATGATCAAATAAACCACAAAATATTATTAAAATTAATTTTTCACTTTTCAAATTGACCGTTGACACGACTTTTATGCAGATTGATTGTTTTGTGGTCACTATCCACCCTATATAGAACGAAAGTAGGTCGACTATCAGGGTCGCACACGCTAGAACAATTTGTACTGTCGGTCGAACAATAATCAACAGTTTAAACTACGCTCATGAAATAAATAAAATTGGTGTCATCTCAACGGATTCTGTTGTCAAGGCATTAGGTGTAAATCACGGCTCTTAAGAAATTATATGCATTCCACTAACATTATAGACAAGTACAATATTTTTGAAGTGAAACTTCTTTATCGGCGTTAGAAAAATAAAATCGTCACATTTTTCCGTTACGCGGCACGCGTCACGTTTTTGACTTTGACTGGATTTTGACCAGACTTTCACTGGACTTGACAGGACTTTCATCGGACTTCGACCGGATTTTGACCGGACGTTGACCCGACTTTGACCGGACTTTGACCGGATTTTGACCGGACTTTGAACCAAACTTGACCGGACATATACCTGACAAAGACCGGACACAGACCGGACATAGACTGGACACAGACCGGGCTTTAACCGGACTTTAACCGGGTTTTTACCGGACTATGACTCGACTTTGACCGGGCTTTGACCACACTCTGACCGGACTTTAACCGTGCTGACCAGTCTTTGACCGGACGTTGACCCGACTTTGACCGGGCTTTAACCAGGCTTGAACCGGACTTTGACCCGACTTTGACCGGGCTTTGACCAGACTCTGACTGGACTTTAACCGTGCTGACCGGACATTGACCGGACGTTGACCCGACTTTGACCGGACTTTAACCGGACTTTAACCGGGCTTTGACCGGACTTTGACCGGACTTAAACCGGGCTGACCGGACTTTGACCGGACATAGACCGGACATAGACCGGGCTATGACCGGATTTTGACCGGACTTTGACCGGACTTTGACCCGGCTTTAACCGGGCTTTGACCAGACTCTGACCGGACTTTAACCGGGCTGACCGGACTTTGACCGGACATTAACCCGACTTTGACCGGCCTTGACCGGACTTTGACTGGAACAGGACTTTGACCGGGCTTTGACCGGACTTTGACCCGACTTTGACCGGACTTTGACCGGACTTTGACCGGACTTAGACCGGACTTTAACCGTGCTGACCGGACTTTGACCGGACGTTGACCCGACTTTGACCGGACTTTAACCGGGCTTTGACCGGACTTTGACCGGGCTTTAACCGGACTTTAACCGGGCTTCGACCTAACTTTGACCGGGCTTTGACCGGACTTTAACCGGGCTGACCGGACGTTGACCCGACTTTGACCGGACATAGACCGGACTTTGACCGGGCTTGACTGGATTTTGACCGGACCTCGACAGGACTTTGACCGGACTCTGACCGGGCTTTGACCGGACTTTGACTGGAACAGGACTTTGACCGGGCTTTGACCGGACTTTAACCGGGCTTTGACCAGACTCTGACCGGGCTTTGACCAGACTCTGACCAGACTTTAACCGGGCTGATCGGACTTTGACCGGACATTGACCCAATTTTGACCGGACATTGACCCAATTTTGACCGGACTTTAACCGGGCTTTGACCGGACTTTGACCCGACTTTGACCTAACTTTGATCGGACACAGACCGGACTTTGACCCGACTTTGACCGGACTTTGACCAAACTTTGACCGGGCTTTGACCGGACTTTGACGGACTTTGACAGGACTTTGACCCGACTTTGACCCGACTTTGACCGGGCTTTGACCAGACTCTGACCGGACTTTAACCGGGCTGCCCGGACTTTGACCGGACGTTGCCCCGACTTTGACCGGATATAGACCGGACTTTGACCCGACTTTGACCGGACTTTGACCAAACTTTGACCGGGCTTAACCGGACTTTGACGGACTTTGACAGGACTTTGACCCGACTTTGACCCGACTTTGACCCGACTTTGACCGGGCTTTGACTAGACTCTGACCGGACTTTAACCGGGCTGCCCGGACTTTGACCGGACGTTGCCCCGACTTTGACCGGATATAGACCGGACTTTGACCCGACTTTGACCGGACTTTGACCAAACTTTGACCGGGCTTTGACCGGACTTTGACGGACTTTGACAGGACTTTGACCCGACTTTGACCCGACTTTGACCCGACTTTGACCGGGCTTTGACTAGACTCTGACCGGACTTTAACCGGGCTGCCCGGACTTTGACCGGACGTTGCCCCGACTTTGACCGGATATAGACCGGACTTTGACCGGATATAGACCGGATTTTGACCGGGCTTTGACCGGACTTTGACCGGACTTTGACCCGACTTTGACCGGACTTTGACCCGACTTTGACCGGACTTTGACCGGGCTTTGACCGGACTTTGACCCGACTTTGACCTAACTTTGACCGGACATAGACCGGACACAGACCGGACTTTGACCCGACTTTGACCGAACTTTGACCAAACTTTGACCGGGCTTTGACCGGACTTTGACGGACTTTGACAGGACTTTGACCCGACTTTGACCCGACTTTGACCCGACTTTGACCGGGCTTTAACCAGACTCTGACCGGACTTTAACCGGGCTGCCCGGACTTTGACCGGACGTTGCCCCGGCTTTGACCGGATATAGACCGGACTTTGACCGGACTTTGACCGGACTTTGACCGGGCTTTGACCGGACTTTGACCCGACTTTGACCGGACTTTGACCGGGCTTTGACCAGACTTTGACCGGACTTTGACCGGGCTTTGACCGGACTTTGACCCGACTTTGACCTAACTTTGACTGGACATAGACCGGACACAGACCGGACTTTGACCCGACTTTGACCGGACTTAGACCGGACTTTAACCGTGCTGACCGGACTTTGACCGGACGTTGACCCGACTTTGACCGGACTTTAACCGGGCTTTGACCGGACTTTGACCGGGCTTTAACCGGACTTTAACCGGGCTTCGACCTAACTTTGACCGGGCTTTGACCGGACTTTAACCGGGCTGCCCGGACTTTGACCGGACGTTGCCCCGACTTTGACCGGATATAGACCGGACTTTGACCGGATATAGACCGGATTTTGACCGGGCTTTGACCGGACTTTGACCGGACTTTGACCCGACTTTGACCGGACTTTGACCCGACTTTGACCGGACTTTGACCGGGCTTTGACCGGACTTTGCCCCACTTTGACCTAACTTTGACCGGACATAGACCGGACACAGACCGGACTTTGACCCGACTTTGACCGAACTTTGACCAAACTTTGACCGGGCTTTGACCGGACTTTGACGGACTTTGACAGGACTTTGACCCGACTTTGACCCGACTTTGACCGGGCTTTGACCAGACTCTGACCGGACTTTAACCGGGCTGCCCGGACTTTGACCGGACGTTGCCCCGGCTTTGACCGGATATAGACCGGACTTTGACCGGACTTTGACCGGACTTTGACCGGGCTTTGACCGGACTTTGACCCGACTTTGACCGGACTTTGACCGGGCTTTGACCAGACTTTGACCGGACTTTGACCGGGCTTTGACCGGACTTTGACCCGACTTTGACCTAACTTTGACCGGACATAGACCGGACACAGACCGGACTTTGACCCGACTTTGACCGGACTTTGACCAAACTTTGACCGGGCTTTGACCGGACTTTGACAGGACTTTGACCCGACTTTGACCGGGCTTTGACCAGACTCTGACCGGACTTTAACCGGGCTGCCCGGACTTTGACCGGACGTTGCCCCGACTTTGACCGGATATAGACCGGACTTTGACCGGATTTTGACCAGACTTTGACCGGGCTTTGACCGGACTTTGACCCGACTTTGACCGGTCTTTGACCGAACTTTGACCGGGCTTTGACCGGACTTTGACCCGACTTTGACCGGACTTTGACCGAACTTTGACCGGGCTTTGACTGGACTTTGACCGGACTTTGACGGACTTTGACAGAACTTTGACCGGACTTTGATCGGACTTTGACCGGATTTTGACCGGACTTCTTCTGTCGAGCGTCCCGAGACGCACACTTTTTTTGTATTCATGTCTATAATAATAAAAGCCTTTTGTTTAAACTTTATCTAATTTAACTTTATTAGACCAATTTCTGTAAAGTTGCATTTATAATATAGTAGATAATTTTTTGAAAAATAAGGTCATAAAGAAGTTTCACTTCCTACGTGTGTACACTAGTACACGCACACATTTTTTTTTTTTATTGCATAGGCCGGCAAACGAGCAAGTGGGTCACCTGATGGTAAGTAATCTCCACCGCCCATGTACGCCCACCACCAGAAGAATCATGGGCGCGTTGCCGACCTTAGAGGAAAGGGATAATTAGGGATTGGGAAGGGGAGGGGATTTGGGCTTCCGGATATCTCACTCACCGTACGAAACGCAGCAGCAAGCCGCTACTTTACGTCGGTTTTCTGTGAGACAGTAGTAACGACCCGGTCGAGCCAGCCCATTCATGCTGTAGACAAAACTGTCTACAGCGTGGCGTGCGTACCACTCAAAAATATAAGAAAGGGTAATGCTTTTTGTCTTATGGACAATGTAAACTTAGAATACGGTAGTCTCTTTCTTTTATATGTACATTATTTTATACACAGCAGAATGTATCCACAGTTAATCTTTTAATCTTTCTATTTTATCAACAACAACAAAATTGGTGAAAAACTACCGATGCGATGTTGATTTTCGAAAGTCGTGTATTAAGCCTCTAACTGCTTCTAGGTTACCTAATCATGTTATTCTTCATTTCAGGTCTCATCTGGTTCATCGTGCCTGTATCGATGATAATCTGCAACGATGTGATGGCTTACGTGTTCGGCTTCTTCTTCGGCAAGACCCCCCTCATCAAACTGAGCCCGAAGAAGACCTGGGAGGGATTCATTGGCGGCGGTGTGTCCACTGTTGCCTTTGGCTTGGTGGTAAGTATATCATCACAAGCTTTATAGGAGATCCGATTAACTCCGAGAAGTCTTTTTTGTCGCGGGATTACCTTCCCAACTCCAACAATTGCGTGATGGTTTTTTTTTCAATAAGTCAGTAATAATATTAAATAAAAATATAATATAATGAAACTTATTGAAATTGCTACTTATCGCTTGCTTTAACGGTGAAGGAAACATCGTGAGTAAACCTGCATACTTGAACTCGATAAGATTTTTCGAAGGTATGTGAAGTCTGCCAACCCGCATTAGGCCAGCGTGGTAGACTAAAGCCTAATACCACTCATTCAGTAGAGGAGGCCCGTGCCCAGCAGTGGGACGTATATAATACAGGGCTAGTAAAAAAAAATGAAACTTATTAGAGAGGAAAAATACAATCATTAATTATTGATAGTGAACGTCAGTGCCATGCAGTACTTGTATTCAAAGTTCTGGGTAGGCAGTACTACCAAGCAAGTGGCCTGCCCGTCTCATCATACGTTTGTATTAAAGAAACGTTATAAGGATTGTTTTTTGTTCCAGCTATCGTTCATGATGTCCCAGTACCCGTACCTGGTGTGTCCGATCGAGTACTCGGACTCGCTGGGCCGCATGACGATGGACTGCGAGCCGTCGCAGTTGTTCCGTCTGCACGAGTACACGCCGCCGCACTTCCTGCAGCCGCTCATGAAAGTGGTACGTTAACATCACGAGTGGTAGAGCCACGCTGTAGACTGCTTTGTCTACAGCATGAATGGGCTGGCTCGACCGGGTCGTTACCACTGTCTCACAGAAAACCGACGTAAAGTAGCGGCTTGCTGCTGCGTTTCGTACGGTGAGTGAGATATCCGTAAGCACAAATCCCCTCCCCTTCCCAATCCCTAATTATCCCTTCCCTTTAAGGTCGGCAACGCGCCCATGATTCTTCTGGTTGTGGGCGTACATGGGCGGTGGAGATCACTTACCATCAGGTGACCCACTTGCTCGTTTGCCGGCCTATGCTATTAAAAAAAAAAAAATCAACACATTACACTCCGGGGGCTTAGCATATATACACACACACCTGTAATCCCTGAAGGGGTGGGCAGAGGTGTATCCAGTACACCCACATTACGCCGTGCGTATTTCCGTCCCATGATGTGGTAGGGGGCGAGCCTATCGCCATACCGGGCACAATTCCAAACTACGAGCTATTATCACTTTACCCGATCCGGGGATCGAATCCGATACCTCGACCACCGCGTATGCAATACAACTGCGCCACCGAGGCAGTCATCGAGAAAAATAACTATCGATAACAAATCTCAAATAATAAGTGTCAACATTCGATAAAATTACATCGTGATAGAGCCATACAGTACACAGTTTTGTCTACAGAATGAATAGGCGGTGGAGATCACATACTATCCGATGACACACTTGCTTTTTGCCGGCCTATGCCATAAAAAAAAGAAAAATATCTTCATGTTAGGATTCTTAAACAAAATACCACAGAGATGTTGATAGTATAATTTATCTCTACGTTTGACATAATAAGTCGAGTATTCTATGCAATCATGTTAGCTTCGATAGATATATAAAGATAACCAGATAAAACTGGTTTTTGACGACTAAATTATCTCGTGCTGCATGTGCTAAGCCCCCTGGTCTTTCCACTGTCGCGTCACAGTCACTCCAATCAAAACTTTAAGACTATCCGGCGCCAATGACCGATTTAGGTCATCATAAAAATCTATCATAGTTTGATCCAACTTGAGGGATAGGATAGTTTATATCTCAATTTATAGTCGCAATATTTTTTTATTGCAAATGATTTGTTTCAAATAGTTCTTATAATTATCTGTGAGTTCCATAAGATTCTGACAGATGGCGCATACTGTATTGAATAGTTTACTGCAATATCATTTAACATATACCTTAGCCACAGCAATGCGTTAAAATACACTTAACAATTACATAGCCCACACTAGGTTAACCTATATGTTTTGTTTGTGATAGTTCGGCATGGAGAAAGTGAACATATACCCATTCATGATCCACTCGCTGGCCCTCAGCATCTTCAGCTCCGTCATAGGACCCTTCGGCGGATTCTTCGCTTCTGGATTCAAGAGGGCTTTTAAGATCAAGGTAGGGTTGTATGCGCTAAGTGATTCAATTCATAAATTGTAATTACAATAGTTTTTATTGATTTTATGTGGTTCCTGGTTTATCTAAACAAATATTATAAAGAGGAAAGATTTGATTGTTTGTTTGCATTCAATAGGCTCTGAAACTATAAGACCGATTTGAAAAATTCTTTCACTGTTAGAATCCTACATTATCCCTGATGAACATAAGCGATCTATATCTATATTTAGTTATATATATTACTAGCTGTCCCTCGCGGCTCCGCCCGCGTGATCTGCTTTTTCCGAGATAAAAGATTACTAAAATGGCTATTAAAAAATAGGGGTTGATCGTAGAGGGTTGAAAATTTAGGGTTGTATGTATTTTTTAATGCTGTATCATAAAAAAATTAAATTTATCTAAAAATATAAAAAAAAAATTAGTGGTGGACTACCCTTAACATTTAAGGGGATGAAAAATAGATGTTGTCCGATTCTCAGACATACCCAATATGCACACAAAATTTCATGAGAATCGGTCAAGCCGTTTCGGAGGAGTTTAACCACAAACACCGCGACACGAGAATTTTATATATTAGATAACGGACATCACTATATTATAAAATTCTTAATTTTTATCTCACGAGTTCTTAATATTTTGGTCTCACAACACTCAGACCCCGAAACAAATATTTGTGGATCACACAAACATCTGTCTCGGTGCGGGGATCGAACGCGCGGCTTCTCGCTTCACAGCCGGCTACTCGCCTGCTGCGCGACGAAGGCTGTCAATCTAAGATATGTTCCGTATTTTGTTTCAAGACCTTTATTATATACGTCCCACTGCTGGGCACGGGCCTCCTCTACTGAATGAGAGAGTTCCACCACGCTGGCCTAATGCGGGTTGGCAGACTTCACATACCTTCGAAAAATCTTATCGAGTTCTCAGGTATGCAGGTTTGCTCACGATGTTCTGTATAAATTCCCTTGATTCTGTATTCCCAGGACTTTGGCGACGTGATCCCCGGCCACGGAGGCATCATGGACCGCTTCGACTGCCAGTTCCTGATGGCCACCTTCGTGAACGTGTACATCACCAGCTTCATACGCACCGCCACGCCTCAGAAACTGCTGCAGCAGGTAATGTATCTTTTTTCTTTTAAAGCATACGCCGGCACTTGTCTTAGTAGTAAATTTCACAGTAAAACTTTCCCCTTAACTATTTAAAAACTAAATTTCCAAAAATCCTTTCTTATAGGACCCCTATATGACATAAACTATCATCTGACCAAATGGATCTGATAGAATCTGACGAATCATGGTACTAGCTTAAAGTTTTTGAGATTATTATTATTCTTATAGCATAGTCCGGCAAATAAGCAAGTGGGTCATCTGAGGGTAAGTGATCTCCACCGCCCATGTACGCCCATAATACCAGAAGAATAATGGGTGCGCTGCCGAACTTAATGTGATAGACATTCGGAAGGGGAGGGGCATTTATGCTTCCGGATATCTCACTCACCGTACGAAACGCAGCAGCAAGCCGCAACTTTACGTCGGTTTTTTGTGAGACAGTGGTAACGACCCGGTCGAGCCGGTCCATTCATGCTGTAGACAAAACTGTCTACAGCGTGGCTCTACCACTCAGAGAATATGTATCCTGAATGTTGCATCGTCAACACAATGCTGACTTCAGACTTACATAATAGTGTAGTTATATGCCTTCATTTTCAGATATAAAAAAAGGTTTAAAACTAAGACCTCTGGGATTTCTTTTTAATAAAAGTAACTTTCTAGTGCATACGATTTTTTTCCTACAAAAAGAAAATTCTTGGTATTTATTTCTAAAGATATATAAGTAAGAAACTAAAATATTTACAGGTATACAACTTGAAACCGGAACAGCAACTGCAACTGTTCTACGCGTTGAAAGAATCTCTGGAACATCGGAATATACTCAACACATTACCTTAAACCGTTCACGATATATGTAGTTAAATACGAGGTATTTATTTTATTTATTACGAGCATTATCCATTGACTACAATTTGTAAGCGTGTCTTCACACTTGATAATAAAAACGCGGCCATAAAAAAATGCGTTCATGCGGAGTAGATGTTGCAAATTAATAATTAATGATAATGTTTTTTAGTCTTCATTTGTTGTTTTTGTTGATTATTATACATCGGCCCTTCGGCATTAGCATCATCGGTTGTCTTCATTTTCAAATGCATAGATTTGTTGTATATAAAAATACTCGTATTGTGACCTTTGTGGGTATGTCTATAACGTAAAAAATAATATTCTATTATTTTTGGGTGACGTTAAAATTACCTTTACCCTCTAAAACATATGTTTTATGGTATATACTGGTACTGATATATACCAGTCGACATAATTCTAATACGTCATTTCTATAAAATATAGTTACAACGTTTATAAATACGCTGCGTTTTCATCGTCAATTGTGCAGACACGGTCGTGGAACATATCCCCCGCCACATAAAAAAAAACAATATTATTTATTCTAGTCTTATTTCCGAGAAAATTGTTCATATTGTGTTATATTTAGTTGGATATTTTTTTTATCTATCCCAGCACAGATTCGTGTACCAAAGAACCGATCTAACCAAAAAAAACCCAACCATTCAATACAATAGATACTCTTAGAGTATTTAAATATCATAATAAAACGTAATCTTTTGCAATACACTAAGAAGCCTTGGGGCATTATAGCAAGATTAAAGACTTGCTGGTGAGATAATAAAACTTGGGATCTTGGATCAAGCAAAAATTCAGTTTGTCATGTCACTCGCAATCGTAGGCTAAAGGACAACTATATCGAGCCTTTAGTCTTTATTCCGTTGATTATTTAAAAAATTAAAAAACACTTTTTTTTATTCGGCAAAGCCCTATATAACCCATATGCTTTCAAAACAATATCGAAGTGTCAAGTTTGCAAAAGATTATAACACAAATAACACCCGTAGAAAAAAAAAAGTTAAATGAATCGCCGACACTGAATACATAATAATATGTAGATTAAAAATATTATAATATACCTTACAATATAGTAGTGAAATATACACACGGTCGGACACAATATCGAGCAAATACTATAACGTCGATACTCGATGCTGTATTGTTTACTCGACCGTGTGTCAGACGAGTGTTGCAAGACTATAAAAATATCTTGTCGTTTAGTAAATTAATTAGCTATTTAGTCACTGTAGATTTGACAACTAAGAACATGCAATTAATTACTTTTTATACTAATGGTGAAGACCATTGTTAAATTAATTTAATTTAAGTGGCACTTAATGTTTGTTGGTAAAGAAATGTCGATTCGCTTACCAGGCGGTGAGAATTTTTTTTCCAAATAATTAAATTGCCTCGGAGGCGCAATTGTAATACGTACACGGTACGACTGTTGTGCTGAGGTTTCGGGTTTGATCCTGTGTCGGGTAAAAGTGATATTGGGTGTTTCTACCACGAAATGCTCAGTATCAGCCCGGAGTGTGGATTGTGCCCGATATGGCCATGGGCTCACCTTTATCACATCGTGGAACTGATATAAGCTCTGCCTACCTCTACGGGGATACAGGTGTGAGCTTACATTATGTCCTACTATTGAATACATGGTTGTATCAATTTTGTAGACGACCGTTACATATTGTTCCTATACTATAAATAAATAAATACACCCAACAATCACACACATAGTCCTGACTTCACACTAGAACCTGTATCGTGGGTATCAGGAACTACGAGGAACTTGCAGCCCCACAACACCCAGACCAGAAACAAATATTTGTGGATCACATAAACATTTGTCTCGGTGCGGGAATCAAATCCACGGCCTCTCGCTTCGCAGCCGGCTACTCTCCCACTGCGCTACGGAGGCTGTCAAAGTTTATTGCGTGATGACGTCAAATCTACAGTGATAGGTATTATATGTGTTTAAAAATAAGTTAGATATATAGGTGTCGTACTCATAATAAAGGAAATTATGTCAAAAATATACTTGTGCTGTCAAATTTCAACTCGAATTGTGTGTATTAGTATAATCTAGGGTTATGGTGATTGAATATGTTATGCTTCCTTGAATTTTTGGGTGTTTTCGCAGTTTGTGTCTAGGCGTTCTGACTACTAGGTCTTTATATACACGTCTAGATATCATGTTTTCTTGTCATCCCATTGTACAAATTGTACTATACTTTCACTCGAGATGATATCGGAGTTTATCAAATGATATAGAAGTTGTATTGAATTTTCTTTGAACGCTATTTACATAGTATAAAATGAAGTCGCTTCCGCTGTCTGTTCGCTTAGATATTTTAAACTATGCAACGGATTTTAATGCAGTTTTCAGCAATAGATAGAGTGATTCATGAAAAAGGTTTATACGTATATCACGCTATGACCAATGGCAGCAGGGTAGTGTAGGTGAAACCGCGAGGGACAGGTAGTAAAAAATAATATCCATAGTTTCTGTTACACTTTGCTTATTTGCCTGTGACTGGCCATCTAGACTAGTATATAGTCAGTTATGTTGTTCCATTAAGTTCTGTGTGAGAGTATGATATATGCGTTCATAAACTTATTTCCTATTAATTAATTGTAAAGAAATACACCCATACCTCTAAGCTATTTTTTTTATCAATATTGACAGGGATGTTGCATTTTTTTCGATGATTTAGACTGAACGATGAAACGACTGCATCATGTGCTAAACAATTTTTGGAAAGTTTACCTACATATATTGTATCCAAATTCGTTTGTAAGAAATTTAAAATAGTTTTAAAATACCATTATATACTAAACACAATAAGTTGTGTCCAGCGACTTTAGTTTAAGAACATTCCCATGTTTTTATTTTTGAAAAAAGAAGGCGTGGCTTAAATATTCGGCCACTGCGATTGGTTAATTCTTTTTTGCGATTGGATTTTTTTATTTTTAAATTGTTAGATTTTTGGCACAGGAGATGTTAAGGCTCTACGAACGAGTTAAATTTTGGGTTATGAGAACGTTATTGGGTTCATATATTATTAAATATATTATTTTATTTGTCTTGAAATTTCTGTCTATGTATGAAGAAAGTTTATCAAAACTTCCTAAAGAATGGATGAATTTATTTTTTTATCGAGAATAGCAAAAAAATAATTGTGAAAATTACAAAGTATATCATAATTATTTTTAACTGACAAAATGGCAGGAAGTTTTTGCCGATCATTCCAATAGAAAGGTAAAATTAAAGTTTTGTAAGAAAAAGTAAAGCCGACTCAAAAAAAAGGTATAAATAACGTTAGCCATATTTTAATTATTGACTATTAAAATGCACTGCCTAAAAATTTATGCATTTGTATTTTTAGCGTATTTTATTTATTTTTTTATTTGAATATCTTATCTATATTAACTTGTTAATCAAGAGCCATACTCTTTAATGTGGTTTGCGAAACATTTTTTAAAGACTTTTTAAAAGTCTGATAAAAGGGAGTTTTTCAAATCGAAGCTTAATATTTATTTCAAATAACCATATAAGTACATCTATGTTTATATACCTGACGTGATGCCGACCTTAACGATATAGGGATTTAGAAATGGTGGGGGATTCGTATCTCCGGATATCTCACTCACCGTACGTAACGCTATATCACGTCGGTTTTTTTTGAGACAGTGGTAACAACCCGGTCGAGCCGGCCCATTAATGCTGCAGACAAAACTATCTACAGCGTGGCTCTACCACTTATACCTAATGTTATTGTTAATTTAGGAAGTATTGATAGGTTGTCTTCATTACAATAAGACTTTACCGTTTCGTTTAAAACACTGGATTCGTTATGTTTTTTTTTACTTTATTAGTGATTTTACGTTACGTTAGTATTCTCGTATTATTTTTTGTTTAACTCATGTTCTTTTAGTTTTTACCTTTGTATATAGCGTTAGGTACATTTTGTGTTGTTCATATAAATTTTTGAAGAGAGTTGTAGTAATTCTTCCTAACATTTGAAAAATCACAGGGTCGAATTGATAGGGCACACACTATCACTGCTATTTATAACAATTTAACTTGGTCTGTAATATGGGATTTCCGTGTCGGTAACAGTTTTTTTTTCAACGTCAATAACTGACTAATGGTTGCGGAAAACTTATTTAGACTTTGCCCGTATACACAAAAAATATTTGCCTGTGCTCTTAGTCATTTGTCCAATATAGATGTCTATGATTGGTCCATTTTTATTTAGCGCCAAAAACCAACCAATGACGTTTAGAGAAATCGTCACTATGCGTTTGCGCTCACTATGTGGTCTCATAGTAATGTTTAGGAATATGATAACACCTTGATGGCTGAATTCAATGTTATAAAAATAAGAACACTGTGGTTGGTGATGCTTAGACAAATATTTTGGGTTTGGTTGAGAGTACTGCTTTTGCTTAATAATGAGGAGTATTCCTTCTCGGCAAACCAAGCAGGAGCAATTTTACTTACGATCCAATATAATTCATAATTTTTCACTAGCCGTGAACTTGTGAATACGGTCGTAGGTGTTTATGGATCACTTAAAAATAATTGAAATTATTCGTATGAAATCAGGATGCGAAAAACTATTTGTCTGTTTATTTGTAATATGTACAGGGTGATCCAAATCTCATTGACAGTAAGTAGTTTTGATCACATATTTTGAAATTTAAATCATTCTTTATTTCTGCCTGACTTGATGCCAGGGTCCGTCATCGCCTCGTACGTTAATTAGCAGAATGTGGCACGTGCTGGCAAGGTTGGCCTTAGGGCTAACACATTGTTCGCCTACTTACACTCCATATTTTGAAATTCATAAATATTTGAATGTAGGTTTGTCCTAATACATAAATATGGTCACTCGAAATATTAGTACGACTTGCAGTTTACCAAAAAAATGTCACAAACACCTTATTTACCTCTCAACTTATTTTAATATATACAAATGGCGAGTCTAAGGAAGTTACACCTATACTGTCAATGAGCTATCAATTTCCTGTTTCTGTCATTAGAATTATTTGTATGCAATAAAGGACCAATATCGATGTTAACATATTGTTTATATAATACGCGTATTTACCAAAATAATTATTTGCCATGGGACAAAAAAAAATCATATAGATTTATTTGTTGATGTTTATTATAACTGAAGTGATGTACATTTGATGGTTCAATCATTTTGGTTAAATGTAATTGCATCTAGAAGTTATTCTTAAAAAACAGAAAGTTATTCTGAAGATATTATTCAGGACATTTACTTGAAAAGTATAAAACATGCTTTTATCCAACTAAACATTCATATAAATTTGTTATTTTTAATGTATTTATCAGTTTTTGCATTATCAAAAAGCATGTTGAAGCGAAACATATACAATTATACAAATTATATCATTTTTAATTAATCAATAAAAAATTAACTTGTTTATAAGAATTAACACAATTATAAACAAAATGTGTATATTTCTTTCATACAATGTGTTTAGAAACATGTTTTTTGATGCAAACTAAGGTTTATTCAAAAATGATTTATACATTAAATTGCCAAAACAATTTTCGACCACATCCTGTACGTTCTACGCTTGAATATACTAGTATTAATGGCGTCTATGTCCTATGTAGATGTGTAAAATGCATTTTAGGATTAAATGTCGTGTTTATGTGATAATTAAAATAATATTCAGGGCAAGCGATGTAAACCATTTTTGGCTGTATGTATTTGTGACCGTGGTCATTTATGAACAGTGGGTCTAGTATGAGTTACAAGTACTTTCACAGTTTTTGAATTCGTAGAATATTACTATAGTAATTCATATTCAAAAGAATCGCTCGAAAACTAATTTTGTGTTTGACTAATATGATACAAAATTAATCATACTATTAATTTTAATTCATCATAGTTCCCACTAGTGGCTACTGCTACTTGGTGTATGGAGAGTAAACGAAAACTGTCATCGTTTTAGAAAACTATCAGAACTTGTACTGGGTCTACAGCAATTATCGTACTTGCCAAAACTTTGTTTATAATTTCCTCATTTCATTTTGTATTTTTATTATGGTTTTATATCGCTTGCTCAGTATTAATTAAAAAATATAACGATTATAAATCATTCATTAAATCTTATTGGTCACAAATATTTATGTGAAGATCTGTTTTTAAACGTGTTAAGAATATCTATGATAAAATAGTAATATTTAAATAATTCTTTCTATATTTAATATTGTAGTGGTGTATCATTAGTGTCCGATTGAGTTTTCGGCTAATAATGATCGAATATTTAATCGAAACTAATGAGTAATCGATTTATTTGTTTAAAATTGGAATAGATCGAATCTATTTACTTAATGTTCTTAACACGTAATAATCGGTGTACCTAATTATAATACGTGTATCCTAGAACTAGAATATTATAATTAATGATAAATTATTTATTCGTTATTGTGACTCGTATTGATAAATAAATGGTGTACTATATGATCTGTATTTTTACTATAACCTGACTGGATTCAAATACGCTATAACATTTCAACCCACATCAAATTAAAATTGAGATATTGATTTTATTTTTCTAAATTCATTCAATTTAATTGGGTTAAATTTAAGGATTGTCGTGCATTCGGCCTTGTCTATGGATGGTAAGGTGATGCTATACTTGTGGCTAAACGTTGGATATATGAAATGCTGTAATCTGCAAAATTATGCTGGCCTAAAGTTACTGGACATACACTGGCTGACCCCGGAACATGACGCGTCTAAACGAGTTATTATGGCGGGTTTCCCACCACGTTTACGATGGTCGCTATTCATTCGGGTAAAATAATACTAAGTACCATCCCTCCAGCTACACCAGCCAGTTTTACCTCTAAAGGGCACTAACTTTTGAACCGCAATAAGCAACCGGCTGAAATATTCACAGAATATGTTAGTATTGCGGATATAATAAACAATAAATATAAATATAATGATGGTGGTTACTTATTTAGTTAAACGTAGTAACCCCGATGCGCTTCTACGAAATGCAATCTCAAACAAAAAGTCCTAAGATACTTCTGCCTCGTGTCAGTCACAATACAGGAAATATCCACACAATGCAATTGAATTAGCAACAAGACGCCTTGCTAATTGAATTCCAAATCGGCGTCCGATCCGCGAAGGATCTTTCCCCATTGAAAACGCACGTCCGGTCTTTCAAATACAATTGGGATTTCACGCGTCTGCAATGTTATCAAGGCCATAGTTCTAGTTTTGAAGGTCTTTGGACTGTCATAGGCTGGACACGGATGGCTAAACATAACGAATAGGTGATTTGATACCGGTCAAACAATGGTACCAGACAGAATTGATTTTTTTTATATCAGATGCTGGTAAACGAGCTTGTGGGTTCGATGGTAAGTGATCTCCAATGCCCGTAAACATCTATAATGCCAGAAGAATCATGGGTGCGCTGCCGGCATAAGTAATTGGGAAACGTGGATTAAAATGTAAACAGTGGGATTATAAAACGTGGTAGGTCCCTCGTATGCAAGAGGCCATCTGGTTTGGTACCACCGCTTTGTATGTGCCACCAAGCCACAGTATGTAAGCACTGTTGTGTTTCGGTTTGAACGGCATTGAATCCAATGAAATTACTAGGTATTAAGAGAGTTAACGTCTTATGTCTCGGAGTGACGAGTGCAGTTCAGTGCCATGCAGTGTTTTGTCATTGTTATGTGTGGTGTTGCTTCTGTTTATGGGCAGGCGTAGCGCTTACCATCAGGCGCCTTGCTCGTTTGGTTATTCAATCAAATAAAAAAAACCGGAAATCTTATCGAAGGAATCTTAACATCTGTAAATTGGAGACTTGTTGGATAAAATATCATATTTTTTTAGTCTTGCTTACTCATCACTGTTTAATCTATATTTTCGTCTCGCTCTCACATTCTTGTTATGCTATATATTCCCTAACCACTGTATTCATAAAAAATAGGCAGACCCAACAGTCATATACATAGTCCTGACCCGACACTAGGTTAAACCTGTATCGTGGGTATCAGGAACTACGAGGGAGTGGCGGTCCCATGACTCCCAGACCTGAAAGACGTATTTGTGGATCACACAAACATTTGTCTTGGTGCGGGAATCGAATCAACGATCGGTTGCATATTATTACTCAGCGGATATGCGATGGTACAAGCCAGAATATGATATTAGTGATATCCACATATTAGTTAAGATATTATATTATTTGAAGAATATATTAATATTAACTAATACCAATAAATATTAGTATTAACTTATTTATCCTGTATTAAATTATCTGTGCTCCTCCCTCAATCAGATACCTCAAAACGTAATTTTAGATGAACTCACTGCAACGATAGAAAGGTTGATTCTAATTTCAACATTTTGAAATGAGTATTTGTAGAAGAATGATTCTGCAATAGTTTTTACATGAATACTACCTACCTACGTATCTACTCACTAAGCATTCACCTCACATTGATTGCGATTTTGCCTTAACTAAACACTTATAAGAACGAACATCTACAATCTCTTATGGTGTAAGTATTCCAAATCAGTATACATCATCGAGGTTATGAAAATATACAGTAATTAAATAATTTCATATGTTGAAAGGGAAATATTAAAAATACATTTTGAGAGGGTCGAGATTATCAACAGAATGATTGAGGACACAATTAAAATTCAATTAATTATTTTCGCAAAAAGACATCTACACTAATATCATAAAGAGGAAAGATTTGTATTTTTGTATATGTAACGAATAAACTTAAATACTACTGGACCGATTTGAAGAATTCTTTCAGTATTAGAGTCCTACATTATCCCTGATGAACATAGGCTAGTTTTTATCCCGGAAAAAGCAGAGCCCCGAGGTAAAGCTAGTTTTATCTAAAGAACACAAGATGCAGTCATGCATGACAAGATTTTGGCGAAAGGATTGTATAATACCTAATCCTTCTACTCATATAATATAAATATAATAGCTTGGTAAGTATGTTTGTAAATTAGAATGTTTGTTAGTTAATTACGCTTCAACGGCTGTTTTAGATGAAACTTGGCGCACGGGTATGTTATGAGCTGGACTAGGACATCTAATTTTTCCCGGAAAAGGTTGTTCAGGCGGGTGTGAGTAATAGCTAGTGCATTATAATATAAATATCAGCCCTGTATTACACTGTCCAGGTTGGGCAATCAATATTTGTATTTGAATTTTCTATTCGTAATATCACAAATAATGTTTTGAGTTGAGTGGTATAGGTCGTGAATGGGCCGTCTTAATCGCGTAATTACTACTGTCTCACAGAAAAACCGACGTAAAAGTACCTGCGTGCTGCTGGGTTTCGTATGGTGAGATATCGGGAGGCTCAAACCGCCCACCTTCGAAACGATGTTTCCCATCACGGTTAAAGCGAGCGATGACTAAACAATATACACGTAATTTTGAAGTCAGATATGCGTGCCCGGGGGCTGGATTTGAATTCGAACACTGGACATTCCTACTCATTGCTAGGCTATCGCTGCTTCAATAACACCTACTTCGAATATCGGCATAAAACCTGTTAGACATGGTGAAAACGTACCATGAATTATTACAAAACATCGATTGCGACAACGTGATAGATTTAAATGCAATGATCAGATGAAATAGGAACAGAAATTGAGATGCTAAGCGCTCACGCACTTTGACATTCAAATCAGCTGTCCTATCCACTGGATGCGTAGATAAAAGTCTTGTAACAATAAGTAACAAAGTCTAAAAAGCATACAGTCTGTCAAAGAAGGCATTTAGACTAGGCGATCGACCGCGCGATCGTTCGGGGCGAGATGCGACCGGCACATAATTGTGGCAAACAATAACGCTGGGCCAAAGTACGTGGCCACGGTGAACTCGCAGCTATGCTAGTACTAGCGTGGGCGCTGCGGCCTTGTTGGTGAACACATTGAGAAGTGCACTATTACGGCGTTTCGGCTTCCTGTTATCAGGTGTTTAGCCGCTTATTATATTAGGCTTGTCCAAGTGTAACTTGAAATACGGTCGGCGCTTTTGTGTTGTCATAATACATAATAATATGTTATAAATTAACGCATGCCAATAAGTACCGCCTCAGTGGTTTAAGCCACGTCGTAGTTGACAAGTAGTCTGTTAATAATATTGATTAATTGCATTGCCATGGAACAAATATGAACAAAACAAATATGAAGTCTTACGACCGTGTCTGTTGTTATGTCAAAAACATTTTTGGCAAAGACAACTCAACAAGACTCAAAAAAGCTAAAAATAAAAGTCAGACAAATTTAGAGTCGGTGTTATTTTAATTTAATGGTAATTAGAAGATTAAGTTATCATTATAATCGGTACATAAATGACGAAGTTTTAGTCTTTTATCCCCGATTTCACCTCTTAGGCTGGAATTTCTTCTTGAACTTTAAATGGATGAATGGATAGCTTTGAGGCCTTTTGATTAAAAAAATATCATCGAAATCAGCCCATATTCGGTGGAGTTATGCGTGGATATAGCTAATAGTATCTGATTTTTAGTTATTTTTAAATTATATCGTATACCAACATCCAACGTGTTAAACGATGTTGGTTTTATTGTTAACATCAAACGTGGATAACAGACGGATTTTTATACTGTGCCAGTTACGGAAGTGTGTTCCGGTGAATCTTAGTTTTTGCATAGTGTAAACGTGCTCGAGTGCGTTCCCACGAGACGTTGCGTAAGGATGGATCTCGTTTCGTAGGCGTACGACCGTGCGTATTTCCATTCTACGATACTGTTGCAAGCATGGAAAATAGATTTTAAATGTAATATTAAATCGATTAACGATGTGAAAGGGTGAGATGTAGCATTGTATGCAACTTCAGTTACACACTAGCTGTTGCTTCAAATAAATCAAATATTACACGCACTTAATATAGCATTTAACAATTGTTTTATTAGTAAAAGCTTACTACGTTTTTTCATCACGTTGCTCCGTTGAAGACTTCGCCCCTTTATCCATACGTTAGATTCAAACTGATCATTCAAATAAATATCGTCCCTCAAAAAAACTTGGATACATACACTAATAAGAGTATTGCAAAGATGTTAATTTTCAATTCACGACGCGTAGTATACGTCTGCGATCTGAATAAAAAGGGAAAGCAATTTAATTCCTTTTACAGAAACTTTTATTAGCTTCAAACGAGGCGGTGACATCTGTGGTAATAGAACGGTGTGTACGGTCTGAATACTGATTATGATTAGTTAGTAGATAATATCCTGTGACTCATTTTACTTTCACAATTCGATCACGCAATTTTAATCCTCGCACGCGTCGCGCATCGAGGTTTATCGCACCGCTATCATTGGCTTAGCTTTATCTGTTGCGCAAATAGCTTCTATAGCTTTGATTTCTATGATGGGAAATTGGAAGAATTGTAATTGTAAATTGGACGTCCACCTACAAGGTGGACAGACGACCTGATAAAGATCGCAGGAAGTCGCTGGATGCAGGCCGCTTCCAACAGGTCGGTCTGGAAATCTTTGGGGGAGGCCTATGTTCAGCAGTGGACGACTTGTGGCTGATGATGAAATTGTAAGCTAATTGGTGAAGGAAAAATTGTGAGGAAACCTGCATATCTGAGAACTCGCTAAGATTTTTCGAAGGTATGTGAAGTCTGCCATAATACAGGGCTAGAAAAAAAAATGTAAGTGATCATTTTTAGAAGCTTCATCTTAAATATCAGCTGCCTCGGTGGCGCAGTTGTAATGAATACGCTGTATGACTGCTATGCCGAGGTCTCGGGTTCGATCCTCGGGTCTTGTAAAAGTGATATTATGTTTTTATGAAATGCTTAGTATCACAACACGAACACACACAGCCAACACAAGTCATTAGTATCTGGGCCTAAATAGTGTAGTCAAATTATTTTGAATGAACTAATATGCAACTACTATCACTATAATTTAAGCTATTTTAAGCTGGCTTACCTTACAAGCTTTATAGATCATTAGAGACTTTTTTATCCTGGCTCGGCAAAGTGACTACCCCACAACTGATAGTAAGTGTAGCGCAATTTAAGAAAAATGTGGACCAATTTATCTATCGTAGGTCGATAAAATTATGCCTGCCTGCCTTGCTTCTTCACACTCCGGTTGAAGGATCCCATGTTGTAGGAAAGAGGGAATTCGTGTTCCAGAAAATGTTTTGCAGAAGTAAGATTAGGCTATGTAAAAATTATAGGTATTTTGGAATTGAAAGTTTGGAACTATCAACACGTCCGAGATATATTTTCCAAAATGTTAAAACGTATGCAGTATGCACCTCTCACGTACAGATAGTTACATAAATATTACTATTACGTAATCGAAAGTTATAATTTAGGAGTAAGACAATGTGTCTTTTGTATGGGAGGTTTTATATATAATTTATTATAGCCTAATCTATAATTTACCGGTACCGTTCAAGCAATTTGTATTTTTGGAGTTTAAGTTCAAGTGATGGATATATATTCTTTGGATTTAGATAGTCTTCGTGGCGCAACGGGCGAGTAGCCGGCTGTGAAACGAGAGGCCGCGGGTTCGATCCCCGCACCGAGGACAAATGTTAGTGTGATCCACAAATATTTGTTTCGGGGTCTGGGTGTTGTGAGACCGAAAGTCTCCGTAGTTCCTGATACCAACAACACAAGACTCGTATCTTACTGTGGGGTCTGGACTATGTGTGTGACAGTTGGGTGTATTTATTTATTTATTATTATTTATTGGATACTCGCCTTATAGATTTACTGGTTGCTTACATACCCTTGATTTCTCAAAGGCTTACCAAATCAACATTCAACTAACATAAATTTGATTTTGACAGCGTTGTCAAATTAATTCGTGTTTCTGAAACGTTATCTATACTTATAAAATAACATGTCCTGACTGACTGACTGATTCATCATCGCCGAGCGCAAACTATCAAGGCTACAAGCATGAAATTCGGACTGAATATTCATTTTGTTATGTAGGCACCCACTAAGAAAGGATTTTAGAAAATTCCACCCCAAAGGGGTCAAAATAGGGGATGATAATATGTATGAAAGTCCGTCATTTTGAAAGTTACATAAACAAAATTTTCTATTTCGGTTATTGACGTAAAACAAAAAAATACGTGTTTCAGGAATTTTGGAAATCTTATTTAATAAGGGATGAAAAAGGGGGTGAAAGTAAATGCGAAAGTGAGTTTGTTTGTTACGTTTTCACGCCTAAATCACTGAACCGATTTTGATGAATTTATCTACGGAGACAGATGGAAGCTTGGAGACGGTTACAGGCTACTTTTATCCCGGAAAATGCTGTTCACGCGGGCGGAGCCGCGAGCAAAAGCTAGTTTAATGATAAAATAATAATCCCAAAAGGAATGATTGAGAGATTGGTAGCGGAGGGGATTTGGGCCACCGTATATCGCACTGTACGTAATGCAAGATGCTACTTTCTGTAAGACAGTAGCAAAAACCCGGTCGAAAACACCGTCTACATCATGGCTCTACCACTTATAAAATATGATATCTTCGCTGAAAAGCCAAAAATACTAAAGCGCCAATACGTCAACTTTGCAATAGAGCTTTTTAAAGCTGATTTTTTATGACTAAAATTTATATCTTTACATAGTATAAAATGAAGACGCTTCTGATGTCTGTTCACTTAGGTCACTCTCAACCCTTAATAACTGCTATGGCACCAGCTTAAGAATGGTGATAAAGTTTTACGACGAATTTTGGCAAATGTCGAATGTAGTGAATTGTGATACATATTGTTTGTAACAAGGGTGTTACAACACTGTTGTATCTTGTCACAAAAAAATAACTCCACCAACACTAAGGCTATAAAAAAAAACATCAGACGAATTATAGAGCATTCATTGACTTCTCTAATAAAGACTACTGTCTCGCTCGCACATCGTCGTTAATTAGAAGTGTGACAAGGATAGAAGAGGATAATCTACGTGGATGATGTCCGCGGTGTTGCTTTCTTTGCCTTGTAAGTAGGTTGTTTTGGTTATGTCAGGTGCAGCCTTTGGAATCACAAGAGTTGATAAGTATGACAAGTATAATTTTAGTGTGACATATTTTTTTATACTATCCATTCTAAAGAATTATCTAATATTATTATATTGTTTTCATAGCAGAAACTAAGCAAATGAACAAGGGGCAATTATTGATGGCAAGTAATCAAAAATCACTTTATACACATTTATTACTAGAGAATATATGGGTCTCGTACTGACATGTAGAAAAAAGTTTATTAAGTAAGCTGACAGTAGGGATTAAAGCATGTTTTTTTTTGGTATTTATTTGATGGGGATTACTGGAAATAAATCATATTATAAATTGACACAATCATAATAAACATAATTAGTGAGCTTCCCAGGGTTACTCCTAGGGTCTGTTACAGATATTATATAAAAAAATATACAAGATGATATATGAACAAGATAAATAACCTACTACTCAATTATCATTATTATATTTGGTGTAATTGACAAGTCCTGACAAAGAAATTATTTGAAATGTGGACAGATATTTGTTTACATTTTTCGAACTAGCACAGTGATTATTATTATTTGTTCAAATAAATTATTTCTTTCTTTGATTAGAGTCTACGTAATAACGGTATCTAGCACTATACTGCCACTATACCAAGATGACCTTGGCCAAACACTTGTCATATAGTACCACTTTCTGAAATATTTACAACTCTATAGACTTCCTCTCACTGATTAAGGTGTGTTGGCACGATTAGCACACGTTCGGCCGGCCGGCCAGCTGACTGTCAGTGTCTACCGCGACGGTGTGAAGGTAGCACGCCTCCACGAACGCTGCAACGAACCACGCCACGATCGAAACTCGCAACTACCCGCGAATGCAGCGATGCACCTTCGCAAACCGTTCATTGTTCCTAAATACGATTTTGTGAGATCAGTATTGGACGTCTATGGTTTTGTGTTCTGTTTTTAAATTTTTCTAAAGTTTTAACTTCGTGATCAGTGTTTAAGGTACGTTCCATTTTTAAATATTAGTTTTTTCTACTTTCATCTATGCAATGAACATGTATCGAAAGATTTTTGTCTGTTTGTTTTGGTGTATTACGGCGAAATGTTAATACATTTCTCCCACGACTTCTCCCACACAATGAGGCACTTCGAAGGTCGAAAAGCGGTGCAATATCATAACGAAGTTATTGTTCAAACTTCAATGTCTCAACAGACTTTGTTAAAGAAAATCATTGCAATTTTAAAGTCAGCTTTTAAATATTTTAAATAATTTATTAAAATATCGAAAACTAGGAAGTTAGTAAATTAATTAAGCAGAAGTTTTACTAGATTACGTTCGCGATAGGTTACATTATTACCTAAAGGAGTAGGGAGAGCTCCAACAAAAGCACCCACGGTTCGCTAAACTTTATTCCGCCCCATAATATATATCATTTGACTCTAATTTAAATCCTGAACAAGTCGCATATTTTATAATGAAAATATTGACACAGATTTTCGGGCTGTGGAACGAACCTAAGACCTCACTGTTTCCATTAACTGCCTTATTTAATCACTATCAATAAACCAATGAAATAATATTATGAAATAAAAAGAGTGTTCCCATTAAACACTACTTACGTTAATTGTCTAAAGTTTACGATACCTAGTACTTTAATATATAAATGTAACAAGAAAGCATGAATATTTTGCCAAATAATAACTAGTTCCTGATGGATAATAATACGATAATATACGACACGGTTATGCAAATTATCTTTTAAAATTCACTTATTGAATGGATCCAAATAATTTGTTAATTTTACGCAATATTTAAGTACCACCAATATCCTGTTGCGAGTTGTGGTTGATTCTTTATTATTTCTGTACATAATGTTAATAAACTTTTAAATATTACGAACAAAGAAGTTTCAACGATGATCAAAAATAAAAAGCGCGTAAGCAATGAGAAAATTGACTTTTTAAATAACTACTTACTACTAGCATACAAATGACCTGAGTTGACGTTCCACTGAAAATTAAATAATGAGATACGCACGCCTGTAACCCCCGAAGGGGTAGGCAGAGGTGTTATCAGTATACCTGCATCTCGTCGAACGTATTTCTGTCCCATGATGTGATAAAGGCGAGTCTATCGTCATACCAGGCACGATTCTAGACTATGGGCTGATGCTAAGCATTTTGTGATAGTACCCAATATCACTTTTACCCGTCATCGAACCAAAAACATCAGCATAGCAGTTGTACCGCGTACCGATACAACTGCGCCACCGAGGCAGTCAATGAACTATTTTTTTAGATAATTAAATAATACATTTCTAAGAAGTACTTAAAAGATAATTAGTTTATCTTATTATTGCGGCAGTAAATTCAGAGCTTTATTTGCACTTGTG
Organism: Amorpha juglandis; assembly: GCA_949126905.1. NCBI lineage: Eukaryota > Metazoa > Arthropoda > Insecta > Lepidoptera > Sphingidae > Amorpha > Amorpha juglandis. The sequence continues at coordinate 21,337,603 of OX421365.1, forward strand.
TGGTTTTATCTTTACCTTGTTATCAGAAGGGACTTTACACTGGGTGCCGCATATTTGTTTGCAAGTGTTATGCTGTAATTACAATTACAATAAACGAGGGATCTACTTCAATTGCTCATATTGTTATAGTAGAATTTCATGGGAGTTTTCATTGATATTTTCTCACGATAATGTTCGTTAACAATTTGGCATCCGTGTGTGAAACAATTAGTAATTTAGATGTGTGTATTTTTTTATTTCTCATACGTTAGCTAGGCCTGTAATATAAAGAACAGTATATACTAGAAGACTTCAAATGTTTAATGATTAGATAGAATAAATTAGTATCATGGAATTCATTCATTGGAGAGAATGAGTTTGACTGAATATGTCATGATTATTTGTATAAGCTAGAGTCTTATTCATGCAAGAGTCAAGTAAAAATACCGGAATATATTAAATATCATATATATAAAGAGAGCAACGCCATAGACCTGATAAATTGTGAGACCCATTTCCCCTACAAAAAGGAGTAAATCAAGGCTGTCCGATTACACCAATCTTATTTAATGCAGCCCTAGAATCAGCTTTTCGAACACTATTATGGCAATAAAGAGGAATAATAATCAAAAAGAAATTTCTTAACAATTTGAGATTCGCTGATACTGTCATTATTATTGCGAAAAGATAGAAAGATCTTAGACTTTAGAAATGAATACAAACCAGCGAAACTTAACGTGAATAAACTATTCTACCGCATTAACTTTTTTATTGTGATTTTTAAAAAGGAAGAATTGTGATTTTGTGCCGCCAAGCAACAAAAGAAGAACATTGAAGCCAGAGACATTACTGGGCATTATGAGACTTAAGATCTTATGTCTCGGGGTGAAAAGCGCAGCTCAGTGCCATGCAATGCTTTATAATTCAAATTTCTGTGTAGTGCTGCTTCTGTTTATGGGGCAGGCGTGGCGCTTACCATCAGGTGAGCGCCTTGCTCGTCTCGTCATCCAATTAAATAAATAAAAAAAATACTCTCCAGTTTTTTACAGGCCCACAAAAATATAATATAGTATAGGAGCATATTATGCTCCTTCGGTTTTCTGCCATAAATAATTCCAAATAATAAGGATCCTGGTTGAGAAGTGACAAAATGGGTATAGTTTACAATCGTTCTTTCAAGACAGTAACTATGTAACGAGCCACGACATGCACCTTTGCGCTCTTTACCGTGTTCCAGCGCAGGTCAATCACATTACTGTTTACTACTTACGACTTTAATATCAGACTACTACTTAGAAATGGCCAGTTTAAATACCGCAGCGGCAAAAGGCCTGAGTGGAGGGTAGGCACTTATAGTTCTTAAGAGTAGTGATGAAGGATGTATTAGTACATAGTAAGGCCTAATTTTCAAACTATTAAGGTTATCCAAAATTGAAACACGATTAATTATGTTAAGTTAATAAATCATAACTTTTTCACTACAAGTTTGCATGGGTAATTAAGCCATGTTTGAAAAATGCTCTTTGTTTTCTTACGTTTACGCGAATATTACTCATTGAAATAAAATGTGGACTGGCAGTCCACGCCGTGACCGTGAAGGCTGAAAAGCTTTCGAAACGTCGGGACCAAAATAAAAATAAAAAACTGCGATAAAATCGCTTTAAATTAGTTTTATTTCTATGCTCTTTGTCTTTGCGAATTCTCATCCAATAATATAGGTTAGGTATAGATCTTGTTTTAGTATGCAACTCAACCTCATTAAGTAAATCACGCCTGAATAATAAAAATTCAGGCGTATGTATCAGCCACGCGTTGATGTCTTTTCTATGACTACAAAAGCATCCACATACAAAATAATTATTAATACAAAAAATATTATTACTGTTATTAACATTTCAAATAATAGAACAAATCATCAACAAAATTGTATTTAGCTGTTCTAAATATATGAGAATATTATGTTTAAATATTCATGTATTTTATTTATCAACAATACAAAAATGGATATATGTATTCGGTCGCATAATAATGCGCTTGAGATACGACAAAAAAAATCATTAAACATTTATTCGTATAGAATTAAAAATCTCCCACCATTTTATATTTGTTTAATTACTCGCTAATTGATATAAAAATGGCAACTCGTAAAAACTACTACTCCTCATTACCTGGTTTAAAATAAGGATGTTATTAAAAGTTTTATTATGATTCATAGAAACAAATGGCATTGAAAATTTTCGAGTTTCATTTATAAGATTCAAAGTTATGTAATAATATTATTGCGGTGTATTTTAATTTTTAGAACACAGTTTTTTGAATAACCTAATATAGGATAATCGCTAATGATCCGGCTAAGTCTTTGCAAGACCTGGCCCCAAACTAGGTAAAACCTGTATTGTGGGTATCAGTAACACCGAGGAACTTACGAACAAAACACCCTGACCCGAAATATCTGTGGATGACACAAAAATAAATCTCGAGGCAGGAATCGAACCCACGGTCTCACGCTTCGCAGCCGGATACTCGCCCACTGCACCACGGAGGCGGTCAATGTATGCTGTTTTTTTTGGTCGAATGATTAGTCGAGTAAGGCCCTTGCCTCATGGTAAGCGCAACGCCTGCTCATAAACAGAAGCAACACCACACAGAATGTTGAATAACAAAGCACTGTACTGCGTTTGTCACCTCGAGACATAAAATGTTAAGTCTCATAATGCCCAGTAATTTCACTGGTTTTAATGTCTTTCAAACCGAAACACAACAGTGCTTACACACTGTGGCTTGGCGGCAGAAATAGACAAAGCGATGGTACCAACCCACAAGTCCTCTCGCATACGAGGAACCTACCACCTTGTAGAATACTACACCTACTTAGCCAGTAGTAAGAACGTGTCTATAGTAACTACACCTTACCAACATTTCTTTGTGAAATATCCAAATGATATACGTGTCAAAGAACTTCTTTTTTAAGTCGTATTACCAAAAAACCCTCGAGGCATCTTGATTCAGTTACCCTTGACACTTATGAATGCAAGGCATTCGGGAAATAAAACTGTATTGCAAAGGTCACGCCCAATTTTGCCAAATTTGGTACCCGGTGATTAAGGCAGATCAGTCCGGAAGATGCAATTACAAGATATGTCAATAACTTACTGTTTATCTTAATAATGGTATGGTAATAATAAATACCACGGTAAGGAGTCTTTAAACTTTGTTTTAACTTTTTTTATATCATCTTTGTATATATTATTTCTGCCGCCAAGCAACAATGTGTAAGCACTGTTGTGTTTCGGTTTGAAGCCAGTAAAATTACTGGGCATTATGAGACTTAACATCTTAAGTCTCGGGGTGACGAGCGCAGTTCAGTACCATGCAATGCTTTGTAATTCAAAGTTCTGTGTGGTGTTGCACCTGTTTATGGGCAGGCGTAGGGCTTACCATCAGGCGAGCGCCTTGCTCGTCTCGTCATTCAATCAAATAAAAAGAATATATATATTGTTCCGCAAGACTGTAGGGATAGGTATTTTATAGGGATGGGACAGATTTGATAATACTGCTTCCGATTATAATACAATACAATTAATAAATTGTGTAATAATTTATAATTACAGAACCCGTTAACTAGTGCATATTCAGTTGTAAACAATAGGCAGTCTTATTTTAAAAATAAAAAAGAAGAGAAATAAAAAGCAGTGTAAAATAAAATAAGAAAAAAAAAAACACCACTACTATCTTAGGCTCAGAGCCAAATACACCTTTTTTTATAGCATAGAGTTCAAGTATGCAGATTTCCTCACGATGTTTCCTTCACTGTTAAAGCAAGCGATAATTAACAATAATTAATATACACGTAACTTAGAAAAGTCGGAAGTCTACGCTCTTGGGGCTAGTTTCAAACCTGCAACTTTCGTCTCGACAGTACCACTCCCCGCTGAGCTATCGCTGCAAAGAGACAATAGTACTAAAATAAAATTTATAAACATTGAGCGCGTTTAATGCCTTACAACAATAGATGATACATTTAATTATTTCAAATTGGCGACGCGCGCCTGCTTCGCATGGGTAAAAATATGTTTGTTACGACATCACATTACAATTTTTTTTTCGGCTCCTCCGTACTATAATATGTATGTATTATACATATGAACCTTCCTCATGAATTCCTCTATCTATTGCTGAAAACTGCATTAAAATCCGTTCAATAGTTTAAAAAATCTAAGAACAGACAGCGGAAGCGACTTCATTTTATACTAAGTAAAGACTATGGCAGTAGCCATCAGCAATTACTAGCTAAGTCTACAATATCTCTGTCTCAAAAAGCATATCAAGCACGTCCTTGGTGTTGGCAAACGTGACAGATCGACATATGTGTGGGAGTATGTGAAATTCTGTCATTAGTCGCCGCCCACCGGAAATGAATGCGCGTATTAAAGCTTTTGTCTTATGCCGTGCCCATTTAGACCGTGGAACCCATACACGATACGTGATCTCGCTGGCTAACTTTAGCATGTAAAGCTTTTATAATCTAATGCAATTTACTTGGTACCTCAGCAAGCTTTTGTTGCTATTCGAAATACTAATGTGCAAAGGCGGTAGGTCCCTTCTATGCGAGAGGCCGTCTTGTATGTGTACCACCGCTAAGTCAATTTCTGTCGCCAAGCAACAGTATTTAAGAACTGTTGTATTTTGGTTTGAAAGACATTTTTGGATTTATTGCTTTACCTGCCCCGACCAATCATCAAGTCATGTCACAAGTCTCTCAGGTGAACCGGATATGCACTGGCTGAACCTGCAATGTGATCTACACATGGTATTTGGGTCACTATTGCAGGTGGGCGGATATGAATATCTTACCACTAGATAAACACCTGCACTGGACTAAGAATGTCATTGATAAAATAAAACGGATATAGTAGATAAGAATGATAATATGTAAAAGCCCAAGAGGCCAGGGTATTCGCGATAATTGGTAAATACTATAATTGCTGATGGTCTAACTTAGTTACCACTTACACGTGGGTGACGTCACAGGTACAAGAGGTATTGCCAAGTAGGAATGAGGTCATTACCCGATGACATAATATTATTAATGATTCAGATACACTTATGTTACGCCCGCATTAACGAGTATATGCGAGTTACTAAATAAATTCAAATGTAAATTGTACTAAAAAATATAGAGTAGGTTGATACCTGGTATGAGCCTCGTCTGCATATTCACACTTCGTCTGTCACCGGCCGGCATTAAACTCTATTAATATGCATTTTTACCGACGTAAAAAACAGAGCATTTAATCAAGCAATATTATTCTACATTTTAATATACCGTCACGCCAAGCATGTGGGTGGAGATGCAAAGGCTATTTACAATTATTCAACGATATCTTTATTTCTTGATGTGATTAGAGGCGAGCATATCGCCATAATCTTTACATAGTATAAAATGAAGTCGCCTCCGCTGTCTGTTCGCTTGGATCTTTTAAACTATTCAACGGATTTTAATGCAGTTTTCAGCAATTGATAGAGTGATTCATGAGCTTTATATGTATTCTTCATGACCCATGGGAGTAGGGCAGCAACATGCAGGTGAAACCGCGAGGGATAACTAGTATACCATAATTTCTAGTTACTACTACGCTAATGCTTTCTAAAATACTATATTAAATGTAAAAATTTGTCTGTGTTTGTAAATTCGAATATTTCTTAGTTAATCAAGCCATAACTGCTGAACGATTTTGGATGTCGTTTGGCACTCCGGCACACCATGACCTGGAGGACATAGGCTACTTTTAATCTCGGAAAAGGTCATCCATGCGGGAGGAGCAGCGAGCCAAAGCTAGTTGTTAATAAAATATTTACGTTGACCATGCTACTCATTATTTTCCTTATAAAATCGAGTGCACTAAATAAATTATCGAGCGATCTTTTCTTCAAATAAACGCCGGGAGAGCGTGGGTGGCTTCTCTGTATGTATAGCGCACGATCTACGTGGTTGGAAAATCTAAACATTTACCTTAAACTGGCAGCTGTACTAGAATAAATCATGCACTGCGAGGGCGTCGGTTCAAGTCAGATCGTGCGACTATTTTTCAAGATATTTATGGTTTAATAAAGGGGTTATTCTATGTATAAGTTAATAGACGGGCGGCAAATAGGTCACTGATAAGCGATGTCGTCCGCCCATGAATATGTCTAAAGCTTCGAGGGAAGTGATTGTCGATCGACAGTTAGGCGAAGTAATAAGGATTGACGAAGGATATGTTTTTAGGGTTTTCAGAAATCCTGAAAGAACAAAAGCTAACGCTATTCTGCAATTAAAACATAATACATAATTTCGTACGGTGTAGGTTCATCGTATGCGAGAGACCGTCTGGTTTAGTACCACCGCTTTGTCTATTTCATCGCCAATCAGTAGCGTGTAAGCAGTCCTGTGTTATGGTTTAAGGAGCATTTAAGCCAGTGAAATTACTGGGCACTATGAGACTAACATCCTATCTGTCGGAGTGACAGAAGTGCTCCAGCACCATGCAGTGCTGTTCTCTGTAGTGTTGTGTCTGTTTATGGGCAGGTGTGGCGCTTTTTATCAGACGAGCGACATGTTTGTTTCATCATTGAAGAAAATAAGAAGAATGTAACAGTGCTTATAGTAGTATTTTTTCAATTATATTTATATCTTCAGGAAAACTATATGCAATGTGTTTTTCATTTTCCAGATTAGAAAGTGCGTATCACCATGACGACGAAAATAAAGAGATTACATCTAAGGACATTTGTGATGGTAAGTTTAATTTAATCAATTACATTTTTTTCACATGAGCAATATTTTGAGTCTAAAAATATGCTGTTGCGATCTCTGCATTTCAAATCACTATTGCTCGTTTCTTTTTATGAGTGTTAAATAAAGACCTACTAAGTTATGCATAGTTTTATTAGTGGTGGACAGTTCTGTCTACAGCAAGAATGGGCCGGGTCGACCAGGTCGTTACCACTGTCTCACAGAAAACTGACATAAAGTTGCGGCTTGCTGCTGCGTTTTGTATGGTGAATGATATATCCGGAGGCCCAAACCCTCCTTCGTGCATATATATAATAATAGCTTAGTATGTAATTTGCGTCTTGTACCATATTAACCCTATTGAAAAGATAGAGTCGCTAGTGTCAGTCACGCACCAACATTATCAGTTAAACAAATAATTTGTCAGCCATTCAGTCGCGACCATCCGAAAATATTCTTTGTGATTATAGAGTGTGGTAGAGTTCGCACACGTTGCGTCACGATGATGCCAAAACTCGCGCACTTGGCTTAGAGCCGGCTCTATTGACACATAACCGCGCGTGTGTGCGACTGACCGCACACAAGCAAGAAGTTATTGTGTCACTTTACATAGACTATTTAGGCGTGTTTCCTACTTAGTAACGATTATTATAATTTATGTTACAGATTGTATATTTTTTAGATAAATTATCAATAAGGAATATCTTTACGATATTAGTAAAGAGGGAAGGAAACCATAGTAGTTCAACTAAAATAGTATTGGTCAAGGTGGTAGGTCCCTCGTATGCGAGAGTCCGTCTGGGTTGGTACCACAGAATTGTCTATTTTTGCCGCCAAGCAACATTGTGTAAGCATTATTGTGTTTTGGTTTGAATGACATCGAAGCCAGTGAAATTACCGGGCATTATGAGACTTAACATGAAGCAGCGATAGCTCAGCGTGGAGTAGTATGGACCGTCGAGACGAAAGTCGCAGGTTCGAAACCAGCCCCAAGAGCATACACCTCTAACTTTTCTAAGTCACGTGTATATTAATTATTAATTATCGCTTGCTTTAACGGTGAAGGAAACATCGTGACGAAACCTGCATACCTGAGAACTCGAAAGATTTTTCGAAGGTACAGTAGAATCCCGATTATCCGGACCTCGATTATCCGGATATCCGATTATCCGGACTCATTCTTCACGGCTCTAATTACCGCCGTAAAAATGATTTGACAGCGCAACGAGACATTTTACGACGAGTTTTTTTCCTTCCTCTGAAGTGTAGTGTTGCTCTCATTTGTGTGCGCGATAGTGTTTGCTATTATTTCATTTTAATTGATAGCATCCAACTAATAGGTTGTATTTTTTTACATTTCTGTTTACGTTTTGTGTTAGAAATCTACAATGTCTAAGCGAAAAAGAGTAATGTTATCTCTCAATGACTGCCCTGAATTCCACATTTTAACTGATGAAGAACTCATTAACAATAATTTGAAAAGTAACGATAAAGAAGATGAAGAAGAGACTGAAACTGGTGATGTATGTGAAGCTATTGGAGCTCTAGCGCTTTTGAATGGTTTGAAAGACAGGCCAAATTGGATCCCATACAGTTATTACAACTGAAGCGTATTTTTTTTTTATCCGAGCACGGCAAAGTGACTGCACTACACCTGATGGTAAGCGTAGTGCAGTCCAAAAAAACCAGCGACCACCGACAACAATGAGTTTATCGGTGGTCACCAGAATCATACCGGCCTGTATAATGCTTCTTCCCTCTTCGGAGGGAAGAAGCAAATCCAGAGGCCTGCGACAGGACAGGCGGATGACCGATGGCAGGCACAATAATACAAGAATGTACCACTGTGGCGGGTACATACAACCAACCATCAAGTCATGTCGCAAGCCCCTCGGTAGAACCGGATATACACTGGCTGACCCTGAAACGCGATCCACACAAGGTGGGCCACTATGGCAGGTTTTAACATCAGTGTACGGTGGTCGCTATCCGGTCGGGTACTAATATCCTCCCACCAGCAAAGTATCAGGGACTTGGCCGCAATGAAAAGATTTTTTTTATTTGATTGAATGACGAGACGAGCAAGGCGCTCGCCTGATGGTAAGAGTCACGCCTACCTATAAGCAGAAGCAACACCACACAGAACTTTGAATTACAAAGCACTGGATGGTGCTGAACTGCGCTCGTCACCCCAAGACGTAAGATGTTGAGTTTCATAATGCCCAGTAATTTCTTTGGCTTCAATATCCTTTAAACCGAAACACAACAGTGCTTACACACTGTTGCTTGGCGGCAGAAATAGACAATGCGGTGGTACCAACCCAGATGGCCTCTCGCATACGAGGGATCTACCACGTTGTAAAATGTGAATCATTACGTCAATGATTAATCACAAATTATTTCCAACCAACATTTTAAATTACATAGGCTACTCGATTTTTTTATATGTATGTCCCTTTCTATAACAAAAAAGTTATTAAAAATTGATTATTGTTTTATTTGACTTTGAAATCGATTATCCGGATTTTCGATTATCCGGAATACCCCTGGTTTTAATTGATCCGGATAATCGGGATTCTACTGTATGTGAAGTCTACCAACCCGCATTAGGCCAGCGTGGTGGACTAAGGCCTAACCCCTCTCATTCAGTAGAGGAGGCCCGTGCCCAGCAGTGGGACATGTATAATACAGGGCTAGTAAAATGAGACTTAACATCTTATGTCTCAGGGTGACGACCGCAGTTCAGTGCCATGCAGTGCTTTGTAATTCAAAGTTCTGTGTGGTGTTTCATCTGTTTATGGACAGTCGTAGCGACTACTATGAGCGCTTTGCTCGTCTCGTCATTTCATCAAAAAAAAGCTTCTTAGCTAACGCAATCAAAAGATGTAGCCTTCTATGTCATATATACACACGATATTTCTCACCAAGTTTTGTTGGAATAAATTTCGCCTTAATAATATGACCTAGTTAATATTAAATTATATTTTAAATATAAAATACTTCCTACTTAATGATTTAAACAATTTATTATCATGTAAACACGTTACTAGGAGCTCATAACCAATATATCAATGAGTTTTGTAACTGGGTGCAAATGGACATGTCACGGAAAGTATAAAGTGTGATGTTTATATCGCGCAATCATGTGCAGGCTTGCATACAGCGCGTTAGGTATACAATCCAGTCATTCGTAGTCGACGATAGACCTACTTATAGTACAATTGGACTTACTTACGCAAACAGGAACCAACTCACAGCAAGTTCAAATGGAGATACTGATTTTGTTTAACTAAATTCAATAATTTAAACTAATTTTATCTCATTGAAATAAAACTAATTTAAACGGATTTTATCGCGATTTTTTATTTTAATATCGGTCCCGACGTTTCGAAAGCTGTTCAGCCTTCGTTGTCACGGGGTGGAAAGTCCAGTCCAAAAAACCGCGATAAAATCTGTTTAAATTAGTTTTATTTCAATAACATTCGAGTAAACGTAAGAAATCATTATGTAATTTTATCTCCCAGTTTTTTTTGGAAAATCGGACTTAAAATATATTCCATGTACGATTTTGCAAAAAATACAGTATTAAAATCAATTTAAATTAATGAATTTAGCAAAACAAAATCAGTACCTCCATTTGAACTTGCTGTGGGTTGGTTCCTGGTTGCGTGAGTAGGTCCAATCATGGTCCACCCATATAAGGCTAAAACTAAGTTTTCCCTTTCGGAGTGAAAGGGACCTAGATTTAGCTTCGCACCATATATAGGCCATCGTGTTATGCCAATATTATTTAATGTACAATATATTCACTTTATAACAATCTAGATGCCGCGTTGCCTTTTGATGACATTGCCTAAAACCAGTTTTGCTGATTGTCCAATGTGCCTGAGCTACCATAATGTACGTCTCTGATTTTTCGCTTATATGAACAAGTCGGTCAGCTTATGGTAAGTTATTTCCACCTCGCATGAATGACCACAATACCAGAAGTAGCATTAACGCGTTTTAGCCGTAAACGAAGGGGATAATTAAGGGTCTGGGAAAGAGCGGTGCAATGCATCCGAATATCTCATTCACCGTTCGCAATGCAGCATCAATTCGCCAGCTCTGTGCAAATTTTCTGCGAGACAGTAGTCTCTCGATCGAGTCAGCCCATTCATGCTGTAGACAAAATTGTATACAACGTAGCGCTACCACACAATTGGGAATAGAATTCAGTACCTCGCTGGCGCCACAGCTTAGCACGGTCTGGACTAATTAATACTTTGCTGTCCATCTAGCTGTATATAACCAAAAATCCTATATAAACCATTTGTGGCCAATAGGCTTTCAGAAAATAATTAGTCTTTAGCTACGATACAGTTTTTGTCTATAATGTTAGAATGATATTTGAATAAAAGGTCAACGAACTGTATTTAGGATACGCAGGATGACCGGTCTTTCCGTTTGAGACAATACGTACAAATATTGCCACTTGCGACATAGCGACTGACTATGCCGTATTAAATATGAGTTATGGATCTTTAAGCCTCTCTTGTTAGTGTAGAGTCAAGGCTGAGTTTTATAAATTAAATTCCGATTTTAAAATATTTTATTTCTAAATTTAAACTCGTTTGAAAAAGGACAAGCACCAAACCAAATAATTTTTTTAATCACACCACCAGTTAATTCGATTATTCAAACTGGCCATTATCGTGAGAATTTTATAAAATAACTAGCTGACCCGGCAAATGTTGTTTTGCCGTATAAATTATTTCGAGTGAATATTTTGGTGGTCAAATACAAACTTTATTGATTCCGCCGAGGCTGAGAAGGTATTCGTGAATAGAATCTACCTCGCGGGCTACAAAGATATTTTAATATGTATTAGAAATAAAATCATGATTTACCGAAATATTAAATTTGGCTGTATTTTATTTTCCTATATTTACAATATAGGTAAACACGATAATTAAACGAGTTAATGCATTCTGCACCTGTTCATAACACGATAACAATTTGCTAACCATTACACATTGGTTTATTTACGAACGTAAGGACTTTATGTAACTCTATTTGTTGAAAACATGATAATGTTTAGCTGACTAATATATTTTACAGGTGGTCTTGTTTTGATTAAATTTATTGGAACTGAACCTCCGTTCAAAACATATACACAATAAATGTGCTGACCACTGTGTTAAACAGGTGGGCTCGTTATGATAAAACTCCTGGAACTGAACACGCATTGTAAAGAAGTGGAGGGTATAAATAAGGATCATTGTTAGATTTAAGTTTTTAAGGGTTGAGAGCGCCTAAAGTGTTCTCCTGAGAGTCCGGTGAAGCTGTAAAAAGACTCGCGTCAGACTAACAGCATAACTTCAATCAGCAATAAAAATATATAAGTTAGTCTCAAATAAATCTTCATCGCGAAGAGTTGGACTCTTATTTAAAAATCTCCGGAGCCTCCCTCGTAACTATTATCTAACGTGTACATCCACTATTTAAAAAAATAATAACGGTATTAGCCCTATATAATTACTGTCATATTGTAGCAGTGGGATAGGTTTTGGTTTTAAATACCTCAATAGCTGCTATTAATGAATTTAAAAACGTTTGTGGAAAATAAAAGTCTATTAAATTCCCATAAAATGTTGGGTTTTAAATAAATACCTGATTATGCAACAATTTAAATAAATTAAAATTTGAGCTCGTTATATAACGTAAATATTTAGAGTTCCGCATTGTTAATGAAATAAATTGAAACTAGTTTGAATATTAACTAACCCTTTACTTATAAACTTTTTTATTATAACTTGATTAATCAGTTTATTTATTACATCTTGAATCCACTTTAATAACATAATATTATATCATTGCTTGACACATTTATACACGTCGATGGTAATTTTAAATATTAATTAAACACGTTTATAAGTTTATAAAGTTAACTGTAACAAAGCATTGAAAGTTTCAATGAGTAATATTTGCGTAAACCTAAGAAATCATTATGTAACAAAGTATTCTTGTAACTCCAAAAAAAATTTAATTTAGTAAAACAAAATCAGTATCTCCATTTGAAGTTGGTTTTTTTTATACCATAGGTCGGCAATCGCGCAAGTGGGTCATCTGATGATAAGTGATATCCACCGCCCATGTACGTCCACCACGAGAAGAATCATGGGCGCGTTACCAACCTTATTGGATTGGGAATTCCCATATCCTATAAATCCCAAATATAATTCCCAATCCCTAATTATCCCTTTGGGGGGATTATTGCTGTGAGTTGGTTCCTGTTTGCATAACTAGGTCCATTTGGAACCACACTTTTCCTATCCGGCACTGTGCTTGACGACTTTTCCAGTTTTATTGTAACGCAAATGTTGTCATAAAAATGTAAATGTCCACATTGTCGAATCCAAAACTTTAATATTACAATATGACATTTACGGACCTTGAACGTGTTATTCGGTTAGAGATAATTCATAAGGCTGTTGGAATTTTGCTAAGTTTATTCGCGGTACTATTTTAATGCAAGTACCCAATAAATTAATATTAAACTTATTTTCCTAGCATGACCATAACCTAGCGGAGTGGTAAGGACTGCCGAGACGAAGTTGCAGGTTCAAAACCAGCCCCAAAGCCCATTCTTCTGACTTTCCGAAGCTAGGTGTATATTCATTTTGAAATAAAACTGTTTTAAACGGATTTAATCGAATTTTAGTCCCGAGGTTTGGAAACCTTTTCAGCCTTTGTGGTCACGGGGTACATAAAAAACTGCGATAAAATCCATTTAAATTAGTTTTATTTCAATATATAACATTCCCGTAAACGTAAGAAATCATTATGTATATTCATTGTTAAATACCGCTCGCATTAACAGTGAAGAAAAACATCGTGAGGAAACGTGTATACTTAAGAAATCTTCAAGAGAATTACGAAGGTATGTGGAGTATACCTGTGGCCATCGTAGTGTGTTTAATTCATCCATACTAAGGTTTATTAGTACAGGAAGACCGTCTGATTTATACGATGCTATTTTATAGCAGTAGTTGCCGGATGGAGAAGAATGGCACGTTTTGTACGGTGGTCGCTATGCGGGCGGATATGAATATCCTACCACTAGGGTAAGGTACTTCTGAAGGACTTACGATCTCACCGCATTCAAACCTTAAACAAATATACCAAACATTTATCTCGATGCGAGGATCAAACCCGTGGTCTCTCGCTGCACAGCCAACTATACATCCATTAGACCATGGAGACTATCATTTGTTGCTTTCGTCTTGCTATATAAAGGACGGTGTCCATTCGTGCTTAGAAATAATATCCTTCTGATTAAGCCTTTAAGTTATTTGCTTCCAAGCATAAATATTACATGTCTCAAATTAATATTTAATGAGCGTTATTATAATTTAATATAAACGTATTCTATTGTGTGTAGATGAGAATTTATCGCAAGGGGTGATTACAGAATTCAGAGATCATGATCTCTGACAAAACTTATATATTATTATGTACATACTTATGCAAATTATACATCAGTGGCAGTGGCTCAATCTTAGTAATTTTAACATACATTTCAGCTTTTCAGACTACCTTGGTGGCACATTTGTTTTACGAACGCGGTACCACTGCCGTGTTGAGGTCTCGGGTTCGATCCCCAGGTCGAGTAATTTTAACATACATTTCAATTTTTCAGACTGCCTCGGTGGCGTAGTTGTAGTACCAACGTACCATTGCCGTGATGAGGTCTCGGATTCGATCCCCGGGTCGGGTAAAAGTGATATTAGCGATATCTATCACGATACGCTTGATACAATTTTTAAAATGTAGGGGTTTCACCTCTGCCTACCCCTTTGGGAATTACATGCATGGGTGCATACTTTTTTTTATGACAGTGATCGGCAAACGAGCAAGTGGGTCACCTGATGGTAAGTGATCTCCACCGCCCATGTATGCCTACAATTCAGAAGAATTATGGGCGCGTTGCCGACCTTAAAGGAAAGGGATAATTAGGGATTGGGAAGGGGAGGGGTATTTGGGCCTCCGGATATCTCACTCACCGTACGAAACGCACCAGCAAGCCGCTACTTTACGTCGGTTTTCTGTGAGACAGTGGTAATGACCCGGTTGAGCCGGCCCAATCATGCTGTAGACAAAACTGTCTACAGCGTGGCTCTACCACTCATGAATGCATGCAATGCATGCAGTACATATCTTTGACTACAGAGTTACCGCTGAGTTGGTTCCTGCTATAATGGAGCGGTGCGGGAGGGGTCATAATGAATGAAATATGACGTAACAGCACTGTACCGCTACACACGTGATGAATTATAAGACAACATTTTATGTCTCGGGATGACGTGCGCAGTTCAGTGCCATGTGGTGCATTGTAATTGCAGAGTTCTGTGTTGTGTTGGTATTGTTTATGGGTAGACAGTTCATATAATTGAATTCAGGTACAATATAGTCAAACAAAAAGTGTCATTACAATCGGATTACTTTATAAAAAAAATTGGCATAGTTATAAATAGGTACGAAATAGAAACATCTAGAATTGAGAACCTTCGTTTTTTTGTCGGTTAAAACTAAAAATAAACATTGTGCAACCAGTTGGAACTTTCCACCGTGCGGTCGTGAGTGTCAACCCCCGCGCCCTTGCCGGCGCGCGCGACCTCACCAGTGCCATTGTCTGCAAAGGTCACTTAAACTTTACTTCGCAGAAATGCACAGAAACTATTTGCTGTGACGGAAACAATTGTACGCCCTAATTCAAATTTCCGAGAACTTGTTGAGGATAATTTGTAGTCAAAACGTTTTTCGGTATTTAGAACAATTACGAAAATTAAGGGCCGTCCGTGAGCAAAACACCGCGCGATCGAGGTTTTTAGAGGCTATCTAGTCATTACTTAAAATAAATATTGATTAAATAAATATACAATATATTTTTACAATCTGTCAACTTTACTTTGTTCGATTCAAATTCATGTTAATGCTGATATATATTTTTAAATTGTCGTTATAAATGAACCATAAAAATGGGAAAAATGCAAAGATTCCGTGCGTCTCCTTTTAAAGTACAGAATGTTATCAAATGAGATTAACATCACTAGATAGGCAATTTAATAACGAATATTTTGCCCGTTTTAAATTTTCGAAAAGACCAAAACCTGATTTTTTAAATCAATTATTCGCTAAATACGTGCATATTCTGCACTCGCCGAGTACACGATTCAGTATGGCGCGAGACAGTCAAGGTCGTTTGCTCACGGACGGCCCTTAAGACATGTTTTCATTGTCTTTGTCAAATCAAACTATATCAATTTAACTATATCAGTATATTTATTGAATCTATAGAATGTATTTTATTATTTTAATTTAGACTATTACAATTTTTATAGTCTTTTAAATTTTTTATCTAGTACTTTATTCCGATTCTTTTATTTTCTCCAGTAATAAAAGAAATACGCGACACCACTTGCTCGTTTTCCGGTCTATGCTGTAAAAATAAAGTCATCAT
Organism: Amorpha juglandis; assembly: GCA_949126905.1. Lineage (NCBI taxonomy): Eukaryota > Metazoa > Arthropoda > Insecta > Lepidoptera > Sphingidae > Amorpha > Amorpha juglandis. The sequence continues at coordinate 21,353,859 of OX421365.1, forward strand.
TTACCATCATTCTATTAAATAAGACGCCCCATGGAGAAGTGACCCTGACCTCTAATTTTGACATCTTTCTTCCGCTCGCTTTGTCGGAACAGTATGAGGTATAACGGGTATTATTTAACTAACTATGTTGGAAGGTTAGTTTATAGAAGACAGAATTAATTTAGCAAGCGAATCCTATTAAAACCAATCGTTTCGATGCCATTACGTTTCTGCACTCGATAATGCTTGACAGCGCAGTAAAATATGTACAAAAACTAATGTAAAATAGCCTAGTTGTGTGGAATAAATGCATTACAAGTATTTATTTTAGTTTGTTGACCGATTACACAGCATTCGTAACGCAGTTAGCTAGCAGCCGCCTGCGAAATAAGCCTGCGGGTTCGAATCGCGCTATGAATCACGCTTCCGACATGACTTGATCGTTAGGTGGGATAGGTATAGGAGTACATTCTGGTATCCCTGTGCCTGCATCGGTCATCCGCCTGTCCTGTCGCAAGCCTCTCGATTTGCTTCTCTTCGGAGTGTGAAGAAGCATTTATACAGGCCGGCATGATTCTGGTGACCACGGATAAACTCAGTGTTTGGCGGTGGTCGCTGTTTTTTTTGGACTGCGCTGCGCTTACTTAGATGTAGTGCATGCACTTTACCATGAATAAAAAAATACTCCGTTTAATGTATAATGGGTTTATCAAAACATAACGTGCGCCGGTACAAGTACTTCAACCAACATATTTCAAAACGTCGCAAACCAGCAATTCATTCGACTGCAACATAATGACGTAACATGCCACCACATAATGTTTGTTTTATTGCTACTTTAAACTGTCACTTCTTTTCGGACGACCTTGAGAAAGTATTGTCATTGGCCAACTCCCTTATGAGTACATGACTAGGCATATTGTTGACGCCGAACAAAAACCCCGGACATTTGGTTGACATAATTTTTTTATACAGTTATGGTTGCCACAAGCATACAGCCCGCCTAGTGATAAGCGGTTACCGTGACTCATATTTCCCGCGCTCAAAGACCGAAGCACCGAAAGCACGGGAATGAATAGGTTCATTCAATTTACATATAGGGAATGAATGGGTTCATCTAGAAATGTCCCTCTTAAATGCCCCCCGGTTATCTTTTTTCTAACTGGGCACGGCGAAGTTACTGCTCTTCACCTGATGGTAAGCGCAGTGGAGTCCAAAAACCAGCGACCACCGACAAACAACGACTTTATCAGTGGCCACTAGAATCATGCCAGCCTGTGTAAATCGTGTATATCTGGGGAAACTAGGGCGGACGATACAAGACCGACCTATTGTCCTCGCCGCCCAGGAACGCGCCGCGTTCCCCGCAACCCCCCTGACCCTAGTACCGGCCCGCGAGCCGATGATGACTAGTAGTTTTAATACTCCCCTAAACCGATAATCGCAGATGTCTCTGCCCTCCCCCAGTGGCCGTCCTGAGCCGAGGTCCGTACCACAAAGGGGGTGCCCTTAGCGTGGTCACTTAAATATAAGGGTTGAGAGCGCCTAAAGCGCTCACCCGAAAGCCCGGTGAAGCTGTATACAGCCGACTAGTGTCAGGCTTACAGCAAGCGTCAACACGGACGGTGGCCCAACATGACATTCAACTTCGAGTAGTTCCAGATAAGCTGAATCTCTTACGCTACATCACTCATTACAACACGCATTCAAGGTTTACTCAAATACGAATTATATTTGTACTTGCGAAATGTTCGTCTTTTAATTTATGGCGAGATATTGATGAAATTGTGACAAAAGTGACAAAAATGTTATGGCCCTTATTGCTAATGGCATAGAGTTATTTTTAGTCGCGACACGTCTGAGGTAAGTTTTCTATGCTGAAGATATGCGGCTATGCAGACTGATTGATTAAATTATACTAAAGAAATATACATAAATTCGGCGCCAACATCGTTAGCTGCACATAAAACGATTCTTCTTTCTATCGAATTTAAATTGATTTATTTTGCAATTAAAAATATATATGAAAGCATTATGACAACATAATATGTATTTCAAAAATCTGTCAGGTCTGAAATTAAACAGCGGTAGAAGGTTCCGCGCTTCCGTATTTTTAACTGGACTTAATTGTTATAACTCCATGAATTCGCTGATATGTGTAGACTGACAAACCGAATTAGGCCAGCGTGGTGTACTAAGGCCTAATCCCTCTCTTACAGTAGAGAAGGCGCGTGCAGCAGTGGGACGAGTGTAATACAGGGCTATTAAAAAAATACCTACTACACACTCCTTCTTCGCACTTCGTTACTTTTTATATCCAATTGAATGACGAGACGAGCAAGTCGCTCGCCTGATGGTAAGCGCCACGTCTGTCCACAAACACAAGCAACACCACACAGAACTTTGAATTATAAAGCGCTGCATAACACTGAGCTGCGCTCGTCACCCCGAGACATAATATGTTAAGTCTGATAATGCCCAGTAATTTCACTGGCTTCAATGTCCTGCAAACCGAAACACAAAGGTGCTTACACACTCTTGCCTGGCTGCAGAAACAGACAAAGCTGTGATATAATAAACCCAAACGGCATCTCGCATACGAGGGACCTACCACCTTGTTTCATTTTGTGGCATGGTTATCTAATCACAGTTTTAAAGCACGGACCTCCAATAGTCTCGGCTACCACCCAGCCGCTTCCGCTAATGTATCTTTGCTTTCACTACACATTCGGCCAAAATTTAGAAACTGATTATCATAAAATATAACATTAACTTATTCAAGAATCGATTATGTGGTAATAATGCAACCAACTAGCGGTCGACGCTAACGTCTGACTATTTCTACATGTCTACCGATTAACTGTGCTCCAAATACCTGCATATTAAATTATATACAGTCATAGACTTTATCTTGATGAGTTGAAGAGGCAGGCGGTAGACAGTTTTGTCTACGGCATGAATGGGCCGGCTCGATCAGACCCTTTACTAAACTGCATTATATGATTCGATCCCTGGGTCGGGTAAATGTGATATTGGGTATTTCTATCATGAAATGCTCAGTATCAGCCCGGAGTTTCGAATTTGTGCCCTATATGGCGTTAGGCTCACCTATCATGGGACGGGAATAAAGTCGTCTCAAATTTGTGCCCGGTATGTCGGTATGTGCCCTATCATGGGACTAAAGTCGGTGAAATATGGGTGTAGGAGTTACAATTCTGCCTATTCTTTGAGTGGTAGAGCCACGCTGTAGACAATTTCGTCTATAGCATGAATGGGCCGGCTCGACCGGGTCGTTACCACTGTCTCACAGAAAACCGATGTAAAATAGCGGCTTGCTGCTGCGTTTCGTACGGTGAGTGAGATATCCGGAGGCCCAATCCCCCTACCCTTCCCAATCCCTAATTATCCCTTTCTTTAAGGTCGGCAATGCGCCCTGATTCTTCTGGTATTGTGGGCGCATATGGGCGGTGGAGATCACTTACCATCAGGTGACCCACTTGCTCATTTGCCGGCCTATGCCATAAAAAAAAAAAACTTCAGGGATTACAGGCGTGAGTGCGTATATATTCTATGATCAAAATTTCTACTTGATTTTCACCATATTTGCGAAGCATGTTTGAAGCATGACTAAGTGAGTTTAGTCCATTGAAATGTTACATTTTTTAGGCCTCACCTTGCGTTTCTTAGAGGAGTCAATTTTATTTTTTTGATGTGTAGGGGGGGTAAGTGTAAAGCTAAAATCAAGTTTGTGGGGTCGCCACCCTTGTCCCACGGCCGCCATCTTGAAAATAGGGGTTGAAACGGTTTTTACGATATATCTCTTAAACTATTTATCTGATAAAAAAAATGTGTTAACGTTTTTTGTTGCTAATTAAATTCTCTATAACTTTGGTCCAGTAACTTTTTGTCGTAAAACTATAAATAAAAAAGTTATAAGTGAAAATGTAATAAAGAAAAAAATAAAGATGATAATTCTCTTGACAGCCTAAGATACAAACAATTCGCCAAGGCAGTGACAAAAAGTACTTCCTCCAACACAAGACACAGAACACAGTTCTCCAGAACAATGGAAGCACACTGCGGAACATTTTAGCCCTGCTTTTCGACATCCACACATCGCTCCACAGTTTCCTTTGCATTTACAAAAGATCAATTTAAGAAGCTCAGGGGGTGCTGGAGGTTTAGAGCTCTGCACTGGCATCAATAATTTTCCACATTTTTTCCAGCCCCAGTCTTCAGGATCATTATTATTACCAAGCCACGACTGGACCTGATGGTAGACTCGGAAAGTATGAAAGCGAGCTGTGTCTTGTGTTGGAGGAAGTGAAGATAAATTAAATGTACTTTTTGTCACTGCCTTGGCGAATTGTTTGTATCTTAGGCTGTCAAGAGAATTATCATCTTTATTTTTTTCTTTATTACATTTTCACTTATAACTTTTTTATTTATAGTTTTACGACAAAAAGTTACTGGACCAAAGTTATAGAGAATTTAATTAGCAACAAAAAAAGGTTAACAATTTTTTTTTATCAGATAAATAGTTTAAGAGATATATCGTAAAAACCGTTTCAACCCCTATTTTCAAGATGGCGGCCATGGGACAAGGGTGGCGACCCCACAAACTTGATTTTAGCTTTACACTTACCCCCCCTACACATCAAAAAAATAAAATTGACTCCTCTAAGAAACGCAACCCGAAATGTAACTTTTCAATGGACTAGTTATAATTTGCCTCCACCGTCCACGCCCACTTGTCAAATTATTGTTCTCGCATCATATGTCGTGAATAACTCAAGTCGGTTCACACTTCCATGTATAGCTCCAATTGTACTCATTTTTTACTACAGATTCACTTGGAATTTTGTTTCCTGTGTGGCTCTACCACCCAGTATCTTTTTTATTTTTTATTTAATTCAATGACGAGACGAGCAAATCGCTCGCCCGATGATAAGCGCCATACCTGCCCATAAACAGAACCAACACCACACAGAACTTCGAATTATAAAGGAGTGCATGGCACTGAACTGCGCCCGTCACCCCGAGACATAACGATGTTAAGTCTCATAATGCCCAGTAATTTCACTGGCTTCAATGTCCTTCAAACCGAAACATAACAGTGCTTACACACTGTTGCTTGACGGCAGAAATAGAAAAAGCGGTGGTACCAACCCAGATGGCCTCCCGCATACCTACCACATTGTAAAATGTTACCACCGTAAAAAAAAAAATCACATGATATTTAATAATATTGTGCCATAGTCGTAAAATATGAACCACATATTCCATGCCACAATAAAATGTAGTTAGTCATAAAGCGGCACACATTGCATAAGTGGAAGACGCGACCGTCGCGTCGAGACTCTCGTCGTGGCCGTCGGTGTGGTCAACATGTCCTTTGCGTAACGCGCTAGATGCGGGTTACCCGTGTGAAACGAAAAAGAAAGCGCGTGTCACAAGGTCAAAGTCACTTGGTATGTGTGTTACGAAGGTCGTCTGTATTTTTGGAAATGTAGATCATTAATGTGAACAAAATATCCTTGTATCACTTTGCCAGTATTGGTCATCCGCCTGTCATGTCGCAGGCCCCTCGATTTGCCACTTCCCTCTTCGAAGTGTGAATAAGCATTTATGCATGCATGATTCTGGGGACCACCGATAAACTCATTGTTGTTCGGTGGTCGTTGGGTTTTTGGACTGTACTGTGCTTACCATTAGTTGCAGTCACTTTGTCGTGCTCGGATAAAAAAAATGTTGAAAATAGTGTTAAGCCATTTTGTACTACCAAAAATTCTGAACAAATATAGTTTAACGCATGTATCCCTTAATGGTTAGGCAGAGGTGAGTTTAGTGATAATCATTCGTAAATTTCCATCTCATGATGTAATAGCGCCTGATTGAATCATAAAATGTGTTTCAAAAATTTTGCATAAATCCATGATTTTGTAAGTTGTAGAGTCATACTGTAGACAGTTTTTTCTACCAAATGAATGGGCCGGCTCGACCAGGTCATTACCACTGTCTCACAGAAAATCGACCTGAAGCAGTGAACTGTTGACGTACGGTGAGTGAGATATCCGAATACCCAAAACCCCTCCCATTCCCTTATTATCCCTTTCTTTTAAGGTTGGTAATGACGCACGTTCATAGGCGGTGGAGATCACTTACCACCAGATGACCTACTTGCTCGTTTGTTGGCCTATGCTATAAAAAAACTAATAGAACATCCTCATCATCGTTCCACATTTGGCGAAGATAACGCGTGGCACACGGAAAAATACAACCGAATAAAGTACTTCCTTTTCTTAAGTGGGTTAAAATTTTAAAGTGTTAGTCAACACCTGTAGTAATTTTATTCGCTCACAGCTGATAAATTTGGTTATAAATGACAATATCAGAGGAAATTCTTTGAGAATTTTAATCTTACCCGGAACCTCAGTATGACCAATCGGAATGCCTAGTAAATAGGTGTGGTGTAGACAAGAATTTAGGACTTAGCTTATCTGAATAAATCTATATATTGGAGACACGAAGTAATAAGTCGTGTTTGGAATGTTTGTTTGACTATTTGTTTACATTTCATATTGTTGAAGTGAACAATATTACATCACAATTAGATTATTTGTCCCCGATACCGCCTAATATCCGTTTGTGCAGTGACTCAATAGTTTCAAAGTTTCATTTACACAAAAATGTATTCTTAATTACATTTACAATTTGACTGCCTCGGTGGCAAAGTTCGATTTTTTTTTTACCCTAGCTCGGCAAAGGACTACTCTACACCTGATGGAAAGTGAAGCGCAATCCAAGAATAGTGTCGACCAACGATAAACAATGTGTCCATCGTAGGTCGGCAAGGTCATGCCGGCCTGCCAAAGTTCCTGGGATGAACTACGGGGTCCCTGCTAACGGAAAACTGGAGACCCCGCAGTATCTCATCCCAGGGCCAAGGGGGAGGGGAAGGAAAAAAGGATGGGAAAAGGGTTAGGATCAGGGGGCAAGCTCCCTGGGGAGAACCGGACTTACACTGGCTGACCCTGGAACGCGGCCCACACAAGGTGGGCCACTATGGCAGGTTTTAGCACCAGTGTGCGATGGTCGCTATCCGGTCGGATACAAGTATCCTCCCACCAGCAAAATCGATCGAATCGATCCCTCGGGTCAATATATATAGTAAAAGTGGTTTAGGGTTTTTCTATCACGAAATGCTCAGTACAGGTACGGAACCTTTAATGCACGAGTTCGAATCGCACCTAGCCAATTTTTAATCTTATAGATATTGTGCAAGTTAAATAAATAGGGTCAACCAGGATAATTGTAAACAGGGGTTATTGGAAACGACTCTCAGTAAACTTTTAATATTGTGATTAAGATGATGGGAGTGAAACAGAACATTATTTTATTTTATAGCCTATGTCTTTATATTTCAAATTTACTCTTGTCATAAAAAGTAACGTCACTTTGAGCGCGACGAAAATTTGTCTGCCAAAATATTGTTTTTAAGTTTTCATACGAAGTTGATACCCAAAAGATTTTGTATAAAAAGTTGCCGGGGAAGTTCTTGATTGGTTTTTGCGGTCATTATAATGAAAATATCTTTGCATTTTTCTAATACTCTAGCAATAAAACCAAGCTAACAAGCATCTGAGTGTTGTTTACATTTTCCCATATGATAAAACTGGGCGGGGTAATAGTAATCGGCTAAGGGGGGGAATTGTAAACAGTGGGGTAATTGTGAATGTATATCATTTTTACTACTATCACGGTGATGGGTAATGGTAAACATTTCTTTTCGGTACATTTTCAAAATGTCACGTGTTTACGTCCGAAAAAGGGAAACTTACATAAGGCTGTTAAGGCCATACAAGAAAATAAAATGACATACCGACAAGCCGAGGTCGCATACAACGTACCTATCTCAGTTATCTATCACCGAATAAAAGGTAGAATAGTAGATATGAATAGAATGGGTGTTGTTGTGTCTAAAGTGCTGCCATATCGCATGGAAGAATACGTAGCCTCTTGTCTGTAAACTCGAGCGCAAATGGGTCATCCAGTAGTAAAAGGGGAATTAAAAAACCTAGTTAAAGATTACATAGAAAAAATGAAATTGTTAATAATTTTAAACAAAATAAACCTGGCGACGATTACATAGTACTTTTATATCATCATCATCATCATCAGCCACAAGACGTCCACTGCTGAACATAGGCCTCCCCCAAAGATTTCCAGACCGACCTGTTGGAAGCGGCCTGCATCCAGCGACATCCTGCGACCTTTATCAGGTCGTCTGTCCAGGTGTCAGGTGTCTTGTAGGCGGACGTCCAACGCTGCGCTTACCAGTACGTGGCCTCCCTTCCAGAACCTTTCTGCTCCATCGGTTATCGGTTCTGCGAGCTATGTGGCCTGCCCACTGCCATTTCAGCTTGCTAATCCGCTGGGCTATGTCTAATACTTTTATATATTTTGTTTTATTTTACCCCTTTAAAAATGTACAGGTTTATTTAGTTAGTTTTCAAAATATTTACAATTGCCCATAGAAAAATTAAATGTTTCTAAATACCCCATAGTTTTGTCAATGCATAATAATAAAAACTAGATGATTTGTTTACATTTGCCCCTGTACATAGCTAGATGCTTATATCGAATACTTTCGTGTTTAAGAGAGACTAAATAGTGAAAACAAGTTAGTTTCATTATAATTCTTATCATATAGGTATACATTAGCTATTTCCATTTACCCCAAAATATCATTTTTGAAAAAAAAAGCAGGGGAAATTGTAAACGCTTGATTTTCAGTGCCACCAATGCGCCAGTTAAAATAACTGATATTGAACTTTTTAAATAATTTAATGCTTATTCATAGTAACTAACTTCTTCCTTAAAGTCACCTATATTTTTTTTTTTACAAAGCGCCAAACTATTTCTGTGCCGTTATTTTTCAAATGCGTTTACAATTACCCTGGTTGACCCTACTTCCTGACTTAGACAATTAATTTGGCTAACCGCGTTTAAAGCGGATTTCCTAGTACGCACTCCAATAATGTCCTAATCAAACAGACACACAATCAGATAATTATTATACAATGATTTCATTTACCTCACATGTAGATCAGATATTTTTAACATGATCTAATTGGACCTTGTACATGACGACGTGAAAAAAATATATTGATTGATTAGTTTTGCGAGTTCCTTGACAATCATTATCATTTACTGCAAGGTGATAAGCTTTTGACTAAGCTATTCCAATCTGAACTTGTTGAACTCTAAGTCTCCTCATTGGGTTTACTTTTTTTTCATAGAATAGGCCGGTAAACGAGCAAGTGGGACACCTGATGGTAAGTGATCTCCACCGCCCATGTACGCCCACAATACCAGAAGAATCATAGGCGCTTTGCCGACCTTAAAGGAAAGGGATAATTATGGATTAGGAAGGGCAAAGAGATTTAGGCTTTAGTGACGTACTTAGCCAGTAAGATTGTGGGTTCAAATAGGAGGAGGTAGGGTATCATTATGAGTTGTAGAGCCACTCTGTAGACACTTTTGTCTACAGCATGAATAGAGAGGATTGTCAGATTATTACCATTTTCTTACAGAAAATCGACGTAAAATAGCACCTTGCGGCTGCGTTTCATACGTTAAATGTTGGGCGAAATTCTCCCTTTTCATAGTCCCCATTCCTTTTCTTCGGCAACGCACTCATAATGCTTCTGGTATTGTGAGTGTACATGGGCGGTGGATATCACTTACTATTAGGTGACCGACTTGCTCGTAGTCCCATGCTATGAAAAAAGACTGGACGTACTTAACATCAGGTCCAGTGCAGTCACTATGCCGTGTCAGTCAGGCGAAGAACCCTAAAAACGACGCAATCAAAACAATACAGCCAATAGTTAACCATGTATCAGCAGCGATAATTCTTCGATCCCGACAGTGACAGAACGTGTTGATACGATTATTGGTATTAATGAATGAGGAAAAAATACATTTAAATAATCGCTATCGTAGGATACATCGTAGTGTTGTACATTATGTATGTAAATTTTGAATGAAATTGTCTCGTGTAAAGCCGACGAAGTAATAAATTCTGTTTTAGTTTGTACGTGTTTTATAAGTACAGGTATCGGCACAAGTCATTCCCACAACATTATCTAGCCTTTAATTCATGTTGTTCTGATTGTCAAACAGAATAGCCCGGAGTCCCGACGCTTCATGCGATTGGTTCATTATGCAATGCTCGTCGTTTATTGGACTGTCAACTGTCAATAATTTCAAATAAGCATTGACGGTTTAAAATATTTTCTTTTTTATTGAATGAGTAACAAATTAAAATGAATAAATATAATAAATGACACCGAACAGTCACACACATATGCCTTATCCCATAGTAAGATACGAGTCATGTGTTATGGGTATCAGTAACTACAAAGGACTTCGATCGCACAACACCCAGACCCAGAAACAAATATTTGTAGATCACACAAACATAAGTCTCGGTGCGGGGATCGAAGCCACGGCCTCACATTTCACAGTCGGCTACTCGCCCACTCCGCCACGGAGGTTGTCTAAATTTAACTTGCATCTTTGGATAATACTTAACAGCTGAGCTCTTGTCTCTAGCCAGCATATCCAGTATTGTTATTCTTGCTGACGCACTTCACTTAATTTATAGGGGTCTTATCGATCATAATGAACGAGTTATTAAAATTAGCATTAATTTTAGGATGTCTAGATTTTGATAAAATCCTGTACACAATCACTCACTGTCAGGTGTATACAAGCCCTAAATATGATGACACCTTTTTTGTCCTGGCTCGGCAAAGTGACTACGCCATGAACCAACTCATCAACATCATCAACAAATCAACTACCTGATGGTAAGTGTAGGGCAATCCAGGAATAGTGTCGACCAACGACAAACAACGTGTCTATTGGAGGTCGGCAAGATCATGCCGGCCTGCCTAACTGCTTCTTCACACTCCGTTTAAAGGACCCCATATTATAGGTACTTTTCTCACGTTGTATACGTATTACTAGTGGAAGAGCACCTGGTCATTCTTGTATTCGACCGGACAGACCACCAGTCAGACTACGAGTCGCGTTCCAGGATCAGATAGTGTATAACCAGTATCTACATACTGGAATCATTTCTGCCAACCATCACGCGACACAGTATATATCTTGACTGCACTGCATTTAACATTAGTTTCAGTGTAGTCATTTTGCTGTGCCAAGATTTAAAAAATATGTAAGTAATAACTCATTAGTACCCCATAATGTTAAATTGTGGTATTAAAGCCAAAATATCTAAAAAGAACAATAGAATACATTGCGGTGGATGTTGCAATGCGACGGCGCCATTGTCACAATTTCACCTTTTTCCATTTGCTTAAACAGTATTAGCACACACGATGAATGCAAAGTGATCGACAATTTCCGACATTTAGTAAAAATATACACAGATACCTAATTATTTACATAGTTATATCATTAAAAACTATTCCCATTTTGTTGACATTCGTTACAACTTGTTACGGAAAGGTGTGGTAAAATTGAAACAACGTATAGTGTACGATATAAGTAATAATAATAAATATATTTATTCCCAAATGGGCGTATTTGAATATTCTACCACCAACTTTCCCTTTTCTTTAAGGTCGACAGTGCGTCCATGATTCTTCTTGTGCTATGGATGTTCATATACTTTAAACTTACCATCTGATAACTTCTACTATAAAAATACAGCTTAGACCCTGCACATTGGCTGAGACCCGTTTGCTAAGTTGATACGACGAATATAAACGAGGTCGCGCTATATCTCACCCAACGTGTAGAGCGGCCTTATATCATGATCATTTTATCTATACAGGAAAAAACAAAAGATAAATAGCTATTCAGACTGGTACAAATATTAGAACTGTCATAACCTGTGTAAACAATTAGATAATATTCACAATGCATTGTTCAATAACTAGATGCAAGTGGAGCGAGGTTGCACACTCGCGCACAAAAATACTTTCTTGCAAAATGTAAACTTACACACTGATTAGCGACTAATTGTTCGGTAATGTTTTAAACAAACGTTGCTAAATAAGGTATGTACATTGTTGGTAATGCAAATTATAGATTGTATCTAAGTTTCACAGCAATTTTTATGTCAGTTTTATTTTCATGATTCTTGTTGTTGAATGTAAGTTTTTTTTAACTTATATATAGTTTTAACTTCATCGTATACCAGAGGTATTTTGTCAAGCCATTCAAAAGTGTACTATCTATATTACGTAACAAAAATAGAAACATGGATAATAAATTATTCCGGCTCCAAGATTGGCATCAGTTGTTTATGGCATGCCATAGAATAATGTTCGTTGCCAAACTTAATTTCTATTTTTTATGATCTAGACGTCCATATTCCATATTTGTTTTAAAAAAATCATAATCATCGTACATAAAAAGTCATAGTCATAAAACGTATGTTCTGATAATACATTAGAACATACGTCATAGTAAACATTTAAAATAAATAAGTGCAATTAGAGGTCTTTTCTTACGGATAACCATAAGATGCAGTTGAGAGAGAGAGAGAGAGAAAGAGTAGTGTTTTAGTAAAGTAATCTGTATAGATTTGACAGTAAATCTCACAAAAAAAAAACACGTGAAACATAATAGGTCTAATTTTAAAATTAGACTTATTATGTTTACCGCATTTTTTATTTCATTTGTGTAAAGATAAAGTAAGTACTTATAATATTTGCGCAATCATATCAATTTATAACCGTCCTTTGTAGATGTTGCACGATAGAGTAGTGAATTAAATTGTTTTTCATCGAGTAACAGGGCATATTTTGGTGAAATCGTAAAAATAATTAGAGAAAAATGTATTGTAATTGTTTTCCTAGTCTTAGATCTTATCAGGAGTCCAATCCCGCAGTCCGTTCAAAAAGCACTGACCACTATTAGAGCCCTATTAGAGAAATACACGAGATTCAATGATACTAATTATGAATGACGTCCTAAACCAGGCGAATTAGATGCATCTAAGTAGGAAGGTGTACCCTGATAACAGGCCCGGATAACCCTTGACAGAAAGAGTAAACCGGAAATGAAAATATGTATTAAGAACTTTTGCACGCGACTGTATATAAACGTTCGAACTAATTATAATTCCGATTACTGTCAAATGTCAATCAAATTTAGGCACAATGACAGCAAAAAAATACATTGCCAATATAATTTTTTGTCTTATCTGACGAATTCAAAAATAGACCTACACCATGCAGGATATTTTTTATTCTCGACCATTCAGACAAAGGCCTGTCAAAATAATTACAATAGTCATTGGCTTAATCAAGGTCTTTGATTCTAATTAATTTTGTTACAGTCATGTTTGTACTTTTGCTAAAGCTAATTGGCGATAAATTGAATAATTTTCTTGTTGATTATATTTAGTTTTTGCGACTGAATTGGGTTTGGATAACTTTATTGTCGTGGTCACCACAATTTTGTTATTAATCACAAAATGTCTAATATATTACTTATTGTGCCCATGTAGGGTTACCAGATTTCAGGATTTGTACTGACATGTTAGGATTTTTAGGCCCTTTTTAGGACTCCGACGGGACACTGTTAGGGTTTTGTAGATAAAAATAGATATCTAAAAAAAAATTAATTATATTTTTTTCAAAATAAAAAATCAATTATTATTGACTAAATAACAACCCAATGAACACAATAAATATTGTGATAAAATGTGCGCGTGATTGTAGCAAGTCGGTAATTTTTATAGAAAACGAGTTTTTATCAGGACTTTTACATAAAATTCGTGAGGTAGACAAAACTGTCTACAGCTTGGCTCTACCACTCATTTTATCGTCATCTCTATGACAGAAGAAGCTTGTACCTATGATCGTGATAATACATGTGTGATACCAGGGCTGGTATCTATTATTAATGAAAATTGATTAAAAATTTAAACATTGACTATTACAGGAAACAGGATTTTTATATCAAAACAAAATTATGCACGGAAATAGATAAGTTATTGTTTAAAAAGATTTAGCAAGACTAATAACAACTAAACGAACTGATCACGATTAATCAAAACAGCTAAATAGATTCTATAATATTTATTATACCAACACCTTGAATGTTAAACCACTCCTTAAGGAAATGGACTACATACATTTCAGAACATGGGTAAAAGCAAAATGAATTGTTATTAATTGTTTTCTATTCCGGCGTAACGTGGGTGTTGGTTTGTTCATTTATCTCCTGACTTCATGCATTTAGATTACGTGCAATATGGAAGTCCGCCCTGAAGGTAGTCACGCGCGGCGTTACAGATATTTTAGCTATATTTTACTTGTTTTTATCCTAGCACGAAAAAATGACTACACTACACCAGATGAACTATCGACCTATGAATTAGCGACCACCGACAAACAATGAGTTTATCGGTGGTCACCAGAATTATGCCGGCCTGTATCCGGAGAGGGAAGTAGCAAATCGAGGGGTCTGCGACAGGATAGGCGGATGGCCGATGCAGACACATGGATACAGGAATATAACCCTATACCCGCTCCTACCAACCATCAAGTCATGTCACAAGCCCCTCGGGAGGACTGGCTGATCCTGGAACACGATCCACAAAAATTAGAGATAAAATATGATAGGAGGTGTAGAGATAACTTCATTCCGACCATGTCATATTCCGCTTATTGTACCGCTGGCATTGTTTTGTCGGAAATGTTCGTGATAATCCTTGATAGTTGTCGCTGGCTTTCGCTGTCTGACTTCGAATTATTCGTCATGATTCCGCTAAATAGGTGTGGTTATTGTTAATATATTAATTTGTGTTTATTTATTATCGAACGCATAATTACAATCATATTGATTTAATATGGGCGTGGTCAATAAAGCAATTCATATAAAATTCAATTGTTATTGTCTTGAATAAATTGTAATAGCACTTGATAGCGGCATGCGGTAGTCAAAAGGATTAATATAATACTTCACAATAGTAGTAAAAAGAGTGTAATGGAGCTCAGTGAAAGGTTACCTTTTTTACTATCCCGCTCACACACCTACTGGTATTCACCGAGTATTGAAGCTCGGCGAACCTCTGGAAATGCCTAAATGTCTTTATCCCGCCACGAAATTAATCAGATAGAAGGTTAGGGAGAAGTTAGAAATATTAATTGTCCACATCCCCCCATAGCAAAGCGGGTGACAAAATAATGAACTAAGGAGGTCAAACCTCAGGCACAAGGACATTTACAAATGGAGAAGCCAGGTGTAAAACACCACGTCATTAAGTGGTTAGTGGATCCTATTATGCGAGCTATTAAATCTGATACCAATAATAGGAAGGTTTCCTGGACCATATTCAGACCGGAGTTAATAGCGACACATGGTGTACACATGGTGAAAAGCCCGCCATAGTGACTCGTTCCGGCGAGTCGCGAGGTCAACCAGCCTATATGCAGTAAATTAAGGCCAGCATAATTCTGGTGACCATTGAACAATGCAATGCTTTTGGAAGGTTGTTGTGTTTTATCTATTTTCTTGTATTTGGGAATTTTAAGAACACCCCATTTAATATGTATTTCTAAGGTAGGATGATGACTATCTGGGTTAACCGAATGTTCTGAACTTTTAATAATTGTAAAAAGCTCAGCACAATTGGCTAAGACTAAGTCTAGAATATTATTCCTGTTATTTGTTACGTGATTGATTTGATAGAGGTTATTGAAAACATTATTATTAATACGTTATTACTTGTAGAATTGATGCAACAGGGTGATAGATACCTAGTATCATCATCAAATCTCCATTAAATATTAGCTCGTTATGTCTACTTGATATTAGCGATTTCTTGTTTCGAAACGCTGGGGCATCCACGCATTTGTTATTGATAATTATCGTTATGGATCGCAGTTTGAAATAGTTTACCATGGAGGAAATATCAAACT
Organism: Amorpha juglandis; assembly: GCA_949126905.1. Classification (NCBI taxonomy): domain Eukaryota; kingdom Metazoa; phylum Arthropoda; class Insecta; order Lepidoptera; family Sphingidae; genus Amorpha; species Amorpha juglandis. The sequence goes on from OX421365.1 coordinate 21,369,809, forward strand.
ACCAATTCAGTAGAAAGAATGATGAAAAAGAAGTAAAAGAAGAAGCCACCACGAATTCTATTTGTGTATGGAATCCTCTCAACAAACTACAACGTTTTCTAATGCAGAACATGTATGACAGACATTGTGTAACTTCCGAGCAAGGACGTGTTTTGCATGCGCCGCACGCTGATGCTATCGCCTTACGAATTTCACCAGCATCTCTCTTTATTATGCTTTTATATGTCCGCTCTCTAGTGTCTTGTAAATTGTTCAACTACATGTTTCTATAAACAACTTCCTATGTGCGTAACTTCGTGCGCAAAACCACCTAAAATGTATGGGTTACCAAAAATACACAAAATGAATGCTCCACTACGTCCCATCGTGAGTCAAGTCGACACACCAACCTACAGACTGGCTCAGCACGTAGCTAAAGTGCTTTCACCACTAAGAGGAAACACTAGAGCATCTGTGAGGGATTCATACCAATTTGTCAGTGATATCAAACACCTAAAATTAGCTGACAATGAAACCATGGTCAGTTTTGATGTTCAGTCGCTCTTCACAAGCTTACCAGTACAAGACTGCATTGAAATTGTCTCTAAAAGGTTAGCGGATAATAACATGCCCTTAGCATATGCAGAACTACTGAAACATTGCCTCACATCTGGCTATATGTTGTGGGAGAATCAGTTCTATGTACAAGTGAATGGAGTAGCTATGGGCTCACCTGTGTCTCCAGTAGTCGCCGATATATTCATGGAGGACTTCGAGGAGACAGCCCTAAGCACGGCCCCCATTGTTCCCAAGTTTTACAAACGGTACGTAGATGATACTTTCACAATTTTACCATCTGACAAAGTAACTGCATTTTTAGATCATCTTAACTCCATTAACAACAAAATTCAATTTACAATGGAGTTAGAACAAAATAAATCTCTTGCCTTCTTAGATGTTTTAGTTATCCGTAATCCTGATCAGTCTTTAGGCCATACTGTGTATCGCAAAGTGACCCATACAGATAAATACCTGAATGGTAAATCTCACCACCATCCGAAACAGTTAGCTACCGTGGGCAAATCTTTGTTTCAGAGAGCACAAGGAATCTGTGACGAGGAACATCTGGCTGCCGAGCTGCAACATGTCAAGCGAGTACTGCGAGACAACAAGCTCCAAATTCCACGCCGCCGTCACAGAAACCGAGTGAAACCAGCCACAGTTGAACGTGTCCCTGTTGTATTACCATATGTTAGAGGAGTCACCGACAAGATTGGCTATGTGCTGAAGCGTGCTTCTATTAAAACTTATTTCAAGCCGCCCAAGAAGATTAGTCAATTTTTACCACCGGTCAAGTGTCATATACCTCTACAGGAACAGGGCATATATAAAATCGATTGTGACTGTGGACTCTCTTATATAGGTCAAACAAAAAGAAGTATAGGGACCCGCGTAAAAGAACATATAGCTGATGTTAAACACCGACGCTCTACGAAGTCTGCAGTTGCTGAACATTCAGAGGAAGGCTCCAAACATTATCTTCGATTTGACAGACCACAAATCCTTGCCAAAGAACACCGATTCCTACCTAGGATGATTCGCGAGGCTATTGAAATTAAAAAACATCCGAATTTCAATAGAGAAGATGGTTGGAAGCTAGCACAAGCCTGGGATCCGATTATACATTTAATTAAATCGGAGCCCAAAAGACCAACTGCCAGACCTCAAGACACTGTGAGCTCTTTCTGCGTAGATCGGACCAAACCATAAAGATTTTTATAATTGTAAATTGAAGGTAGATACTGTAACATTAACATTTTTGGACAACCTACACCTCAGTCCTCCCCGTGACCACGAAGGCTGAAAAGTCTTCGAAACGTCGGGATCAAAATTAATAAAAAACCGCGATAAAATCCGTTTAAATTAGTTTTATTTCAGAGTAACATTCGCGTAAACGTAAGAAATCATAACTTCCTATGTGTCGCAACTTTTTGTAATAGCCCCTGATGGTAAGTCATCTCCACTGCGATAACGCCCAGTACTAGAAGAATTAATCGTTTTTTTTTACTAGCTCTGTATTAAACATGTCCCACTACTGGGCACGGGCCTCCTCCACTGAATGAGAGGGGTTAGGCCTTAGTACACCACGCTAGCCTAATGCGGGTTGGTAGACTTCACATAGCTTCAAAAAAATTAATCGAGTTCTCAGGTATGCAGGATTCCTCACGATGTTTCCTTCACCGTTAAAGCAAGCGATAATTAACAATGAATATACACGTAACTTAGAAAAGTCAGAGGTATATGCTCTTGGGGCTGGTTTCGAACCTGCGACTTTCGTCTCGACAGTCCGTACCACTCCCCACTGAGCTATCGCTGCTTAATTAATCGATAATTGTCGTCAAAATTAAGTGATGGGATTGGGAAGTGGAGGTGGGATTTAGGCATCTGTTAATCCCTCTCATCATCAAAACACAAAAGTCACTGGCACATTATGTTGGTTTTCTGTGAGACAATAAAAATAATCCAGTAGACATGTAGAATAGACAACAGTGTCCACAGCATGGCTCTACCACTTATTAAGTTTATTAATTCGGTCTATTTACTTTTACTGGCATATTCAATTACGTTATATGATTGTGACAGAGATAAGTCGCCATTTAATTCTTTTTTTTGGATTGGAACTGCATTGAAATCACGATCAGGCTTTGTCGCAGTCATTAGTGACCAAAATACACAATCTTAATCAAAATCTCCAGTTTGATCCCGGAAATTAATCAACCAGAATAAAATTGATACGTCATGCCTACAGAATAATGAATTGATTGATTTTGTTTGGCTTCAGGTAACAATCTGGAGATTTGGAATAATAAATTTAGTTGTTAAATTGATACCGAATAGAACATCTTTTCAAAGTTACCCATTCTAATCCAACGCAAGTCATCGGAAAGCGAAAAGTTCAACAGCAAAAACCAGACAATGGAATACATCATTAGTTGAATGAAATATCTGTCACCAGTGATAAAGTGATCTTCAACTGGTCGCTATAGATACTACAGAAACAATACTAGCATTCGTGTATCAAAGCAAAATACTTCCGATTTTTTACTACCGTGAATAACACGCGCCATCACACAATTATGAACTTTACAAATAAAATTGAGTTGTGCGACTATCATGCACGTCATTTCATATTAAAAGAGCTCTGACATTAGTTTCCCTTGCCACGTAACCAGTCTTCCTCATAACCCGACCATGAATGTTGATTGATAGTTGATTTTTATCAAAATAGCTGACAGGCGTGGACTTTTTAATTTCGTCGTGTAGTTCTTATGTAATGCTGGGTTGTATAACTAAATCTAACGTCCCAATTATACGTATTATGATACATATTTAGAGTAACAATGAGTATCATCATGCGAATGCCTTGTATATGTTCTAAATGTCATAATTACCGTCTCGTCTGTAATCCGTAAAAGGAAGGTAGACAGTTTCTTGCTGTTCCATGTTACAGAGTAATACCTTTTTGCTATATCAGGTATAGATGTTTCAATTCATCATCGTCAAGACGTGCAATGTTTAGAAATCACAGTAATATTATAAATGTGAAAGTTTGTTTGTTTGGATGTTTGTCCGTCAATCACGCTGAAACTACTGAACGGATTTTGATGAAATTTGGTATACAGACAGGGTATGAGCTGAATTGAGTGATAGGATACTTTTATCCCGATTAAATGCTCCCTTGGGATAAAACAGGAATCTTGATATTCATCAATCACACCGAAAATTCTGAATGGATTTTGTTGAAAATTGGTATAGAGACAGAAAAGCTAGTATCTATATAATTCCAAGTTAAATTATGTATACATATATACTTGTATTGACTAACTACCTATTTTTTATCCGAGCACAGCAAAGTGACTACACTACACCTGATGGTAAGCGTAGTGCAGTCAATACGCGACATACAATGAGTTTATCTGTGGTCAACAGAATCATACCGGCGTGTATAAATGCTTCTTCCCTCTTCAGAGACGAAATAAGAAGCATATACTACCACCAGCACCTGACTGATTTATCAATGTAGAGCCTAAGCAGCTGGGACTACAAACTTGATATTATGGCAGATAATGCCTCTTATGTTTTAAGCATCCACTAAGGAAAGATTTTTCGAAATCGAATCCCTAAGAGGGTAAAATAAGGGATGAAAGGTTGTATGCCTGTATGTCGGAAATATGACAGTACGGAAATGTACGCGGTTGAAGCCGTGTAGTGTTAAATGCTAGTGTTAAATATGAATACGTTGACATTTAAAGACATACTATCTTCACAGGTACATCGGTGTATTTTGGTTTGAAGGATTTTGAAGATCGTGAAATTACGAGACTTACTATTATGAGACTTAGCATTTTATCCGGGTGATGACCGCAGTAAGTGCCATGCAGTGTTTTGATTTTCAAAATTTTGTGTGGTGTTGCTTCTGTTTATAGGCGTGGCGCAGCATCAGGCGAGCAACCTGCTCGTCTTGTCATTCAAGCTAATAAAAAAAAAACAATAGCCACGGCGCCGATTATCACTAATTTTAGGGCTACCAAGTACCAGTTATTATTAGGTATAGTATTATCAACTGATACTGAAATAACTATTTTGCGCGTATTATATGAATCCCACACGTAAAAAATATTTTGCAATTCACCTAATACTTCAACTAATGAGCTACATTGCATCGAAACTGGTTCAAGGGCGTGTATTGTACCATCGTGTGTCACAAAGAAAGTCGCACCTTTTGTTTGCCGTTTGCTCTTGAGATAAACGTTGTGTCTTTATAGCATAGGCCGGCAAACGAGCAAGTAGGTCACTTGATGGTAAGTGATCTCCACCACCCATGTTCGCGCACAAAACCAGAAGAATCATGAGAGCGTTGCTGACCTTAAAAGAAACGGATAATATGGCATTGGGAAGGGGAGGATTTGGGCCTCCGGATATTTCACTCACCGTAACACATTTTACATTCATTTACTTTACGTCTGTTTTCTGTGAGACAGTGGTAACGACCCGGTCGAGCCGGCTCATTCATGCTGTAGACAAAACTGTCTACAGCGTGGCTCTACTATTCGAAATTATGGTAATAAAACATTTGGACTTCCAGACATTATCTTACGCACTGTAAGAAACAGACAGTAAACTGCTATTTGATGTCGGTTTTCTGTGAGACAGTAGTCTCCTCCCATCCAGCTGGCCCTTTCATGCTATAGACAAAATTGTCTACAACGTGGGTCTACTACATTTGTATTTTTTTAAATATCTCAGCACTTTTTGTCAACAGACCGCTTCTTTGTAAGATTACCCAGATGGTGTTGTTATTATTATCATATTTTTTTACTAAGTATCTATTATCTGTGAAACAATATACTCTTTTACTTTTTAGTATGTTTAAAACGTGACCTATCTTGTCTCATTGCTGCAACAATCTAGTACAAATGTGTATTACATTGTTCGGTAACGATCGCCTCATTACGATTACTGATATGTGATCTGTCAGACCTTGCTCTAGTAATGACAAATTGTGTCAAAATCGTGTCATTTACTATCTACAGCGCAGTTACGGAGCTGCAGATATTAAGGTCTGTTTTAATGTAGAGAGAGAGAGAGAGAGAGAGATTTTTCTGTTATGTTGTGTATTCAGGGGTGGTGAAGATGACTTACCATCAGCCAATGGCTCGTTTGCTGACTTTTACTATAAAAATACTTTCGTTATCACGTACATTACACCTTACGTGCAAGATGTACCGAAGATAAATTGGCCGGTAAATTGACTTAAAGTTTCGCCAAAATGTATCAATATGTAGAGTGGTATGGTATGGTCATGGAAAGTAGCAATACTAAATAAATGCTAACGTCTTTCTGTTTCATTAAGTATCCTCTCTATAATCTAAGACAAATTACTAGAAATTTAGGTTGTTGAATCGAAATAATCATAGCGATTAGCGATAGCTGATTCAACTTGGAAATTAATTATAAACTTGTTTAAAACCACTCCAATTAGACGAAAAGGAGTTTTCACCCAATATTTACTTATAAGAAATTGGCCTAAATGTTAAGGCCACCAATAGTACTTTTTATTTTAAACAATTTTCTTCTAAGCTATATCTCTTGCGTACAATATAGTTACTGATTAAATAAAAAAATATAATGATTGTATTCCGTATTGACACTAAACCTTTAGAAAGCGGAGATTATTCTTAAGCAATGTTACTTGTAACTGTTATTTCTATGTATTTACGTTGCGAAATATGAGTAGGAATAAAAGAGCTCCATCGAGATTCAACATGTATACGATTTGTACGATAATGCGCATTATTGCAATAGAAAAAAGCTTTTTATACATGAGGGAAATACCCACAATAGTTACGTTGCCCTGTTTATTACCACTACTATAGAATCACGTCTCGATTTGAACTCGAATTTCATTATAATTTCATTTCGAATTTCATTTTCATTTTTAAAATTCGAATTCCACATTTTGCGTTTAACCTGAATACATTTTTTTGTTTTTTATTTTCACTCAATAAAATACACCAAATTCGTGGGCTAAAAACAAACTATATTACCTTATTATTTTACTTAGCTAAAGTCTAGTGACATTGTTCCTTCTACTCTGAAATAATGTAAAATTTGGTCGAATCGGGTCTAAATAAAAACACCGTCTTTAGAAACGTGAGAATCGAGGGAGATGCAACACAAAAGTACGAGACACGGCTGAATAAATACAATCTGGCCCATCATTTATTCACGACGCGTAAACGAAAGCGGCTTACCGACTAATCTGACTCACTTTGTGAATTAAACAGCGCCTTCCCACGATATCGAAAGTGATCTGACGACACTCGCCTAATGTTTGTTTCTAATACTTTTTATTAAGTCCCTTGAGGGATTTATTACTAATTACTAATTGTTATTTATTGGATGGTTTTCGTATTTTTTAAATAAAGAATTTTCAAATCGCTGATTGCATGTTGAATTTGTAGTCTTTCACGCCAGCGGACCCGCGATCAAAAGCTAGTCATATTATAGTAGTACGTATCAAGTCAAGTGATTTTTTTACACGCTTTTTATTAACTTCACCTGTATGTTTGTTTGTATGTTTGTAACCGACTCCTTTGGGCGCGATTTTGACCCACTTTAAACGGCCCGATTTCGTTCAAACTTTGTAGATTTATCGAGGACCGATGACAATACAATAATTTGATAAAAAAAATAATAATAATTTAATAATAAAAATAATAAAATAATAATTTAATTTAATTAATTATTGATATTCGGGTTAGGAATTAAAATTGTACTCTCTGGATCTTCGTTAATTATAGGGAATATCGTAGTATCTAATAGTGTCAATAGATGGCGCTTTTTTGATGTTCGGGTTTAAAATTAAAATTATACTCTCTGCTACAATATATTCATATTTTAACTAAAAAATGAAAAATAAATAATAGTTTAAAAAAAACTAAAAAACACGCTTTTATAGAAAGTCTAACTAAAAAATTGAAAATAAATTTGAAGAAAACAATGTATTTTATTGTAAAAAAAGCGTGGGGTGCTTTTTAAGATACTATCTAAATGATAATCCTTCTACTCATATTGATTACTATTGACACCATGCACCGCACGCTTTTTTTACAATAAAATACATTGTTTTCTTCAAATTTATTTTCAATTTTTTAGTTAGACTTTCTATAAAAGCGTGTTATTTTAGTTTTTTTTAAACTATTATTTTTATAGCACCGTTCGGTAAAGGAGCAAGTAGGTCACCTGATAGTAAGAGATCTCCACCGTCCAAGAACATTTGCAATACCTGAATAATCATAGATACGTTGCCCACCTTAAAGGAAAATAATGGTTAAGGGATTGGGAAAGGAGATTTCGGCCTCCGGATATCTCACTCGCCGCACGAAATGCAACAGCGAGCTGTTCACGAGCGTGTAAACTCATGTATGATTTCTGTAAAGACAGTGGTAATAACTCTGTCGAGCCGGCCTATTCATGCTATAATCAAAACTATTTACATCGTAGCTCTACTTTAAATTATCTTCTCAAGATGGGTCGTTTTGGATCCGGTGGTAGTTTTAAAAACGAGCCGTTTCGATAACGCCTATGGTCCCTATCGACGACCCACCAAAATATATTCTGGACTATTCCATAATAAAATAATGATAATGGATAAATAAATAGATTAAGTATATTTTGATGATGCAATGTATGCCATGTATACATTAATTGATACTGATTTTTATATATAAGTTTTTTTTTTACTTTTGTACTGGCTTGGCATAAGCGCTATTTGAATTGCCTACACGATTAATAAATTATTTCATTTCATTTTTTCTTCTTTTTCTTTCTTTCCAAAAAATACAAAAATACAAAATAGTTTATTTGGCACCAACTTAATCTATTACAGTTTGCTGGTTTTGGTGTCTCCTTTTAAGTATGAAATACTTGTGTTAGGAGACACTGCTCTTCTATATCCAATTAATATGATAAATAAACAGATCAAGGTAGGTGAAAGATTACAATTAATTAATGGTTTAATGTGTGTGTGTGTGTGTGTGTGTGCGTGTGTGTGCGTGTGCATGTGTGTGCGTGTGCGTGTGCGTGTGTGTATGTGGGTGTAGGTGTGTGTGTATGTATGTATGTATAAGTAAATTTTTATTTTATTTGTGTTTGTTCAATGTTTTATTATAATATTTTATTCAATGTTTTATTTATTCTGATTTTGTAGAAGCAATTCAATTTCATCGTAATTTTTAGTAAGCAACCATTCCAATATTTTATTTTTGCAGTTATAGTGTGTAAGAGGATATATGTTCAGATGTGATGATTCTTTCCAGTTACTATGGATGATAGTCCGCGGCGGCGACGGGTACAGCTGCCCGTACGGACAGAACTGCGCGTTCGAGCCCGCACCACCAGGGAGGTCGCCGCCCTGCGCACAGCCTGGACTCACCTACTGTTTGCATCCAGACCCTTATCCTGAGTAAGTTCATTTAAATCTATAAAAAAAATTGCAACGAGAAAAGTTGAGCATCTAGTCAAATTCTCACGAAGAATTTGACATTTAATATTCATTGAAATAAAACGGATATTATCACGGGGTGGACTGACCACGAAGGCTGAAAAGTATTCGAAACGTCGGGATCAAAACGAATAAAAACTGCGATAAAATCCGTTTAAATTAGTTTTATTTCAATGAGTAATATTCACGTAAACATAAGAAATCATTATTCACTGTTAATAATCATTAATAAAAATGGAGCCTAGATCCATAAGTATTACCTAAGCTGAAGATATGTGGTGAAGTGCAGACGATACCGGCAGAGGAGTGCTTACAAGTATGCTAGTTAATGTTAAGGAGATTTAACTTAGACGGGATATGGTATTTGACTGTGTCTTAATTTCTAAATTATTTGAAATGCGACGATAGTACTATAAAATAAACTACTTATACTTGTTATTTCTTAATAATATTTGTAAGTACACCTACTGGCGATCCAAATAAATAAATAAATAAACATCATAATTTTTTTACTCAAAAAATAAAAGAGCCCATTATTTTTTTTACGATCCCTGTACTATATACGTCCTACTGCTGGGCACGGGCCTCCTCTACTGATTGAGAGGTATTAGGCCTTAGTCCACCACGCTGGCCTAATGCGTAACTTAGAAAAGTCAGTGGTGTATGCTCTTGGGGCTGGTTTCGAACCTGCGACTTTCGTCTCGACAGTCCATACCACTCCCCGCTGAGCTATTTGCTTTACATAAAAATAAAAATTAGTAACTATCTTATGTAGAAGCTGACTAAATACTGATGATTATATTAACTTTCTTTTATGACTTATCAAGTTTAGTAGTCGCCTTCATAGCCTCTAGCTCCCTTCTATATGTCTCTGTCACGTGCTTTCCTCACCCAATCTGAACCACATTGTTAGATAAAGAGCTCATATTTTTTTATTTATATCATTCATCAGCATATCAATCTAGTGCATAGGCATTGAATTTAAACAAACTCTTCACAATTCGCACCTTAAACCTTTTTTACGCATTTCAGGAAAGTAATTCGTCAGTTAATCGACGCTGGGCAGTACGACATCAGGACGTTGCTGTCAGACGAGAGTCGAGACGACTTCTCCACTACCAAGAAGACGGACTACCCTTACGACTACGGGCCCAACTCCCTCCCTCACGTTGATCAGATCTCACTGGTCAACGATGGCGTTTATACAAAAAACTACAACACCAAGTTCCACACCAGATACAATCATGGTAATAATAATATTTATATATAAACATTTCGTGTCACGTTGTTTGTCCGCGATAAACTCCTAAACTACTGAATCGATTTTAATTAAATTTTGCCAACTGTGTGCAGTTCGATCTAACTTGATAGATAGGAAAGTTTATATCTGAGTCTATAGTCGTAATATTGTTTTATTGCAAATTATTTGATTATTATACGACAAATAAGATTCTAACAGATGGCGGAGTAAGGTAATTTATCGGCTGGATTGAGGAAATATCTAATAGATAGTGAATACTATATTGAATAGTTTACTACAATATAATTTAACATATACCTTTGCCACAGCAACGCGTGGCCAGGTTTGCTAGTAAATAATACAAAATTAATCAAGGTGGTAGTTCCCTCGTGTGAGAGTGGCCGCTTTGTTTATTTCTGCCGCCAAGCAACAGTGTGTAAGCACTGTTGTATTTCGGTTTAAAGGAAGCCAGTGAAATTACGAGCCATGCGACTTAACATCTTATTTCTCGGGGTGACGAGCGCAATTCAGTGCCATGCAGTGCTTTATAATTCAAAGTTTTGTGTGGTGTTGTTAGTTAAATTATTGAATTTAGCAAAACAAAATCGGTATCTCCATTTGAACTTGCTGTGGGTTGGTTCCTGTTTGCGTCAGTAGGTCCAATTATACTTTGACGTCATATATTTAAAACCGCCGAAATCTAGACATTAATTACAGTAGGTATGTGAAGATAATGTTTTATTAAAGGTACGCTATTAATATACAATACGTAGTACTTGTGGTGGAAAACCCATCACAGTGACTCATTCCTAACCACTTGCGTATAGAAGTACTTAGTCTATACGCCAGCGAATTAAGTCAGTAACTTTGAGTCATAAATGAATTTGATTCATTATATACAAGCTTTTACTCACGGTATTGCTCGCGTGGTAGGCTTTCCTGTCCGGCGCTTTGGGCGAGAAGCCGGCTGCGAAGCAAGAGGGTTTGGGTGTTGTGGGACCGAAAGTCCCTCATAGTTTCTGATACCCACGATACAGGTTAACCTAATGTGGGGTCAGGACTATGTGTATGACTATTGGGTGTATTTATTTATTATTTTATTTCCGGAATAAAAATAGCCTTGGATTAAATCTTTGATTCGTAAGCTATCTCCACAAAAATCATGTCCATTTGTTGCCGCGTTATAAAAAAAATATCTCTGGTCGAACCCAGTGTAGTCCCATGCAGTGGTTTGTAATTCCAAGTTCTGTTTGGTGCTGTATCTAATTGTGAGTAGGCATGACGCTTACTACCAGTTCTGTCATTCAATGCTAATAAAAAGTAGTTTTAACCGTATTTTTAAACTGATACTTCTCAATTTCCAGACACATTCTCCCACAAGACGCCGCTGCAGCCCCCTTCTCCCGTCGACCCATCACCCTACAACATCAACGCGTTCCAGTCGGCAAATTTCTCCAAGTTCGGCTTCCACGGCTACTCCCCCAACGGGTATTGGAACCCGTCCCGCAATCAGTACGACGTTGATTACGAGAAGAAAGTGTTCAGGAATCCTGGGGCAGGGGCTTACGGCCAGGATTTTTTTAATACACCCTTTTATCCGAATTATGAGGCTAATGAATGGTTGAGACACGCTGCTGGTGGAGTCACCCCGTATAATCCTAATGAATGGTGGAAGTGAGTACTTTTGTGTGGGTAAATACAATGACTTTAATGTATACTACTGCTAAGTTATGCTCAATTGACCGTAACTTAATTTTAGAATCCGTCTCTCGCTCTCTATCAGCTGTCAAACGTGTTATGTTACAATTTTACTTCTAAACAACCCGTCTAGTAGTATACATTGAAGTCTTTGGGTAAATGAATCCTATTTTGAAATATTCAAGGTGGATTTTATTATTTCAGTGTAAAATTAAATAACAAGACTTGGGCTTGATTGTACCATAATAGCAGTTAAGTTAAGGTTTATGTAAAATTTGACGATAACAGTAACGCTGACTTTAACATTGACTGCTGAATGTGTTGCACCATCGTATTTTAATACTACTATATTCCTTGATTGATTCTAAAAGCAGGGAAATGATATTATTTTGGAGCACAGACGCTTTAGGAGATATATCGGTTTGGAAGTTATAATTGAACCATCTGACAGCTATCTAACTTAAACAATAGCTTTAACTATTGAATCTTTGACGGTTACGGTTAACAGCTAAAGTTATGACGTCATCTAACATTTGTCAAATGGTGCAACTCATGTTTTGCTTAACGGGTACTTTAACATTTTTTTTTTTTTTTTTTTTTTATCCTGGCTCGGCAAAGTGACTACGCTACACCTGATGGTAAGTGTAGCGCAATCCAAGAATATTGTCGACCAACGATAAACAATGTGTCCATCGTTGGTCGACAAGATCATGCCGGCCTGCCAAAGGGCCAAGGGGGAGGGGAAGGAAAAAGGGATGGGAAAAGGGTGAGGATCAGGGGGCAAGCCCCCTGGGGAGAACCGGATATACACTGGCTGACCCTGGAACGCGACCCACACAAGGTGGGCCACTATGGCAGGTTTTAGCACCAGTGTACGGTGGTCGCTATCCGGTCGGATACAAGTATCCTCCCACCAGCGCCATTTGCCATTGCAAAATTAAGTTGGTGCAATTCAGCATTAATAATTATCGTGAGGAAACCTACATACCTGAGAACTGGATAAGATTTTACGAAGGTATGTGAAGTCTGCCAACCCGCATTAGGCCAGCGTGGTGGACTAAGGCCAAACCTCTCATTCGGTAGAGGAGACCCGTGCCCAGCAGTGGGACGTGTATAATATAGGGCTAGTATTATTATTAATAATCACACGATCGAGGGTATTAGAAACTACTAGAAACTTTTGATCCCACTACAACTAGACCCAAACCAATTATTTCTAGATCACTCATATATATTATGAGTCGATGCCTTGCTTTCGTTTCACAACAAGCTCATAGCCGAGCACGCACTAATCGGTAAACGATTAGCGAGTTAAGCAACCCTTGGCGCGGTCAGTCTACGGATGGGTGATCGCTTAGTAGTATTTCAACTCAGCGTCTCCGTGCTTTGGAGGGTACGTAAAAACTAAGTCCCGGCTTTTATCAACTGATAGCAGTCGTTAAGCCAACCCTGAGGTCTTTGGGCGGCTTACAAACTTTGACACTAGATTGGCCAACAACCATTCAATTTTTTATGCTACGAAGTCTGTCAGAATTTGTTTATTATTGTAGTGATAAATGCCTGATGAGACAGATTGAGTCAATTGCCTTATCAAGTATACATAGACCTCATCCTCTTGGTGACATAAAAACTAAGTACAACGGAGGTTGAATAATTTTTCTGACGTCTTGCAAAATGGTTGGAGGATACTTTGCTGGTGTGATACTTGTATCCGAGCGGATAGCGGCCACCGTACACTGGTGCTAAAACCTGCCATAGTGGCCCACCTTGTGTGGGTCGCGTTCCAGTGTCAGCCAGTGTATATCCGGCTCTCCCCAGGGGGCTTGCCCCTTGATCCTAACCCTTTTCCCATCCCTTTTTCCTTTCCCTCCCCCTTGGCCCTTTGGCAGGCCGGCATGATCTTGCCGACCTACGATGGACACATTGTTTATCGTTGGTCGACACTATTCTTGAATTGCGCTACACTTACCATCAGGTGTAGCGTAGTCACTCTGCCGGGCCCGGACAAAAAAAAATGACGATTATAGGCGGTCAGCTCGTCAACATATTTAAAGGCCAATAAAAACATATTTGGTTTAGTTATTACGGCTTGCCATTATAAATCCTAAGTGAAGGCATCTGACTCAGTGGCGCAGTTGTATTGTGTACGTGGTACGACTGCTGTGCTGAGGACGTCTCGGGTTCGATCCCCGGATCGAGTAAAAGTGCCCGAAGCTTGTAATTGGTGTCCAGTATGGCGATAAGCTTTTTTTTTTTATTCGAGCACGGCAACGTGACTGCACTACACCCGATGGTAAGCGTAGTGCAATCCAAAAAACCAGCGACCACCAACAAACAATGAGTTTATCGGTGGTCACCAGAGTCATGCCGGCCTGTATAATGCTTCTTCCCTCTTCGGAGAGGAAAGAAGCGACGAAGAAGAAATCGAGGGGCCTGCGACAGGACAGGCGGATGACCGATGCAGGCACAGTAATACACCTATACCCGTCCCAATCAACCATCAAGTCATGTCGCAAGCCCCTCGTGAGAACCGGATATGTCTTGCCCCTATCATACTTAACAACTATTTTCCAGATATGTATCCCCGTCCCGATCCGACGTGACCGTGGAGCGGTCGGTGACTTTCCCGACGCGTACGACCACTCTCCGCCGCAGGAGGAGGCGCAACGCTGAACTCGTGAAGGCCGCTGCCAAAAAACCACTTACAGGCACCGAGGCTCTGAGGATAGCTTTGGGGATGGCCAGGTAGTTGAATTAAAAGTGTTTGTAGATCCAATGACGGTGGTACCCACAAACCCTGAACTGAAGACCATGACCACTCTGGCAAATGATTATTTAAAATATCTTTGAGTGGTAGAGCCACGCTGTAGACAGTTTTGTCTACAGTATGAATGGGCTGGCTCAACCGGGTCGTTATCACTGTCTCACAGAAAACCGACGTACAGTAGCGGCTTGCTGCTGCGTTTCGTACGGTGAGTGAGATATCCGGAAGCCCAAATCCTCTCCCCTTCCCAATCCCTGATTATCCCTTTCCTTTAAGGTCGGCAACGCGTCCATGATTCTTCTGGTGGTGGGCGTACATGGGCGGTGGAGATCACTCACCATCAGGTGACCTACATGCTAGTTTGCCAGCCTATGCTATAAAAAAAAATTAAGTAGCATTTCAGTATTCTTATTTAAAATGTTGGCCAGAAGTAGCACATTATAATAAATATAAATGACCTAGCCAAATAAATCCGTAGTGTGTAATACATTAGAATGGAATGTGTTGTAAATTAAAATTAAATGTCATATAGATGAATAGAAGAAACCCAAGATTTATAATTGCATAAGGTGTAAAAGTCGTAAAACATCGCTAATGTGTCGTCATAAACACATACATTAAACTACCGCCATCTATGAGTGGATTAATAAACTAGTAATTTTAACACCATGTGTACGGTGGTCGCTATGCGGGCGGATATGAATATTTTACCACCAGCAAAACACCAAACCAGAAACATCGAACATTGAACATTCATTTCTGATCAACTTTTCTTTGAGCCTATCGACATGCAATACAACGATCGATAACAAGTCAATGTAAACGATAGATGTCACTAAGTACTGACGGTTGACTGAGCCACACTTGTCATACACAAAACACCTGAATAGTCAGTCAACCAATTGACTGTTTTTTTTTATTGGATTGAATGACGAGACGAGCAAGACGATCGCCTGATGGTAAGCGCCACGCCTGCCCCAAAACAAAAGCAACATCACACAGAATTTTGAATTACAAAGCACTGCATAACACTGAACTGCGCTCAACACTCCGAGACATAAGATGTTAAGTATCATAATGCCCAGTAATTTCACTGGCTTCAATGTCCTTCAAACTGAAAAACAGCAGTGCTTATACACTGTTGCTTGGAGGCAGAAGTAGACAAAGCGGTGGTAGCAACTCAGACGGCCTCTCGCATACGAGAGACCTACCACATATTATATTGACTGAAATAATCCGATCGTGGCAGAAACCAATACTTGAACGAACTGGTCATTGAGAATGAATGATCGACACAGGGCTGATTGCTGATCTAAACGATATTTGCCATTGATTTCAGCGCAGAGACTACAGCCGATCGTCCTCGTCGTCAAGCAGCCGCCGCCGAGGAGCTGTGCACGGTCCGCACGGAGTTCATCACCCCGCGCGCCGCTCTCAATAACAAGGGCAACTGGAAATATGTTGTTAACATGCCAGAAAATATGACGCAGCTGGTACGCGCCGAGATTTGCACGTAAGTAGCAAAAATGTCTACCTACTTACGAGCATGGTACACTTAATTTAAATAAAAATTAGCCAGTAGAACACACAAAAGCACTTCACTCGATCCGAGTACGGTATCTATTTATCAATCGAATAATTGGAAGTTTAATATCGGCTTCACAGCTCGATACAGGAACTTACAAAGCAGTGGAGAGTCAACATTTCTCGATCGTAACGGATTTTTTTGATCTCAGCTAGTTTCAATATGAGCCGCGGCTCGAATGAGCGCTAGTGTAGACTTTAGGAGTATCAACATGTTTGAAACCGAATCAAACTCGATTGTACTAGAACTCGAATTTTTCAAGAGTAAGTCCACTGGACTGTACTTGTGCCCTTATAAAAATATGACGTAAAGATAAAAATTAATCACAAATTTTACAAATTTGATTCGTACAAAAAGCAAAATAACTTGGCCGACCCGAAGCTAGTTATGAGTGGCATGGGTATTAAATTCAGAGACTAAAGTGTGACGAGATGTCTAGAGGATGGGTAAAGTGGCTTACTTTTTCCGGCCAAGTTATTCCGTGCACATTGTACGTGTAATAATAATTTTAGTGAAATTTAATAACGCGCCATCTATTAGAAGTTTGTAACTTTAAAATATGTAGACACCATTGACATCTGTTGATAAATAGATTATCTAAAAATTGTTTGTTCAATGTTTTATTTTGTTTTTATGTTTTGCAGGTCGACAACATGCAGTGGCTTGTGCACCATTCCAGCTGGATACTCGTCTCGCTGCGAACAAAAATATATTCAGAAACGTTTAGTAGCCTTGGAGTCTAGCGGACAAAATTTATATACCGACGTGTTTTGGATACCCAGCTGTTGCCAATGTAGTATTACACCTAATTAGTTATAAAATTGTATGAATAATTAATGGCTTATTGTGATTTATTTTTACACTGCTTCTAATACCATTCGCTTTGTTTGCTATCCGTCGCTAGATGGCGCTGTTACCACGTTCATGTAATAGACACTGCCTTTTAATTTAAGTTAAATATATTTCCGAAGTCATGACATTGTATGTAGTAATCGAATTGTATGTTGTAATTCAAAAATTCCTTGCATTATGATAATAAAAAACGTAAAATTAGATGCTATTATCGTAAAGGCAGAGTATTATAAAACTATTATTATTGTCACTATTCTCTTTTAAAGTTATAATTGTAAATTTAGTGTTAATGGTACATTTAAGATCTATGGTTCGTTCTGTAAATATTAATATAAGTAAGTTAAGGAAATAAATAAGGTTACCTACCTAAATGGTATTTTTATTTCAATTAATAAATTATATTTCGTTATTTTTATACCTTTTTCAATTAGTTTGGAGTTATTAAATAATAAATAAATACCCCCTAATTAATAGATAAATACACCCAAACGTCACACACATAGTCCTAACCCCACAGTAAGATACGAGTCTTCTGTCGTGGGTATCAGGAACTACGACAGACTTTCGGTCTCACAACACCCAGACCCCCAAACTATTTTTTTGTGGATCACACAAACATTTGTCTCGGTGCGGGGATCGAACCCGCTGCCTCTCGATCAATAGCAACAAATGAATATTTATTCTAAGTGGTAGAGCCAAGCTGTAGACAATTTTGTCTACAGCATGAATGAGACGGCTCGACCCACCACGGTGCTACAGAAAACCGATGTAAAGTAGCGGCGCGGCGTGTTGCTGCGTTTTGTTGGATGAGTGAGATATCCGGAGGCCCAAATCCCCCTGCAAATCCCAATCCCTAATAATCCCTTTCCTTTAACGTCGGCAACGCGCCCATGCTTCTGATATTCTGGGAATACATGAGCGGTGGAGATCACTTACCATCAGGTGACCCATTTGCTCGTTTGCCGGCTTATGCTATATACAAAAAAAGTATTGAATTACAAATACTGCATGACACTGTACTGCGCTTATCACCTGAAAACATAACATTTTGTCTCGTTATGCTCAGTAATGTCACTGGTTTCTAAATTGAATATAAGTTTTTACACATAGCTGCTTGGTGGTAGAATTAAACTAAGCAGTGGTTGTAATATTGGAAAATGTCTACTCGTAGGCTAAAGCGATTCAAACAAAACCATTCACACATTCTATAAATATGCAAGATAGTTTAACAAGAGGCCGTCTGGGTCGGTACCGCCGCTTTGTATATTTCTGTTCCAAGCAGCAGTGTGTAAGAAATATTGTGCCTCAGTTTCAAGAGATTAAATTGGTTTCAAAAGATTTAAGCTAGTGAAATTACTGGCCATTATGATACCTAACAAATTATGTCTCGGGGTAACAAACGCAATCCAGCGCCATGCATGCAGTGCTTCATAATTCAAAGTTCTGTGTGGTTTTGCTGCTGTTTATGGGCAGGTGTGGGGCTTACCATCAGCCGAGTGACCTGCTCGTGTCGTCATTCTATGAAATCAAAAATAAACTCCATTCCTAAAGTCGGCATAACATCCTTGGTTCTTCTGGTGTTATCTTCTTGGACAAGATGGCAGGCAAGGTGGTAGCAAGCCGCTACTTTAAGTCGGTCTTCGGTGAGTCAGTGGCAATGACCCGGTCGAGCCAGCCCATTCATGCTGTAGACAAAACTGTTTACAGCGTGGCTCTGCCACTCGCACTCATCAACCTACGTTAACTTCACAGACCTTCGACATTCTAATGGGAAACTTCTTAGGTATGCAGGTTTCCTCACGATGTTTCCTTCAAAGTTAAAGCCAGCGATAATTATCAATTAATATATACGAGAGGAAAAGTCCGAGGTGCATGCTCTTGGGGCTAGTTTCGAACCTGCGACTTTCGTTTCGATAGTCCGACCACTCCCCGCTGAGATATGGTACTCTAACGTGGATATACCTCTATAAAATGTATGCAAGATAGCTAAAGCAAATGCTACATAACATTCAGCCTAGCGGTCTGCTTTGCTATAACTCAAACCATAACCGCAAATAGTGCATAGACTATTGTCTGATGGCATTCGGGTTAATCCTATATGTTAGGAATCATGGATTATTATTATGGAAATCGAATAACCTGTCACGTGTTACAGACGTAAGTACCAACCTAATCATACTAATGCATAATCATGTTTAGAGACGTTATTTAGATATAATTTAATTTCCTATCACAATAATTATTTGATATAAGTTATTTTACCAAAATATTACATTATTAAAACTTGAGTTAATGTTTTGAAATAAAACTAATTTAAACGGATTTTATCGCGGTTTTTTATTTAAGTTTCGACGTTTTGAAAGCTTTTCAGCCTTATAAAATCCGTTTAAATTAGTTTTGTTTCAATGTGTAAACATAAGAAATCATGTTTATGTTGCTGATAAATACAGCTTCATTCTAAGGTATTTTTACATTTTCATTGTCAAAACTGGGTGTGCTTGTTCACAGCTTATTATTTTTATTTTTATATTAGTTTGGCTGATGTTTTAACAATCTAAATTGATTAAAATAATTCACTAAATATATCTTCTGCTCGCTTCTCCACCTGATTAAATGTCTGTTTCAGAGATAAAACGTAATATAGGCCCTACACCAGGTTATAGTCTGTCTGTTTGCAAAATTTTATCGAAATCGGAGCAGCTGATAATGGCGTAATTGATTCTTAAACTCAAAACTCTCACAACAATCACATTTATAATATTTGTAGGAAGATTACCAGCCGTCGTGGCACAGTGGACGAGCAGCCGGCTATGCAGCGAGAGGCCGCGAGTCCGATTCCAAACGTTTGTGATATCCACAAATATTTGTTTCAGTTTGGAAGTATTTTCTCCCCAGAGGGGTTGACGACAGACAGGTGGCCTGTTATAAAAACTACAAGCAAGTCTTTTGTAACATGTGTTAAAAAGTTTATTGCGCAGATCCCACTGCGAGTGGGATAAGGACAAGTGGAAAAGAATAGCAGGATTGCTTAAGTCTAGATCTCTACATAATTTAAAGCATTAAAAAATTAATGCTTTAAATTATGTAATAAAATTTGTAGAAAGTGATTAAAGATAATTTTGTGTTTTTTTTTAAATATCATAAGAATAAATATACCATCTTTACAAATAGATCCTAAATACTGAGATTAAAAACTAACCTAACATCTTTTTTTAAATTTAAGTAATCACATCCAAATATTATTCGGCTCGTTCGACAGATCGAACATATTTTCCTTATATTAACTGAGCGAGAGAGTTAGGGGGTGGAAATCGTCCACATCTGCAAGGGATCGACTCAACCCTTAGGTCGCACCCTTAGGGTACCGAGCCTACCTTAACAAATTTTCCCTTAAGCTTAACTTGGTTTTCCGTCTTTATCAACACACGGACACCTTTGAAACATTTTCGTGTCATAATTAATGTATGCTAGTCTTTTAAAAATATATTTTTGCTTTTTAGTCGAGCTGGATACGTTAATAGTATTAGTGGTGGAAATTTAAAATAATAACGATGCCAGAAAAAATATTTTAGAAAAATATTGCTTTGCGTTTATGATTTTTATTTATAAATTATAAAGTTAGTTATAAGTTATCTGTAATAATAAAATATGTAAAATTAAATGCATATTCGTTAGTTTTTTTATTGTTAATGATTTAAACAGCTCGATATACTGTTTTATTTAATATACTATTAGTATATTATATTTTTGAAAAAATATCAACACTTAAGTTTTACTAAATATTCTTCTTGCTTAAAAAGATTTTTTTCGTAACTGCTAACTTAAATGACATAAAAATAAATGTAGATGAAGCTATTATAAAATATGTATGGAAAATATCTTCCAATTATAGGCAACGAAGCTTACACTAAAAATATTTAAAAAAAAATTCTCGTCATATTTATTACTGGTGCATGTTTTTAACTCGTTCATGTGTGGTACAAACATTACAAGCGCCAGAAATCAAACACAACACGCACGAGAAACCGAAAGCACTTACATCAGGCGTCAAAATTAACGCGATGAAGCTTTCGAAAAAATACCAAGCAAAAAGTATCTCGACACGCGTAAAAGTAAAAGAGGAAGCGGGGAAAAAATCAATGCTTGCGTTTTATGTTCTGTGCGTGTGACAGATCGGTTGTCATGGAGACCGCGACGGGGGACGCCGTCGGCGGGAAAAAAGGGCCTATATCAATGAGGGAAACGACGAAATGGCGGTTATGCGTCTCGCGCAAAGTCGCACCGATTGCGCTGCGAACGCATTTAGGCTATTATTGTTTCGAAAAGTTCGCTGTGCGTCGTGCGAGCGGGACGGAGAACGTGGTAAGGGAGCCGGTAATCGATATTACGCACTTTTGTAGCGATGGAAATTGGCGGTACGTTGCAAGAGTGGTTTGCACGCGGTGCAATCTTTTTAAATTTTAATTCCACGTCCAATGCTTGGAATGCTTTGGCAGTACGGTTTTTATGCCTTATCCTGTAATAGTTTACTATTCGTACACACCAATGATACATTTACGTTACGCTTTCACGTTCTAATTTGAATGTTACTATCTACGTATATAAATAATAATTAATTAATAAACATAAGCAGCAGATGGTTAGATAATGATGAGCACGCAATAATGATGCGTGTACAAAGGCTGAGTAATTTCTGTGTGGGTGGTGAAATTCTGATGACTCACTTTGGCGTGGGGTGCCATTTTTCCCAACTCGCGTCGTATTTGTACATTTCTGGGAATAGACATATTTTTCTCCATGATTGGTAACTTGTTTCTGTTTATACGTTATACAGTTTTTTTCAGGAAAAAAGATACAATGTGACTAATTCAATGTTTTATTACAGCTTTGTGTGAATTGTGTGAGTGATATATAGCAATAGAACCCGCATATCACTGGAATAATAATATCAAATTAATGTAACTGCTATCTTGGTTAACGTGCTATTTATATTTGCAGAGCAGAAGGTTTGGCAGAAGTCAGTGCGATATCAATAAAATATAATGAAAAAAATATTAATAAAAAGACATTATATAAAAGTAGAGTCTTTCAAAAGGCAGTTGGCAGCAAAGTGGGATGTTAATTTTTGGAGCACTGCATAAAACATTAGTAATATTAATCGATTATTTAAAACATTAAAACATTAGAATACAATAATGTAGTAGCTAAATTATTGTAAAAAATATATGCATATCACAAAAACATAAATTTCAAAAAAGAAATTTTAAATTTTAATTGTCGAATAGACATCGCACATGGCTTATATTGCGTGTTAATAAAAGCGTATTTATGCTTATTTTATTTATAAATAAATTTACTATTATGTAATTAGGTGAAAGTCAAAATAATTCCATAAATGTTATTATTATTTTTATTATGGCACGGCAAAGTGACTATACCAGACCTGATGTTAGGTTTACAAACATAATGTGGTCCAAGACACATTGAGTGCATCGACAGTACAATTAGACAAGACAGCAGAATTATGCCGGCCTGCAGTTACTAGATATAAACTGGCTGATCCCGGAACACTAATGCCTGAATAAGCCACTATGGCGGTTTTATTCACCATAAGTACGGTGGTCGCAATCGGGTACAAAAATATTCTACCAAATCTCCTAATCATAAGTTTTTTTCTACTACTGAAAATGTAGAGTTTAAATGATATTCTGATACGATACAATGGGTAAGGAGTAGTAAAGACATAGACTTTATTACTATGTTCATAAATAGATCGAAAATTGTAACTAAAACATAAATATGATTAAATCGTTTGTACATCTTTGTTTTAGTTATTATTTTACGTAGTTTCCCAGTATGATTAATTCCATTAAATGTAACAAAACATTTGTCGCCTTAACGATTACGCAAATAGTCTTTACAAATTAATTTTAACTACTAGATTAGACAATTATTTAAAAAAATCACTTACACATGATTGATTTATGCAAAAACAGTATCTTGATTTATACATCCCTTATTAACACCCACCCTTTGAATAAACACTATACGGCGTGAAAATTGGGACAAAATATTACTTGTGTAGGGTAAACTGTGTTTTATGAGGGGATCAATTAAAAATGACTCCGTCAAGTATCCCATCCTACAGTATCGACACGGGGGCACCTCAGCTCGCAGATTTAGTGCCGAGGGGAATGCGACCGCGGCGCCTACATAGTGCCGGCCTGGGGTTCAAACCCTCTTTGCACCTTACGTCCTGAACGCAAAACAATCGGAAACATCAACCTGTCGCCGAATGGGGATGAATGTCGCACGCGCTTAGCGAATATTACTGCATAATTTGATTACTCTTTCCCGATTCACTTTGGGACAGTTTTTGCGTCGTACGAAGTTGCGCGTTGAGTATGAGCGAGTCGTACGGCGTGCGTGACACCGAGAAGTGCACGGGTGCGTACCGCGTGCCGCTCGATCGATATAACGCCGACGCGAAAGCTCCAAGTAAACAGATCGAAGCCGCCAGCGAATGTGCTCCGAATCGAATCCCGCCAAATGCACCGACAGCTGTGCCGTGTGCCGTGTGCGTAGCGCGTAGCGCGTAGCTGCGCGATCCTAGAGCGGGCCGTTGTAGAAGCGGGTCGGACGCGCTCGCGCTTGCCGCCACCGCCACCGGCCCTATTATTATTATTTGTAAACAAGCGTGTGGTGCGCGGGGCGCGGGTGCGTCACGTGACCGCGCGCTATTGGCCGCCGCGGCAGCTGCGAGCCGCGTTACCGCGCCGGCCGCCGCGCGCGCCAGTCCGCCGCCGACCGTCGTCGCGTCATTACGCGCGTACCTCATCCCCGCGCGCCACGACACGCGACACGCGCACTGCCGACGCGATCGCGAACTCCGATTCCTTTTTTGTTTATTTTTCGCCGGCGTCCTTCGGACCGTTTTGTTTTCGAGACACCGAAACGAAGAAAAAAAGGAGGCGCGAATGGATCGAGCGACCGGAGAAGGTACGGTCTCGGCGTGTTGCTGGAGTATTGTGGAAGTGGCAGTGGTACAGTAGTGCAGTTAGTAGAAGAGTAGCAGCTTCTGTTGTGGTGTAGTGCAGGGGTGCTGGCGCTGGGCCGGCTCGGCGGCGGTAGAGCGTGAAGCGAGCTCCGGTGAGCGTTCGCGTGCTTCCGCCGCGGCTTTCGCTGTGTGCTTTCGCGAATCGATCCCTGTTTTCCTGCTATTCATTTTGTTAACAGTGCATACACGGAGTATCCTACCAGTAATGTCTTGCATCTTATACCTGAAGTTTAACTCAGTTTGTGTTGTAAAAGCTGTATTAATTTGACCGATGTTGTTGCAAACCGTTTGAGTTTTGAGCTTAATGACAAAAGTTTCGTTTCGAACTTTTGAAGCATGTTGTTTGTGTGCTTACTGGAAACTAATAAGATGCATCAACGAGGTAGAACAAAATGGTACATTGTTTAAGTATACTTATCCTATTCTATATAAACAAAACAATTTTGGTATAAGCTTTAAAAGTTTGCGATGTCGTTAAAATGGCGACTCTATTATTTCTGATTGAAATCAAAGTAGAATATATTTTTGTGTTAAACATATAGGCATGAAGCGTGCGCTTTGTTTTGCTTTTAGTTTTAAAGTAAGAAATGTGGTTTTGAACAAGTTTGCTGGACCACACACTAGTTTATAAAGTCGTATGGCGATTTGTTGTATATAGTTTTTATGATACATAATAAGAACTTCAACAGTGTAACCATATTGTATGTATAGAATTATGACTCTACCATCCATTAGCCTAGATTTTCAAGAAGATATTTGTTGTGACAGGTTATCTTATATCCTTTGATATGTTTGTGTATTCGATTTCTGATTTAATGGCGGTTTCTCTCGGCAGTAAACAGTATTATGAATCGATGGTAGAGTTAAACAGTTCGTTTAGCTTGTTTAGCATATTCGAAAGGTTAATTCTTAACATTATTTTGAACTATAATTCTGCATGATTTGTTACAGTTATCGAGTTATCCGCCATGATTCATATTTTTAAACCATTGTACTCATAGAGTCAGTTGAGAGATTTATAGAGACAAATTCAAACATTTTACATTTATATTTTTAATGTTACTTTAACGAGCTGTATACTCCGTAGATATTGGTATCTTAAAATAATTTCGTTTTTAATTTTACACATTTTATGATAATATTTAGCAAATTTTTCTATTTCTGAATCCAAGATAAAGTCTGGCTTTTAAAAGGCTTGTAAACGCAATTTATTGTTCCAATTATTGTTGGCTTAAATTGTTTCATGCGTTCTAGTTATTTATAGTCAAGATGCATACTTCTGAGTGAATAGTAGAGTCGATCTCCTGAGAGTCTTTTGGCAATTTAATACCGAATCACTTATAATACTGCGCTTCGATAGTTTCCGGAGTTGTCCAGACATGCAGACGCTCCATATCTCATTCCATTATGGAACTTGGTGAATGCAATGACATGACGCATGATGCATGCGCTGTAGTTGACTGACGCATGACATCACGCATTTAACCCTTAATTGGTAGTAACAGTTGATTTAAGAACGACATATCGATTTGCAATATGATTTATGAACGGAATTGGTCGAGTTCGATCGATTTGCGTGTTTTTTGAATGTGGTAATGTTTGAATGAAATTCTTTGGCCGTTGTTCTATTGTAAAGTTTACTGATGTCGTTAACTAAAATAATTATAAAATGATTTATATAGGTTCATTTTCGCCCGTCTTGCTATGTATACATAAAATTGATAACATAGTTTTGATTTATATGACAGTGGCGCGTTAGCCGTTATACATTTAGGTCAATAGTAATAGGTCTTACGATCTGTGTGTCTACACACACAGTCATTCTCTATATACAAAAACATTACGCACACAGCAAGACGTGGAAAATAAACAGAATTATTTATACAATTTTCCCTAACCAGTCAAGGTGGTTGAAAATACTGTCTTTAACACCTTTTGATAGCAAATTACAATTTAATATGTTTAAGTACAACAATGTATCCATAATTTCGGTTCGAATCTTTTGGACTCGCGTGCTTTGAATACCAATGAAGTCGTGGTACAATTTGTGTAGTTTATGAGTAGTGAAATGTCAGTGCTTTCAAATTACGCCTGTTACAAGGTTTAACTTAAGCAGGGCTCGTTTCTTTACAAAGTATAGAGTACTTTACAAACTTCATATTTACAAATGGCGTAAAACCTTAATTCCATGTACAGAGTGCGATATAATACAACAGAAAATTGACATTTACCATGCAGCGGCATAGAATTCTTTTTTCAAATTATATAATGCGACCCAGAAAGCAGATTTTTCTGTTATAATCTCTTCTGTAGACGGAATAAACCCACTATTTAGATGGATATGTAACTCCTAAAAGTATGGTAATTATTTAATAGTTTCCCACCTGAAATTATAAAGTTCTCCAAAATTAGAAAGAATAACGATCAGTAATTTGTGGTGAATAACTTAATACATACTTTGATTCGATTGTGTAAATATGATCAAAACACAGCATTTAACGAAAAAAGCATTATCATTGCATAGCGATGGATCAGAAACTCTCACTGATTATGATCGAGGCTTAACAACCTTAACCAGTAGCAGCACAGCAAACCAAAGCGAAGACGGGCCGGTCCCACGGATAATCGAATAAATAATACGCCTTCCTCCCATGAATGCGATAATGGGGAGTCAAGTTCAGTGAGGCCAATGAAAACAAATAAACAAATTGGCCAATTTCGCCGCAGCGGCTGCTGGATGCTGAGAGATCGTCCCAACCGCGTCGTTGCGGATTGTGCAATGCTACATGCTTCCTTTTTAGTACAACAACTTATGTTTCCTTTCTCGTTCTAGTTTTGAAACGTTTTTCATTTGATGTTATGATTAATTTGTTGTTGGTTGTTTATGGTTGGTTTACGACTTTGAAAATCAAAGATATTCACGGATAGATATTTGACGTTTGAAGTATTTGTTGTTACATACTTTTATATACAATAATTCTAAAAGCTATTTTTTTATTAGCTTGAATGATAAGAGGAGCAGGTCACTCGCCCCTCCTGCCAATAAAAAAACAGCACCACACAGGACTTTGAGTTACAAGCACTGTATGCCACACTGTGTTTGTCATCCCGAAATATAACAGTTTCATAACAAAGAAATAACTTCACAATATCAGTGCTTGACTCGAAAACTCAATAAAAAAGCAATAAGACTATCTATTGAAACACGGCCAGAGTGCACGACAATTTTAAAATACCTATGTTTCCATAAAGTCTAAGCGCGGGATGAAACGTCTGTACGCTCAATATCCAGATTATATCCACAAGTAATATCATAAGTTGATTCATACTTTCACTGGTATAATCCGCTTCTTATTGCTGTCGAGAGATGTTTTATTATAGACTGCCAGTCATATAGTTCCTACAAAATCTTTATCAAAGTACTCATGATTTTTTTGCATTACATTATTGCTTGAAGCTGATTTCTGACACGGCCTGTGAAAAGTATTTAATATATGAATTTAGAGTGCAGTATTAATAAGACTTCAACAAAGATATTGTCAATACGAAGAAATGTCCTGGAGAAGTTCTTTTTAACAATTAGACGAAAGTTCTGTACTCGTTTTATAAGGTGGTAGGTGCCTTGTATGCGAGAGGCCGTCTGGGTTTGTACCACCGCTTTATCTATTCTGCCGCCAAATAAGTGTAAGCACTGTTGTGTTTCGGTTTGAAGGACATTGAAGCCAGGTGACGAGCGCAGTTCAATGCCATGCAGTGCTTTGTAATTCAAAGTTATGTATGGTGTTGCATCTATTTATGAGCAGGCGTGGCGCTTACCATCATGTGAGCGATTTGCTCGGCTCGTCATTCAATTAATTAAAAAAACGTAAAATTCATATAGTACCTAAAATAGTGATTGATAAATTCAATCTATTGATTACTTATCATACTAATTGTGATGAAAAAGTTTCAAAGTTTTCACATTTATTCCCACAAAAACAAAAATATATTTCCTTTTCGTTTTTGTATCAACTGTACCAGTAGTAATAGTCAATACTTCAATATTCTGTCTAGGAATACATACATTCAAGGTACATTGTATCGTACATGGCACTAGTACATGATAGTTCGAAACATGTCTGGCGACAGTCCGTACTCGCTTTCAGTAAAAGTTTAAGTAAAACTTGCAAGTTCTAAAAACGCTAGATATTTTATAAGTCCCAGTCTAGCCGGTGAATATACCGCTCCAATATAGCTTCATTTCAACTAATGTTGAAGATTTGTTTTATTATAAAATGTTTTCCGACAAATTTGCAATAGTCTTTGTTTCTGACGAGGAACATTTATGTTACAACGGTGGTATGAAAAATTTATGTTATATATTTTATTAATAATATTTACAGTAGAGTTTAATTTATGTTCTGATAGTGTTTAAAATGACTCAATAAGTTACTAATAGTGAGGAAATTTTATTCCAAAATTATTATAACCATTCCAACCGACGAAAAAACGGAGGAGATTCTTAATTCGACGCATATGTTTTGTTCTCGTCAATCATCAAAATCGGTTCACTCTATGAAATGATATCGATGGTTATACATACGATAACAAAATATACGCGTCGAATTCAGAACCTCCTCTGTTTTTGCGTCGGTTTAATAAATGTAACGAAATATTATCTCAGTTAACTTTTTGATGAATATGTGATTGTTTAGCCGAATAAGTCATATTCTATTCCATTTTCTACATCTTAAAGGAGTACTCATGTAAAAATAATTGAAAATAATAATCAAAGGAAATGCTATTCAATAAAAACATCGAGTATTACATTTCAATGTCAAATATGATGCAATGTGACAAAAAGGAGACAATACTAAATCATACAATCTACATACACATGTGACTTCCTTCAAACAATTTCATTTCATAGGTGGCTAGTACAAAAAACGCACAATTTCCGATGTCGCATCCGATAGTCGCAGACGTGTGTACAAAAAATTCTTTACAAAACTATATCGACCACAATTACATTACCGTCATCAAAATAAATATAGTGTCTTATATCAATGATATAGAGTTTAAAATTGTATAACATTCGGTTTATGAAAGTGTATTGTTATGTTTGCAGTGGCGTTAAGGCATCAGAAAAAGTGGTAGTGTGGGAAAGATGGTTGTAAAAAAACTCCACATCTGCGGCCCTATTCAACTCAATTCGAGTGTTTCAATGGGATGGGACGGTAACTCTATATTGGGAATTTCTCGCGAGTTTTATAATTTTTAATGTGTGTTTAAACTTCAATAAATACGTTTGTCTAACGCTGTGTGTGATGACAATTTTCTATTGTCTGATATGGTCTTTAAACAAACTCTTACTTTCTTTGCCAAGGCATAAAGAAATCTTTCATTGCCATTTAAAAAACTAAAATACGTCAAACAATCAAACATGAAAAATTAGTATGGAAATTGAATTATTTTTTGTTTTTATACGTCATAAAGTACCCGTTTTATAACTGCATATTCATATCAATAAATGTAAAATAAAAATATTTGGTAATGTTAGCTCTAGTTAGCTAGTTTGGTAAGCTCTTTATATGTGAGAAGACATCTGGATTATTACCACCGCTTTGTTTATTCCTGCTGCCGAGTCAAATGTTGTGTTTCGGTTGGAAGGACATTGACGCCAATGAAATTACTAAGCACTGTAACGAGAGACGAAAATTATGATACCAGCAGGGTCATAGATGCATTGCTGACTTTAAAGGGAAATAATCGGGAAAGAGAGGGATTAGGTTTATGAGACAGTGGTACCGTCCCAGTCGAGTTGGAGCAATCATGCTGTAGGCAACGTGTCTCTACCATTTAACCACTTTATTGACAGCCTTCGTGGCGCAGCGGGCGAGTAGCCGGCTGTGATACGAGAGGACGCGGGTTCGATTCCCGCACCGAGACAAACGTATATGTGATCCACAAACAATTGTTTCGAAGTCTGGGTGTTGTGAGACCGAAAGTCTCTCGTAGTGCCTAATACCTACGTCATAAATATGACAATAAAAGTTCACTTAGAGCATATCAAACTATAGATAATTGTATTCAGAACAAGCTTTTACCTATGACGAAATTTCAGGCGCTCTACATAAGTCAATTTAAAGTTGAACTCCCGTATCGATAGTGGCTAGTCTACTACGTTCGTACACCGGTCAACTTGTAAAGCCGACTCTAACTATAAGATTTTAACGAATTTTTTTTATTCGCTTATATACGTGCTGATCGCTCGTCTAGTGGTAAGCGTCAAGCATGCCCATAATCAGAAGCGACAGCATACAGAACTTGGAATTAAAAGTACTGCATGAGACTCTACTGCGTTCATAAACTCTAGACATTTTATATTAATACAGTTTACATACCCATACTCACGCCTGTAATCCCCGAAGGGGTAGGCAGAGATGTAGCCTGTACACCCACATTTCGCCGAGCTTATTTCCATCCCATGATGTGATACGGAGCGAGCTTATGATCTGGCACTTTTCAGACTCCGGGTTGATACTGAGCATTTCGTTAAAGAAAAACCGAATATCACTTTTGCCCAGCCAGAGGATTGAACCTGAGACTCCACACAGTAGTACCACGTACGCAATACAACTACGCCATCGAGGCAGTCTAAGTCTTTTCTATATTAAGTCCTATAATATCAAGTAATTTAAATGGCTTAAAAAACCTTCAAATTTCTTTAATGATAAAGCCCCATATACACGGACAGAGTCATGACAAAGGCGAGAATAAAACACAAAACTGTCATCTACGAGTATATTACAATTTGAAAAAAGAATTGCTTCACGCGGCCTCATAACACGATTTTCTGCTAACTCCTTCCTTAAGTCGTACAATAAACTCTATTCATATATAGGACTTCAGAGTTCTCACAGTATACAAATAATTTACAACGTAATGACAGAGGGCACAGGATGCGCACATCATATGATTGCCGGTAACGCCGATACCGATTCATATTATCCACTTCTATTATTTTATGACATGTTCGTGTGCTGATGACTTTATTGTATCCTACTTAAGTGATGCTTGATGTTAGGCATGTTCAGTTTGTGTGTTGATTATTTTATATTATATTCATCACTTCCAAAGGGGTAGGTAGAGGTATAAGATAGAGTATATTTCGCAGAGCTTTTTTCGCTCCCATGATGTTATAGCATATCGCCATATATGGGCACAATTTAAGACTATGATACGAAACATTTCGACAGCCTCCGTGGCGCAGCGGGCGAGTAGCCGGCTGTGAAGCGAGGGGCCGCAAGTTCGATCCACAAATATTTGTTTCGGAGTCTGGGTGTTGTGAGACCGAAAGTCTCTCGTAGTTCCTGATACCCACGACACAAGACTCGTATCTTACTGTGGGGTCAGGACTATGTATGTGACTGTTGGGTGTATTTATTAATATTTCGTAATAAAAAAACCTAATATCATTACACATCGAACCCGAGACTACAGCCTAGAATACGTACCGCGAACGTATTAAAACTGCGCTACCGAGGCGTGATGTGTTGTGTTGATTATTGTCTTTTAAAAATCATTTTGAGAAGAATGTTATAATATTTACATTATTATGAAGATATGGTTGTTACTATCATTTGGGTCTCCGGCTTATTATCAAGCTGTCGTTTCAAATATATTTTTTCTGAGACAGTGGTAGATGAAACTGAAACAATATAACTCTACCACATAAAAAAATATAACCCAGTACTTTGAAATATTGTAGTTTTATAAACAATTTGTATAAAATATATTTTAATCTCAATAAAACATTATTGATTACTGAACGTTAAATTCAGAGTAGAATCAGTTCAACAACGTCGAAAAATACTTTAAAAACCGACGTTACAAGGATTAGTAGTTAAATATTACTCCGAAATACGTATACAACTTTATCAGTAGATTACTATCAATAAAATGATCACTATAACGAAGATATCAGTTTCCGGTGCAGGTATTATGCGCAGGCGCCGGATGTGTTACTTTGTACACAGCTGGTTCTGTCAAGGAGAAAAAAAACTCGATCAAATAACTATTTCAACTGCATGACGTGGTAGAATTTAAAGATTGTTCGCTTACATTCAACATTCATCATTACGAATAAGGAATTACATATTATTAATAGTTCAAAGTTTTATTTTCACTCGTTTAAATATTCAGTAGTTATAGACATTCCCAATCACGATTAATGAATGGCGATCAACACCCATCCGTTGTCGCAAAATCAAGATTCATCAAACTAATAAGTTTCCTGAACGACATCCAAGCAGCGTTCGCCGCGCCGCGCCGCCGATTTACGCGTCGCGCTACAAAAAAGCGACAACATCCGAATCTAAAAATAAGCCGTATAATTGCAGCGCAGAGCTGAAAGCGCAATGCTTTCGCTGCAGCGGTAGTACGGTTGCCCTTGACAACCGAGACCCAGATACTATCGCGTTCCACGCACACACCCCTGTGCTCGCCCACACACGCGCGTCTCACTCGAATCCTGCAACACACACGTGCTCAAGCCGCCATGTACGAATAACGAACGCGCTCACATTCGAATTTCGAGTTGCGTTCTGAAGTGAGCTTTTTATTTTTTGCGTCGTACGTTCTTTGTGCGCATCTACAAAGAGGTTTTACCTTATGATTACTGGCTGAATCGCATATATGTAAAGTGGTGATGTAATTTAAAAAGCAAATTGAATACCCAGATATCTTGGTATTTGAATTTGGAATATATTAAATTATTTCTCTACGATACCAATTACGAGAAAGAAGAGAATCAACATTTTAATGGCACTTCATTGAAACTTGGCAAAAACTGCACCATCACAGTAATCTTGAAAGTCTTGTTCGCGAGCATAGCAAATATGCGGTAAAGGCAAACTTTTTTACCTTTTCCCCGAGGAAAATCTAGCATGGCACTCGAGGGGAAGCGAAAAATTCGAAACAAGCGTGTTGCAATTTACTCCCTCTTTGTGAACCAAACAAAAGACATTTCTTTTGATGTCAGGCCTTTAGAAAAGCCGTAGTTATCAATGTAATCCTAAAGTTGTTGAAATGAACAAGCGGCGATTTCGTAAGCCTACAGAGGATAAAATCCGTCCTTAACCATCTGACGATATTCTAATGATACTGAGACAACTCAAAGTGTGTAACATCTTATAATTATTCCAGCGGTGAATCGGTTTGACGTCACAATTTCTGCAAATGAAGAGGCTATCGAAGCAAAAGCATTCAATATGTTATCGGATGAAATCCCTATTATTAATGTAGAATGCACGTGCTAAAGCAGTTGTGTTTGAATTCACTCAATATTATGAATGATAATTTAAATTTAGAATTCGTGGTTATGAATGAATGTAGTTTTTACAACCGGAAGACGTTGGAATATTTCTATACACTGTTGTCTGGCAACATTTCTGCAAAGTCTATGACTAACATCTAATTTGTCTATTGCTCACACATTTGACACACAATGTAGATCAATCATAAAGTGCGTAAATAAATTTAAAAATGGAACACATCCGGAAATAAATGATTCTAAATATAAAATGCGTCGTATCGGATCACGATCGGTGAAAAATAGACAGTTTTAAAATTGTAACATAACAAAAATAGGTTCGCCCTTAAAATAGTTGAACCGAAATAGAGCGTTGCATTAGACGCACCCTTCTATTAATAGAGTTTGTTTACTCGTATGATAATGTTGCCGCGGTGAAGATGCCCTGTGCAGTTTGGGCGCTTGTTGACAATGAAGACCGCTCAAATTGTGCGGTTGAACTCGCACTTTTAGAAGCTGTAGACATTTGGTGATAACCGCGTCGGCGTCTCGCCGGCGAATTATGTTCACAACTTTGCTAATGCACCGAGCTCTATTACGTTCATCAGACAAATTAAATTTACTTAATTAATTTTAGAGATAGGCACTTATAATGAAATTGCTTTAACAGAATTTATACAATGAGTTTTTTTTATTACATGACGAGACGAGCAACGCGCTTGGCTGATGGTAAGCGCCACGCCTGTCCATAAACAGAAGCAACACCATTTGAATTACAAAGCACTGCATGGCACTGAACTAGGGTTGACACCCCGATACATATCATGTTAAGCCTCATAATGCCCAGTAATTTTACTGGCTTCAATTTCCTTGAAACCAAAAAAGACAGTGCTTACACATTGCTGCTTGGCGGTAGAAATATCACCCACCCAGAGGGCATCTTGCATACGAGAGAACTAACACCTAATAAAAGACAATGTAGAATGAAGGTTTATAGCCTCTACCTACCGTTACTAGGTATAGGAATGTATGTATGTATGTGTGATACATAAAAAGAGATACATAAAAGGAAAAAAGCAACGTTAGAGCAGAAAAGAGTAAAGTTAGAATAGAAAAGACCATTGTCCGTTCTTCTTTAACGAAACAGCATTCCGAACTGACGGTAAAAAAATAAGTAAAAATTTTACTGAATCTAAATGATGCTTGACATTTTAATGATTCAATATATTATTTGAATTAAGCTCACGACTTTATCCACGTAGGGATAGGCAGATACTACAACTAGTGCAGTCACGGTTCGCCGGGCTTATTTATTTCCATGATGTGATTAGGGGCTAACGCCATACCGGGCACAAATTCGAATGCCAGGCAACTCACTTTTATCGAATCGAATAATCAAACACTCATTATGATAGTCCTACCTGAGATATGAACCTAGGTCCTCATGGTTTCCCAGCCAAAGTACGTCACTACTAGATCAATAAGGTTACGTATTTAAATGATCTTAGACCAAATATTTTCGCAAGTAAATTGTAATACCGGTATAATATATACAAGTATTCCGGACTGTGCTGAGATCTCGGGTTCGACCCCCAGGTTGCGTAAAAGCGATATAGGGGTTTTTCTATAACGAAATGCTTAGTATCAGCCCAGTCTGGAATTGTGCCCCGTATGGCGTAAAGCTCGCCCGCTATCACATCATGGGACGGAAATACGCTCGGTAAAATGTGGGTAAACTGATTGCACTTCTTCCTACCCCTTCGTGGACTACAGGCTTATGCACATATTAGTATTCCAAAGCTTTTTTTGCCGACCAAAACCAACCAAACCTAGTAACACGACTGCTATCTAGCAATCGAGAAGTTCTTCCGATTCATCAGATAAATGTGATGGAAAACCTTGGGTGTACGAGTAGTGTACGCACGGGTTGTATCGGGGTCAGACGGGGAGGGGCTGTGACGTCACGCGGTAGCGACGGGGCGAGCTTACCACATGACACGGCGGTTAGCCTTACACGAGCTTTTATCAAAGCTCTATAATGTTGCAAGCGATTTGCGATTCGAGATATATTGGCTATAGTTTAGGAAATAAGATTGTTTGGAGGTTATAAGTATGTAATATGGAAGGAGTCAATGTTACCTGGAATTACAGATTGCAGTGGATAGATAGAAAACAGTCAGTAGAGCTAAAGAGCTTATCACATAATTTATGTTCAACAAACATAGATCCTCTACATGTTAATTGTGGATTTTCTTTTTTCAAATTTGAGACTTGATAGTTAATAATATTGAGAGGTTATATCGAAACATTAAAGGTATCAATACAGTACAGTTTGTATTTGCACAAAAAAACCATAAATACGAAAAAAATATATCTTTTTATTCTTTTTACTGGCCATTACCAAAATGAAAACAAACAGACTTGTATATGGTGACGCTATGAATACTGACTATCATTCAAAACAATTGCGTTCTAAGTTTAAAAATCTTCTACAATCAAATTTGTGCGATTCATTAGTGTTGCATCGATTCACGCTGAATGCAAAACATCGCTCACGCATGCGCGCCCCGCGTAGTAAACATGTCCGACGTTTCGTTTCCCACTGTTTCCCTAAAGCACCTTTTATTTATTTCCAAATTTATTTCAGCGAGGGTTAAGCGAATGTTACGATAATACGAATTGTTTTGTAATAATTGGTTTTTAATCGATTAATCGATATTTGGATGGTATGGTGTTGCAGTTTTAGGATTATTTCTAAATATTAATTAAATGCGATGACATAAAATGAATAATGAGTAACATTCGCTTAAACGTAAGATTCATTATGATCATTATGTATAGTAATGTCAA
The DNA here is from genome assembly GCA_949126905.1 of Amorpha juglandis. Taxonomy (NCBI): domain Eukaryota; kingdom Metazoa; phylum Arthropoda; class Insecta; order Lepidoptera; family Sphingidae; genus Amorpha; species Amorpha juglandis. The sequence goes on from OX421365.1 coordinate 21,406,193, forward strand.
CATATTCTAATTTTAAATGCGCAATACGTGATGTTGCATGCATGTTGGGCAACGTTCAACAACAGCTCGCAACGTCGCAGATATGGGTGATGCGGAACATGATGAGTGCTATGTTTGTAGTTGTAGTTTAGTGAATAAATTGCTTAAGATAAACGTGTTGCACGTCTGTTGTTACTCTGCTAATAAAGCGCCTATGAATATTGTCTTTACAAGATTATCGTTTTTGTTGACAGATTGGTGCCGACCGTACGGATAGCGGTCCTCACTGCTTGGCGAGCATCATACGAACACGTTGAAAACACAAGATACAACCAAAAGCCACGAAATCCTCAAACCAAAGCCTCCAGTCATATCTTTCGTTTCAAAAATTTAAATATAAGCACTATTTTTTATCCTTTTAACGATAAAACTAAATCGTAAATAGTATACGCTAACTCCCAAACAGTACAAATTAATTTAAGTCTGAAGTGATCGGTATTTACAATAAAGAAGCCTTCGAACGAGCGAAACTAAGAAGAAATCAACCAACGACCAGTATTTAAACGTTCCAAAATAATAGATATCGTTAAACGAGTGCACAAAATATTTTATCGATCGTTAAAAAAAATAATACGTACCGAGACCTCGAGCATTTTGTAAAAAAGTCAGCCAAAGATTTTATAAACCCGTAGAGTAAGTTAAGCTGCCTGTCATTGAGGACTTTTATATTTATTTGTTAGTTTGTAAACGAAAATATTGTGATTAGTAATAGTGTTAACCGGTGTGCCGTATAATCATAAAGTTAAGTGCTATACACATTAGTTATAAACGCGGACGTAAAACCGACAATCACAGAGTACAAATCACATGTTCCAGTGCAGTTCCGAGTGTTCAGTACAAGAGTAGACTTAGAGATTATTTTTATAAGGCACATTGGAGTGTGACGCGATGAGGCAGCGTCGCGCCAAGACGTGATGAGCGAGGCGCTCCGGAGCGAGGCGGGCGCGGACGACGCGCACTTGCCGCCCTTCTCCTCGTTCGGCGACATGGCCGACGAGCAACGCATCCTGGCGACGGACCCGCGGGTGCTCGACCCCGCCTGGGAGTACTACGAGCGGACCGGCGACGCCATCTCCGTCATCGCCAGCCAGCCGCAGTACCGCCCCTGGGAGTCCATGCCGATCACCGTCAACTCCAAGGACGCGATCCTGCGCGCCGGCTTCTCCTCCGCCCTGGACTACCAGTCGGTCACGCTGCAGCCGATCGCCAACAAGCTGCCGTCCTTCCAGAGTCAGTTCCAGACGTTCCCCGAGACCACCGTGATCCCCGAGACGGGCTTGCCGAGCGTGACGCCCGTGCCGGTGACGGCGAGCCCCACGCCCAGCGCGAGTCCTAGTCATTTAACCCAGCTCACGCAACTCACCACGCCCTCGTCGCCGGTGCACCTGACGACGTTGGCGCAGGTGACGCCGCTCTCCACCACCTTGACCACGTTATCTCCAGTGAACGCGACCACATTCCACACTCTTACGGCCGTGAACGCTAGAAGCTATCCAATAGTGCCGGCGCCCTTGCAGGCGAGGGAGCTGGCGCCAGCGGGTCAGGCCTACATCGATGACCGGCACATACAGCTGTACCAACCAAACATAGCGACAATCAATGCCTTCCCCACACAAAATGGCATTCTCCATCAGAACGGGACGCTACTCCATCAAAATGGAAGTTTGATCCAGAACATCCAGAGCCCGACGGTGGTGCACGTGTTGAAGAATGAACCGTTCGACATGAAGTCATTACAAGATAAATACACACCCAACGGGCTGCACCATGCCAACTTCCAGAATCCGATGTTGATCGACAACGGGTACGATAAGAAGACCAATGGATTCGGCAGCGGGTCTTCGCCAACAAGATCGGATTTCAGGAAGAAGGAGAGGCGGAAAATGCGTGCTAACAGCTCCGAGTCAGACTGCTCGAACATGGAGATGGGGTCTGAGAGTAGCGGGCAAGTGGCAGCTGTGTCATCGACGGCTGGCTTCAAGTCGCCTATGCACGGCGCTCCGCCCATGAATACCGGCCCTATGGAGCTCGATGACATATCCAGCGAGAAACAGGTGAGCACTACATCTAATAAACACGGAACGCGACCTTTTCTTACTGATAATAATCCATAAGAACTGTAAATATTACTTACGTGCTGAGGCAACTGCACAGTTATTATTTCTTGAGCTATTTCAACGTGTAGTATTTTTATACTGTTAAACTTAAACGTAATAAAAGGTCGTATAAACCACTTCAATACGAAAATATACTACACAACGAGGTTGCGACTTCACCATAACAAGCAAAAAAATTTGCGTACAATTTTATACAAGCAGATGAACGTTTGGTGTGAACGTAATCTGTACAACAAAACGTTAGCTTTGGCGTACCAAACGTGGCAAGTTCAAAGGGAACACAATAAAATCCGCCAACGACAACTAATCTCCCTTCCCGCGAATTGGCGAATTGCGTAAACAAGGCGCTCGGGAATCGAGGAAAGCCGACTGTATATATTCGAAGAAAGATATGAGAATTCTCAGAATTTTCATTCGGCAACGCGCCGCTGAAAGTGGATATTCGAGAGCGGCCGAAAAAGAGAAACTTTCCCCGTAATTCCACCTTTTATTATTCGGGGAGCAGTTTTTATTCCCGCTCTCGAGTTTCGAAATGGCCGAACTCTCTGTCTTCGCGGCTATAAATTTAATAGTTAGCCGATTCTCTTGCTCCGCCAATAAATTAACTTCCTCTCTCGTTTAAAACACAAATTAAAGTCGGTCGATTTACGCGTGTCCTGCTTAGAAAATTTTATGACTTTCAAATTTAACAGCGAATGTAATTAAGCGGCAGTTTTGAAGATCCTTCAAGCCCTTCGTCGGTATTCGGGGCGTTATCGGGTTGTCTGCATTAATTAAGACACGTTTTAAGATTCCATCCGCGTGTCCAACGTTTACGCGTAAAAAACAAGAAACGACGTAAGTGCTCCTATCTATTACAGATATATAAACGGATAACTTATAATTTTTTTATCTTTACAATTTTATCGTTTAAAGATAAACGTGTTAATTGGGGAAACTTATTTTTTATCTCAAATATTTCTTAATATAACTCGAATTCATATTTCATACTTACAACGGCCCCATAAAATGTGTACCAAAGAAAACAAAAAATACGAATTTTATTTATAAACAAAAAATATTATCTAAATACCAACACGATATTTATAAAAAGCTTAGTTTCTAAACAACTATTATGACGACCATATCAAGCTGCTCTTGGCGTTGTAATTGCAGCGTACAGTCGAGACAAAAAGCGTTGTAACAACTAACAACTAAAAAAGATCCTGAATGTGTCAACATTCTTGCAGCAATAAATGTCATCGTTTCCTAGTCTAATAACAAACACCTTTATGGCAGCTGCAAACCTCATACCATTCGATTCATACTAGTCTTTATCGTTTATTGATCGGCACCTTTTTAGAGATACCTGCCAAAATGGAGTAGACGAAAATTTTAGACTTCAATGTGTCGTTCATATAATAATTTACTGAACAAATACGATTGCCTCGACATCATAAATGGCAGATTTAGATCATTCACAAAAGGTCTGAGTAAATTAATATTCATTTATAGGCTCAGTTACCAGGTATTTTTCATCTTGTTAAAAATATTTACTTGTCCGCACATTGTCTTTATATAATAATAATAATATATTTAATATATATTACATGTTATTGAATACAATCTATTTAATCTAACCTTTCGTCCGCGAATCTAACCTTTCTACAATCTATTTAATCAATTATAAAGTTGTAGAAATGATGATTGCATTTTGTTTTTCCTCTTAACTAAAATAAAAATAACCGTCTCTCAAAGCATTGCCTGTATTTCGCTAAATGATTCATTTCAAAACAACTAAACTTTTAAATTATAAATACAATTAAACATAAGCTTATAAATCTATCCTTGGGGTGCAGTGAAGTCCAAATAGTACACACAGTCCCCTGAGCTTAACAATTTACAAATTCCAATCCCGAGTGACTCACGCGAATTTTCAGAAAGAAAAACAGATATGTTGATTAACATAGAGGTTTTTATTAAATTCCCAATGAAATTAACAGTTAACTAAAAACTCGTATCGCAAATCTAAAGGTTTGCCCACAAACAGGACTTCGCGATTGTTATACATTAAAAAAATTAAATATAACAGATTTTATCGCACTCATTACCCACACGCGAATGAAAATTGCGAACCCACTAGAATATCCCGTTAGTTGAAATGTAACATGCGATCCAGTTCCGAGAGATATACTTACATTTGCGATAACTTTGAAGGATACCAAACATTTATGTGGGTTTAAATGCACTTAAATAAATAAACCCAACAGTCACACACATACTATTGATCCCACACTAGGTTAATCTGTATCCTGGGTATCAGGAACTACGAGGGACTTGCATTCCCACAACACCCAGACTCAAAACTAATATTAATGGATGATACAAACATTTGCCTGGCAATCTAACCTATGGCCTCACGCTTCTCAGCCTGTTACTCGCCCACTACGCAACGGAGACTTTCCATTATCCATATTCCTGTAAACAACAATAATAAAGAAAAATCAATAATTTTTCATATACAATTTTAGTTACAAATTAATCTTCGTGGTAGTAATTTATTTGAAAAATATCATTATTGTAATGTCTATTCTATACTTACTTTAGTCTATGTATGTTCCGAACTTCGTTGCCTCGTTTCGAATTTATAGAATAAGGGTCCAGGAACGACTGTTTACAATTTCTTACTAAGCGGACGTGTGGCTATCGCGTGATTTGCGTCACGAGGTCTATCTACTGTCTCGATCACGCACCTCAAAACATACCTTACAATATTTATCCAAGTGTAGTATATTTCTACGGTCCTTTCTCATAATATATTACCTTATACATTGGGTGAAATATTAAAGCTCACAGTCAATTTTATGGGAAAATGGTCAGTTTGCAAAATGCATCGTGAGGCCTATAGTCAGTATCTGTTTGTGGCATCGAAGCGCCTTAACGAATGGACCGATTTGGATGCAGTTTTTTTCTGTTTGAAAGCTTGTTTAATCGAAAAGGGCAATTTAAAATTTACAGATGGTTTCCTTCCGTCGGGAGTTTTTAACGATTAGCTTATTAAGTACACGTTTCACACTCAAAGTAGACTTTCGTACGCAGTCATGTCTGTGGAATCTACATTAACATTCGGCTGCTCACTTTATCTCTTATTTACTGGCTAATGGCCGTTCACGATATTCTATTTATTCTGTCTACCGACAGAATTTATATTTTTAAGTCGATCTGCTTAATTGCGATGGCAGTAAGTATTTCACATGGAAGTTGTGTCAAAACAGTATTTATAGTGAGCAAATCTATCTGTAAATAACATAATACACGAGTACATAGGGAACGGTCATTAGGCAGTCAATAATCCCTCCTAAATATCCCCATAGCTAAAACACCATACATTTGTTCATGGAGATATATTTTAACGTATCTATCGCTCCTTTGTTCAGCCTGTTAGTCATTATGCGAATGAGTCAAGCAGGAAAATCCAACGCAAAGCTTTCTTGAAACATCGGAAAAATGTTAGAAAATTTAACGTCTATTTGATACCAATAATATTTTAAATTTATATAACTTCACGCATTATACAAACCGAGTAACAGGTTTTCGAAAATTTATTTTTGTATTCTTCGTAACATTAATTTTTAATGGTTACTTTAATTCTAATATTATGAATAACTTACCACCATACCACAAAAAAGCAATACGTTTAATTTACTAGCGACCGTTGAACAAGGAAAGTTAAATTTAAGTGGGTCAAAGTAATATTACATTAACTTTTAATGGAGACAGGTATAAAAAAGATAATATCTTGTGTAATTTGAATCATATATTTTATATTTTAATATAGTAAATATATAAAGCTAGGATTCCAGTAATTTGTTAGTAAAAAAATATAATAGAAAACATTTTTTACAAAAATATTTACCATAAACACATTCCATTCCACAATTTAAATTTAAATACTATCTTAATAATAAATGGTATTCGTGTCTCACCTGTTACTTTAACTTCCTACTAATTGTGTTAAAAAAATGACATTCCGAAACATGAAACCTAACTGTGCTTGTTCTAATTACGAATTAAATGTGAAAAAAAAAAAACATCTGCCGAACCGGACACGGTATGTATTAGCGATTAGAACGTTAGGTGCAAATTAATGTAACATAATTATCATGTTTTATTAAATATACAGCTGTAGTGAAATAGTGCACGCAATAAAGTGCATTGCCAGTTTGGTTGCTGGCACAATAAAAAAACATTTTTGATTCGGTACGTGTCCAAAAAGGTTCGGGATAAAAAAATGTCTATGGAACGAAATTGAATAGAATTCCATAATTAAATATTCGTCAGCTGTTTGTCGGGGCTACGATCGGTTGATTCCGATTACGGCCGGTGATAGCCGAACCGACACGAATGAAATTGCGCGAAATAATGACGGTGCGCTCTTCTTGCCGTATTCCAGCTGTTACATTTTTTGCGTTTGAAAATATTATTCAATGTACATAAAAAAACATGTTTTGCATATTTACCCAAAATAATACAAAATAGATTAGCAAGTTAGATAGAAGGAAGGGTTATTCGTTAACTCGATTTGCAATCTCAAAAGTTTTAAACAAATTTCAAACAAACAAACAAAACATTTTAAACTGAACATTACATAAGATAATTGGTTTACATTGGATTCAACCGTACTTTAATACAAACAAGGCGAGTTTGATTGTCTGTCGACGCGCAGGACCGAGACGCCTCCTTGTGTACTAATGCAGAATTCGACGAAATCGCTGTCTGATCACTAATTGTAACATCCTTTTAATTGGCCCGTATATTGGACCCAACGTTTCCATCCATTGTCAATAACAGCCCGAACATTTGGCCAATTGTAATCATTAGGAATTCTAATAAATTGCAGTTGATTCTCGAAACTTGAACTATAAAAGCTATACTAATAACACAGCCAATTTCATCCAATATTACACGATTTATCTTCGATAGAAATAACCACGCGATGCCTATAACTGTGTTACTAAATGATTTCAATCATAAATTCGATGTGTAACATTACCATACGTCTTCATAAATGAGATATGTTTACTAGTTTCTATATAAAATCGTAAAGCACTCTACGATCCATTTGTATGATTTCGAATAGTAAAGTGAGTATAATAAACAAGTGTGCGGAATAGTTTTAATGCATTTAACATCTAATAAAAATAAATCACATTAAAACAAAAGGCATAAAACGTAAAAATTGCAAAAAATGGTGAAGTCGAAACTTACTAAAGGTTAACAAACAGTAATTTTGGGTATAAAGCATGTTGATATTAACTCGTATAAATTGGACAGTTGTTTGATTCTGTATTTTTTACAGACAAAGAAAAAGAGGAAGCGTTGTGGCGAATGCATAGGATGCCAACGTAAAGACAACTGCGGCGACTGTGCGCCGTGTCGCAACGACAAATCCCACCAGATATGCAAGCAGCGCCGCTGCGAGAAACTCACGGAGAAAAAGGTAAGTCAGTTGGCGGCTTTATTCTTCCTTTTTTTTATAAAATAATAGACAACATCGTTTAATTTTTCATGTACTAATAGCATCGATAGCCTTTTATTTTTACTTTAACTCAAAACTGAACTACGTCATATTTACGGATACAGAGACAGTAGTACATGAGAAAAAAAATGGTCACGTATTCCATAATATGTTTAAGTTTCGAGATAGAATTAAAGTATATAATATTTTTTTCGGATAAATAAATATTAAAGGTGATGAAAAATTATTATCGTCATAGCAAATCAATTTTCAATGGTTCTTAACGTAAAACAATAGCGACGTCAACTCATTCTGAAATATAATTCAATGATTTCAAAGAATATAGCTAGATATATTAATCTTTCGTACATAAAGGTAGCAATTTTAACCTGGCTTTCTTGAACCGGAATTCTGCGTCCCGATGTTTACCTCGGGAATACCGCACGAGAATCGCGCATCTATACCGAATACGGGATTATCCCGTTTAAAGAGGGACGTATGGTCACGGTAAATTGATCCAGGTTTGCAGTAGATTTTGTGATATGATTCTTAAAAAGTTTAATTCAGGTAAACACGTCAAATTACATAGAACATTATAACATTAAACGAAATTACTGGTTTCGAGGAAATCACGCAACTAATTTGTGAGGAAAATGGTGTTAACCGTTTGCTTAATTTGATTTTAATAGGTTCATAAGGCAAAGAACGCTTGTAATCTTATAATACAACTCTGATATAGATCAAACCTTGAGGTTGTTTTATTCATAAGTATATTATTGAAAATATTTTTGCACAACGCATACTTAATGTTTAGCATAGAAAGAAGGAAATAAAAGATACAAATTGTACAAAATATAATAACTTTTTAAAGATACATTGCTGCAGATAAACATTTACCACTATTTAGCAATTTATGACTTTATATAAATTGTATCTAGATAAACATACTATTACATGATACCAATACGTCGTTAATCGAAAATTATCTTGTAGCTAATGTAAACATAAACATTTATTCTCAATTTAAACAGTCATAAATGTGGCCACCATAAAATGGTAATAAATGTGGCCGTGATTTTTTTACAGCAATTCGAATAATTTAAATTGACACTATTTGGACGAAATATATAAATAATACATTGGCTGAATCCATATAACGCGTAAAAATGTGAATGACGCAAATACTTGTTTTCTAGCCTTTGACAACGTTTACACTAATTTATTCAATTCGTAACTACGCCATCTTGTCGACGGCCTGTACACGCGACACGAAATGGCGGCGTAAAATAATTAAGTGTTTAAAAGATTAATTGTTAATAAAAAATGGCAACAATGTGGTACAATTAATGTAGTATTGGCATTTGGCTTTAAGTTGTCTATATTTACGCTTGTAAATGTCGAAAGACGCCATAGACAATTAATTATAGTTTTTCACGATGTCAGTTTAGCAAACGATAATATTGTCATTCCCGAACGAGTGCATTATAAAAACAACTAGTAACTCAATACTTTGTAAATAGCCTATAATTATTGAAAGTAGTTTGAATATTAGACCGGGTTCACACACATTTATTTCTTTTATTTTTAAGGTTTTTATACTACAGATGGTTTTTTCATCATCATAGATCATAAGCAAAGTTACTATTTCAACATAGTTAAAAACAAGACTAATTACGTGATAATATGTGAAACTATGTACAAAACAATGATCCAATCTCAAAAACGAAACGCAAAGTACAAGTATATACAAGTAATTACCATAAAATAACACTAAAAAACATAACAGCAAAATTAATAGTCCGTGAAAAGATCATTCGCGCTCTTCTTCCATTATTACTGTTTTATAAATATATGCAATATATCTACGACAGATATAATAAAGTAACAACAATGTGTCGTCTCGTTTCTGAATTGAATCTTCAGCTTTTTATAGATTATCTAAAATTATTACATATTATTTTCCCTTATTTATTTTATTTAATATGATTGGACTTTTAATTTTATTTTATGAGTAGTAGAGCCACGCTGTAGTCAGTTTTGTCTAAAGCATGTCGGCTCAACCGGGTTGAAATGTTACACAGTCTCACAGAAAAGCTTGCCCTACGTTTGCGAGATTTGAACTTGGTTTATCGTAGCACAAGAGTGCGCTACCAGTATGTTCCGAACTGAGCTATGAGCACCGTGAAAATATTTAAAAGGGGTATAATTTTATTTTAACTATAGATGTACTTATAAAATGATTAGTTACTACTGTTCCATTGAGGCTATTATCTCTATCTAAGAAAGTATCATAAAATCAACTTACGCCTGTATCCCGGAAGGAGTAAGCAGGAGTGCAAGCAATACTCCCGTGGTTCACCGAGCATATTTTCCGTCCGGTGATATGATAGATAGCGAGTCTATCGCTTTATCTGGGACAAATTGCAATCCTCCCTGAAATATGTATCTTTTTAAACGAAAATTCTAACTCAAATTGTAATCGCCCGACCTGATATGAACCAAGAACCTCACAGTTTCTTGGTATAGGCACGCTGCTACTAAACCAATGAGGCTAAGAAAGTACATTTGTTAATTAGAGGAAGAAAAATAATTAATAAAAATGATTACCATTGTCCATGACATTATTAAAAAGAAAAATATATTTACATTTCTCCATTGTGCTACTTACAATTGTTCCAAGAAACAATAGATGATATATTGAAAATACTAAGTAAATGCAGAGTACCCGAAAACAGGTAGCAGAAAAAAACTTAGCCAATGAAAGTGCGAAGAGTTTCTCTCTCAAGTTAATTTACGATTATAAGTTACCGGCTGCGAAGTTACTTGAGCAAATTAGTTTTAAAAGAAGCATCGTAAAGCTTTTCTTGGAGGGAGGCTTGTTCGGTCTGAGAATTACCTTTATTTAGGGATCGGTTTGTATACGTAGTAAGGTTGCGTTAAGGCTATTAATGAGCGCATTAAATTCGAATTACTTTGTTATTTGTACATATTTAAGTAGAGTTGATTTCATTGTAAATCCTAGTAATATTATAAACGCGAAAGTTTGTAAGTATGGATGGATGGATGGATTTTTGTTACTCTTTCACGTCAAAACTACTGAATAGATTTTAATGAAACTTTACAATAAGTACCTGGGCGACCGAGCTCTGCTCGGGTGAAAAAAAAAAGGAGTATTATTATTTATTATTCGCCAATAGTTGTCAGGAATTAAGTCTAACCTCAAAGCAAACACTCATTGACTTGTTACTTAACAACGCCATCTGCTGTTGTGCTCACAAAAAAGTAGTAAATAAAATAATAGATGAATAAGATAAAAAAATAGTAAATGATAAAATAGCAATATTTGTTTATTTTATATATTTATTTATTTTTATTATTTATTTATGCCATTTCCATTTTTTCTACCTGGGCGACCGAGCTCTGCTCGGGTGAAAATTTTATTTTTTCGTTTTCTAATAATGAAATCTAACCCCCTGCATACTAAATTTCATGAAAATCTTTGGAGCCATTTCCATTTTTTCTACCTGGGCGACCGAGCTCTGCTCGGGTGAAAATTTTTTTTTTCGTTTTCTAATAATGAAACCTAACCCCCTGCATACTAAATTTCATGAAAATCTTTGGAGCCATTTCCATTTTTTCTACCTGGGCGACCGAGCTCTGCTCGGGTAAAAATTTTTTTTTTCGTTTTCTAATAATGAAACCTAACCCCCTGCATACTAAATTTCATGAAAATCTTTGGAGCCATTTCCGAGATTCAGATTATATATTACTTAACAACGCCATCTGCTGTTGTGCGCCAATAGATGTCAGGAATTAAGTCTAACCTCAAAGCAAACACTCATTGACTTCGTGTTACTTAACAACGCCATCAGCTGTTGTGCTCACAAAAAAGTAGTATTCCTGACATCTATTCGCCAATAGATTCATATTTCATCTATAAATGATCATAAAGAGTCATATTTTTCTTCCAAGTTTATGTTTAATTTGATAAAACACGAATGAAATGACATTTTCTAAAAATGATCCCTAGCTAGATCGATTTATCGCCCCCGAAACCTCCTATATACTAAATTTCATGAAAATCGTTGGAGGCGATTCCGAGATTCCAATTATATATATACAAGAATTGCTCATTTAAAGATATAAGATATAGCATATACATCAGAATAAGACATAGGCTACCATGTTTTTCAAAAATCAACCCCTGAAGGGTTTAAAACGGGGATGAAAGTTTGTATGAAAAATCTAAACCGCTGAACCGATTTTAATGAATTTTGGCACAAATATAGTTGATGACCCAGGGTTAAACATAGGATATTCTTTTCTTTAAATTTCAACCCTTAAAGGGCCAAAATAGGGGATGGAAGTTGTATGAAAGCTTTTTGATGGCGAAAGGAAGTTCGCGGGCACAGCTAGTAATAAATACCCACGTCCAAAATCATAGTTACATAGTCCATAATAGTTTAATTAACTCTGCGCGTAGGTCCCTGTGACGTAATAATATAATTCCTTGTTCGTCGCTCTTCATAGAAAAACTAATTAAGACTGTAACTATGGCAAAATCGGAAAAATAACGTTATACTGAGAAATTTACTGAACTAATTGCTGTACAAATGATATTTGTGTTATATAGTTTCGTTACGTAAATTTCTGATGGAGCTGAATTTCTATTAACTTATCAAATAAAGTTTTTAATTACTGCTATTTTATAATCTTTGACGCAAGATTTCTAGGGAATCGGCATGACGATTCGAATGAATCCTAAGCAATATATTCCTTGTAATCGAATAAGAAATGCGACATATTACTTTTCTTTCTTTCTCCCTTGCGTTATCCCGGCTTAGTGCCAGGGTCCGCCTTCCTACTTAAACGCCTCCACTTCGCCCGATCTTGAGCATCCTCTATAGTGAGACCATTGGCTCTCATGTCTCCCTCCAATACGTCAAGCCAACGCTTTTTGGGCCGTCCACGGGATCGTACCCCTGGTACGATCTGGCTCAGGCACCTGCGACCGACGTACTCCTGTGGTTTCCTCAAAACATGGCCAAACCACCTTAAGCGACACTCTTGGAGTTTATCAGCCACGTCGCGGACACCAAGGCTGCCGCGGATGTACTCGTTACGAATACGATCTAATCGTGTAACATTGCACATCCACCGCAGCATCTTCATCTCCGCGACATGGATTTCTCCGACATGCCGCTTAAGGGCCGGCCACGTCTCGCACCCATACAGGAGTACAGGCCGAATGATGGTCTTGTAGATGAGACCTTTAAGTCTCATCGGCATCTTTCGGTCGCAAGTAACGCCTGTGAGCTCCCGCCACTTAGCCCAAGCAGCGCCAATACGGGCCCTAACGTCGAGGTCGATGTCACCGGACTCATGCAGTACAGACCCCAGGTATTTGAACTTGTCCGTTTTCACGGCAAGTTCACCCCCTATTCGGATACTATCCGGGTCTGCACTCCAGCAAGCCATGTACTCGGTCTTCGCCACATTTAGTTTCAGACCACCGTTTTCAAGCGTCCCCTTCCACAGGTTCACCCTTTGCTCTAGGCGCTGTTTGTCCTCATCTACCAGTGCGATGTCATCGGCATACATGAGCACCCATGGTGGCTGCTCCTGTATATCCGCCGTCGTGACATCAAGCACCACACTAAATAGAAAAGGACTCAGCGCCGAGCCTTGGTGGACACCTACGGTAATTGGGAAGGGGTTGGTATCGCCAACAGCAGTCCGAACCAGAGATTCGGATCGGAGGTACATGTCCCCGATAATGTCAATATATGCCTCTGGCACACCCTTGAACCTCAACGCCCACCAGATCGCCCGCCGGGGCACACAGTCGAAGGCCTTCTGCAAATCTAAAAAGGCAAGATGCAGAGGCTTCTTCTTCGTCCTGTATGCCTCGGTAAGCGACCTAAATTCAACATTCACAGACAAACATTCTAATCTAAGTAATGAAATGATAACTAAAAACCATTAAGAACACTTCCACCACGCTGCATATCGATCGTGCGAAACCTCCATTCCGGTACATTTTTGTATGACACAAATCGTCAAGGTTATTGGCGTGGGGTATAGTCTTAAGTAAAATTAGTCTGATAAATATATAAAATTTCTTATTTTTTTATTGATAGCATAAATATTACATCAAGGTGTAAAATAAGTATACTTGTTTTCTGGAATAATTTCATTTAAAAAAATAAAGAGAATTGACATTATTCTATGTAACGGACGGATTATTTTACCAGCAAAACCTAGTATACCTCTGATTCTCAAATTGAAGTAATCATTGACATTATTCTATGTAACGGACGAATTATTTTACCAGCAAAACCTAGTATACCTCTGATTCTCAAATTGAAGTAATCAATTTATCTTTCAACGTCGTAAACTTCATTTAAGTTAATTTATAGTTATCCTTATTTTATTGTTAATTTATCGTATTCTTAACAGCTATTCCCTTGATTTTACTAAGTGTTAGATAAATTTGCAAATTTAATTTTATTCGTACTTTTCAAACTAAATTACAGCGTTTCAAAAATTATTTATTTGTTATTCCGTGTTCAAGTGCAGAAGAGCTTTTCATCTCTTTATTTTTAGGCCGTCACCAGCTGTTTACCTTATTTGATTCTTTATAACAATAAAATAAAAATAATATTTATAGTGGATTAATTAAAAAAGGAAAATGTTTCATCTCAGTTACATTCATTTTGACTATCTTTATTGAACAATTGTGGTCAACTACAATTTAGGCTCTAAGCCCATAAAAAAATTGCGCATCTATATTTGTTTGCTATGTCTTCATTATTCGTTCAATAACTCGATTTTTTACACCCAGTTCTATCACCTGTCAGACATTAACTGTTCAAATGCTTATTTTTTCCATATCGGCAAAGGTCACAAAACTTTACAATTTTCAATCGGTGGAACTATCCAGCTGTCTGCAGTCACCTTTATTTGTAGTTTTTATTTGCTTAGTTCATGTGTCGCGCACATTATCTGGTGCGCACGAGTTGACGGCAGATGTACCCTTCGTATGCTCTCAATCGAGCGCCCGCGCCACCGCGCCGCCTGCAAGGCACGCCTCTATATCGGACCCGTATCTGATTGTGCCTATTGTTCAGTAAAAGGTGTTATTTTTTTTCTAACAATCGATTTCTTATCTGCATCGATTTTGGTTGAATTTTTAAATACTTTTTTTGGTAATAAAAGTCCAAATTTTAATGGTGTTTTACAATTTTATAGTATACAATCTGTTCATAGTTACAATCTGTTGTTATTATTTAGCTTATATTATAAATATGTGAGAGTTTGAGAATTTTTATAACTAATAAATTGTGAATTAATTATGCCTTTACGGATGAACAGATTTGGACAATATTTAGTACATAGGTAGACCATGACATGGATATAGGTTCCTTTTTATCTCAAGAAAAGACATTGACTCTTGTGAAGTCGCAAGCAAAAGCTGATATGTATATCATTACAGAATTCATCATAGTACATAATATCTTTATATACAATGAAGTCGCTTCCGTTGTCTGTTCGCTTAGATCTTTTAAACAATTCAACGGATTTTAATGCAGTTTATAGCAATAGATAGAGTGATTGATGAGGAAGGTTTATATGTATATCACGCTATAACCCATGGGAGCAGGGCAGTAACATACAGATTAAACCGCGAGGGACAGCTAGTATAATAACAAAACGCAGGTTTCTGCAAATATCAACTATCATAACTGCACAGATGTTTCGATGTCACGAAATATATAACTCAAACGGCGATTCGTTCACAAGTCGCTATATATTCAGCGATGCGATCACGTGTATAAATATTTCTTTATGTGTCACCTCTTTTGTCTATGACTTCAGAATTTAATATACATGTCCTTAAAGTTTATTCGAAGATAGATTGTATTCACATACCTTTCATTATTTGTCATTCCTTTTAAATTAAAATTGTAGTTGACAACGAATTTTTGAGATTTATGTCTCTACAGAAGAAAATATGATAAAGATAGATTTGAATTCTTACTATCCCTTCTACAATAAATATCATACACTGAAGAGAAATGTACAACTCACAAGAACCTAACAATTAAACATTTTTCTGACCATTATACTTTTAGTGGTACTTTCCCAGGACATATATTCATAGCACATCGAGCCTTCACGCTGTATGGTAATTACGCTTATTCCTAGATTCGCAATCGCAACATTTCTAAATAAGCTCCCTCAATTTTTCATCGGACAGACATAAACAATAGCCAGTAATGGTGCCATAAAATATTCGTACAATCCTAGGATCAAGCGATACGCTATTAAAACCCATAATTTTGCTTCAGACACCATTGTTCAAGCGGCTGACTATTAGGTACGATACAATGTATTAACGGATTTAGTTATTACACATGAACGCTTTGGTTGTTTAGTTCTTTCATATGCGAATATTACGTGCATATGTACTAAGATTGCACTTAATAAGCATCTAGTACTCTTTTGTTAGAATTAATGACGCATATTTTAAATAAAACCGATTGATCCTTTATTTATCGATGTATACGCGTCGAATAGAAATAAAAATATATCTTAACAATAAAACATATCGCATAAAAGTCCTTATCCTACAAATTAAATAAGCGAACGTTCGCCTGGCAACACCGAGAGAAACAAGAAAGTCGATACCAAAATTGTCTCGCCGAAGTAATAATAGTGTTTTCCTTTTGAATTTTCGCAAACAATCCTGCAATAAACATTACCAACTAACTTGCTAATAAATCTTCGCTCGTTTTTATCGTACATTTTAATGGCTTTTTTTTGTTTTGTTCTACATACATTTTAGTTTAATCGACATTTTTTTTCCTCGCTGAATTAATGGCGACGCCATCTTGAAATCAAAATAGATTTATTATTTTTGTTTGTAAGTTTAATTTTTATCCTACGAACATGGAATAGCTTGTTTAATAAGTTTCTGTTGTGATTTATAGCGTATTGTGTACTTATTTTCTATCGTAAATGTTGAACACTAATAATTTATATTTGTCTTTGACCTTATCGTTCTGTAATTCGTATATCAGTGACCTTTTTTGTTTTTAATAATTTGATTTGTTTGTCTCTATTTATATGTATGAGATTGTTATGATTCATGAGTCAAGTAGTTTTGAATTTATCGTAAGTAATATTTTCGTCTACTATGATATTTTTACAATTTACGCGCCCATAAATCGATGACCTATCATATTAGGAAAAGATAAGAGTCACGATAAAAGATGCTTAAGACTGACGAAGCAGAAGCATCCAAGTAGGAAGAAGGACACTGGCTCTTGGCCGGGATAACGACAACCAGGAAGAAAATTAAGTACAATATTTTTGTATTTTTTTGCAGTTTCCCTTTATAGATAGATTAGATGACCCGTGCCAATACTTCGCACCGATATGTAGTTGTCAGTTACGTAATATAATAAAGTAGAAATAAGTAAATAAAATATAAACAAACATAACCTTTAAAATGTTGTTTGAATCATTAAATTTGTTGTAGTATCAGGGAAGTTATAGCGTTCCGTAAAAAAAAACATAGATTTGAGAAATAATATATAGAGATAACCTAACGACTATACCTATGGTACATATTATACCTATGATTTTTTTCAATCATCGCACTATTCGTTTCATTGCTTATTTGCTTCATTCCCCTTTACACTAAAAATATTTTTCATCCCTCACATTGTATTGACCTAAAAAAGAAAGGTTTTGAATCCCAACTACCGTCACAATAAATCGACTACGGATTTTAAACACGTGGGTCCACCCACGAGCCGGTCCGATTATAACGGTCGGGGAGTTTACACTTTTGATTTTTTTAAGTTTTTTTTTCACCCGGCACGCGCGCACCGGTGATTCATGGGCTCTCGGCCGGCAGATGTTGACTTTTTGTGCCATCAGCTGATGTAACGGGCAACATGGACTTAATGATGCGTCTTGTAACAATCGACTATTTGCCTCGATTACGTAATCGACTTATTATTAGTACATTCTTGAAGTGTCGTTGAGGTTTTTAGCATGGTTAAAGGGTAACGAACGGGGTTAAATTGTGAATGAATAGGTAAAATAAATGCTTGAATAGTTTGCTTTTGTGTAGTTGTTGACGTTTAAATGGTACTTTTACATCCTCTATTTCAGCAACAGTATGTGGTCGAGTTCTGAATTTTAAAAATTAAAACCAGTGAAGCATTAGGAGTTTAACAACTTATGTGTCAAGGTGACAAGTTCTGCATGTTCTCTATGCACTGCTTGATAATTCTGAATGATGTTGATCTACCTGGTTCTAACCAGGAGAAATAATTGTTCATCACATCGTCAGGCGAATACAAAACACGCATATTGTATTAAAATAAATGTTTTTTTTATAATGTGTTTCAAAGCTTTTATATAAAAATGTCTCTTTGTTTCGCTTTATTATCTAAACGGACGCCAGAATGAGTTTTCTAAACACTGGAGAACGCATGTTAGAATATTTCACATTAATATTTGAAATGAGGAATATTTAATGGCCGTACACGTGGAAAACTCTACGTACAGTAAAAAACATGTGTGAATTTGAACTTCTGATGTAGGGACATATTTTTTAACTTTGCAACTTTTTGTATCTTATTTTATTACTAGCTGTTCCTCGCGGTTTCACCTGCATTTTACTGCTCTGCTCCCATGTGTCATAGCGTGATATCCATATAAACCTTCCCCATGAATGACTCTTATCTATCGCTGTATCTATTGCTGAAAACTGCATTAAAATCCGTTGAATAGTTCAAGAAATCTAAGCGAACAGACAGTGGAAGCGACTTTATTTTATAATATGTAAAGATATCATCACCAAACAATAACCCTAGTACTTGACAGAAAAAAGAAATAAATTAAGAAAATAAATTTGTGTGCCCATAAACAGAAGTAACACACAGAACTTGGAATTACTGCATGGCACTGAACCGCGCTCGTCACACCTAGACATAAGATGTTAAGACTCACGATGCCCAGTAATTTCCGTGGCTTCAATGTCTTTCACGCCGAATCATAAGAGTGCTTACACACTTGGCGGCTGAAATACTCAAAGCATATGTAAAATCCCAGAAGACCTCTCGCATACCTAGTTACTACGAACTATTCGTCACCTTAACCTTATGCACCATTTTGAATCAAGACAGCCTCCGTGGCGTAGTGGGCTAGTAGCCGGCTGCGAAACGAGAGGCCGTGGTTTCGATTCCCGCACCGAGACAAATGTTTGTGTGATTCACAGATATTTGTTTCGGGTCTGGGTGTTGGGGGGCCGAAAGTCCCTCGTAGTTCTTATGGCTTTCGCATTATTATGCATTTTGCCAGTGTCAAGTATAATTTATTTTCAAGTTTTTTTTTACAAGAACGATGAAACACGGGTGCGGTCGATTTCAATGTCTAGCCGGAGTTTTGGTGTTAACTCCTTTCAGTACGATGCTTAATTCACTTATTTCAGTATTTCCATACACTGTTCATCACCGCCAATATTTATGCAACAAACACAACGTTAAACTAGTTTATGAAATAAATTAAAATAAGTGATGAGCTGTACTGTCAGCATTCCCACCAAAACTCAACTACTATATTCTTTACCTAGATGAAAAAATAATTAAAAGCAAAAGCACAAAGAGTATTTATATTAACGATAGCATTCATGACGCGGGCATTCAGTGAGTGATAGTCGGCTGTGAAACGAGAGGCCGCAGATTCGATCCCAGCAATGAGACAGATTTATATGTGGTACACAAATATTTGTTATGGGTCTATCGTGGGACCATAAGTACGCAATTCCTAATACCTACGAAATATAAGAAATAAAAATAAAATAATGAAAAAGAGACCTACTTTTTGCATCGATTTAAAATAAGCTGACAAATGAGAGGTCACAAGCCTATTTGTCGCATCCCGGCGATAATGTGTGCCGAAAAGTTGGGTACCCTTTTTTACCCGACTGCAGAAGTAGGGTAATGTTTTTGCAGAATGTTACTGAAACTTTAACACATTACGCACGTTATTAATATTACCAAAATCTCAGTTAAACATAATATATACACATTTTTGACAGCCTTCGTGGCGCAACGGGCAAGTAGCCGGCAGCGCAGCGAGAAGCCATGGGTTCGATTCCGGCACTGAGACAAATGTGTGTGATCCACAACTATTCTGGTCTAGGTGTTATGGGACCGCAAATCCTTTTTTTTTTATTTCCTTGATAGGCAGACGAGCAAGCGGCCCGCCTGATGGTAAGCGGTCACCGCCGCTCATGGACATCGGCAATGCCAGGGGCACAGCCAAGCCGCTGCCTACCACCTATCCTTCGTAGTTCGTGATACCCACGATACAGGGTAACCTGGTGTGGGGTCAGGACTATGTGTGACTGTTAGGTAAAAAAAA
Source organism: Amorpha juglandis (assembly GCA_949126905.1). Classification (NCBI taxonomy): domain Eukaryota; kingdom Metazoa; phylum Arthropoda; class Insecta; order Lepidoptera; family Sphingidae; genus Amorpha; species Amorpha juglandis. Next base: position 21,426,290 of record OX421365.1, read on the forward strand.
ACAGTTATACCTAACAACCAAAAAGCTACCACAGTTACGGTTATTTTTAAACGTCCGAAGTCCTATTGTACAGTTATTAGCATTAAGTTTGAATTAAATAGTTTAGTTACAGTATGGCCGACAACCGGTTTTGGCATCTGCATAAATTAACACCCTAAATTTATATGCCATATGCGTATAATGACCATTTTTAATTCTTAAAAAGTATATTGGTCCTTTTTAATTTTATAAAGTATATTCATCATTTTTAATACATTTTACATAAGTATCTAAAGCTGTACTGTAAAAAATAATAAAAACAGTACATTTTTATCCCTAAAATATATTATTCCTATAATATTTAAATTTAGCCATATTTTTATTTATAATATTATATTAGCCATATATTAGTACAAGCACAAAAGAAAGAATAAAATAGGTCCCAATATTTATTTATTTTTGCAAAAAAAAACATCAGGAATATTTTCTTCTTATTGAATTAAAAACACACAACTGAGATGGATAGTTAACTAAAAAGAATTTCGTTTTGAATTCGATAAACGAACATAATCTCTTTAGAAGCTTTTATAAAAATAAATAGTATACAACATAGAACGTCAAAAACCCTAGTAGCGTGCACAAATCAATACTTTTCCCGAGTGAAGACTACCCTAATGCACGCAACTAATTCATACGCCTAGAGCTGGGTATAAATAACTACATATATGACCTCCTTACAACGAATCAGGTACGCACACACGCGCTCGCCTCCACCAATCACAGAGCGTTCTGCTGTACGTACACGCTGGTGTGCGTGTGTGCGTGAGGGGTGAGCCGATGCACCCTTGCTACGCATTAAACATAAAACTAGATGCATTTTATTATTACTATTTAAATCCGGATTTTACTTGTGTCCATAGAATCCCGTTATTTATTGCAGTGGTAAATGTTATTAATAAAATATATGAATCGAAAATATTATTGAAATAAAAATACAGTAGTATGTATTTTTATGAGACTACAAAAAAAAAATTTTTGATCATGTGTTGAAATAACGATTAGTACAACACCAATCTACGACAAAATAAAAATATTATCTATGTTTGGTATTAAATAATTTGAATTTCATATTTTTTTCTGTTCTAAGAAGAACAAAATATCTTTTAATTTAAAAAAATAATATATTTACTGGCCAGTAAATGTTATCGTCAGTTATTTTTTTTTGAAATTAAGAACACGTAATTCTTTTATAACCAGCGACGTAATGACGTGCGTGGCAAGCGAGGTGCGCGATGCGAGGGTGCGTTCGGAAGCAATGCGGCGCGGCGGTGAAATCGCGCGTGGCCAAGCATACGGCCTGCCGCGAGCTCGGGCCCCTGCCCGCTTTAACTTAACACGTCGTACGGCGACACTTCAAGTGCTTTCAGCGCATTAGAAGAAAATGTTTTTTTTTGCGGTCAAGCCTAGGCGCAGTTAAAAGTCACTGTTAGGCTTTGCTTTTGATAATTAAAAGTACATAACATTTACGCCTGTAATCCCCGAAGGAATAAGCAGAGGTGTAACTAGTATACCCACTTTTGGATGTATTCTCCGTCCCATGATGTGATAGGGGGCGAGCATATCCCCATACCAAGCACAATTCAGAACTCCGAGTTGACACCGCCCAACCCAGGGATCGAACCCGAGACCTCAGCACAGCAGCCGTACCGCGTAAACAATGCAACTGCGCCATCGAGGCAGATAAATTAAAAGTAATTTGAAATATACACATGATATAAGCAGTTTTCTTGTATTATTAACTCCGTGTATCCAAGAAGTAATTTAACTATAAATTAATTCAGCTATTTTCTATCGTACTTCCATTTATTTGAAGTTCTAGTTTATGGGCAATTATGCACTAACCTAGTTTTATATTTGCTGTATGATTACAAATACATTATTAAGCAATAAAACACTACAGTAAAACACTTTACTATAGTAACCTACGGTAGTTTAACCCATATAAAACCGTGTTAGACTCGCTTAGCTTGCGCATTAAAACCTATTTACATAGAAAAGTACATAGAGTAAAGTCATAGGCACTATAATTTCTATGTATATTTACGTACGCACCTAAGCGTTCTAGGTATTCTAGTTCATACAGTTCATTAGAGACTTCCCCACTGACACGCGTCGGTGCCGTGCAGCGTGAAAGCACCCCCGGCCGCTTACACACCCCCGCATCCAACCCCCTACGTCATAGAGATCTAATTCTGCACGCTCTGGCATACGGCGATACCCAACGCAAAGTCCGAGTTTATTCCTTTTTGCGTTCTAAATTTCAAATTGAGAACGGAACGTTTTGAAATTAGAAAACCCAAAACAACGGTTTCTTTTCTTTTCAGTCAAACTAGGTAAATTTATTTAAAATCAGAAATTGTCACAAATAATTTAAGTATTTATTTTTACTAACGCTAATGCAAAGTAAAAAAAAAACGAAATGTCACGTTATTTTTGCTATCCTTCACCCCAGGCATCAATTAAATCCAATATTTTCCGCTCTGATTCCCTTCTAAATTATCATAATGGCGTAAACACTACGCATAATTCATAGGAGCGGGAGTTTTTCCTCGTTTGTGCGTGAGTTTGTATGGGCGTACATGGCGGTATGTGCTCCGCCCCCGCTGTAGGGCAGGCCACCTGCACGCGTAACCTACAAATCTGCACTCTTGCCGACCCCGCGTGCTCTGTTTATGTGGAACACTATATACAAGCGCAACCTCTTTGGAGTATTAATTAAAAAGTAAGCCTTTATCTGATTTTAGAACGCTTTATATCTTCACTCTAAAAATTAATTGACAATGATAAATTAATTAGAAGCATTCCAACTTTAAAATTCATTTAAATGGTAATAATAATATTTATTTTAAAAAACAGTCGAAAAATAGTATGTACTTCCCAACATTTTCAAAATCTTAACTGTGTATTATGAATGTTTAGATACAATTTTTTTCCCAATTTTAGACATTGCACATTACTTGCTAATTACAGATACGTACTGTATCTCGTCTGTATATTGTCCGAGGGTCTTATCTTTATTTCTATCTGCCGTTATCCTGGCTTAATGTCGGAGTCTGCCTTCCCATCATGATTTGATGGTGAATTTTGTATTATGTGGGTAGCCGCCGTCTGTCCCCCACAGCCCACAACGGGAACCAAATTTCGCCATTCATTCAGTCATTCATTCGCCATTAATCAGTAGAGTGTACGTGCAGGTGAGGTTGGCTTTAGGCCTGTTGGTGGCCCACTTAGACTCCAATTACAGATACAGATGCTATTATTTATTAGATTTTAATGCCAAAGTGTGAACCGGTTGATATAGAAATCAGAAATCACACGGTTAAATTATTAGACTTAAGCTCTATTAGATCATGACTGGTTAATCCTGCATGCACATACTTTCTACCTCGGTATCGCCTGTCAGTTTCCCTACATATTTGTCCCGTTTATTTACACTCACAAGTGACTCATTGCACCACTCAGTGCACAATCAACATAAGGCTAATGACCTCCCAGCTTCAATCCTTCCATACCCTTTCAGAATAGCCGATATCCTCTGGTCTCTTAAAGTTCCGTTGCAATAAACGATGATGGCTCAAGTTACTCTGGTGAGGGTCTAAGCCAAGTTTATTGTATGACCTGAGCGCTGATAGGTAAATTGCAGTTTTTTATGCAGCAGGGCGGGAGATACAGGGGGTGTAATTGAGGTAAATAGTACGCTTTCAAAGATGGCTGACTGGTACAGGGTGATTATGAAATGATAAGTAGGCTTTCGCGCTTTTTATCTTAATTTGCGGTAATAGCGACTCGTTCTATAGATGCAGGCCTTTGAGTTTATGGTTTGCTGACTGTTTACTTGCATGGTGCTGTATCCTTGATAGTTATAGAATGTTTTTTATAAAGTGTTTAAATACTTAATTTGGATGCGTAACATTAATAAAATAAATAAATAAATAAAATAAAAAAGCCTTTTATTTCTTGCTTCAAAAACAATATGTACAAGTGATAATAATTTAACATTATATATATAGAATTACATATTATTATTTATTCGATTTAATTACATGCAATCACAATTACATATTTTTAATTTCATTATTAATATTAATTGTACAAAATATTTAATAGTATTTATTATAATATAGTTCTTTTTTTTATTTTTTTTTTATTAATTTATTGTATGCAAGAACCCCTCTAAGCAAGGGTGAAGGCCTCCTCCAGATAACATAACATTAAATTAGTTTTATTTTATTGTTTAACATTCGCGTCAACGTAAGAAATGATTATAAAATATCAAACCTCCTTTTATAACCTTCATACAATTTAGCAACGCACTAAATGCGTTAAGGGCACATCTAATCATCAAAGAAATTGATATACCAATGCAACTCAATTAAGACTCTCACGGCATCAATTAAAATCGACACTGCGATAATCATAATTACGTGACAACTGCGGGTAACTGGATCCCGGCGGGAACTGTAAACTGTAATTTATGGTTTAGCTCCGGTTTGGAAGCTTCCGCCGCCACGCCGCCGCGCCGCGCCGCTCGCAAGCTCAAACATTGTAACGCTATACGCGGCTGTTTGATTTATGCTTTTGTTTTTTTTAATTTTTTTAAGGCTTGGGAAACACTTTGTGACTGTCGGTAACTTGAGTTTTGAAGGCATGGTAGGCATGATTTACGAGATTTTTTTGATTTAATATACCTATTTTTGTGTTACATCTACCAATGTATCTGCTGGCGGAAACATATCCTGTTTACAGACTGGTGAGTGGTGACCACCACGAGTCGTGTTCCAGGGTCAGCTAACTGTATTCAGTAACTCTAGGCAGGCATAATTTTGGCCAATGTTGAGGCACCTAATGTCTCTCGATGGTTAGCATAATATTTGGACTGCACTCTGCTTGTCATCAGATGTAGTGTAGTCACTTTACGATACTAGGATAAAAAATCTATTATTCTTATTGAATAATATAAACTTCATAGAAAATTTAACGCTGGCCACATAGAAGTTTTTGGTTTTATGACTTTAGATGGCGACACTATTTATTGGCGATATGGCGATGTATTTTTTTTGCCGTATAGTTTTCTGAAGTATAATATTCTTTAATAAGAAGTGTATTGTGACACAGTAGATGAATTCAAACACCATGTACTTGATCTTCTCTATTTAATTTGACAGAATCACATTTAATATTCAGTTTATCAACCGACTGACTGCTGACAATAATTTCACCTTAATTATACCTTACTACAAACGTTTCAAATTGGACCTACTTACGCAAAAACCTCCCAACCCACAGCAAGATCAAATGGAGATATTGATTTTGTTTTACTAAATTCAATAATATAAACTAATTTTATCTCGTAGTTTTTGGAAAATCGGGCATGAAATATATTCCACTCTAGATAGAGACTCTAGATAGATAGGCTCTCATCATAGGATGAAAATAACCTCGGTTGACCGTGGGTAAACCACCAATTGTTAATTGTCTTTCAGGGCTTCTAAGATTACGTGGTACGTGAATTATATGTAATAGATATTACGTAAATTTTTCAAATATAACACCATTATTACATTATTCGTCTATGCTTATCAAACTACCCTCAAGCTATGTCTAATACAAAATGGCTGGTGTCCATTAAAGCGTATCCGTGAATCATAAATAAACATCACATAGACAAGTACAACCGCGAACACAATACGACACATCATCCAGAACTGCGCATAGACATTGTATAAAGCGAGAACAGATGGTTCCGAACTTCGTTGGACCGGTGTACCTGCCTTTTTCACATAGGAAACGCCGGTAATTATGTTTTAGACATTTGACACGCATCTGTCGTTTATTATCTATAATTTCTCGTTGTATTAAAACTGTGCTTTAACAACGAAATTAAAAAGTTATGTTATGTTATGGTCGTATGAAGTCTCATAATGCTTAGTAATTTCAATGACTTCAGTGTCTTCATGGTTTCCAACTGAAACACAACACTTACCATCAGGTGTGGCGTAGTCATTCTGCCGAGCCAGGATAAAAAAAAAAAAAAAAAAAAACAACAGAGCTTACATACACTGCTTGGCGGCAGAAATACACTAAACGGTGGTAACAACCCAGACGGCTTCTCACATACGAAGGACATACCTTGTATACCATTTAATTCGACAAAATATTACCACTAAAAGTACCAATTTCTTTAAAACTTACTTTTCCATATATTTTCTGTTTAAAAGTTTATATAGATACAAAAGTTAAAGCTGGAAGTGAAAATAAACTTTAATGTTTAAGTCTAAGGAATTTACTCAACATGTATTTAAAATAGCGGTCATGTTGTACATACATACATAGACTCACGCCTGTTTCCCATAGGGATAGGCAGAGACAACGGACGGTCATGTTATATGAAATATAAAATAGAAATCTTTTCTGTAAATTTATTATTCTTCTGGATCTAAAACTGCATTTTAATAAAATATTATTATGCGCTACTACAGTATAGTCTTACTTGTTAACGTTATCGAAGCTTTGATTAGTTAAACACTCACTTGTGTTTCTCTGTCACCGCGATTTATAGAAATACTAGAAAGAGACGAAAACAGTATTTAATCATGGCTTAAAAAAGTTTATAAGTAAGGTTTATGATTCCAAATATTATTTATGACTATGAATGTTCATTATTATATGCTATGCTACATTCTTGTTAATGCAAATTGTAGCTATTTTGAAACCTGTCAAATGTCGCAGTAAAAAACTGACATATAACTTTTAACAAACCGCCGATGTATGCATAATAATGAAGGATTTTAAGTAAATCGTGCCGCAATCCATCATACGAAAACTGGCTTGCATTTATTAATTTTTGACATAAATGTCGGCCATGTTGAAATGGAGCAGCTGTTGCGCGGGGTTCGTTGACCTCTTTTTTATGTGTACGCCCGGGTACATCCAGGTAGAGGACTTTGTTCTGTGGCGTTTGAAAAGCTTAATCTCTAATTCTTATTATTATTGAATGTATGAGAACGCAGAGCTATCTTACGTACAATGATGTATTGTGCAATTATAATATGTACAAAGCCAAAAAATATCCGATATTTATGCACTTTTGATTTCTATTATTGAAATACGTCTGTTTATGGGCAGGCGTGGCGTTTACCATCAGGCGAGCGCCATGCTCGTCTCGTCGCTCAATAAAAAAAGAATATGTTTCTACTCATTGACGTATAACCTACATAATAAAATCTTGATATTGTTTCAATGGAATATGCCCTGTGGCATCGCATCACATTTATTCAAGCGTCAAGCTTTACTCTCTCGCTTGCGAACACAATGGAAGTCGACGCATAGAGAGAATTCTACATTAAGAAATATAAAACAAGGTTAAATGAGTTTTCTATATTTTTATGGTATTGGAAGATCGTTTTGTAGAGCATTTGTACTACACATCTTATTTATTTTTGATATTATTTTTCTATTTTTCATTTTATTTGCCAGTGGTGTAGGGTTGGAATCAGAAGTCAATCAGGTATTGTGAGGATAGCTTCTTTATTCCTACTTTTTCATCATCATCATCAGTCATCGTTTCTGACTGCATTACGATCACAATTTCTTCAACATACTAATTAAAATCATTGTTATACACATGATTATCTTAAACGTGTACAATAATATAATCTTAGCTGTGTGTGTTTATAAATCGCGCATCACGCAATAACTGCTGGATGCATTGTGATGTAGGCTCTTTTTTTTTTTTTTTTTTTTTTTTTTGTGTTGACGCTTGCTGTAAGCCTGACGAGAGTCGGCTGTATACAGCTTCACCGGACTTTCGGGCGAGCGCTTCAGGCGCTCTCAGCCCTTGACTAGGTGACCACCGCTGAGGGCACCCCCTTTGGGGTACGAACCTCGGCTCAGGACGGTCACCGGAGAGGGCAGAGACATCTGCGATTGGGGTTTAGGGGACTATATTTTAGGACTCTATTGGTGATGATTTCAATCATCATTTACATCGGCTCGCGGGCCGGTACTAGGGTCGGGGGCGTTGCGGGGAACGCGGCGCGGTCCTCGGCGGCGAGGACGGTAAGTCGGTTTTGTGAAGTGTTTTTTCATGAATTCCTCTCTCCTTCGGATGGCCAGAGTGGTCGCATCGTCAGGGTCATTGAGAACGCTACGCGGACGTCTCCACTTTGCACGGTCAAAGGGAGTGTATATTGAGGCTCGTCGGACGAGCGGATTCGGGTGGTGGGCGGCGCGATCGAAATAGCGCTTGCTGTTCATTTTCATGAACTGCCGGATGGTCGGCAAGCCCGTGTCCACGTGGGTATTGTGATTTCTCACATACCACGGGACCCCAGTGATTTTACGCAGAAAGCGATTCTGCAGGGCTTGCAAGCGTCTATATCGGGATTCGGGTACATGCGCAAACGCGGGCGATGCGTAAGTCATGATCGGCCTAATACATGTCGTGTAAATCCTAATCTTGTTGCGGATCGAGAGTTTGCTTTTATGGTTCAACAGCCAGAAGAGCTGGTTTAACGCGAATGCGGCTCGCGCGCGTGCCGCGACTAGGTGGGGAATGAAGGTAAGCTTCTGGTCAAGGGTCACTCCTAGATATTTGACTGTCTTGGTCCAGGGAATGGGCATGTTAGACATGGTCACATTCCGGACTGGAGCAAGATGGTTAGGGTTTCGATAAAAGAGGATCGCGGCGCTTTTGGACGGGTTGATGGTGATTCGCCATTTGCGAAACCACTGACCGAGTTCGTCGGCAGCGGCCTGCAAAGTGCGGACCACCTCAGCCGGATTTTTGCGCGATGTATAGATCGCGGTATCATCAGCAAAGAGCGCCAGATGGGCACCCTTTGGTTTGGGAATATCGCTTGTATACAGCGAGAAAAGGAAGGGAGAGAGGGCGGAGCCTTGCGGGACTCCTGCCGAAATGGTGTGTCGGGAAGAGAGGCTTCCCTCCACGCGATATCTGAAACCGCGATTCGACAAGAACGCTCGTATGATGTGCACGAGCTGAGTGGGCACGTTCATGGAATATAGCTTGTGAAGCAAGCCATTGTGCCACACCTTGTCGAATGCTTTTTCGATATCGAAAAATATGGCTCCGGTGGGGATCTTTCTAAAATTTTGCTCGTGAATGTGCTCCGTGATGCGGAGCACCTGGTGCAAACAACTGTGGCGGGCTCGGAACCCAAACTGCTCCTCGGGGAGCAGATTGTGGTTCGCTGCTACTACTTTTAAGCGATCGAGGACGAGTCGCTCGTACACCTTACCCAAAGAGCTCAAGAGACTAATGGGGCGGTAAGATGTCGGACTAGATTTGGGTTTACCCGGTTTGGGTATTCCTATGACAATTGCTTCCTTCCACTCTTGTGGAAAGAGGCAATTGCGGAAAGCTGCGTCTAAAATCGCAGTAAGGATTTCCAGCAGATGGCTGGGGAGCATCTTAAGGACGCGGGTGGAGATACCGTCGCCCCCGGGGGCTTTACGTCTTTTGAGTTTCCTGACCAGATTGCTTACTTCATCGAATGTCACCGGTGACAGTGGATTAAAAGGCTCATCGACATCCGGGTCGACGGCGGAGGTGGTGGCGGTGGGGAGAGGGATCGGTTGCGTCGGCGGCGGGAACGCGTTCCTACTTTCGACAAACTCATTGACCGCAACAAGATGGGCCTGCTCTGAAGGGAGGACTTCGCTGAGAGAACATTGAGTTTCCAGACTGTCGGCAAGGTATTCCGCTTTCTCGTCGTCATCAAACGCTGGGCGTTGATTCGGACGATCAAGCGGGGGCATGGTCGATACGTCTCGTTTCTCGAAGGAACGACAGAGATGCCAAAACGCAGTCTGAGTCGGGCGGATATCGCCGAGGTGACCGTCCCATCTCGACTCGACTAGCCCCTTCATGCGACGTTTCGCTTCCCTCTGGAAGTAACGCGCAGGGGCGAGTCGAGTCGGATGAGGGGTGTTCGCGTTGCGCTTTAAGGCTGCGTTCCGTTTTCTCACCACAGCCCGCACGTCGTTAGGGAGCAACATGTGACTGGGAACTGCCACATGTTCCTCCCTGGAGCTTTCGCTCACGGCGTTTTGCAGGTGAGTGGTGAAACAACGTACCGCCACTGTCGTTTCTTCGGGAGTTTCGATACGGTCAGGGATCGCGGCAAGAGCACTGGACGAGGTGTCGGCCAGCTTGTCGCCTACAAGGCGCCAATCTGTCCGAACCCTCGCCGGTTTATTAAGACCTGTGTCATCGGGGCCTCTATGGGGAACAAAATCTAAGATCACAGGTCTGTGGTCCGAGTCTAGCTCTTGTAGCACCTGTATAGAACGCATGCGTAAGCATACGTTCTTCACAAGTGCTATGTCGAGTATCTCGGGCGTTTGTCCTACATGTCCGTAGTGAGTCGGTTCGTTGGGTACAAGGATATCTATGCCTATTCTTTCAAGATTAGCCTCCAGAGCGATGCCATTCGCATTAGTGCGATGACAGCTCCAGAGGGTATTCTTGGCATTGAAGTCTCCCGCCACTAGGACGGAATCATCCAATGCAAATAGGATATCTAAGTCTGTGGAGTGAAGCTCCTTACTGGGAGAGAGATAAGCGGATATTATGGTGATTGGCAGATGGCCTGTCATGGCTAACCTACAGACCGAGACCTCAATGTTCCTCAGCCCTACCGGGGGATCAAGAGGTATGCAGTGCAGGGACCTTTTATAATATATGAGAGTGCCGCCTAATGGACCCGTAACGCGGTCGTTGCGCACGAGTCGGTAGTTGGGAAGATTTGGACTACGCCTTGGAGGCTTGAGAAACGTTTCCTGGATGAGGAAAACGTCTAAGTCGTTGTCGCGGACAAAATGAGAGAGCTCTAAACGGTCAATGTAGGCTCAATACAATGTAGGTTTATATGTAATATCGACAGTGGTATCGACTACAAGGTGGTAGATGCCTCGTAATCGAGAGGCCGTCTGGGTTGGTACCACCACTTTGTCCATTTCTGTCGCCAAGCAACAGCGTGTAAGCACTGTTGTGTTTCGGTTCGAAGAACGTAGAAGCCAGTGAAAATACTATTTATGAGACTTAACATCTTATGTCTAGAGGTGAGGAGCGCAGTTCAGTGCCATGCAGTGCTTTGTAATTCAAAGTTCTGTGTGAAGTTGCTTCTGTTTATGGGCAAGCGTGACGTTTATCATCAGGCGAGCGTCTTGCTCGTCTCATAATTCAATCACAAAAGAAAAAAGTGGAAGGGCGAAATGGCTAAAGCGCCAATACGTGAACTTTACGGGAGAGCATATTAAAAATCATTTTCCAAAAACATATTAATTTACCTACTGATTGATTTCTATTCATATATTTCATTAAATCATATTTTCTTCCTAGACAATTATATAGATTTTTTAGAAAAAAAAAATTAAAATGCCTTACCGTAAAGTTCACGTATTGGCGCTTTAGACATTTCGCCTTTCCACTGTCAACAGAAACACGATGGTGTAGTTAATTTGAATTTTACTTTGTACGATTAATTATTCTACACATTATACATTACATTACGTAAATTATATGTAGAACATTTTATAAATATTACCTATTTAATTAATTACCCATAACTTTATCAAATTAAACGTGTTAATAAGTCCAAACTTTCCACAATTAGATATCATAAGCGAACAAGATTCAAGATTCTTTTTTCCAAGAAAATCTTTCACGAAAACGGAGGCACGAGTAAAAACTAGTTTTGATTTTTTATAAAACTCTATGTTTATGGAGCGAGATATTGATTTGCGGGATAAAAACAAAATTTTATAGAGAACTGCTCAGGTTTGCAGGTTTCCTCACAATATTTCCTTCACTATTAAAGCGAGCGATAATTTTCAATGAATATGTAACTTAGAAAAGTCAGAAGTGCTTGCTTGGGGCTGGTTTTGAAACTGCGTTTTTCGTCTCGTCAGTCCGTACCACTCCGTTTAAATTGGTATTTAATCCTTAATTAAATATCAATTATTAATACGTATCGACTTACCCTTATTATCCTGGCTCGGCAAAGTGACTACGCCACACCTGATGGTAAGTGTCGCGCAATCCAGGAATAGTGTCGACCCGACACACAGTGTGTCTATCGTAGGTCGGCAAGATCATGCCGGCCTGCCTAACTGCTTCTTCACACTCGTTTAAAGGACCCCATATTATAGGAAGGAGAGAACACGTGTGCCGGCAAATTCCAAAGATTAATGGTCTGGCAGAAGTAAGATTTCGTGAACTTTTTAGTTCGAGCCGAGGTGGAGGAGACCACGAAGCTGTGGCAACCTAAAGTTTATTGGTATTTTACTTACATCAGTATAGATAACCTTTTATCACATTAAAAGTAGAGTAAATAAAGCCACTTAAACTATTAATTCCTGCCGCCTCCTGCTCTAATTGCTGCTCCGATGAGTTAATAACGTTTTTGCAGAAACCATGTGTGTTGTAATAGTGGCCTTTAATAGATCAGCGATGTACACCTTGCTCTATTAATCACAATAGAACGTCTATGTCATGTAAATACTTCAAACATGTAATTATAAATAAATAGAATAATAAAACAAAATTAAGTATTTAACTCATTCTTGCACGTCTTGCAATGAGAGCTTGATCGGTTTGTAAAGACAATGCCTGTGTGCATGCCTCTATTGAAATGTTACATTCATATTACGCCTAACGCATGGGTGCCACACAAATAAAAACCACACTAGGTTACGACATAAATTGGATTGTCTCCGTGGCGCAGCGGGCGAGGAGCCGGCTGTGAAGCGAGAGGCCGCGGGTTCGATCCAGTACTCGATTTACAATCTCACACAGCAAGATCAGGAAAACGAACCGTGTGTCTAGTGCGAGATTTTCTTCACGTTGATTCCGAGAACGGTGACTGTTATTTGTATAGAATAAATACAGCGACATCGAGTGTCAATAGATAACAAATCTAACTATTAATGGCCGTTCCTTATATTCTATTTACAGATAGATTTGCTTACTATAAATAATGTTTCAACAGATCTTCCTTACAAAAAGTGTAGCAAATCTATCGGTGAACACAATATTGGAGACGGCCATCAGTCTATAGGTTTAAATTAGTTTCTCAGCTATATTGTGATAAGTAGAAAACAATGAATTCATCAGCCAGTAACGCTATTGGTCTCGCTAAAAATCGTCTAAATCTTTTATGAATCGCAGTCCTATATAATCTCGCTTTAGAGAACTAAAACATAGAAAGAAAAATAAATAAAAAATAAACAAAGCCTTATATACAATGATAAGAGAAAATCTGGTTTTTATTACCTTGCACTTACTTTAGGTAAATACAAAATAAAAATAAATGGTCAGAGATAATGTCATTTCTTGTACCTTCTTTAAATATTTTTTCGGCCAGCATTTTTAAATTCGCACTTTACGTAACATACGTCAGTGGAATTCGTGCAAGAATACGGCCTTTCAAACGTCAGTCAGTACAATGTTTTATCACTTGCCCGTGCGCACGCGCTATAGGCAGCTGCCGCAGGTAACTATCAGGAAGTACCTAACACAACCATCTTAAGCTGTCGACCTTAAATCAACTTTAAAATCAGGTAGTAAAGTTGGATTTCGCTTTTGTATTTTAGACAGATGGCCTGTGTACCATATGCTAGGCACGTCAGCTGCGCGACACGCTGACGACGGATTTATCGCATTGTTCCATTATACGCGATTAATCGCGATAAAGTTGGTAACGACGCGTTTTTGTTGTCGCACGTTTGTGCTGACTTTACTTTTGTTTATCTTTAATTTTTTTTATAAGCCGCATTTTATTTTATATTTAATGTTTTTATTTAAATAATACGAATATTATCTTATTAACTAAATACTATATTAATAATTAATATTATCCCTAACTTAGATATTACTGGTCGTTTTTTATCTTTATAATTATTATAACTACTATAATTAACACTTTTCCTCAATGGTGTACTAAAATTTGAAGTTAGTGCTACACTAGACAGAGTTTTGAATACAGCATGAATGGGCCGGCTCGATCGGGTCGTTACCACTACTATCTCAAAACCGATATAGAGAGAGAAAACCCCAAATCCTCTGCTCCTCTAACTAAACCTTTATTTATACCTGGGGACTTTAGGACTATGTATGTGACTGTTGGGTGTTTTTATTTATTTATTATTTATTTATTATACCTCTCCGTTAAGGTCAGCAATGCGTTTGTTTGTATTGTGAGCATTTATAGGCGGTATCACTTACTAGCTCCTTTGCCGTCATGTGCTTTAAAAACAACATTTATTTATTTACGAATAAATACAGAAAATAAAAGAGTCTCAATAAAATTATATTCACAATATGAATCTTTTGTTTCAGGTAAGTGGCCAGTTCATTTCAGAAACACCAACAAGGAGGACGGCGTACAACAAAAAGGTAAAAATGTAGACATTTGAAAAATTTATTTACGTATACACGACCTTCACAGACAATTTAAACTTACCTATTCTGTTTTCAAAAACGTTAATAAAAACCATAAAATATTCTATGAATTTATCACTCTTATTTGGTTATACGAAAATTATACGGAACTTCGTAAAGTATTTAGAGTTCGACTATTCGTCGTTCTAATTCCATAAGATTTGAAATTGTATTCAACGCAACGGATCAAATCACAATATTACCAACCAAAAAATATAGGCCATTCTCACTTTTTCAAATCAAACTGGCCACAGCAGTAATACCAACATCAAAAAAATACCTATGTACATTCATTTCACCACTAATGAACATAGTCGTATCTAAACGGACCTCTAGTTGAAAGGTTGAATGAGTCACCGGGGGAGCGGGGCGAGGGGAGTAAGGGGCGGTGGAAAACGATTGGGGCGAAAATGCGACGTTGCATTTTTCTCCTCGTCCCGTTTCCACGCATAGAGTTTCGTTGCCGTCTTTTTTAATTACGACGCTGAGTCGATTTTCTTTTCGCTATAATTAGTTCTTTTTGTGGTAGGAATGTTAATTTGTCAATATGCAGTAAGGCTTTGTCTTTTGTTGAATGGACAAAATCGGTATTGAGTGCGGAGATTGACGTCATTCGGCGGCGCGTTAATAGAAAATGCGTTGATATAATAAAGCACCCATTTAAAGTACAAATTTCAGTGTTTACGATTACGAAGGAATATTAAAATATAAGATCTAAAAACGAAGTAACTATACTCTATATCATTCACGTTACTAATAGTATATAGGTACCTTCAACAAAGTAACGTGCATTTGATTACTAAATAAATTAATTCATAGTACGCGCTCACGCCTGTAATGCCCGAAGGGGTAGGCAGATGTGTAACCAGTACACCCACATTTCGCTAAACGTATTCCGTCCCATTAGGTGATAGAGGGACGAGCTTATCGTCATACTGGGCACAATTCCAGAATCCGGGCTGATACTGAGCATTTCGTGATAGAAAAACCCAATATTACTTTACCCGACCCATAGATCGAACCCGAGACCTCAGCTCGGCAGTCATACCGCGTACAATACAACTGCGCAATCGAGGCAGTCAATTAAATTTAAAATATCATACTTTTCAAATATTATCGAAGTGCAAATTATTTATATGCCAAATATAGAATTTTTCCCACATTACGGAAACATAAGTTAATTTCGATTATTCTAGCGTGAAACTAAGCTGTGAATTCTTTTTATATCATCACGCTATCGCCAGGTGCTGTGCGCAGTAAATTAGCAAATAATTTATCAGCTATTGTGCTCTTCGCAATGCAATGCAGCTTTTGTTGCGCAAGATACGCGAATGCATTGGCAACACAAAGGAATCTTCGCCTCTTTATATGGCGTTTTTTGTGCCCCAACAATAAGATTTTATTCGGTCTAAACTGTCAAATGACAACATTCATGATTGCTTATGAATTATACACTCTAAGTTAAGGTGATCAAGTCTATTTTTCAGTGTAAGATGGTGCAGATGGTATGCTGGATTTAAATGAGAATTTATGCCTGTTCAATAATTTTCGCACTATTTATTATCAAGATTCTAGGTAGGATAGTTTTTAGTTTTTTAAAAAAATATCAGTTATAGAACACACAAATAAACTGCCTTTTTTAAATTTCTGCTGAAATAATATGCCATATATAAAATCCTTTATTCATCTCGACCACAGACTTAAGATAAAAACTACATGTATTAAGTCATATTATTCGCCCACGCGCCCTATATGTAGACACACCATTGTAACAGCAGTCTATGTAATAAAAATTGACATTCATGGTTTTCATAAAAATTGTAGTAAGCATGTATGTGTAAAATAATTCTTCATAATTTATGGAGTAATGTAGTTGAAAAGGAATAAAATATTGAAGATACATAATATTATTTTAAATATCTTTATTTTTCTTGAGATACGCATAAAAGATCATTGTGATTCTTAGAACCTCTGAATTCACTCAGTTTTTCAAGCGAAAACGGCTTCTTTGGCAGAATTCCGGGTATTCATTGACGGCAGTAATATAAAAGTAAACATTAAAACAAAAAGCTAACCAGCCCTGAAAGTTTATTATGAAATCTTTAAAGTGTCCCTTTGTTAGTATTTGGACAATTCTCAAGAAACCTATTCAAGACCGCGTAATTTTTTTAAGAGTTTATTTTTCTTCTTATGATCGGGTCAATAGAAGAATACCTAAAAATTCGTAAAGAATTTATAATACGAAAATAATTTTTCACAATACATTTTGTACGATATCACTTTATATTTAATAATTTCAGTTTAATATTTTAACAATGTATTACTATTGCTTTTTTTCAAATAATTATCCCTGTTAATACTAAGCTTTAAAAACGCCTACAAAAAGGCATTCCAAATTTGAAATCCAAGTAATCGAGCATAACATTGACATCCTTCCGATCGAACTGGCCGGATCAAAAACAAAGGTGGTATGCGCACGCAAGCGGCAAGCGTGGCACAAGTCAAGATGGCGCGCGTCCTGCGCTGGCCGAGCTTCCGTCCCCGCATCCGCCCGTAACTCGACTCCTGCGCAGCCTGCCGATCGATTTGCGACACTAGTGTTCTTATTGTAGAAGGCTTCGTTTTTTAAATTTAGTAACAACTGACACTTATAAGTAGGTTATTACATTTTAACTTATGCCTTACTGGAGAGTAGATAAAATGAACAATAAGTAAGAATTGATTTGAATGCTTCTTTTAACAAAGTATTTATCTATTATCCTGACATAGGTAACAGCTAGCATTATTCAAAATAAGTAACTGGCAATAATATTCTCAGCACAACTTGGCTGGCTTAAAATAACGATGAAAGTTTAAGACGAGTTGTAATTCCTAATTGATGTAAATTATTAGACTCAGGCTGATTACAAAGCTAAATTGTACTAATTAAACTGAACATATTAAAATAAATCAATTTTAAACGGATTTTATATTTTACCTTCGTGGTCTCGGTCCATCCCGATTACGAAGGCTGAAAAGCTTGCGTAGGTAAGTTTAGATGCTTTTTTATCGCATAAAAACAACTTTGAAATGCTCTTTTCCAGTTTCTTTGTTGTTTGTTTTTCCAGTGACGACATGTATTTGTTAGCTAGAGTCAATTCCTCGTTGTAGAGTTTCAATAGCTAAATACGTTTACAATACCTCCATCCGTAGTCCCTTTCATTCCAAATATTGAAAATTCAATTTATATTACAAATGTGCGTAATTAATACATTTATATTAACCACTAAAGAACGAAAAGACATTGTTTGAAGTACTTGAACGTTGAAATTCTCTCTTAGGCGCCATTTGTTCAAAGAAAACTTGGCCGATTTAGTAATAAATTAAGTTCCTTTAAAGTAAAATATTAATTGTCTTTAAAGCTGTTCCTGGCTTGAAGTAAATGAAGAAACTGATTTTAGAAAAGTTGTCCGAATATCCATGATAGACGCCGAGTAGCCGGCTATGAAGCGAGAGGCCGTGGGTTCGATTTCCGCACCTTGACAAATGTTTGTTTAATCCAAAAATTTTGGTTTTGGTTCTGGGTATTGTGTGTCCGCAAGTCTCTCGTTGTTCCTGATACCCACGATATAGGTATAACCTTGTGTGGAGTCAGGACTATGTGTGTGACTATCTTCTTCTTCTTAGTCGTTACACTCTTGGCAGAGTGGTCGTGGTCGTCACGTCAGGGTTTGTGGCTCGCTTGAAAATCCTGCGCCACTCCTCTCTGATGGCTGCTTTCCTGGTGCACGTATATAGTGAACCATCCAGTACTGCTTTGACTTGGTCCGTCCACCGCATCTGTGGTCTCCCTCGCGGCCGTGTGCCCTCGACTTTCCCTTGCACCACAAGGCGTTCGATGGACATTTCTTCACGCCGCGATACGTGTCCGAAAAACGTGAGGATGCGAGATTGCACTATAGAAGACAGCCGCTGCTTGATGCCGAGTTCTTGGAGTATGGACTGATTGGTGCGAAACTCTGTCCATGAGACTCCAAGCATTCTTCTCCAGCACCACATCTCAAGAGCGTCTATCTTCTTCTTCTCGTTTTCTCGGAGGGACCACGTCTCCGCGGCGTATAAAAATATGGGGAATATTAGCGCTCTGACGAGGCGGGTTTTGGTGGCCTTCGTAATATTACGGTTTCCCCAGATCTTTTTTTGACTATAGAGTGACTATAGAGTGTATTTATTCTATTGGCTATATTTTTGAGACCGTAGTAAGATAAGTAGTAGATACGCTAAACCTAAAATTAGCTTTCATAGTAAAACACGTGATCTTTCCACAATCCAAACGCCGACATTCCAAGAGCTTCGTGCACATAATTCAAATGGTTTCTCATTCCGAGAACAAATTAATCTAGTAAATACATTTGAACCGTTAAACGATGCAGTCCAACATTTACAATTAGCCAAGAATGTTCGTATAATGACTGCTTATATAGTTAACTTAATTCTTTAATGACTCTAGTCTTAAAAACGTATCTGACATTTTGGAAGGTGGGATGTGGTGGTATTCAGAATGAATGTTTCATGGTTTACTAGCTGTCGCGGTTTCACCTGCATGTTACTGTCTTGCTCCCATGGGTCATAGCGTGATATAACAAACCTTTCTCATGCCATGCAACCATGCAACCATCACTCAATCTATTGCTGAAAACTGTATTAAAATTCGTCGAATAGTTTAAAAGATCTAAGCGAACAAACAGCGGAAGCGAATTCATTTTATACTCTTTCTTTCTATCTGCCTTGCGTTATCCCGGCTTAGTGCCACCTTAGTACCCCCGGTACGATCTGGCTCAGGCACCTGCGACCGACGTACTCCTGTGGTTTCCTCAAAACATGGCCAAACCACCTTAAGCGACATTCTTGGGGTTTATCAGCCACGTCGCGGACACCAAGGCTGCCGCGGATGTACTCGTTACGAATACGATCTAATCGTGTAACATTGCACATCCACCGCAGCATCTTCATCTCCGCGACATGGATTTCTCCGACATGGCGCTTAAGGGCAGGCCACGTCTCGCACTTCATTCACTTCGACTTCATTTTATACTATTTAAAGAAATTCTTCTGTTCTAGTTAAATGAATATATTATATAGAATACATTGTTTCAGCCATCGGTATTTTTAACAGTGCAATGGTTATCAGAGTCTTTTAACTATTCGAAGGAATTGACGTACTGTTAGTACTTACTGAAAATTACACGGGGTGGACTGTCCACGAAGACAAAAAAGGCTGAAAAGTCTTCGAAACGTCGGGAATGAAAATTAATAAAAAACCGCGATAAAATCCGTTTAAATTAGTTTTATTTCAATGAGTAATATTCGCGTAAACATAAGAAATCATTATGATAAGTACTGTTTGTTTTCCAAATAAAATAAAAGTAAAATAAATGCAAAACAGTATTAAAATTATACGCTGGCGGAATATTCAGATAGATATTGAAGCATTTAATGCAGAATAAGGTACAACGCAGTATATTTCCGGCGATAAAGAGGTTAGTTCGCAATAAACACGACACAGTTCCATATTGACAAAGCAGATCGCAGGCCTTGACATTAGCCTAATGGATTCACCATAACAATGATCCTATAGCGATTTCAGAACATGGGCGTATGTTAAACAATCGACAGTTGGTTAATGAGATCTCTATTAAAGGCATTTTACAATACATTTTACATTTTACTTCTGTTTATGGGCAGGCGTGGCACTTATCATTAGGCGAGCGCCTTGCTAGTCTCGCCATTCAAAAAAGCGTAGAAAATTAATAATTTAAAAATGTAATTTCATAGATTGAGTTCGATATAATAGTATAATAATAGAGTTATAGATTATAGAGTAAAATAATATAGTTCTATATAATATAATAATCTATATAATAGAAGCTATTTATGTTTATACATTAAGTAATAAAATAACCAGTAATAAAAACAACTCAAAAATTATATTTAAATTGTACACAGACTTGGAATTAACTTAGTTAACTTAGATCATTAAATTTCAAATTTATTCGAGGTTATGACTATATTTTATAGTTTGAGCACTTATTTATAAAGCTAGGCTAATTGGCTTTGAATAAAATGGTCACAGTGTGATATTAAAACTGTAACCAGGAGTCAATTCAATTATAATAATAAATAAATTAGAAAAATGAAGTCTGAAATAAATCGGCAATTCATGGACACAGAACTTGATCAATTCCAAAACAACTTCCAATAAAGGATATTATTTGTCTTGGTATGTACCAAGATCATTTATAATTATCAATTAGATTCAAATGATTAGGTCAGAAATTATATTTTTGCTAAAAAGTTGATTATAATTGGAAAGTAGTGAAAATCGATATTTAATAAATCACAGTTAATATTATTAGACTTAGAAATAGGGGTGGTCGATGATATTTCTTGAAAGTGTTACTTCTTTATTTGTGAATAAATGTGATAGAATTAGTATTCCATTGTGATAGTAACAACCCGGTCGAGCCGGCCTCATCGGTAGCAGCGTGGCTCTACCACCATATTGACGACTATTCAGATAAGACAAATTTTATTGAAATCAAATAAATAACAATGAGACTTATAATATATTTAGAAAACGTTTGATTAAGAAATGAAAATGTCGCAGTTAATATAAAATATACGGGCGAGTTTCTGCATAACTAAACACGCTTGTTTTAATAATACTATAAAATAAGCCGAACATCTCTACATTTGTCATCGCACATTACAGTTTTCAATTTAAAGTAAACGCGAACTGAATTATAATAAACTGTAAATTGTACGAAAAGTATTCAACTCGCGTCCCTTTGTGAGTCGATAGTAGTTAGACAAGGACAAATGTACAGTCCGTCTCGCTTGCACATCGAGGATGACACTTCCGAGAATCGTCTGAGCTTTTGAAGTATTTGAAATGCCCCACACACAGCACCGTTAGTTTACTACACTTCATTTTTTTTCTCTACGAATCAGTTCTTTTATTATCTCACCCTTTTGATATGTGCAAATTTATAAAAGATGGTTTGTGTTATCTATTTTAGTAAGTTTAAAAAGATTATAATAATTGTTACTATTCATTCTAGATGGGATTTCTTTTTATTTCCGCCCATATAATACATCATCATCATAAGCCATAGGACGTCCACTGCTGAACATAGGCCTCCCCCAAAGATTTCCAGACCGACCTATTGGAAGCGGCCTGCTTCCAGCTACTTCCTGCGACCTTTATCAGGCCATAGTTCTTTATTATTGTGCATCGATGGCCATTAATTCAAATTTGAAATTAGAACGTCGCCGTCATTAATTCCTAAAGAGTATGTCTATATAATTTCTAAACAGTTTACGAAAATGTATTTCGGAACGAACTAGCCGTCCAACCACCCCCCGTTGAAATGTCGACGAACGGGGAGGCGCGACGCGCGACGTTGCCAAAACGGAAAGTGAAATTTCGTCACACTCTCCCTCTCATTCACTCACACCAGCACACTGGCAGGATAGTTCACTCCTCGTAAGACGCGCTTGTGTGCGTGCAATTCGGCAGACGCTATGTGTTTGTGTGTGTTTGTTTTGATGAATATTATACTAGGTTGTTATGGTTGTGTGCGTGCACGAATTTGTATGAACGCTACGCTTCCGCGTTCGATCGACTTTCCTAGACGTCGACTTCGGAACGTGATTCTGTTCAATTAAACTCATCAAATAAAGAAAACTTTTCTATGATATTTTCTTTTTTTAATATTGATATTTATATTAGATGTCGTTCCGCATTTTGATTGACACGGAGTCTGAAAGTTATATTCTACTGTGACGTGTAGAATCACGCGATATTTTGTCCCTTTTAGATTGGAGTAAAAAATGTATGCGAATATTAAAATCTTGGTTTTGTTTCCATGTAATCTAGTATACACATTTTTCGGTGCTATGTAAAAAAAAGCAACGATGTATTCTATTCTATTGCGATTACTTTCATCTTCATCGTTTCAAAATGATATTAAGGAAGGTTAGAGAATACGCATTATAAATAGTCTTATAAGCATTTTGAAGATAATAGAATAATATCTTCTGGTATCATGGGTATTTATTGAGGTCACTTACCATCAGGTGACCTTGTTGCTTGTTTGCCAGGCTCTATTATAAAAACATCCAATTATCGCAATAACAATAGAATAATATCCAAACTTGTTTAAAAGCCATAAACAAAACCAACATAATCAAAGGTATTTTGAAGGAGAGACCTGTACAAAAAAAGATTTTTTTGCGAAATATTTTAAATGGCAAGATGCCGGCGCGCCGGACATTTTCACGACGCCACTCTAGTCTTGACCTTTTTAATTAACTTGAATCATAGTCTTAAGTGTAATGGTTCTTTTTGAATGCTATGGGTATGTTTTGAAATTTTCATTTAGACATAAATTTTTGTTGTATTTTAGTAAGACAACAGTAATAAATAAATAAAATTGGAAAGAAAGCAATTAATTATTATAAATACACCCAACAACCACATACTTAGTCCTGGCTCCAAACTATTTTAACTTGTGTCTTGGGTATCACAACACTCGGACTCGAAACAAATATTTCTGGATCACACATACATTCCTCTTGGTGTGGGAATCGATACCGTAGCCTCTCGTTTCACAGCCGACTGCTGCGTCACGGAGTCTGTAATAATTGACCACGAACTGATATATTCATACTTTTTAATTTTGCTGCAAAGTCAAAATGTGAAGGCTCAAACCATAGTCAATTTCAATGTACATATAAACGTTTACTTAAACTATTTAAAGAATAAAAAATCGTCAAATCAAAGATATACTCTACAATAAAAAATATAATTTTATCATTCTCTTTTCAATAATAATAATGTATATATTCAATTATAAATATAATTCGAAAAGCATGTTATAAAACGCCGTTCATCTGCTCAAGCCCAGCCTGCATAGAGTTCGTTGGATGCATACCGCCACAGAATGAAGCTGTTAACCTTCGCACCATTTGTGTCGGGCCGCGACTCCGCGCGCAAAAATCCGATAACTTGCGTGCACCTCCCTCCCGCTCCCCCCTCTCGTACCGCACCCCCGCCGCCTCCTGCACACGAACAACCCCGCGTCACCCCGCCTCACCCCCGCGCCTGCCTTTAATGGCATAAAAAATCAATTTCCCGCCCAAATTACGCCGAGTCGACAAATTGCGAGCGCGTCTAGTCTATAATCGAGTGTTTTTCGGTCTACTGTTCACGTTTTTTTCACATTAAACGTCTTAGACGGTTATTGTGGAATAAATTTACCTTGAAATTAAATAAGTGTTTGTACCGTTTATTGCTTTAGAAAAGTGTTTTGAATTCGTTAAAGTTTGGATACCTAATATACTTATAATCGATTTTAGATCACTAATCGAGTTTTATAACGCGATACTAGGAAATTACCATTCTGAGTAGGTACAGGTTATGATCGTTGTTAACATTTAAATATGGAATATTTAGACAGCACCTCATGCAGTCACTTTGATGTGCCAGAATAAAAGAAAACTAAAGACTATAAAAAATATAATTACATTCGCAATTTCGATACCAAGATGTACTCTTTATCCATTTCCATATTTTTAAAGCAAACGAGAAAGTGCGTCACCTGATGGTAAGTGACCTCCGCCGCTCATGAGTCGCCTTAAGGATGAGGGATAATAATGAGATTGGAAAGGGAAGAGGATTTAGGTCTCCGGGTATCTCACTTACCATACCAAACGCAGCAGCAAACCGCTACTTTTTTACGTTAGTTTTCTGTTAAACAGTGGTAAAAACCTTATCGAGTCGGCCCATTCATGCTATAAACAAAACTGTCTACAGCGTGGCTCTACCACTCAAATTCCACGTAGCTTCCACAATCTATTCGATACATTAGAAAGCATAGTCAATGATTCATCAATAATACAATAAGATTATCCCAACGGCATCATAATCGAATAATTGGAAACGAATTTCATTCCACTTAAACACTAACGATAGTCGGAGGACACCTCGATCAGTCACCCAACAGAGGGTCGCCAATGGCACACATACCACCCGAAATACATGAAATACATAACGCACACAACACATTTGCATGTGTATCGTTGCAGTGTCCGTGTGACCTTGAAGCGAGGGTGAAAGTGCCTCCGACCCTCCCGCGTCGCGCCCCGCTCTCCAACGCTTCCACGTGCCTTCCGTGATCTATTTTGGAGGTCTCTAACTCAACCTCTTTCGTGATTGTGTACCGGCCAGTATTATTGCTGGGATTCGTTTTTAAATTAGGAATTATTTCTTTTTCGGCCAGTTCGATTCTAAAATTAAGTATCGAATCAATTAATATTTTTCATTCTGCCTAACGATGTCCCAGCTTATTTCCAGGGTCCGCTTTCCATCATAGTTCGACGGTGGATTTGGTAATGCAGGGTATCTGCCGTCTGAACCCCATAACCAGCAACGGGAACCAAATTTTGCCATTGCGTCATCCATTAATTAACAGAATATACTACATGCAAGTAAGAATGGCTTTTGGTCTATGTATGATTTGGTGCTCCGCTTACACTCCCCATTTAAAAAAAATAATTCATTAATATTGATTAAAATGTTTGGGAAATGTTATAAAAAGATAGTTGTAAAGTATAAGACTGTCTTATTCTCTAATTAGAGCCTTTGTAACATTTTAATACCGAACAAGAGTACTTCGTTATATTAGGTACCATTCATAAAATTTAATGGTTTAGTTATGAAATAATATTTTGTGTTCGCGTATGTTGTTTGTCAGAGCAAATACGAATATTTGGGCGATACTTAAATTAAGATTTTTGCCATAACTCCGACTTCTTACCATATTGTAATAAAATGTGAATACATTCCCTATAGTTTTATACGACAGTAAATTTTATGTAAGAACTATAAAACCAGTGACATAAGAAATAAAATCGACTGGAAATCCGTGAAGCTACTTTGTACAGTTTTACAAGATAAATTATTTTACGCAGTACATTATTTTTTTACATGTTGGAAAACAAAAGAAGTAATAAAAAATATATAAATTATTCTTGGGGGTCAATATTGTATATAAAATATATTTAATTACGCATATAACATAGAGAAAAATGGTAAATGACAATAACGTTCAACAAACTTAAAAAATATAATTTATAATAATTACATTAGGAAAAATACGATTCAATAAAATATAAATTTTACAAGATATATCCAGTAGGTAAATTTATATGACTATATTTATATATTTTACCGTTAAGCATTGGCGCTTTAGTATTTTGCCTTTCAAGTGACGATATAAATTACATAAAGACAATTATATAAAGACTCGTAGTAAGCTGCGTAGTAATGATGAATAAGTAGAAGGCGCTACACAAACGTAGCATCGTCGTAGCCGGCAGCTACGAGCTGCGTCTCTTATTCGCTTCCGAGATCGTTTCATGTGCTCGTTCTTTTATTACAAAGAAATATTATTTTTTCCATAAAATACTTTTACATTTCGATTATTATACTTTTCCTCAGACGTAGTGACCTCAGTTCCGAAAACCAGCCTTTACGATATTGCTTTCAAATATTATACACAGCCTCCATCGCGCAGCGGGCAAGTAACCGGCTGTGAAGCGAGAGGCCGCGGATTCGATCCCCGCACCGAGACAAATGTTTGTCTGATCTACAAATATTTGTTTCAGGGTCTGGGTGCGTGTCGAAAGTCTCTCGTAGTTCCTGATACCCATGACACAAGACTCGTATCTTACTGTGGGGTCAAGACTATGTGTGTGACTGTTGGTTGTATTCATTTATTATTAAATTGAGGAAAAAGTCGTGTTAATTCCCGATGATGAGATTTTCCATGTTATTAATAAAAATACAAAAAATATTCCTATTATTAAAATATGCATTTTACTTTATTCGTCATAAAGAACAACCGAAAGCGCCGGCATCTTAAAAGAGTTTTAATACACCTTTCCATAAAAGACACGTTAAATACTTGCAGCCCAATTCCAACATGTTGCACTCACGATGAAAATAAGCGTAAACCCGACCTTGAGCATCAGATAGCAGCATTAATCTACACCAGACTAGCGCCAGACGAAGGGACCACGGCAGGCCCGCGAGGGATCCGACGCATTTAGGAAGGTCGTGTAATCAACTATAAAACCACACTCACTCTTTAGCAGAAACGTAGCAACATATACATTACTTTATGTGTACATACGGGGCAAAAATTTTTTTTGTGAATTTTTGAGTGGTAAAGTAATGCTATAGATAGTTTTGTCTACAGCATGAATGGACCGGCTCGACCGGGTCGTTACCACTGTCTCACTCAGGAAACCGACGCAAAGAAGGGGCCATGGAGTTTACTTACCATCAGGTGACCCACTTGCTCGTTTGTTGGACAATGCTATAAAAAAACAAACGTAAACACAGCCTTGAGTATCAAATCGGACGGACCGCGAGGACTCCTATCTATTTAGATAAGTCATGCGATTAATTAACTCTATTTATTCTTGTAAGAATACAATCTAGGTATATCAGAGTCCTAGGTATGGCGCACGAAATATAAATAAAGATTAAGAACTCAAATATAGGGATATAAAAACGTTGAAGAGAGACAAAATTAAATAAATAAAGGACTGTTATTATTTTATATTTCATTGATTCATGCAAGTGGTTAATGATAAAGTAAGTTTAAAAAGATTGAAGAAGGATGGTAAAATCTTCCTTAATGTAAGCCATATGAAGGTAGAAATATACAATCTAAATATTTTGTATATTATATAAGACGAAAACCATTCTCAGCTCTCCAGAAAAACAGAAAAGATATCAAAAAGAAAAGAAAATTAGATAAAACAAATTACATTGATAACAATAAATAACAGTGTAGATAAAAGAGCAAACCTTAATGGTTCCTTTAACTAATATTTACCTAAACTTAACCTCATTAAAATTCAATAAAAAATCGCTATAAAAATATATAGCTCTGAAAGCCGTAGGGTAAGTCGACCAATTTACGGCACCGCATGCTGCTTCGATTTATTGGTAGTAAATGGAGAGGTAAATGTTCTAACGGACCGTCTTGTCTATCAATTGATGCAATACATTATTTTCACTATAATTTCTATAGAAAAATCATGTGAAAATGAAGTTTATGAAGCTATACAGGGTTAATTTTAAAACACCAGCAACCTCGCAGGATCAGATAGCTGACCCCATACGGAACAACTTTTGTTCTACGAGTTTGGATATAACTCAATATATTTAAAAAAAAATGATTTTACAAGTTTTTGTTGTGTCGTGTTTTTCTTCGTAGAGTGCGGCGCGGCGCGGCGTGCGAGCGCAACATCGAACGCGCCGCTCAGCTGCTCGGGCGTTGACCTTCAAAGGAGCTAGCCCGGTTCCCCACGCTTCGCGTATTTGTTTACGTAATCTGCGATGCGCGTTGTAACGTTCAAGACGGAAATTAAATGAATACTTATTTTTGTATGAAAATAAAATCTAACAAATTATCAAAAGTCGTAGAACAAAAGTAGTAGCTTATAACCTTAGGAATCTACCCCTGCGAGGTTGCTGGTGTTTTAAAAATAACCCTGTATACGTTTTCATTCATCTATACTTAGTTTAACGTGTCAATTATGAGGATATTTTAAAATATTAATTATGAATAGTATATATTTTAGAAGATGAAAATTACTCAAATAACGCGACAAGTATTTTACAAACGAAGCTAGCGTTTAACAAATATGAATAAAAAGATAACAACATTACATTCTGTAGGTAAATAATATGCGTAAGCACTCAAAAAACAATGTTCGTACTTTACGTAACAAAAACACGTCTCTCAAGAAGTGTAACAACTTTTTTACGAGGCGTTTGTCGCATTATAGCTTAGTTAATGTCAGAAGTCTTCCTTTCATTTCAGTTCTCATTTACCAAGGAGTGCTTTTAACTATTAGTCGCACAGTTTTGCTCTTCTCTGAGTATGTTTTATAAACGGAGGTTTTATCGCGACTTGTGTTATTGTGCCGCCATCTTTAATCACCGCGGGGTGTTTCGGTGCATTTGGGAAATCACTTGCAATATGTTACGCTCCTTTGAGAACACAATTGTTTGTGGAGTCTAGCAAAACTTTTCTGACAGGTGAATATGAAGTGTGTACTTAAAAAAGGAATTTTAAATAATCTGCAGTTATTTCTTGAAACATTTAGAATAAAAAAGTAATAGTTATCTTATTAATTATATAATTTCCGAATACCAATCCTCATGATCATCATCCACCCACTTTCTGAAATCATTATTCACTTCCAGACTTTCCCACATTATCGGCCTTGGTGTCCGAAACTAGGTGTTTTCACCCCGCTATATGTTTAATCACTTTGTCTAGACTGCGGGATTGATGGATCTCTCATTTACATCTTCGCAGAATTGCCGATGGTTGGAAATGCCGATAAGGATTGTTTTATTGTTTTTGGGGACTGTTAAGGGTTAGATTTACACACGAGACAACGTCATATTTGGTACACAAACGATTTTTTTATTAATATAAATGACGAAATAAGCTGACGCTTGCCTGATCCTTACACCTGACTATATACAGAAGCAACGTCACACAGAACTTTGAATTACAAAGCACTATATGGCACTGCAATGCCAAGGTCACCCAGAAACATAAGATGTTAACATAGTGGTAGGTCCTTCGTATGCGAGAGGCCGTCTGGGTTGGTACCACCGCTGTGTCTAGTTCTACCGCCAAGCAACAGTGTGTAAGCACTGTTGTGTTTCGGTTTGACGGACATTGAAGCCAGTGAAATTACTGGGCATTATGAGACTTAACATCTTATGTCTCCGGGTGACGAGCGTAGTTCAATCCCATTCAGTACTTTGTAATTCAAAGTTCTGTGTGGTTTTGCTTCTGTTTATGGGCATGCGTGGCGTTTACATATATAAAAAAAATCAAATTCTGGAGACTTCCTGCTATCGACAAAGCGCGTAGATTTTACAACTTGCGTATTAAATAAGTATTGTTTCGCATTCTGAATGGTAGAACCTTAATATTGAGGTCAATGGCGTTCCACAATATGTTTTACGACGTTAAGTACGTCTTCGAAAATAAAGCAATCGTGGGAGATTTCCTTGTGTTCCCACTTCCTTAGTACTCCATCAAGGTCTGTGCCTGGTCTTTTGAATGTGACTCCTGTACTTAGTAGGGTTATAGAACTCGTTAAGAACACTTTTTGAATATAGTGTGTAGGTTGGTAGGTCACTAGATGGTAGGTACTTCGTAGCGACAAGCCGTCTACCACCATTAGTCTCTTTGAAATTGCAGTCTGGCACTATTACGTTTCGATACATCACGTTGTTTATAACACATTTTCCGAAGGCTTCGTTGTACGCAGGCGCAAAGATACGTGATAGCATCTATCTCATTCTCTCGCAGGATAAATCCTATTTATGAATATGTTTGTCTCTTTAAACTGTCGCTTTTTCGTTTCAACTGTTGTTTCCAAATCACAAGTGGGCCTAAACTAAGTTTAGTTCAAATCTAATAATTTTCATGAGCATTTTTGTTAAACAGAATTAAGTAGCTATATCGAGACACATGGCAGTGTGTATGTCAAGTTCGGAAAAGATTAGGCTTAATTTTTCATGAACTCTTTATCGTCGATTCAAAGGTTTTGTTCGGGTCTAAAAATACACCCGTTCGCATTTTATTTTTAGCACACATATAAAAGTAAAGGATAACGTATAAGGAAAACGTTTGGACCCTTGGAGGGCGACCTCAAATAAACCGGTCACAAATTCCCGGGTGAAGGCCGTCCTTACGGGTGTACCCGGGTATGCCCGGCCGTGGTCGAGGTCAGTGCCGGACCTTGACCCTCGCGTGTGTGGGCCTTCACGTTTGTTTATGTTTTGTTTTTATTTTTTTACGCCATTTCACACACGCACGCCCTTTTCAGCCAGATCGTTTTTCATTCACACTTTTCAGGGCTAAACCCTATTATAAACGCGTCAGCAGGCTGCTTACAAAGAACTTGGTTTTTGTATGTTAATTTGAATAGAAATATGTGCATGGGGATCCAGTGATAAGTACAACCAAGATCAACCGAGTTAACATTATAGTCTCAAACTTTATTAAATACTTAGCAACAAAAGCATGGGTGTAATGACAATGTTTCTTTTGTCGGTTTTTAAGAATAAAAAAATGATGCCAAGAAAGTCGGTGTAAGCTGTAAATTATAGTTGAGACTAAGTATACCTACTACATTTTGTATGATATTAATTACACATAGCTAATAAAAAAATATCTTTGATATAAATGAAAATAAATTGTAAATCTTTAAAGTTCTAGGTTCCGGAAGACCAGATCCCCTCCCCTTCCCTATCCCTAATCATCCCTTTTCTTTATGGACGGCAACGCGCCCATGATGCTTCTGGTGGTAGGCGTACATGGGCGGTGGAGATCACTTACCATCAGGTGACCCACTTACTCGTTTGCCGGCCCATACCATAAAAAAAATATCTTCACAATATCGAGTATAAAGATGGTCTCATTCAAAATGACGGATGTCTTAATTTCCATAATAACTGCCAATTTTATTGTCCGTAATCGCAATAAAATCAAACAAAATATTAAATTGTGCACGCGACGCCATGACTCAGTCATGGTGGGATGTGACAATGTATCATTTCGTGCCTCACCCGCCAATCAACGTGAGCTTTTACGCCAGTTCCAAATTTAAATATATTAGAACGTTCCTTTGTGACATGCATTATGTTTGTAAAATTATAAAGTGATGGCTGTATGCACAATGTTCCCTTTGCCAGTTTACAGGAATTAAAAAACGATGCCAAGCAAGTCGGTGTAAATTGTGTATACTGTAAATTAAAATATCATATAATTTGACATTCAGCCTGTGCGGGCTGGACGTGTTTACTAATACAATGTTCTCAGAAATGCCTTGCTCTTTTATTATTTAGCATGTTGTTTAATACACTTTCATAACTAAGTTAATTTCATTTGAACACTTACATAGTGCTTTGTGTCAGCATACAATTTTAACGTGTCCAGGAAGTGCACCAAAAACTTCGATTAGGTCAATGTAAGCCTGGGATCTGGATTATAAAAAAAATCCTTCCATCAGTCTTTAAACTATATCACTTCACAAATATCTTTTATAATCATCATTTACATATGATTCTAAATTCAAATTTGGCACAGATTCAAAATACAAGATTGGCAGTAAATCGTAATCGTAATTAAAAAAAAAAAAGAAGTGTGCGTCTCGGGACGCTCGACAGAAGTGATAACTTAAACTAATGTGGGTTAAAGAGAGCGGAGGAGTCTGCCCAATACTGCCGTATGCGTGAGAGAAAGGGAAGCCAGAGTGGCGCCGAACGCGTTACGTTACGAAGTCCGGTCAAAGTCACGACAAAGCCCTGTCAAACTTCTGTCAAAGTCCTGTCAAAGTCCGGTCAAAATCCGGTCAAAGTCCGGTCAAGGTCCTGTCAAAGTTTGTCAAAATTCTGTCGAAGCCCTATCAAAGTCCGGTTAAAGTCCAGTCAAAGTCCTGTGAAAATCCGGTCAAAGTCCATTCAAAGTCCTGTCAAAATCCTGTCAAAGCCCGGTCAAAGTCCGTTCAAAGTCCTGCCAAAATCCGGTTAAAGTCCAGTCAAAGTTCTGTCAAAGTTTGTCAAAATCCGGTCAAAGCCCTATCAAAGTCCGGTCAAAGTACGGTCGAAGTCCGGTCAAATACCGGTCAAAGTCCTGTCAAAATCCGGTCAAAGTCCAGTCAAAGGCCTGTCTAAATCCGGTCAAAGCCCGGTCAAAGTCCTGTCAAAATCCGGTCAAATACCGGTCAAAGTCCTGCCAAAATCCGGTTAAAGCCCAGTCAAAGTCCTGTCAGTCTTGTCAAAGCCCGGTCAAAGTCCGGTTAAAGTCCAGTCGAAGTCCGGTCAAAGTCCTGTCAAAGTTTGTCAAATACCAGTCAAAGTCCTGTCAAAATCCGGTCAAAGTCCGGTCAAAGTCCTGTCAAAGTCCGGTCAAATACAGGTCAAAGTCTTGCCAAAATCCGGTTAAAGTCCAGTCAAAGTCTTGTCAAAATCCGATCAAAGTCCGGTTAAAGTCCTATCGAAGTTTGTCATAATCCGGTCAAAACCCTATCAAAGTCCGGTCGAAGTCCGGTTAAAGTCCGGTCAAAGTCCGGTCAAAGTCCGGTCAAAGTCCGGTCAAATACCGGTCGAAGTCCCGTCAAAGTCCGGTCTAAGTCCGGCCTAAGACCTGTCAATGTCCGGTCAAACTCCGATCATAACCCGGTCAAAGTCCGGTGAAAGTCCGGTTGAAGTCCGGTCAAAGTCCGGTTGAAACCCGGTTATAGTCCGGTCTAAGCTGACTGGTCACTGTTACGCCACCTGGGACTTCGAAATAATCGATGTTCCAGGGAGGTCAGCTAACGCTGGCTGGTCGATGGTCCGCTCGCGTTACGGAACGTTTCGATTTACCCTCCCATAAGAAGCTATCACTTCAATAAAATGCTCGATTCTAGAATCAATAACAGCACCAACGTAGTTTTGACACAATTTTGTTTGTCTATGGCATTACGTGCGCGACATGCGTCATGAGAGCGGTATCATGACATATCCGCCACTCGGCAGCGGATGGCGGACGACAGACACAATTTGTTAAATTACCACACGCTACACACAGATTCATCGGCATCGTCGCGTTACTGCACTATATCTTGAAATAATAGTATTGATCGAGTCTTGACTTTCCTGTAGGTATATGAAGTTTCATGTCTTGTTAAAAAAATAATAAGGGAAACCGCAAACGAAGATTTTCTTTCATTTTATAGCAAAGACCGGCAAACTAGCAAGTTGTTGGGAAGTGATCTCCACCGCTCATGACCGCCCACAATACCCGAAGAATCATAGGGGCGTTGTCGAAATTAAAGGGAAGGGATAGTTAAGAGTTTGGGAAGGAGGGAGGATTCCGGCTTTCGGATATCTCACTTATCATACGAAACGCAGGAGCAATCAGCTACTCTACGTCGGTTTTCTGTGAAAACGTAGTAATAAACTAGTCGAGCCAGCCCATTTAAGTTGTAGACAAATCTGTCTACAGCGTTGCTCTAGTAGTAAAATAACCTCTCCACCGCTGTAGTAACCTCTCCACGGAATTTTCATTTTATCGTCGGAATTTTGAGTTGCGTATGTAACATAAATATGAATATTAACCAAACCCAACATATCTGAAGTATAGGAATAACTAATCACACTCTATATTCAATCATTGATGGACCTAAGATTAAAAAAAAATAAGAATTTGTATCCATCGAAATAAGATGACCAGAATGATTATAGTATCTTCACATTCTTTAAAAAAATCTCATATTTGGATCCTTTTGGCGCGGTCTTGGTGGGACATATACTGTCTTACAGTGGGTGGACGACTAGGTACCCTCCACTTACTACTTATGACATGTTAACATAAATTGCAAATGTACCACATAACAATTGGATGCAAATATGCAATTCGAGGCGTTGATCATATTTTTTCTAA
This sequence comes from Amorpha juglandis, assembly GCA_949126905.1. Taxonomy (NCBI): domain Eukaryota; kingdom Metazoa; phylum Arthropoda; class Insecta; order Lepidoptera; family Sphingidae; genus Amorpha; species Amorpha juglandis. Next base: position 21,460,370 of record OX421365.1, read on the forward strand.
ATTTATTAGATTTATGTACTGTAAATTTCGTATTTTACTAAAAAACCATTTCATTTCGAACATTTCTCACGTCCAAATAGAACTTTAAATTATTGATTTAGTTTGAATTTAGCAAAATAAAATTGATATCTCAATTTTTACTTGATATGGGTTGAAATGTTATTGCATATTTGCATGCAATTGCCAATAAATGCTTTCTTTTTTCAAACATCGAATTGCAAAGTGATATTAGAGAACTTCTTTACATTTTCAACATTATTAGAAAACTTTTTTCAGCCTTATTTTATATTCGTAAAACTATTTTCTGTGAGTTCAGTCTGTTTCTGAATATCTTTCTGGTGACTTATAATTTAATAATTGTGTGGATCAAAACAAACTCGTTTCCGTCAAAAAATTATTTCAACCATAAATATCATTTTCATCAAAAATGACAACCTGCAATATGTCTCATGTCTAGTTTCTCCGTGCCTCTTCCCAGATCATTTGGGGTCGGACCTCTAAATATGTTTCCGTCATTTGGCTCTGTCATTTTATTCACCTGGTATATTCCGTGACATTTTTCTAGGTTTCTCCACCAAGTCGCATTGGGGTGTCCTCGGGGTGGTTTGGCTGCGTTAATTTACCAAGCAATTTAAACCGGGTGGTCATCTTCACCGCGCATCACGTGTCCATACTATCGGAGCTGACTTTTGTGGAGTTTGTCTGCGATAATTGCCTCTAATGTTTGTGTTTTGTGAGCCTATCCAGTTTGGACACTCAGCCGGCCATCACAGCATTTTCACTTCGACAGCGTGTAGTTTGGTTTCAGGGTCTTTGGCTATAGAGCATAACAGGTCTTACGCATGTTTTAGAAACTGTTTTCTAGACTTTGATGGGCATTCTTCCAGCATGTATTTTTTGCATTATGTCAGCATCACTGGCAGTTTAATGTATAATGAAGCTTAGATATTTCAATTTGCTCACTAAAGGCACTGTTTTATGTATTTTTGAAAAATAAGATAAGGTTGAAGTAATTATATTCATAATATTTTATATTAGCTAAATACATATCACTTAATACGCTTTTCTTTCTCATGTTATTAATAGCATTATTATATTTTATCATATTCATATGAGAGACTTTTTTAAATGAAATCATAAATAGTAAACATTTCAACTTCGCAAATAATTTCGACTCGCCGTGCAACGTTCTACATTTAGTTCCGCTACTCGCCACAGGTGCCGCCACTAGTAACAGGCGTACTCAACCAGTGTGCGTCCCACGTCACACAGCCGTGATTGCACTAAATTGAGCTTCCGCTGCCGACAGGATAAAAAATCCCTGCCGCGTCCTCGGTGACATTAAACAATGGCCAATCGCGGTCTGAGCGGTTAACTGTCGCCGGCCGCACTCGATCCCATTCGACGTGTTTTAAATCATACTATTTGGTGCATATAATATGTTTTTTTAAAAGATATGCTCGTTGACAAATAGTTCAATTTGGAATTAGGCATTGGTACCTAACAACAAACTCTTTGTTCATTATATCGCTCAAAATCATTATATTAACTCTGTAATGTTCATAATATAATTAAACTAGATGAAAACCATTAACCACTAAAATCCATTAACTTCATGATTATTACAAGTGCTGTTTCCAAACTAATTTTAAGAACAATCAAATTAAATTAGCACAGACATGATTATGTAAAGTAAACTGTGTATAGAATAGGGTAGTTGACTTGGTTGTTTTTATTATTTTAATCAATAAGTTACGTTACCCAAAACCTCTCGAAGAAAGAATTTCATTAATTCGTCCATAAAAAAATAAATTAGAAGTCATTCAAATCTGATGGAGGGGGCACTTGTCAAATAACAGATGACTCAAAGTTTGACGTCACTGTGGCAAATGGGCATTACGGTGCACGCGTGCGAGCGAGATAGTGAGATGTCCCCACTACGCGCCCACCTATACTCATACCAATATTTAAATTCATAATTGCAGTCTCATTTTTGAACCGATTTTGTTTGTTTTTTAACAAACGGGGTTCTTTTTGGTATTATTTTCTGTTGCATATAAAACACTGTATAATATTCAAAATAGGAAACTACCCTATTGTAAATTAAGCGTTTTTGATATCTCATGTCATGTTAAGGTATAGCCTATTAGACTATATTAACAGTTTTAAAAAATCACAAATTATAAAGTGAAATATTTTTTTTAAATGAGACTTTCTTACAATATAAGACTAAAATGGAGCAAAATTTAAAAAATATTAAGGCATATCTCTTCACGCAATTTGCACCCTATCAGCCTAACCAGTCAACCCTGAGGCATACGTGTAACTAAATAACAGAGGCAGGATCGATCGCAATTTCAGATTTAACGAGCGTATGATTTGTCTACGATCTTCATTCCAAAATAGTTTATTTTTTGAATATTTTGTTTACAAATATTCAACAAAAAAAATGGTAGAGCCACACTTTAGACAGTCTTGCCTACAGCATGAATGAACCAGCAGCTCGATCGGGTCATTATCACTGTCTCACAGAAACCGACGTAAAGTAGCTGCTTGCTGCTGCGTTTCGTATGGTAAGAGAGATATCCGGAGGCCCAAATCCCCTCTCCTTCCCAATCTCTTAATTATCCCTTCCCTTTAAGGTCGGCAACGCGCCTATGATTCTTCTAGTATTATGGGTGTATATGGGCGGTGGAGATTACTTAGCATCAGGTATCCCATGTTGCTGACTAAAACCATTATCGACTCATACATTTTTAAACTAATTAATTTGACCATTTTATGTTGTTTTTTTTTCCAATTTCGAATCCTGGATAATACCATCGGATTAAGAGCGTGATACCTATATATTATTTTTCCTCCATTCGTTTTTGATCTGTTTTCCATTGCAAACTATCGACAGGATGTTACTAGACGTTAGAAATTACTGTTCACATAATGTGTCGGTACCTCCCGACGATTTTCTCCGCCATCAGACCGTGGTATGTTATAAAAGTGAATACGTGAGAGTTTTGCATGCCATTTCCATAATAGTATTGTAATGGCACAAAGGATTTGAGTAAAAGTTTGATTACCATGTTTGTAGATGTGGTGTCCTCGGATATTACGGAATTATGACAATTGATGAAAAATAAACTATAAATAAATAAATAACACCCAACAGTCACACACATAGTGGGGTCAGGACCCCACAGTAAGATACGAGTCTTGTGTCGTGGGTATCAGGAACTACGAGAGACTTTCGATCTCACAACACCCAGACCCCGAAACAAATATTTGTGGATTAGACAAATATTTGCTCGGTGCGGGAATCGAACCCACGGCCTCACGTTTCACAGTCGGCTACTCGCCCACTGCGCCACGGAGGCTGTCAAACTATAAATAAACTATAAATATACTACAAGTTTTTCCTTGCGGCTCCGCCCGCGTGATCTGCTTATTCCGGGATAAAAAGTAGCCTATGTTCATCAGGGTAATGTAGGATTCGAATGGTGAAAGAATCTTTCAAATCCGTCCAGTAGTTTTTAAGTTTATTCGTTACATACAAAAATAGAAATATTTTCACTTTCAAGCTCACGCTTTCTGCTTTATTACTCTCAAGGCCTAGCGTATTCTCTCTTCCATGGTGTTATCATTGATGTATGAATTCTTAACGTTTACAATAAGCAGGGAAAAGTAAAACTTTAACGTAGAGTACGTACATTTAACAGCACTTAGTTAGTCTACAATCTACTCAGAACATTTTTTTTTAAATTTGATTCAATAACTAGACGAGCAAATCGCTCATAGTGCCCAGTAATTTTACTGGCTTCAATGTCCTTCAAACCGAAACACAAATGCTTGGCAGAAGAAATAGACAAAGTGATGGTACCATACCAGACGGCCTCCATCATACGAGGGGCCTACCTTGTAATCGGTTACAAGAAACATATTTGGCTAAATAAGACAACATTCACTCATCAAAATGCTTAATACCATACATAAATCCACATACAGTTACAAATACAATAAATTAATCTGAGCAGCGCGACCGACCGGAGTCCTTTGTTACTTTTCGCAAACAAAAAGTTTATTATTACACCGGGCCCTGAGTTCCGAGTTTATCATCGGTACGGGGACGAGACATTCAGTATAACTCAATGTATGTGCGACTAATTTTACACGTCATCGCGTTTAATCATCTACGCACGGGCTGCACTTTTACTTACAAGTTCGGAATTTATCGTGTTTTTTTTCGGAATTTCATTTAAGTTTGTGTAAACTATAAACTTTTGGATAAACAACATGACTTAACTCACGCTTATATATTTAAAGAGGAAAGCAGAGATGTGTCTCTTGGTGTACCCAAGTACATCTACTGTTTCTAGAGCTTTTGTGGTAGGCAGCGGCTTGGCTATGCCCCTGGCATTGCCGATGTCCATGAGCGGCGGTGACCGCTTACCATCAGCGGGCCGCTTGCTCGTCTGCCTATCAAGGCAATAAAAAAAAAAAAAAAAAAAAAGCTTATTTTGTTCGTTGATGTTAAAGGGACTGACCCTATCGCTATAACCGGTAAAAATTTCAGTCTATCTGACATTAAATTTTATTCTGTATGTATATATATATCTGTATCTGATGGTAAGTGATCTCCACTGTCCATGCACGCCTAAAATACTAGAACATTCATAAGCGCGTTGCCAACCTTAAAGGAAAGGGATAATTAAGGGATTGGGAAAGGGAGGAAGATTTGGGGCTCCGTATATCTCACTCACCGTACGAGACGCAACAGAAAGCCGCTACTTTACGTCGGTTTTCTGTGAGACAGTGGTAACGACCCGATCTAGCCGGCCCATTCACGCTGTAGACAGTTAGCGTGGCTCTACCACTCTTTTGCTCTATCGCTTTGCTACTTTTACTAAAGAAGTTTTGTGTTGTAGTCCTAATCTGCCATTAAATGACTGTTATTGATAGTCTGTATTTTATATACTAATATATCAAAAGGCAGCAATAAAATGAAAAAGGAATTAGCATGTATTGCAAATATTGACTTGTACCGTCGGGAAGGTATTAATCGACTTTTAATCTTGTAGATACATCGCATTACGCAAAGGAAGTAGAACCAGTTATTATTAATGGGAGAGTGAATTTATATTTTTGTTCGATGCAAGAAGTTTCGCATTAAGCTTATGGAATTTGTTTTTCTTACAAAAATCATTTCAATTATCAAATCATCAGCAATCTCTATCTATCTGAAATTTATTTGGAATTAAACTTCTATTTATTCCAACTTTACTAATTTACTCATAATCACTTTTTTGTGATTTAAATATGGAACGGCAAGAAAAAACGTATATTAGATTGTATTTTCCTATCTATTATAAATGATCGAAAAATGGATGCAAATGCAAGACGAAATTCACCACAAATCACATTTCGAATGCACGAAGTCCCCGAGACTGCTGACTCGCAGCAGACGGGAGAATGGAGGTTGTAGGGAATATTGATATTCCATGATTCAGTTAAATGCGTATTGTGTACAAAGAGTACCAAATTATATCGATTTAACTTCCTTTCGCTCTATGTTGTGTTTAAGATTATTATTCAATTCCTATTACCTACTTATATGGGTTTGCAGCTTTACACAATGTAATGCGATTATATGAAACGAAGAAATAAATAAAAGTCTAACAAGTACTATTACAAAGTAATAGTAATAAATGAAAAAGGATACTTAAACACCCATATCCTGGAAATAACATTGAAGCCCGTATTAAATCATTATGTTAGCGTATTTCTGCAAACTGCCGTTGCGTGCCATCTGTCGGCGAATAGCGGCACTAAACATGCCCCATTGTAATTTACTAACGGTCCGCAAAAATCGGCCTACCGAAAGGAAACAAAACACATACCAATTAACCTCGTTATTTTCACTGTACAGATTAACGTTCGAGATTATCTTGCGGCTTTATTATCTTGCGCGATCCGCTGCACCTGCCCTTTTAAAAGCGATTTTAAATAACAGCCATTTACATCCATCATGTTGGACGCGGCGAGTGATCCACCGTCCGTCCTCGAAACGTTTTTATTTTAATGCTAAATATAATTAACCTAAAAATTTACGAATACTTTTATTACGTATATGTTAATACGATTCGCTGCTTAGATATCTGTTTAATAACCGAAATATGACGCGCAGTTAATTTGTTGATTATTATCATAGTTAATGTAGAACACAATATTCCGTTACGAGTAATACAGGAAGTATGTTAAGTATGTACTAGTAAGTACACGTCCTTTTTGCCACAACTGTTATAATAAGGGGGTCGAGTCGTGATGGCTTTTGTTACAAAATGATTACATGTAACTATCAAATATGTGATCCTTGTCATTAGGAACTTTTAAGTTGGTACAGTACGTTTGGGTTGGTACCACCGCTTTATCTATTTCTGCAGACAAGCAACAGTGTGTAAGCACTGTTGTGTTTCAGTTTGAAGGACTCGAATGTCCAGTGAAATTACTGGGCATTATGAGACTTAACATATGTCTCAGGGTGACGAGCGCAGTTCAGTGCCATACATTGCCTTGTAATTCAAAGTTCTGTGTAGTGTTGCTTCTGTTTATGGGCAGGCGTGGCGCTTACCATCAGGCGAGCGCCTTGCTCGTCTCATCATTAAATGATTTTTTTATTTGTTTTGTAATCTTCGTCTATTTGCTAAGAGCTGTGCTTATGACGTATTAAGTATCTGCTGCAGACTTAGATTATGTAACTCATATTTCTATGGAGTGACTGACCAACTCTTACTCTTATTCTTTTTTAATTGTAACTTAAGTTGAGTTTGAAATTCAATATCAAAGAACACAATTCGGTCTGTCTATTAATTGAACAAACAATATCTATTTCACCTATATGCCATATAAAAGGAACAACAAAAAGATTAGATACCGACGTGAGGTCGTAAATTTAACTGTGTGGTTTTTGTCTATGACTTTGAGCAGATGACAAACGTTATCCTGCAGCTGTCCCGTATTCCGGGATAAACAGGATCCCACATGACAATCCGAGACATTAACTCCTCCAGTTCAATGCTCCATCAATCAGTATAAGAAGTTTCAACATGTGACATTAAAATCAAAGCATCATTATTATGACAATTCATATCTTCTATCTACCTATATAACATAACAAAAGTTGCCTGGAAGAAATTGCCGTTAACGATAAGGCCGCCAATTGTACTTCTCTTTATAATTTTTAATTGATGTGCATTAACCGGACGACTCATATCACTATAGAGAAAAGAGTGACGTCTTTAGATTGTGGATTTATCGGAGCGCTCCGTAGGCAGTTCATTAATAAATGAATTTATTGAATTGAATTCACTTTATTCGATATGGGTAGGTATATGTGGGAATATCTGCGTTATTTGCACAATGTAAAATCAAGTTTGTGTAACACATGTTCAGTTTTATTTTGTCCAAAAGACGCAAATATTGGCCCATATACCCCAAATAATGGAGGAGAATGTGATAAAATACGGGTCGAACAAGTTCCAACACTTAAGCATCTCAATGAAATAATAAAGTCGCGTGACGGCTGGACCTGCCTCAACGCGGCACGCACCGCCTTACCGCTTACACACGTCGCGCCCACGCTTTACGCACGCTGACGCGAAATTAGTACCGGTTGTGGAGCCGATACACGTTTACGGCACATATTGGTCACCTTACAGATTATTAATGTCTCAACTGATAATTGGACCTGTTTACGCAAAAAGGAACCAACCAACAGCCAGTTTAAATGGAGATACTGAGTTTGTTTTGCTAAATCAATTAATATAAATTGATTTTAATGGCGTATTTTTTTGCAAATCGTACATGGAATATATTTCATGATTAATCTTCCCAAAAAATTACGAGATAAAATTAGTTTATATTATTCAATTTAGTTAAATAAAATCAGTATCTCCATTTGAACTTGCTGTGGGTTGGTTCCTTTTTGCGAAACAACGTCCAATTATGACATGTCTGTCTTTAGTTCAAGAATACGGCCTTACTTGTAAACTTAAGCACTGCTTAGTTAACTGTTTTCGTCTCTTTCTAGCCACTTATAAATCGCGTTGACAGAGAAGGACAAAAGAGTTTATCTAATCCATGTAACCTTTATAAGCAAAGCCGTAAATGTGAAAATTTACAGATACATACTACTAAATAACAATTTATTAATATAACAATATAAACTCTGTAATAATTTCTCTCACTTAAGCCCTGGGCTTCAGCTACTAATGAAAGATGCTAGGTTTTATTCTTATTCATAAATTATCTATACAATTTCAGAATAATCTTAATGTCATAGTATAGTTGTTAATTTAATGAATGCAGTAACAGCCATAAATTAGGTAATAAAACTATACGCATTTTCTATGTCAAAATATAAATAACAAAAGAATACATTAGGTGTCGCTCTATAAATTACGATAAATAACATTGTCACATTTATTGCTCATACATTAGAACAAGTAGAAAATGCTCGTTTCATTAAATTTGGCACGAATCCAGTTAATACATTTCTCTTTTCATGTATTTTAAAAGTAATTTGAAGTTGTACATACGCGAAGTCAAATAAAGCAATATCTCATATAATTAATGATGGCATAATCGCTTTACCACGTCTACAAACATAAAGGTGTTCACATTTATTATAATGTAAAAACAGCTCCCGCTACTCGTATCAATTAGAATAATGACGCGCAATGACCATCAGCCGACATTATCTGCAATATAATTGTAGAATTATATTTTGATAACACGATGTGACCCATAAAAACTTGAATTTTGATGACGGGTAAATTTATATTCAAGAATTTCTATATTTCTCGGAATAAATAAACATTGCTCTACAAAACATAAATATGTATAATGATTATTATCGTATATACGAAATTGGTTTTAGAAACTATTTTAACATATTGGTGTTTTATAATTTATTCAAATAGGTAATATCGTTTAACAGTTTAACTCGGTCAACTACTTTATACGATATACTTAATAAATAGTTAAATATGATTATAGTAACCGTTAAATAAATCTAATAAAAGTTTAAAGCCATCCACTGTGATTCTCATACTATGTACATTAGGGTGGGCCAAAAAAATCGACTATTTTTTTTTTTACAAGTGCAACGGAAAAATGGGTTCCTAGACACCTTAAAAAAATTCCCACCAAATATGAGCTCTTAATTTTGAAAGGAACATCCTCCGCATCGCAGTTTTTTATTTTTTTTTCAGTCCAATAGAAAAAAATTCATACCTCTCTATTAATTGACTGTACAAAAAAATGTTTCGAATAAATTTTGTAGGAAATTTGATGCTCTACAAAAAAGGTGTCTTATATTTTTTTCGTAAACCTCGCCATTTGAAAGATATAAAGTATTTAATTTTGATTATTTTATGATAAATTTCATTTTTGTTTATGAATTTTATAACTCGACAATAAATGACTTTTACGAAATGCGAAATACCAATTTTTGTTGGAAATTAACTGCTCTATAAAAATGGTTTCCTATGTTTTGGCGATAAAATTAACCGTTTAAAAGATATTCGTCATCAAACTTTCATGTGTACGGATCTTAAAAGTTTTTGATTAGATATTCGAAAAATTTCAATTCAATTTATAAATTTCATTGCTTGTCATTAATGTAAGTATTATTTGAGTTTTATATTCAAAATTATGAAAATTTTTCTTCAATTATTCTAAACATTTTAGTTTTAATCATTAGAAATCACGATCCTAGGGAAAATTTCATCTCTAGAGAATTTTTGTTTCGTATTTTATTTCATCTGTTTGAATTGTGAACTAGCACCACCAAACACTCATAACCTCTTTCACTGTTGGTAACTTACGTTCTGAAAGTTTTTGCACAAGTTTTCCGATCAAATGAATTTCTTTATCCATATTTTCGATAATATTCACGTAGTAACCACAATATTTGTAAATAATTAATCGTTCGATCACATATACAAGACCATAAATTTTGGAAACACTAAAAATGCTGTAGAAATAAATGTATACAAACCAACGACAACATAACGATGAAATAAAAAGTAGGTGGTGCTAGTTCACAATTCAAACAGATGAAATAAAATACGAAACAAAAATTCTCTAGATGAAATTTTCCCTAGGATCGTGATTTCTAATGATTAAAACTAAAATGTTTAGAATAATTGAAGAATTTAAATTTTGATAATTTTGAAAATAAAACTCAAATAATACTTATATTAATGACAAGCAATGAAATTTATAAATTAAATTGAAATTTTTCGAAAATCTAATCAAAAACTTTTAAAACCCGTACACATGAAAGTTTGATGATGAATATCTTTTGAACGGTTAATTTTATCGCCAAAACATAGGAAACCATTTTTATAGAGCAGTTAATTTCCAACGAAAATTAGTATTTCGCATTTCGTAAAAGTCATTTATTGTCGAGTTATAAAATTCATAAACTAAAATGAAATTTATCATAAAGTAATCAAAATTAAATCCTTTATATCTTTCAAATGGCGAGGTTTACGAAAAAAACATAAGATACCTTTTTTGTAGAGCATCAAATTTCCTACAAAATTTATTCGAAACATTTTTTTGTACAGTCAATTAATAGAGAGATATGAATTTTTTTCTATTGGACTGAAAAAAAAATAAAAAACTGCGATGCGGAGGATGTTCCTTTCAAAATTAAGAGCTCATATTTGGTGGGATTTTTTTTAAGGTGTCTAGGAACCCATTTTTCCGTTGCACTTGTAAAAAAAAAAATAGTCGATTTTTTTGACCCACCCTAATGTACATACATATAAAGTAAGCGATTTCGTACATACATTTAAACGACATTTTTTCTTTCTTCATTCTTTCACAAAACCAGTTCCCGGCAGCTGTTTCTCACATAATGTTTATTCATTACAATATCTAAAAGGATTCGGGACCTGTCCATGGATAATTAGAAATACTGATCATTTGAATGAGAATAGACAATGAGTGAAAGAGAGAATTACGAGTGAGCGAGACAGCGGAATCAACAAATGTCGTAGCCGTTCTAACACAAAAACAGGAGTAACGAACTAAAGCGCCAGGTGTTGCCCGATGCCATGTGCTCGACAACAGAAACTTTATTATAGTTTGTACGTATGACTGTGGCTCACAGTTCACCACTTTAATTAGTTGAGCTAGAACCAAAACGCATTATTTATGTGATTCACGACAAATGACATTACGTTTGTGACTGTATTACGCCATGTTTCATTGAAGGCGCCGCTTTATCACTTATAATTGTTAAAAAAAAATTTTTTTATTTATATGCAGTAAATGCGGTATTGATATTTTATTTTATCTTTAAAATACTACTTCTGAAACCAATAACAAACCAATTTAAGCCTTTTTACGAAAATCGATAGAAAAGCTTGTAAATGTTTAATTTCTACAAATTGAATAGTTTCCAAGTAACTAGCCATAATAATACTATGTTCATTTCTATGTATAATACACTAGCTTTTCCTCGCGGATGCGCCCGCGTGATCTGCGTTTTCCAAGATAAAAAGTAGACTATGTTACTCAGTTATAATGTATCTTTCTAACGGCAAAAGAATTTTTTAAATCGGTCCAGTAGTTTTTAAGTTTATTTGTTACATATAAAAATAGAAATCTTTCCTCTTTATAATATTTAGTGTAGATGACAACAATATCAAAAATATAATTTTGTCTACTATTGAGATAAGATTAATATATTTGCGTCGCCGTTTATTTATAATCAAATAAAGCGAATACCCAAAAGCCAAATGCTTTTGCAACTAAAAGCATGCTTCAATAAGCAAGCTTTTGAGAATGTTATTAAAGCGCCATCTACATTTCTTCTCATACAACTGCGATCAAGAGACACCTAGCGGCGAATAGTAAAATTAAAATACTACGTCACGACGTAGTTAAGCAGTAAATAGTTCAGACAGTTAAACACAGATGGCGTTAGTCTGTTACAAAAATTATATTAAAAGGATTCGGTTTGTTAGGCTATACTAGCTTATTACAACTAAATTAAACATAAATAATAATATATAATCACATTCTTCATAACATACTAAAACACTAATCCGTCGCCATCTAACCTCTCCATTGCATGTTTGTCTATTCATTTTTCCCTTTTTGTGTTAACGTTCTCCTTTAATTTACTTACTTTATTTTTGCTTTATGTTAAGTCTGTGGTGTGTCTGTGTTGTTATAGCTTATTTTGGGGCCGGACGGGACGTTGCAGACAGTCAAGAGCGAGTCTCGTCGCGGCCGCGGCAGAGGGCGTGCGTCGACAACTCCCGTAAGTACCTTAATCATTTTACCGCCCTTTTTTGTTTTATTTTTTTCATTTTTCATTTCTTTCATGTTATGTGTACCCTCAATGGTGACTAATAAATTAACAAATAATCACTCTTTAACAAATTAAACTCTTACCAAGATTTTTCAAGATTTTCTACAGCTTCATCAATCTCGGTATGAAGTATTACGTCTTTAATATTTAAATAATACATGATTTTTTTAGAACGCGAACCTAAAAATATTTCTTATTTTTCGTTCAACTCCTTAAACTAAAATATTTCAACGAAAATGATTATTACACAACGTAAGAAGATAAACTGAAGCTTAATGTCTTGATTTACACTTCATCGATTATCTTCAAGACTTGGGGATACAAGGGGCTTTGTCCTTCAATATTGGACCCTTCACCATGAGGGAATAGAGCCAAAGGATACATCACGGAAAATTGCATTACAAGCAAATGCCCACTTACAATACACGCAAAATGACTGCCCGGAATTGGTCACAAGCGATGTGAACATTTTTTAATGGGCGGAGGGGTGGTATTTTAAAAATATTATTCATATTGCACTCACAATGTTTTGAAATAAACATATATTTTTTTAAGATATGAATCAGACATATTAGCAAACATAGCCAGCTGAAAACATAAAGGGGAGACAACGAGATTAACTGCCTCACACTTGGGTCAAGGAAAACTGAAATACTTCATTTTGTTAGAAACCTAACTCAGTCAGTATATTCTTTATCTACTCCTGAACAGCACATGGCGCAGGTCAAAGGTCGAAAGGTCAACGCAGTGAGAGCACACGCAAGCCCACCTTGATTACGCAACACGTATAAATCAAACGTGAACAAAACCGAGGCCACTCTCGCTTTCACAGCAAAATGTCCAAATATAGGAATAAAGTGTAACCACGGTTCACGGCCAAACCGAGCCAAAACAGTAGTGGAAATGCACAACCCCATTCACCGAGATTAATAATAGCGACCAACTATGAGAGTGCGAATATTTCACGAATGTGGCATACATTGCTGCTCGGGGAAACGTTCGTTCGCGCTCGCGGTTACTCCGCAAAAAACGATAGATAACTTTTATACATAAATTATAATATAAAAATAGAACGCTATTTCATTATTTTTCTTTAAAAAGAACGCAATAACACAAAATTAATGGTTGATTTTTAGTAAAACGGATGTCATAGCTAATGTCATGTGCTATGTGCTGCTCTGTGTCGATTGCCACCTTCTTTATTTTCTATTAGAGTATACTTTACTATAGTCAACTCAGCTGATTACAGTCTTTTACATTAAAACACCTTCAGTAACAAAACTTATTGTAAAAAACAGGAAAGAAAAACGAGGAAGGAAAAACGAATCATAATAATTTCCAATGATTCCATTTCAGTCTATCCAAATTGGAAGTTATAATTTAAAGCGCGTAATGTACACCGTCCATAACGGTATCCTCGCCGATGTAGTAAGGTTCGTCTGTAGAGATTTTTCCGCGTAAGCTCGCCCACCACCTGTTCATTCACGATCGAGTGGAATTGTTAATTTGAAATTATTTAACGGCATTGTTATGACGTATTAAATACATTGCTTTTGGCGTGATACATGACGTATCTTTGTGCAGGGAAATGTACACATTAAACGATACGACACGATCACGATTTGACAGCCTCCGTGGCGCAGCGGGCGAGTAGCGAGAGCGGCGGTGGGATCAGGACTATGTATGTGACTGTTGAGTGTATTTATTTAACGTTTATTTCATAACCTTTGAGTAAATACTGCTTACAAAAATATATAGGGACCACCTTCCACAAGGTGGTAGGTCCCTCGTATGCGAGAGGCCGTCTGGGTTGCTACCAACTCGGTATTACCCGATCTGAAGATTGAATACAAGAACTCACCGATTTTTTTTTAATTGTATGTCGAGACGAGCATGTCGATCGCCTGATGCGCCACGCCTGCCCATAAACAGAAGCAACATCACACAGAACTTTGAATTACAAAGGACTGTATGGCACCGAACTGCGCTCATCACCCCGAAACATAGTATGTTAAGTCTCATAATGCCCAGTAATTTCATTTTCAATGTCCTTCCAACCGAAACACAACAGTACTCACATCCTGTTTCTTGGCGGCAGAAATAGACAAAGCGGTGGTGCCAACCCAGACGGCCTCTCGCATACAAGGGACCTACCACCTTGTAAAGGTTTCACAAGATAAGTACGTTGATACTAGACCCCGATGAGGCGATACCTTTTAAGCTCATTGCGTAGTGTAGTGTGACGTCACGATGACGTCATCACATCAGTAATGATATTGCTGGTAATAATGCATTCTAAATACGTACCAGCGGACGTCCGCTATTTGATTAGGGTAATGCATTTCTTTGTGGACATAACCCACTTCGATAAGCTTTTAGTCGACGGTTCGAGGAATATTCTGTGGAAAATTGGCTTGCATTATTTTACTTGTATCGTAGGCGGATACATTCAGAATGAGATAGTATGTGTTGGAATAAATAAATAGTAATATATTTAATGCCTGTATTAATATAGGTGTACAACAAGTTCAAGGAGAGTTCAACAAATTCAATTTCCGTGCTCTCCGGCGATTTTGCGATACCTGTTATTGGAATCAAGTGTAACAGCTCGCGTGATAGGACCCACTTAATGACATCCGTGGTGCTTTACATCTACAAAGACATTTAGGCATTCCCAGAGACTCGTCGAGCTTCACTGCTCGGGGTCGACAAAAATGCGTGCCACTGTAGATCCTGGTGCACAGGAGTTACAGTGGTGGGTGTGTGGGCGGGATAGTCTCTGAAAGTTCAAGGAGAGGAACCAAATCGGAGTTATATCCATTTAATCTTGTGTTTATATACATACACTATAGATAGTATAGTATACTTTGTACGTGTTTGACATTCCGCGATTAAGCGCAATATTCAGCGCTATATATGTATGCGCATCGCCAAATTAATTGGCACGCTTGGGTTCTATACAGAACGACGTATAACGTAAAGCGACGTAAAGTAGCGGCTTGCCGCTGCGTTTCATACGGTGAGTGAGATATCCGGAGGCCCAAATACCCCATCCCTTCCCAATCCCTAATTATTCCTCTCTTTTAAGGTCGGCAACGCGCCGATGATTCTTCTGGTATTGTGCCCGTACATGGGCGGTGGAGATCACTTACCATCAGGTGACCCACTTGCTCGTTCGCCGGCTTATGCTATAAAGAAAGAAAAGAAAACACCGATTCTCGTGCTTTTAAATTACACGTGCTAAGTTATTGTTAAAAAAACGCCGTCTGTCTGGATTCTACAATACAAAGGAAAGTTTTTCCTAACGAGAGCGCTGAAAGATTGCACCGCTGTTCACCGACGGAACTCGCGCAAGGCATTCGTTTGTTGTGCGATACTGTGGCAGCTTCCGAACTGTTTCGTTTATATAGTTGACAGGTAAGTTATAAATAAATAATAAATAAATACACCCAACAGTCACAAACATAGTACAAGATGTAATTGTAAAAAAACACACATTCATTTTTTTTTTTAACTTGATTGAATGACGAGACGAGCAAGGCGCTCGCCTGATGGTGAGCGCCACACCTTCTCATAAACAGAAAAAACACCACAGAGAACTTCGAATTTCAAAGCACTGCATGGCACTGAACTGCGCTCGTAACTCCGAGGTTTAAGATGTTAAGCCTCAATGCCCAATAATATCACTGGCTTCAATGTCCTTCAAACCGAAACACAATAGTGTTTACAGACTGTTGTTTGGCGGCAGAAATAGACAAAGCAGTGGTACCAACCCAGGCGGTCTCTCGCATACGATGGACCTACCACCATACACAATGGAAACACATACATTAATATATGATTGATATTAAATAAACGCTATTTATTATTAAAAATAACATGTTTCAGACATAATTTCACGTTTCATGTAATCATATGAATATTAAATTATAAGTTCTCAGGACTCCAAAACGTCTGAAAATTGTTTGTTTTCTCTACATATGTGAATATTTTCTCAATGTACTTAAGTAAATAAAGCCTCATTTACACGGAAAAAGTTTATCGCAGGTTAAATGTGCATATGTAGCCTCATCTACATAGAGAATTTCTCAATACTATAACAGAAAACTGTCATTTACGTGGCTGCGTCATACGATTATTTTCTCGAACTGTATAATGCGACCTTTTCAAATTCTCTCCATTTAAATGGGGCTTATATAAGAAATGTCTCGTTTTCGAAGTTGCGTCATGCAGTATGATAGCGAGAAAATAAAAAACCACGATAAAATCCGTTTAAATTAGTTTTATAGCATTTATAACATTCGCGTAAACATAACAAATCATTATGTTTTAACATTTCAAATTTCACTCTGTACTAAAAGGAAAAAAAAACGGCAGAGAATAATCAATGTAGAGCGTCTGTTGACATTAGCCATTGTATCCGGCTTACTATAAATAAACTGCTAAATTTAATGTTATGATCTGTTTTTCAAAATAGTTTTTTAAGGTTCCATACCTCAGAAGGAAAAGCTGAACCATCATAGATCCACTTTGTTGTCCGTCTGTCTGACGGCCTGGCCATTTTTCAAGACTCTTCTTCTCAGGAACGGGAAGAGTGATCGGGTTTAATGTGGGATAGTAAGGATACAGTGCTACCTTAGACTACTTTTAACACAATGTAAAAGTACATCTGTAATGTATCTAAAACAAGTACAAATAATGTGGTGGTGTGGTAAATAGTAATTAAATTTATCAACTATTATTAATACTTTTTGTTGTGATGTACAATAAAATTATAAATAAATAAACAACTACCCTATTTTGAGCAATATTAATCTTAATATAAAATGCTAAAAGCCACGTTCCAATAACATTATCACATCGTAATATCCGCTGATGGATGATCATATCGGGTGTACACGGCCCTTATTGCATAATCTGTATTGTAATTTATGATAATGCGATAACTGTGTCACTGCACTCCCTGTTAATATTTGCATAAAATTATTCTTGTCACTTATAAAATTCTGATCAGTCACTTTCTTTCTGAAGGCATTTAAAGAAGGGTAGATTTATAGTGATTACTTAAAACACGGATTTTAAAATATATATTACTAGCAGCAACCGATTTTAAATGAAAAAGTACAAATATGCCACCAATTTCTGATCATCCGCGCCTGAACAATCATTTGGCCGAAAAATAAAACACGTTCTTAGTTTGTAAAATGTCACGAAATAGCTCATAATCACATGTTAATATTTCCGAAATAAACGAAACTTTCCGCAGCACACATCTTTTATCGCAGTAACTAATGTATAAATACATCTAACAAGTCCTCAATTCTGTTATCATAGTGAAAAGCAATCCGCATTACGTCAAAACATCCAAAATTAATAACAAATCTAATAGTGCAAGCGTTCAATTCGGAAATAAATTGAAATCCAACTTAATGAAGACGGGACGCATAAAGGCTGCAGACGGACTAATTTCGCGTGCGCCATCTTGCGGTTGCCATGGCAACGAGACTGTCCCCCCTTGCCGGTCGCCCCCCTTCTTTGCCCTCCGCCCACCGCCTGCACTTCCTAAAGGCTAGACTGTGCTGTGGATGTAGGTAGGTAGCCTAAGGTGCACCGTTGCGCTGATTAGTCAATTTAGTTTGTGGATTATAAAATCAATTTATAGTATTTTCAAGAATTCTGTATTGCGGATGAGGTTTGTAAGGTTTTCCAATTTGTTTTACAAATGTTATTTCGGTTTATTTTTATTTTCCCTTCAGTTTTTTATTAGTTTACCTCCGAGCCGGCCGCTCGCCTAATGGTGTGCGGCGTGCCTGTCCATAAACAGAAGCAACACCATACAGAACTCTGAATTACAAAGCGCTGCATAGCACTGAACTGCGCTTGTTACTCCGAGACATAAGATGGTAAATCTCATAATTCCCAGTAATTATCCTGGCTCCAGTGTTCTTCAAACCAAAACGCATCAGTGCTGACACTGCTGCTTGACAGAAGATATAGGCAAAGCTACCCGCCCAGGTGGTACCTCGCATACGAGAAACCTGCCTCTTATACACATATCTTACACAGCTACGTCTTATGGCAATTTCTTCCCTTCTTCAATGGCTTTCCTTCGTTTGTTTTATCAATTCCTTGCTAAATGAACATATTTAAATTTATCTCCTTGTATACTACTTTAATAAGTCTTTCAATCTGATGACAGAGCTCTAGCATACCTTACTTTCGCATTAAGAGACGTCAGTTAACTAATAGTCAGTTGGAGATTTCTTACCTTTCTATGATTTCCACTCACAGACATTTAATGCAAGAGAAAATGGTTTATGCTCCGTTACTGAATACAGATTGACAATTAAAGTTAAATGACGTTTTTCTCCTGCCTACATAAACGCTACTGTAATTATTTCATATCATTTACATGTTCTGTAGAACAAAATTATATAAAAATCATTATACATATAAAATACTAAGCGGATGACGTAACAGGCAAACTAATTTCCCCGACAAGCTTCATGAAATGAACCCGGCTGATGAAATGCTTATACCTATACTAATCTAAAAATGTTATGCAACCGGTTACATATACACCCTTCCTTCTATCCTATTATTATTGAAATATGAAAGAGTTGATGTTCACTTTTTTTTTACGAGCACGGCAAAGTGACCACTATACCTGATGGTAAGCGGAGTGCAGTCCAAAAAACCAGCGACCAATGGGTTATCGGTGGTCACCAGAGTCAGTCGGCCTGTATAAATGCTTCTTCCCTCGGAGATCCTGGAACGCGATTCACACAAGGCGTGTTGATCACTATGGCAGATTTTAACACCATGTGTACCACACACCACAACCCAGATCTAGATTAGGACATAGGTTAATCTTTACTCCAGAAAAAGACCTTCACTTGGGCGGAGCCGCGAGCGAAAACTAGTAGGAAATCTAGGAATGATCTCAAAGTTCAGTAGATAGTTGCAACATTGCCTACTCTTTAATAGTACAGATGTGAGCTTACAACTATAACCAATATTATTTTATAATAAATTAAAACGCCAGTCTATTTTAATCACAGCTACTTCAGTTCAATGCTACCTTAAACTGAGTTAAAGTGATCTTAAAAAGATATAAAAACCTGTGACGTCTCGTGACGTAAGAGTTTTACGTCAGCATCTAAATATACCTACGTTGAATAACAATTCGCAGCGCAGTTGCCTCACGACTTGTACTAGAGAAGTTTGGAAGCTGTCAAAGCGGACTGTGCGAAAACATTGCACAGATATTGATCCTGTCACTTTGAAATCTGTCAACGGCTTTATCATCCCGTGCATTTTGACTTGAAGGGCATTAAGCCGGGATAATGCCAGGCAGAATAAAGAATACTCATATCGATCTTATAAAAAAATACCGAATGATATTGGGGCATTTAGAAGAACAAAGCACGGTCAACAATCGCATAATAAACGCCTGATGTAGCATTATTTCGTTATAGATTTTTTTTTATAGCATAGGCCGGCAAACGAGCCAGTGGGTCACCTGATGGTAAGTGCTCTCCACCACTCATGTAAGCCCACCATAGGAATCTTGGGCGCGTTGCCGGTTTAAGGGAAAGGGATAATTGGGGATCGGGAAGGGGAGGGCTCCGGATTTGGGCCTCCGGATATCTCACTCACCATACGAAACGTAGCAGCAAACGGTTTACGTCGAATTTTTGTGAGACGGTAACGGTCCGGTCGAGCCGGCCCATCAGTGCTGTAGATAAAACTGTCTACAGTGTGGCTCTACCACTGAATGGAATGGAACTCAATGGGTGTTAATGGAAGCTTAATACAGAGCCTGCGCCGTCTGTCTGTCTGTCTATATGTCCTACATTTAAAAGACTCTGTCTTCAACCATAATAGGGAACCGGTTGCCATTTCGACAGTAAATTTATTATTAAGATGGATATCCTGTCTAAAATTAAAAATATACAAAAAGTAAAAAAATAATGTACCGAACCCTCGGTGCGCAAGTTCGAACCGCTCTTTACCGGTTTTTCTTATCTATTTAAGCGACGTAGTGCAACCAGGTCAACTGATGGTATTGAAATATTGTAATGATATTTTACTGCTTCGGTAGCGCAGTTGTTTTGCGTATGCGGTACACTTGATATAAATATATACTGAGGTCTCGGGTTCGATCCCTGGTTCGGATAAAAGTGATATTGAGATTTCAATCACGAAATGCTCAGTATCAGCCCGGAATCTGGAGTTTGTGCCCGGTATGGCGATAGGATCGCCCACTATCATAAGACGGAAATAAGCTCGGCGAAATATGGGTGTACGGGTCACACCTCTGCCTACCCTTTCGGGGATTACAGTCGTGAGTACGTAGAGATGTATATTTATATCAGGAATTAACTAGTTCCGCGCGTGTGATAGTCTTTTCTGTCATATTTTAAATAATGTTAAAATTATCCCACTGGAACCCACCGGGATTAAAAGTACCCTATGTCCTAATACAGGTCTCGTATGCTAGAGGCCAACTGGGTTGGTACCACAGCTATGTCTATTTCTGCCGCCAAGCAACAGTGTATAAGCACTGTTGTGTTTCGGTTTGAACGACACTGAAGCCAGTGAAATGACTGGGCATTATGAGACTTAATATCTTATGTCTCGGGGTCACGGGCGCAGTTGAGTGCCATGCAACACTTTGTACTGTTGCACTTTGTGTGGTGTTGCTTCTGTTTATTGGCAAGCGTGGCGCTTACCATCAAGCAGGCGTTTGGCTCGTCTCGTCATACAAATGAAAAAAGTCTACCTATATGCTCAATTTCATTCAAAACCGTTGAACCGTTAATGCGTAATTTAGTAACAAACATCCAAATTTACAAACATATAAACTTTCATTTTTATAAAAGGATATAAATTACAGCTTAACTTTTATGGTAAACAAAAATTTGTTACATGAAAATATTTTAACTAATTTGAACCATCGCAACCGTTAACTATTAAAGCAACGTTCAAACTAACTTGAGTACTATATCTTAAAGTTAACGACGCTTAAGCTTTAACACTTTTAATTAGAAATAAAACGAGTTCTTAAACTATATTTTAGTTTAAGTAAAAGGTTTACTATTAAAAATCGCACATAAGACCAAAGGGATGAGCCTTTGGACAGGGTATATAATTTTGTAAAAACTACTTTAATTAACATATTTTAGGCCCCGCCTGAGGACCTGCCGGGATGGGAAGAGATGAAACTTATGTATCTGCAGTTAGCCAAATTTAATTCCATTCCATGACGTAATGCAAATGCATCATAAAGTGGTAGTGCCAACCCAGAAGACCTCTAGCATACGAGGGTCCAGCCTTGTATTTTTTAATAGCATAGCCCGTCAAAGGAACTAGTGGATCACTTCATGGTAAGTGATCTTCACCGCCCATGTACGCCCACAATACCAGAAGAATCATGCGTGAGAATCATGAATCTCACTCAACGTACGAAACGAAGCCGCAAGCCACTACTTTACGTCGGTTTTCTGTGAGACAGTGGTAACGACCCGGTCGAGCCAGCCCTTTCATGTTGTAGACAAAACTGTCTACAGCGTGACGCTACCACTGATAAAATCTATTGTATGTGGCAAAAATATTAATACCGCGGACAACTCATGTGGTTTATGAAATCGAAAAATTACATGTAAAATTTATTTAGTTGAAGAACCGCATTGGTTTCTTTATGAAACGGTTTCTTAGCTTAAGCAAAATACTTATTAATTAGAACGATATAGTCTAGTCAATACTAGAACTTTAAACAAGTACCGTGTTTGGGATATTGCAGCCTGCACAAGAGCGCAGTTTGCGGAAATCTATTTTGGCCATGGCCGACGTCAGACCATTACCGGTTAATAATGATGGCACACCCCTCTGCACCAAAACCACATTTAGACTCTAATAGTAAGACTAAATGGTTTATCATATTTAGAACATGTACTACCGTAATTTAAAAACAAACAATATTCCTACAAAATGCAGCCATTCAATGATTGAGTGCAAAAAAACAAGAAAACATTTCAACTTGTACAGATGTGTCACGAATAAACTTTTTAAACGACAAACATTTCAAAAACAACGCACCTAACTGGAATTCATATTCGCCAGTAGCGCCCTCCCTGTGTGGCGATGGCGAGAAAATACGAAATTCACCGTTATAACGTTGCCTTCGAATTATAAACTCGACGAAATTTGCACACAGCACTTTGTAATTGCAAATTTTCCCGTGTGGCGCATGCGCCGCCCGACGATCAATACGACATTTTATTATTGTTTTTTTCTTATGACACGATTTACGCGCCAAAACAATAAACGATAATCGATCGATGTCCGTGTGCAAGTACTGTGAAAAATTAAAAATAAATAGTTCCAAATTTGATTTTAGTTTCGTGCCTTTTAAGACGGGGCGGGCGAGGCGTGGAGGCGGCTGCGCCGTGGGGTGGGCTCTGCCGCCCGCTTCTATTGGATAGTTACTCTAAACTATTGCCTGAAACTTTCATTAATGCATTCTATTACCTCGTTTGTGCAATATTCCGTCTTAGCGGGCCAAAATTCAATTTTATACGGCTTATTATGCCCGTTTAGTTTTCTTTAAAAAACCTCTACATGCTACCGTAAAAAGTTGGCTAAATTAAAATGTATTCCGTATAAGAAGTTTTAACACATGAAATATGAGTGAAAGCGTATTTTATGTTGAAATTATATATGCGAAGTTCATAATTTCCGGCAGATATTTGAAAATTTCATAACTTTTCAGACTGTTTCAATGGTATGAAGAGTCGTTAAATATTTTATTCGGTACGCAGTCGCTGCGAAATTGCTTCTTTTGATTACAACCTTCGGGAAACAAGGGCATAACCCTCCAATTGATTTCGTAAATATGTAAACGTCAATTGTGTTTTAGTACAAAAACAAATACACTGAGGACTTTCAAAAGCAATGATCGTTAAAACGTATTTCATCTTTTATTCTTATATAAGAACGCTGATAATTTCGATTAGCATTAAACTATTTTAAATGTCCCATAATTCTCCTTATAGAATATGTCACATATTTTGCCACATCTGCCTAAAATAAATTAGTTATTTCAACTCATACGCTTCAAAAACACAGCAATATGTCTTCAATGATAAAACAAATACCTTTACAAACATGCGGAAAAACTCTTGGTTAAAAAATACGGCCAGTCGTATTCTCGCTGTCAATTAAATCAAGTGTACCAACCTTACAAAAACAATAGCCCATTGTAGCCGCGCGTCTGCACTCACACACGGCCCGGCAGACGAAATGCATGTATCCACTATGTAATATACATTACTGCGTATGTTTTCGCTTACATTCTCGACGTTCTTACTAACGAGCCAATATGCTGATGCGTTCGTCTGCCCGCACTGAACGTTTAAACACACACATACACTGTAGACTAACCTAAAATGGGCCTTTCAATTGGAAAAATCCGGCGGAACATTTTTATAGCGTAATATTCAGAGGATATTTGATTTTTAGTCTACTCTTATTGGAAATGGCGGCCATTTCTACAAATTTTAAATATGGAACTATGTTATGATATTTATATTTCACTGGCCAGTAACATAAAATATTTGAATTCGAACTTAATTCTGAACAGTCATATTGGATAGAATGAATAACAAAAATATATTTTATCTCTTTTTCGCGTGAGAGGACATAATTAATACAAGACTCTTAATGCAACATCATTTAGAATTTCAATTAGTGTTTATAGAGGGTGAGCTATCAGAGTTTGAATCTGCGCATAAATTACTCAATAATGTTTTGTATTTCATAATTTTAGTTTGTAAATGGTAGAGCTTGCTGCGGATAGTTTTGTCTACAAAAATTTGACGTCAAAGGAAAAATGCTCATTGGAAGAATGCCTTTATCAAGCACAAAGCTTGATAGTTGTAATGTTGCATATGGTGATCAAGATGACCGGAGGCCCAAATCCCCCACCCTGTTGCGATGCCTTAATTATACATTTTCTTTAAGGTCGGCAATACGTCCATGATTCTTCTGGTATTCCTTTGCCTCTTTCCGCACTATTCTATAAAAAAAAATACTTTTCGGAACAGAATGAGTTTTAGGTACGGTACAGATAATGCATATTCCAATATCCTCTCCTCGCCACGTACGACCACGGATTCGAAAAACTACAACATAAATTGTGATTGCTCGGGATTTTAACCCAGTACCTGGCCCATTTTTCAGCCAAAATACACTGCCACAAAACCTGTGAGGCAGTCAACATAAGTTTTATGAAATCTATTACTCAGTCTATATATGTCTAGGGATGTGTAGTCTATTGTAAAAATATCGATATCGGATGTTAGTCCAACCCTGCAATCGCTACACAATCCAACAATGTTTCACGCCACGATTGTAACGTATATTTTCACAGCGCATTGAATCTGACAATCCCCTGAGCTGGGATACCCGACCACAACGAAACCCGAAACGTTTACCCGCAAGAGATGAGCAACAAGTGAGTCAAACTCGAATACGTAGCTAATAAGCCCCCGCGACAAACCCGTGGGGCGGCGCCATTACTGTCCACGACATTATCTCTAACGATATCTCTACGAGTGTGAAGAAAGAGCGACCGGGGAACGTCGGGCGATAAGGACCTATTCTCAACACTTTTTGTTGAATGTTTTACTCTAATTCGTGTGGATGACAGTTTTATTGAGTTATAGAAACGACAAGTGATAGATAAATGCTGAGAATGAATGGGAGTTCTGAATGAAGATAGTATTTAAGAATAGATTTTAAAATGTTCTTGTATAAGTCGACAAAAGCTTTAGATGAGCTAAAATAAAGGTTCATTTTTTTATGAAAGAGGGGGCAAACGATCAAGCAGGTCACCTGATCCGTGATCGTAAGTGATCACTGCTATCCATGGATCAACCATCACTGTTAGAGGAATTATCGGTGCGTTGTCGGCCTTTGAGGAAAGATTAGGCTCTTTAAAGGTTCCTAAGTCGTATGGGTCTGCAAATACCGCAGGTGAAAGCTGATTCCACAACGATGCCGCACGGAGAAGGAATCTGTAATATGAAAAGTAAATATTACTCATTGAATTTTATCCACTCCGTGACCACGAAGGCTGAAAAGCTTTCGAAACGTCGGGATTAAAACTAATAAAAAACCGCGATGTAAATTAGTTTTATTTCAACGAAAAGTAAATTTATATGAAAATAGCTGGTATAGGAAAAAGCCTAAGCCATAGAAACTAAATCCCTTCACATTATGATTGTGTTGTTGCTGCCAAGCTGCAGTGTGTTAGGGCCATTATACACCAGTTTGAAGAAAATTGAAGCCACCGAAATCATAAGACATTATGAGGATCCGAAAGATGAGCGGAATGCAGTTTCCTAAAGTACTTCGTGAATCAAAGTTTTCAGTGGTGCTGCTGTATTCTTTCTGTTTATGGTGTTGTCTTATCATTACAACATCAGCGAGAGACTAAATCGTCTTTTCATTCAAGAGATAAAAAAAATAAAGTTCCAAGGAACATTAAAGCGACGACCTACAAGAGATAACAGAAGCAGCCCTAAATGACATCCGAACCAAACATTGCAGCAATTTTTCGTGACACTGAACTCTCACACCAATAATGCCGTCTGAATCACAATATCACTGGC
Source organism: Amorpha juglandis (assembly GCA_949126905.1). Taxonomy (NCBI): domain Eukaryota; kingdom Metazoa; phylum Arthropoda; class Insecta; order Lepidoptera; family Sphingidae; genus Amorpha; species Amorpha juglandis. The sequence continues at coordinate 21,486,425 of OX421365.1, forward strand.
AACATTTGTTAGAAGCAGTGTAGTGGCAGCTTGTGAACGTGGCATGTTCAGTTCGTTGGAAGAATCTAAGCAACAAGTGTTGCCAGCGTGCTATAAATTGGCGGCGACATACGATGACACCGCGGTCGGCGAGCGCGACACCGTGTCATGGTGCCCGGGACAGGACAATTCTTTTTAACACGCTTTTATTATGGTCTAAGATTCCGGGTAACATCGACCTTCACCCATCTGTCTACCGGATGAAAAATATATCTTAGGGTATAAAATGTGTTGCTGAACACATATCAATAGGGTTGCCTAAAAAAATATGGTCAAGGATATGTTTTATTAATTTAAAAAAAAAAACAAAGATATTATTTCACTGACTTGCTCACCAAATAAATGAACATTCAATGAAATTTATGAAACTACTATTCTAGTGTTCCTAATTCGTCATTTGGATACTTGTCACGTCAGTCGTGTATGATATAAATATATTCGAAAGCTTGTAACACAGTCCGCTAGGAACGCTGTATGGTTTTACATACATATTTTCAGAAATGTCTTTTGGAACTGTCTTTTAGGGTTCCGTTAACAAGGGTTACTCACAGAAGTACTAAATAAACTGCAACAAATCCCATACAACATAATATTACCTTATATTTTTGTGTCTAAGTTTATTCAAATAGTCTAAGACATGTCTTGCAAAATATTTATATGCCCAACCCAATTAACACGTTCACTGCGTTACGGGAAGTATTTGGTTGTAATTGAGTTCTGCTCTGTGCGGCAGCTAGTTATCCTAGTTTTCCACTCCGTGCGGAGGTGATTTTTTCAAGTATTCGTACAAGCAAAAATGGCCTTTCCATGTCTCTTTGGAGGGTTGAAGCCAGGACTACGTATGGGAAAATAGACGTCGTATCGCATATCAGGCATTCTTGATACGGGAAGTATGTGACTTGTACAGCACTGGAAGTAAGTTTTAATCTAGCGCCGCCGCAGTGAACGTGTTAATAAAACAGGGAAAATATTGTATTCCCTTTTTAAAATTTGTCAAAAATAAATATGTGTGTGAGTCACAAATATGGTGTTGGGTGCACTATAAGTCTCGTAGTTCTTGATATTCACAATACAAGTTAACTTAGAGTGAGGTAAGGCTATGTCTGCGACTGTGGGTGTATTTATAATTTTGAATGAACACAACAACTTGAGAAATATGTCGTCAAACATTTGTGTGCGAAAGTTTGTTTTATTAATAAATTCAAGCATTTTCCTACAATCACTGAACAATAAAATGTTTCTTTAAGACGTAAACCTTTGAGGCAATGAAAACAACAGAACAAACACACAATACAAACAATGTAAAGTAATACAAGCAAACATAATTATAAATGTGGCACAAAAAGTCCGCTCCACATAATAAACTATACATTATGTATTAGCTGTGAATTATTCATGGCACATGTCAATTTCCAGAAAGTTGTGCCTTCACATGTTATCTAGTCCGGACCGAAAGATAGATCACATGTGCTTAAAATATTGTCAGTATTAAATCAGTCTTTATAATTTTAAATTCTTGTATAAACATTGGTTGAACGGTCACAACTTGAACTTGCGTTTATACAACGTGTTACGGGAATATATGGTCAGATTTAAGAAATGTGTACAATAAAAATAATTCAATTTTTTGTATGTGGTAGAGCTACGATGTAGACAGTTTTGTCTGCAGCATTAATGGGTCGGCTCGACCGTGTGGTAAACACTGTCTCACCGAAAATCAAAGTGAAGTAGAACTTTGCTGTTGTGCTTAGTACGGTGAATGAGATATCCGGAGGTCCAAATCCCCTTCCCTTTCCCAATCATTTAATTATCTTTTCCCTTAAGGACGGCAATGCATCCATGATTTGTGGTGTATTGTGGATGTGGTGATAACTTACCATCAGGTGATCCACTTGTTCGTTTGTTGGCCTCTGCTATAAAATATGTCACCATGATTTATCATAACACAGTGGGCGAGTAGCCGGCTGCGAATCGAGAAGCCGTGGATTCGATTTTCGCACCGAGACAAATGTTTGTGTGACCCACAAATATATGTATGTTTCGGATCTGGGTGTTATGGGATCGTCAGTCCATCGTAGTTCCTGATACCCACGACACAGGACTATGTGATATAACTGTTGGGTGTATTTATTATTTCCGATTACGACCCTTTACCACAATTTATTATTATAGAATATGGACTAATAGTGTCTTTAGTATTAAGCAGACATAATAATATGAGTATTACGATATAAAAATTACAGTAACTAAAACCATCCCCTAAACTAGTGCATTCTATTTTAAAATGCAACTATCAACATTAATTTTATACGCATCGAGGTAAGAAGCTTAAAGCGCGACTTTTAATATATCCTGGATTACCCGGCTCCGTCCCGAATCTGTTTTATTGTCGGATTATATTCGTATATCCGCGCTGAGAAATCCTTACGTTTCGTTTTATTGCCATTTCAATATTTATGTTATCAAATTGTAGTATCTCGGGGCCTAAGCCTTTCGCTGTTTTGCAGGTAAAGGCGTGATATGTGGCGTTCAAAATACTAATGATATATTTTAGCGCCGATTTTAATTTTTAAACCCGCTATAATGGATCGTTCGGGTGAGTCGCTTTCCAGGAGCAGCCAGTGTGTTCCTATATCCAGTAATTTAAGGTCGAAATAATTCTGGTAGCCGTCGAGAGATACAATGTTACGACGGTCGATATTGGGCCTGCTACACTTTTTACTTCAACTTCACTTTTTCGAGTAGTAGAGCCACGTTGTCGATAGCTTTGTCTACAGTATGAAGCCGGCTCGAACGGGTTGTGTCCACTGTCTCACAGAAAACCGACGTAAATTAGCGGTTGCTGCTGCATTTTGTGAGTGAGATATCCGGAGGCCCAAATCCCCCTCCCTTCCCAATCCCTAATTATCCCTTCCCTATAAGGTCGGGAACCCGTCTATTATTCTTCTGGTATTGTGGGCGTACATGGGCTATGGAGATTACTTACTATCAGGTGACCAACTTGCTCGTTTGCCAGCCTGTGCTATAAAAATAACTGGCCTGTACTTAATATCACGTGTACCTAATCACTATGACATTTCGTAAAAATCATCAAACGTCATAAACTTTTACTAAACATAGTTTTTTTTTATCAATTAATACTCAATATCATTTCTAATAGAGCAAAACGTAATAATAGATAACAAAAAACAAACATTACAGAAAAAATAAAATCATACGCGCTGGCGCTGCCAGAGCCTTAACTTTTTCCGGGAGGGCGGAAAATTTAATTTTCCATGGAAATTGGTATCTCGGGGCACGGCGGTGCTGCGATGAATCGAATTTGCCCGATAAAACCGTTATGAATATCCATTGTTGTTGGTCTCTGCCAAAAATGATGTCGAAGCTATACATAGCGCTTTTAAATATACCTTACAACATATTACAATCATAAGTTTTTTTTTATTTGAATAAATGTCGAGACGAGCAAAGCCAGATGGTAAGCGCCACGCCTACCTATAAACAGAAGCAACACCACACAGAACTTTGAATTACAAAGCACTGAACTGCGCTCGTCACCCTGAGACATAAGATGTTAAGTCTCACAATGCCCAGTAATTTTACTGGCTTCGATGTCCTTCACACCAAAACAACAGTGCTTAGACACTGCTGCTTCGCGGCAGAAATAGACAAAACGGTGGTACCAACCCAGACGGCCTCTCGCATACGAGGGGCCTACCATCATGTAAACCACCTTGTATTTCCTCTGTTTTATTAATTAGGTTGGGCATATAAACATTTTTTGTCAGGTGTTTGATTTGTATTTAAGTATGGTGTGGACACGTGCATAGTTGGATGTTCAGCTCACGATACTGGAACCATTTGACCCTCAATCCCAGTGTCAAGTGTACTTGACCATTTATTAGCAATTTCGCAATCACAAATTACACCAGCCACTGATTGTCGACGTAAATAAATAACTCTTACAATAAATCAGCCTTGAACTCAGCATTATCGGCACTATCGTAAATCACTTAAAGATATTTTAATTAAACATCCTCAATATATCAGGGAGATAGGAAGGAGGGCGCGGGTGAGCCGACGGGTACGGGGGGAAATTAATTTAATTTCAACTTGATAATATATCACGAAAACGTCTACTCTAATAATGGAATTATGTTTGTGCTCGGAGAATCCATTTGCATTCTTATTAGACTCGTTAGGAGCTTCGAAGGCTAATTAAACATACCTACAAGTGTTATTATTTAATATTGGGTGTACTTTTGGTGGCTAGAAAGAATCCCAATAATACACCGGCTGATGCTGGAACAATGATTTACTGGTGGTATAATTAATATCCGCCTGGATAGCGGCCACCGTACACATCGTGTTAAAACCTGCCATAGGGATTCACACACCTTGTGTGGATCGCGTTCCAGGATTAGTCAGTGTGTATCCGGTTCTCCTGAGGGTCTCGCGACAGGACTTGATGGTTGGTTGGGACAAGTATAGGGGTACATCCTTGCATCTCGGTGCCTGCATCCGTCATCCGCCTGTCCTATTGCAGGCTCTTCGATTTGCTTCTTCAGAGTGTAAAGAAGCCTTTATACAAACCGGCATGATTCTGGTGACCACCGATAAACTCATTCTTTGTCGGTGGTTGCTGGTTTTTTTGGACTGCACTTCGCTGAACATCAGGTATAGTGCAGTCACTTTGCCGTGATATAATTTGATTTTCACCATGTGTACGGTGCTCGTTGTCCAGCCAAATACAAATATGTATCAGGTAGCTGCTGTTCATAGTATCTAAGTTCCTCAACCTATATTTTTTTCAAATACTATTTTCTATACTATATCTCTTTGTCCGTCAACACAAATTAAGCCAAGGTGTGAAGTATTATTGCAAATTTCTTGTAAAAAGATCCTTTCCAAAATTATTTGTATACAAGGATTTTCTTTCTCGCTTCTATTGTTGGAGGTCCTATGACCATCTCCCTCTTCCCCTCAACCTCACACTTTTCCATCTTAGATCGGCAACTTACCCACTATACCCTTGCTATTGGTGTCAATGGGCAGTGATCACTTGCCATCATCCCAATAAAAATTATACTTCAAAATATAACTTTAATAAAAATACCAAGTACATAACTATAAATGTAACATCCATTGGTACATAAGATGTAAAACATGTAACGTCAGGCCTCATATACCAGACCTAATGCGTTTTCGTAGGCCTGATGGGCAGTCGGCAACGTTAGATATTTCATTCAACCAGACTATTCGAGTTCCCTAGATTGCTATTCTAGCCACCCTCCTCCCACCACGGCTGTAGAAATGGGGGGCAGTCTACCCCCCGCCTCCCTACGTACAGGCGCTTAATTTCCGTATCGCATGGTCATTAATTCGTAAAGTGATATGCCCGTATTTATGTTTATGTTATACAGTTACTAATTAATTCGCAAATATCAATATTTTTTGGGTTATTTGATAATTTTGGTAAATAATCTGTAATGTCTGTTATTAATTTATGAAGTAAAACTAAATGATTATTAATCATTGGTTATGAGTATGTGAGGATCTTATTTATTGTGAATATAAGTTACAATAATATACGTTTTATTATTGCACAATTGTTACTACAATGATCACTTACATTGCTAAGATTTAGTCAAATAAATTGTATACTATCCTTTTTAAATATTACCTACCTAATATTCAGATTCTGTGGGAATATAAAAAACACACTCCTTTTTATAATCTGACAGGATCTGACTTAATCTAACTTTGTTGTCTTTCGTGATTGTTTATACTTCAAGATTTATTAACTTACATAAAGTTGCGGCTGGGATCATTATTTATAGTTTCGAATAGAATGAGCACAGTTACTGTATCCGATTAACTATACGTGCCTATTTTGATATGCGCGACCGAGACAGGAGACCGCGACACACAACGACAGCGACACGTCCACTTTGTATGCAATTGTTTAAATCCTTTTTGGTGAATGTGACTGAGATAGGGAACTGCGACGTGCGACCGTTTCCATAAAATTTCATAAAAAGCAGACTTGTCGCTATCGCCTGACGCACGACACGCGTCGTGATCTTCTTCGAGATCTTCATTTCCAAATTTAACAACCACATCCCTCGCGTCAATGTCAATGTCACAAGTCAATCAAGCAAGCTAAACAATAGTAGTGAAATCATAAACTCAGTTAAAACTAATCGTGCATTAGCCCACTTCAAAGAGGATGCAACAAAAAGGCGCCAAGTTGTTTATCTCAGTAAGTTTGGCGCCCTTTTTGTACGCGCTCTCCGACGCGGCGCGGGAAGATTATGGCGGATTGTCGCTGTCACCGGTCGCATTCCCGCCAACTTTTAATTACGCCCATTGTGAACAAAGTTTAAGTCGTCGACAAAAGAAGTTTTTCTAATGAAACTCCGGCCGGTGTGGACGTTGTGTCCTCGGTAGGCACTTGTTCCGTGTTTTTATTTTAATGCAAATTTTTGTTTGTTTATTAATTATGACAAACGGCTGAAAAATTGTGTGTGAGTGACAATACATTTCAAGTATCTTGGTCATATTCTTTTGCATAATTACGTACCTTATGGTTTTGTATAAATGTTTTATGAATATTTTGATTTGGAGACTAGAATTACCTGAACTGTATTTCAAGCGAAACGGCAGTAATTTGTATGGGATTTGGGCTTCCGAATATTTCACTCACCGTACGAAACGCAGCAGCAAGCCGCTACTTTACGTCGATTTTCTGTGAGACAGTGGTAACGAGCCGGTCGAGCCGGCTCATTCGTGCTGTAGACAAAACTGTCTACAGCGTGGCTCTACCACTCAAATTTAATTTAATTTGTCATGTTTGCTAAGTTATCTACCTATAACTAAACACGTATTACTTTTTATATTTGTAGACTGTTTCAGTTAGCACTAATTGATATATTTTTATATTATGTTATGATTTTAAACACGGAATATTTCCGAACTGTTAAAATGTTCAGTTTACTTCGTTTTCTGCATATTTCTGAACGTAAATTAAGCTTGTTCGTAATGTTTACTCAGAAAACTGAGACACGGCCCTGCATAAATTGCAGAGCTCCACATAATTAAAAATCAACATTTACATTCAATTCGATCTTCGCTACTCCCCCGTCTATATCACACTGTTATGTTCTCTCACTTTATAAATATTACACCAAATTCAAAATGAGCTTAAACATTACCTAATGTTATTTCAAAATAATGAAAAATCCTTTTTGTTCCGTTATAAATTATTTTACTGACCTTAATAATGAAATTTGTTATGGCAGAGCATTATTGCAAAATCGTTTACATTTTTGTAGTCTAAATTAGATTTGCAGTCAAGCGTTTTATCAACATTTTACCTTTAAATACGAAGACAACCTAATGGTAATTTAAAACATAATGTGAAACTATAATATTGCTTGATATTGGTCCTTATAATAAGCAATATGGCGGATAGACTACTCACAAATAAATAGCGATAAAATATAGTCTACGAGTCTAATTTACGAATAATATCTGATAGGCAACAATTTTCAAAGCCGTGCAATCTATTGTAAGGCAGACAAAAGCTAGGGCAATTTGTTCGAAAGCCGTAATCGATGTAATGATAGTGCGCCGCGGCCATGTTTCACGCGAGTGGACGCTTCGCGAGATGGAGCTACAGCCGCCATTTTATTTTTTATTTTTTTTAATTATTTTCCCGCAGTCAAGGCCGCATACCAAACAGCCTTGTCAGCCTCGTATCTCGGGCCCTCGAGTTTTTTGTAATACATATTAATGGTGAATAGAAAAGTAGCCTGAATTATGCATGTTCATGTAAATTACGCCTGATTTATTGGTGTAGGTCATGACTGATTTAGAAATGATAACGGTACATTTTTCCATTGTTGTAGATGTTTTTATAAATATTATATTGCATTTAGTGGTCAATTTTTATACAATAGGCCGGCAAACGAGCAAGTGGCTCATCTGATGGTTAGTCTCCACCGCCCATGTTCACACCTAATAATAAGATAATTATGGACATGTTGCCGCTATAAAAAAACTATAAAAAAATATGTGTATGCAAAATCTGTGCATAAAATTGACTATAGTCTTATTTTTAACCTTAAACTCCTATTGATACCAAGGCAAGATACAAATGTTATAAGCAACGAATTTCATAACAACTCCTACATAACAAAAGGTTATTCAAACACGATATTTTCATATAAACTGGCTATAATAATTCGAGGCCAATTTACCTCTAAAGTTAATATTGACACGGCACGATTTAACTGTTCGCCCATAACAAATAATGTAAGTTAACACTTCGCAAGAACAAACATTATTTCCGAACGATAAACTGGAAAACTTTAACAAATCTATTTGAAGCAAAAGAAACTAACAAAGCTATAAAAGCGAAATAATAGTTATGGAAATAGTCTTTCATTTTCCACGAAAGAAAACTACGCGAAACTACCGACAATATGAATGAAACTATAATATTAGAAAAGTTTCGTCTCTGGGAAATGAGAAAACGTTGTACGAACTCGTTGGTCTAATACACGTAGTTATAAACTTGTTCAATATAATATCGAGTGGGTGCCGGGGTCTGGTCGGCTGCCTTGCTCCCAGCCTCGCTGCCTCGTTGCCTCGCTGCCTCGTTGCCTCGCTGCCTCGCCTCGCGCCGGCCCCGCGCACTCCACTCGCATCCATGCACCGCTGAAATTGCCTTCGTTTAATTGCATTCAGAATAATGCTGGCCACATGCATATTGATTGGTGCACGTAGCTAAGATATGCACTGCGAACACGATGTTTCTTTATTATATTTTTATCAAGGTGGTAAAAATATGAGATAAATAATAAAGTACTCGAATAAACTTTATGAATACTATGTTTCTTACAATCCGTTATGAATGTTCGCTATTTTAAATAATTTTACAGTTCAACGTTCTAAGTATGTACTACTAAAAGTCAAGGAGTGAAAGGAATAACAGATTGATATTAATAAACAAAAACATACTTATGTATAATCTAAAACTATTACACACTTTTCGCCCTTTGAAGTCTTTTTACCTTTTTTTTATTTGCTTAAATGACGACATGAGCAGATCGCTCGTCTGATGGTAAGCACCACGCCTGCCCATAAACAGAATCAACACCACCCAGAACTTTGTTTTACAAAGCACTGTATAGCACTAGACTGCGCTCGTCACCTCGAGACATAAGATGTTAAGTCTCACAATGCCCAGTACTTTTACCGGCTTCAATGTAGTTTACACCGAAACACACTATAGTTGGCGGTGGAAATAGACAAAGCAGTACTAACCTAGACATTACGCATACGACGGACCTACCACCTTGTTCACGCGTTTTGGGAAAAGTTGAACTTCAGTTGGTTTGTAGGCTAAATTAACGATTTAAATGTAAGAAAAAGCCTATTCGTAGCTTCGTATATTGTTATTTTAAAACAAAAGGAAAAATCTGCGGCAGTATATTAATCTACCTTGTTTTAAAACACCGAATCTTGAGCCAGTAAAATGCATTGTTATACCAACATTGAAAGGTCTATTTTTGTTTGGTGGTCGCTTTGTCCCGAGGCAAAGAGGTAAAAAACAGTTTGTTTTCCAAAGCCCCCACCGCGCCGCTGCGGGATTTTACACTATCTCCTGTTTTATCAATATGCACTGTTGAATAATCGAAACATTCTATTTTTATCGATTCTATTTTGTAGTTAAGGCTAAACACTTGATGTATTTTATTTATTCGTTTAATACGATAAGTTTTCCTCTTCTACCACATGCCCTTATCCCACTCGCAGCGGGATCAGCTCAACATGATTTTCAACACATGTTACAGAAAGATTTGGCTTATAGTTTTTAGAACCGGCCACCTGCCTGACGTCAACCCCTCTGGGGAGAAACACGCAGTCGCGAAAAATATTGGCGATCACACAAACACCTCGGTGCCGAAATCGAACCTGCGACCTCTCGCTTCACAGACGGCTACTCACCTACGGAGGCTGTCAAATCTAATTATATTTACTGTTATTTCTTACCAATTATTATTTATATTGTTTGTACAATGCACTATTAGTTATCTATACAATGACGTGCGTAACTTAACTAATTTTTGAGTTATGCGGTATTAGAACATAAGCGGCGATATGTCAGGGTGAGAATTATATATTTCAACGTGTCATATTTTATCTAGTAAAACAGGTGGTGAAACAGGCGCTTATTTTCTTTAAGGTCGATATAGCCAAATTAGCTGCTCAATCAAGGCTCATAAAAAATCACCAAGGTAGTAAACAATTATTAATACCCAGTTCAAAGGGTACCATATCGTTACTGGAAATACAAAAAAAATAAAGAGCCAATTTTAAAGTTGTTTTATACGTTAAAATTTGATTCAATCTTTACATAGTATAAAATGAAGTCCCTTCCGCTGTCTGTTTGCTTAGATCTTTTAAACTATTCAATGGATTTTAATGCAGTTTTCAGCAATAGATAGAGTGATTCATGAGGAAGGTTTTTGTATATCACGCTATGACCCATGGGAGCAGGGCAGTAACATGCAAGTGAAACAGCGAGGGACAGCTAGTCATTTATAAGTTTTACTGAAGATTATCCAGTCGATAAATAAATATGATTTTAAATCGAAAAATCTTTTCCAGTAACGATATAATACCCTGATCCAAAATTTACTCACTTCACCGTGTTTTATTCCAAAGTATTACCAAGGTCTTTGTCCCGTATTATGTAATAGTACATAGTAAACGATTGTTATGGTAATTCAGGCTGCAATAGACGGGCCGGGATGAAATATTACTCCTCTTTGCATAAGTACCTACTCCTCGCTGCGGTTCAGTGCCGAACGCTACGCCGGCTACGTATCGTAGCTTAATTATTTGGTAAAAAAGTGATATTACAATACAATACAAAAACTCTTAATTGTATAACCAATAATAATATATAAAATAATCAAGCATAGGACTACTCAATGGGCTCGCTACGAGCGATCAGTCATATTCTCAGAGTGGTAGAGCCACGCTGTAGATAGTTTTGTCTACAGCATGAATGGCCGAATCGAGCCGTTACTACTGTCTCACAGAAAATCAACGTAAAGTAGGGGCTTGCTGCTGCTTTTTGTATAGTGAGTGAGTATCCGGAGGCCCAAATGCCCCTCCCCTTCCCAATTCCTGTATTACCTCTTCTTAAGGTCGGCAACACGCCTATGATTCTTATAGCATTGTGGGCGTACCTGATCGGTGGAGATAACTTACTCTCAGATGACCCATCCGGTCTAAGCTATAAAAAATATATAATTTTAGTTTTTTTAATTCACTTCAATGACTAAACGAGCAGATCATGATCGTCTGAAACAATAGCAACGCCGCTCGGATATTTGAATTGCAGAGCTCTATATTGCACTGCCCAGTGTCCGTCACCCCAAGGTCTTAATTTCACCAGTTTTCTAGTCCTTCAAGCCAATTTGCAACAATATTTAAATATGGATCTGTTATAGACAAAGCGGTGGTATCAACCCAGACAGATTCTCGGTTACGAGAGACCTACCTAATCTAATGTAAATATTCTATTGCAATCAACTGTCCCAACTATTTCTTCTTCATTCTTCAGTCCAAATTTTGAGTGGTAGAGCCACGCCAGACAATATTGTCTACAGCATGAACGGGCCGGCTCGACTGGGTTGTTAGTACTGGTTCACAGAACATCGACGTAAAGTAGCGGCTTGCTGCTGCGTTTCGTAACGTATGTAACTTTTAAATTGTGATTATGATGGTTGTTGACTAATTAGGATTTATATATAATTAATTTATTTCCACATCCAGAAACAGTTATTATTTTATCCTCCACTATTAGATACAGAAAGTGATGTATGATATGGTACTGAGTACAGTGAAAAAATATTGACATCTCTGGAGGCTAATAAAATGTAATGTTAATTAAATTTAATTGACGCCTCTGATCAATAATAAGTTCACAAAAAAAAACTGGGATGCCGTCCTGTTACCTCTACACGGACTCTAACGATACTGTTTAATCAACACCTATAAACTCCTGTGTCCACCCACGTACGGTAATAGGACAGAAATGGGCCTCAATTGGTGTCGCCTACTTCCCGATCCGATTTTTAGTGTTAACAGGGATTATCTTCCACGTAGGGCTTCTTCGAAAGTGGCACAATTTATGTGGATTTGGGTTACCGATAATATTTGTTTATGTTAATTTTATTTGTAAAGGTCCGAGCAGAAATATGAGGTCCGCGTGAATGATTAAATGAAAAGGTAAATAATATTTTTTGTGGGTCAATTTACTCAAGTAGAGTCGGTCTCGCGTTCTTTCGGTTCTGTACACTCATACTTAAATTTGTAATTTTTGTTAATTTCACTATTTGGATACCCAATGTAATGACACATATACGGGTGTAAAGGCAGAGCCACGCTGTAGACGGTTTTATCTACAGCATGAATGAACGAGCAATTATGCCGGGTTTTCAGCATGTAAACGGTGGTCGCTATCTAGCCGGGTACAAAGACATCGGGTAGCCTCTCAGAAGCAATAATTAAGTATAATTGACAAATAATTTCTTACATTTTGATTACTTATTGCTACTATTATATGCTCAGTTAATGGTTAAAGCTTCGTTAGTCGGTACATAACGAATCTTAATTGACCTTTAACGAAATGATCTAAGAAATACTTCACACAGTTTGCCGTTCGTGAAAACTACAAGCCAAATCTTTCTGTATCATAAAATCATGTTGACCCCACTGCGAGTGGGACAAGGGCAAGTGTGAGAAGAAAAGTTAGTTGTCATTTATAGTTATTTGACGTCATGAGTACGGTAGTTATATTACGAAACCTAAAGTAAAGGTAACTTCTCCTTGGCCTAATGTTTGCGATACCATAGAAATGTTAAGGTCTGTAGAATAATTTATATTTGTAATATCAGGTTGTAGTATGTGTGGAATAAAATTCGGAATTTATGCTAGCAGGACGTATAAAATATATACGGATTAAATAAATTTATAGTTTACAAACGATTTTAGGAATTGCGACTCTACTTTACTTATTTTATAAAACTTCAGTAGTAGAGCCATACTGATAGTTTAGTCTACAGCATGAATGGGCCAGCTCGAAAGCTGAAGTAGCAGTTCGCTTACGCGTTTTGTACGGTGATTGAAATATCCAGAGGTCCAAATCCCCCTCCCTTATCCATTTTTTCCTTAACTGTCTTTTTTCTCTAAGGTCTGTAACGTATCCAAAATTCTTCTGGTATTGTGGGTGTTCACGGGCGGTTGTAGTCACATACTATCAGCCTGCTTAACCTATTTACTGGTTTACCGGCATTTTCTATAAAAAAAAATATAATAGCTATAAAAACCGCTTCACCGGCTACTCGCCCGCTACGTCACGGAGGCTGTCAGAAAATGCTCTACTTAACTCTATTTCGAGTAAATCATGCTTAATATAAATAATTTCGATTAAAAATTAACCATAATTCGATGTTCAAAACTGTAAACTGTCCTTTGCAATTTGATGAAGTATTGTTTCGTTATCTGTTGCCGGCGATCGGGAGACCTGCATTCGAATGTTAAACAAGGAAGACGATATTCTGAACTTGGTAATGCCTGAGCAAAAGAGCGAGACGAGTATATGTTACATATAATATTCTGTATAAGGTATTAATAGTTTTAGCTGGATTTCGAACATATAGAGCAAGCACTACTTGGACAATTTTATTATTTTTATTTTATAGTTATGGGGTTTTAAGTGTTTGTGGCTATTCTTCTTAACTTAAGATTAAAGGGACAACATAAACTTGATTTTTAGGAGCAGTCGTAAAAAATATTTTCAATATCAAAAACTTGCTATAACAACTTTAAAACTTCATAGCAATTTTAAAGTTCAAAGATTCGCCCGAACACGAAAGCTCCTACATAAAAGACTTGTAGAACAACCTATTAAAGCTCAGGCAAGCTCTCGTATATCTAAAATTTGTAATTTGTTTATCAAACGTCTACAGCGTGCACCTATACGTGTGTACGCGGAGACGGCGGGGCAGGCGTCGCGGGGGTGAGCGGCGTGAGGCGGGGCGGGGGACGCGGCGGCGGGGGCGGCGGCCGCGTTGCCGCGCTCGTTCCGTCACACAGCCAGCAGTCACGTGCGACGACGCCGGCCCACAACGCGTTTTACGTAACATATCGATTCCCGCTGCAACTATCGATCGCCGATCGTTCGCTGCACATCACTACCTCACGTTTCCGCGCCAAATTTCATATTTCGAACGCGTGTGCTGTGTCGTTTGATTTTTATTTATCTTTTATTTTGTGTCACGTTGGATTTCTGCGTTCGGAAACTTTGAGCATTTCAAGGTAAGTGCGATTTGTCCGATAGAGTTTGGCCCACGGGCTCGATGGTAATTTTATGATGGGAAAATGAAACCGGTTCGATTGCACTAAATCGCTTTAGTGGAAAGGTTAATACTCCGGCTGGCACGCGAACAGCACGTTGCGGAGGCACGGCCAGGCGGTCTCAAGACTTTGACCATACTCTTGGTTGGAGATATCACAACACTAATTTTGATGGGAAAAAATGAATTATTATTGAAAAGACCGAATGAAAATTTACCTTCTAGTATCTTATTGGAGAAACACTTACAAACTTTAACCTACTAATATTGAACTGTGAAAGTTTGAATGTTGTGAATTTTGTTGTTTATGAGTTAGAATGTAAACGGATCTGGTTCAAATTTGACACACAAGTACACTATATCCTGGGCTAGGACATAGGCCACTTTTTATCCCGGAAAAGACATCCACGCGGGCGAAAATTAGTATACTTTTAAGAGACTGGAATGATGCAATAGGCACAGTTACTCACACACTCGTAAATGTAGAGCTATATTTCATAACATTAAAGTAGTTTTTAATAAGGATATTGTTAAAAACTATAAAGAATATGTTTACTCAAATAATCAAAGTTTAATGACATTCACTATATAAAAAAAATGCAATCGTTACGTTATTTTATAATAACCCGCCCTTAACCTTTATAAATTGTTTCATAAATTGAAAATAACTGAGGCATTTTAAACAATGTATTACATTTTAACCGCCATATAGCATACTTGACAGACCTCATTCTTCCTTCTGACTGCCTCGCTGGTGCAGTTGTATTACGTACGGTACTACTGCTGTGCTGAGGTCTCGGGTTCGATCCTGGGGCGGGGTAAGTGATTGTGTTTTTCTATCCCTAAATGCTTAGTATCAGCCTGGAGTCTGGATTTATGCCCGGTATGGTAATTAGGCCAGCGTGGCGGACTAAGGCCTAACCCCTCTTATTCAGTAGAGGAGGCCCGTGCCCAGCAGTGGGACGTTTATAATACAGGGCTAGTAAAAAACAAATAGCAATAAGTTCGTCGTTCATATGATACGGAAATACGATCGGCGAAAAGCGGGTATACTGATTCCACCTCTGCTTACCCCTTCGAGGATTACAGGTGTGAGTGCACATGTATGTCATTATTCCTAAACGTGCACCTTCATTTGTTATATTTCGACGGATGGGGACTCAGTGACTACACAATGGTTATTTTTTATTATTTGATTCAATAACGAGACGAGCAAGGTACTCGCCTGATGGTAAGCACCACACCTGACAGAAGCAACGAAGAACTTTTAATTATAAAGCACTGAACTGCGCTCGTCACCCCGAGACATAATATGTTAAATCACATAATGCCTAGTAATTTCACTGGCTTCAATTTCCTTCAAACCGAAACACAACAGTGTTTACACACCGTTGCTTGGCGGCAGAAATAGACAAAGCGTCAAATTAACGTACGTCTTCATTTATTACATTCCAACGGATCGGGCCTCGATGACTACACAATGGTATGAACGATTGTCTATGCTACGACCTCATGTCACGAAGCGATTTAACACTCTATTGAAACTAACAATAATTTTATCACAACTCTCCTCTGTATGCACAGTTTGAAAGACATTGGAGTCAGTAAAATCACTGTGCATTATGAGACTTACTTGGTATAATCTTATGTCTCGAAGTGATGAACACATTCAGTGTCTTGTAGTGCTTTGTAATTCAAAGTTCTGTGTGGTGTTGTGTCTGTACATGGACAAAGGTGACGCTTACCATCAGGCGAGCGGCCAGTGCTCGTTTCGTCATTCGGGTAAATAAAAATCCGCGATAAAATCCGTTTAAATTAGTTTTATTTCAATTAAAAAATCTATTTCGTCTTATATTACGTATTATCTTCATTGTATGTCCTTTTATATACTGGACGTTATCTTTGCATTGTATAAAATGAAGTAATAATAAATGCTTCCGCTGTCTGTTCGCTCAGATCTTTTAAACTATTCAACGGATTTTAATGCAGTTTTCAGCAATAGATAGAGTGATTCATGAGGCAGGTTTATATGTATATCACGCTATGACCCATGGGAGCAGGGCAGTAAAATGCAGGTGACAGCTAGTACATTCTTAAAACGCATCAGTATTATCAAATAGCCATAACTTGTTAACAATAAAAGCCAAAAATAACGACCTCATATTGTTTCTCGAAACATATTTCTTTATATCTTCAATAATACAGTTAAATCATTTAAAATGTCAATACTTCTTGTACAATAGTAGAGGCCGAAATTTTCATAGTAATTTATTAACATAAGAATGAACAATAGTCGCTGTCCAAAGCTATACAATATTAAAATAAGCGAAAACAAATAAATCAATCGTGAACTTTAATTTTATAACTTTTTTTAAAATGAAACATATTTAGATATTTATAAAAAAGAACTCATTAATGCACGGAATCATGGATCACCTTATAAAGTGAAAGGCCCTCCTTAGTAGTTGCAAACGACTTGGGTTCCGAGCCACCCAGTGTATATCCAGTAACTTGAGGCCGGCATAATTCTGCTAACCGTCGAGGGACGCACCGTCTATTAACGATCGACATTATATTTGGAATGCACAGTTCTCAACATCAGGACTAGTGTAGTCACTTTGCCGTGCCGGAATAAAAAGAACAATTAACGCTCATGTCATTAGTCAATGATCAGTGTAGCATAAATCAGAAATAACTGTTAACTGATAAAAAAAAACAATATAAAACATATCTATTGACAAAAAAAAATAATTCACCCAATAGTCACACACATAGTCCTGACCTCACAGTAAGATACGATTTTTGTGAAGTGGGTATCAGGAACTACGGGAGACTTTCGGTCTCACAACATCTAGACCCCAAAACAATTAATTAATCATCCCTAAAACCATAATATATTGCAATAATTAGAAAACGGTATGTCCATATGTAGTGAACATTACGTTATAGCATATCCATGTTATATTAACCAACTTTAATGTACCCAGCCGCACAAAGCAATAAATTTTCATTAAAAAAACAATCCACCTTATCCAATAAAGTCTGAAATAACTAATACAAACGACTGGTAACAATAAGCTTTTATTTTTGTAAAAGAAAAATGTTTATTTAGAAGTCTTTTTTGTAATTTATATGCGATAAAGCGTCTCATACATCATGAGCGGGGACGTGAAATCGTTTTTATTTTGTATATATATCGAGCAATATATCCGTAATTACAGTCGTTTTAAACGTATTTAGTTTCAAGTTCATTTTTTGTTACGTGTTTCGGTTGGTTTTTGGCATCCGCGTTTATTTATGTAGAGCACCACATAATGTTTAATTTTGCGTTGATGTTGCTATGACGATAAGAAATCACGTTTCATATCGACGTCCATTATTCGTCAGTTTAAATAGACTGTGTTTTAAAAAAAAATATTTACCTACATATACTCAAGCAGCGATAGCTCAGCGGGGAGTGGTATGGACTGTCGAGACGAAAGTCGCAAGTTCGAAACCAGCCCCAAGAGCATACACCACTGACTTTTCTAAGCTACGTGTACATTAATTGTTAATTATCGCTTGCTTTAACGGTGAAGGAAACATCGTGAGGAAACCTGCATACCTGAGAATTCGGTAAGATTTTTCGAAGGTATATGAAGTCTGCCAACCCGCATTAGGCCAGCGTGGTGGACTAAAGCATGATCCCTCTCATATAGTAGAGGAGGCCCGTGCCCAACAATGGGACGAGTATAATATATAGGGCGAATAAAAAATAAAAAAACATATACTCACGCCTGTTTCCCATAGGGGTAGGCAGAGACAACTGACTTCCACCTACTACGACCCTCTTTTGCCTCTTTCACTCTTATTATATTCTTCATACATGCACGTCGGTTTAGGGTACTACAGACTGGCCTTTCTCGAGAATATCTCCGACTTGATCTAAGAACGTTCGCCGAGGCCTTCCCCTCCCAACTGTACACACACACTCGCCATGTATATTTGTTTCGTCAATCTTCTTTCATCCATCCTCTCTACCATGCCCTAACCATCTCAGTATTCCTTTCTCAACGTTCGTCACTACATCTCTCACACCACATCTCTTTCTTACTTCCCTATTTCATACTCTATCTCTCATAGTCACATCACAGATACTTAAAAATATTTAAACCCTCATAATTATTATAATAATAAACTCATATCCTGGTTTATTGGAAGCGTATTTAGGTTTTGACGTCGGTAAGCGCTGGCTAGATAGGACAACCAACATTTATATCAGTTATTCAATTACAAAAATAAGCGAGAGTCGCACGGGATTTTTGCCTGATATGGAAAGACACTTAACCTCTATCACACCATAGCACGGAAATGAGGCAAACCACAAAAGTCGAAATACAAGTATGAAAATTATTTATTATTTAAGCCATTTATTGTATACATCGATACGTCCACTGCGGGAAAATATTTAAATTAAAATGTATTAATACTATTTTCGATGTATAAATATAGTACAATCTAATTTACACCATCCATCCCTCTCCAAAAAAAGGCGGACACGTCAATCCTCAGCTTGAACCATATTCATAGGCATTTCCGTGGATTTTCTAGAATTATTCCCAAACATCATACGAAAACAATACATGGAACGTGGCCACATGTATCCGGTCACGTATCGGGTATTTACTCTGAGATAGGTTTTTGAGGGAGTACAAACAAATACAGTCACGAGGCGAACTAGACTGCGTTGAATGTTGTATGGTACATAAAAATATTTTATTGTGGTGTGCTGTTAAACTGCAATGCAATTTTATGAGTGGTAGAGCCACGTTGCAGACACTTTTGTCTATAGAGTCATTACTATAGTTTCGCAGAAAACCGACGTAAAGTAGCCGCATGCTGTTGCGTTTCTTACGGTGAGTGAGATATACGGAGGCTCAAATCACCCTTCCATTCCCAATCTCTAATTATCCCTTTCCTTAAAGATCAGTAACGCGGCCATGATTCTTCTGGTATTGTAGGCGTACATGGACGGTGGAGATAACTTTCCATCAGGTGAGCCAGTTGCTCAATTAGCGGCCTAAGCTATAAAAAATGCGGTGATTAATTATTTTATGGTGTTTGTAAAGTTTGATCTATTAGTTCTGTCAGTAACATACGTAGAGTGGATCTACTTTCACTCAGATATAAAACGAATTTTCTCGTCAATGACTAAATCAAATCACAGCATTACATATACTTTATGATAAATATTGTTCAATTTTGGTTAAGTATTTTGAGTACATAGTATAAAATTTAGGAAAGAAAAAAGCAGTATATGCTACCGTAATAGTATTGGGTGAGCCTGCTACCGGTTTGCCCCTTATTTCTTAAAAAAAATAAATAGAGAAATCGTCAGTCACCGATTTTAGAAAACCGGTCAAGTGAAAATCGAACAAGATCAACGACCAGAATTCCGTACTCTCTCAAAACTACTTTTGTTATTATTATTATCAATAAATTAGCTATAATAATATGTATCTTGCGAAAAATTCATCTAGCTTCATTTTACGGTTCAAAAAATAAAGCTCGTTAAATATAGGACGCAAACGGCGGCGAGGTTCCGTTGGTACCCTGTGGATTAAAAACCCCGAAAATGAGCATGTCAAATATCGAAAACTTACGAGGCCTGATTCGTATACTCGCTAGTTATCTAAGCTTATCATGATGTTAGTTGACACAACATAGTAAATTTAGATTGTGCGTCCGCAGATAACGGTTATCTTGTCCCCGTTCCTGATTCGATGACAAAATATTTTGTTTCTCTGTTCAAAAACGACCTCTGACCGACATGTTGGGCGAGTGCTTATCGTTGAAATATTTGAAGGCTGTTTTTTATTAGAAATTCCTCGTTTATGTATATCGTGGCAGAAAACCCGATAGAGCGGTTGATAATAAACGACAATTTGACATTTAGGTGCGTAGTCATGGTGTATGGTAATATAATTCCGCATTAATAATAGCAATTCAACCGCGTAGATTACATTTAAATAGATTTTTGCCAGTTTTTTTCTTTGTGGCATCTTCTATAAAGCCTAGCGATGTTCCATTTTCAAAGTTTTAAATGATTCCATACGAAAAATTAATAATAGAACACCAGCGATAGCTGATCGGTTGGTTGATATGAGTCAGTTCTGTTGAAGTATGGTCCAGTATGGCCGATCTTCTACTGACAATGTTTACGATTATAGTATAAATTACCCTTCATATTCGCGAGCCACAGATAAAATTATTAATTAAATGAACCGTAGCACCTCATTCAAAATTCGAATTACTCGAAGTTAGTATGCATAATTGGCTTGAAATATTTAAAAATAAAACACGCGTGGGGTGCGATTTGGTCGGTTGCCGTGGCACTAACGTTTTTGTGCGTGAAAAATTTGGGTCAGCCGCGTTTGCGGGCCGATTCATTGAGTGCTACGATCGAGGCATCGCGCGTTACGTTCGATAGTGTTGTAAATAAAAACACGTGGACTGGCAGCTCAATGGAATTATACGCACGCTCGAATCGATACGTGTGATAAAATTGCTCGAGGTTAACTTTGTTTATTTTATTTATTGGATGTTTGCAGATCGGTGTTGTGTGACAAAACTTATTCATACGTCTGTTTCACTTATGAAATTGTATTGTTAGTGCTCCATCTTCCTTTAAATAATATACCTTTGAATTAATTTTCAACGATCTTATTTAGCTTAAATCATAGAGTGTAAAATATAAGTATTTTGAATATGTAAGCTTTTACAAGAAACTCAGCTAACAACTGCTTTCGGTTTTTTATCATGCAATACAACGCTTTAAGCAACGTATTTAATTATTCGCCTTGCTCGTCCGTAACGTGAAAACTGCTGGACCGATTTTAATAGTCCATTAGCCGGCCAACAGCTTCGATATCTACAAAATAATGAGTACGTTTCCGTGAATAAGCCATGCTAAGCCGCGTGCAAAAACCAGTCTCGCATAAATTGATGAACAAATAAGTGCACCGTTTATATCTTAAACATGTAGTTACAGATATTGATTGACAGCATAATGGCAAGCCATTCGAGCTGTAATTTAAATTAATAATAGCTATTGGTCTCGTGACTAATGTAGTTCAACCCGGCCCCTTGTCGTCGTTTTATTACGTTTTGTTTATGTGAAACGTCTTTTATGGCTCGATGTTGCTTGTAAGACATAATGAGCATGCTATTTGCCTTTTGGTGACAGGAAGGGAATTTAAAAAAAATAATGCATCGATTATTAACAATTTGTTTTCTCTTGAAAACAAATAGAATAACATAGCGAAAAACAAAATCTTTATATAGCATTCAATGAAGTCGCTTCCGCTGTCTGTTCGCTTAGATCTTTTAAACTATTCAACGGATTTTAATGCAGTTTTCAGCAATAGATAGAATGATTCATGACGAAGGTTTATATGTATATCACGCTATAACTCATGGGAGCAGGGCAGTAACATGCAGGTGAAACCGCGAGGGACAGCTAGTAAGAGATAAAAGCGAAGTTACCAGTTATCCATTGCAATGCAGACATCACTAAGTTAGAAGTATGTGAAAGCCATTCAATCAAACAGACTCTGTGAGTGCCGGGATCTGTGACGCGTCGTTTTAATAAGCGTTGTGTCTTTTTTAAAAACAAAATCGTGAGTGTGGACAGCGGACAGCCGGCCGGAGGACGGGCAGACAGCCGGACAGGCGGTCGGTTAAAAAGTGAAAATCAATATTGTACCTACCGCGGCCCGCCGACACAGGATAATTGGAAAATTCGCTCAGCACGTTGAAAGCTATAAATTTTCACTTTTGCCCAATCCATACCTTTTGTCGTGTTGCATTAATGCCAATAAATTAAAATAAACTGCGGTGGTGTCTTCCACAGTTTTTATTTCGTATATTTAATGTTCACGTTAATTTTTTGTTCAGTTTTTATTGTTTATATGTGAAATTTCTGGCAAGTTTCGTGAAATATTGTGCAATCAAAGTGAATTTCACAAATTATTGTTTAATCCGAAATCTGCATCTAAATATAGAATTCACAATAATTTTCTGACGTTGATGTACATTTAAGCATTCATTAACTCAATACATAAAAATGGTCTTCTATAATATTACTCGCGCCTGTATTCCCCGAAAGGATAGGCAGAGGTGTAACCCATACACCGACACTTCACCGAGGCTATTTTCATCCCATGATCTGATAGTGAACACCGTACATATGGTGTTAAAACCTGCCATGATACACACACCTTTTGTGGATCGCGTTCCAGGATATATCAGTATATATCCGGTTCTCCCGAGAGGCATGCTACATGACTTGATGGTTGGTTTGGGTGGGTAAAGGGGTACACCCTTGTATCCCTGTGCCTGCATCGGTCATCCGCCTGTCCTGTCGGAGGCCCCTCGATTGGCTTCTTCCCTCTCCGAAGAGGGAAGAAGCACTTTGTATAAAGATTCCTTTGTATGGCCAGCATGATTCTGATGACCACCGTTAAACTCATTGTTTGTCGGTGGTAGCTATTCTTTTGGACCGCACTACGCTCACCATCAGATGCCGTGTCACTTTGCCGTGTTCGCATAAAAAAAACTGTTAATATTTTAAGCTTTTTATATACCAATATTTCAAACAACAGTGAAACGATGCAATAAAAGTATAAAATATATAGATAATAAACGTAGATAACGTTACAGATGCATCAAAACGTAGCCAAGACATTACGGCTCACCGCAGAAATAGTATAATATTTAACAGCCGATTTACGAGTACATGAGGCTTTTAACCGTCAACGTAAATTTGAATTCTGGACGTTTTCATGGGCGTCATAATTGAGTTTATGAGTCATATCAACTGCAATTAGGCAGCCGGCCGTACCGCCGCACCGCGCTTAATGTGTTTATTTCAAAATACTCTCAAGTTTGTATAACTAACATTTTTATATCAACGCGGTAATGGCGGGAATTAAAATTTGATGTTATTTATTCACTAGATTTTACTCCAGCTCCGACGATTGTTCCGGACAGTCAGTAGTCTATGTCCTAGTCCAGTTCATGGTTTACCTGTGTGCCAAAATTCATCCATTACCGTACAGCCGTTAAGATTGATTAACAAAGATCTAAATTCATCAACTCACAGACATCAAAACATTCATATATATATTAGGATGTAGGATTATTGAATGCCATGATTAATCCAGGATGAACGTTTATCTAAACTAATTCCCCTGAATGACCAGCGGGTCTAGACAAAAACGCTTTTCAGCTAGTGTTATCGCCAGCGAAATTTAAAATTATATGGAAATGACACTTGCTTGAGAAAAGTTTGTCTGCTGCAAAACTTTGCCACTTTGCCGTGTCTGTATAAAAAAACCTTGACAGACCAGCCATAGTCGACTTTAGCGTTAGCTGCTATCGTCATGCTTGGTTTTTGACTAAGCCCACAGAAGAGCAATTTGCATTAGCAGGGGTTAGGCCTTAGTCCACCACGATGGCCTAATGCGGGTTAACAGACTACATACCTTCAAAACTATTATGAGAACTTCTCAGATACGCAGGTTTCGTCCCAATATTTCCTTCACCGTTAAAGCAAGCGATAATTAACAATTAGTATAAACGTAACTCAGAAAAGTCAGAGGTGCATGCTCTTGGGGCTGGTTTCGAACCTGAGACTTGCGTCTTGATAGCCCATACCCGACTCCAATCCCCGAGCTATTGCTATATTCAATATCACAATGAATAAAGTAAAATTGTTTCAACAAGGTCCCTGTTCGGACTGAACGATCCCAGACTACATACCGGTTTTATCATTAAGGAAAACATTTAAAGAAATTACACAATAACCGGCTAAATATAAAATGAAACACAATATTTCAGTTCTCATATAAAACATCGACCTAATAAATTGTAGCCTTGGCAAAATAACCCTTAGGGTAACAGCAGACACGATACATTTACGATAGTTAAACAACGATTTTGCGTCTACATTAGCGACTTTGCTTTCGATCTCTGAATTTAAGCGAGCGTTTTAGCGGTTGCTACGATGCTGCATTTGACTCTTTAAGAGCATAATAACGATAATTAAAAACGAAAATGAGCCCAAACACGATATATGTGCTATTATTAAGAACCTGGAACCCGGAACAAGGTGGTAGGTCCCTCGTATGCGAGAGGTCGCCTGGGTTGTTACCACCGCTTTGTCTGTTTCTGCGGCCAAGCAACAGTGTGTAAGCACATTGCAGTGAAATTATTGGGCATTATGAGACTTAACATCTTATGTCTCGGAGTGACGAACGCAGTTCAGTCCCATGCAGTGCTTTGTAATTCAAAGTTCTGTGTGGTGTTGCTTCTATTTATGGATAGGGGTGGCGCTATCCAACAGGTGAGCGCCTTGCTCGTCTCGTCTTTCAATCAAATAAAAAAAAGGTGACGGCTTGATTGTAGTATCAGGTCAAGGCTACCTATCTACCTACTAGATCAGTCAAGATCAAATTAGTTTTCACATTAAACAAACATCTAAATAGTTCCTTTCCTTTAGGCGCTAATCTGCGATACATAGACAAAGAGGACAAACATAACATCCTTTTTTTCGGGGGTTAAAATTGCGCTTCGTTGAGTCATGCGATGCGACTAAGCGCGGACCGCCGAAGTATCGTATGCAGTGGCCCTTATCATGACCGTCTATCAAGTTACGTTAGCTAATATAAAAGGGCTTGTCTGCAAGGTTTATTGTTATTCCACTTTCACCGTCGACTTTCTATTAGGAAGTGTGGCTTACACTGATAACTAAAGGCCATGATAACTGCTTACTTCGACAAGCTACTGCTTGTCGTATGCCATTCCGTAACTAAACCGCTATTTTTTTAATAGCAAAGGTTGACAAACGAGCAAGCGGTGAACCTGATGCTAAGTGATCTCCACCGCCCATGAAAATCCATAATACTAGCCGAATCATGGATACATTGCCAAGCTTAAAAGAAAAGGCTTATTAAGGGATTGGGATGGGGAGGGAGGATTCCGGACTTCGGATATCTCACTCACCATACGAATCACAGCAGCAAGCTACTTTACATCGGCGTTCTGTGAGACAGTGGTAACAATCCGGTCTAGCCTGTCGTATTCTTGCTGTAGACAAAACTGTCTACACCGTTGCTCTACACACTTACAAAACATCTCTCTTTTTACGAAAGTCCCCCCATTGCGACTGGGATAAGGGTAGACGGAAGAAGAAAAAGGTATATGAAATACTTATGGCTAGGTTATTTTCTCTTTTTATAAGTGTGTTTTTTTATGAATACTAGGGTTCAATGAATTATGCAGTACTCATGGATGAGAAAGGATAATAAACATATTTTTTTATATTTATCTTCCTTCTATATTTTCCTGTTACAAACAGGTAAAGTAAGTATCGCTCCAAAAACTTTGAGGGGCCTTCTTGGACCTTTTGAATTGATGTATGCTGCTTTACTAATAAAAAGGCTTATTTGAAGAGGCTTTACTTTTTTTGCAGTGGAAATATGATTAGAATTATGTTGTTCTTATTTTATTAAAATAAGGTGGTAAAAACAATACTCCAACCTTCAAGGACATAGACGATACAATAAATATGGACCCCAAAATCCTTGTTGTCTGAAACTAGCTCAATATGTCACAAATACTCTAGGTTAGATTTTATATATTGATCATTGTTTCCCCCCTCTCGAGCAAAGTTATTTCATCTAGCGTTCACTGCTTATCAGTTTAGTGAATGAGAAAAGTTGATCCGGCCATTTTTAATTACCTACAAAAGTAAAATTGTAATTAATTAAAACTCATATCTTTTTTAGTAATGGCTTTCGCAGTATTATGCATTTAGCCAGTGTCAAGTATAATTTATTCTCAAGTATTTTTACAAGAACGATGAAACACGGGTGCGGACGATTTCAAGGTCTTGTCGGAGTTATGGTGTTAACTCCTTTCAGTACGATTCTTAATTCACTAATTTCAATGTTTCCATATACTGTTCATCACCGTCAATGTTTATTGAACAAATCCACACCACTTTTATACAACAAACACGATGAACTGCACTGTCAGAATTCCCGCCAAAACTCCTAATTAAAACTCATATTTTTTAAATATCATACAATTTGTCAGAATTTTAAATTTTGAATCGTTCAACTCATGTCAGCCAGTACTGCCGTGATACATACAGCCCAAAACGGAACGTCGATCTGTCCACAATCCACAGTAGCAACGATCAGTTTGTTTACAAACGTTAGAGTCCTCCATTCACAATCCGAGCTCATATTTCCCGGGAGAGCGGGTCGAGACAGCGTAAGATATCCCACTCCTGATCCCGCCCTTGAACTTGCCGTCACGCGCCTACGAGGGCCGTTTACCTCGCAAAACATTTATTGACCTCAATGTTTTCTATTTACGGAGTGTTGTTGGCGATTTTAATTGCTTCGTTTATTTAAATCGTTAAAAGGTTGTTAAAGCGAGTTGAATGAAGTACTAATGTATTCGTAAAACGGAGTGTTTTTATACCAGAGTACGGCAAATAAGCAAGTGGGTCACCCGATGGTCATCTCCATCGAATACACACAACACCAAACGAACTAATACAACTAACTAAATGCAATTATAATTATAAGACAATGGTACTGACTTGGTTGTGCCGGCCCATTCGTGCTGCAGACAAAATTGTCTAGAGGCTAGCACTACCACATAGAAACTATCAATCTACGAGTGGTAGAGCCACGCTGTAGACAGTTTTATCTACAGCATGAATGGGCCGGCTCGACTGGGTCGTTACCACTGTCTCACAGAAAACCGACGTAAAGTTGCGGCTTGCTGCTGCGTTTCGTACGGTGAGTGAGATATTCGGAGGCCCAAATCTCCCTCCCTTTCCCAATCCCTAATTGTCCCTTTCCTTTAAGGTCGGCAACGCACCCATGATTCTTCTGGTATTGTGGGCGTACATGGGCGCCGGAGATCACTTACCATCAGGTGACTCACTTGCTCGTTTGCCGGCCTATGCTATTAAAAAAAAATCTATGACTTAGTCCTACAGTAATTGCAGGCTACACACATTTGCCATGGATTACCAATCTAGTCTACTCGTATCTTACTGTGGGGTCAGGACTATGTGTGTGATTGTTGGGTGTATTTATTTATTTCTCTACGTCAAGCAAAACAAGTGTGAAACAGATTGCTAGGGCAAAGAACCTTTAAGCCTAGGTTGAAATACCGACGCCGTCGCTAGGGACCGCGGGTAAACGACGCAGACGGCCCTTGAACTTTACTTGCCCGGGTTAACAGTTACTGTGTCCCATACACTGTATCTGGATGTGAGACGCGGAAATATCAACAACTTTTTCGAAGCTAAAAATTTATTGAAGTGAAATCATCTTTAGCTGCTTTGAGCACTTTTCTTGGGATGAGTATAAAATGGTAAACTCGCCCCAGGACACGTGACCAGACCGAAAATTCTTAAAACGGAGTGTAATTTTTTATGTTATATAAATTGTCATTTTTGTGTACGATAGCGATAGATAAATGAATATTGTATTCAACCACATAAATGATAGACTTTTATACTGATAAATAAAGAAATTCGTGCGATTTTATTTCCTAACCATTCCAAAAAATGCACGTTTATGTTCAAGTTTTCACTTCTGCCGGCACTCCCGGAGTGCAAACTGTTTTTTTTTAATTTGTATGAAACACTTGCGATAGTTTCTCGTCCAGGCGACTCACATTTAGAGTTCAGTCAGTGTATATCCAGGTACGTCAGGCCGACATAATTCTGCCGACCGTCAATAGACGCATAATCTCTTTATGATGATTGGGATTCGAACAAACATAGCTCAAAGTTGATGCCATTTTAAAACAAAATCGGGTATGAAAGACTCAAACTTTGGCATTTATGCACCGATTATGTATTCTTTCACTAAAACTTGTAAAATTGAAAGTTTTTTAACAAAAAATATAACCGACGATAAAGAAGTTTAAACTCTAACTAATTTTGAGTCGGTGGTATCAATCATTGGCTAACTACTGTACCATCGACTCAAAATTGTTTTTTTAGCTTTTTAATTTTTGTTGTCAAGTATGCTACTGCGGTCAATGTATGCAGCCATTATATGTACCATGATTTGTAAATAATAATATATTGTTAATATCTGATACGGTCTACCACCTTCGTTCGTGGAACAATACTACGCCATTAGTATTCCGTCAAGGTTTATTTACAAGGACATTTAAATGTGAACTTAAAATATTTATCGTATGTAACGATATCGCGATTGTCGCAAGGCCATTTATTGTTCGTTAAACGTATAGTCGTATTTAATAATGGAAAATTATTATAATGGGGATATGTTTTATAGTAGACATGTTTTATATTATTTCATTGTTCTAGTGCACAGTTTACAAGGTGGTAGGTCCCTCGTATGCGAGAGGCCGTCTGGGTTGGTACCACCGCGCCGTCTATTTCTGCCGCCAAGCAACAGTGTGGAAGCACTGTTGTGTTTCGGTTGTAAGGACATTAAAGCCAGCGAAATTACTGGACATTATGAGACTTAACATCTTATGTCTCGGGGTGACGAGCGCAGTTCAGTTCCATGCAGTGTTTTGTAATTCAAAGTTCGGTGTGGTGTTGCTTCTGTATATGGGCAGGCGTGGCGCCTACCATTAGGCGAGCGCCTTGCTCGTCTCGTCATTCAATCAAATAAAAAAAAATAGTGGTGTACTTGGCCTGAGAAACCATGAGGTCCTCGGTTCGAATTCCAGCCCCCCGACCGCCTATTCAAAGCGATAGCGATAGCAATGCGCGAAAGCGATGACAATGTATTGTCTTAATTACTTAAAAATTACTGTCTTTTTACTGTCAAATGTATGGATAAATCATTCGGTAAATTTTTAAGTAATTAAGATCGTTAATTTTTAAGTAATTAAGACAATACATTGTCATCGCTTTCGCGCATTGCTATCGCTATCGCTATCGCTTTGAATAGGCGGTCGGGGGGCTGGTCGGGCAATCAATTTGTGCTAGAAACTCTGCCCAGCGATCGCCTGGATGTTTGTCATCTCTCCCAAGCGGTTTAACGCTGGGTCGCACGATCAACCTTACCTAACCAGACCCTCCCCGTGGGTTGGTAGCGATAAATTGTTTTCCCGGCAAAAACAAAATCTCACTTTATGTTTGAGATTCAGTGCGAAAAATCATACGGAATTTGTGTCCAGTACCAATGGCGATAGGCCCACCCCCCGTATAGGACGGTAACAAGACCGACGTACAGCAAGCGGTAGTTGCAACTCTGCCTTCCCCTTCGAAGTGTGAGTGCTTATGTTATGAATTGTTACGTATCGATTATCTGTGAGATAGCGGTATCTACACAGTCCAGCCATTCATGCTGTAGACAAAACTTCAGACAGTTTGCCTCTATCACTTATAATAATTTTAATATTTGTATCCGGGTCATAGACCGACTCAAGCGAGACTTTTTCATTACCGTGTGAATTAATAAGGCTATTTAATGTTCCGCTATTGACTCCCATGTTTGTATAATCCAATTAGTGTTTTTTTACGATTCATAAGAATCCAAAGACAGACGACCTGATAAAGATCGCAGGAAGTCGCTGGATGCAAGCCGCTTCCAACAGGTCAGTTTGGAAATATTTGGAGGAGGCCTATGTTCAGCAGTAGACGTCTTGTGGCTGATGATGGTGATCATAAGAATCTAAACACATTTGTTTTGGGTCTGAGTGTTTCTCCCCAGAGGGTTCAGGCAGGCGGCCGGCCGTAAAAATTACAAGCCAAATCTTTCTGTAACATGTCATAAAAAGTATTCGCCGACCCCACTGCAAATGGGATAAAGGCAGGTGGAAGGAAGGATGGTGTTTAATCCGCGCTTTACTAAGTAACTTAATCTATTTTCTTTAGGGAAATTCTATCACGATTTTCAATAGAAGCGGCAATAAACGCGACCTACCTCAACACGCGATTTGCGATCAAACCGGGTTGTGGATTGTGATCCGGGGTCCCGTCTCCCGGGTCACTTCACCCGTCGCGTGGCCGGTCGATAACCCTCGGGACCTCGCCCGCTCCTGTCCCGATCGAAACGTCTGCTTCCTTTGCCTCCTTCAAACTTTAAAAAAGGTTATTATTTGTTAAATGTCGAAGGAATATTTAACCAACAGCCATATGGTTTTACATTTATTCTAAAATTTTAATGTAATTTTTGTTCTCATAACTCCACATGTTCATGCTCGTTGACAAAAACTAGAGCTATTAAAAACTATTTTTTATACTAGATTACATAAATGAAACAAATGTACCTACATGACATGAAATAGCTTAACGTTTTCTTAAACACTTAAATCAGATAACTTGTTTTAATTTTCTGTACATCATTTTACTAACTGAGTCGAGCACAACTTCCGTTAATTCAATCTTTTATTTGGTTTATTATTTTTTAAGGCAAACGAGCAGGTGAGTCACCTGATGGCAAGTGATCACTACCGCCCATGAATACCCACAATGCCAAAGATTGGGATGCCTCTGGCTATAATGTAAATGGCATTTCAACTACTTTATGAATTTGATTTTGTTTATACAACTCGACTAAAAGGGCTATTTGTTTTCAAAATGAATCAACCGTTTGTCATTACTTGATGAATCACATTTACTCTAAATAATTTCATAACACGATAGACATAATAACTATATGTATTTAAACTACATCTGACTCATTACCACTTTGTTGTAAACAATCATGTACTCTCTAAATAGATTTGTCACAGTACGCCAATCTTACTTATGTAGGTACCTATTTATTATATTATTATATATTTCGAACTTGTTCAAACAATTTGTACGCATGATTGCGCTACGCCTAATAAGCTTCGATATTTTCCTTGATTGTATTTTTTTCTTTATAATCTATTTACGTAAGTTATGTAATACTTACTATACATATATGTACTTTCTTTAAATAATTACATGTTCGATGCGACACTAATGTCAACACGAGGCTGTACGGACTACTATTCCTTTGTCCTCTTCCTCAAGAAATAAAATACAAATAAGTATGTACATATTTATATTACAAACTTATTGCATGCGAGATTGATATTTACATGAGGCTATTAGGACTGCGATTCCTTTGCCCTTCTAAAAACCATAAATATATAATGGTTTTATGAAATTGCATCACATTATATTTCGATAAATGAAGACAATAATTAAGTATTGTCTTAACTTTAAAGAATAAAAGCAATCTTTAAATTACATAAATTGAACTTTTAAAACGAATTTGTATGCAGCGAGTGTCTTATAATTCAAACAAGCGCGTTCGAAGATTGTTTCAATCGGGGTCCGGTCGTGAGACAATTCCCAGGCCACCCACATCGAACAAACACTTTTAGGTCAAGTAAATTAGATCTCGATGCGGGAATCGAATATGCGACCTCCCGCATTTCGAGTCTCGTAAATCAATATGTTTGAGCGAATTCCTGATTCCAGTTTAAATGTGTTATGAATTATTGATACTACATTTCGTAACCTTATGCATTACGCTTTTAGAATTCGCTGGTGTGAAGTGAGGATATTGTTTTAGAACGACAGAAACAAAGCACACAAAAATATTGTCTATGCGTGTATGAGTAAGGCCACATATTTTGCTTGATTCACAGAAAAATAATAACAACATAAATATTAAGAACAACTATGTTAAGTTCCTAGTGGATACTAAACTGTTATTTAAAAATCAGGTAAACACATTTATTCCATTAATTTTCTGCTATCTAGGATATCCTGTTCGGTGGTGACATATCCGGTCGATAACCCGCCCGCATTTATGCTTATCTTCCTAACAGTTCCAGTTTGAGCCCTGGAATATCCTTTACGATTAACTTCTTTTTATTTAATTTTTTATCATTCTGTTATTTGACAACTAGCTGTCAAAAGGTTGAAAGGGGAATGCCCATCTCCCATACAAAAAAATGCCTAAGATGAACAAAAATGAATTATACACCAATTTGTAGTTGAAATCAAAGTAAATCTATTACAATTAAAATGTCTTTCCAAAAACTTGGAGGAAGCTGGTTAAAAACATTTTGCCAAAAATATATTTTACGTGTTGAAATTGGGATCTGACAAGTGCAAATATCGGTAATTTAAATAGGTTAAGGATACATCATAATTCCAATGAGGTATTATATTGGAGCGGACGTCCAATCGGAAGCAAAAAGTTTGGTACTTACGAATAACTTAAACAGAAAAACTATCTGTCGAATACGATTTGTATTTACTAATGTCAAATTCGACATTCATGTACATTTACGACAATCAAATTAAATACTATAATAATATTTATAATACTTTCCCCCTAGTGTGTAAAACTTGAGAATAATACAACTATTCTTATTTTAATCTAAATAGATTATATGACTATTTGAAGTTTCTGTCCATTTCCAGGCATTTTATGGGCATTCCCCTTTCCGTTAACTTTTTGATAAATATATTTTGTAGTTTATTTGTTTAGGTTCATTCAGTTTTTTCGGAATGGAATTATAGTTGTATGATTTTTAAATAAATGAATGTGAAATAAGTATGTAACGGATGTAAATATAACATGAATATCATAAGAAAATCGAGTGTTATTTTATTATCATCTAAGTGCTATTTATCACTAATTTTCTTTAATTAGATGCACTATGAATGATCCACAAAGAATAAATATCATAATAATTAAAGTTACACAAAAGACTGTCTGAGGACTAAGATTTTTGTGCTTACTTATACTATATAAATTCTTAAAATCGTATTTTGGAAACATACATCTACATACATACCTCTTTATCCCATCAGGGGTTGGCAGATTTACAATAAATGCATCTTTAGGAAATATTTTCCAACAGACTCTATACTACGTTATAAATAATGATATAGATATATTTAATTTTAATGCTATTTTGAGAGTATTCTACAAAATTCTGAGCAATGACTTTTTTTACTATATTTTCAATGATGACTAATATTCTATTACTTCTTTGCAGGTCTTACAAGACATCAAGGTAAATATTTCCTTGTTACTATGTCGTAACCTTTCATTTCGCACATGTATTTTTTTCGTTGCAACTTCTAACAATTGCTGCTTTAGCTTTTCTTGTTGTATTTTTCATTCGTACATACATAGACTCACGCCTGTTTCCCATAGGGGTAGGCAGAGACAATGGACTTCCACCTGCTCCTATCCTTACACACCTCTTTGGCCTCCTTTACTCTCATTAAATTCTTCATGCATGCACGTCGGTTTATTTTATGTTTTTTTTTCGTTCGTGTCTATGCTTTTTTTAGATATTAGTTATTTTGTACAATTAAGTAATGAGCCTAGCAGGTCTTCTCAGGCTCAGGTCAGTCTTGCTTGATAATAAGTCTATTCACATACTGTAGCATCGCTTCCTAGAAGTTTAGATTACAAAGTACCTGGAACTGTATTGCACTAAACTTGTCTCCTCTGTCGTACGCTATGCCTCATAATGCCATGTAATTTCACTCGTTTCAATATCCTTGAATCCGGAATACAACAGCATTGGTTAGCGGCACATATAGACAAATCGGTTATACGTTAAGAAGATAGGTGTTTTCATCATCAAATGTACAGTGAAATAAATCTTACAATATTTAAATTTCGACTTACACTTCATTTCTTTTTAAAGCATAGGCCGGCAAATGAGCAAGTAGGTCACCTGATGATAAGTGATCTAAACCGCCCATGTACGCCTACAATACCAAAAGAATCATGGGCGCGTTACCGGCTTAAAGAAAAGGGATAATTAGGTATTGGGAAGGGGAAGGGGATTTGGACCACTCACCGTAGGAAACGCAGCAGCAAGCCGCCACTATATGTCAGTTTTCTATGAGACAGTGGTAACGACCCAGTCGAGCTGGCCCATTCATGTGTAGATAAAACTGTCTACACCGTCTTATTATACATTAAGCAACAAAATTTAATTTAAATTCATACATTAATGTCTACGTACTAAGACATATAGTATCCGCGAAGGTTCGATACGTGGAGGCGGGGGGTACCGCGCTGGGGAACAGGGGGGAGCGGTCGATGGGTCAACGACCTAGGGTGGATTTCGATGCCACCCCCATACCTCCTACTTATTTATTTATTAAAATTTTCGTACTTTGAACATTATTTTTGATGAAAACGGAAAATTCATTTTCACATATCCATCTCGGCTCGTTTAAAAGTTAAATTGGAATGTAATGTGTGTGTTTTAGTTATTTGATAAAGGGAAATGCCCATCTCCCATACAAAAAAATGCCTAAGATGAACAAAAATGAATTATACACCAATTTGTAGTTAAAATCAAAGTAAATATATAACAATTAAAATGTCTATCCAAAAACTTGGAGGAAGCTGGTTAAAAACATTTTGCCAAAAATATATTTCACGTGTTGAAATATATGGGATCTGACAAGTGCAAATATCGGTAATTTAAATAGGTTAAGGATACATCATAATTCATAGATAAAACAATGAGGTATTATATTGGAGCGGACGTCGAATCGGAAGTAAAAAGTTTGGTACTTACGAATAACTTAAACAGAAAAACTATCTGTCAAATACGATTTGTATTTACGAATGTCAAATTCGACATTCATGTACATTTACGACAATCAAATTAAATACTATAATAATAATTATAATACTTTCCCCCTAGTGTATAAAACTTGAGAATAATACAACTATTCTTATTTTAATCTAAATAGATTATATGACTATTTGAAGTTTCTGTCCATTTCCAGGCATTTTATGGGCATTCCCCTTTCGATTAAAAACTTGATGTGAATGAATGTTTATTTCAATCAAAGCTATTTGGAGTAGAACTTCTCCTTTTATGAGGTTTAATGGTAACTAAGGGCCTACTTCTCGAGTAAAATTTCATCATATCAGTACGACTACTGTGCTAAATTCTCGGGTTCGATCCCCGAGTCGGATAAAAGTGATATTGAGTTTTTCTATCACGAAATGCTCAGTATCAGTCCGGAGTTTGGAATTGTGCTCGGTATGGCGATAGGCTCCCCCCAATCACATCATGGGACGGAAAAAATCTCGGCGAGATATGGGTGTATATTTATTTTTACATCGAACAGCTTACTAACTAATTTTATATATTATTATGATTATGTTATGTCATTTAATATATCTTAAAATACATATGAACAAGAATATTATTATAAAGTAATTAATTAGGTGTTCTGTTTCCCAGTCCAATAGCGACGTAAATTAAAACAACTTGTGTAAATAATATGTACATTAATTAAAACAACCTCATTTCGTACCATTGTCTGCCAGCGGAAGAATACTTACCTTATAAAAATCAAAAATAAATACAACAGTTTTAATTAACACGTTATCAACAATTTTATTTACTAGAATTTCAATTTTGCCGTGTAACACGTGATTTCACGGTAACGTAAAACTTTAACTTAATCAGGTCATTGATAACTGTTATCAGTTGGAATACCTCTGGCAACATTAACCGTACGATATAAAAAAAAATAAAGCTATACTCCCAATATCGGATGCATTCATAAATGTAAAAATTCATAATTCCATCGCGTAAAGACCAATTTCTCGTATTTGACAGATTCGCTATCCTGCTCTCGTGTATAGTGGCGTCCTTGTCCCACAACAATATGTTCTATTTACAAAACATTGAAGGCGAGGTTGCCGTTGCGCCAGAGCTGATGACGTCACAGTATACCCATCCTTGTCTTTAAGTCTCACTCAGAACATACCGTGTCCCGTTCTGATTTAAAGCTCCTGCAAATACAGATTAAACCAAAGTGCCTGTACATTAGAACTGAGAGATAAAAGTAACGAAATCGATTGGACGATTAAGTAATCGAGAAATTCAATGTATAAATCGATAGTTCATAAACGAAAAGCACATTGAACTGGATTTCATGAATAATATTGTTAATTTAATCGTTTTACTCTACCTGTAGCATCCTAGATTTACCGATACAAATCTTTACATAGTATAAAATGAAGTCGCTTCCGCAGTCTATTCGATTAGATCTTTTAAACTATTGAACGGATTTTAATGCAGTTTTCAGCAATAGATAGAGTGATTCATAAGGTTGGTTTATACGTATAATACATACATAATATGGTACAGAAAAGCCGTGTAAAGCCGGAGCTAGTGTAATACACAGGCTAAATATAATGTCTATAAGTCTGTATATAAACATAAGTTTGTAGGTCCCTTGTAAGCGAGACGACGCCTGAGTTAGTACCAACGCTTTGTCTATTTCTACTGCAAGCAAGCAGCAAGCAGCAGTGTGTAAGCACTTTTGTGTTTCAGTTGGAAGAACATTGGAATTGCTGGGCATTATGCGATTTAACATCTTATGTCTGAGTGTCTTCTTATATGGGTGTGTGTTCCTTAAAGGAAAATGATAAATAAGGAATTGGGAAGGGGGGCCATACTTTATTCGGGTACTGCGCACTCCGTTTCCACTAATGTCCATGCCTTACTTCGCCTGATCAACGTTGCTGGTCTATTTTGCCCAATCTCGGCTACAGTAAACAAACTATTTATACGGAACTAATAATATTATTAAAATAAAATATTAATTCGTGTTGATTAGTTAGAATCCAATGAGAATTGAATAACAATATGATAAAAACAAGTAATTAAAGATGTAGGCATAGTTTTATCAGTAAAAAACAGGAAACCACGTGCCAAAGCGAATGTTGGACACGAATCGACATACTTTATATGTACTCACGTCTGTAATCTCCTAAGGGGTAGGCAGAGGTGTATCCAGTACACTTACATTTTGCAGAGCGTATTTCCGTCCAATAATGTGATAGACTCGTCATTCCGGGCACAATTCCAGGTTCCGGGCTGATACCGAGCATTTCGTAATAGAAAAACCCAATATCACTTTTACCCGACCCAGGGATCGAATCCGAGAACTCAGCACTGCATTCGTAGGAACTACAAGGAACTTGCGGTTCTATAACATTCAGACCAGAAACACGTTTTTGTGGATCATATAAACATTCGTCTCGATGCGAGAATCGAACCCACGACCACGACAGCCGGCCACTTGCCTACTGCGTAAGGAGGCTAAGAGTTTCCAAACATTCATATAGGTATTTCAAATTAAAATCTATTTCAATTTCTAAACATTGTTCAAAGAGACTTTCCATATGTTTTTAGGTCAGTAACATTAGTAGATATACATCTGTATCGAATAGTTGTAACAGAACAAAGCATAACAATTTGTTGAAATGTCAAGCGATAACAATCGAGATGTGAAAATACTCTGAACTTTACGTTTCGGATTTGTGTAACAATAGCAATGGAATGCAGATGCGAGTGTTTAGAAACATTCGATTCTAGTAATAATCGGATATATCGATACTGGTAAGGTTTTAATTCTTTTGTTTTCGCATAGACAGTCGACAGATTGCAGTTGCAATAATAATGCATAGCCTAAGCTCATGCCTGTATCGCTGCAGAGGTAGACAGAGCTGTAATTAATGCTGCACCCACATCAATAATAGTATATACAGAACTACATTTCTATTATATATAAACTCCGCGATGGTCTTCTTCGGCAGAAGTAGGACAGCTCTAGAAGATGCTGAGTGTAGTCTAGATTTCTTATAACATAGTTAATTTTGGCCGACATTCTAATTGTAACTAAGTAATGATAATACCGAAATCTTTGGGAAAGGCCTATGTTCACCAGTGGATGTCCTATGGCTGATGATGATGAATGATAATACCCGAAATTATCACGTTGCCCGTAGAGCAGTATTAAAGAGTCAAATAAATGTCATGACTCAACGCAAAAAGTGGAAAATGTCTCGTCATTCTGATGTATGTACGTAATAATTATTTAGATATCATTACAATTATGCCTTATCAATAAGCGCTAACAATTTAATAAAATTTTACTATGTAGATAAAATATTGGAAATTATTAAAATTAATAAATAATGCTCAAATTTCCAATTAAAAAAATACCTATCACGTAGAACATAATAAAACTACAGACGATATTCTTGACGAAATATTCCCACGAATTCCAATATTTTTTGCAACATTAAAACAAGAGGTTACTTATAAATAACAAATATGCCCAATTAATTTATTATTTTTATCCTGGTAAAGCCAAGGATCACTTAAGCATCTGATGATATGTATACTAAGTACGAGTAAATATGGACCAAATCGGTGGTCCCGTAGGAAATGCAGATATAGGCACGTTGCAAATATATTCTATACCATTACAAGACTGGTACACATCCATTCCCCATCGTACTGGTGGCATCCTTGGTGATATTGTAGAGTGTCTTCGTCACCTGTCCTTGTCCCATACGCAGTCAGCAAACCATGATTGTAAGCACATGTAACAGAAAGAGTTGGCTTGTAATTTTTACGACCGGCCGCCTACCTGACGTCTACCCCTCTAGGGAGTTGAGTATTGTCCACGACATAAAGGATATAAATCTATCTAAACAGCCTCTAAAGCAAGGAATAAAGTTACTAAAAACGGATTTAAATGTATATATTGATTGTTTAAATCGATCAAATAACTGATTTATTATGGAATCATCGTGTTTGGATATGACAAGCGGATGTTATGGAAACATCGACGAGCAAATTATCGATTGTTGCTTCTATCGATTGTTATTTAATAAACATCACCGCTATTGTTGGTACAACATAACAATAGAATGTGGTAGAAAGTGGTCGTTATACAATCGCGTTTGCTCTATTATCATATGACAACTATTATTGTCATTAATTAAGTGTAATGAAAAAGTCTGGTGTGCTCAGCTTTGATAGAGTCAGACAGTTTTACATCTCTGCTACACCGTACCTCTCAACTTACTCGCACATCTCTCGTGGAACCGTAGCCTAAAGCTTGGTTAGAGTGCATCAAAAAATCTAATCGATTATATTGCTGTGGCATCGATAATTTAACAATCGATATATTTATTAAAATTACATATTTGAATATTTAAAAGACCAAAATAAAAAGAGTGAGTATAATGTCACCGGTGTGTTCCATAGTGAATAGACCGATAGGGATAAATAAATAGAACTCAAATGTATAGTACTATAACGCGTAGCTTAGGCTCCCTCTCATATCTACCTCTACTCCTATACCTTTATCTCTATTGTTTTTACTCGCCTAAATGACGAGACGATATGTTAGCCCAGGGATGGCACAAATCCCTATCTCCTTCCCAATCTTTCAAAATTAGAATTTAAAAAATCAGATGTGCATTTCCTCAGGGCTGGAATCGAAGCTGCGATAATATTATGATCATATTATGAAGCAGTTAGAAAAATGTATGTTTTTTTTTTTTTTTTTTGTGATGGGATTGCTGTAAGCCTGACGAGAGTCGGCTGTATACAGCTTCACCGGACTTTCGGGCGAGCGCTTTCAGGCGCTCTCAGCCCTTGACTAGGTGACCACCGCTGAGGGCACCCCCTTTGGGGTACGAACCTCGGCTCAGGACGGTCACTGGAGAGGGCAGAGACATCTGCGATTGGGGTTTAGGGG
Organism: Amorpha juglandis; assembly: GCA_949126905.1. NCBI lineage: Eukaryota > Metazoa > Arthropoda > Insecta > Lepidoptera > Sphingidae > Amorpha > Amorpha juglandis. The sequence continues at coordinate 21,526,505 of OX421365.1, forward strand.
ACTATATTTTAGGACTCTACTTGATGATTATCATCATCATTAACATCGGCTCGCGGGCCGGTACTAGGGTCGGGGGCGTTGCGGGGAACGCGGCGCGGTCTTAGGCGGCGAGGACGGTATGTCGGTTGTGTGCAGTGTTTTTTGATGAATTCCTCTCTCCTTCGGATGGCCAGAGTGGTCGCATCGTCGGGGTCAGTGAGGACGCTACGCGGACGTCTCCACTTTGCACGGTCAAAGGGAGTGTATATTGAGGCTCGTCGGACGAGCGGATTCGGGTGGTGGGCGGCGCGATCGAAATAGCGCTTGCTGTTCATTTTCATGAACTGCCGGATGGTCGGCAAGCCCGTGTCCACGTGGGTATTGTGATTTCTCACAAACCACGGGACCCCAGTGATTTTACGCAGAAAGCGATTCTGCAGGGCTTGCAAGCGTCTATATCGGGATCAGGGTTCGAGGATATATATCAATGGATATATATCAAGATATATATCCGATATATATCAAACTGGTTTTGACGATATATATCAATGGATATACTTATCAGATGTTTGTTACTGTATTTCTACCTCCCAAATGTAGATGGCTTGAGAGTAGAGTTAAAACATACTCCCTAATGGTAAGTTCTAACCCATTAATGGCAACACTTCTGCTGTAAAAGAAGATTTTATGTTTTTTAGTTGATTATGCCTTATCTAAAAGTAGATTTTGCAATATGCAAACAGTATTCATAAATAAAACAATAAAATAATAAAATAATAATACGACTTTCATACAAAATGGATATATATCAAACTTGATATATATCGGATATATATCATAAATATCCGATATTTTGATATTTATAATAAATATCGGATATTTTCGAACCCTGATCGGGATTCGGGTACATGCGCGAACGCGGGCGATGCGAAAGTCATGATCGGCCTAATACATGTCGTGTAAATCCTAATCTTGTTGCGGATCGAGAGTTTGCTTTTATGGTTCAAGAGCCAGTAGAGCTGGCCTAACGCGAATGCGGCTCGCGCGCGTACCGCGATTAAGTGGGGAATGAAGGTAAGCTTCTGGTCAAGAGTCACTCCTAAATATTTGACTGTCTTGGTCCAGGGAATGGGCATGTTAGACATGGTCACATTCCGGACTGGAGCAAGATGGGCAGGGTTTCGATAAAAGAGGATCGCGGCGCTTTTGGACGGGTTGATGGTGATTCGCCATTTGCGAAACCACTGGCCGAGTTCGTCGGCAGCGGCCTGCAAAGTGCGGACCACCTCAACCGGGTTTCTGCGCGATGTATAGATCGCGGTATCATCAGCAAAGAGTGCCAGATGGGCATCCTTTGGTTTGGGAATATCGCTTGTATACAGCGAGAAAAGGAAGGGAGAGAGAGCGGAGCCTTGCGGGACTCCGGCCGAAATGGTGTGTCGGGAAGAGAGGCTTCCCTCCACGCGATATCTGAAACCGCGATTCGACAAGAACGCTCGTATGATGTGCACGAGCTGAGTGAGCACGTTCATGGAATATAGCTTGTGAAGCAAGCCATTGTGCCACACCTTGTCGAATGCTTTTTCGACATCGAAAAATATGGCTCCGGTGGGGATCTTTTTGAAATTTAGAAAAATGTATTTTTTTTTTTTTTTTTTTTTTTTTTTTTTTTTTTTTTTTTCTGGGATTGCTGTAAGCCTGACTCGAGTCGGCTGTATACAGCTTCACCGGACTTTCGGGCGAGCGCTTTCAGGCGCTCTCAGCCCTTGACTAGGTGACCACCGCTGAGGGCACCCCCTTTGGGGTACGAACCTCGGCTCAGGACGGTCACTGGAGAGGGCAGAGACATCTGCGATTGGGGTTTAGGGGACTATATTTTAGGACTCTACTTGATGATTATCATCATCATTAACATCGGCTCGCGGGCCGGTACTAGGGTCGGGGGCGTTGCGGGGAACGCGGCGCGGTCTTAGGCGGCGAGGACGGTATGTCGGTTGTGTGCAGTGTTTTTTGATGAATTCCTCTCTCCTTCGGATGGCCAGAGTGGTCGCATCGTCGGGGTCAGTGAGGACGCTACGCGGACGTCTCCACTTTGCACGGTCAAAGGGAGTGTATATTGAGGCTCGTCGGACGAGCGGATTCGGGTGGTGGGCGGCGCGATCGAAATAGCGCTTGCTGTTCATTTTCATGAACTGCCGGATGGTCGGCAAGCCCGTGTCCACGTGGGTATTGTGATTTCTCACAAACCACGGGACCCCAGTGATTTTACGCAGAAAGCGATTCTGCAGGGCTTGCAAGCGTCTATATCGGGATCAGGGTTCGAGGATATATATCAATGGATATATATCAAGATATATATCCGATATATATCAAACTGGTTTTGACGATATATATCAATGGATATACTTATCAGATGTTTGTTACTGTATTTCTACCTCCCAAATGTAGATGGCTTGAGAGTAGAGTTAAAACATACTCCCTAATGGTAAGTTCTAACCCATTAATGGCAACACTTCTGCTGTAAAAGAAGATTTTATGTTTTTTAGTTGATTATGCCTTATCTAAAAGTAGATTTTGCAATATGCAAACAGTATTCATAAATAAAACAATAAAATAATAAAATAATAATACGACTTTCATACAAAATGGATATATATCAAACTTGATATATATCGGATATATATCATAAATATCCGATATTTTGATATTTATAATAAATATCGGATATTTTCGAACCCTGATCGGGATTCGGGTACATGCGCGAACGCGGGCGATGCGAAAGTCATGATCGGCCTAATACATGTCGTGTAAATCCTAATCTTGTTGCGGATCGAGAGTTTGCTTTTATGGTTCAAGAGCCAGTAGAGCTGGCCTAACGCGAATGCGGCTCGCGCGCGTACCGCGATTAAGTGGGGAATGAAGGTAAGCTTCTGGTCAAGAGTCACTCCTAAATATTTGACTGTCTTGGTCCAGGGAATGGGCATGTTAGACATGGTCACATTCCGGACTGGAGCAAGATGGGCAGGGTTTCGATAAAAGAGGATCGCGGCGCTTTTGGACGGGTTGATGGTGATTCGCCATTTGCGAAACCACTGGCCGAGTTCGTCGGCAGCGGCCTGCAAAGTGCGGACCACCTCAACCGGGTTTCTGCGCGATGTATAGATCGCGGTATCATCAGCAAAGAGTGCCAGATGGGCATCCTTTGGTTTGGGAATATCGCTTGTATACAGCGAGAAAAGGAAGGGAGAGAGAGCGGAGCCTTGCGGGACTCCGGCCGAAATGGTGTGTCGGGAAGAGAGGCTTCCCTCCACGCGATATCTGAAACCGCGATTCGACAAGAACGCTCGTATGATGTGCACGAGCTGAGTGAGCACGTTCATGGAATATAGCTTGTGAAGCAAGCCATTGTGCCACACCTTGTCGAATGCTTTTTCGACATCGAAAAATATGGCTCCGGTGGGGATCTTTTTGAAATTTAGAAAAATGTATGATTGCATAGTATGTAATATAGTATTGGTGTCAATGCTCCATCTTCAAGGTGAATTCAATTAGAAGTTGGACTGTTTCAAAACCCTTGTTTATTGGTCATGCGTTCAGCATAGTTAATTAAATCTATAAATAAGAGAGAGACAACATTATATGATATACAGTGGTGTAAAGAGAGACGATATGATGGTCAGATGATCACCATTATTATGAGGTAACCTTCAACCTACAGTTGGACAGCAAACATATCTTTGTCCTTATCGCTTCCTTGGACGCATGTGTTGGGTATAAGGAAGTATTTTTGTGTCGGTTCCTACGAAATAAAATTTTAAATTAACTTTTATTTATGCACAAAGTGTTACGAAAAAAAATACATTCGCGTCGTAATAAGAATTTTCTTTTTTGTCGGTTATTTACGGTATTATTATACGTAGTGAAAAATGTGCAATGCATAATTAATTCATTGCTTACAGTATAATTTATATACGAATTCAAAGAGTCTGTAAAGTCTTTTCTTTGGTCTGAGTTCTTTCCCAATTTTTAAACGACGCAATAAAACAGTAAATTGTATGTATATTCTATAACTCCGCCAAATATGGACTGATTGGTGGTTCCATTTAAATTTCAAGAAGAATTTCCACCCTTAAGGGGATGAAATCGTGGGAGAAACTCTCAAACTTCGATCTTGTTCATTCTTTCACTAAAAATTGCAAAATATTTTGTTTTATCAAAACATAAAATCAATAAAAAGACTAAAAATAAAACTAAACTATTTTGAATTGATTTTATCAATCTACTATTCCACCGACTCAAAATGTTGAGTTTTATTTTAGCTTTTTAGTTTATTTATTACACGAAAAACACAACACAAACTAGAATTATGTTAACAATAGTTGGCATATCTGAGTTGAGCATTACAATATTATCAGGGGTCCCCAAACTAGGTCATGTTAGGTATTATGTTTTGAAAATACGTTTTTATTAGCAGCAAACGAATGCGTCATTTGATGGTAGATGTTCACCACGCTCCACAAAACCATAGCAATCATTATCATGCACACTACTAAGTGTAGAAATGAGAATTAATAGGAGGAGATTTATTGGGCCTCCGATCTTTATGACCTTACGAACTGAACTAAAAACTATCACTTTACATCGATGTTACCACCGGTTTCACCCCGGTCGAGACAACCAATTCTTACCATAGACAAAGCTAAGCTGCGTACTAATTATCATAAATTTATTAAAGAAAAAAAAGACCGATTCGTTTAAAAACACAAAGAAATAAAGCAGTCCAAATAGTTTAACGAAATATTAGTCCGGAAGCAATCAATTCAAGGCACAATAGAGCCAATGTAGGTAGGTTAAGGATCAATCTAAACACAATGCGAGGATAACCTTCGTTCATATTCGGACTGAACAGACCAACAATGGTATGGCGAAGGTATGGAAAATAACCGAATTGTAATAATGTATAACATGAAACATAATTTCCCGCAAGTACATCCAACGTTCGCTTAGTTAATTCCATCCCATGATGTATAGCTGGCAAACCATTTTTTTTATTGAATAAAGAGACGAGTAAGTCGCTTGCCTGATGGTCACCGCCACGCCTGCCTATAACAGAAGGAACACAACACAGAACTTTGAATGATAAAGCACTGCATGACACTGAACTGCGCTCGTTACCCCGAGACATATGATGTTAAATTTCATAATGCCCAGTGATTTTATTGGCTTCAAATTTTATGTCTCGCGGTGATGAGCGCAGTGCAACGCCTAGTAGCTTAAATTTCTTTGTGATGTTGCTTCTGTTTAGCGGTAGTATGGCGTTTTCCATCAGACGAGCGATCTGCTCGTAGTGTTGTTGAAGCCGTAAATTTGAAGCTTTCCTGTTAAGTTTCATGAATGAAATTGTTAGAGGTCTAAAAATGTTTCTTCTCAATCCCATTATTTTGATTAAAAACGGTAACGCATTCATGATTCACTTGATATTGTGAGTGTTCATTGATTATATTACATGCATTTGTCTTTTATACCTAAAATATATATTTAATAATTACGAACTTAATCAATTTTTATATGACTCTCTTTAGTTTCCTTATCTTTAATACTGATTAGCGTAAACTCGGTCAGTTCCTTAATAACAATTTACATATTCTGTTTCGCAGTGAGCGAGTTGCCGGCTATGTATTTATTATTTTTAAGGGAAACAAACAATCAATAGTATTTGTGGCTAATTACCACACACAGAGACATAAATATTCATTGGCTTTCTCCTAGAACGATTTTCATTTCCCATTTTAATTAAGATTCTTTCTATACTCAGTAACAGAGCAAAGCATTTTCTGAACTCAGTAATGAAGCATAGTATATACAGACCTATACTGACTTTTCCGAGTGCTGCAATATGAGTAGTACATATGCCACGAAACAAAAGGCCACAGGGTGGCTCCCCACACCGAGACAAATGTTTGTGTGATTAACAAATATTTGTGAGATCGAAAGTCTCTCGTGGTTGATACTCACGACACAATATATCGTCCTGGGTCAGGACTATGGGATTGTTGGGTGTTATTTATTAATTTAAAAACGAAGTGCCGTAAGGTTACATAGGCCGTAAAACATGACCCTATTGCATAATAATTAACATCATATTTTTTAATGCATAGCAGTAATAATATAAAATTTAATTACACAACAGATTGTAGGGACATTAAACTGTGTAAGTATGATAAAGATACACGTATCGTACGTAGTTTTGTGCTTCGGTCTAGAATGTAAACTCTGGCGGAATGAAAATATCGTACAGCCTAACACCGCCCAAACAAAATGAATCAATCTTACTCATAAATGAGAATGTTAATATGTTTATTAATCAATGATACTTAACAGTTTAATGGATTTGGTATACAGGTATAGCACGATCTGGAATAAAACATACGACACTTTTATCCCAACGGCGAACAAAAGCTAATGATCATTTAATAAGTCATTTTATTTTAATAAATTTTCTGCACGATTCTCAACAATTCTCGATGTAATGCCTTATTCTTAAGACTTATTATAATTTATAAATCGATCAGGGCACAAGCTACTAACCTCTTCATCTGTGCACTTATGAATTTTACAAATTTATGGAAAAAATACAATCAAAACTTCAATATGCACATGGAAGCTTTGTAACTCATAACTCATACGACAGACAGCATTATTTCCAATTTCACAGCTATTATATGAAAATATCTTCACCTATAAGTGTTCCTCTCTGGTACTGGAAGAAAGGTGTTGATAATCGTGCCCCAGTCGCGTACTTTAGCGAATAACTTCGATTTTCAATGTTTATTTGCTTTTTTTTCGAAAATAAAATAAATAAAAATAAACGCTACCCGCTTCGCTCACCGCTGCTTCTCCTACACTAGACCGTGGTACTATTAACACCCGCCTCGTACAAGAATAGCCGCCCAACGTGGCCCTACACGTGTCCGAAGATTACCGACACTTGTTTAATCACTGTTCAAACACTACGAGCTATTATATCATTGTAGGATAATACATTTTTTTTTTATCCTAGCACGGCTAAGTGACTGCACTACACCTGATGGTAAGCGCAGTGCAGTCTAAAAAAACCAATGACCACCGACAAATAATGAGTTTATCAGCGATCATCAGAATCATGCCGACCTGTATAAATGCTTCTCCGCACTCCGAAGAGGGAAGAAGCAAAACGAGGGACCTGTGACAGGACAGGCGGATGACTGAATATATGATGATGATGATACAAGGATGTAAAAATATACTCTCCTCAACCAACCATCAAGTCCTATTGTAAGCCCCTCGGGAGAACCGGATATATTCTGGCTGATCCTGGAACGCGACCCTCATAAGGCGTGTGGATCACTATGGCATATTTAACACCATGTGTACGGTAGTCGCTATGAGATTCACAGTTGGATTGGTACGCTGCCATAAGTTGACCCTTAACTTTTAATTATATGTTGCGGGTGAAATCGCGCAGGACAGCTAGTGTTGTATAAGAAAAGTGAATTTACACACCGTGGTGTCAAAATATAATAAATTGCACGTTGGTTACCACAGTACAGTCGCGTGTGCCAAACGTAACATGTCAAATTTGTTCAACTGGTGAGGTTAATTTACGATGAATTTCATCATAAAACTATAATTGTTTGTATCGTAAATGTCTTCGAGCCGGTTATTTATCGCTCGGTATTCGCCCAATGGATTTTTTACATCCAAAATTATTTTATAGTTCAGCATTTATCGCCGACATTGATTTAGTTGGTTATAAAATAGTTATATTTCGCATTCTGATGTGAAAAGTGAATTTTATGCCAAAAAATGTTTTGGCATAAAATTCACTTTTCACATTACATCATTCTGTGTTGAACTTGACTTCGCTTATGGATAATGCCATGGGAAACAGACAGCCGAGCAAGTGGGTCACCTGATGGTAAGTGATCTCATCATCATGTACGCCCACAATACTAGAAGAATCACGAAGGCGTTTTAAAAGAAAGGGATATTTCAGGGATTGGGAAGGGGATAGGGATTTGGGCCTCCGAATATCTCACTCACCGTACGAAATGCAGCAGCAAGCCGCTAATTTACGTCAGTTTTCTGTGAGACAGTTGTAACGACGCGGTCGAGCCTGCACATTCTATAGACAAAACTTTACCACTCAAAAATGGGAATGAGAGAGCAGTCTACTGCATACATTTATCGATACTATGCCATAGTATAACGTATTTTAAAGCTATACACTTTCTACATCATAAAGTCTAACGATATTTTCCCGCCTTTACTTATCACTAGCTTTTCCATGCGGCTCCGCCTGCGTGATCTGCTTTTTCCGGGATAAAAAGTAGCCTATGTTCATCAGGAAAGATGTAGGATTCTAATGGTGACAGAATTTTTCAAATCGGTCTAGTAGTTTTTAAGTTTAATCGTTACATACAAAAATATAAATCTTTCCGCTTCATACTATTGGTGTAGATAGTTTCGGAAATATTCATACGAAATTGATAAATTGAAAATACATATTAAATTCGAGTCTAAGAAGGAACCCCGCAGCAGGCCTCTTTGCGCCACACTCTTCCGCGAAATAAGTCCAAGTGTCCTTGATATTATTGTTGCAAATCATTCCGATAAATTTAAGTTAGCTGATTTATTTGGTAACATAAACCTATTTATAACTTTTACGTGAATTAAAATGTTTGAGAAGCACGTTTTAAACGCCATTATATCCCCGGAGTGAAGGCTTATTACCATCATTGGCATTTTTTTTTATAGCATAAGTTGGCAAACGAACAAGTGGGCCACCTGATGTTAAATGATCTCCACCGCCCATGTACGCCTCAAAAAGAATCATAGGCGCGTTGCCGAAAAGAAGAGATAATTAAGGGATTGGGAAAGGAAAGGGGCTTTGGGATTCCGGATATCTCACTCATCGTACGAAACGAAGCAGAAAGCCGCTACCTTACGTCGGTTTTCCGCGAGAAAGTGGTAACGACCCGGTCAAGCCGACCCATACATGCTGTAGACAAAACTGTCTACAGCGTGGCCCACCACTCATATAACATCTATCTGTATTTCCGTCCCATGTTAGCGATAACTGTATCACCATATTAAAGACTCTATTCGTAGACAAAACATATTTTTCGATCCCGAAAATCACTTACATACCGTCCTGGGAATAGAAATTAGGTACTTACGATTCATAGCCAACTTATACTGAACAAGATAAATAAGTCATCGCTCAATAAACTAAAATATGTATAAAGAATTCGTTTTATTACGAGTAATATAACAATTTCCTCTCGCAACTCTTACGACGGAAGTTCCGCCTATGGAAATGCTGTGAAAATGTTACATATGCCAATATAATCCTTTCATTCTATCTTCGTGTTTATGTTTCTTTTATCTCGTATGTATACCAAAATAACCTGATATAACATTGACTATTCGATTGATAAAAAAATGTAGAGTATACCTAACTTAGCTCTATATTTTTTGTTTTAAATTTGTCTATGTCTGTGACTCACTTTTATTTTAAAGCTATTTAATTACACGACACTGAAAGCCTTATCCATGAAAAATAATTAGGTTTGCTCGCACAAAACACTGACAAAAAATACAGAGAAAAAAAAATGTAAATTTTCCCTCGTAAAATCAGCGCTTTTTAACGTTTTTCATGAATAGCTGAATAATATTTTTGTAATGAGAGCCGTTTGTTACGTCCGCCACAGTTTGCTTAAAATATTGCCTTTTTATGTAAAGTTTATACGTAATATCTATTGTTTACATTTTTTACTGTGGCAACTTTTTTATAACACAGTTTATGATCGTGGCTGTCGCCTGATGGGACAAGGTAATGTTTTATGGTTTTGTACTTTGCTATTGGACAAAGCAACTACACAATTACATTTTAATACACAATATTTTTTACATAAATGGTATTTATAGTGTTTTAGCGGTGATTTATTTTAATATTTAGTATATTCTATACATTTAATTAATATTTAAAAGTACTTTAAACCTTGAAGTTTTGTTTGGGCTGAATTTAATAATTGTATTTTTTTATTAGCTCGAATGATGATATTAGCAGGTCGTTCGCCTGATGTAAGAGACACGTCCGCCCATAAACAGAACGTGGAATTACAGAGCATTACATGGCACTGGACCGCGCTCGTCATTCCGAGACTTGACATGTTAAATTTAATAATACCCAGTAATTTGACTGGCTTCAACACCTTTTGGGCCGAAACACAGCAGTACTTACACACTGCTGTTTGGCGGCAGAAATTGACAAAGCGGTAGAACCAGCCCACACCGACTCTCGTATACGAGGGATCTATAGCCTATTCACCAAACCAATTCCAAAAATATAAACAAAAGTCTACTACCCACTTCACAAATAAGGATTATAAACAAATGTCTATTACCCACTTCACAAACTATTCGTTAGTGTTGTACCTGTCAGTACACCAAATACAATAGAGATAACTGAAAAGTGTGTAAATGTTTACATATCTGAAATAGATATAGCGAATAGATTATAGTGTTCGAAGTTGGTAACATGCTGCGCCGCGTTGCAGATACTTCATTAATAAACTTCACGAATATCTAATGAACTGTGTGTCACGCGACCGGGAACGGGTTTAACTAACAGTTATGATTGCCTCGGTGGCGCAGTAGTTTTACGTACGCTGCGCTGAGGTCTCGGGTTCAATCCCCGGGTCGAATAAAAGTGATATTGGGTTTTTCTATCACGAAATCGGAGTCTGGAATTGTGCCCGGTATGGCGATAGGCTCGCCCCCTATCACATCATAGGACGGAAATACGGGTGAAATGCGAGTGTACTGGTTACCAAGGGATAGGCAGAGTAAGGCCTCTTGCCTATACTTTTTGTTATTTTTATAGGATTATTAAGATATCCGTCATGATACAAGTAGTAGAGCCACGCTGTAGACAGTTTTGCCTACAGAATAAATATGCCGGCTCCTTTTAACTTTAAGTTCGGCAACGCATCCATGATTCTGCAGGTATCGATCACGTGGAGATCACGTACCATCAGGTGACCCTTTTGCTTGTTTGTCAGCCTCCCATATAGGAAGCCCAGTAGTAAATTATTGCACTCGGTGTACCTCTAACATTGGCTAAATATACCATGCCCTATTTACACGCGCCCGCCATGGCGTTCAAGCGGAAGATTAATTATATGAAAACCCGTCGTCAATCCGCACGATAACACTATCTAATTGGGTCGTGGCTACGCCTTCTGTACGTCTGCCTCAACTCCCCTCCACCATCGATCAACAAGTATAGCTATTTTAGGGCTCCGATAACATCTAAGGTTATGGATTGGGTTGGCATAGTCTAGAAAATGGCAACGAAGAGCTGATTGTGGTAGAATGTTTTGACTCAGTGCAACGGCCTTTTATGATGTGTGTTACTGACAGCAAAGTGCGACACGCGACATATATTATTTTTTTTATTTGATTGAATGACAAGACGAGCAAGTCGCTCGCCTGATGGTAAGCGCCTGATGATACTGGTGACCGTCGATAAACTCATTGTTTGTCGGTGGTCACTGGTTTTTTTGGACTGCACTGCGCTTACCATCAGGTGTAGTGCAGTCACTTTGCCACGCATATAAAAATGGGATTAATTACTTGAAGTTTCTATCGCTTTCCATTGCTAGAAATATAGTTATCCGTGAAAGTAAATGCAATAATTAACAACGGTTGCGGTTTTTTTTTTGTGTTAACGTTTGCTGTAAGCCTGACACTAGTCGGCTTCACCGGACTTTCGGGTGAGCGCTTTAGGCGCTCTCAACCCTTACATTTAAGTTACCACGCTGAGGGCACCCCCTTTGGGGTACGAAACTCGGCTCAGGACGGCCACTGGGGGAGGGCAGAGACATCTGCGATTACTGGTTTAGGGGAGTATTAAAACTACTAGTCATCATCGGCTCGCGGACCGGTACTAGGGTCCGGGGGGTTGCGGGGAACGCGGCGCGGTCCTCGGCGGCGAGGATGATAGGTCGGTCTTGTAGTGTGTATTTTGTTGTATTCCTCTCTCCTTCGGATGGCCAGAGTGGTCGCATCGTCCGGGTCAGTGAGGACGCTACGCGGTCTTCTCCACTTGGCACGGTCAAAGGGAGTATATATTGACGCTGTACGGACGAGCGGGTTCGGATGGTGGGCGGCGCGATCGAAATAGCGCTTGCTGTTCATTTTCATGAACTGCCGGTTATGGTCGATAAACAACCATCTTTAAAGTCAAGATTGACTGTCTACCTATCCCTAGTATCCGTAAGCCACGAAATAAACTCAAACGTAACCCAACCCACCTCACAAACATTAAATTCACCTAGAGGAACCGTAAATATGATTTAATACCACCGTTAACCATAAATTATCCCCTAGAAAACAAACACCGCCGTTTAAAATACAAACAACGTAGAATAATACGCGCGGGTCGCCGAATTGCGTATGCTTGAAATTTTGCCAAAAAGATCAAAGATGCTATGGCCTTGGCCCGTACATGTGGTAGAATAAACATTGATGGTATTCTACTACGAGTAGTAAAACAATTGTATCTTGCATTGAAATGAAAACGTGACTACAACTGCGACAGAATAATGCTGCATTATCGATTAGTTGTATGTAAGGGTAGAATTTTTCTATTTCCACTTGAAGGTTGATGGATTAAACTGATTGTTAACATACAAAAATTATTTCAAATTGTACATACGCTCTCACGCTCGACAGATATACACCAGTACCAGTACACCCATAATTCGCCGAGCGTATCCCCGCTCAATGATGTGATGTGAGCCTATCGCCATTCCGGACATAATTCCTGACTCCCGGCCGATACTGAGCATTTCGTGATAAAAAAAAACCAATAACACTTTTACCCGACCCGGGATCGAACCCGAGGCCTCAGCATAGCAGTCGTACCGCGTGTGCATTACAATTGCACGAGGCACTCGAAATTCAAATAGATTTTATAAACAAATATAAATGCATTTTTCAATTCAGTTAGCGTACAGTCAATCGGGGTAACTTTGATTAACAAGGGTAACTTTGACAGTCAAATCGCCAACGACTTTTTAATTTTTATGTTGACAACGTTAAGTGCAATAACATTGAATTTATGCAATGTGTGTACACAACAAACTTCGTAAATGAAATCTTAAAAAAAAACGAAGCTCTTAAACGAAGTTAATGTCGAAATCTTTCGAAAAGTTACTGCGCTCAATTGTTGTATTTTTTTTAGTGGAAAACTTTCAGATAACTCGTGAATCGTGCTGCTATCTTTAAATAAAGATAGAACTACAACTTTATGGTTTTATTAGCTTAACTATGACTCCATTGCATCTGACATTTGTTATAAATATAAAACAATGCCATCCTGAAGCCATAAAATGTTTAAAATTTATGATTTCTGTGATAATTAACATCTGTATCAAAGTTACCCATATAGGGGTTGTAACTTTGACACACAACAAAATTGCAAGTTTTTAATATAATTTACTATTTTTATAGGCCATAAATAATTTGAGAGTATGAAAACCAACCTGAGAGCACTGATTATGCTAACTCTATTGTCTCATATTTACCATGAGTAAAAGTGAGCTATAAAATATAGTTTTGATCTGTCAAAGTTACCCTGATTGACTGTAGTAGAGTTAATAAAATTACTTAATATCTACACCAACTCAAAACATCGAAATGACTCATAGTCTAGCGCTAAATTTTCCTGCATTCCGGTAACAACACATTTTTTGTTGTTTATAGTATTAGACTGCCGGCCTCGTTACCTAATCGTGTCCTACTAATACGAGAAACAACAGCAATCAACTGGAAATGAGAGCTTAATTAAATAATTCGATTTAGTTTGCTCCCGTTCGCCTCATTTGTGTTGTTACTCATTAACCTTTTCGTTTGTTTACGTCGATTGATTTTTTATTCACAAACGAATGGCTTTTGTTTGCTGAGTTTGTAAAGTGCCTTTTGGACTATCCAAGACTCTTATTTATATATCAGTGTTTGAAGTATTGATTGGATCCTTACATCATATTTTTTATTGAATGACGAGACGAGCAAGGCGCTCACCTGATGGTAAGCGCCACGCCTGCCTATAAACAGAAACAATACCAAACAGAACTTTGAATTATAAAGCACTGCATGGCACTAAACTGCGCTCGTCACCCCGAGACATAAAATGTCAAGTCTCATAATGCCCAGTAATTTCACTGGCTTCAATATCCTTCAAAACGAAACACAACAGTGTTTACACACTGTTGCTTGGCGGCAGAAATAGACAAAGCGGTGGTACCAACCCAGACGACCTCTCGCATACGAGAAATTATCACCTTGTAATTTCTGAATGACAGAGATAAAACACTAATGGCATTAATGACTGCTTAAAAATGTTTATTGAAAAGGAAATAATTCGTTATTAATGATCACAAATTTAATTCGAATAACTATTTTTTTCCTATATCGAAATTTCAGACTAGAAGTTCAGTTTCCTTCAGATCGTGGGCACAATTAAATAGAATTTAAAGCCACGTACGGAACAATGGTTGAGCCGCGATCCAGCAAACTTACCTCCACAAAGCTCTATTGTTTACGCCTAATATACGGCCGGCGGGCGGCTTTGAACTCCGACGCAAATTTTGGACTCATTGTACCACTGAATGGGACCACTGTCCACACACCTTAACTATGTATTAGTCTTGTTAAACATCTCTGAGGAAAATGAAAATTTAGAATGCCTAGAGCTCTTTTGTTTAATCTGAAATTCATGAAATTACACATATAGTGCCTTACTTAGAAACTTTCTTAGCACTGCTTAGTTATACCACTATTTTCATCTCTTTCTACCAACTTCATAAATTGCGTTGACAGAGAAAGACAAAATGTTTAACTAAGGAATACTTTAGTAACTAAATTTAATGTATATAATAATATGGGGTCCTTTAAACGGAGTGTGAAGAAGCAGTTAGGCAGACCGGCATCGACCGATCTTGCCGACCCACGATAGAAACATTGTTTGTCGTTAGTAGTCGTAGTCGCTTTGCCGAGCCAGGATAAAAAATATAGCCTCTTAGCTTATGCCTAGGGTTTCCAGATAGATAACTTATTAAGATTTTAATTTGTGGAGATTTTGGAGTTTTTGACGGGAGAAATGAATAAAACTTTTTATTTTTTAAATTATCAGCCACTTCTGACTGCTGATATACAATCAATTTAAACTTAACATAATTTCAAATTTCAAAAAAAAAATCCGATCCGTAGCACCTCATGTGATTATATAGTCGAAATTTGGATTGGCCGACCTAGGAACCTAACTCTGGACCGGAGCAACGAGACCCTGAAAATTGTAATCACGTGAGGCCACTAGTGTAATTACTAATTACATCATGGAAATTATCTTGTCAAAACTTGGTAATTCTAGGTGTGGGCCGAACCTTATCAAATTTCATTTTAAAATTCATAAAATGAAAATTAATGCGCACACAAAGGCCCGTAAAATCCTATAGCTGGGCGTTGTTACAATGTTATTACATTTAATAAACCTCCATTACGTGTGCTTATTGAAGCAAACGTGAAATCATATCCCGTGAGATTTCTAAAGACGGTATAATCCAATTTTTAAAATCAAAAAAGTTTTCAAAACATTCTGAATATGCAGCTGATGTACAGTCGCGCGCGAAATTAAACGAGATGAGAAAAGTTATTTTTAATAACACATTGTACCAACCGTTAAATATTGTTTTTATGACGTATCTAATAATAAGGCTTTATTCCAAATATGAAATTATCAAAAGAGGATGAATTATCAGATTGATTTAAAACTTTATTTTTTAAACATGTTTTAAATGCCTGTTACATCTAGAGCAGGACATTGGCATCCCTTACCACACTACCTATAATTATCTATTTATTGTTTATTGCAGGTTGATAGATCACTATAACCTCGTTCGTATATTATAGCATAGGCAGGTGTGGGTAGGTTCCGAATATTGAGGTATAATCTTCCCAATTACATGTCCGTGGCGCAGTGGACGAGTAGCCGACTGTTAATCGAGAGGCCGCGGATTCGATCCCTGCACCGAGACAAATGTTTGTGTGATCCACAAATATTTGTTGCGGGGTCTGGGTGTTGTGAGACCGAAAGTCTCTCGTAGTTCCTAATACCCACAAGACTCGTATCTTACTGTGGGGTCAGGACTGTGTGTGTGACTATTGGGTGTATTTATTATTGTTATTATTAATTAACATGTTTACACATTTAGTAAAATAGACATAATTTAATTTTAACCTTGCGAAACCCGAAATGAGTTAAATATTTGCGCGATAACATGACTCGTAAAGTTAATAAGGTATGATTGATCGTTCACTGCGTACTCGTATGTGTAAATTGCTTCTCTTTTATCTAATGTCAATATTTTGAACGCGTTATCGATAATATTACGTCCTATTTTTGGATTTTTATAGATATTATACATGTTATTACTTTCAATCATGTTATTATCTTGAAGTTTGACATATGTAATATCTTATGTACTTGTGTTATAACGATGTGAGACAGACGCTAACGTGTTTGTACTGCAGATTCAAAACATAAATGATTTGCAAAGAAATACTGATACACTTCAAGTATAATTTTAACTACATGGGCAATCACGCCTGTAATCCTCAAAATATATACATGATTGCAGACGTCGGGCTGACACTGAGCGTTTCGCGATAGAAACCCCAATATCATTTATACACGACCTAGAGTTCGAACCTGAGACCTAACCTCGTCAGTCGTACCGCGTACGTATTACCACTGCGCTACCGAGGCAGTCCATCAGGCAATTTGTTAAAAATAATTATTACAATGACACTTAATTTTTTAAAAACAAAATTACAACTGCGACTGATATAGGTTTGTTTTAAAAGTTAATTCTATTAACGTAAAACACTTTTAATAGCAATTGTAGACTATTTAAAAACCCCCAGCTTGTCGGGTTTAATAAAAACGGTCACAATATGTCAATGTGACAAGCTGCTCTGTAGATTAGATGTATGTATTTCTGAGTGGTAGAGCCACGCTGTAGACAGTTTTGTCTACAGCATGAATGGGGCGACCCAACCGGTTTGTTACGACTATTTCACAGAAAATTTACGTGAAGTAGCTGCTTGCTGTTTCGTTGCGTACGATGGGTGAGATACCCAAAAGTCCGTATTTACAAATTGGAATTCTAAAATAAATAATATTGAATTGATGTCCCGATAGTACCCAATCCACCGGAGCGTGTCCGAGAAGCGATCTCTCACGGTAAAATGAACGCACAAGCAGCGCATCTTTAAACCATTGTAATTATTTAAACGTTTTTACTTACTGTTATTAGATGAACAGTTGTACAATATTTTTAAAGGAGCTTAAACATTTGCGCCTCACTGAACAACTTTTAAATATGATTTAAGTATATTAGGCTCGTATGGACAATATAATATTACTGAGTAATAATATCAAGCAGTCAATAAGTACGTAAAAATATTTTCACAATGACCGACTTGATATTTTTAAAGAACTATAATTTCACTTTTCCTTAAAAATCTAATCTTTGTCTGTATTTTAAAATATAATTAATTCGCTATTGTGAAAAGTTTTGTGTCAACAATATATCTTATAATTTAAAAATAATATACAACAAAAAAAAACAAATAATGTAATACCGGTAAATGCAAATAATGCTCATCATATCGGTATATTTTTGATAATGATTACCGTTATCCGGTTTACATCACTAGCTTGCTAATTTGTGATTTATATTTCTAATTTAAAATTACTAGATTCGTTTTTCTCTATGGATGCACTCTTGCGAAATAATTGAAAATTATTATTGCACGGAAATTGCAAGTTACAACTGTAATTTTGCCATGATTATGTTATCTTTAGATTACTTCTTAACATTTCTACTTTATCTTTATAGTAAGTACTATTCCGCATTTAAATTGGTCCTAAATTATAGAATGTTTTTTACCCGACTACCTGACAAGCAGAGTCAATACAAATGATTTTTTCTAACTTTATATATCCATAAACGTGAAATTATACTTTTTAGATTACTGAGGGCCTATATTATTAAAACGTATAATTACCTAAGTACAGTAAAAAAACCCATCTTCCTAATGCCATGTAAAATGAAAGTAATTTCATACTTTATTTATTGGTATAATCATAATAAATCAAATTTGAAGGATGGCCATCCTTAAAATAATAAGTGTCTCGTACCATCGACCAATCCGAAAGGTGGATTTAAAAAAGGAAGATGTAATTTCGCTTAAACAACGGGTATTACCGTTAACACAATTCTGGCCGGTGGTCGTTATGACCATGTCATATTGTTGGCTTATTAGCAATAAATCATGAATTATCGGAGGTTATTACATCGCTTTTATTGCGCTATATTTTATTTAATTACATGCATTAATATACCCGTGTCTGACGATACTTATCTTATTCATCTTGAAACACGGTACGGCTAAAGTAAATTAATGTTAATCTCAACAAATTAAACAAAAAGAAAAGATATCTGACTTTTAAAATGCAGCTTATAGAAGTTTTAACTCTGATTTCTACCAGTTTCTGTTAATAACTCTACTTACGCCCATGATACTTAGAATTTGCAATACATTACAAATCATGATCAGTCTCTTGAAGTACAACAATACAATCGGCCCTCCTTCAGATGAACCAACCTATAAAAAATCAGCATACACCCTGATATTTGCTCATCATTTCCATTCTAATGTACCTCGTTGTTGCAGAGCTACCGCGGTCGCAAGCCCCTCGGCGGTACCGCCGGCGTCCCAGGCGTGCCAGGCGCGTCAGTGGGAGTGGGAGTGGTACCCGCTGCCGCGTCCCCCAGCCCCGCGCCCCAGGCGCCCGCCGCGCCCAGCCCGGCACCAGCAACCACGCCCGCCATGAAGCAAGACCATCCTAGTCAGCCCATGGTGAGAATCTTAACCCCTTCTTACACCCCTTCCATTGTTCTGGCCACACTAAGATACATGTCTTGTGTTGTTTTGTAGCTGGTAGTAGGAGATACTTCCGATTCCATAGCATCTTGATCCAGGACAAATAATTGTAACAACAAAAATCTTCGCTGGTGCGCTTGGCCTCTCGTTTTACAGCCGGCTACTACACGGAGCCTGACTGTCTCTCATTATGATATATTTTAGAGCCTATTTTTGGCTCATCTGCTACCAACAGCAAAGGAGCCAAAAATAGGGATTTTTCCTCAGGATAGAAGTATTTTTCTAAGAAATCTCTTTTTCATTAGACACATTTTCATAATTGTAAGAACTTCCTGTTAGATCCTTGTGAGCATACAAATAAGTTCTAGGAATCCTGATGAAATCTAAGTAGCGTTACGCCATAATAGTTTACTGATTAACATTGTTCAGTTGGTTCCAAGAAACGCAATCGAAACAATAGTCCAAAATTCACTAACATCCGGCTCCTAAGACAATGTTCTCAAGAAGCCAAAATGTTGGCTTTTATCCAAGTTTAAGATCATTAATACTGAAGTTATCATGAATATCTACTACTATCGTAACTGAATATTCTGTGTTACGAAGTGCAGATAATTCAATCCCGATCAGATCTAGAGCAATCACTGCCATTCTACAACGTTCAACTGCATATTTGCCTATGACCTTTTCTGCATTTGAAAGTAAAAATCTCACATCTAAACTTAATCGACTCTAATGTTTTCAAGGCTTAATTACTGGCATACTATTAACAAAAAATATTTATTGGTATTATGAACGTCAATTTTGATACGTAAAATGATTTTCAATATGAATACGACAATGAGTCTAAGCGTGTCGAATAATTACCAAATTACTTGATTTACAGTTTTTAGTACATTTTTAGTACATTTTGCAATGGCTTAATTTCTACAGTAACAAGTTTTTGTTTTGTGAAATTGTGAAACTTTAGTCTAAATATTTTCAATAAGCAATATTTGTCCTCAATTTCCACAGCCTTATTGCGTTATTAAAAGGATTGATACAAAGTTAACCCCTTTCCTGCTTTTCCCCCTAAAATATGAATTGGATGCAAATACGCAATAACATTTCAATCCACATCAAGTAAAAATTTAGATATAAATTTTATTTTGCTGAATTCATTATTCATCATATTATTCTATTTTGCACAATCGTAGATGAGAAATGTTTCATTTATATTTTTTTTTATAAAATACTGTATTTAACTTACTCAAATCTAATGAATTTAGTTAAATAAAATTTATGTATAATTTTCAACTTGATGTGGTTTGAAATGTTATTGCACATTTGCATCTAATTACTATGTAACTAAAATCGTATATTTGGCAACTTGTCCATTTGTTCATACATACATATATGTATTTAAGTCTGTAGTTAGTTTTGGTATCAAAGATTTATTCCTATTAATTTAGACTGTTAATTACTAAATCTAACAATCACAAGAAATAGCTGTAATTAAAATGAAATATTAACAAATGCCACTAAATTACATGTAGCAATAACGTAATTACAGCTATATTACCATAAATACCGCTTTGTGACAATGTTGTAGAATAACACATGAAAATGGCATTACTCGCTGACAGCCAATTTACATAATTGTAGTAGATTTATACGAAATACTTAATGGTTGCTTTAATACTCTATTAATAGCAGACATTTTAATTTTTATTACGTCGCTAATTTTTGTTTTGGAATAACATTCACATCTTCAAATATATTTGAATACAGGTTGACATTTTGATCTTTTTGTAAAAATAGTTTATCAAATTTTATGGGTCTGGGTGTTTCTGAGATATTTCTATTAATAATAAATTATTTCGAACAAGGAAACTGTTAATCTCCAGCTTATTCGTGTACCATCAATTACTTAGTATTTTTATTTACGCATTTTCAGATAATGTTTATTAAGAAAGATTTCCATTTGTAATCACTCTTTTGTTATCCAATAACCCAGTTGTTGATATTTTATAGATCAGCATGACAAAGTCATGAGAGATCTTTCGTACACCTTTAATAATTTTGTCTTTAATATTTTTGTTCCCCTTCAGCTATATCTCTTACAGCCTTCCTGCTCTTTTTTCTCTACTTTGCTCTATCGTTAACGTCGCTTGGGAAAGGAATACATTTGTTCTTTTTGCACTACACATTTTGATCTTAGCCTGATTTTCTTATTCTTACAAGCAAAGACAAAAGAAAATAAAAATTGGTGTGTGTCGTGGGACACCAGGTAGGAACGAAGTTCCTTCGGCTAATGTAGAATCGACACAAATTGTAAAAAATACAAATTATCAACTAAAATAACAAAATAAAAAAAAGACGTGTAGCACTCGAAGACTGCCGCGGTAAAGCTATTGTATAGCATTTTTTATCAACTTATGTAAAATTCTTTTAAAAATCGAAGGAGATATAAAAAAAGACGTGTGGCACTCGGAGACTGCCGCGGTAAAGCTATTGTATAGCATTTTTTATCAACTTATGTATGTAATTATAATTATTTATTTATTTTATTTATGCAGTATTTTTTTCTTGTTTTTAATTTTAATTTTGAGGGTCAAGGTGAAGGTCGGGGTAAAGGTTAAGGTCGGGGTCAAGGTCAAGGTCGGAGTCAAGGTAAAAATCAGGGTCAAGGTCAAGGTTCGGAATCTAGGTAAAAATCGGGGTCAAGGTCAAGGTCGGGGTCAAGGTCAAGGTCGGAGTCAAGGTAAAAATCGGGTCAAGGTCGGGGTCAAGGTCAAGGTCGGAATCCAGGTAAAAATCGGGGTCAAGGTCAAGGTCGGAGTCAAGGTAAAAATCGGGGTCAAGGTCGGGGTCAAGGTCAAGGTTGGAGTCAAGGTAAAAATCGGGGTCAAGGTCAAGTTAGGGGTCAAGGTCAAGGTCGGAATCTAGGGGGAAATCGGGGTCAAGGTCAAAGTTGGAGTCTAGGTAAAAATCGAGGTCAAGGTCGGGGTCAAGGTCAAGGTCGGGGTCAAGGTATAAACAGGGGTCAAGGTCAAGGTCGGGGTCAAGGTCAAGGTCACGGTCGGGGTTCAAGGTCGAAGTCTTGTGAAAGTCCGGTCCAAGTTGACTGGTCACTGTGTGACCGCGACCTGGGACTTCGAAATTATCGATGTTCTAAGGAGGTCAGCTAATGCTGGCTGGTCGGAGGGGGGGTGTTAGGTTTTTTCGTTACGAAATTTCTGGATTCGGTCTCGCCGCAAGGCCCGCGATAAAATCTATACAATAGCTTAAATACTTCAAGTATAACTGGCTGAATGAATTTCATTTTAAAAACTGATTGAGCTGAAATTCGCAAACAATTTTGGTGCAGGCAAAAAGGAACTAACGCTGGCTGGTTATGCGGCGCTTTTAACGCTTTTTTCTTACGCTGTTGTCTTACGCTTTTACTATCACATTTTTTTCAGTTCGGTCACGCAGCAAAATCCCTATCCCCTCCAAGCCTGCCGTAAGGAACTTCGTTCCAAAAATATCAATTACTATAACGTAATCAGTAGCTCACATTTGGTGATAGCGTATGCGGCGTGTAATCGCTGGGTCGTGCCTGCTGGAGTTATTGGCGTTATGTCTTCCGACTCGGTTGCTCGTTTGTTTTGCTTCCACTATTGCAATTTAATTAGCGCACCATCAAGCATTGCGTACGTCAGCATTGCGTAGACCTTTGTTAGACTTTAAAGAAGGAGGAGGTTCTCAATTCGGCGTCTTTTTTTTTCAAATGATTTCTCCGCCAAGTGTAGCCTGTTTTGACGAAAAAAAAACATTCAATAGAGTTTTTGATTAGCAAACAGTACAGATTCTTCAGCTGAGTTCAGAATCTTGATATTTATTTATTATCTGTGTCAAACATACGCTTATCTTTATAAAGTTCTTTCATTAACACCACTGTTTGGTCCATTAATGTAATGATAAATTAACATGAACTTAATTATGTGATATAACTAACATGCGTGTCACCGGCAGCAAGATGACAAAGTTTAAAAAAATTAATTTCCCCGAAACGTAACCAACTTTGCCAATTTCGGAACTCTACTCGGTGCGCGCTAAATTTATCGCTTGTTCTGTGTGTGAATTTACTATTTTTATTGTAAAGCTTATTAAAAAACTACGATAAAATGAGGTTTTTAAATGTCATAAATATTAATGTACAGAACAATTTTTTCTACTGTGTTTTAATCGAAAACGTTAATTAGTTTTTACGATATGTAAGGTTTTATCCATGTTTTGCGTTTCAGTTGTTTAAATGTGTTCTGGAAGAAAAAGATAATTAAATAAAACGTACCTATATCCTGGCAAAAAGCCCAGACGACGCGTTGAAAAAACAATAGCTCCCGGTACTGTAAAACCATAAACCGTGGAATAATTACGCAAGTGCCCTTCCTTACTTTGTAGAAACTATATGGTTATACAAAAAATATGAAGATTAATCGACTACGATAACTTTAATTCTAAACGGTATGATACAATTTCAGTTGAACATTGTTTCGTAGTGAAATATAATAGAAATGGACGATAATCGGCATAGTTTCGAAGCAATAACAGTTATTATCGAAAACATAACTTTCCGCGTTGACACAGAGTTGAAAAATGATTGTCCGTTAGCCATTGTCGTTTGTTATGAAACATCGACTATTTCCTATTAAAATTAGCTATAAAATGTACGATGTTGTTGAACTCTATATAAAGGCCAAATGTATTGTCGATCCTGTAGCCAATTTTAATGATTAAAATTTTGTTGTTTTCCGATTTCTTGATGGAAAATTATCTAATTATATACATTAAGGGTTGGTAGTTTAACAAATAACCTTGGTTATTACCATACCAAGAGGTCATACGGTTTACAGCGACTGTTTAAAGAAACAACATTTATAGTGGCTATGCTGAAATATTTAAAGAAGATATAAATCTTTTGACTACATTCTGGCTTTGAGCTATTTATCTACATTATCCTTCATTTCCATACACACTGAAATCAGTACACTTCATATTATACCGCATAGAATGTTCAATTATAAAAACTTGTTAGCAAATAAGTGGTTGATGTCTAATAATTTCGCTGGCTTTAATGTTCTTTAAGACCAAACATAACAATGCTATAGACAAAGTGGTGGGACCTAACAACTAGTAAAATATGTAAAACAACTTTCAATTATGTAATGATCTCTCTTTGTAATGATCTAATATCACAACCTTAATTCTCTTCTCCCCGATTTTGTCTATGGTGCTTTCATCAGGCTATTCTTATATTTACCTTTACGATACCAACCCAGTGATGCAGGGTTTTCCCGGCCGTGTATAAATAGACCTTGGTATTTGTAGTATCACAAGTAGCTCAATGCAAAGAGCTAATGATCGAGCTCTATATCTACATTCAGGAACCAACGCATACAGACTGATGATGATGACTGACGATGTAAGCTATCACAACCACAATCACAAACGCCTGTGAACATCGAAAATGCTAAAAGAGTAATCATGCTTGCTTTGCCGTAAAAATGTAAAAATATTTCGGGCCTCTAACAAAACTTAAAGATAATACTCAAATATCCAAGGCCTCCAACGAAGATGAGATGTAAGCCAATCAATTTTATGATACATAATACGATGTAACAAAGTTTTAATTAACATAACGTACGTTGCTTGTAATAAAACATGTAGGCCGTTTGTGCTCGCTCCCTCCGCGTCCATATTAAAATCTTACCAAGTAATAAGAGTTGCTGAAGAAACGTTACATTATAATTTGTTCGCGCAACATGTTGCCGGCAACGTTTAACATGTCCCAACTTTTATAATTTAATCATTAAACTTTACTTGCGTATTTGGAAACGTGGTTGAGTTCTTTTCGAAAATGGATTTCGGGTTAGGTAAATAAAATGCCAAATTAGTGATGGCTGCTTTAAGCAACGTCCTACGTAGAGTAAGCAATATCGGTCAGTTAGTTCATGAAAATAGTGGCAACTGTTAAGCAAGTAGTCCTGAATGCAAGTTTGTAACTCAATATTATTTTGTCAAGACCTTTGATTTTGATAAATTAAACAAAAATGCCAGGGTCCACCTAAATATCGGCCGACTCCAGAATCCTGTCATTTAGTCGGAATAATGCCGGGAAGAAAGAAAAAAAATCATCAAGTTGCATGGACTTTGCAATGTTCTAATTACTATATTACAGATTATTACTCTTCTAATGCAGAATATACGTTAAGGCACCTTTACTGGGTTTTTCTAATTTTCAACCATTCCATATATCTAAATTATAATAATTATTCAACCGAGGCACAAAGTCATGATCTTATACAAACAAATCAGATTCACTCGGTGAGTCAGAAGAAGAATAGGTCCATGCAAACAGGCGGTTTGCCGACCTCGGTCAACGTATGATTACGTCGGGCCGGTTCACACGGGTTGTATAATGAAGTAAACAATGCCCGGCCGCCAGCCACGAACCTCGACCGACATTACACTCGTCACGTGTGAATCGCACCAAAATATATCAACTGATAATGCAACGAGGCCGGATCTATTTGTGGTTGATGGTGTGTTAACTGGTGCGATGGATTTTGATTTTTTTCAGGGTTTTTTCCATTGTTTATGCCAATAATATTTAATTACGATATTTTATTGACAAAAACTAGTTAATAATCTTCAATATAAACTGATGTGTGATCATTTATGAACTATTGAACTAGTAATAATTACGGTTGTTTTAGAACATAATATTTATAATGATTATTTTTATACATTGTTTCAGGCCCCAATGCCTTTCTACGCTGGAGATCCCAACAGATTTCCGACAGCATGGCAGACTGATCCATCACAAGGTATAATTATTGTTATTAAATATTACACAACTAATCATTTTTATCGTTGTTTAAATATCTTATGATTAAACGCTATCTTACAAAACTCATACATTTTATTCAAGGTTGCGGAAGAGACCTTCAGTATCTAAAAATAGACACAACCTTTAGGCTAACAGTTAACGTAAACAATTTATTTTTGTAGGTTGGCAGAATCAGTTTATCCAGCAACTCCCCACGCAGACCGGCCAAACAACATTAGATTATCAAGGCAACCATACTGCTTACGCAACATCTCCGCACTACCAAGCCAACACCACTTATACCGTCCAGAACGTTGCCACCACATTCGACGTGACGAACAACACGTACTATCAAACAGGAGTGCAGACTGTACCAACACAAAGGCCTCCTTCAAACCGCGGAGCTTACACTCCCGTCCCGTCGCCGAGAGCGCCGCACTATACCACGGAGTATCAACAGCAGTACGCACAACAAGCACCCACTCCCGGGGCTACGTCAGGTACTGATTCCAGACCGGCGTCTGCGGCTTCATACCAAAACAATGTGCCAACGTCAGCCGCACCTGTCTACACTGTCAGCCAGAATTATGAACGGCCCGAATACACGTCGGAACACGCCGAAGAATACAGCAACCCGGAGAACGGACCGGGAGATGGAACAAACGATGGGGAGAGACAGGAACAGAATTCTCAAAATGGACAGCATTCGGGAAACGCCGAGCCTGGATACCTGCAGGGGAGCAACGGTCCGCGAGCTTCACTAGATTGTAGCGGGTATTCGGGCGGCTATAATAGCGGACAATACAGGGAAAATGGACAAACGCAAAACCAGAATGAATGGCAACAGCAGTGGCAGCATAACCAAAGATTACAAAATCAACAAATGCAAAATCAGCAGTTGCAAAATCAACAACAAATACAAAATCAACAACAGATTCAAAACCAACAAATGCAGAATCAACAACAGCAGTTGCAAAATCAACAGCAACAAATGCAAATTCAAAATCAGCAGATTCAAAACCAACAAATGCAACAGCAGAGGCAGGAGGAGTCAGAACAACAAATGTTTTCCCAATCAGACAGGGTGAATTTGAACTCGAGGCTGAAAACAATGATTTTAAATAAACAGAACCACGGTCGGGATGGCACGAACACGCCACCGGACAAAGGTGACCCGGGCGAAGGACCGCCTCGGGTGATCGACGATAGAAAGACCGGAGCCGTCTCCGTCAACGATGACAGAAATACCACCGGTCATTTTTTATCGTATAGCCACCATCTCCGAGATAATTACCGTATAGGCGAGCAAGGGTATCCTGCTGCTGGTAATTATTCACAAAACACCCACGCATATGGCGCGGGTGAATTCGGAGGTGGTGGCCACCACGTATGGGAGGGGGGGACAGAGGTCCCGAGAGTTTATGATAAACACATTTCGTCTAAGAACGTACCCAAAACTCCTCAGAAACTACCGTCCTACGCGGACGTCAGAGGTCAGTACGGCGCTTACCCAGGCGCAACGTATGACGCGCAAAAATATGCAGAAATTTATAATAGTGATAGTTTAAGTTATACTCAACAAGATAGTAAAGATTTTCAGTCTAAAATGCTCATCGGACCAGTATCGGAAATGAATCAACAAAATTGTAATGCTGCGAGAGACACTAACGCACAAAGACGAGCTTATGAAAGAGAAGCGTACGATGCTAAGTTTAGACATCCTTCTGCACCTTTAATACCTAAATTAGAAGCGCCTGATAATTATCAATATCATGTTAAGGACGACAGGTTGATGAAAACGGAACCACAACGACAGTTAAATCCAAATTCGTATACGAAACAAAATGAAATGCTGATAAACCATCAAGGACAACCATACAGAGACTATCCGAACGGAGTCGTAGCCAGATCGCAACAAAATACTGTTTTACCACCCATATCTACGATAAAACAAGAGAATTTCGGCACAAAAACGCAAAATTATCAGAATTTTCAAAATTTTCCTTATGACCGGAGACGAGAGCATTCAGAACCATTTCCACAAGTGCCCAGATTGCAAGAGAATATGGGATTTCAGAAATATAACAGAAACTATATCGAACCTAAACATATCCCAGAACAAGTAAAAGGAAATAATCCTGAAAGAAGTAATACCGAAACTAAAGCGCCTTATTATATAGAACAGATAAAATCTGAACATTCGCCTCCCGGTCACAAGATATATAAGAATTTAAACTACAATCAGCATAAAAATGAACTATATTTATTCTCTGGAGACGGTGGACCATCAACGATCAGGAACGAAGTAGGATATTCTTGTTGTAGACAGGGTTCTACAAAAAAACCACCCCCGGAGCATTTAAGAGACGGCGCGTGCCCAGGGCATCAAACCAAAGATGAAGTATTAGAGGATGATCCTGACACAACCGACAAAAATGATCCCAAAAACCAAAAGCAATCGACACCCACCCCAGACGTAACCAAACCTAAAGAAAACCAATTCAATTACTCCAAAGAATATTTAGAAAACTTGGAGAGACTAAAGAATAATTCTAGAACAGAAGTACCTGATTGCAATTGTTTTCCAGCTGATAAAAATCCTCCTGAACCTGGCAGTTATTACACGCATTTAGGTAAGTATTGATTGCGTAACCTTATTTATAAGTTAAAATAAAACTTCAAAATGTATTAAATGTATGGTTTTACAGGAGCAGCGTCCACGCTCGGAGAATTAAGAAAAGATTTCGAAGCACGAACAGGATTGTCAGGGAAAGAATTAAGAATAGAGAAAATTTGCTATACGGGGAAGGAAGGGAAGTCGGCACAAGGATGTCCAATGGCTAAGTGGGTGAGTGTATGGATCCCAAATTTTAGTATCCGTTATGGATATGATTAAATGTTTTAATGTGATAAATGTATAACACAGATGAGGTCGCGACTTGAAATCGTGGCACCGAAGATTATATTTACATAACTCCATCTAACTACAAGAAAGTTAACTTAAAATTGTAATGTGGACATTTCTAATACAATAGGTCTTATTGTGAGTGATCTCATGTAATGTTTACACACGTTTTCTAAGACGACCTACAAATAATTGAAAGTTGAAACATTCTGCGTTACACATCAGCTATTGTATTCTTAATCAGTTTTTTTTACATAATTTGGAGTGACGTGCCATTCATAAAAAGTTATGTCCAATTCCTTTGCCTTTTTATATTTGACGGGTGTTTCGTATGAAATCATCCAATTTCTTTGATCAAATGGATGTCAGACAAAGATTTTTGACTACATTGATACGTAAATATGTACTCACGCCTGTAATTCTCGAAAAGGCAAAGCGGTAACCAGTACACCCACATTTCGCCGAGTTTATTTCTGTCCCATGATATAATAGGGGGCTAGCCAATCGCCATCATGGATCACACTAACATTTGCCGCGGTGTAGGAATCGAACCCGCGGCCCGTCATCCTTCTCTGGTCTAACAAACAATATTTCTTTACCTCCAGGTCATCAGACGCACCAATTACACAGAGAAAGTTCTCGTTGTTGTGAAGTGCAGGAATGGCCACAAATGTCCGACCACGTGGATAGTGGTATGCCTTGTCGCTTGGGAAGGAATCCCGCAATCAGAAGCGGATCTAGACTATACGCTGTTATCGCACAAACTAAACAGATATGGTCTGCCAACCACCCGAAGATGTGCTACCAATGAGAACCGCACTTGTGCTTGTCAAGGTAAGAAAACAATTTATTAAGTACAAAAATTGTATTAGTCGCGAACATTAAAACATTGGTGTATACATTTCATACAGCAGAAGGTCTGCAAACGAAGAAGTGAATCTGAAGGTGAGTAAACATTACCGCTCATAAACTCTCACAATGTTAGAAGATAGATGCGTTTCGTAGAGCAAAGAATGCGTTTCGTAGGCATTTAAGAGATTTTGGGTTTGTAATATCACTAACAATACGAAATGCAAAAATAAACGCCACTTTACATACAGTGGCTCAGCGTGACACTAGCACTTATATCTATACTTTAATCTTAAAAATTGAGAAAGCCACGTATAACAACAAATGAGGAAAGGACGGAGGCTTATTTTATGTCTTTAGATAGTACACTTTAGATTTTTCTGATTAACCTTATAGTTTGTTATATATTGCATTTTCAATTTCTAGGCCTCGACCCAGAAGTATGCGGCGCTTCCTACAGTTTTGGCTGCTCCTGGTCCATGTATTACAATGGATGCAAGTACGCCCGTTCGAAAACTGTTCGCAAGTTCAGATTATCAGTCAAAACTGAAGAAGGCGAGATTGAAGAACGCATCCATGTGCTGGCTACGTTGCTTAGTCCTTTGTATATGAATCTAGCGCCGAAAGCCTTCGAAAATCAGTGCCAGTTCGAGAAAGAAGCTTCTGATTGCAGACTGGGGTTTAAGCATGGACGACCATTTTCTGGTAAGTATAGTATCGTGTCGTGATTTTGATGTGTATTGACTATTACCGCCATGACCCTCATGGTGGGTAGAAATATTGAATAGGTGTAAAAATAGGTATTAAATCAATTTCCTTTTTGCATTCTCCAGAAAGTCGTTTTCAGTAATCTGATCAAACACATTTAAATCATGGGTGTAATATTCCAATATTATCCAAACTTCCAGGCGTGACCGCTTGCATAGACTTCTGCGCGCATGCTCACCGCGACCTGCACAATATGAACAACGGCTGTACTGCCGTGGTAACCCTTGCCAAACATCGCTCACTGTCCAAAGCCAATGATGAACAGTTGCACGTACTGCCGCTATATGTGTTGGACACCACCGACGAATTCGGCTCCAAGGAGGGACAGGAAGAGAAGGTTAAGGACGGAGCGCTAGAAATCTTGGACAAGTGAGTGGTGATGTACAATCTTCCTATATTACTGATCTCTAATAAGTTTAGGTTAAAAATACGAGGTACTCATAATAGCATATACACATATAGCATAGCAATGTTGCTGTTGCTTGTTAATTAATCTGTAATGAGACGTTATTAAAAATCGTCGCCTTAATCTAGTTACAACTAATTTTTGGGCAAACCTAATTATCCTGAAGCTTTAAATTTTATCTGAGAACATTTATTGATTATAGTTTTAATTAATTTCAGATATCCAATGGAGGTACGGGTACGATCAGTTCCACTTCAACCTTGTCGAAGACATGGAAAAAAACGTAAAGAAGAAGAGAATACAGACTCCGCCAATACGTCTACAACTAGTAACACTCCTCAACAAAGTCCAGGCAATAATCAAAAGAAAAATCAGTGCAACACACCAACACCCAGAACACCACAACCAGATGCGAGAAACAATGCGAGCCCAAGAAGTCAGAGCAGCGCATCACCTAGGGCTTCCACACCTTCTCTGAACCAGTCGAATCCTTCAGCTTTCACCAACAACTCCCACTACAATTCCGCCTTCATAAACCCCAATATGCATAATCAAAATCCAAATTTAATAAACCCAAACTTAGGCAACCCTGCTCTACTAGATATGGCAACCATGATCGATAATTTCACTGACGCCCAATTGCAAAGCAATCAGATTTCCAGTACGGTGCTAGACTCACCCTACAATCCCTACGATCAAAGCTACAATTTGCATCATCAAAATACACTATATAATCCCAATCCGTTAGTAGAAGGAAATGCCTGTCAAAATCCTAACCAAAACCAACTACCGAGCTTCGCTACTGGGTTACAAAAACGAGAACAAGAATTTACCACAGCCAATGCTCAGATAACTACGCAAAACCAATGGCCGGATTTTGCTAATACAGAAATTTTCAACAATGTTGTCAAAGAGGATCCTGATTCGACAACAGCTCATTTAAACGTAGCTCCAAACAATTATAGTCCCGATTCCAATAGAAGCGATGCAAACTCTGACCACTTGTCACAGAAAGCCACTGAACCTGATAAGCAGAACTTAATCGTGGATATTGCTCAAAAAATTCCAGAATTCGATATGCCAAGTTCTCCAAGATTAACAGAAATATCCCAAAATTTACAAAATACTCCAGAATCTCCAGCACCTTCTCAAGTTCCTGAATTAAAGTCTCCAAATAATGATATGCTAAATTCTGCAGATGTGCGAAAAAGTGTGTGGAAATCACCCGATGCTAAAAATTGGGACCCGAATAAACCAAAAGATCCAACAACTCTTGAAAATGAGAATAACTTATTTAGAGTTCCGAAAGCCAGACCTCCGTCGCGGTCACAGCAACATCCAGAGAATATGGAAAACGCAACTTTCTTAAAACCGTATCCACCTTCAGAACGACCTCATCTGCCTATTCAAGGATACGATCATAGAAGTCCTTATGATAACAGACTGCAAGGTAACACGGCGCCCCAAACTTCGGCCTCACAAACAAATTTTACCATTAACCACGAGGAGGCTAATCAAAACGGTAGCAATAAACCGGTGCCAGATTTTTCCGGTAACAATTTTCAGCCTGTTAATCAGAACACATACGGAAATCAAGCACCTATTCAAGGATATGGTAATTACCCACAAGTCGCCAATGCCTACCCATTTCCGCCAAATCCTTATGGCCACTATAATCCTTACGAAAACACGTACAACGATTATAACATCGCATACTACAACGCTGAGAAATATAAAAGAGAAGAGTTGTTAAGAAATCCTCACTGTTACAACTCGTATGGGTATCAGTACAATCCAAACTTTGCACCGAACTTCTACCAAAACCCAAGTCCAAACTGGTGTCAGTCATCGCCCAATTGGTGTCTGTATCCACCGCCATTTTCTATTCCGTATCCTCCAGAGCCACCTAAAGCCGAGCCTATCGGTGAAGTAACTGACGTGACAGATAATTTAGATTGTTTCAAAGACAGTCAAATGGGTGGTGTAGCCATTGCTTTAGGCCACGGTAGCGTCCTGTTTGAATGTGCCAAACACGAGATGCACTCGACAACGGCCGTCAGAGCTCCGAACCGAGTGAATCCGACCCGGATATCCTTAGTATTTTACCAACACCGAAACTTAAACCGACCTAAACACGGTCTAGAAGAATGGGAGGAGAAGATGCGATTGAAAAAGTTGGGATTAAACCCGCCGACGCCTGGCACCCCGGGACCAAACTCAAACTCAGTCTCACCGGCGTCGACGCCTGGTCCAGAGAAACAGACTGTTGCAGAAAAGTGGAAGAGAAACGAGGATACAATCCCTGGAGGGTACAGTTCATTGTCAGCGTTGGTTGAGGCGACGAACGTGGCGAGGAGAAGTGGTCAGATAATGTTGAGGACAGAGACACAGACGACGATGTCGTGGACGACACTGTTCCCGATGCACCCGTGCACGGTGACGGGTCCGTATCAGGAGTCAGGCACCTGACGCAAGGCCCCCTGCGCTTCCAATGTCAAGCGGCCGACCTCTCTTCCGTAGCCATGTAAGGTCTGCGTTGCCTTCGATATTAGATTGTAGAGCCGCGTGCTTACCGAACAAACTTTTGTGAGTAGTTCCTGATTTTTATAAAATTAATGTTTAGGCGCGACCGGTACGATGCGCATGCGGCGATATTCCTTTATGCATTTACTATCGGAATTGAGTACCGTTTTGTGACGAATATTTTTTGTAACGTTTACCGAGTGAGTTATTATTCAAAGATGTAATTTTAAGTTATAATTTACGATAGTGTTTATCGCATTTCAGCTAGTCTTACGTTTTTACCGTAGTGGCCGTGATCGAGTAGTTTTCTTTGTATATTCTTGTCGTTTAGTTGTCCCGACGCTGACTCGAACCGTTGATCGGAATCTAGATTAATGTTTAAAATCAGTGCTGTATAAAATAGTGACGTAAATGTATGTTTTGTCTGCATATTTTGTCGATGTTTTGTTTCTCTAATTAAGCGCATAAAGTACATTTTATGCGATGCAATGATCTCATGAAGTACTAACCCTACATTAATGTTTATTCAGAACAAAAGTACAAAGCGACACATTGAAAAGGTTGTTGAGCCCTGAGGGGAGAAGGGAACATTCGGCGAAAGTGTTTATTGATATTTTTGTACCTTTGTCTGTGTATTATTTGTTTTAATTTTAATGTATTATTTAATTTAGCATTCCTGTCATTTAGAATGTTTTATTTGGCTTATTTTTCATCGACCATAATCATAAAAATCATGGCGGTGTAGCGACATGTATTTTACCACATATATGTGAGTGTTTTCTATTAGGTTAAGATGTGTGTATTTTTAACTTTTTAGAATATTTAACTTATTTATATTGTATTACGTGAACCATTATCGAATCATTTTCTTTGTAATAATTTTAGCATTACTGTAGTCATTAATATTTAATATATTTGCTTTATGGCTCGTCATTTAAATTATTGCAGTTGTTTTGAGCATGTTTCAAGAGCGCCTTCTTTATTTTTCCAAACGAGTGCCTGCATGTTTGGCTGAATGAATTATTGTCTATTGATATTATTAATGAATCTTACTCAAATGTTTCATATGAAATTGTGTCCTTATAATTTTAATCAGACGCGCGTATTATGAATCATTCTTCTAAACTTAAGTGACGATAAAATTTTATAAAATTAGAAACCATACAATAATATAATGAAAACTAATAAATGACATACATTTATACCTAAGGATAGAGTTATTGCGACGTTTAATAAAAAATAAATCAGGCGCTTGGAAAGATTATAAAGTAGGCATTATTAATGAAAGTGAATGAAAACATACTGATGAATAGTTATTAATATATAATTAGTGTTAAGGGAGAAAGTTTGTTTTAAAGATTAAACTATTGATATAGTTTATATTTTTTACGTGTACGTATTTATTGAATGGTAAATTTATTGGGACGAACGTGAAATTATTTATAGGTAACAAGTTTTGGACGAACAAAACTTATAAAAAACTAAGCAATAATAGACATCGGTGTCTATGTACATTGTAATGTTAGGAGTGAAAAAAAATTAACGAATGGTGCGATAATTTCGACGGTCTTATGGTAATGCTTGTCTATGGTAATGTTTGGAGACTTA
Organism: Amorpha juglandis; assembly: GCA_949126905.1. NCBI lineage: Eukaryota > Metazoa > Arthropoda > Insecta > Lepidoptera > Sphingidae > Amorpha > Amorpha juglandis. The sequence goes on from OX421365.1 coordinate 21,561,449, forward strand.
CCGAGATTCGCCTAAAAATTGTATTTCTGATATTATTTGTGTATGCATTGGTAGAGTGCCCTAAATTCTTGCCATTTAAATAATTGCCAATGATAATAGGTTTCCTTCGGTCCTCAATACATTGACGAGACATATCAAAAGCAATCACAGTTTATATTAAAATAGATAACATGACAGCCTTCAACAATTGTGAATAATATGAATTTGAGACAATTTTTGACACCAAATTTTATTGTAATAAAAAATCAACCTCAGTGTACGTCTGTGTTTTGTAAGTGAAAAAAAATAATGTATCATTTAGGTGACACTAGAACCTGTGATATAAACATAACTCACGAGTGTCTGACTGCTTGTATGTATGTTTTGTCCAGTGTGATTGACTATGATGACGTCATCGTTGTCGATGGCGATGTATGAAACCAAAAACGACCAGTATTGTCAGAGTTTTGTAACCAAAAAAAATACAATTAGTTTGCGCCTGAGTTTGTGAAATGGGTTATTACCAATGTGAAAGGAATTTTTATTGTAGGTTCGCAAACTTGCGGCTTGCTGTTTTTAAGTTAAGGTGGCGATTGATTTAGAACATATATTTTTTCATATAAATTGAACGCTCGAAATAATTTTAATAATGTTCCAAAATGTTCGATATGTTGTTCTGAGTCAGCCGGCACCTTGCTACTATTGTGTAACAATATTTTTTATTGTATTTTCTGCCAAAACAAAAGAGTAATCGAATGTGTCATGTAAATAGAACTACCATTATTTATTAATACAATTAATTTAAAAAAGATTTGTTGTTTTATTTGTTACTAAACACTAAAGCCCTTACTAATAAACATTGTATATGTTGGTAATAGTTATACAATACTTTGTCTTGCTATGTTGAGTGACATTTATTATAAGAAGAAGCGAGACAAAACACTGTATAAGTATGACACTCGTATACAACATTTATTAGTAAAGCCCATACTGTTTTATCAACATTTATACCTTATAACTTGTAACTATACCAAATATAGGGACACCTACCCATACAATCGCAAAAAATATCTCATGCAAGTTGCCATTCAAGGCTCTTTTTTATATTACTGAAATAGACGCCCCAAACAGCGCTGGATTGACATAGTAGAAGACATGAGAGTATTAATACACTCTTGCTACAATTTTTTTTTATTTGTTTGAATGACGAGACGAGCAAGACGCTCGCCTGATGGTAACGCCTGCCTATAAACAGATGCAACACCACACAGAATTTTGAATTACAAAGCACTGCATGGCACTGAACTGCGCTCTTCAGCCCAAGAAATAAGATGTTAATTCTCATAATACCAAGTAATTTCACTGGCTTCATTGTCCTTCAAACCGATTCACAATAGTGCTTACACACTGTTGCTTGGCGGCAGAAATAGACAAAACGATGGTACCAACCGAGACGGCCTCTCGCATACGAGGAAAGGTAAATATGTGTATTTCATTACATGTCGTTCGTTTGAAATAAACAGCTTCATTAAACTTAAAGGTACTTAGTAATAAAATAACTTTTCCAGTTTTAAAGTTGTAATTCGATTTTTTAATATAAAATTTACAAAATTGTATGTTCTATAATAATACATTCATAAATACATATCAGGTCACTTCGAACTCCTCATTTTCTTACAATGCAATAATTTTTTGTTACTTAAACTTAAGAAACAGGCACGATTTGTACAGAATGACATAACTGTTATTTGAAATAACATTACTACCATGCGCTAGTACAATTAATTTTAAAAAGCAACATCGATGTCTTAAATTCACATTTTTACAGTGTTCCTGTTTTATAAAGGCAGACTTCCGATGTCACGTGAAGCGAGCGCGCATGGAGATAGCATCAATCCGTTTGCACAATTTTTATTATTCATTATGTAAATGTTAAAACTACGGGAGACCACTTGATGCTAGCATCATGGCGTATGACGTCACACGACTGACGAGTACTTCACTGATCGTGTCTAATATTTTTTTTCACGTCAAAGTGACTACACTCCACCTGACGGTAAGCGCAGTGCAGCGAAAAATCAGCGACCAAAAACACACAATGAGTTTATCCGTTGTCACCAGAATCATGTCGGCCTGTATATATGCTTCACACAAGGCGTGTGGATCACTATAGCAGGTTTAAACACCATGTGTACGGTGTCTATTTTCCTATTAGTAATAAAATTCTCTAAATACAAACATTCCAAAATACTACGACTCTAATAATCATTTACCCTGCACCGTTCCATAAACTTCAATACAATAATTGTTATTTACATGAATATACAAACTATTAACTGGAAAACGCCGATAAACTAATTAGGCCAACACAAGCCTGAGTCACTTTGGAATGTTTTTCTTACTTAAATACAAGGTATTTTGCTAGTGAGAAGTACATTCACGGAGTATTATTACGGTTTAACTCTCCATTTTTTGCATAAAATAATTACATAAAAAATATCTAATTTTATTATCATCAAAAAAACAAATTATAATTTAAGGAGATAAATATGCAAAAACATTTTAACACACAATTAAAAATTGAAATAATAAATTTAACTTAGTAAGTAAATAATTTAAAGTTCTATTTTTCAATAATCGTACAAGAGGAATAATTCATTTAAGATTCTAAAAAATAATATAGAATTTATTCTACTTAAATCTAATAAATTTCAATTTTACTTGATGTGGGTTGAAATGTGATTGCTTAATTGCATCCATTATTATAATGAATAACAATGTAAATTTAAATTATAAATGTCTTATTTTTTAATAAATATTTGAGGCCACGCCGCTATACCGTTTGTGTGTGTTACAGTACTGTGGCCTAATGTAAGCTTCCCCGATTAGACATTTGTTAAGGCAGATGTAATTTACGGGTTTACTAACTTACTCAGTGGTATACTAGGCCAACAAATAGTAATTCTTAATTGAAGTTAGTAATTTTAAATGAAATTTAAAGAATAATACTGTGAAGTATGGTTGAAGACTTTCACAATATATTTTATATTTTTTTTGCGAATATTGCATTTTGTTATTACCTCACTAGTCCCACCTCAGTATAAAAAAAATCATACATACGCTTACGTTTGAATTCCCAATGATAGTTTATATCTAAATTTATAGTCGCAACATTTATTTTTGCAAATTATATGTATGTAAGTTCCATAAGGTTTTAACAGATGGCGGTGTGAGGTAATTTATCGGCTTGATTGAGTAACGAGATTGAGTAACAGATGGCGCACACTGTATTCAATAGTTTACTACAATATAATTGGACATATTATGCCTTAGCAACTCGTGGTCGGGTCCGCTAGTTAGTACAATATAATTGAACATATATCTTAGCCACAGCAACGCGTGGTCGGGTCCGTTAGTTGAGGTTTGGTCAACCAGCGAACGGGGCGGGACGGCAACGCGACGCTGACGGGACGGTGTATAGCTAGTCGAGCGTCGAGCGCGACGGTTCTGTGTGACATTTTCTATGTTGAGTAATGCATTACAACTGCTCACGTCCCGTCGGCGTCGCGTTGCCGTCCCGCCCCGTTCGCTGTTTGACCAAACCCTAAGGTAGGGGTGCTCGATATGTATCGATATGTGATAAAATATCGATACATTTATTTGATATATCGAATCAATGCGATATTATAGAATTATTGAAGTCGATATATAATATCGATATATTTTATCCGATATATCGAAATAAGGATATCGTATTATTATATTTAGGAAAAATATCGAATGTAGCTAAAAAAAAACAACATCACAAGTATTGAACGCTGTTTGTTTTTTTTTTAGCTATTCGATATTATTTTTGTTGATCATCATTTTCTAAAAAAGTCTTTTCCTTCCTACAATTCGATATATCAAAAATATCGATATTTTTGACTGATATATCGATAAATATCGATACAATATTTCGATATATTATATCGGAAAAAATATCGATATTTTTTGTACATGAACTACCCTAAGGTAATTTATCGGATGGATTGAGTAAGTATCCAACAGATGGCGCACACTGTATTCAATAGTTTACTACAATATAATTGAACATATACCTGCGCCACAGCAGGGTCTGCTAGTGGGTTCACAGATGCGTCTCCATGGCGGCGAGTATGTTGGTGAGCGCGGTGGTGGCGTCCCCGGCTGGTAACGCACCGAGTACTCCACGCGCCGCGCCGCTGTGCTCGCGCTGCAGGCGCCGCGTCTCCTCGATACCGGGACCCTCCAACACCGCCCTGTACAACTGGGGGTACAACATTGTATTGTTCATTGTATTGTAGCCTGAATGTCCAGATTACTCGCTTTTTATAGCATATCCTACTAACCCTACTAATATTATAAACCCGAAAGTTTGTAAGTATGGATGGATGGATGTATGTTTGTTACTCTTTCACGTAAAACTACTGAATGGATTTTAATGAAACTTTACAATAATATAGCTTATACATCAGAATAGGACATCGGCTACTTTTTATCCCGGGAAAAGCAGATCACGCGGGCGGAGCCGCGAGCAAAAGCTAGTATACTATAAAAAGCGAGTAATCTGAACTGGTTTGCCGGTATACCGGCAAACGAGCAAGTCACCTAATGGTAACTGATCTCCACCGACCATGTACGCCTACTGACAATACTAGAAGAATCATTGGCGCGTTGCCGATCTTAAAGGGAAGGGATAATTAAAGGTAGGGAAAAGGACGAGGATTTGGGCCTCCGGATATTTTTTTTATTTGACGAGTAAGCGGCCCGCCTGATGGTAAGCTGTCACCGCCGCTCATGGACATCGGCAATCCCAGGGACACCGCCAAGCCGCTGCCTAAAATATCTCACTCACTGTACGTAATGCAGCAGCAAACCGCTACATTACGTCGATATTCTGTGAGACAGTGGTAACAAGCCGGCCTATTCATACTATAGACATAACTGTCTACAGCTTGGCTCTACTCATAAACACATTTCAATAAAAAAATGGAATATAAAAGAACATTGAAGTTAACACACAGGAACGTACTGCCAGAATCAAAAGTATTCTATTTCATAATCCTAATCTAGAAGATAGACTATACTCTACATGTGTGCAGCAATGTCATCCGTCTTACCGCATGATAATCCACATCTTGTACACTCGTTCGACCTGCTTCAATATATTCATACAACTCAGGTCTGGCTTCGAGTGTGAATGCGAGTGGAGCACCGACTAGCGAGAAAGTAGCGGGTTCGGGTCCCGTGAACGCTTCCAGGTCGAGAAATGCCTGCCATGCGAGAGCTAGATGGCAACCGAAGAGGTATCCCTGTAAGAGAAGCAGTTTTTTTACTTGCCTGAATGACAATACAATGACAAAAAGTACAGGTCGCTTGTGTGATGGTAAGCGCCACGCCTGCTCATAAACAGATACAACACCACTCTTTGTACAGTACTCTTTATTTTAAAAGGTTATTTTTACATTTTTAAATATGTTTATAAAATAAAAAGCTATCATCCTCCAATGGCGAGGCCTAGGACCCAAGCCACTGGCGGTTAGGACCCCAGAGTGAGGAACCTCCTCACAATGCGTGCCGCATCTAATAACAGCGCCTTCTGAATCTGACCCTTGACCCAACGACCAATTAATAGCCTCTGGAGGTGTTGGTCGAGGCTCTTCGGTATCAACCTATTAGCAGCGACGACTATCGGGACAATAATCGTCGAGTCCACATCCCACATGTTAGTAACCTCGTGTGCCAAATATAGATATTGGCACATTTTATCTTTTTCAGCCTTAACGCGGTTTTCATCATGAGGAATGGCAACACCATTGTTATTATTAAGTTGATCGCGTAGATCTTCTCACCTGTGTTTGCAATGTCTGGTTGTGTCCAGCCAGTTTGAGCGCGGCGGAACAACTCTTGCCGAGGAGTGCTCCCGCTGCCAGGACATGTCTCGCGGCCCACTCGCGACGAGCACAACCTATCACCCCGGACATTGGTAGTGGATCTATGATGCAGTCCCACTCTGCAAGATCAAAATGATGCGTCATAATTAAAAGTATATAATATTTAGAAGTAGTTTTAATGTTTAGACCAGAGTTTTTTTCCAAGACTTCTTTTCTCAAAGACCACTTTCAAAATTTTGCTGGTTCCGGTGGACCCCCTGCAGCTACATTTCTACCATATTCGCAAAACTCGACAAAAAATTTGAAGATTATATGTAAAATATTATCTGCCTACATTGATAGGTGAAGCCAAGCCAACATTTCAGTTCTTCGCTATTGAGAGCAGATAAATTTTCGTGGTCCGCCGAATTATGAACCCCCATTTTTTTTGTCACGTCAACGTAAACCCCCGTCGAGTCTCCTTAGTCTCCAGGTGACTGCTGTTAGCCTGACGCGAGTCGACAATTGACAGCTTCACCGGACTTTCGGGTGAGCGCTATTCATTAACATAAACATTAGTAGATATAGTTGCTGGAATTCACACTGCAAGGTGTCAGATAATAACAGTTGCAGCAACAGTATATCGGGTGAGAGGTGTAATTCTTATAGCCCTTTAAGAAGCCATTTTTGAGGTAAAGTCCAATAGGTTCTCAACTTAAATCTAAAATGATCGCAAGTATAAATACTAATTGCCCGTATTATGAAGGTCTAACCAACTGCGTTCGGACTCTAAGTCAACCCGCAACAGACGGAGCAATGAAGAATTAAATTATTAAAGCCGCTGTAGGCATTCGCCAAGTATTCTTGATATTATTTTTGTTCATAAACCAAATGTCCTAAAGAACACAGCTGATTAATTAGCAAAAACAAATATAGAAATTGAAAGTCCCAAAGCACTAGGAAGTACCAGGTCACCAGAACCGACGCGGCGTTAGCATTCGGCTCACGTGCCACTGGCATTCAGGACACGGCGTACCTTACGCGCGCACAATGGCGAATTTTAATAGTTTATAATAGAAACGTACCACTTGAACGGAATGCGGCTCTTGTTTAACCTGGACAAAGGTTTCGACTAGTGCGTTTTATTTAAACTGCTGTTTACTTTTAGCGTATTAGTTCGAATTGAGCCTGGCTTTGAAATTCAAATGGAGAAGAGTGAACAGTAAGTCTATTGCTTTGTCAAAGAAGAATGTCATAAATATATTCTTTTTTTTGTTAAGAAACTATACACCAAATATTTTACTTGATTACAATAAAATTGACATGCTCAAAGATTTACACGGCTTCCCGCATTCATTGGTAATATTATTTCATTAATTCAGGTCGGAAGGGAAACTTAATTGAGGTCATGTGTGCCGTGAATATAAACCTCAGGTCAAAGATACGTATCCATGTTCATTTTAAACAATAATTTTAATCTATATTCAATTTTCAAAAAAAATAATAATAATTTAGTGCCGTGGTTAATGAGAAACCTAACAAGTTTTCTATTTGCACTATGTGACGGTTATGGGTATTTGATCATCCGTTTTAGAGCAGGCAAACTGGTCGTTAATGTTTGAATAAGATTAATGTGCGGCTGAGTTGGAGTGTTAGAATTCCGTCTTGCGTTAAAGGCCCCTTATACAGGCCGGCATGATTCTGATGGCAACAGATAAACTCATTGTTTGTCGATAGTGGCTGGTTTTTTCGGACTGCACTGCGCTTACCATCAAATGCAGTGCTGTCATTTGCTGTACTCGGATGGCCGGCCTGTATAAATGCTTCTTCCCTTTTCGGAGAGGGAAGAAGCAAATCGAGAGGCTTGCGACAAGACAGGCGGATGACCGATACAGGCACAGTGATACAAGCTTCTGCTTACCAATTCTAGTTGGCTAACTGGTCGAAAGCGTAAGCGGAAAAGATTTAATATATTATTGCATTCTACTAGTCATTCTAGATGCAAAGAGATATGTATTTACAAGTCATAGTTGATATGTGCTAGTCATCATAGCGATAAAGAAGTTGTAAAATGTAAATGTAGTATTTGATAAAAAATTATGTTTACACAATTTTTTCGACATATCACTTCTCGCGATGGGCTCGTCCTTATCAAATGGGACGGGGATAAACTCGGCGAAATGTCAGTGTACAGATTACTACCTACCCCTTCGGGGATTACAAGCGTGTTTATGTATATCATTAATCTTTTTACAAATCGTAATTAAGTAAATTATGTGCAATCTTCCCCTTGGATCAAAATGGTATAAAATCAACAAAGATTTTATGATATACAAGTTTTTGCCCACAGCTCCGCCTGCATGAGCGGCCTGTTGCGGGATAAAAATTAACGTATTATGTCCTAATCTAGGTAATGGTCTATCTATGTGCCAAATTTTATCCACAACCGTTTAGCCGTTAAGGTATGATTGAGTAACATTGGGCTGTATAGAAGAAAAATTATATCACATAACGCAGAAGTTCGACAGCTGACAGACAGACAGCGAGAGACGGGTTATAGGTAAAAGTAAGCGAAGTTGAAATATTGAGTTACTAACCGGTAAATTACGGTGGATTGACCGTAACTTAGTGGCGTAATTTCTATGTAGGTACCGCGCAGCCGATATAGCAGTACACATTGAAGTCATTGACGATCTAGTGTAAATGAAGTGACACTTTCGTCTACGGTGACCATAAACCAATCGAGATTCCCAGGAGTACGCGTCATGAATATGAAATCGCTAGGAAAAACCGCATGACATCTGCGTGTTATCGCAAATGTAAACTACCTGTAGGCCTAGTGTAAGCTTTGATAGTTTTCTAAAACGATGACAGTCTTCGTTTACTCTCCATATATCAAGTAGCAATGGCCACTAGCGGGAACTATGATGAATTAAACCTGTTAGTATGAATAACCTTATATTATATTAGTCGAATACGAAAGTTTTCGAGTGATTCTTTCCTTTTTTACAGTTTGGATTACTAGTTTGACACTTAGTCAATAGTAAATGTGTATGTGAATTCGAAAACTGTGAACGTATTTGTAACTCTTTCACTGTCTACCACAACTTTACCATTTTAGAAATGTGTGCGAATATCATATTAGCGACTGGATTTGCTTATGCATCTTGCAGCAACGTCAGCCTAGTCCCTAGGGTATATGTTTCCTTTTTATAGCATAGGCCGGCAAACATGGCTAATGATTGTAAGATCCTGATCTCCATCGCCCATGTACGCCCATAATACCAGAAGAATCATGGGCGCGTTGCCGACAAGAATGGCATAATTAAAGAATTGGGCATTTTGGCATCGGGATATCTCACTCGCCGTAGCAAACTTTGTTTTTATATACTATATAGCACAGGCCGACAAACGAGCAAGTGGGTCATCCGATGTTAAGTGATCTCTACTGCCCAGGTACGCCCACAATACCAGAAGAATCATGGGCGCGTTGCCAACCTTAAAGGAAAGGGATTAGAAGGGATTGAAAAGGGGAGGAGGATTTGGGCCTCCGGATATCTCACTCACGATTTCTTATTATTTACAGGTTACTTTACGTTGGTTTTCTGTAAGACAATGGTAACGATCCGGTTGAGCTGGTCCATTCATGCTGTAGGCGAAACTGGCTACAGCTTGGCTCTACCACTCAAACTTTAAAATTTAGTAAAATAAAATGAATACCTCAATTTTTACTTTATGTGGGTTTAAACGTTATTGAAAATTTGCATATATGTGTGTAACACATATTAGACTATAGCATAATTACAAAGTCTTAGCATCGCAATCGGCAAAATGTTAATAGTATCTTCACGATTGTTTTCACTTTCCGCCATTGGCAATTATTGAGTTAACTTTTGTTGTATGCAATAAACAGCAATAACATTAATCAATATATAATTCGTATATATACAATAACGACTCTGCAAAAGAGTCGATCTCGTAGAATTTATTCAGACAAAATAAAAAGTATTTTATTTACATACAAAAGATATTACACGACCGGAGATTAAAAGAAGTTAAATATGAAGTAATAACATAATACATAACAGTAATAAAATGCATTATTTTGATGTTTTATTGCAACATTAGCGTTTAAATCGCATTTGTTCAGCAAACACATTATACAATGGGCATTTTCAAATATGAGAAAGTTGCTTGTAATATTTTACTAGCTGAAAATTCATACAACGTTAAAACACTTCTCAAAGGTGAAACATTGGTTTTAATATAGCATATCACATAACATAAGGTAACACATGTATCCACGAAGGGGATAAGCAGAGATGCAATGAGTATACCAAGGTTCATTGAGCATATTAATATATATTTAAGAGTGGTAGAGCCACGCTGTAGATAGTTTTGTCTACAGCAGTGTTTCCCAACCTTTTTTAGGCCATGCCTCACCTTAAAGTCACCGATATCTAGCATTGGATTTAAATAACCCAAAGCAAAAGGGTTAAAGTTGTGTCGAGTCCACTTTAAAATTGTCCCCCTTAAGTAACAAATTGCCCGCTGTGGGGCGTGGGCCCCACGTTGGGAAACACTGGTCTACAGCATGAATGGGCCGGGTCGTTACAACTGTCTCATAGGAAACCGACGTAAAGAAGCGGCTTGCTGCTGTGTTTCGTACGATGAGTCAGATATCACTAACATTTGTGCATTTGTCTCCCGTAGTATCCTTAAATTTTTACCAAACCGCCACAAGCGACATTTCTAGAGATTATCTACTACTGGCTTTTGCTCGCGGCTCCGCCCGCGTGAACGTGAAGTTTCATACAAACTTTCATCCCCTATTTTATCCCCTTGGGGGTAGAATTTATCAAAATCCTTTCTTAGCGGATGCCTACGTCATAACATCTACTTGCATGCCAAATTTCAGCCCGACCCCTCTAGTGGTTTGGGCTGTGCGTTGATAGATCACTATGTCAGTCAATCAGTCACCTTTGAGTTTTATACATTTAGATATCGCAGAGTCCAAGGCTACCGTCGTTCTTCCTCTCAACTATAAAAATACTGACCTGATGCTTGCTCCCTGTCGTCTTTAGCTAGTGGTCGTGAAGGCAGGGGGTTGTTCTGCTCGTCTCGCTCCCCAAGGAACTCTGCCTCGGCCAGGTCGCGGACTGCTGATGACATCAACTCCACCAATTCTTGGTTCCTATGAACAGACGTAACCCTCGTTTTATTACAGTAGAAAGTAACGCTTCGGGCACTGTTGAAGTCCATCACCAGCATACCACTTACCATCAGATGGGGCGTCGGCTCGTCTGCATTCGAAGCCCATAAAAATTAACTAGATAATAATATGTACGTATTCGTACCCGGATGAGACTTACCGGCATTAGTTGAGGGTTTTTTTACTTGTATACGGATATCGCTATCTAGGCAGATAATTGTATGCATTTTAATCAATTCAGTGGATAATCGCCAATCTTACAACCAAGTAGGGCAGATATTGGTACAAACAGTGTTATGTGGTAAAGCCGCGCTGTAGATAGTTATGTTCACAGCTTAAGAGCATGCTGCCTAAAATATTTCGTGCGTTAGCTCCGCCCATCCACCCCGCTACCCTCTGCACTTGTACGCAACGCGTCGTTTCGCGCGTCGCTTGACGTTATAGTAGTGGGCATAAAAGCCACGGAGACTTCTGTACATAAATATTTTTTTAATAATATATTTTGTTTTGAAAGATAAATGTTTTGTTTATATAATATAACAAAATTGTATCAGAGCTGTGTCTGTACATTTGATATGTTTAAAAAGTAATGATAAACATATTCGATTACAGAAATATATATTTTTAATTATCTTGTCTGTATGTTTGTGCGTGTATTGTACACGAAAACCCACTGAATGGAAATATGAACAGGATTACCGCAGTTTGTATGCATATTTCCAAACTTAGAATCTTTGATGCTTTTTTCACATTTTTTAACCAATGGAAAAACAGAGGAGGTATATATATACAGACGAATTGCGAACATACATTTACATTACATTTTGAGTGGTAGAGCCACGCTGTAGACAGTTTTGTCTACAGCATGAATGGGCTGGCTCGACCGGGTCGTTACCACTGTCTCACAGAAAACCGACGTAAAGTAGGGGCTTGCTGCTGCGTTTCGTACGGTGAGTGAGATATCCGGAAGCCCAAATCCCCTCCCCTTCCCTATCCCTAATTATCCCTTACCTTTCAGGTCGGCAACGCGCCCATGATTCATTCTTCTGGTGGTGGGCGTACTTGGGCGGTGGAGATCACTTACCATTAGGTGACAAACTTGCTCGTTTGCCGGCCTATGCTATAAAAAAAAAGTACAATATATTTGTTTATTATATGTTCACGCATAATGCCGCTAAATGTAGACTGGTTACAAAAACATACTCTAGTAGTTTCATGAAAGAAATTAATGTTATTTGCGCCTTTTGAGTGTTTTTTCTTTTTTTCTTCTTCAAAATTTAAATGAAATATATTTTCGTTTGAACAAATGTGTTGGTGCTATTTTAAAGAAAATTCATTTATTTTTTGTTTTATATACACATGGTCCGGGTTCCCTGGGCCAGCTGATCCACTTGATTACTATCAAGCTAATTTTCCGTGAGTAGCTTCGTTTCGATGAGACGCCCAACAATTCCCTATGCGAAAATTCTCTATTGTGGTAGCTAACAGAGGTAGCAAGGATAGAATATTTCGATTTGATGATACTCAATTTTTATTTATTTTATTTGTAGGACAATATGACTGTTAAATTATATAAATATGAACTAAGTAAAAACAAAAAAATCAGCTGGTTAGTAATAATTTTTTATGACCTCGTTAGCGATACCTATTGGAAGCCAATAGGTATGATTACTAACCAGCTGATGTTTTTGTTTTTACTTAGTTAATATTTATATAATTTAACAGTCATATTGTCCTACAAATAAAATAATAAATTTTTAGGTATCATCAAATCGAAATATTCTATCCTTGCTACCTCTGTTAGCTACCACAATAGAGAATTTTCGCATAGGGAATTGTTGGGCGTCTCATCGAAACGAAGCTACTCACGGAAAATTAGCTTGATAGTAATCAAGTGGATCAGCTGGCCCAGGGAACCCGGACCATGTGTATATAAAACAAAAAATAAATGAATTTTCTTTAAAATAGACTATAGTTTAATTTTCTTTTGTTTTTCAAAAAATGACTGTACGTCGATGATACGTCTACCCATTAGAACGTGTATTCAAAAGGAAATAACGAAAAGTGCAAAAAAGAAGGAATAAATACTGTGTATTTATTTATTAGGATGATACTCATGTGTCTATAGAATGGTTTAAGGTCGAAATAAAACAACAAAATCTTACATCTTCACCTTATATTTTGTACCTCGTAAGGATTTTTTCATGATCAACATCAATCTGAAAGACATCAGAATAATAATACATTTTGTTATATAAAAAAAAATATCGTAAATTAAACAACATGACAGTACGTTCCATACAATGTCAGTTGCATCAAGTAAGGGCTATATATTGTCATATTTGCTTTCATGGAACAAATATTATGAGAAATGTTCTCTTTGACATCGTATGGGAGGTTTGTCCCCGAGAGTTGAAGGTGGCGAAATATATGCACGATGAATAGCTGTTATGTTTTCAGTGTTCTCGCTAGATTCAAGGTTTATCAAGTTTAGTCTGCAAAAACATCATCAACAATCATCATCATATAATCAAATCATATTTTTTAACATCACTCGAAGTTAGAGCTCAGGATCATCATCATTTTCATCCTTACCCATTTATGTAATCAATTGAGGAATTGGCTATTGGTAGGATATTCCTAACCGCTCGGATAGCGACAACCATACACACGGTGTAAGAACCCGTCATAATGATCCCACACACCTTGTGTGGATCGCATTCCAGGATCAGCCAGTGTATAATTGGTTCTCCCGAGGAGTTTGCGACATGAATCGATGGTTTGTTGAGACGGGTATAGGGATACATCCTTGTATCCCTGTGCCTTCATCAGCCATCCGCCTATCCTGTCGCAGGCTCTTCGATTTGCCTCTTTCCTCTTCCGGAGTGTGAAGAAGCATTATTTTAGGCCGGCATGATTCTGGTGACCACCGATAATCTCGTTGTTCATCGATGGTCGCTGGAGTTTTTGGTCTACACTGCGCTTACCATCAGGTATAGCGCAGTCATTTTGCCGTGCTAGGACAAAAAGTAGGTAAGCTGATGGTAAGTGATCTCCACTCATTGGTGATTTATGTAAATAGATTAAATAATAATGTAACAATGATTTAGGTAATTATGTAAATAAATCATCAATGAGTGGAGATCACTTAAGTATGAATAACAGTCGAGCCGGCTTATTCAGATTGTAGATAAATCACAAAAGTGTCTACAGCATGGTTCTTTACATAGCAAAATAATCGTCATTTTGTTTCTCCATGATAATAAAAAGAACATAGATTAGATTTAATGTAAATGATTACATACATAGTTAGTAGTTATTACCCATTATCATATAATAATGCCAATAAAATATGTAATAGTTTGTTTTATTAGCATGAATAACGTTTTGCTAGCCTGATGGTAAGCGCCACATCTGACCATAAACAGACAATATTACACAGAACTTTAGATTACAACGCACTGCGATTGCGATATTTACTCCGAGACACAAATTTTGCAGTCTCATAATGCCCAATAATGTCACTAGCTTCAAACCGAAACACAACATTACTTACACACTGCTACATGGTAGGACAAATAAACGAAGCGGTGGTACCAAACTAGTTGGTCTCTCGCATACGACCACCGACCACCTAGTGAAGAAGAAGATAAAGTAAATATTACTTACAATATCAAGTTAGTAATTATACATGACGATTAGATGCATACTTGCTTATAATCTTATTATTAGTATAGTATAATATAATGTTAGGGTAACTCACTCTTCATGCATCACAAAAGTAGAAACTAAATCAAATAATTGCCGAGGCGACTCCACTGACTCTTTGTTCCGGATAACCATCATTCGATTTTCTTTATTTCTTTTTCTAAAAAAGATAGGGTATATAAGTCATTATAATGATTGTATATACATACTCACTACTGTAATCCCCGAAGGGATAGGCAGAGATGTAACTAGTGCACCCACATTTCGCAAAGTGTATTTCCATCCCATGATGTGACAGCGGGCGATCCTATCGCCATACCGGGCACAATTCGGGATCAAACTCCGGACCGATACTGAGCATTTCATGATAGAAAAACCCAATATCATTTGACCCGACCCGGGGATCGAACCCGAGACCTCAGCATAGCAATACCGCGTACGAAATATAACTACGCGACCGAGGCATTATTATGTATGTAATAATGTAAATAGTTAAATTCTATTTTAGAAATAATATTATTAAAATATGTTATATTATATATAATAATACTTTTAATTTCAAAATGTACAAATAACATTCTAACAAAATACTTACGCTTTTGCTTCTCTCATAATCACTGCAAAGTTTTTGAAACGATTCACTTTCTTTCTTTTTTGCACAAATTATTTATTGTCTGTTTCGCATAGTTTGTCAAATATAATAAACTGATTCAACACTCGGGCAGAGCGTTCGCGCGGCATAAAACACGTAGTCTTTCCTTGAAGCACGGCGCTGTACTAACGATAAATAGCTTTAATTATTAGTTACCGTGCACTACTCAACACACTATGAGAAATGACATAAGGTTGAATATTGCGCACATCGTCGGACGTTTATCAATGCACAGAAGTAAATGACGTAAGTCGCAAATCTATTATAATTTATATTATGAGTTTTAATTGATCTAGGTAATTTATATCTTAGCAGTGGATAATAAACAATATTTACTAACTGTGAATATTTATTTTAGACATATAACTCAAGCCATTTATTAGAAACAGCAAAAATTCTACCAAAAATACATCGTTTTCGGAATAAAAATGTATCGAGGGAAAATAACACAATTGTGTAACTGTCTTATTAACGGAAAGAAATAGGACTGAAAAATCATATATTAAAGTTTTATATCCCTTGGATATATAATTGACGCAGTATGGTCATCGAAACTAACGTACAATTTAGGGAGCCTCCTCTTAATACACCACGTTGTTTATGACATATTTTCCGAAGGCTTCGTTGTACGCATGCGCAAAGACACGTGATACCATACTTGTAATCTATCTCATTCTCTCGCAGGCTAAATCCGTCTCTTTGTCGTGACGCATATTCGTTTCATCGAGTTTCAAATCACAACGATTCTAAAGAAGTTTCACTTCAAAAACCTTTGCAATTCCGCAACACGGCCAACCTCATAATGAATTCTTGAAATAAGTCAAATTGCGTCATAACGTGTACAAAGTGAAAGCATCTAAATGTCACAAAAACGTTACGCTCGTCGGAGCCTTAGAAAAACATGTCGAAAATGGTGTTATGTAAACCGTAGTAAATGCCTAGACGAACACAATACTCAACACAACTGACTCTAGTTACAATACGAATCGCATGAATTTCATTAGATCAGAGGTACCCAGACTTTTTTCTCATAGACCACTTTCAAAATTTAACTGGTTCGGGTCGCCAGTGGTCAGCTACATTTCAACATATTCCCCCCCTCTACCATGAACCCCAACCCCCATTTTTGTCACGCCAATGTAGACCCCCGTCGACTCTCCCGTGGACCCCTGGGGGTGGACACCTGGACCACTTTATGAACTAATGGCTTAAAAGATCATCGTGCAAGTCGACCTAAGTTACATTATTACGTTTATTCACTTAAGGTCCTTTTAGTAAATAGACGATTATGAGTGCGTTACCAAGGTGAGGCAAGAAATGGAGACTTCAAACCGAAACGTTATCCGAAAATAACGTTTATATGTAAATACAAGCTGTAAAAATCGATACATGACGCAAACTTTAGATAACAACACGAGTATGATAATTTATGCAATGTTATGCTTTAGCTAGATGCGTGGTTGCGTGGAGGGAACTGTGAGGGCATATTTCACATCCAATTAATTTCTATTTTAGATTGCGATGTGAACAAAGACCAGGCTTTTGATCGTCTGTGATGTGTTGTGATGAAATTATAGACTTGACAATGGAATCAAATGAAGAATTGTTATTTTCGAGAGTTAACCTACTTTTTATATAAGTTGAGAGAACACAAATTTTGTTGAAGTTATTAAAATGTTTCCTCGCAGTGAGAACACGGAAAAGCAGAGGCCGTAATAAAACTGAAAATCAAACAGCTAAAAATTATTCAAGAATTTTTTTCACTACTTTAGTGCTGCAGTGGAGACTAGCAACGTTTTTTTGAATAGGCATTATTATCTACTATCCTGGTACGTTTGAGTTTAAGGGTTTAAAAAAAAGTCTTTATGACGTCATATGAAATCGGATTGACATAAACACATACGTCTATATCTATTTCTGTCCAAAGGTAGTCTGGCAAACGCCGTGCATATTAAATAGTATAATCATTAAGCTTAATACAATTTTGGATCTACAATAAAAAGTAGTCGTATTGTATAATAAATCCTCTGAACACCAAACCGGAAAAAGAATTCGGATTTCCTCAACAAAATTAAATCTCTTCATGATCCATTAAGACAATCACAAGAGTCATAACAATTATTAAGATTAAAGAAAATTACTGGCAATTTAAAATTAATGTCTTGACACTCAAAAGGGAAAGTGGGATATACTTCATGGCTACTAGAGGTGATGGTCATTCGGGTCGCAGTGATTCAGAAAGTTTAAAGTTCATACAAGTTTTCATTGGTTGGTCAATAATTTTGTTTTTGGCACGAGGGCAGGGTTTTACTTAACTATATTTTTTTTGTATATTTGTTAATATTGGCTTATTATGGTCAGCCAGGTACACCCCACCATTCATTCATTCATTTCATACGATTAAGTTCGCACACGAACAAGTAGCTGTAGACAAGTATCAGATTATGTTCTTTGTGTCACAAATGTATGCAAGAGGCCGTCTGGGTTGGTACTACCGCTTTAACTATTTCTGCTGTCAAGTAACAGTTTGTACGCACTGTTGTGTTTCGGTTTGAAGGGCATTGAAGCCAGTGAAATTACTGGGCATTATGAGACTTAAGATCTTATGCCTCGGGGTGACGAGCGCAGTTCAATACCATGCAGTGCTGTGTAATTCAACGTTCTGTGCGGTGCTGCTTCTGTTTATGGGCAGGCGTGGCGCTTACCATCAGGCGAGCGCCTTGCTCATCTCGTCATTCAATAAAATAAAATAATAAAGACTTGATTGCTAATTTCATTTGTTAGAAGAAGAGAAAATAAAATACAGAGTCAATTAATTGGAGACTATTTTTTATAATGCAAGCCAAATGCAAATGGAAGTAAAAATCCTTTGGTGCTGATACGTCGCATGGGTATTCCGATTAAATAGATAAAGCAGACTTTCGATCATAGCTTCAAACGACACACGTGGGTGACAGCAACGCGCATGCCTGTCAATTCCCTACTAATCACGAATCATCAGTAGACGCGATGGTTGGAACTCTATATAAGATGTTATAAGACCAGAGATTTCTAGTTTCCTACTTAAAGTCTTGTTTGTGTATGTAACAACGCCCCTTTTTAAATTATCTTTATTCAAAAATGATATTCGCCTCTCACTCGTAAATAATAGACAAATAGTTCATTGTTCATTAGTCATCACTTTCACTCTAACAAATACCTAAAATGTTCTCGTAATGAGTTTCGTAAGAACTAGTTTTGTTGGGCCTATTACATTATTGCTTAGGATTCATCGAGTCATATAACACGTTACGAGTCGGGTCTTTAAATATTATATCTCTGAATGAAGACTTTGGTTTCTTTTTAAAGAAATGCTATTGAGTAACTGGCCTGTGTAGGGACTGCATTACTGTATACTGAGTGGTTTTAAGGTGCATTTCCATACGTTCAACATTTTGTAATATATTTATCGATTGAGTTTGATGTCAGATAATCGGCAAGTCATAAAAGCTGAGTTAAATTCTTTCTGCAGTGTGTGTAAAAGGATTATTCGCCGACTCTACATTACGTAATAAATACAGCGGTTTTTCCGTGGGAAAGTAATATTATTATCAATTGGATGCAAATATGCAATAACATTTTAACCCACATCAAGTAAAAATTGAGATATTGTTTTTATTTTCCTAAATTCATTGGATAAGTAGGTTAAATTCCGTATTAAAAAAAAACATATATGGAATATTTACGTTTTGCATCCAATTATGAATTAAGAATTTAATATCTTTATATTGTAACTATAATGACAATATAAGCGAATATAAAACACGATTTCACATAATAATATACTAAAATACTAAAGTATAGAGCATCATAAAGCATCATAAAGCAAAGCAAGCTCTAGTATGTGTATGTATGTTGATATGGTCTAAGATCCCGCGGAACATTGACCGTCACCCATCTGTTTACCGGATGAAAATAATGATTTAGGGCATAAAAGGTGTTGCTGAACACATACAAATAGGGTTGCCTAAAAAAATATGGTCAAGGATAGGTTTTACCAATTTAAAAAAAAAAAAGAAGATATTATTTCACTAACTTGCTCACCAAATAAATGAACCTTCAATGAAAACCTACAATGTATATTACCTGCAAAAGCTAGGAGCTAGATGAGCGCAATGACCACTTTTTAGTTACCTGTTTGCACACGGCAACCAGGTAGTAGTGGCCAGAAAAAGGTAGGCAACCTATTTTTTACAGATAGTATACATTGTACACTTTTCATTGAAGGTTATTTTTTTTTTGGTAAGTAAGTCAGGGAAATTATATAAAAAATATATTTTTTTTTAATGTTAATTAATCATATCCTTGACCATATTTTTTTAGGCAACCCTATTGGTATGTGTTCAGCAACACATTTTATACCCTAAAATGTTATTTTGATCCGGTAAACAGATGGGTGAAGGTCAATGTTCCCCGGGATCTTGTACTAATAGGATGATTTGAAGTTGGGCCCGAGTCTTGTCATTTTGAATTAAGTGGGCGGAAGAACATTGATATGAACATAAAATATATCCATCGTAAATCAAAAAGAAATTTTAGATTGGAAAACTCAATTTAATAAGGATTTTTAGTTAATGGTACTATTTTTCGGATATGTAACCATATTAAAATGCGTCCCCACTTGTAACATTTCGGTAAGAAGCGCGACTGTCTCAAGTGTGGACTATTGTTAAATGTTACGAACAGTTGTGTCATTTTCTGTTTTAAGTCACAACAAAATGACACAGTATTAACCTGTCCACATTAACATAAGGTCAGGCACGGTGTGGCGAAATGTCTCAGAAGTACCTTTATATGACTTACTTTTATATGTTGGTGGGGTATTCTGTCTCGCTCATTTAATATCACAATAAAACTAGCTGAATGGCGCCGAAATTAATGTGCAATTAGATGGTGCATTCGACAAAATGTTCGTTGTAAATGAAATGTATGTTCGTCCGAGAGAACGTTAATTTCCAGTTCCGGTGATTTTTTTTTATTTTTTTATCCTGGCTCGGCAAAATGACTACGCCACACCTGATGGTAAGTGTAGCGCAATCCAGAAATAGTGTCGACCAAAGACAAACAGTGTGTCTATCGTTGGTCGGCACGATCATGCCGGCCTGCCTAACTGCTTCTTCACACTCCGTTTAAAGGACCCAATATTATAGGAAGGAGGGAACACGTGTGCCGGCAAACTATTCCACAGCTTAATGGTCCGGCAGAAGTAAGAATTTGCGAACTTTTTAGTTCGAGCCGAGATGGAGGAGACCACGAAGCTGTGGTAACGCAAGCCAGCACGCGTGGTTCTGTTAAGGAAAAATATATTTAAAAATATATTTATTCATAGTGAAAGAAGCAAAATAAAAGTGAACCTAATCACGCTCTTACGAATTATTCCTGGCTTAATTATGTCGATGCAACTGGCTCTTACACTTCTGGAGAATCAACGTAGTGCTTGGACTAGGTACCAGTAGATTTTTACGATTTATGTTATATAAATACACCTGGCTGGTACCACCGCATATCGGTGGTACCAGCCCAGACGTGCTACCTAGCAGACCTCAAGTTAGCCAGCTCGAAGCAGGAATTGGCGAGCAAGCAGGCTGCTGAGTAGAGCTATCCTGATGCCGAACATAATGTTTTTTGCATAACGTAGAACAGCAAACGAGTAAGTGGTTCACCTGATGCTCCTGACGGTATATGATCACCACTGGTCATATACATCCACAGTACCAGAAGGAAAGGGATATTATTAAGGGATTGGGAAGAAGAGGGGGAGGGGGCCTCACTAACTCACCGTATGAATCGCAGCAGCAAGCCGATACTTTACGTCGGTTTTCTGTTCGACAGTGATAACGACCCGGTCGAGCCGGCCCATTCATGATGTAGACAAAACTGTGTACAGTGTGGTTCTATCACCACTCAAAAATATCGGGCTCATGTCGTGGAGTATGCATTCATGTTCACCAGACCCTTGTGGACTAAGAGATTGAAATTTTCTCTAGAGTAACGCTTACCTCAAGTTAGCCAGCTCGGTACAAGAGTTGGCGAGCAAGTAGTCCCCGCTGAGCAGAGCTATCTTGTTGCCGAACATCATGTCGTCGGGCTCGTCGGCGGTGCGGCGTGCGTTCATGTTCACCAGACCCTTGTGGACTAAGAGATTGGAATGTTCGGTAGAGTAACGCTTACCTCAAGTTAGCTAGCTCGGTACAGGAGTTGGCGAGCAAGTAGTCCCCGCTGAGCAGAGCTATCTTGTTGCCGAACATCATGTCGTCGGGCTCGTCGGCGGTGCGGCGTGCGTTCATGCTCACCAGACCATTGTGGACTAGGAGATGGAAATGTTCTCTAAAGTAACGCTTACCTCAAGTTAGCTAGCTCGGTACAGGAGTTGGCGAGCAAGTAGTCCCCGCTGAGCAGAGCTATCTTGTTGCCGAACATCATGTCGTCGGGCTCGTCGGCGGTGCGGCGTGCGTTCATGTTCACCAGACCCTTGTGGACTAAGAGATTGGAATGTTCGGTAGAGTAACGCTTACCTCAAGTTAGCCAGCTCGGTACAGGAGTTGGCGAGCAAGTAGTCCCCGCTGAGCAGAGCTATCTTGTTGCCGAACATCATGTCGTCGGGCTCGTCGGCGGTGCGGCGTGCGTTCATGTTCACCAGACCCTTGTGGACCAGGTGGGAGGTGCGGATCATCTCGGTCACCTCTGCCAGAGCGCGTTGGCTGAGGACAATATACTGTATAAGTACTTTGCATTTGGTATGATACAACTATCAGAGTAAGTCTGTGATTCTAGACCAGCAATTCCTCAAGTGGGTTCCGCGAAATCCAAGAGTTCCGTAGAATAGTCACTAGCGTTACGCGAATTAGTTATAGTTGATTAAATATCCTTTTCTTTAAGGTTGGCTACGCGCTCATAATTCTTCTGGTATTATGGGCGTACATGGGCGTTGGAGATAATTTACCATCAGGTGACTTACTTGCTCGTTTACCGGTCTAAGCTAAAAAACAAGAATAATGGCGAATGTCTGATAGGGTTCACGAAATATCCGACCACATTGAAGATGAACTCTTCGGAGTGTGAAGAAGGATTTATACAGGCCGGCATGATTCCGATGACCATCTATTAACTCATTGTTTGTCGATGGTAGCTGGTTATTTTATGGACTTCACTCCGCTTACCATCAGGTGTAGTGCAGTCAATTTGCCGTGCACGGATAAAAAAACTGAGAGATAAGGCGTAACAATATGGGTCAATAAGATTTTTTTATTTGTTTTTATTTTTCATTAAGTCATTGTTTGTTCATAACCTAAATTTAATATTTTTCCGGGTTCAATACGAATGACGTGCAGCAGGAAACCAAAAAACCTGTTTGTCCACTTTCTTTTAAAGTTCATTATTACCATATTTTCTTATTTGAACATGACGACCTTGACGTCCCAAGGTAAATTAAATCTTTGTTTATAATATCACTAGGTTTGCTCGCGACTCCGCCCGCATGAAAACCCTTTTCCGGTTTAAAAAGTAGTCTATTTCCTACTCCAGGTCATGTACCTGTATGTCACATTTCATCCAAAACAGTTCAGCAGTTAAGGCGTGATTGACTAAAAAACATACAAACTTTGACATGTCGGCTGTTAAACGAGAGGTCGCGGGTTTGATTTTCACTACGAGACAAATTTCACCTGAATTACATCCTATCGAAGTAACTGGATATACAATAATAAGTGAAGTGCAGTCCAAAAAAAAACCGATGAAAGACGACAAAAAAAATATATCAAGGACCCGTGGACGCGGTCTGCCAGTACGAGCTATCATAGAGAGTTTTTATCGAGCAGACGGGTTTTTTTTTATAGCATAGGCCGGCAAACGAGCAAGTGGATCACCTGATGGTAAGTGATCTCCACCGTCCATGTACGCCCACCACCAGAAAAATCATGGGCGCGTTGCCGACCTTAAAGGGATAATTAGGGATTGGGAAGGGGAGGGGATTTGGGCTTCCGGTAATACGGGTCTTTTCCTATCCAGTTGGGTACAAATATGTAGTGTTCGCCATACCAACAAGGTATGTATATGGTCGGCGAAGATCATTTGCATACCCGCTTGTTGATCTTGCTGCCTCCATAATAATCCCTCACCTGTGCAACACTCCTGCAGCCTTGTCCTGCTCCATGTCAGGTATCTCCGAGCTGTGACCTGCCGCCTTGGACACCAGCAGCACGATGAGGCCCCATGCCTGCATGTTGTTCTTCCCATTGTATATTAGATTCCTATAGGACAAGAGTTATAAGGTTTAACATGTTATATCCTGTAGTGCAGTCGAATAAGATTTTATGGCCAGACTACAAATTGTAGTCTAACTTTAAACTGGGTTTATATCTACAGGTTGCTACGGTAACTTATAGTAATTTGTTGATATAATCCTAGTTTAAAGTTAGACTACGTTTTGTAGTAAAACCGCAGTGTTTCTTGTTTGTTTTGTTTTGGTAGAATCACGCTATAGACAGTAGGGTAGTTTCCTATGTCGAATATTATACATTATGTAGATGCAATAGAAAATGATAAGGAAAGGAAACCATTTTGTTAAAACACAGTCAAAATCGGTTCAAAAATTGGCCCGCAATTATGATTTTAAATATTGGTATGAGCAACAGTGGGCGCGTAGTTGGGACATCGCACTATCTCGTTCGCATACGTGCATTACCGTCCTTAAAGATTTAAGATTGGGAAGGCTAGGGGGATTTGGGCCTCCGGATACCTCACTCACTGAACGAAACGCAACAGCAAGCCGTTACTTTACGTCGTTTATCTGTTATCAGTGGTAACGACTCGGTCGAGCCGGCCCCTTACATAGACAAAACTGTCTAGAACGTGGCTCTACCACTCTAACAATTGCTTCTACCATTCTTTTTTGAAAATTTACTATGCTGTTTACAAAAAAATATATACATTAACTATTTATAATATCTTTCTCGCAGAGAGGTCAATATCGCCGTATTTATTACATATCGCATTGCGAGGAAATCTATCCCATGTTATAGGATGGTAGTAATTAATACGATTATGAAAATGTTATCAAATTACTTCACCTCATTACTGTAGTGGTAGCGTACTTATACTGAGTCACCAGTGAGGTCCTAGATTGAAATCCCTGGTCAGGTAATTACAATTTATGTTTGAGTTTTCGATTTTAAAAATTATATAGATAAAAACGGGAAGCCAGGTCAGAAGTACTCTAAACCGACGTGCATGCATGAAGAATGTAAAGAGAGTGAAAGAGGCCAAAGTTTTGTGTAAGGATCGTAGCAGGTGGAAGTTCGTTGTCTGCCTACCCCTATAGGAAACAGGCTTGATTCTGTTTTTTTTATTATTTCATGAATGACAAGACGAGCAAGGCGCTCGCCTAATGGTAAGCGCCACGCCTGCTCATAAACAGAAGCAACCCCACACAGAATTTTGAATTACAATGCACTGTATGGCACTGAACTGCGCTCGTCACCCCGAGACATAAGATGTTAAGTCTTATAATGCCCAGTAATTTCATTGGCTTCAATATAATAGTGCTTACACACTGCACAGTAATTTCATTGGCTTCAATATAACAGTGCTAACACACTATTGCTTCGGCCTCTCGCATACTAGGGACCTACCAACTTGTAGAGGTAAGGAAAACTTGTCGACCTCCGCAGACCAGTGGATGAACGCCTTTGGAAAATGAACAGTTGAGGATACGATTTCTGCAGAGATACTCACGTTTGTCCAAATATTTGACACGGATGTTGAAGTCGTGAGGCCATGGTCGCACATCATTTTTAATGACGAAACTGGCACATCTAATGTACGTTTAAATCCTGTCACACATATGGCACAGCTTAGCGTGTCCACAATACAGAAAGGAAGTGATTTATAGACATCAGAAACGAAAATAGTAGCTTCCCTGCAAACTTCCCCAGCAGTTAACATTAAATTGTTCACTTAAATCCATCTATTGCGGACATGCTAAAAATATTTCTTGTCTATTCACTAATGTTCTGGTACGATAGCTTGAAGCTTCCGTGGAGCCGACCGTGGACCGAGAGGCCGCAGGTTGGATTCCCGCATAGAGACAAATGTTTGTGTGGTCCACAAATATCAAGTCTGGATGTGCTTCTCCCCAGAGGGTTGACGTCAGGCAGGCCGGTCGTAAAAACTAAAAGCCAAACCTTTCTGTAGCATGCGTTTAAAAGAATGTTGCGCCGAACCCCACTGCGAGTGGGATAAGGGCAGGTGGAAGAAGATCTAATGATCTGGTGTACATTTCAAAATCTAACTTTTTATAGCACGGGCTAACAAACGAGCCAAATTGTATGATCCACAAATACGTGTTTCGTGTCTGGGTGTCATGGGACCGCAAGTTCCTTGTAGTTTCTGATAAACTCATGGGTATGTTGTATACAGTTTAAATGAATCTAATGTATTGCGATGTACGATGTAAAAATGTATATATGTATGTGACTGATGAAAAAAAAACTGCATTTAATTATTTGGTATAAAATCTGTTTTGAAAATGAGACTCACTTGGCAGTTTTCAACAGAGGATGATTGCTTCCAACCAATTTACGCAGATGTAGCGCAACATTTGCTATTTCGTCGCTAAGAATCCATCGCAAGCTCAGGAATGATGTCGGATAGCCGACGATCTTCTCCGCCTCGCTCACTGCCCTGTTCCAATCGGTCTTCGTGTTGTGTTGGGTAATGCCAGCTCGTTGCGTGCTGTTGGTACTCACGTCCCTCGCGCAAGGTCCCCAAAGTTTCGCAATGACGTTACTTGAACAGACTTTCACCAGGTCACTCCTCACAACACATCTCGAAGGGATCAAACGGCTCAAACTCATTTTTCCAACGACAAAAAAATTCAAATTCCGAATGCGCGAAAACGATTTAAAAATTTAAACGGATTCAAAATCGGAACTAAAATATTTTTAATATTTCTCGACTGATATGTGTATTTTTGCGAAATCTTTTTTTTACCCCTTACTTAGCCCTATAATTCTAATTTTATGCAATAATTGCATAAAACAGATGTATTTCGTAAGTAACTGCGTAAAAATGTATATACGTCCAACGCTTTCGCGCTAAAACGATTGACTGATGGGCCGAGTGAGCGTAGTTCACTGGAGGAGCTGCGGTCTGAGCAGTTCTATTAAATGATAATGAACGAATGACTGAAGTTAAACAACATTCATGTTTGGATCGAATGGTTGAGAACCGTAAAGTTCTGGGTTCTCATCTTGACTCAATCAAACTTTATAAGTTTGAAGTCGATAGGACAAATGACTTGTCCTTGCGACATCAACGAATAGATTATCATTGGTAAAACATACATCCCACTATTACTTGCAGAATTTAGTGTTACACGTTGTTATTTAGCCTTTACAACATAACAGTGGTAGAGCCACGCTATAGACCAGTGATTCCCAAAGTGGTCTATATCGACCCCTGGGGGTCTATGACAACCTGCAAGGGGTCTACGTCAGCGAAAAAAAAATTGGGGGTCCATGAAATTAAAATGGGGTCCACGATAGTGGATCTCAACACATACACTGATAGTACCTATTTACTTACATCATACTATCTTATAATATCAAAACATATACATTATTAATTATAAAAGTACCTATGAAGTAAGTAGAGTTGAGTAGTTTTAATTTAAATTCAATTAATAAATGTATAAATTAACATGTGTTTTTACTTTAAGTTTTTAACACTAAACTTCACTACAGTTAGAAATTTACAGGAAATCAATATCAGGTAAGTAGGGGGTCTACCCAACACGGAAAAACATGGCAAGGGGTCTACGACACAAAAAAATTTGGGGAACTCTGCTATAGACAGTCATGTGTCAATATGAATGCGCCGGCTCGATACCACAGTCTCACAGAAAGCTGACTTGAAGTAGAGTTTGATGCTGCGTTTCGTTCGGTGAGTGAGATATCCGGAGCCTCAGATATCCCTCCCCTGTTGGTATGGGGTTTATGGGCAGTGGAGATCACTTACCATGAGATGCCCAGCATACTTGTTTGTAAACCTCTGCTATAAAAAAAAATAAACAGATTATGTAGACTATTTTTTTTTCTTTTGTAAATAACCCGTTTCCGATGGCAAGAAAATTGCGTTATCAAATTAACGATTTTAATCTTAGTAGTAGCTTAAGATCTAAATCATATAAAACAACGCCTGTATTCCCGAAGGGCTAGACAGAGATGCCACTAGTACACTCACGGTTCGCCGTACATCTGTTCTATAATGTGATATGAGAGATAGCGAGCGATTCCAACCTCGCGGGTAACAGTAATAATTTATGCTCGATTTTTCAAATCGTAAATGCTAATTTTAATTTATTATCGTTACAACCGATTTAAATTTCAACTGAATTACTCCTATGTTACCAAACTGAACTTGGGTAAACTGGCTCCCTCGAGGCGATTAGCCCGGTTTTTATCGCCTCGTTGGTCCAGTGGCAGCGTACTAAAGTTGAGAACCGTGGGTCCTGGGTTCAATTCCCAAGGCGGGCGATCGCAATTTGTTTTTTATTTCAAAAATCACACATAATTTCCCAGGATACGAATTTATGCGCGACATCACAAGTTCCCACCTATCACATTATACGACGAAGACAAGCTCGTCGAAATTTGGGAGCTCTAGCTGCACCTCTGCCTACCCCTATGTTACATTCATGTAGTACATACTACGTACTAAAGTACATTACATAAATCAGTAATTTCCTGTTTGACAATAATCAAGCTTCACTTTATAAAATGGTTAGTAACACAAATACATCAAGAGATGTCGCTACACGATGGTAGAGTCGCATAATTGCAAAAGCTGGTTGATCATCGATTTTCAATAGTTTTGATTTGTTTTCGCAAATAAATAGGACATAACACAATAAATACATATCCAAACATCAATTAGTAAGGATCATATCAAATAATTTTTCTGCCCCACGATATATTCCACAAAAGCGCCACCTAGCCTAATCAGTTGATACTTTTTGACGGATAAAAGACACGGATAAAAGACGAAAACACCTCACAAAATTATTGCATCGGTGTTGCAGTTGAAAGTGTCATAGTTTACCAGGAAATTATATTTTGTGGGGAAATATAACATTGTTAATAATAAATACCTACTTAAAAACAACTAAGTTATGGGATAAAATACACTTACTACCAAAAATTCATTTCATTAATTCATGGAAAATTATCTATTATTTCATGTATTTTGTAAATATTCTCCAATCGTAGCACTACGAAGTATTTTCATGATATACCTACATCTGCTAATATTAATTATCTGTATAAAGCCTACTAAATTGTCATACGAATAAAATACCCCATTGACCCAAGAATCAAATACCGAGGGTATTTGATTCTTGGGTCAATGGGGTATTTTATTCGTTTGACCCTTCAATATGCTATTTTTCTTTAGATTATAAACCTATATTTTTCAGATATGATGGTGCGCCGCCGCGCCGCGCTGCCGTGCAGCTGTTCATTTTTTAATGCTTTCAAGCACTGGATTGTTGTGCTACGCCCAGCTACGCCAAACGCGGCTGCTCTCACCACCTGCTTTGTAGACATGTGTAAGTACTGTGAGTAATGCATGACATGCTATATAACACGACCGAGTACTGAAACAGTACACAGTACCCGGCGAAATGTTGCATGGCACATGGCATGGCATGACGTGCGCACTGCCATAGTACATACACGGGCCGGGCGGCTCGGTGAAGCGGGCGCGCAATCGGAAACGTTCGGGAACGGTCGGGATTCTGTCTGTCACGCCCCTTAGTAGAATTTTGATTTAGAGCAGCATATAAAATACTGTTCATAGGGTTTACATTTCTATGGCACCGCCCAGTAAGTAATAATAACTCAACTGGCGCGCTTTTTTTCTTCTTTTACTATTGTTTTGAATTATTTCACAATTCACATTTGTTTACGAGGACAAGGTTATTGTATGTGGTATGGTAAAAAAATTGTTGTTTTGGAAAGTGTTTGTTTTGTGTGTTTGTGAAGAAAGTACTTAATTTGTTACCTACTTAATTCTAACTGTAAATAACTAGAAAAAATATTGCTAGGTGTGTAAATATATTTTTTGGGTATTAATGTATTTGTTTATTATGGCGAATTTGAATTGTTTTTAATTCAAAGTTCTGTGTGGTGTTGCATCAGTTTATGGGCAGGCGTGGCGCTACCATCAGGCGAGCGCCTTGCTCATCTCGTCATACAATCAAATAAAAAAAAGTGTGCGTCTCGGGACGCTCGACAGAAGTGATAACTTAAACTAATGTGGGTTAAAGTGAGAGCAGAGGAGCCTACCTACTGCTACCGTATGCGTGAGAGAAAGGGACGCCAGACAGAGTGGCGCCTTAACGCGTTACGTTACGAAGTCCTGTCCAAGTCCGGTCAAAGTCGTGTCGAAGTCGTGTCGAAGTCGTGTCAAAGTCGTGTCAAAGTCGTGTCAAAGTCGTGTCGAAGTCGTGTCAAAGTCGTGTCAAAGTCGTGTCAAAGTCGTGTCGAAGTCGTGTCGAAGTCGTGTCGAAGTCGTGTCGAAGTCGTGTCGAAGTCGTGTCGAAGTCGTGTCGAAGTCGTGTCGAAGTCGTGTCGAAGTCGTGTCGAAGTCGTGTCGAAGTCGTGTCGAAGTCGTGTCGAAGTCGTGTCGAAGTCGTGTCGAAGTCGTGTCGAAGTCGTGTCGAAGTCGTGTCGAAGTCGTGTCGAAGTCGTGTCGAAGTCGTGTCGAAGTCGTGTCGAAGTCGTGTCGAAGTCGTGTCGAAGTCGTGTCGAAGTCGTGTCGAAGTCGTGTCGAAGTCGTGTCGAAGTCGTGTCGAAGTCGTGTCGAAGTCGTGTCGAAGTCGTGTCGAAGTCGTGTCGAAGTCGTGTCGAAATCGTGTCGAAGTCGTGTCGAAGTCGTGTCGAAGTCGTGTCAAAATCGTGTCAAAGACGTGTCAAAGTCCATAAAAGTTATCACTTCAAAAAAAATATAAAAGGTCTATCTCTCTAATATTGCTATTACATTACACCTGAGTCCTGATTGAACATACAGTACACAACAGTACAAGTAATGGTGGGACGTACACATTACTTCACATAGCGTGTCATGTCAGGTCATGCCTAGAGTAATGCTATAGTGCCATATTAGTAATAGTGGGCCGTACACATTACTTCACATAGCATGTCATGTCAGGTCATGCCTAGAGTAATGCCATGCCATGCCATGCCATGCTATAGTGCCATATTACGCCGTACGAAATGACATGCTATATGGCATTACTTCATAGCGTACTGTTTTGCGCATGTCTACTGCTTTGTGACAGCTCTAGAGATGTAGCAAAAAATCGATTGTAAACTAAATGCAATTATCGAGTGTTGGTAAAGTATAGAATTGAATTCGTTTTAATAGGTTAACAGTGTTTGAGCTTCTTTTCTATATTTAGGTAACTTATTGTAGGTTTGAGCACCTTCGTATAGAATATTTTTCACAAAATTAAAGACACTGTAAATTGTATGTATTATTATGTCTAGTTCCAAAGATACAGTATTTTTATCTGAATTCACAAAATATGATTTTTTTTACTTTTATGTATGTATGTACATCGATATAAAAATGAAAAAGTCAATAACAAATTCTACAAGTTAATTATTAAATGTGAAAACTTGTAAATAGCTGCTGTAAGTTTCCCAAATTATAAAATTCATATAAGAAATCCAGTCAGAGGTCTTTCTTTCTTCATGTAGATATTTTAGTTTTGTTAAAACTTATTATATAAAGTTTACGCGTCGAGGTTTATCAATACTTCTAAATACTCGTATTCCTTGATACGTCGTTAGGAAACTTAGCCTCGGGACATCATGTGTGAAATCTAGTTTTAAAATCTGTTCCAGTATGTACGCCTCATCTCTAATTTCTTGGTCTCCAACTCGGGTCGACCACTCAATCACTAAGTGGATCCCATACTTCGCATCGGTCTAAAAATTGATTTGCTTTCCTTAAAGAATCGATACGACAGCCGTTGTATCACTTGTTAGTTGTCACATCTGACCAGGGTTGCCATATGTATTGTAATTAAGGTAGATTTGTCGTAATTTTTACTTTTTAATTCCGTAAAATACCTACAGTTATCTTAAATTGCGGTGTATGAAAATTACTGTATTTTTTCGAACGTAATTCAAAATTGGTATCCAGACCAACTGCTTCAAAAAAATCAATGTGATATATACAATCTATGTCATATCCCTACGTCTATCAATCATAGCCTTTGATACAAATTGAGTTGGCAACATGGTATTTTGGCCTTAGCCGGTTCCATGTGGAACGAATAAAAAAGGCTATGGTATTCAATTGTACTAAAGCTATGTCGGGGAGATCAATTAGCATTAGGTGACCCACTTGCTCGTTTACCAGCCTATGCCGTAAAATTCTAATAGCTTAGTCGCAGATGAATCAAATTAAAAATCCATATGTGAACTTTTACTTCGAGAGTTACCCTTATTTGTTTTAGGAATATGGTCATTGCCTCACTGTAATGCAGAGTGTGAAGGATATTCAGTATTATACATTTTATTAAAACAATAAAGGGGAATGAACTGTTACATATCAGTTACTATTAACGAAAATCTTTGTATAAAGCTAACCATTAAAAGGAGCAACAATGTTAAATGTCGTTTGTATGTTCTTATTTATCAGTAATCACTATAATAAAATCCGCAAAGTAGGACATTTTTACCGATAATCTACTGCATTTCTGTAAGCTAGAACACCGTATTTCAATAATTTTGGCGGATTGCGCACCGTAATATTGTTTTGACTATGTGGCAACACTGCATCTGACCGCTTGTCAGTCAGTCGAGCACCGCCGGTTAACGTAGTCGTCTGTAGAAAGGTCACTACGCATTACCGGTGTATTTCTCAGTGTTCTAATTTCCATTAACATCTCATTGTAATAAATTGTTTGTAATTTGGTAACATTTGTCTGTGGAAGTGAGAAGTTTACGTTGTGTTGACGCCGGCGAGTGTTTGGTCAATTTTTCTCAAACGTATTTGAGGTAAGATATTTGCTTTTCGTTGCATTCTCATGGAATTTATTTACGGTATGTCGAACGCGCATTTCGCAAGACCACCACGTGTAGTGTTCGTGTGTGTACGTGTTATACGTAGGTGCGACATAGAAAGACGAAAAGTAGGAATCATAAAAAAGTTGGTTGGGTACACTTTTATTTTCTAATATTTATATTGTATTTTCTTTCAATACTCCGAACGTGAATACAGTTCGGATCGATTTTTGTTTACCGGTACTTAGGCCCTCGACTGCTGCTGCCGGTTTTTTAAATTATTATGATTAATATGCAGCGATTTGTAAAAATAGAATATTTTCCTGTTGCGTTTTTTTAAGCGTTGGTGTAATATAAATCCTTCGTGTTCAGAATAAGTATTGTTACTAGTGTAAGTTTATTATTATTTAGTAAATACGCACTCACGCCTGTAATCCCTGAAGGGGTAGGCAGAGGTTTAACCAGTACCTCCACGTTTCGCCGAGCATATTTGCATCCCATAATGTGATAGGGGACAAGCCTATCGCTATAATGGGCACAATTCCAGACTCCAGACTGATATTGCTCATTTCGTGATAGAAAAACCTAATATAACTTCTACCTGACCCAGGGACCGAACCCGAAACCTCAGCTCAGCAGTCATACTCATACAAAATACAACTGCACCACTGAGGCAGAAATGCTATTCTTGATTTAAATATTACAAGAAAATAATTAACAAGACATTAAGATTTTCTGTCTTTTGGAACCAATAGTATTTTATCACAAAATATCTTTTAAACAAGCCATCTTTACAATACAAACAAAGATAACAATGATGGATGGTGGTCATATGCATAACTACAATGAAAATATTCCTATATGTTTGTAAAACCATATGACGACACTTACAAGTCTATATCTATGATAGATATGGATTCATTACATCGCTAGCTTTCTCAAGGTTCTGTCAAATTAAACACTTAGATTACTGATTCATTGAGTGAAATGGGTCCATTATTCTGTCTGGAATTGAGCCCAGTATGGCTTTAGGCTCGCCCCTATAACATCATGGTATGGAAATATGGTTGGCGAAAAAAAAACATCTTTAAATAGTATAAAATGAAGTCGCTTCCACTGTCTGTTCACTTAGATCTTTATTCAACGGAATTTAATGCAGTTTTCAGCAATAGATAGAGTGATGAGGAAGGTTTGTATATATAATACATACATATTAAAGTACAGAAAAGCTGAGAAATTCAAAGATTTGTAATGTGATATCCTAACAAACATATTTTTATCTGTGCAAAGCCGGCGCGGTTTGCTAGTATCTAATAAAAATATATCAAAATCTCTTAATTAACCAGTATTAATGACTTAGATATTGGTAATAAATATCAGTATTATACAAGCAATGTTATGCATATGAAACAACATTGAACCCGTGATACCAATTACTGATAAATTGGTTGTACTTATTTGGATACATAATGTAGTATCTGCTAAATAACCATCCTGGTTAGAATGTGACGTAAAAACACGATTCGAACGTTCGTGCCGTCTGATTGTGATTGGTCGAGAGACCAACGTTTGACGTTTTTCGGTACAAACCTGAGACTACACAATGGAAAGTTCTGTTTTTGATTTTTTTGTTTTCTTCGTAGCCAGTTCCATTTTTAAATACTCGTAAAGTTTCCCTATGCAAAAATTTTATAAAATCGAATATCCTTCCTTAATTATTATCCCTTTACTTCCTTTAAGGAATATATGGCTTCTGGTATTGTACTTACCGTCAAATGACCGACTAGCTCGTTGACCAGCTTGTGCTATAAACAAATTGCTGTGGGCATTGGGCTGTGTGGGGCCCCCTTGGGTGGCACCCGTTTTGTGAACAAACATCCCAGTTGCTGGGGGAGCGGCGCCGAATACCTGGTGACAAATTGTAAACAATAATGGCGTAACAATTACTATAATATACGAAAGACGGTTTTGCTTACAGCATGAATGGGCCGGCTCGACCGAATCGTTATCACTGTCTCACGGAAAACTGTCGTAAAGCAGCGGCTTTCTGCTGCATTTCTTATGAGTGAGAAATATAAAAAAAGTGTGCTTGTACGCTGTCCATCTGGAACAAGTATGTGTGTATTCCATGCGTGAGAGTATTTAAACACGATCAAGCACGACGTATCCAGTTCGTGCTCGATTTGGTATGATAGGAAAAGCTGAAGCATGTCTAGGAGCAGCTACGTTCATTCGCCCGGGTCTAGTCACTATATTCGAGCACATCTTAACAATTGCTCACAACCTGGACGAGTCAAAATTGTTTCTGCCAACTACAACCAACACAACCTACCTGTCTCTAATTGATTAGTTTCTTTTGGCATTTACTAGTTGTCACATATCGTCCTAAATAATACTTTCCATAGCATTTTTCCATGATGCAATTGGACGTAGTAACGCAAAATAACCAACCCATAGCAAGTTCAAATGGAAATACGGGTTTTGTATTGCTAAATTCATTAATTTAAATTGATTTAATACCGTATTTTTTTGCGAAATCGTACGTGGAATATATTTCATGCCCGATTTTCCAAAAAAAGTACGAGATAATTATAGTTTAAATTATTAAATTTAGTAAAACAAAATCCATGTCTCCATTTTAACTTGCTGTGGATTGGTTCCTTTTTGCGTAACAAGATTGCGTTGATGAAATGTTTAATCATAATTACTAATTTCTAGACACTAATATCAGCATTTCAATCATTGAGGTTTACTATCAATAATCAAATGGTGAAGAGCCTCATCTAATATTGAAGGAGGGTTATAAAATATTATAGTTATAAGACCAAAGAATGAAAATAAACTGAGATAACATTTAAAGATCAATTCAAGGGCAGAAGTACCGAATAATCACGACTCTATAGTTAGTGTGATAGTTTTTAATGGATAGAATATTCTATGAATAAAATAAGTAGGACTGTTTGTTGCAATGGCGTAACAAATTCTTGTACAGCAGAACGATTCTACAAAATAAATAGTAATAAAATGATACGTTTTTAATAAATGTTCACACCACTGTAAGAGTCAAGGCACAGAATATACTCTGATATCGCACGTTCACGACCTAGAATCGCTAGAATTTAAATAGCTTGTAACGAAAATTGATTGTTCTCAATTGAGGTCCACCTAGTTTGCTCTAAACTAATATAAAGTAAACTAAACTTGATGACAGCCTCCGTGGCAAAGTGGGCAAGTAGCTGACTGTGAAGCGATAGGCGGTGGGTTCGGTCACGCACCAAGAAAAATGTTTGTGTGATTCACAGATATTTGTTTCTGGTCTGGGTATTGTGGGACCGCAAGTCCGGGATTTGGGCTTCCAGATATCTCTCACCGTACGAAACGCAGCAGCAAGCCGCTACTTTACGTCGGTTTTCGCTGAGACAGTAGTAACTACCCAGTCAGGGCGGGCTCATTCATACTGTAGATTGTACAGAGTGACTCTACAACTCACAATGTTTAATGAAAGTGTTCTATTGAACATTTAACAGCAGACCTGGAAAGCCACAAATAATAAATATAAAATAAAACACACAAAGCTTATTATATTGCATATTTTCTAAGATTTGTGTAAAAGTGCAAAATAGTAAAATGTGATTCATCGTTATCACGGCAAAGACATGTTGAATTGCATGACCTATCATCATCAGCACTTGAAAAATCAAGTAATTTGCAGTATTATTTTATTTTTTGTTACGTGTTTGTTGCCCTCTGTGACTTTCAAATCTGGTATATTATATTTTTCTTCTGTGTTATTATCTTATAATTTATTTCAAAACGTTGGTTATTACTACTCCTAATTGTCAGGGTTTTCTTTATAGCCATATATCATTTATTTTTTAGAGGTTTCTTAATGTCTGCAAATACTGTCTGACATTAAAGTGTATCCATGATCCATGTCCCTGATGGAATTTTAAAGCCACCGAATTTCTTTTTCGTTATACGGTTGAATCACACACACATGTGTCTCGGTTTGGGGATGGAATCTGCGACATCGAACCCAAGAAAAATGTGTTGTGGTTTGCTAATGGCTATTTCGACAATGAAAATCGTTTCAACCTTCTTTTCGTTTGAATTCCCACTAGAAACATTCGGCTTTCGTTTCGTTTGTGAATCCTCAAATGCAAGTTACGGATCGTCGAATTTTCATTTCTGAATTCGAACAAAGCTGATGATAAACCCGAAACTATTTCAGATTAGCTTTTGATCTTTATTCGTTCGGGCATCGTTTTGACCTCCGTTATCTAGGTTTCGGAGTACTAGCCCAGATTTACAGACGCTAACATTTAAGACAATGTAGCATTCATTTAAATGTCAGTATCTATTATTTTATTGGTTTAGTAAACTGTTGCCGATTCACTGTAACCAGAGGTGACGTAACGAAAATAATGTTTTGGCAGTGAAATTCCAAATCATGTTCAGTTTGATATATTGCTGTATTTACAGATGTAAAGACCTTGAATTCTGAATTATAGAATTACGTTTGCCTTCAAAGTAATTTGAGAGATTTTATTTCTTTGCGATGGGAATTTTTACTTTAAGGACATCAGTAAATCATTAAAAAGGTTGAGCCCCGTTGTAGACAGTTTAACATTACAGTTCTATGTTGATAATTCGGCAATAGGTTTATCTCCTGTACCTGACAGGGGGTGCAAGATGATTTTCAATTGTCTGATGATTTTCAATTTATTATTAAATATAATAAATACTTTATGCTAGAAGCTAAGCCAAGAATTTAAAGTAAAAATTAGCAGCCGTTACATTTTTCTTCCCCTCGTCAAATCCATTACATACATTCAAGCAAATACAACCGGTGTTCTAAACTTGTTTTAAATAAATAAAGAAGACATGACTAGTTT
Organism: Amorpha juglandis; assembly: GCA_949126905.1. NCBI lineage: Eukaryota > Metazoa > Arthropoda > Insecta > Lepidoptera > Sphingidae > Amorpha > Amorpha juglandis. Next base: position 21,598,900 of record OX421365.1, read on the forward strand.
CTGAAACCGGATCGTGCACATTTTAGAGCCGTGTCGTTGAACTGGCGATTTTTTATTTATAGGGCAATGCAAATGTTATTTAAAGTAGATTAGACCTTGAGGAAACACCGCTAATGTTAATACAAATGTCGTTAACCTTCTGAATGTGCAAATGGTAATAAATTATTTTAATTATAATACAATTGATAGTATTGTGGCATGAATACAATTATTTAACAAATTCAGATTGTTTTTAACCGACGAAAAAAACGGAGGAGGTTCTAATTCTACACGTATATTTTTGCTTTATGTTAGACCACACATAGCATTTTACACAGTAGACCAATTTTGATAATTATTTTTTTAATGGATAGGGTATATATACTCCGAAGTTGGTCCCATATTTTTTTTAACGAACATTCTAACCCTAAGGGTAGTAAAATAGGGGATGATTGCGTATTCATTAACTGATTTCACTGAGTTATAGTGTACACCTCTCATACCTTGTAGTTGGTCTCATATTAATAAATAAATTCTACTAGTATATTAACTATAGCCACAAAAAATAGAAAATGATATTTTTTTAACAAAAACAGTTTAAGCGACGAAAAAACTGAAAAGCAAAAAATTAAAAACCGCATTGCAACCGCAATGACAGGTGTCTTTGGAATGACAAATTTCATCGTCGCAAAGTTATAATGCGTGTATTGTGTGATGTGTCATGCGCATTAATTTTCCTTCTCCTGTCACGGCACGTGACCACACTGGACCTGTTGGTAAGTTCAGTGTAATCCAAATATAATCCCACAGACAAACGGCGTAAGCTGTTTTGTGGGGCAATGTAATATAATTGTAAATATTTTTGTTTGTTCATTAATAAAATAAATTTTTAAAAAATGTCACCGGCAAGTGATAATGCGCCCCTCGACGGTCCGCAGAATTATACCGGCCTGAAGTCACTGGCATATACACTGTTTGACTCCGAAAAGCGACTCGCCTGAACGGGTCAGCATGGTGGGATTTTCACCATATGTATGCTGGTCGCTATCCAGTGGCTATATTATTTAGATCTAAAATATAAATGTGCTGACCCGCGCCGCTTTCGCATGGGTAAAAATATGTTGGTTATGACATCGAATTACAAATCTTTGAATTTTTCACCCTTTCTATACTAATATATTTGTATTATACATATAAACCTTCCTCACGAATCACTCTATCTATTGCTGAAAACTGCATTAAAATCCGTAGAATAGTTTAAAAGATTTAAGCGAACAGACGAAATAAATAAATAAATAAATACACCCAACAGTCACACATATAGTCCTGACCCCACAGTAAGATACGAGTCTTGTGTCGTGGGTATCAGGAACTACGCGAGACATTCGGTCTCACAACACCCACACCCCGTGTGGATCACACAAACATTTGCCTCGGTGCGGGGATCGAACCCGCGGCATCTCGCTTCACAGCCGGCTACTCGCCCGCTACGCCACGGAGGCTGTCAAACGACTTCATTTTATACTATGTAATGTAAAGAAAGGATATGAATTGTTGTTCAGGTATGGAGTGGGAAGGGCCGCCCAAGCAAGGCTTGTACGACCCACAGAACGAGCACGAGGCTTGCGGAGTTGGTTTCGTAGTTGCTATCGACGGTAAACGGACTCATAAAGTAAGTACCACTTTTTTATAGCATTGACCGGCAAACGAGCATGTGGATCACCTAATGTTAAGTCTCCACCGCCTATGTACGCCCATAATACTAGAAGAATCATAGGCGCGTTGCCGATCTTAAAGGGAAGGGATACTTGAAGGATTGGAAAAGGGAGGGCGATTTGGGGTTTCGGATATATCAATTACCGTACGAAACGCAAGCAAGCCGCTTCTTTACATCGGTTTTCTGTGAGACAGTGGTAACGTCGAGCCGGCCCATTCATGCTATAGACAAAACTGTCTACAGCAGTGTTTCCCAACCTTTTTTAGGCCATAAAATTCCCCACCTCATTTTTTTTGTTAACTTTGTCACCGATATCTAGCATTGCATTTAAATAACCCAAAGCGAAAGAGTTAAAGTCGTGACGAGTCCATTTTTAAATTGCCCCTCTTAACTATCAAATTGCCCCCCTGCGGGTCGTGGGCCCCACGTTGGGAAACACTGGTCTACAGCGTGGCTGTAGCGAGCCGCTCAGAGTACATATTATATTTGGACTCCACTGTACTTAACATCGGTACATTGTTGGTACATGGTCCCAAATTCCAATACAATGAAACTGATCAGCCGGTGGTTTGTCAGATCGTCCGCGATGCCGAGACCCTCGCGACCCGCATGGAGCACCGCGGCGCGTGCGCGTGCGACAACGACACGGGCGACGGTGCTGGCGTGCTGACCGCCATACCGCACCAGTTCTACTGTGCACAGCTCAGGTGAGTCAATCAATAACATGGACACTGACTGCGATGAAGGACTTGTGATAGAAATTGACCGTACAGCACACGTTACTTTACTGGAGTCGATTTTGACACGCAGTATTTTTTTTTTTTTTATAGCATAGGCCGGCAAACGAGCAAGTGGGTCACCTGATGGTAAGTGATCTCCACCGCCCATGTACGCCCATAACCAGAAGAATCATGGGTGCGTTGCCGACCTTATAGGAAAGGGATTATTAGGGATTGGGAAGGGGAGGGGATTTGGGCTTCCGGATATCTCACTCACCGAACGAAACGCAGCAGCAAGCCGCTACTTTACGTCGGTTTTCTATGAGACAGTGGTAACGATCCGGTCGAGCCAGCCCATTCATGCTGTAGACAAAACTGTCTACAGCTTGGCTCTACCACTCGAGGGTATAGGGTATAGGGTAATTAAGTATGTCTAATTGTATCCATTACATTATATTTTACAAGGTGGTAGGTCCCTCGTATGCGAGAGGCCGTCTGGGTTGGTACCACCGCTTTGTCTATTTTGCCGCCAAGCAACAGTTTGTAAGCACTGTTGTATTTCGGTTTGAAGGACATCGAAGCCAGTGAAATTACTGGGTAATATGAGACTTGACATGTTATGTCTCGGAGTGATGAGCTCAGTGCCATGCCCACTGTTTGTGGGCAGGCGTGGAGCTTACCACCAGGCGACTTGCTCGTCTCGTAATTCAATTAAATTAAAAAAATCTCGAGAAATTTTCACACACTATCGATCGGCTGAATAACACTTACATTTGACTGTGCTAGGGGCCAAGATTTGAAATCCAAACGGGTACCAAGTTCTACAGTAATTTCTTAAATCAAAGTTATACGAATATACGAATGTATAACAATTTCCTGTGAACCTGTGTTTCGATGCCCAGCCTATTCATACTGTAGTACAAACTGTCTACAGCGGGGCTCTTGTAATTACTTATATGTGGATGCAAATATGCAATAACATTTCAACTCACAAGTAAAATTTAAATGATATTATATTACTAGATTTATTAGTTTTAAGTAGGATAAATTCCGTATTTTATAAAAAAAAACACAAATTAAACATTTCTCCACATACAATTATGCAAAATAGAGCTTTAAATTATTGATTTAAGTGATTGAATTTACCAAAATAAAATAGACATCTAAATTTTTACTTGATGTGGGTTGAAATGTTATTGCATATTTGCATCCATGTATAACTAATTGATATATTAGGTCCTTACATATGAAATTGGCGTTTTGTATGGGAGGAACAAAAAGTCGAATATTTTTTAATATAATATATTTAATTAATCAAAGTATGAACCATTATTTTCTATGCACTTTTGCCATCTCATAGGTAGTTCATTGATCCCTTTACTAAAAAAACCAGTCGGACGGGAATCAATAAAATCTTTGAAGGCGATTTGGACTGCCCCATCGGAGTTGAATTTTTTCCCTTGCAAGAAGTTATCCAAATTTCGAAAAAAATGGTAATCTGTTGGAGCAAGGTCCGGGGAGTACGGAGGATGTCTTAGACTTTCTAATTGAAGCTCTTCTAATTTATTAGCCGTCTGTTGCGCAGTGTGTGGTCTAGCGTTGTCGTGAAGCAGCAGTGGCGTGGAGCGATTGACCAGCCTAGGTTGTTTAGCCGTTAGCTTTTCCATCATGGTTTGCAATTGCTGACAATAGACATCAGCCGTAATAGTCTGGCCAGATTTGAGAAGACTGTAATGAACAATACCGGCACTAGTCCACCAAACGCTTACAAGTAACTTTTTTGGGGTTAATTTTCGCTTGGGGCAGGATTTGGCTGGCTGGCCAGGATCCAACCATTGCGCTGAGCGCTTCCGATTATCGTAAAGAACCCATTTTTCATCACAGGTAATGATTCGGTTTAAAATACCTTCATTATTGTGCCGGTTTAGTAATGTAACGCAGCAGTCGACGCGCGTTTGCCGGTTTGCTTCAGTCAATTCGTGAGGTACCCACCTTTCAAGCTTTTTAATCTTCCCAATTTGCTTCAAGTGAATTAAAACAGTTTTATCACTAACATCGCAGCCTGCACCTAACTCGGACGTGGTTTGCGATGGATCCGCTTCCACAATAGCCTTCAACTCTTCATTATCAACTTGAGTCTCAGGCCGTCCACGGGGCTTGTTCTGCAGGTCGAAATTTCCAGAACGAAAACGTTGGAACCAAAAACGAACTGTGTTTTCTTTTGCAACACGACCGCCATACACATCATTCACCCTTCGAGTTGTTTCCGCAGCACTAGTGCCACGGCGGAACTCGTACTCGTAAATAATGCGATATTTTAAGTTTTCCATTTTGTAAAATGAGTGACGCAAACAGAAAAAAACAGAAGAAAAAAACAAATGAATGACGATCATCGAAGCACAAATACATGAGTCTATAGCTGTACAAATTTGAATTTGGAATTCCTTACCAAAGAGGAGAAATTTGTGATTAAAGTGGCCAGTACGAAAAACGCCAATTTCATATGTAAGGACCTAATATAATTAGATAATTTTCGTAATGCATAACATTGAATACATACTCATGTCCAATCTAAGTTTATTACTAAGCTGAATGCGGCGTTTGGATAAAAAATTGGCGGTATCATGTGTCTGGCAAATTGCCAGTTTCAGGCAACAATCGGTCTCGCAACATAACTTCTGGCAATGTTCCAAACGAACATAGTGGGAGAGAAAAAAAATCGATTAGGGAAAGTGAGAGAACTTGTAATGTATGATGATCAACTTGTACACAGTTAATGGATGCCACTAGCCTTTTTGTTTGGTTTACTTTCACAAGTGTAATGGTGAAGTTATAATTTTCCTAAAATCACAATAGACAGTTTCAGCTGCTCGACTTACGTCACTGTGATAATCACTGTTTGATGTTTGACTGTGATAATCAGTTATTTCTACAGCATGAATGGGCCGGCTCGACCGGAACACTGTCTCACAGAAAACCGACGTGAAGTAGCGGCTTGCTGCTGCGTTAATGTTGTATCTGCATGCATAACTCCGATACGGATTACTTAGCATATAAATAGATGTTCGAATCTGATTATCGATCCGTGGTTATCTCACCAAAACAATTAATGCTTCGTCGTACAAAGTCTATGATCGTTAACTAACCATCCTTCTTTTTTACTTTGAATGTAACTCATCATTGCCATAATGTTACATCATTAGCAAGATCTTGTTCATGATAACAAAATTATAGGGTATTTCTGTGTACAAGAAGTTCATGTCATATTGACCGGACTTTTAAAGGTCAGTTTTTATCAGCAATGAGACTATGATATTATTATGATAATTTTAGAAATAGTCCCAGCGTTTTCTGTTATGTATATTTTGGATTTTTAAGTTTAGATATTTCATCCTAAATCGATGAACGTAACAAGTAATCGTATTTAATAATACTAATTTATTTTCGTATACAGCGTTCAAAACTCGTTTCGCGAAAATCTGTCTCTATATCTCAATCCAAGGTTTAAACCCATTACTCCTATGTATCAAGCACCTATTTTGGTTCTTTTTTAGCATTGACCGGCAAACGAACAAGTGGGTCACCTGATGTTAAGTCTATGTACGCCCACAATACTAGAAAAATCATAGGCGCATTGCCGACCATAACGGGAATGGATAATTGAGGGATTGGGAAGGGGAGGGGGATTCGGGCCTCAGGATATCTCACTCACCGTACGAAACGCAGCAGCAAGCCGCTACTTTACGTCAGTTTTCTGTGAGGCAGCGGTAACGACCCGGTCGAGCCGGCCCATTCATGCTGTAGACAAAATTGTCTACAGCGTGGTTCTACCATTCAAAAAATTTATGCCAAATAGATAAGATTAAAATAGGCTCAAATGCAACTAACAGTCATGGTTCGCCGAGTTAGATGTGATACGGGGCGAGCCTATCGCCATAGCATTCAAGGACAACTTGTGTGCTACATCTCAATTAAGATAAAATTATACTAGCCCTGTTTTATATACGTCCCACGGCACGGCACGGGCCTCCTCTGCTGAATAAGAGGAATTAGGCCTTAGTCCACCAAGCTGGACTAATGCGGGTTGACAGACTTCACATACATTCGAAAAATCTTTCGAGATCTCAGGTATGCAGGTTTCCTCACGATGTTTCCTTCATCGTTAAAGCAAGCGATAATTAACATTTAATATACACTTAGGAAAGTCAGAGGTGTATCCTCTTGGGGCTGGTGTCGAACCTGCGACTGTCGTCTCGACAGTCCGTACTACTCCCCGCTGAGCTATCGCTGCTTACATCTCAATTGTTTAGGTAGAATTTAATTATTTGAGCGTATAGTTTCTATTTACTGAGTTGTTATTATAAACGCGAGCTCAATCTTTACGACACAGTCACCTACCCATTCACCCGACAAATTGATAATGCCTGACCGTCGGACCACCAAGCTATTAACTGGCTACTGCGCAGTACGCAGTTTGTATCGCATGGCTCACTTTATTTGTTTTTTTTTTATCCGAACACGGCAAAGTGACTGCACTACACCTGATGGTAAGCGCAGTGCAGTCCAAAAAACCAGCGACCACTGACAAACAATGAGTTTATCGGTGGTCACAAGAATCATGCCGGCCTGTATAAATGCTTCTTCATACTCCGAAAAGGGAAGAAGCAAATCGAGGAGCCTGCGACAGGACAGGTCGATGACCGTTGCAAGCCCAGGGACTCAAAGATATACCCCTATACCGACCCTTACCAACTATCAAATCATGTCGCAAGCCCCTTGGAAGTACCAGATATACACTGGCTGATTCTTAGTAAGTACTTATACTTAGTGAGGGATCATTCCATTTTATATACGGTTTCAGTAGAAATCAAACCTTCGTTAGCATTGGGAAAATGGTATTTACTATTATGTGACTTATTATTATACCACATTTTGTGTAAATATTACCAATATAGAGTACAAAAGTAGAGACAACGGAGAATGATGTGTTTGAATCACGAAGTATATTGGTCGTAAGTAGTTCTACTATTTTGGTTTCTACAGACAGACGCTTAAACTCTATATAGATCAATGTAGGTATTATAAAATTTTACGTACATTTTTAAATCATACTGCATCCGAATTTGCAATAAGTCTCGACGAAAAATAACTAAATTATTTTTGTTTGTCCGTCGACTTTGCTATGACAAAATAAAATTCGCGTTATATAAACTTTTCCAAAATTGCCTTTTGAGACAACCGACCCGTGACTAGGGACGTGACCCACAAGCGAGGAACAAAATTAGTCGCAGAAATTCGCCTGGGATATTATGCTCCGCTAGCTCTGAGCTAGTGATGTTCATGTACAAAAAATATCGATATTTTTTCCGATATAATATATCGAAATATTGTATCGATATTCAGCGATATATCGGTAAAAAATATCGATATTTTCGATATATCGAATTGTAGGAAGGAAAAGACTTTTTTAGAAAATGATTAACAAAAATTATATCGAATAGCTAAAAAAAAAAAAACAACGTTGAATACTTGTGATGTTGTTTTTTTTTTTTTTAGCTACATCCTATAAATATAAAATATAATAATACTAATCCTAAATATAATAATACGATATCCTTATTTCGATATATCGGATAAAATATATCGATATTATATATCGACTTCAATGATTCGATAATATCGCATTGATTCGATATATCGGATAAAATATATCGATATTATATATCGACTTCAATGATTCGATAATATCGCATTGATTCGATATATCAAATAAATGTATCGATATTTTATCACATATCGATACATATCGAGCACCCCTACTCTGAGCTGTCTGGGCACATTACAAATAGGGTTGTCAACTTAAGTGGAAATGTAACTATTTAATTTTGTATTGAGGCTATTAAGAAAGAGTATTTTGTTTCTTTTGCTTTTAAAGCTATGAAATCCTTCGAAAAAATGACAGGTACTATCATCGTTTTCATTCTGTGATAGCCTAAATCAGTTTTTACTCCAAATCGTCGAGAATTTTAACCAAGTTTGACAATCCTAGCACAAGATCAAATTAAATTGTATGAACTCTACCTAAAACGTCTATGTCTTTTCTAGATTATTTATAAGTAAAATTTCGCCACACAACCCAGGAGTTTGACGGGGTACCTGGGGGGTACCGTACCGGGGTACCCTCTAACCTAATTCTAGTTAGAGTGAGCGAGATGGTAATGTTCAGTTACGGTAGATTGAACGTAACTTAGTAATTTCTACGTACCGCGCAGCAGGACCAGTAATATACATTGAAATCTTTGAACACAATCTATTAAATTCACAACGCGATGCGCTGCAGCTAGTGACTGAATTGTGCGACGGGTCTAAAATTGCAGTAAATTGAGCAAATAAACGTTGTAGCATGTCAATAAACAATACATAAATAAGCAATCTAAACAAGACATGTTTATAGTCGGTTCATAATGCAGTTATATCTTACTCCGGAATACCTATATGTATAACAATATCTAAACACCTAGAATTATTACGTTTTATATCCTTATTTTTACTATTATAAATTTGTTAATGTGTCACAATCTTTCTCTCTAAAAATTATGTAAATGCTTATGTATGTATATTTTTGCGATGTCAACCACAGATAGCATCACTCCAAACCTTGGTGGTTTATAGATGCTGTTTATTAACCATGATTATTGTAACTTGTTTTTGAATACGATAATAAATGAAAAAAAAAAATGTTTTTTATTCCACATGACGTCACTGATACCGTGGTGACATTAATAGGGTTGTTTATACGGAGAAATACTGGACCACATTGTGATGCGCAATCCAGTCACCTTTAATCAACAATTGATTTTTATTATTGATTGAAGATTGACTTGTTAGTCCGTTGCACAAATAATGAGATCTAGTGTATTTCGTAATATGCATATTGCTGATGTTTACTTTCTTGTTGTAATTCAAAACCGCTGAACATGTTTCATAATGGGGCACAGAAATCAAATAAAAACACTTTAATAAATTAATTTCATAACAATTTTGGCTGAACTTTGTTTACAATATATTTTCATCCGAGTAAAAGTGGATACAAGAACCACTTACTTTATTCACCATGATTTGTTATGTACATATAAACTAGATATTATTATAACTGATATTAGGTATTCCATATCGATTCGATACGGTTGGTGCATTGTGACCTGGCGCCTTACTGCGAATATAAAGAGAAGGACGTACTATACTCTGTTTAATTTTTATTTGTACAACAAAAACCAATCAAATGGATAAGAGGCATGGCATGGGAGATGCTAGGGGAAAAGGGAATATTCACAATCAAGAGACTTAAATAAGTTATTATAATCAAAATGTTTCCTGGCTAGCCTGATGCTCCTTCTTGGCAGAGGGCCACCTGATAGTAGGCGATCACCGTCGCCCATAAACACCACAATGCTAGAGATATCGCGGATGCGTCATCGTCTCTTATGTATGAAAATTATAGGATGATTAGTATAAAAAATGAGTATGCAGTTATTGTTTTTGTTTATTGTTTGTTGTTTATTGATTTCCCGGAACTGTAATTTATTGGTAAAAATAATAAAAAATACAAGTCCAATACCCTATTAGTAGGTATCATACTTTATTGATTCGCAATACACCACACGTAGGTAATTAATAAATGTCAATACCTAGTTACCAGTAAAAAGTTCACGATATTTTGTCTGCCTTTGTGTGCCGTAAGTCACGTAAGTTCATTGTTTACGTCTAAAATGCAATGCTCTAGTTTTTGCTCCGACATAGCGTCCGTGCTAATTACTGTTGCAAAGATATTTGACGTCACATATTATTCATAACTCAAGGAGACAGCAGGTGATGTGTACTGTAAACTGCTTTGTTTTCTAGTATTATCGTTACAATATTAAGGCTCAAGCTTAGACCACTAGTGAGTACTGTATTATAGGGTAGCAGTACCTAATCTAAAGGCACCAAAAGCATCAAAAGGCAGGCAATATTGGCACTTTTTTAAATCGACCTATTTTGAATCGGCCTGTCTTCTCCACGGATGAGTGAAGTTAGGAGTTTTGTCGTTTTGTATTATTAGTTTTTTTGATAATCGCGAACAATTTTACATAGGCACAATACAGTACAAGCTCCCTTTTAAGTCAGTCAAAAAATACAAATATACTTGGCGGTTTGACAACCCTATTTCATTTATAGGTCCGCAGTTTCAAGGACGACGTGGATTGGCAGTTGACATTTTGTATTCAGGCGGTGCAGTGGAGAGAACTATTCTCATCACACAATAGGAAACACTCCAGAGACTATCTTTATCACGATGTTACGTAACTGGAATAGAATAATACATTCTCCCTCAGCTACTTTTATTTATTGAATTCACATCACAAAACACTGCAACAACAACAAGTTTAACAAGTCCAGTATGCTTTAATATGCAGTCCATGATTTGTTTTATTCATAATTTTTTAGGGACTTTTAGTCGTACAACGACTACATCAGCCCTATAGTTCTAACTCTTATAACTACTGCATGCTATTTGATACATAAAATCTAGTTGTTTTTAAGTAATTTATGCGGTTCATTACACCACAAGATTTGTTATTATAATACTGCTCTGAATTTTCTAAATGTATTTCGGTCCTTTTGACGCCTTACTGAAAAATTTCTCATAAGGAAGAGGTTTGGATTACCAATATCACTGGTCGAGCAGCCAAAATATATACATTTGTCTTTCGAGAAAACGAGTGGCTCGAATGAAATTAGTATTTGTGCGGAAATAATCTCGGTGAACAGTGTGCGGACTAGCTAGCTGTTCCGCTTATGTTTCTTCGATTGAATGACGAGACGAGCAAATCGTTCGCCTGTCGATTAGCACGACACCAGTCCATACACGGTCGCAACAACACAGAATTTTGAAAAGTACAGCGTAGTAGTATAGCGTTCATCACCCCGAGACGTAGTGTGTTATGTCGTCAGTTGTCCACGATTCTGTTTTTACCCACATAGTTTTGGTACAATCATGTTTACCGTTGAGACACTATACGTCTGTAAATAGTCTTGGATAATTATCATACGTATTGGTTGAGTTTATTCTGGAATTCTCCGACTGTATTATCTGTGTACAATAAATGCAAACAGTTAAAGTGTTAAATGATAACTAATTATAGTAATAAAGATGTGGATAATTTTTGTTTGTAGTCAGAACTTAAATTGCTGTTTCTGCTGTCTAGTATTTACCCGACTGACCCACAAGGAGGTTTTTTCCTCTCTCAAGTCGGAATAAGTATTCACCGTTGTTGTTTCCCGTAAACTATTACTTTTCTTATTTAAAATTCTGTTCTTAGTATCTAATTGACTTTTCATATCTATTTTAACTTCGTTTGGTAGTTGTCAATATAATTTGTCTTGCTCTAGAATTCTAGACAAAACTAAAGGGGTTACCTCATTATTTGCGAATGTTACAAGTCAGACATTATTTGCATCGATAACCTTTGCTACGTAAACATAAACATTATTTAAAATACATTTGTTTACACAACTCGACGTAATCGCTCGTTTGTATCTTTATAACCAGAGTAACTAGTTAGTTCACCAGTTCTAAACAAAATACAATAAAAGTCTTACTTATTAACTTTACTTAAGTATTGATTAGTAAAACACCATTTCGTCTTTCTTTGTCAAAGTTGTACAGTGGGTAGAAAAAGACGAAAGCAGTGCTTAAAAAGTTTATAAAATAGTTAGCCCCTAAATATACAATTTTGTAAAGATTGTAATTTATTTTGATAATTATAAAGCAGAACTAACAGCCTCCGTGACGCAGTAGGCTAGTAGACGAATGTGAAGCGAGAGGTCGCGGGTTCTATTCCCGCACCGAGACACAGATTTGTGCAATCCATAATTTGATTCACGTCTATTTTCTCCCCAAAGGCATGAAACTTTGTTTGACAAATTGTTATAATTTACATCGTGGCGTCGTTAAATGAATTAGCACCTTCGAAGGTCGATCCTTAGATAGTTCTTTAGTTATGTCACCATTGCAAATATGTGTTGACAATTAGTTTTGACTTGATATTTATGGAGATTTGTTAATCTTTTCATTAGTATAGTTCAGTGTTTGCTTAGCCTTTTCTGTATGGACACAATTTAAAATGGAGTACAAATAGTGGGTGTTCAGAGACGGTGGAGATCGTTTACCTAGCACGAGTTACAAATACGTTAATTAATTTCGAATTCGTATGAAATTACTATTGACGAAATGTCAAACTTTTAATTCATACTATAAAAGAAGAATGAATCGTTCGAAAACTGATTTCGTATTCGACTAATATGACGTAACTTTAATCATACTACAAATTTTAATTAATCGTAGTTCCCACCAGTTGTTACTGCTACTTGATGTACGGAGAGTAAAGCAAAACTGTCATCGTTTTAGATAGCTATCAAAACTTGTACTAGGCCTACAGTTTTCTCTACCTCCTACATCAACAGTATCGATGAGCGTTACTACATAATGGACCAGCATTTGTTGTTAAAATCGTTAGGTATGTTATTACTACCAATACCTACCATACCTACCATTACTTGCAAAACACATATATCTCAGATACAAATTGAAATCTCAGATACAAATACATTCTCGTATTTGTTAGGAGGTTTTAAATAGTGTTTTTAAACAATGATAAGTGTTAAGGCTTCGAATTTATCCTGCTCAAGATTAAATGTAAAGTTAGCAATTGGAAGAACTCATTTATCACTATATCTATATCTATAGTGATGGAAACCAGAGGTATTTGAGATCTTGAGATCAAAAATGTAAGGGAATATAAAAAGTAAACATCAGTAAAATAAAAATTCAGTAAAAGAAATAAGACCTTGGCATAAACTATGAATGATAGCAGAAGGTCACACTTACACACATAGTCTAGTTACGACTGCATGTTATCACGAAATAAAACATATTACATGCTTGTTTATGGAATAATTCTGTTTGGATTTGTGTAAATGAATCTCTGAAACAACTGACGTTTTAATGCCATGCTTTACATTGTATTAATTTTCTACAATAGATTTGTTTTAAATGACCTTAGAATGTCGTTTGGTCTTATGATTTAATCTATTCAAATTAGCTCATTTTCTTTCAGAAATTTGAAATGAAATAATGCATTTTAGGTGTACACATTTTAAATATTTCTATTGTATGCAAATTATTATTTTCTTTGTATAATGCATGTAGTTAGTTAAGTACTATGCGATCCGTATAAGAGTAGGAAAGATCTTGCCCTATATTGTGATGTGTTAGATTTCTATAAACTTTTTTAACTGTTAGAACTTTTATCAATTCCTCGGAATATCAATATATTGTTATTAACATATGCCACATCCTTAATGTGATTCATGTCAATTAAATACGTCAATTGATCGGCTAATATCATAATTAATTTCTCGGAATTTGTCATCATGTTATTTTTTATCCCTATCAGCGTCAGGCACTTCGGGCTCATAAATAAGATCGTTGTCAGATTATAATCTTTACCTTCTGAAACTCAAAGATGACTGAGTGTTACCCGGCTCATATACGAAAGAGGGGTTCTATGGCGATCCACAAACCTACACTAGAGTGTTGTGATGAAGTATTTAGTCCGAACCGCTTCGTCCACAAACGAAGAGTTAAACCTGCAGTGAAGCATAATAGGTTCATAAAATCTTCTTCCACCTGCCTTTATCCCATTCGCAGTGGGGTTGGCGCAACATACTTTTTAACACATATTACAGAAAAAATTGACTTTGTTCTTTCTACGACTGGCTTGCTTGACGTCAATCCCTCTGGGGATATAATAGGTTCATAAAATGATCTGATAAAATCCCGTGTGATTTTAAAACGTAATCGATTTCACGTCAAAAATGCAAATGACGTTACCAAGATTCAGTGGATATTTGCACTTCGATCGACATTGTTGAATCGGTTCGCGCAAGGGATCGCGTGTCAACTATGTTTGACATCAATAGTTATTGTTACATGACATCCAATAATGCCGACATTATTGCGCAGTGCTTCGAACTAAATATAATGATCGTGAAAGAAGAACATAGATAATAAGCATCATCATACATTGCGGTGGCATGTTCGAAACAGATTGAAAATGTATAGAAATAAGTACCGGCATTTGCTCGCGGCACGTCTTTCCTGAATATATAAATAAAATTCTATGCCCGAATCCAGGTGATAGTCTACCTATCGGCGAAATTTCATCGTAATAGCGCGATTGATTAACAACATTCAAATTCATACTGGCAAACAAACCTTCATTATATTACCTAGTACGATGTGCTAAAATTTAACATCAATCAATGAGTGTTTGACAAAAGCACCAATTATATTATATGATCAACTTATAATTGCAACACTGCATCAGCCAAGTTGTCATCATCAACTAGACACTGTGGATTGTGCCAGTTTGGCCGAAAGGATGATGGTTATTCAGAGCATGCCATACATCTGATGACGACACGTTTGTGGAGGGGTCATTCCTACGGCTAACGCTGTTTTGATCATCTCCTTTAATGTGGAACAAGGCTTATACATATCTCGCTAGTTAAATTTACTGATTCGAAAAGTAACAAATATAACGATCGTATAATTTACAGTGACGTGATCACAAGTTACATTATATTATTGTCTCATAGTAAGATTCCTCAGAACTTGTTCTAGTCAAACACAGAAGAATTTGTATTAGCAATTTTTATATTTTTCTTGTATAAAATTATGTCCAATTATACGTAAGTGCAAACGAATTAATTATCTAGATAAAAGCAAATGAACAAAAATAAACTCCGTTCTATTAAGACTTGCATTTTAATTAAACCGTTTGTGCATTCTCGTTCCATCAGATTTCTAAATTAAAAAGGGAATAAAAAATATTGTAATAAATTTTACTCCTTTGTCTTCTTTATCAAATAACTTTTTGTTGTTTTTCTTTGGCTCTACCAAGTGGACAATTTAGTCAGTATCTATTATAATAGTATCAATTATTATTAAGTTTTTGGCAAATCGGTTCTAGAAAATAATTATGATCATAAAGATTATTAACATAGGTATCATAATAATATGCTGTTTTGTAAATATCAGGTTATAAAATGGAGCATATTTTTATATTACCATTAGATAATAAATCCCCTTCCGTATTGTTGGATGACTTGCATCATCGGGCATTACGCTAAATGGAAGTCCACCAACGTGAAATCAGGGTTGTGCAGACCTTCCAGGTTCAAAATGTTCACCAGGGTGGTCGCTTTGCGAGTCGTAAGCGATGATCAATTATCATATTAAGCCATGTTCCCACTCGTGCGCTGTCATCTTCAAATTGCGTCTTTTCAGGGGTATGCCTTTTGACGAGCACGCATTTGCGGCATGTGACCTGCCATCAAATTTATACTTTTGGTGCATGCGCTACAGCAAAGAACAGAAATAATTTCAAGTTAATGCACCAGTTGGAACAGAAACGTTCGCACTGAATACACTGATTTGCTGGTGCTAGGATATTCATATACGCCCGGATAGCGATCACCGTATACTTGGTGTTAGAACCTGCCATAGTAATCCACACATCTTGTTTGGATCGCGTTCCAGGATCAGCCAGTGTATATTCGGCTCTCATGAGGAGCTTGCGACATGACTTGATGGTTGGTTGGGGCGGCTATAGGGGTACATCCTTGTATCCCAGTGTCTGCATAGGTCCGCCTATCCTGTCGCAGACCCGTCGATTTGCTTCTTCCCTCTTTGGAGTGTGAAGAAGCTTTTATATAGGTCGGCATGATTCTAATGACCACCGATAAACTAGATTATTGTTCGGTGGCCGCTGCTTTTTTGGAATGCACTGCGCTCACAATCAGTTGAAGTGCAGTCACTTTGCAGTGCTCGGATAAAAAAACGCACCATCGTCGCATTTAAGTGCACCCATTTAAGTACGCCACATCACGGGTCTAATCATCAAATGTACCAGCGGAACCAGTTCCATATGGGAGGAACCGTAACCGTTACATGCACGATTTGGCACAATCATGTTTGTCATCCAAGCAGTGGCATTTGTCTATTGTTGGTTGTTAAACTTATCTTTATTGGCTAATGGCTTTTGCTGTGTACACTAAAAGTCACCACGGTCTTGTCGTAAAACTTTATCGCCTGAAAGTGATAACTCATAATCTACGTAATGGATTACTGCAGTACGTTCAGTACACTGCCAGCTTTTTCTGACAGCCTCCGTGGCGTGGCGACTGGTTGGATGCGAAGCGAGAGGCCGTGGGTTCGTTTCCCGTACTGAGACAAATTTTTGTGTATACACAAATATTTGTTTTAAGTCTGGGTGTTGTGGGACCGCAAGTCCCTAATTAATAAGTAATTCCTTATACTCACGATACAGGTTAACCTGGTGTGGTCAGGACTATGTTACTGTTGGGAGTATTTATTATTATTGGAACGAAGTTCCTTACGGCAGGCTTGGAGGGGATAGGGATTTCGCTGCGTGACCGAACTGAAAAAAATGTGATAGTAAAACCCATTGATATACAAAAAATCCCAAGATGCACAATCAGTGCCTGAAAAACGTCCGCAAAAAATGAGCGCACAATTCTAAAATGTGCGCTCATTTCAAATAGTCTCGCGTCGCTCTCGTCTAGACACACACGTCAAAAATGCCAAAGTGCTCTTTGAGAAATTGTAGAAATATCACGTCAATAAGGTTAAAAAAATATGGGATATCGTATTTTCGGTAAGTAGAAAAGTTTATTGATTAGATTATGTTGTTTTTATGACTGAATATAGGAAGCAATATGTGATTTTGATTTAATTTGTCTAAAAATTACTCTCAGCAGTCGAAGTATAATACGGCAAATTTCAATGGCCGCTTTTATAGTTTATGAGCGTTAATTACAGCCATCTTTTTATTTTAGTCACATAGTAATAAGACTCTGTTCTGTTTTTAATGGAGTCGATTTTTTTCATTGTGTTTATATTTTATTTATTAATAAATTCATGTATTTTTAAACTTTTATGTATTTAGTTATTGACAAATATGTTTGCGTTATATAATATGATATAAGAGAAGAAGTAGTCAATTTGTTGTATTTTTTAATGTGCTTAAATATTAATATGTAATGTATATTGATTAATTATGGACCAACTTATGGGTTCGCGACATGCGGCATGCTAAAATATGATTAATGTAATGACAGAAATGTCGCGTGGTCTGTGAATGTCACTTTGGCGCAAAACGTCTAAATAAACTTCTTTTTAACACGCTTTTTTATTTTAGTTTTCCTTGTGATCTGATACGATGTGCAGAATGGATATCAATCGTCAGTCAATAAAGGCCTGATTTTTTTTTAAGTCAAATAAATCAAGCGTCGTTTGATCTGAGCATTTTTTGGACAAAGATATGTATGTCACTTCGAAATACTGGCTCCAATCTAGCTCTAAACACTACATACCTATAAAAAAGTTTTCATAACCTATGTATGTGCAGAATAAATCACTTTAACTTTGAGTTTTAAACATACCATTTTAACAGTTAATATTTATTTCATTCATTTACCCATGTCTTACCAAAAATCTATTTACGCTTAGATAAAAGTATAATTATTAATTTCAAAACACAAAATTTAAGCAATAGCTTATAAAAAAAATAATAATGTTCGTCTCCACTCCATGCCTTGTCCTACCGACCACCCGGCGGTCGTAAAATTTTATTGCTTTTCGTACACTGCTTTGTAAACCAACTTTAAAACAAAGCGCGTAAGGTTGAATTTGCAATAATATATATTAACATACACACATGTGTTGTATAGGTATAATTGTTGAGTGTTTGGGGACAGTTTCGAGACTTAGTTTTGTACGGGACCGTGCATCTAGGTTTTTTTGTATATCAATGGTAAAACCGTAAGAAATATGCGTGGAAAAAATGCGTGGAATAAAACCGTTAAATGAGACTTTTTTTAAACTTAATTTGATATCTAGCACACAAAGTTAAAGTCGAAATTCCGTTAATAAAACAGATAGATAACTTATGACATTTGGAAATGTATGGTGCTGCCACACCGGTGTTATAAAATGTTATATAACATTTTCTAACATTAAACATTTATTAACATTATCTAACATTGTGATAAAATGTTAGAAAATGTTTGTTAACAAATGTTGTATAACATTTTATAACATCGGTGTGGCAGCACCATTTAGTAAACATTTCTTAACAATTTGTAACATTTTTGAACATTCTTAAACCGCGGGCGGCGGTACTTTTGAGAGCGGCGCCGTCAAAGAAGAAGGGCCGATGTCATGTTTTCAAATGTTATAAAATGTTAAAAAATGTTAGAAAATGTTAAAAAATGTTAGAAAATGTTTGCAAACATTTTCCGTCGGTGTGGGAGCACTTAAAACATCTAACAATTCTTAACAAAATGTAACAATTTTAATGTTAGAAAATGTTTGTTAACATTTTATAACATCGGTGTGGCAGCACCAGTAGACGCGGTTTGAAATTTGAATTTGAATTTTTGATTATAGAACACGGCCGTCCACCGTTTAGTAGCCAGTCTAAGTCTAAATTAATAAGTTTTTATTTATAATTACATAAGTTGATAAAAAATGCTATACAATAGCTTTACCGCGGCAGTCTCCGAGTGCTACACGTCTTTTTTTTATTTCTATTTTTCTATTCTATTTCTATGTAATTTTATGTTGTCAAACAAAAATAAAGAGACATATTTTGTTATTTTAGTTGATAATTTGTATTTTTTACAATTTGTGTCGATTCTACATTAGCCGAAGGAACTTCGTTCCTACCTGGTGTCCCACGACACACACCAATTTTTTATTTAACAACCGTTAAGCAATTTTGGTTTTGGAAATATTTAATGATAATTCGATACAGACTGCCTCGGTGGCGCAGTTTTATTGCGTACGTGATGCGACTGCTGTACTGAAGTCTCGGGTTCGATCCCAAGCTCGGGTTAAAATGAGATTGGGTTTTTCTATTATGAAATGCACGGGACAGCGCGGAGTCTGGAATTGTATGATAGAATCGCAACGGAAAAAAGCTCGGCGAAATTTGGGTGTACTGATTACACCTCTGCCTTCCCCTCTGTAACATAAGTTTTACTAAAAATTATCCGGTAGGTAAAAGCTGACGTATTGGCGCTTTAATATTTTTGTGTTTTCAGTGACAAAAATGTCTTTTTAACGTGAATATTATACTATAAATATTGTACAAACTGCATATAATCTTTATCCTACTCCTGGTTGCTTTCCCCCATGTATCCGGCGGATTACCTTGCTCTAATCCGCAAGGTTATGCGTCATCGTGACACGCCGCGTCGTGGGGAGCCCGTTATGTATTTGCTCAACTCAATGACCCCTAACTGTGTTGGATCCTAAAAAAACATATGGCCTAGTCATATGTTTTTTTTATAGCATAGGCCGTAAAACGAGCAAGTGGGGCACCTGATAGTAAGTAATCTCCACCGCCCATGTACGCCCACAATACCAGAAGAATCATGGGCGCGTTGCCGACCTTAAAGGAAAGGGATAGTTAGGGATTGGGATTTGGGCTTCCGGATATCTCACTCACCGTACGAAACGCAGCAGCAAGCCGCTACTTTACGTCGGTTTTCTGTGAGACAGTGGTAACGATCCGGTCGAGCCAACCCATTCATGCTGTAGACAAAACTGTCTACAGCGTGGCTCTACCACTCAACAATGCTTATGGGTACTGGATCAATTATTGCATACGTTTCGATCACTCGAAATTTTAGATGTACGGTTGCAAAAATGAGAAACTATTTTTGTTCTGGTTGTGTTATGGCTTCCCATCGCCAACATCATCATTTGCCTCATTGTTGTTTGCCATCAGTGTTAGCGTACATATGGTGAGATTCGTGTGGTCCTCGGTCCAAATCTTAGATCGGGCGTTCATAATTTACGTTGAGTTTTTCGATTAGAAAATCATAAATAAGTTCGACAAAGTGTTACTGTGCCTACCCCTTCAGAGATACCTATATGTTATAGTTTTATGGTTCGATAATAATTAGTTAAAATAAAGAGATAAACATCAGCTTTGTTTACGCTTTATTTTAATTTAGAAAATTACGGCGCATTTAAGAAACAAATACAAAAAACTCCAAACAAAATATTATAGGTGGGTGCTTGGTTTCCCTTATGGAAATTTCCTTCCATTATCCTTCGAGTTTTATCAGCCTCAAAGTGCCCTAAAATATTGACGACCTTTAAAGACTACGGCGTTATAAAACTCATAAAGCATTCTGTATTTACAGTTGATTGAACAAATACAACCAGGCATAAAGATTAAGTTACGGTGTAGACCTTGATAATGGATTAGCGTAGGTACCACACGGCGCGGCTGTAAGTGACACGGAACACGTGGCGGCACCGTGGTCTAGTCTAGACATACTTTTTAAGGTTTAGGTTATATATTATTTGCTAAAGGAATTACGTGTTATAAGTGAGGGAACTTATTGAAACTTGCTAATTGATTTTTCAGATCTTCTGTCTTTATTTTGGTCTGGTCTGGTGGTTTTTTTGGTTGGGTCAACTGATGGTAAGTGATCTTCACCGCCCGTGTACGCCTACAATACTAGAAGAACCATGGTCGCGTTGCCGACCTTAAAGGAAAGGGAGTTTAAGTGATTGAGAAGGGCAGAGGATTAGGGCTTCCGGATATCTCACTCATCGTAGCAAACATAGCAGTAAGCCGCAACTTTACATCGGTTTTCTGTGAGACAGTGGTTATGACCAGGGCGACCCTTCATGCTGTAGACAAAACTGTACAGCGTGGCTCTACCACTCCAGTCACTCGTTGTAAGAAAGAATCCTCAATAACGGTATATTTAGCGAAATACTCTTTTGTCTGCTGTGTCTGTGAATTTATTCCCGCATCACGCAAAACGGCTGAATTGATTTCGTTCCAGATTTCACTATAAACGAATATATGGGCAATATATGAGCTACCAAAAATAATTTTTATTCTAGACAAGACAGGAATTCAAATGAAATCGTATTTCACTACACTATTACATATAAGTACCATAGAAAAGGACAGAGGTGTTTTAAAATACATTCGACGTCACTAATATTTATGAATATATTTTCCTCGTATAGAAAATTTCCTCAATTCATATACCTTGATACAATAATTCTCGGAACACTCTTTCACATTCCATTTTTCAAAATCCAATAAAGTATGTTTTCAATAATCGATTACATTATCTTGTTTCGATCGAATGGAAATTAGAAAACAGTGGGCGAGCATTCTGTAATGTATTTGAATATATTTGTCTACGTATGAAACGATATCATAATAATTATATTTATCTATAATCCTAGAGATTAATGTCTCTTTCTGAATAATATGATTAAATTATAATTTCGAGTTGCCATTAGATTTTATTATTATCTTATGAATGTTGTGTTGATTAACAATTGCCAAGATTTCCGGACGCCGTAGAACCCTACCAACCTCCCTTTCTTTTTCACAAAGGTCTGCATTGCACCTATCTTTTATTAGTGTGGATGTTCTGCTCAGTAGTGATAGTTTACCATCAATTGGTATTTTTGTTCGTTTACCTCCTATACTTTTAAAAGCTGCACAAACAAATGCAGTGTAATCACTATGTCTTTCTACATAACACTCATTTGCAGGTAAATAAAATATATTTGGATTATTCTGCACTGTACATATCAGGTCTGGTGTAGTTACTTTGCCGTGCTAGGATATAAAAATATAGAAGCACACAATTTGATACCATTTATTTATTTTCCTTGATAATCTTTGTTGATTATCTTGTTCTGCTGGTACATGATAATCACAATTCGGGTGTATGGGTGTCGTGGTGCGCTCCACGTGGGGAACCTGTTTATCTTATATTGCATTCATATATTTTATTGTGTGGTATTCACTTATCACGCTTTTCCCGCGTGGTGAATTATCTTATCGTCTGCTCATCAATTTGGAGGAACCGGTAATTCTGTTGATAAGGAAGGTGACATATTGGAATTCCACTTATAGCTGAAATGTATGAGTAATGGCTTTAAGCCACATTTCTGAGGCAGGAAAAAAATGTATGATCAATAATAAAAGTCGATAGAACCAGTTTTTTTTTACTGTGAACAAACTTTAAAACTTTGCAATTTTACAGTAAGCACTAATGTTATTTGTAACTCAGCTATGTAGCGCCTTTCTTTCTACAAAGCCATTAATCGACGCGAATACGCAATAACATTTCAACCCACATCAAGTAAAAATTGAGATGTTGATTCTATTTTGCTAAATTCATTATATTGAAGTAGATTCAACTTCATATTTAATTAAAAATCATAAATGAAACATTTCCCATGTACGATTGTGCTGTATAGAACTTTCAATAATTATTGATGTAAATCGATGAAATTAGCAAAATAAAACTAATACCTCAATTTTTACTTGATGTGAGATGAAATGTTATTGTATATTTGCATTCATTTAATACCACTTCTCTCTCAGAATATCTTATTTGTGTAGATAAAATGATTATGCAAAACATTAAATTGCGATTATCCTCACCGATACATTATATCGTATCGTTTACGAAGTGATGCAGGAAATTACAGATCACACTTGATATTGTAGCTTGTTCTAGATAAGATACGAACAAATTGATCACTTGTTCCTCAAGTATTACAATTGGACGTTTTTACGCAAAAAGGATCCAACCAACAGTAAATTCAAATGAGATACTGAGTTTGTTTTGCTAACTTGTTTGTAACTACGACCAATTATTAGTTTTTAGAATTAACTAGATATGAATAGTCTCGACGGATGGTTTTTAAGGTTGTTTCGTACTCCATTAATATTTAAGTCACATGACTAGTGATTTCCATAGTTATTGATTTAGGTGACATGTTTTGGTCTATTTTATTGCTTGAGTGCAAAAAACAACATGAAACAAGATTTTAGTAACGTGGAAAAATACAGACCAGGAAAAAAACACTTCTAAACTTCGGTACTGTTCCTTTGCAAGCTTACTTGTGAGGAAATACCCACTGCAGATGATGTCTACGATAGCAAGTATAATCTATTGACGTAATTAAACGGTGTATTTACATTTCATTACAAGGTGACATGATTTTTTATCATGTAGGTAATATAAACATCGCTATGACGCATTTTTTTAGCTAACGTAAATGTTTACCTAAATATCTTTTAAAAGTAAAACTTGAGGCTTCTATTCAATTAAGCTGTATAAATCGCGCTATGAATTCTTTAACATAAATCTTTACTGCATTTAACTTTTGGTGTCGTTGGACGGTCGTCTGAAAATTATTTTTCCTCCTCATACTTTTTAAAGGTTTTTAAAGTACCAGGTACCACAGGATTCAAAGGTTCCCTTAATAGGAGACGGCTAGTTTCTTGTCCATTGTTTTTCGACATCAATTATACATTGACCACTTATTCTACACTTGACTCAATACCGTGTTTCCTGAAGAATGTTCGAGACAACAATACTCTATAGTAATCTCTCAATAATAATACAAGATAATAACTCATACAATTACAAGATAAACAATACTCATAACTCAATAAACAAAAATAATAGGACTGACTTGCACGATATTTGATCGTAGCTATTAAACATGTTTACGGAATGTTAAATCTTATGAAAATTGGACAATAGTAAACATGTTTAGTTGCTGAATACGATTAACCAGTGTCGTACAAGTAGGCCACAGTGTAGGAATTCATATTAAATGTTATTGGCACTTATCTAAGATTAGTAATCTTAGATTTTAATTAAACGGCTTTGTTAATTGTAATATGATAAGATAATTTGGATTGCTGTGGGAAATGATTACCTCGTCGCGTTTTATTATAATAGGTGTGGTATAAGGGGTACAAAGTTTATTAAAGCCCGAGCCAACCACACCTGTTCGTGGTATACGTTGTAAACCTTAACATTTCTATTGCCTGATGGAAATTTATTTGAATCTAAACACATTGCTTTAACGTCAACGGAGATATTTGCCCTACTGTATCCTACAAGCTAATTGAGAATCCTATAAAAGGATTCATCGTGTTTACCTTTAAAGTAATAATTATGTCCACAAAAAGTTTGTTTGGCTTGATAAAAAAATTATATGCATCTACTAATTGTCTGTTTTCAAACGCGACCTTGTGCCATTCTGTAAATTGCGGTTAATGCAAATTATCAACTGATAGTGTCTCGTTCCAATCTGTTTCTTTTTTCTTATAATCGACCTGTATGTTTACGGCTTTGAGACATGCTACCAAACAAACTTATTGAAAGAGAAAGGAAAGAAAGGCAATTTAATAGTCAAAATCACAATTAATTTTACAGTAAAAACCATTGATGGTTTTGGCATTTGCGCGTCATAACTCAGCGTACTACTGTGCTGTGGCGCGTACCACAATACAGCGCTGATTTTCATTAGTCACCTTAATTGATGAACCTGATTTATCGCAAAAGATCTAGTTCAGACACTTCCATCACATTTCCGTTGAGCCTTACCTAGTGTAAATGTGTCGCGATGGTCTCAAATTCCGACGAGCCTTAATTAAAAAAAAAACTGTTGCAACGGTCTCAAATACGTCTTCATACTAATAATAATCTTTTAGTCTTAAAGTCTTTTAGTTTTCAATTCTTATAACACAAGTCCGTTAAGAATTATCAAAGAGAATATCAATAATTTGGAGAATATTCGTTGTTTTGTAGCTATTTTTACCATAAAAATATACATATTTCAACTTACCTCCTTGTCGTCTTCACTAAAGTGAAATTACAATTTAATCAGTAACTGATTTTGCGATGAGAGACGATTTATACATATCGCGAACATCTTGAAGCGCCAGATCTACTTGGCAAGTGATCTAATTGTTTATCCGTCAGCTGGTATGAATAATGTTGTGTACGAATTTAAATATCCTTTTACTTCTGTCGTCTTTTTGTGTTACCTACATATTACAGAGTGATATTATATAATTGTCAAAGGTGATCTTTCATGTTTCTAATTTCAAGCGACTAAGTTCTCTAAATATACATAGGTATAGCTTTAAGGATCGGTAAATTATAAAATAAAGATTAACGGTCTTATTCATAAAAAAACGCTTATCATCACATTTTTTGTTGTTTTTCTATTGTATTATTTTAATTCGATTATATTTATTAATTCCATGTTTAATTTATTGCCTTCATTGCAGTCTAAAACACCACCTTTTCATCAATTGAAGCAATTTTGCCCAGTTCACGTTGAGTCACGTTTACTTATATAACATTGTCGAGATGGGTCGAGATTACTCGTATCACGGCACATCGCATTATCCGGTCATTACTTCAACTAGTCTGTATGACCTTCTGTTTGTTTTGTTTCGACTTTAAAGTTACTGATTACAGTAATTCATCCTTGGACGTAATTAGTATGCTTTCATGGTTTGTTGTTTTTGATAGTATTTACTTTAATTGCATCTTTAATTAAATATGCTAGGTAAGGTTGTAATCTGTAATATAATTATATACATGAATATTTAAATCACTTTTATTTGGCATAACCAGTTTCTTCAGTAGCTTTAGTTCAAATTTTAGTTCATCCAATTTGTGTTTAGTTTTAAAATAACATTTTATAATAAAATACATTTTTGTTGCTGTCGAAGTCTTACCACTAAAGTCGACCATTACATAGTTATTTTCATTACTTAATGAAAGTATTTTGTAACAGAAATCCCGATTCAACTATGACCTTTAGCAGCTGGAACGTGCAAATTATTTTTAACATCCTCTTGGCATTTCATGTGATGCCGCTGTTATGTATAGGATTTTGCGTGGATGTTGACACATTTTCTATGGGTTTCTCACTGGCAGTACTCTATAGTTGGAGATGTTTTAATATTATTTGTTAGTAAAATAACAATCGTACATAGATCATGTTTATTACTATGTATTCCAATGGATGATTCTAGTTTATATAGTTGTCTTAAATCTCTCTCATTGTGAATTTATTTCAATAGATTAACCGAGGCTGATTTTATTTCTATCAAAATTAATCATTAATTTCAAAGATTGATTAACAGATTATTATATACCAATATTGATTGGTTCTGTATCGATTAGCTTTGGTTTTCGATTCAAACCGGAACGAATCCATCCGTCGATTAATGCATAACATTACAATCTTAACTTGTAATTAATAAATATGCACTGTCCCTCCTCATTATCAATCCATATTTTATTTATATTTTTCTCTTAACATTACAGACAGGTCATCGTATGTAGGTCAGCAGTCGGTCGTTTACCGTCGAACATTCACAGATAACCTGTAGTTACGTTGTTATTTGTATCGATTTCATTGACTCGAGCTCTCAACTCAACGTAAGTGTTATGTCATTGGTTTTGAAATCATGCCGTACAGCTGTTCTCTTAAATGGAATAGACACTGTATTATGGCATCCGATCGTATGAAATGTAGTTGATGTTTTCGTATTCTGGCATCGAAGAAGCTGGTTACTATCCTTGACATTGAAGTGTTTTCAATCAATGTTGTTTCTACATCAAGCGTGGGATTGTATCGATTAGTTACATTTCCAGCTATCTGCAACGTTGGATACTTAACATGTTGACACTTTATGTTAACACTTGGCTGACGAGCATAGTTCAGTTCCATTAAGTGTTTTATAATTCGAAGTTCTGTGTGGTGTTGCTTTTGTTTATAGGCAGGCGTGGCGCTTATCTTCAGTCGAGCTACCGGCTCGTTTCGTCATTCAAGCTAATAAAAATATGATTTAATTTGATATACGAACTTCAATGAGAACTTGAACTTGAAATATTTGTTGGCGATGCAATGTTCGGAGTAGTTCGGATTAAAATAGGGGCAAGAGAATGATAATGAGTTTAATATATTATTTCAAATGTTGAAACTTTGTCATTTACGTACATCCTTTTGATGCTTTCTTCCAGTGTTGTAATTCGTCTTCAGTCCGTAAGTTGTCCTATTTCTTGTTTGCTTTTAAGCGCAAAATATGACACTTGTAGTAGTTTATAAAACAGTTGTTCAATTTCGATTATATTTTAGATATTACGGGTTTATTTAAAAACTATAACAGTAACGTGTTTTATATGGTGTATAGTTATTATATTATAAGGAAAACATTTCAGAATATTAAATGTATTTATCAAAGCTTCTTATTGAATCGTGTTAAAGACATAAAATAATATATGTATGATATTAAGATATTTTAAGCATATTGCATATTTTTCACATAATGTATATCTCTAAATATAACGATGCGATTCAGAAGTTAAGTTCACCGGCCGAAGTACCATAGTAAATATCCGCTTTTGGCCGTCAGATTGGCAAACGTCCAATCGTCAACGTTTGCATGGTATGTTGCGTCGACGTCGCGACGTCGTCGTTTCATAGACAACATAGATCACGCCATGTGTGTTGTCACATGTTCAACTATAATTATTAACAACTATCCATTTCTGATTTTGGTTTCGGAACTTAAACAATGAAGCAGAGAAATAGTCTTCGAAACTTTCTTGGAACATAGCAATCCTGGGCGACTATTTGCTTCGTTGTTGAATAGCCTAGATTAGCGGTGCAATGTACGTTGTAGGCACTCTGCTTTTATGGCCTTCGTTTTGGCATTAAGCAATGTTTATTCAGTTAGTCTGTTAAATCTGGAGAGATAGAAACATATCCAACATCACCAAGAAACGGCTCGTACAAACACTTGTCTTCTCCATTTTCCTCTATGTTGCTGAGTCCTGGACAATCCGCTCCTCAGAAAGGAAAAGAATAGATGCTCTAGAGATGTGGTGCTGGCGATGTATGTTAAGTATACCTTGGACAGCTAGAAGAACAAACAAGTCAATTCTCGAACAACTGAGGATTTCAACAAGACTGTCTACCACTTGTTACGAAAGGATCCTTCAGTACTGTGGGCATATAGCTCGTAGGGATCCATCCAATCTTGAGCGACTCATAATGGTTGGAAAGGTGGAGGGGATGCATTCGCGAGGGCGCGTACCTAGCCGTTGGTCTGACTAAATAAAAACACTCACGGGGCTCTCAGTAACAACAGCAATGAGACATGCTAAGGACAGAAAAACCTGGAAAGAAATAATCCAACAGAGGCGAAGGAAATTTCAAGACGGACACGACCTTCAGAAATGAAGAGGACGACTGAGAAGAGATTCAGTTAGTAGCTTTTGCTCGCGGCTCCTCCCGCGTGACGACCTTTTACGGGAAATAAGTAACCTATGTCCTAGTCTAAGTCATAATCTGTCTTTATGCCAGATTTCATCCAAATGTGTTCAGCTGTTAAGACATGATTGGCTAACAAAAATCCAAAGTTATAAACCCAAATCATAAAATTTTTCACATTTGTAATAGTACAGGTAGTTGAATTTACTGAACCGGCAGAGCGATAGCAACCGATGATACAGCTATAATTTGCTCATTATAGTACTGCAGTAGGCATGCCATGAAGTATTTTAATGACATTTTCATGGACAAATCTATGAATTAACAATGGAAGGTGGTTTGCTCCTCTTGTTTATTCTACAATGTGCTTGTCATGGAGTATTTTTATGGCATTTTCATGGACAAATTTATGAATTAACAATGGAAGTTGGTTTGCTCCTCTTGTTAAGGAGTTGTGTAGTCTTTCTGCGACTATGTTGTAGATACGATTTTACTACGATTCTTGTATGTGTGTTATGACTGCGACAAGTCACGAGAACTTTTCTCTCCGATGTTTGAGACAGTGTATGCGTAGGTCGACGTATTTCTGTTATTGTAATATTTTTCGTAATAGGTTCAAAGTTCATTTTATACAAGTGTTTTGTGGTGAATTCTAAGCGACATTTAGGATTACCTCTGTTTGAGAATAATATAATTGCTAGCATATTTCGTTTATTAATTATTTTTATAGCAGGGACCGACAAACGATCAAGTGAGTCTCTGCCATGACCATCCATAATACCTGCTGAATCATGGATGCGTTGCCGACCTTAAAAGAAAGGGATAATAATGAATTCTGAAAGAGAATTGAGACGTCCGGATATCTAACTCACCTTACGAAACGCAACAGGCAGTTGCTATTTCACGTCGATATTCTGTGAGACAGTGGTAACAATCCGGTTAAACCGGCCCATTTAAAAATGTCTAACATGGCACTACCACTTAAATAAATATTAGGATTATATGTATTATATGAGAGGTAAAACCCCGCTGTAGATAGTTTTGTCGACAGCCTGAATGGGCCGGCTCGACCGGGTTGATACCACTGTCTCACAGTAAACGGCTTGCTGCTGCATTTCATACGACGAGAATTCCAGAGGCTCAAATCCCCAATCCAAAGGCCTACATGGGCGGTGGAGATCACTTACCATATGGCCCAGCGTTTTACACTCGAAAAGCCTCTTAAATACCGCAAATGTTCAAAGACTGTTTTTCAGTATTTCTCCCGTGTCCAGTCTGTAATTTCGTCCAACATTCATTATTCTCATTCACAAGCTGTTATCAGCGGATGCGTCGGCTAACACACGTTGTGGTCGATAACTTATTTACCTTGCTTATCATCTATACTTATTATACTTACGTGAGAGTTTCTAATGTTTATAGATTTGCGCTACGTTTGCGTCTGCTTTCACAACAAAGTTATTACAGGGAAACCTGGATAGGTAGGATTTAGGTATTTCTTTTTCTCTTGAGTGTTTGAAGGGGCACGGCAGGCCGGACAATGTTTGCATGTTCGTTCTTAATCATAAGAAGAATGAGATGAGTGAGTAAGCACTGTTGTGTTTCGGTTTGAAGGGCAACGAAGCCAGTGAAATTACTGGGCATTATGAGATTTAACATCTTACTAAAAACGTATGTGATAAATGATTGATTTATCCTATTTATTGTTGTTTCCTAAAATACAAGAGTATTAAAATAGAGTAATTAATAAGTGTTAGTAATAAAAAAGAATTAAATATGCATAAAAAATCCAACATAACACGTTGCAATAATAAGACATGTTCCCCTTTATAAATTTTAATATAAATATATTTTTAACGCCTTTTTTTATTGAAGTGATAACTTCTTATGGTAGGGTAAACCGCTTTGTAACGTAACGCGTTACGGCGCCACTCTGTCTGGCTTCCCTTTCTCTCACGCATACGGCAGCAGTAGGCAGGCTCCTCCGCTATCACTTTAACCTACATTAGTTTAGGTTATCACTTCTGTCGAGTGTCCCGAGACGCACACTTTTTTTTTAAATTTTACTCAGAATGTTTTATATTAGAAATATTATTATTGTGATGGATATTCTAGGGTTTATTAGGTCTACATTTTCGAATTTCGTTGCTTCGTATTATAGAATAGCCCCTCAGGTACCCATTGATATCTAATGAGGTTATCCACCTCTGAAAAATTAATTGAATGAGTTCACATTAAAATAAATGTATCTAACCTGCTCTTTAAAATTATCCGTACTAACAATCTGGCCGGAATATTGTGGAACATTGTGGTTTCTTTATCGAACTCGCGTGTTTTGTGTTTGTCGTTAATTGAACAGAAAATTAAGGTTAGGCATTTAAACATTCAATAGGTCAATGTCCCACAAAACATATAACCTTAATGAGAAATTAAATTATCTTCCTAAATATGCTAACATCAGTAATTTTACTTAAAGTTCGCTAACGCAATTTCGATTTTGCTAGATAGCTTTTCGATGTTCAAGGATGGATGCCCATAAACAGAAGCAACACCACACCGAACTTACAAAGCACGCATGGCACTAAACTGCTCTCGTCACTCCGAGACATAAGATGTTAAGTCTCATTTTCTCAGTAATTTCATTGGCTTCAGGAAACACAACAGTACTTACACACTGTTGCTTGGCGGCAGAAATAGTCAAAGCGGTGGTACCAACCCAGACGGCCTCTCGCATACGAGTGACCTATACCACCTTGTAAGGTGGATCACTTACCTATTCGCTTTCCAAGAAATCAGCTTCAGTGTTACAACATTTAATGATTAATGTGATGTACAAACTGGATAAGCTTCTATAGATATTTGTAAATAAATTGCGGACTAAAATACCTTGATCCGAAGGTTGTCTGGAAGACATCACCAATGGCAACGAGACGGTCGCGGCTGTTCAATATTTTCTTTCTCTTACGCTTATTGATTATTATGATCAGAGGTTCCCAGACTTATTTTCTCATAGACCACTTTCAAAATTTAGCTGGTTCCGGTGGACCGCCTGCGGCGCTGTGCAAGTCTCGACACGTTGTACTGAATATGGTATATGCAAGTTTTTACAAGTAACAGTCGTTGAGTTTCTTAAAATATTATCTGCCTACATGAATAAGTGAAGTCAAGCCAATATTTTAGTTCTTCAATATGGAAAGCAGATAAATTTTTGTTCCCCGCTTACGAATTGTGAATCCCCATTTTATGTCACGCCAAAGTAGACACCGAGTCTCCCGTGTACCCCTGGGGTGGACCCCCAGGGGTACTGGACCACTTTGGCAACTAAGGATGTAGCTAGGGATTGCAATCCGGAAAAACGGATCTGGTAATCCGGTGGATCCGGCATCATGAAACGTTCACCGGATCCGGTACCATTACACCGGAAGCCGTGAGTTCGATTCCCGCACCGAGACAAATATTTGTGAGATGCACAAATACGTTTCGGGTCTGGATGTTGTAGGACCATAAGTCCCTCGTAGTTCCTGATATCCACTATACAGGTTTAACTTAGTGTGGGGTCATGACTATGTGTGTGACTGTTGGTTGTATTGATTTATTTAAATCTTCACTAATATTATAAAGAGGAAAGATTTGTACTTTGTATGTAAGAATAAACTTGAAAACTACTGGACCGATTTCAAAAATTCTTTTGCCGTTAGAAAGCTACATTATCATTGAGTATCATAGGCTACTTTTTATCTTGGAAAAAGCAGATCACACGGGCGGAACCGCGAGGAAAGTATTATAACATTTTTTTTTTATCTGTATTAAAAGTATATGTTGGTTGGTTCCTTTTTGCGTAACTACGCGTATTCACGGTATTGTATGTGTGAAAAATCCATGGAATTTAATAACGGGCGAGTGCTCCGGACAATAAAATTCTTGAGCCGCAGCCTGTGTAATAGAACTTCTGAATATAGCGCCCGTGTGGAATATAAAGGCTTTTGTGATATATCTAGATTTATCGAAGATTTTATTGAAGTAATATTCCTATAGTATATTATAATTTTAGCGCTTTGTAAACCTACACCCCGTCTAATGTTTTCTTGATAATTCTCTCCATCCAATGGTTGCCTGGAAGAGATCGCTTTTAGTAATAAGGCCGTCACTTGTGGCACATTTATTTACTTGTTCTTTTTGTCTATTATTGTTTTCTTTTTATGTGTGTGTCTACTATAAAGAGTTACTACTAAGATTTATCTCGTAGAGTCCCGCTCCCACTCCCTGCTTGTCAGTTGTCAAACTCCGGCGTTATGTGACGCAAGTTTACGTCTCAACTGTCCGTCGAGTAGTTAAATAAATAAAATAAACACACCCAACAGTCACACACATAGTCCTGACCCCACACTAGGTTAACCTGTATCGTGGGTATCAGGAACTATGAGGGACTTGCGCTCCTACAACACCCAAACCCGAAACAAACACAAACATTTGTCTCAGTGCGGGAATCGAATCCACGGCCTCTCGCTTCGTATCCGGCTACTCACCCATTGCGCCACGGAGGATGTCAAAATTCAAATATATTGTGTCTTTGGTACTATTATAGAACACTATCATACAAATCATTAATTCCAAATACCGTATCGCATAATTATTATAAGAATAGTTTAAAATAAAGGTTTATCTTTACACCACTGTACAAAATAGTATGTAGTTACATATTGTAATGCGTCATTTTACGCAGTTGTAGGACTTGTAGGTACAGACTGTTAATTGTATCGAAGCTTCTAGAACCGCACGTTCGAGTCGTAGCTTGTATAGTTTGCGAGATTGCAAAACTGTCATGATGAAGTGTAATTTATTAAATCTTAGCTGAGATGTATGTTTTCTGACCGTTTATACGTCATAATATTACGTCACAAGCTAGAGCTAGAAACAAGAACGTTACATCTGTAATGACTTTACGTTTTTAACACGCTTTTATTAGGTTCAGACGTATGTATGTTGGTATGTTTGTATGTTGGTAGGTTTGTCTGTAACTTGTCTTAGAACGTGATTTTGACCTACTTCAAAACGTCGGATAAAATCTTGACATTGCGATGTAGATGTGCCAGTGGCGCCATCTCATGATTTTTTCTTGTCAACTTGTAGTTTAAATGCAATAAAGGTGGCGCTCGTTGTTTTGTTGTGTTATTTTGATACGAGTTTAGAACAAAATAAATAAATATTGTAAAAATTAAAACTTCCTTAAATATTTCATTGAATAATTGTTATAAATTACAAATTTATTACCTACAACTGTTATTAAAATTACTTCAGTAGTAAGGGATGTTCGCAATACACTTTTTTTAACACGCTTTTTTATATTATTTACAATTAGTGGCAGCAATATAATAGAACATTGGATTATAGTCTACATTGTCATGTATACTATATGTCATGTTAAAATAAAACGTTTTTTTACAATAAAATACATATTTTTTCTTATTTACACTATTCTTAATTTACATATATTTTTAAATTTTGTACACTATTCCTAATTCGAATTCATTAAAATTTATTTTTTATTTTTTAGTTGGATTTTATGTAAAAGCTTGTTTTTTAGTTTTTTTAAACTATTATTTTTATTTAGGCATAGGCATAGAGTAAAAATTACAATTTTGCTAGAAATAATTTTATACAATAACAATTGAACTAATTTTACATTCCGAGTAATAACTAGGCACATTTATAACTTTAACTACTAAAATGGTTACTTTTTTATGATAATATCTCCACCTCCCATTTACGCCTACAATACTAGAAGAATCGTAGACGTGTTGCCGACCTTAAAGGGAAGGGTTAATTGATTGGGAAGGGGAGGAGGATTTGGGCCTCCGGATATCTCACTCACCATATGAAACGCAAACCGCTACTTTACATCGGCTTTTTGTGAGACAGAACAATCATTCACGTGTTTTATTGTTTTGCATTGGCGTATTAAAGTTCGTTGGTTAATTAATTTATTTTAATAATTCTGAAGTTTCTCTTCTGTCGTGTGTGAATTGCACACACAAACTTTTGTTTATATAAGGCATTATTTTCTCCCGTAGCATAATAATGCATAATTCCCACGTTTTACTTTTCTACCTATAAGGTATAAAGGTGGGCATGTGAAGTCTGCGTGATCAACACCGCAAGCGCAAAATGTATGGAACCAATTAAATTCAGTAATAAACGATAACCTGTATTACAAGTAAATGTAGCTTAAATAAACCTTGGGATTGCAGGTGAAGGACTCCATGTGTATTATTACGCTATAATTATGAGAATGTTCTGGTTTATGATGTTGATAATAAAAAAAATCTTTTTAACCAAACTAATTGTCACCCGAACATACTGAAAAATGTGAATTCAATTCATCAATAATGAAGTTTTAGGGGGGTCGCATCATCTGTCAGTTTTTTCGGGGACCCGCACCTTTCGCTTCAGCCGGCTACTCGCTCGCTGCACCACGGAGGCTGTCTGTCAGTTAAAATTATTGCGACAAGCAATGAATACATCAAGTGTAACAGCTCGAGTGATAGGACCCACTTAATGACATCCGTGGTGCTTTATATCTGGCTTCTCCAGTCGTAAATGTCCTCAATTCATTATTTTGTCTCCCGCTTTGCTATGG
Source organism: Amorpha juglandis (assembly GCA_949126905.1). Taxonomy (NCBI): domain Eukaryota; kingdom Metazoa; phylum Arthropoda; class Insecta; order Lepidoptera; family Sphingidae; genus Amorpha; species Amorpha juglandis. Next base: position 21,634,233 of record OX421365.1, read on the forward strand.
AGGGAAATTGACAATTAATATTTCCAACTCCTTCCTAACCTTCTATCTGATTATTTTGTTACGGCACAAAGACATTTAGGCTTTCACAGAGACTCGCCGAGCATCATTGCTCGGTGTCGACAAAAATGCGTGCCACTGTTGATCCTGTTACCCAGGAGTTACAGTGGCGGGTGTGTGAACGTGATAGTCTCTAAAAAAAAGCAATGAATACAGAAACGCGCCGCAATAACAACCAACCCCCGTAGAATGAATAAAATCAAAAACGAAACTTTCCATCGCGTCGTTCAGATCTGTATCGGAAAATGTCACACGTCAGTCTCTCGACGAATCACAAATAAACTGCACGAACGTTTCTGTCCTGTTTTTACGCCACATTTTAAACGCGCTGCCTCTTTTTTGCGTTGCAATTTTGTCTCTACAAGCGTTGGTATGTTAGTGCAATGGCGCAGCAAGGTGGCATTGAGCCGGTGTACTCGCCGCGGAGAACGGGTGCCATACCCGGGCTCGAAATGAAAATATAGTCGCGTTTATCTAAACCAGTCTTTATCTGCATTCACAATTAGGACGTGTTTTAAAATATACACGCACACATGCCTGTAATCGGATTCGAATCCACACTTCGCCGATCGTATTCCCGTGATGTGATATGGGGCGAGCCTATTGCCATACCGGGCACTGACTCCGGGCCGGTACTGAGTATTTCGGGATTGAAAAACCCAATATCATTTGACCTGACCCGAGGATTGAACCGGAGACCTCAGTATAGCAGTCGTACCGCACACGCAAAATTACTGTGTCAACTGTGCCGAGTTAAGAGCATGCTGCCTAAAATATTTCGTGCGTTAGCTCCGCCCATCCACCCCGCTACCCTCTGCACTTGTACGCAACGCGTCGTTTCGCGCGTCGCTTGACGTTATAGTAGTGGGCATAAATACACGGAGACTTCTGTACATAAATATTTTTTTAATAATATATTTTGTTTTGAAAGACAAATGTTTTGTTGATATAATATAACAAAATTGTATCAGAGCTGTGTCTGTACATTTGATATGTTTAAAAAGTAATGATAAACATATTCGATTACAGAAATATATATTTTTAATTATCTTGTCTGTATGTTTGTGCGTGTATTGTACACGAAAACCCACTGAATGGAAATATGAACAGGATTATCGCAGTTTGTATGCATATTTCCAAACTTAGAATCTTTGATGCTTTTTTCACATTTTTTAACCAATGGAAAAACAGAGGAGGTATATATACAGGGTTAATTTTAAAACACCAGCAACCTCGCAGGACCAGATAGCTGACCCCATACGGAACAACTTTTGTTCTACGAGTTTGTATATAACTCAATATATTTAAAAAAAAATGATTTTACAAGTTCTTGTTGTGTCGTATTTTTCTTCGTAGCGTTCGGCGTACGAGCGCGACTCAAAGGCGCCGCTCAGCTGGCTCGGGCGATGACCTTCAACGCTAGCCCGGTTCCCCACGCGTTCGCGTGTTTGCTTACGTAATCTGCGATGCGTGTAGGTAACATTCAAGACGGAAATTAAATGAATACTTATTTTTGTATGAAAATAAAATCTAACAAATTATCAAAAGTCGTAGAACAAAAGTAGTAGCTTATAACCTTAGGTATCTACCCCTGCGAGGTTGCTGGTGTTTTAAAAATAACCCTGTATATACAGACGAATTGCGAACATACATTTACATTACATTTTGAGTGGTAGAACCACGCTGAAGACAGTTTTGTCTACAGCATGAATGGGCTGGCTCGACCGGGTCGTTACCACTGTCTCACAGAAAACCGACGTAAAGTAGGGGCTTGCTGCTGCGTTTCGTACGGTGAGTGAGATATCCGGAAGCCCAAATCCCCTCCCCTTCCCTATCCCTAATTATCCCTTACCTTTCAGGTCGGCAACGCGCCCATGATTCATTCTTCTGGTGGTGGGCGTACTTGGGCGGTGGAGATCACTTACCATTAGGTGACACACTTGATCGTTTGCCGGCCTATGCTATAAAAAAAAAAGTACAATATATTTGTTTATTATATGTTCACGCATAATGCCGCTAAATGTAGACTGGTTACAAAAACATACTCTAGTAGTTTCATGAAAGAAATTAATGTTATTTGCGCCTTTTGAGTGTTTTTTCTTTTTTTCTTCTTCGAAATTTAAATGAAATATATTTTCGTTTGAACAAATGTGTTGGTGCTATTTTAAAGAAAATTCATTTATTTTTTGTTTTATATACACATGGTCCGGGTTCCCTGGGCCAGCTGATCCACTTGATTACTATCAAGCTAATTTTCCGTGAGTAGCTTCGTTTCGATGAGACGCCCAACAATTCCCTATGCGAAAATTCTCTATTGTTGGAGCTAACAGAGGTAGCAAGGATAGAATATTTCGATTTGATGATACTCAAATTTTATTTATTTTATTTGTAGGACAATTGACAATTGACAGCCTCCGTGGCGCTGTGGGCGAGTAGCCGACTGTGAAACGTGAGGCCGTGGGTTCGATTCCCGCACGGAGCAAATATTTGTCTGATCCACAAATATTTGTTTCGGGTCTGGGTGTTGTGAGACCAAAAAGTCTCTCGTAGTTCTTGATACCCACGACACAAGACTCGTATCCTACTGTGGGGTCAGGGCTATGTGTGTGACTGTTGGGTGTTATTTATTTATTTATTTATTTATTATTTAAATATGACTGTTAAATTATATAAATATGAACTAAGTAAAAACAAAAAAATCAGCTGGTTAGTAATAATTTTTTATGACCTCGTTTGCGATACCTATTGGAAGCCCCTCCTTCCAATAGGTATGATTACTAACCAGCTGATTTTTTTGTTTTTACTTAGTTAATATTTATATAATTTAACAGTCATATTGTCCTACAAATAAAATTATAAATTTTTAGGTATCATCAAATCGAAATATTCTATCCTTGCTACCTCTGTTAGCTATCACAATAGAGAATTTTCGCATAGGGAATTATTGGGCGTCTCATCGAAACGAAGCTACTCACGGAAAATTAGCTTGATAGTAATCAAGTGGAAAAATGGCCCAGGGAACCCAGACCATGTGTATATAAAACAAAAAATAAATGAATTTTCTTTAAAATAGACTATAGTTTAATTTTCTTTTGTTTTTCAAAAAATGACTGTACGTCGATGATACGTCTACCCATTAGAACGTGTATTCAAAAGGAAATAACGAAAAGTGCAAAAAAGAAGGAATAAATACTGTGTATTTATTTATTAGGATGATACTCATGTGTCTATAGAATGGTTTAAGGTCGAAATAAAACAACAAAATCTTACATCTTCACCTTATATTTTGTACCTCGTAAGGATTTTTTCATGATCAACATCAATCTGAAAGACATCATAATAATATACATTTTGTTATATAAAAAAAAAAATCGTAAATTAAACAACATAACAGTACGTTCCATACAATGTCAGTTGCATCAAGTAAGGGCTATATATTGTCATATTTGCTTTCATGGAACAAATATTATGAGAAATGTTCTCTTTGACATCGTATGGGAGGTTTGTCCCCGAGAGTTGATGGTGGCGAAATATATGCACGATGAATAGCTGTTATGTTTTCAGTGTTCTCGCTAGATTCAAGGTTTATCAAGTTTAGTCTGCAAAAACATCATCAACAATCATCATCATATAATCAAATCATATTTTTTAACATCACTAGAAGTTAGAGCTCAGGATCATCATCATTTTCATCCTTACCCATTTATGTAATCAATTGAGGAATTGGCTATTGGTAGGATATTCCTAACCGCTCGGATAGCGACAACCATACACACGGTGTAAGAACCCGTCATAATGATCCCACACACCTTGTGTGGATCGCATTCCAGGATCAGCCAGTGTATAATTGGTTCTCCCGAGGAGTTTGCGACATGACTCGATGGTTGGTTGAGACGGGTATAGGGATACATCCTTGTATCCCTGTGCCTTCATCAGCCATCCGCCTATCCTGTCGCAGGCTCTTCGATTTGCCTCTTTCCTCTTCCGGAGTGTGAAGAAGCATTATTTTAGGCCGGCATGATTCTGGTGACCACCGATAATCTCGTTGTTCATCGATAGTCGCTGGAGTTTTTGGTCTACACTGCGCTTACCATCAGGTATAGCGCAGTCATTTTGCCGTGCTAGGACAAAAAGTAGGTAAGCTGATGGTAAGTGATCTCCACTCATTGGTGATTTATGTAAATAGATTAAATAATAATGCAACAATGATTTAGGTAATTATGTAAATAAATCATCAATGAGTGGAGATCACTTAAGTATGAATAACAGTCGAGCCGGCTTATTCAGATTGTAGATAAATCACAAAAGTGTCTACAGCATGGTTCTTTACATAGCAAAATAATCGTCATTTTGTTTCTCCATGATAATAAAAAGAACATAGATTAGATTTAATGTAAATAATTACATACATAGTTAGTAGTTATTACCCATTATCATATAATAATGCCAATAAAATATGTAATAGTTTGTTTTATTAGCATGAATAACGTTTTGCTAGCCTGATGGTAAGCGCCACATCTGACCATAAACAGACAATATTACACAGAACTTTAGATTACAACGCACTGCGTGATATTGGATTGCGATATTTACTCCGAGACACAAATTTTGCAGTCTCATAATGCCCAGTAATGTCACTAGCTTCAAACCGAAACACAACAGTACTTACACACTGCTACATGGTAGGACAAATAAACGAAGCGGTGGTACCAACCTAGTTGGTCTCTCGCATACGAGGGACCGACCACCTAGTGAAGAAGAAGATAAAGTAAATATTACTTACAATATCAAGTTAGTAATTATACATGACGATTAGATGCATACTTGCTTATAATCTTATTATTAGTATAGTATAATATAATGTTAGAGTAACTCACTCTTCATGCATCACAAAAGTAGAAACTAAATCAAATAATTGCCGAGGCGACTCCACTGACTCTTTGTTCCGGATAACCATCATTCGATTTTCTTTATTTCTTTTTCTAAAAAAGATAGGGTATATAAGTCATTATAATGATTGTTTATACATACTCACGACTGTAATCCCCGAAGGGATAGGCAGAGATGTAACTAGTGCACCCACATTTCGCAAAGTGTATTTCCATCCCATGATGTGACAGCGGGCGATCCTATCGCCATACCGGGCACAATTCGGGATCAAACTCCGGACCGATACTGAGCATTTCATGATAGAAAAACCCAATATCATTTGACCCGACCCGGGGATCGAACCCGAGACAGCATAGCAATACCGCGTACGAAATATAACTACGCGACCGAGGCATTATTATGTATGTAATAATGTAAATAGTTAAATTCTATTTTAGAAATAATATTATTAAAATATGTTATATTATATATAATAATACTTTTAATTTCAAAATGTACAAATAACATTCTAACAAAATACTTACGCTTTTGCTTCTCTCATAATCATTGCAAAGTTTTTGAAACGATTCACTTTCTTTCTTTTTTGCACAAATTATTTATTGTCTGTTTCGCATAGTTTGTCAAATATAATAAACTGATTCAACACTCGGGCAGAGCGTTCGCGCGGCATAAAACACGTAGTCTTTCCTTGAAGCACGGCGCTGTACTAACGATAAATAGCTTTAATTATTAGTTACCGTGCACTACTCAACACACTATGAGAAATGACATAAGGTTGAATATTGCGCACATCGTCGGACGTTTATCAATGCACAGAAGTAAATGACGTAAGTCGCAAATCTAATATAATTTATATTATGAGTTTTAATTGATCTAGGTAATTTATATCTTAGCAGTGGATAATAAACAATATTTACTAACTGTGAATATTTATTTTAGACATATAACTCAAGCCATTTATTAGAAACAGCAAAAATTCTACCAAAAATACATCGTTTTCGGAATAAAAATGTATCGAGGGAAAATAACACAATTGTGTAACTGTCTTATTAACGGAAAGAAATAGGACTGAAAAATCATATATTAAAGTTTTATATTCCTTGGATATATAATTGACGCAGTATGGTCATCGAAACTAACGTACAATTTAGGGAGCCTCCTCTTAATCTGCTTTAAATTATTTGAATAATATTTAATCACCAAAAAAATATTTTAGAAAATCTATACAGGGTTATTTTTAAAACACCAGCAACCTCGCAGGGGTAGATAGCTGTCCCCATACGGAACAACTTTTGTTCTACGAGTTTGGATATAACTCAATATATTAAAAAAAAAATGATTTTACAAGTTTTTATTGTGTCGTATTTTTCTTCGTAGTATGCGGCGTGCGCGCGCGACTCAAAGGCGCCGCTCAGCCACAGCTCAGCTGAGCGGCGCGTTGACCTTCAAAGGAGCTAGTCGGGTTCCCCACGCTTCGCGTATTTGTTTACGTAAAGTGCGATGCGCGTTGTAACAATCAAGACGGAAATTAAATGAATACTTATTTTTGTATGAAAATAAAATCTAACAAATTATCAAAAGTCGTAGAACAAAAGTAGTAGCTTATAACCTTAGGAATCTACCCCTGCGAGGTTGCTGGTGTTTTAAAAATAACCCTGTATATATCTACTAGATGACCCGGTGAACTTCGTATCACCTACATAATATATTTGTGTAAAATGTGGTCAAAACTTAATATAAATGTTTTATTTACATTAAATGCAATTAAGTGAGGTACTGCGCCATTGCACGTGAGGTAGCCCGTCGCACATTTAATTGACTTCGACGACCTAAGTCAGGTCGTCTCCCACCTCCCTCCGGTTGGACAGTCCTGTCCCCGTCCCGTCCCCGTCCTGTCCCCGTCCTGTCCGCGTCCCGTCCCCGTCCTGTCCCCGTCCCGTCCCGTCCCCGTCCCGTCCCCGTCCTGTCCCCGTCTTGTCCTGTCCCTGTCCTGTCCTGTCTCACTGTCCTGTCTCACTGTCCTGTCTCACTGTCCTGTCTCACTGTCCTGTCTCACTGTCCTGTCTCTCTGTCATGTCTCTCTGTCATGTCTCACTGTCCTGTCTTACTGTCCTGTCTCAATGTCCTGTCTCACTGTCCTGTCTCACTGTCCTGTCTCACTGTTCGGTCTCACTGTCCTGTCTCACTGTCCTCTCACTGTCCTGTCTCACTGTCCTGTCTCACTGTCCTGTCTCACTTTCCTGTCTCACTGTCCTGTCCCTGTCCAGTCTAGACGCTATATGACCCGTCATCACGGCAAGCTTCGCAACGACAACCATCCGGTTTATACCTGCGCTTATAGTACCCAGGAACAGTTTGTACTGGAAAATGAACATTCCAAAATCAACAAGTACTAATAAATTAAAAATTAATTAAAAAAACATTGTCCAGCGGACAAAATTGTGAATCTAAACCATTCTCAGATCCCCTTGAACACACACAAAAAATTTCATCAAAATCGGTCCAGTCGTTTAAGAGAAGTTCAGTGACATACACACTCACAGAAGAATTATATATATAAAGATATATATAAAAATGAATCGCTGTGCGTGTGTCTCGCAAAAACTCGAGACTGGCTGTACCGATTTGGCTAATTCTGATCTTGAAATATCTGTGGAAGTTCAGGGAAGGTTTACCCGGTGAGAAAAAATGAGTAACATAAATAATAAGTAAAGGAAAACACTAAAAACGACAACTTAATTTTCCAGTACAAACTGTTCCTGGGTATGAAACACTTGATGTCTTTTTGATGTGAAACATCTACATATAAGTGCAGGTATAAACCGGATTGTTGGCGTTGCGAAGCTTGCCGTGATGACGGGTCGCCACGCTATACTAGACAGGACAGGGACAGGACAGGGGCAGGACAGGACAGGGACAGGGACAGGACAGGACAGGGAGGGGTCAGGGACAGGATAGGACAGGATAGGGTCACGACAGGACAGGACAGGGAGGGGACAGGGACAGGGACAGGGACAGGGACAGGGACAGGGACAGGGACAGGAACAAGGACAGGACAGGGCAGGACAGGGCAGGACAGGACAGGACAGGGACAGGGACAGGACAGGGAGGGGACAGAGATAGGACAGGACAGGGACAGTACAGGGACAGTACAGGGACAGGACAGGGACAGGACTGTCCCACCGGGGGGAGGTAGAAGACGACCTGACTTAGGTCGTCGAAGTCAATTAAATGTGCGACGGGCTACCTCACGTGCAATGGTGCAGTACCTTACTTAATTGCATTTAATGTAAATGAAACATTTGTATTAAGTTTTGACCACATTTTACACAAATATATGTAGGTGATACGAAATTCACCGGGTCATCTAGTACTTAAATATATACATTACTTAAATTAATTATTAATTTAGTTACAAAACATTATTTATTATTTTAGAAATTACTACATAAGCATTTTCTAAAATATTTTTTTGGTGATTAAATATTATTCAAATAATTTAAAGCAGATTAACTCGGCATGTATTTCGGCAAAATGTATTTGTGAAGCATTTACTCAAAGGTGAAACAGGCGCTATAACTAACAACAAAAGTACACAAAAACAAAAGAACAAATCACGACTTATTAGTTCTATACTAACTAGCAGCTATTTTGTTCATATTTAACCATAATTGGAAATCACATTGTCCGTCATGTAACATGTTTGATTTAATTTGAATATCGACCCTCTCCTACCGCAGTTGGTCAATAGTTGAGTTGGCGTTCGGCTATGACGTCACGATTGCGCGCGCAATACTCTTACCCCCACACCCGCACAAACTCCCTCACGTGACCGTATGACCTTTAAAATGTCGTGGAAAAGTTCCTAGCAGTAGGATAAGTTTGTTTGGGACTTTTTAATTAATTGTGATAGGGGTGCTTTCTGAGCCATGAGTCATACGTCTCTTAGAGGATTTTCTCGTGATTAGTAACATGTTGTGACCTAAATAGAATTTCCAATTTCACACGAAAACTTCGCAGCTTGAGCTTGAACGAGCGATAATTTCCTCACATTACTAAAACACATTTGAGCCGTATGTTCCCATTATGAAAGAATCCGGAAACTATTTCAGGATTAATGTAAAAAAATAAGCTAATTTGGAACTTGTTCTCCAACAACCGGAGTATTTAGGATTGCAACATTTAAAATCACTTATTTGGGTTTCAATTTAAGACCAATTCCCGTAGTGACTTCTTCTATACTTGGAACGATAACCTTTCTGGTATTTTTTCCTTGTTTTATAAATGTTTATTAAATTGTAAGATCAATTATTGTGTCGTGTTTTTATATTTCATTCGCAATTATCTTGGCTGGTGGTACAGTTATAAATAAATAATATTTTCTGACCTTTGATAACAGCAAACTTGTTAACTCATACGATCAATAGTTTGTTATTCTATAAAGTTATTGGTTCTATCATCGATGCAGACACAATATTGCTTTGCTAGAAAAACTATTGTGTCACGGAAGGTATTTGGTGTGAAAGATTTTAATCTCCTAGGACACCCTAATATCAGTAAGTTGCTGACTATTTTGTTAACACTATCTGTCAAAGATTTATTGACAAAAGTTTAAGGGCTCGTGTTTCTTAATTATTGATTATTCTCCCATGTCTAAATGTGTAGATTCTGCGTGGGTTTTGTATGAGGACACTATTCTCGTCGCCATAATTGATAGATACAGCTGAAGATAGCTTCGCCAATAATGTTTGCATCTCCGAAATCACTACATGTTCGTAAATAATGAAGCTAATTTCTGCATGACAATGGAAATTAGTAAAATTCTTCATTCTGGTTCTATGATATCTATCGCATCGTGGTTAGAAACTAGGACTTTAGTTTCACAAAATCACGCATTGAAAATGCAATCACAATTTTTTGTTCACCAATGATCAATAAGACAATATCAAGCGTTTCGGTGAGTCGCATTCTGGGTGGACCCGATTCATATCTAGTTTCTTCAGGCCGGCATAATTCTGGCGACATTATACTTAGACTACACACTAGTTTACCATCGGCTTCTAAATCTGCTATCCATACATATTTGACCATACGATCCTTATCTCTACCTCACGTACACATTACGTGATACTTACGTGTTCTGGTGCCAGCACTTTAATACCGCCATAAGTGCGTTATAGATTTTTTATGGTACGAGATTTAGCAGCTGTATTACTTTTATTGAACGGTATATTATGCAATTATTAGTATCGGCTACTTAGGTACAAGTGGTGGATTGTAAATCAATATAACTATATTATTGTTTTGAAAGGTGTTCCCTATTTGATAAATGTTGGAATTGTGTGCACTTGTTTAAAATTCAACATTTACCTAGATTCTAATATAACTGACATTTGTTTATCGGGATTTGTCATTGTGTTATGCAGTGGTTTACTATGTTTGTGCCGAAAAAGGACCGTTGTATAATTTAAGATTACTGCTGTGCTTACTTAAAGTTTTATAATGCTTAGGCATTTGGACTTGATTGATTAACATGAGCGATGATGGATTTTATTAGCCTTCATTTCGAAACGAGCAGGACTCTTGCCTGATGATAAACGCCTGCCCATAAACATAAGCAACATCACACAGATATCGTTGGATTGTGCTTGTCACATCGAAACATAAAATGCCAGTAATTTCACTGACTTCAAACCGTTGTCCTTTAAACAGTAACACAACAATGCTTACTCACTGCTTTGTCGTACCAATTACCATAATAAAAAATCTGTACTTTGGCCACGAAGGTTACCTTTCCGCACAGACTGTAGACCCTCGAGGGTGTTTTAACCATCCAGGTTTACAATAAGAACATTGAAAGCGATGATCCCGTCACCATGTTATTCCTTACACAAGATAACACTGTACAAACTAGTACGTAATTTACGACATTTGCGTCAAAATAACAAACGATAAAGATATTTTGGTGTGTAATGTTTAAAATAAGTCAAAGGTTAGTTTTGATTTACTACATTATTTCGCCAGTTGAATACTAGGCTAAATATATCATGTATGTAATTTTGTAAATGGTCCTAAAATAAGATATGTATTAATGATCTTTTCAAGAGAATATAATTTAAATAATAGATGTCGCTACGATACTTTCACAACACTCAAATCATAATATAATCAAATCCATAATTTGGTTTTTAAGAATAAAACTTGAAATAGCTTTCTTGACTTGTTACAGAGATACGCACCAGATTGACTTACCGCCATTCGGCCAATATGCGACTGGCATATTCTTTCTGGACAAGCTCCATCATCAGGACATTGAAAGCAAGTTCCAGGAATTAGCCGAAAGCCTCGGTCTGAAAGTGTTATGCTGGCGCACGGTGCCCACTAACAATTCTTCTATCGGTAAGTTCTGATAGTGTCCCTACGTAAATATTTATTTCCTTTTTATTCATGTAAATGTGTTTGGACCTGTTATTTATGTCCGTAAGATTAAATACTATTTCATAGATTGTGATGTTGCATTCGTTTCATGGTGCGTTACTATAGTTACATTTTTCATTGCTATTTTTTGCTTAATCTTTGATAAATATTCTGTACTGAATTTGTGTATTTTTGTTGTCTACACAAATCGTTAATGCATATCCTAGCATTATCATTTCAAAATGTTACAACTCTAAGCCAAATTGTATAAAATTTCCACGATATTGTCAAAGAATAAAATTTTATTTTTTACGTGTATAGATTTAATCTGCCAATATTCTGAAGTAAAAGTATTTTTTAAATGTGCTTATCATTTGATTTATTTGGGATTTTCTACAGTTTTGCATCACAGGGTATATCTATACTTTTAAAGTAAGACTATAGTTAGGTACATGTGCAAACTGCAATTGACCAATACGTTTGCGTAAATATATAATACCATGAAATACAATAATTGAGTCCAAACAAATTCTGCATTATTCGCAAAATTTATACACAAACATTGGTAATTGCATTTGCAAGAACTGTGAACAAAATTTCGTATATCTTTTCTCGTTCAAGTAAAACATTTTCGCGATACTTGAATTTTACATTTAGTATGTCTGCGATTTGTACAGAATGCGGTGTTGCGATATTTGTGCAACTATCATTGCAGGTCATTCACGTAGTAAGGTATCTGTCGGGTTATAACCTGCCGATGCGGTCATGCGATGCTTGACCATATGGTTTGTTCCATTTACCATTTGCGGCTACATGCTTGACGGAATCGCACAAACCACCTGCATTAGATTCTTATTCAGCTTTCAATTATATGATTTTACTATAATATATATTCTCGGAGGCTCTTGTGCTATTCCGTTGAGTATTGCCGCCAAATAAAATAGTATTGCCATATTGGTGCCTAATGGTTTTATTTTCTCAATGCCAATATATGATGCTGTCCCACTGTTATCTATGTAATTAACTTAAGATTCGTCACGAAGTGTCGTGAGATTTGTTATTGTATATCGCAGTTCCAATATTTATGTTTGTCTCATGATGGAGATTTCATTGCACTGAACTAAGTTCAGCTTTCGTAATAAATATTTATTTGGCAATATCGTGTAACGTCACTAACGGCGCTTCGTTGGCAACAAATATTTTATAACTGTTGAAGTGCGGTTGTCATGAATGCCAGTTTTGATGCCAACAAAGATATCATTGTCCATGTTAATCTAAATATTAATAATGTCTAAGTAAATCTTTGCTGAGTACTATGGTATTTATGACACCGGTTTTTATACAATGCTTTATGGATACGCCTTTGAAAGGTTTTTTTTTCTAAAACGTCACGGTGGAGTTTATTCCGGACCACACGACCGTCATATTATTATAGAAATATAAATTATAAATTTATTATTTCAAAAATTAACAATTTAAGACTCGTGCCGTCGCGTGGTCCGGTAATTAGATTAAGTCCACAAAACTGTCCAGTCCTCTTGGTGAAGTTAGTAATGGGGCGTTTTGACTGGCTTTCAGGTCAAGTGGCTCGTAACTCGGAGCCATATATGCGACAAGTGTTTGTTACCGGAGATATCCAGGACGAGAGCCAACTGTCCCGTCAGGTGAGATGAGCGAACCGGTCAGACATCACACACCAGGGTCCATAGATAGAGTATGAACTCGCAACGTGGTTGGTGATTGCGATTTCAAACTCGTTTACTCTTAGAGTTAGGGCGGAGAACTCTTGTAGGTGTTTTTTCAGATGATCGCGACGAGGGCACCGGCCGGCTGGATCGTGGATCCACGTCGAGCGAAACGTAAATTTTGATCAATGTATTTATGAGCCGTTAGATGGTGTAGTTGTTTGTTGGCAACATGTGGAGATGTGTGCTCGGTTACAGATATTCGTGCTGCGCAAGCGAGCGTCACATGAGCTGGTGGTGCCCGGGGCCAGGTTCTACATCTGTAGCTTGTCGCTGAGGACCGTTGTCTACAAGGGACTGCTCACATCCAATCAACTATGGGTCAGTATAACATTGTATTCGAAATTTGTACTTCTTGTACCCAGAATGCTGGGCTGCTATTGTATATCTTAATCCGTGTGGTTCCGAAACAAAGAACTGCATATACCTAAACCATACCTACTAAATTAGGGCCTTGACAACGTTATACGTAATTTAAATAGTGTACTATAATAAAAAAATAAATACATTGTTGAATAAAAGTTATCTTTCTTTCTTACTACATGATTCAAATATAAATAGTTAATATATTCTAATATGTTTTGTAGGAGTACTTCAAAGACCTGAACAACCCTGCCTTCACGACGTATTTGGCGCTGGTGCATACCAGATTCTCAACGAATACCTTCCCCAGCTGGGAGCGAGCGCATCCTTTGAGGTACTGGTCATAGCGGAGCACTTCAGTGAAGATTGACATGAAATGATATAGTTTATAAATCTTGTAGGCAAAAATTATAATAGCGCTTAGCGCTTAGCTTATAAGCCAGTACAAAAATAAAAGAAATAAGCATAGACATCAATATCAACTACTGTATACATAGCATCCATCCATAGATTACCACTGCTGTCAAAAAGCTATGGTGCAAATAAATAATGGAATTAATTTTATTTTGCTAAATTCTTTAACTTATATGAAAAATCTAAAGTTATATTTTGCATAATCGTACATGCGAAATGTCTCATTTATTTTTATATTGGAACTAAGTTCCTTACGGCAGGCTTGGAGCGGATAGGGATTTCGCTGCGTGACCGAACTGAAAAAAATGTGATAGTAAAACCTTAAGAAAAAACCGTAAGAATAAAAGCGTTAAATGAGACGTGCGCATGCGCGACAGTCGCATAACCAGCCAGCGTTAGTTCCTTTTTTAAAATGAAATTCATTCAGCCAGTTATTGAAGTATTTTTATATCTCCTTCGATTTTTAAAAGATTACGCTAGCTCGTTATTATTTATAATTACATAAGTTGATAAAAAATGCTATACAATAGCTTTACCGTGGCAGTCTCCGAGTGCCACACGTCTTTTTTTTATTTCTATTTTTTTAGTTGATAATTTGAATTACGATGTTTTTTTATTTTAAGTAATTTATTATTTCCTAAAATACTGAATTTCCAAAATACTTTCTTGTACTTAAATAAAAACTAATCAGCAAAATTTAAGAGAAAAATCAAGAAAACCTACATAAAATTGAGCACGACTTTTTTTGCAATTTGTGTCGATTCTACATTAGCCGAAGGAACTTCGTTCCTACCTGGTGTCCCACGACACACACCAATTTTTTTTTATAAAATTTCAGATTTTTTTAATTTACCAAAATAAAATCAATATCTCATTTTTTTATATGGGTTGAAATGTTATTTATTTTGTATTCGCAACCATTTATGAAAATCTAAACTTTAGAATTTACTTATTTAAATGTAATGCACATATTTTAGGGTTCTCGCTCACAATGGCGAGATAAATACGTTGCGAGGTAATGTGAACTTGATGAAGGCTCGCGAGGGTGTCATGAAAAGCGAAATCTTTGGCGATGGTAAGTTAATTACACATAATTATCATTTATTTAGATGAACACACAACATAGTAGACAATCAATTGGAAATACTGATGTTCGCGAAATTATTATTTATCTATGGATTTGTTAGAATAAGCTTCATGATTTTTGAAGTGAAACTTCTTTAGCACCATGATTTGAAAATTCGATGAAACGAAAAAGCGACAGCAAAAAGATATAAACATATTCAAAAATAGGATTTATCCTGCGAGAGAATGAGATGGATTACAAGTATGCTATCACGTGTCTTTGCGCCTGCGTACAACGAAGCCTTCGGAAAATGTGTCTTAAACAACATGGTGTATTATTCACGTGTTTTATTTATTTGCATTTGCCTATTAAAATTCGTTGGTTAATTAATTTATTTTAATAATTCTGAAGTTTCACTTCTGCCGTGTGTGAATTGCACACACACACTTTTATTTCCATTCACATCGTTTCATAAGCTTATGAAGTCACAATAACCTCCTACAGATCTAAAGAAACTATACCCAGTGGTGGAACCGAATCTCTCTGACTCCGGTTCGGCTGACTGCGTGCTAGAGTTCCTTTTACACGCTGGCCAGCGATCCCTCCCCGAAGCCGTGATGACGATGGTGCCTGAAGCGTGGCAGAATGACGTCACCATGCCCAAGGAGAAGCGCGACTACTACCAGTGGGCCTCCTCTGCTATGGAGCCGTGGGACGGACCCGCGCTCGTCTCATTCACCGACGGACGGTACATTGGTAAGCTGATTACCATGGAACAAATATAACCTAACGGGGGTAGGCAGAACTGCAAGTGCACCGTACACATAATGAAAAACCCGTCGTAGTGGCTCGTCCATTAAACTCGCATTTCGTGATCAGCCGGTGCATATCTAATAACGTCAGGTCGGCATAGTAGGGTAGATGACTTGATTTTTCATTTATTATTTAAATCAATCAATAAGTTACGTTATCAAAAACCTTTTGCAGAAAGAATCTCATTAATCCGTCTACAAAAAAATAAATTAGTAGTCATTCAAATGTGATAAGAGGGGCACTTGTCAAATAACAGAAGACTCAAACTTTTACGCCACCGCGGCAAATGACAATCACGGTGCACGCGTGCGAGCGAGATAGTGAGATGTCCCCACTACGCGCCCACCTTTGCTCATACCAATATTTAAAATCATAATTGCGGGTTCATTTTTGAACCGGTCTTGATTGTGTTTTATCAAAAGGGTTTCTTTTTCTTATTATCTTCTGTTGCATATAAAATAATTTACATTATTCGACATAGGAACTACCCTATTCTGCTGACCGTCGAGGGACGCAATGTCTCTCGACAGTCGACACTGTATTTAGACTGCATTGTACTGCCAACCAGGCGCGCGCAGTGAAGTCAATTTATCAAGATAATAAAGACACAATTCGCCAAGCTTTTTTCCATACATCATGTGATAGGTGGCGGCACAAATTCGAATCCCGGACAACACATGTGAAATTCATTTAACAATTTGCTTATCTGGAACGTTAGCATGACAGTAATCTGGCTAATTTGAACACATTTTTGTTCCAAACCATACTCGATAATTGTATTCCAGGTGCAATACTGGACAGGAACGGGCTGCGTCCGTCCCGCTTCTACGTGACCAGTGAGAACATACTAGTGATGGCATCTGAAGTTGGAGTCTACGACGTCGACCCGGAGAAGGTTATACATAAGGTGAGCCTTATTTACAACAACTATTTAACGAAGACGCCGCTGAGTTTTCACTCAGTCAACCAGTGATCACGGTTGGTGGGAGGATACTTGTATCCGAGCAGATATACTGGTGTTAAAACCTGCATTGTGACCCACCTTGTGTGGGTTGCGTTCCGGAGTCAGCCAGTGTATATCCGGTTCTCCCGAAGGGGCTTGCCCCCAGTCCTATACCTTTCCCATCCCTTAGTCCTCCCCCTCCACTCTGGCCCTGGAATGAGATACTGCGGGGGTCGCCAGTTCCCATTAGCAGGGACCCCTCACGTGACCACGGCCGATGTAACTCGGTCGAATCGAATCGTAGGGAAAGAAATAAACATTAGGTAGGTATCTATACCTCCAAATACTACGATTAAGGCCCGATTAAATAAATATTATAGCCTTAATTTTGTTCATAAATTTCGAGTATGTATCGCCTGCGACTTAAATTCGATTAATTGTTTGCGTGTGAGCTAATTTCCAAATAAAAATTGTATAGCTGAACGCTATTCTATGGCGAATGATTAGTAGCGAACTAAGTGTCAAAGGTTTTCTAGTCGGCTTAACGACACCTGTCAGTTAATAACGGCCTTACAACTACATTATAAACCATACTTGTTTGGTCTAAAACTAGTGCCTTTATTTCACAGAGCCGTCTGAAGCCAGGCCGCATGTTGTTAGTGGATACTGAAGAGAAGCGGATCATTCAAGATGTGGAATTGAAGATGGACATAGCTCGCAGCAGACCGCATTCAGAGTGGCTGCAGCAAAAGGTCAGTGCCTAAATGAAAAATCGATATTCATATTGTATTGTATCGATATTTTCAAAAAATATCGAATTAATTCAAACTATTTTATCAAATCCAAGATCAAAAGTTGTCAAAAAATTATGTCATTTAATAAGTTCCATCTAGTAGCAGCATTTGTTATTTTTTTTAACAAATTTGTTTATTTTTTTAAAATTTCAAGAGTGCATACATATAAGTTTTGTATATCGCACTAATAATACAATAGTGTTGTAACTCAAAATCGATGATTTTTCAGAATCAACGAAAAACGCATTACTCACTTCCTATTATAGATACGAATGAAATAAAAGCTTTATGAGATTTTAAAATGAAATGAAAGATATTATATTTTAACTAATATTAAAAAAATATTGTAATAGTGAAGTTATTTAGGAATTTTGAGTTAAGACAGTATTACTCCAAACACAGTTTGCAAAATAAAATATTATTTTTAGTTACATCGTTATTGATGAAATATTTTGTGTTACGACAGTTTGAATTATAATTTTTCTCTGCTATTTTAGGTGATTTTCTAGTACTTACAACAAAAATTTCGTCTACTTTCTTCTTTTATGTACTCTTTTATGGAAACTTTTTTGGATTAAGAGCTAAAAATATTACATGTACCTTAAGTTATAATTATTCTGTATGTTTCCCAAATAAATAAATAAAATAAATATAGGTAGGTCCTTTGTTTAATTGTTTAAATAAAACCAGATTATTCTTATTAGTGTTTATAATAGAAAATTGACATTTGGACCTTGCCTATACCTACTACTAAGGAGGTAAACATTTGAAAAAATAATAAAATTAAACCTTCTTTACAAAAACAGTAATTTCTAATACTGATCACAAAATAAGTGGTAAAGGTACACTTTTTATTCTTCAACATTTTGTACTTAAACTACAAAATAAACCTTCCAAAATAAAATACTTATTTATTTTAATATATTTTATTCTGTCAATTGCTTACGTAATTACATAAAAATATTCGCATTGCTTATGAAATTAGACATTTAAACAAAAAATATAAACCTATATAACCTGCATTTTTCGCCACATGTCGGACCATTTTTTCTTGCTGGTACTTGTTTTTTGTTTGCCGATTCATGCGCTTTGCTAGTATTCCAAAGTCGTTTGGCTACTTGGTATTTCCAGGCTTCGACGTTACGCACCCACAGCTCTTCCTGCCCCTAGTATAATAGTTTTGGTCTACCGACGAAATATTTGATTCTTTAGACAACCCACTAGTTCCAGCAACGGGACTTAAATTATCCAGAATTCCTTAATATGAACTACTTGATGAAGAGCCACTTGACAAAGAACTACTTGAAGAAGAGCTACTAGAAGAAGAACTACTTCTCGATTTTGTTGTTCGATCTCGGAGCAGACTGGGAGCTTTACTTTGCGAATAGAGAACGAAATGTGGATCATGGTCGGAATCATCAAAGTCACTCTGATCTGAATGAATGGGTGTAATGCAATATTTCCTTTAGCTGCATTCAGTTATCGGATTAACATTACTAACCATAACTGAACTGTTTACGTCAATTTCTTGAAGTACTGGATGAATTGTAGATGATGATGGTGACGAATTCCTGACAAGTTCATCATTTTCTTTTTCATGGGTACAACTTGTAGTATTTGTTGCCATACCAACAAGTAAACGTCCACGATGCATATTGAACCTACAAAGATATTATCAATTATTTATTTAGTCCAATACATACTCGTAGGTACTTGATGCGTGTCTGTCACAAAGACTGTAGTAACTCGAAATTTACGAAATTATAATACTTAGTAGGTATTTTTCTCATAACGCTGCTAAACATTCGATTAAGTTTTAAATAATACCGTAATTTACAAATAGATATTATGAATAATTAATTAAAAAACCATACAAAACATTACTTAAAGTTATGATTCAACAAAACTGTATTATATCAAAAATTACTAACTGAATCAATAATAGTGTTATAATTAAAAATTTTATTTTAAAATTTGCTTGTGTAAATCAGTAATAGTGTAATAACTCGAACACAACACAGTCATATTTAGGCTTAAACCAAAATAGAAATATAAAATTTACATACCTGATTCAGTAATAACGTTGCAACTCGAAATATTGCACCAAGCGGCGCGTGCTTCCTCGGTCACTGTTGGCCGCAACTGATGATGACGCAATATGCAGGGCGGGGGTAGGCGATCAGTCAGTCATTAATAATGTCTTATAGTGCCATAACTTATTAATTTTTTACAGTATTTTTACGAAAGTTTTAATGACTTGTGAGGAATTAAATTTTACGTAAGATTATAATGTTATGTCAAGTTCGATATATTTTGAGTTACAACAGTATTGTATTATTAGTGCGATATGTTGTAACAGGAACGATGGGAAATTGAAATATATTTTTGGATAAAATCCCCTAATTGAATAATGTTAAAAAAGAAATCGATATTGATAATCGATATATTTAGAAAAAATATATTTGAAGCCATTCAAATCTAATGGAAGGAGTATTTTTCAAATGAAAGGCTGCAAACTTTGACGTCATCGTGCAAAATAGCTATTACAGTGCACGCGTGCGAACGAGATAGCGAGATATACCTACTACGCGCTCACCTTTGCTAACACCACTATTTAAAATCCTAATTGCGGGCTCATTTTTTAACCAATTTTCATTGTGTTTTATCGAAAGGGTTTCTTTTTCATGTTATTGTCGATTGCTTATAAAACGATGTATAAAATTCAGTATAGGAAACTACTTTATTCAAGTAAGCACTTTTTCTCTATATTATTATTCAATTAGCCTTATATCATTCTCATACCAAAATCATCTCATATCTATCACATTCCATATCATTAAACTACCATATAATAACATATTGTTTCTGTTTCTCTGTGCCGTCCGCCGATGTTTGGGATAATTAAATAAAAATGATGTCAGATGGTGAGTGAATTAGATGAGTGGGGCGTATTGCTGTTTAATGAATCTGTGTCGCTCTTCCATGCATGACTCGTAAGGTTTCTCCAAACAGTGTTTTGATACTACTTCGTACTAAACATGACAGGCAAAAAAACGGCTTCAAAGACTACTAGCACGATTTATCACACGCTCTTATTTCAAATTAAGAATTTCACTGAAAATGTTTTAATCATCTATTAGTGCAATTATGAACTGTATGCCAGCGTGTTAAGGCTTATGACACTCCAATGTTGATAATACTTGAACACTTTTTCTTCAGTTGCTAGTTATATTCGTTATTATAGATGTATGAACGTGGTCGTCTTTAGAATGTCATTTTTTTCATGACCCTTAGAGCCTATTTCACAATATCGAGTAAGATTTAAGCACCAATTAAGGTATAAGTCCATTTTTGAAAGTACCTAGTAAATATGTCAGAAAGTATTTTGTATTTGAACGTGCCATATATTTTTTTATAATTAGCATTTACTCAGAGGTGGTGAAACAGGCGCTTAGTATAGTACAAATTAAAAAAAAGATCGATGGCTTTATCTAACTCCAGTTTTCGAAACTATGGTTGTATGGTTGCAGCTTTACAATAAAATACTGCGTGTGGCGCTATATATCTACGCATTATGGGAATAATATGGTTATCGTTGTCGATAAATTATACGAAGACAAGAAAATTTATCGATAAAATACTTGCTACTCACTAGTATATTTGCGTTACGTGGGCTTATTTCCGAATTACATCAGAAACTACGATATACAAAGATTTTCTGAATAACATTATAAAATTTATGTACTTCAATATTTAATTTAACTTGAATTACTTTATGACCATTTTTTTCCATATTATTCAATGAGCGTGATATACCGTAATTATATACTTCACAATTGGCTTTAGTTTTTCTAAATGTATTTTAAACAACATTTTTTCATTATAATCTCTCTCTAATAAAAAAAACATATTTTAACTTGTTGATAAATTACAGATAACGATGGAAGACATTCACAAATCGGTAGCATCTTTGGAGAATGGTGCGGTGATGACCAATGGTGTGTCCGTGAATGGCACTGCCATATCTGGCCTGTCCGACCAACGGCTCGGTCTGTTCGGGTATACATTGGAGTCTATCAACATGCTGCTGATGCCTATGATTGAGAACAAGTGAGTCAGATTTTTTTTTAGAAACTATTGGTTCGGTGGCTGCAGTGTTGATATGATGTTTTATCTTCAAACTTTAACGTATAGCATATTGAAAGATTGATTAATGAAATTTTAAATAATTCACCCAACATATTAAATCGATTATTATTAAAAACAAATAGAGAAACATTTTGATCACATTGTATACAAATTGCTTTATAGACAACTAATTAGTATGTGTATTTAACAGGAAAGAAGCATTGGGTAGTATGGGCAACGACGCACCATTGGCTTGTCTCTCCCAGTTCCAACCGCTGCCATATGATTATTTCAAACAACTGTTCGCTCAAGTCACCAACCCGCCCATCGATCCATTCAGGTATGTCAGACACATTCGACATTATACTATTGATTAGTGACAGGCAATTCAGTACCTAACTAAAAGCTAAATTATCGACATTTCAACTGCCCATGGCTATATCGATACAATAACTTTGCTAACGTGTCAAATGATAATAATTGTGATGCCCAAAACTAGAAGTGTCCCTCACGCCTGAAATATTTTACATTAGATTGTTTATTAATATTCGAGAATAAATAATCGATAAATGATTTGAAATTGTTGATCGATACTAGTCTTTTTTTTATCCTGGCTCGGTAAAATAACTACGCCACACCTGATGGTAAGTGTAGCGCAATCCAGGAATAGCGTCGACCAACGATTAACAGTGTGTCTATCGTTGGTCGGCAGTTGATCATATATTACATTTCAATGTTCGATATAATAGTCGATGCATGGCTACCAACATTCCTATCTTTTGCTGCGAGCAAGCTAAGCTAAGGGTAGCAGCATGTAATAACATGTTGATGTGTACAGGGAGAAGATAGTGATGTCACTCCTGTGTCCGATCGGTCCCGCTCCCAACGTGTTGATCCCGAGCGCGAGCTTCGTGTCTCGCCTGTTCCTGCCGCAGCCGGTGCTCACTATACCCGACCTCGCCGCGTTGAAACAGACCAACTTCAGAGGATGGAGGGTACGTACTACATAGTATGAAGATAGTGATGTCACTCCTGTGCCCGATCGGTCCCGCTCCCAACGTGTTGATCCCGAGCGCGAGCTTCGTGTCTCGCCTGTTCCTGCCGCAGCCGGTGCTCACTATACCCGACCTCGCCGCGTTGAAACAGACCAACTTCAGAGGATGGAGGGTACGTACTACATAGTATGAAGATAGTGATGTCACTCCTGTGCCCGATCGGTCCCGCTCCCAACGTGTTGATCCCGAGCGCGAGCTTCGTGTCTCGCCTGTTCCTGCCGCAGCCGGTGCTCACTATACCCGACCTCGCCGCGTTGAAACAGACCAACTTCAGAGGATGGAGGGTACGTACTACATAGTATGAAGATAGTGATGTCACTCCTGTGCCCGATCGGTCCCGCTCCCAACGTGTTGATCCCGAGCGCGAGCTTCGTGTCTCGCCTGTTCCTGCCGCAGCCGGTGCTCACTATACCCGACCTCGCCGCGTTAAAACAGACCAACTTCAGGGGATGGAGGGTACGTACTACGTAAATAGTATGAAGATAGTGATGTCACTCCTGTGCCCGATCGGTCCCGCTCCCAACGTGTTGATCCCGAGCGCGAGCTTCGTGTCTCGCCTGTTCCTGCCGCAGCCGGTGCTCACTATACCCGACCTCGCCGCGTTGAAACAGACCAACTTCAGAGGATGGAGGGTACGTACTACATAGTATGAAGATAGTGATGTCACTCCTGTGCCCGATCGGTCCCGCTCCCAACGTGTTGATCCCGAGCGCGAGCTTCGTGTCTCGCCTGTTCCTGCCGCAGCCGGTGCTCACTATACCCGACCTCGCCGCGTTAAAACAGACCAACTTCAGGGGATGGAGGGTACGTACTACGTAAATAGTATGAAGATAGTGATGTCACTCCTGTGCCCGATCGGTCCCGCTCCCAACGTGTTGATCCCGAGCGCGAGCTTCGTGTCTCGCCTGTTCCTGCCGCAGCCGGTGCTCACTATACCCGACCTCGCCGCGTTGAAACAGACCAACTTCAGAGGATGGAGGGTACGTACTACATAGTATGAAGATAGTGATGTCACTCCTGTGCCCGATCGGTCCCGCTCCCAACGTGTTGATCCCGAGCGCGAGCTTCGTGTCTCGCCTGTTCCTGCCGCAGCCGGTGCTCACTATACCCGACCTCGCCGCGTTGAAACAGACCAACTTCAGAGGATGGAGGGTACGTACTACATAGTATGAAGATAGTGATGTCACTCCTGTGCCCGATCGGTCCCGCTCCCAACGTGTTGATCCCGAGCGCGAGCTTCGTGTCTCGCCTGTTCCTGCCGCAGCCGGTGCTCACTATACCCGACCTCGCCGCGTTGAAACAGACCAACTTCAGAGGATGGAGGGTACGTACTACATAGTATGAAGATAGTGATGTCACTCCTGTGCCCGATCGGTCCCGCTCCCAACGTGTTGATCCCGAGCGCGAGCTTCGTGTCTCGCCTGTTCCTGCCGCAGCCGGTGCTCACTATACCCGACCTCGCCGCGTTGAAACAGACCAACTTCAGAGGATGGAGGGTACGTACTACATAGTATGAAGATAGTGATGTCACTCCTGTGCCCGATCGGTCCCGCTCCCAACGTGTTGATCCCGAGCGCGAGCTTCGTGTCTCGCCTGTTCCTGCCGCAGCCGGTGCTCACTATACCCGACCTCGCCGCGTTAAAACAGACCAACTTCAGGGGATGGAGGGTACGTACTACGTAAATAGTATGAAGATAGTGATGTCACTCCTGTGCCCGATCGGTCCCGCTCCCAACGTGTTGATCCCGAGCGCGAGCTTCGTGTCTCGCCTGTTCCTGCCGCAGCCGGTGCTCACTATACCCGACCTCGCCGCGTTGAAACAGACCAACTTCAGAGGATGAAGGGTACGTACTACATAGTATGAAGATAGTGATGTCACTCCTGTGCCCGATCGGTCCCGCTCCCAACGTGTTGATCCCGAGCGCGAGCTTCGTGTCTCGCCTGTTCCTGCCGCAGCCGGTGCTCACTATACCCGACCTCGCCGCGTTAAAACAGACCAACTTCAGGGGATGGAGGGTACGTACTACGTAAATAGTATGAAGATAGTGATGTCACTCCTGTGCCCGATCGGTCCCGCTCCCAACGTGTTGATCCCGAGCGCGAGCTTCGTGTCTCGCCTGTTCCTGCCGCAGCCGGTGCTCACTATACCCGACCTCGCCGCGTTAAAACAGACCAACTTCAGGGGATGGAGGGTACGTACTACGTAAATAGTATGAAGATAGTGATGTCACTCCTGTGCCCGATCGGTCCCGCTCCCAACGTGTTGATCCCGAGCGCGAGCTTCGTGTCTCGCCTGTTCCTGCCGCAGCCGGTGCTCACTATACCCGACCTCGCCGCGTTAAAACAGACCAACTTCAGGGGATGGAGGGTACGTACTACGTAAATAGTATGAAGATAGTGATGTCACTCCTGTGCCCGATCGGTCCCGCTCCCAACGTGTTGATCCCGAGCGCGAGCTTCGTGTCTCGCCTGTTCCTGCCGCAGCCGGTGCTCACTATACCCGACCTCGCCGCGTTGAAACAGACCAACTTCAGAGGATGGAGGGTACGTACTACATAGTATGAAGATAGTGATGTCACTCCTGTGCCCGATCGGTCCCGCTCCCAACGTGTTGATCCCGAGCGCGAGCTTCGTGTCTCGCCTGTTCCTGCCGCAGCCGGTGCTCACTATACCCGACCTCGCCGCGTTAAAACAGACCAACTTCAGGGGATGGAGGGTACGTACTACGTAAATAGTATGAAGATAGTGATGTCACTCCTGTGCCCGATCGGTCCCGCTCCCAACGTGTTGATCCCGAGCGCGAGCTTCGTGTCTCGCCTGTTCCTGCCGCAGCCGGTGCTCACTATACCCGACCTCGCCGCGTTGAAACAGACCAACTTCAGAGGATGGAGGGTACGTACTACATAGTATGAAGATAGTGATGTCACTCCTGTGCCCGATCGGTCCCGCTCCCAACGTGTTGATCCCGAGCGCGAGCTTCGTGTCTCGCCTGTTCCTGCCGCAGCCGGTGCTCACTATACCCGACCTCGCCGCGTTGAAACAGACCAACTTCAGAGGATGGAGGGTACGTACTACATAGTATGAAGATAGTGATGTCACTCCTGTGCCCGATCGGTCCCGCTCCCAACGTGTTGATCCCGAGCGCGAGCTTCGTGTCTCGCCTGTTCCTGCCGCAGCCGGTGCTCACTATACCCGACCTCGCCGCGTTGAAACAGACCAACTTCAGAGGATGGAGGGTACGTACTACATAGTATGAAGATAGTGATGTCACTCCTGTGCCCGATCGGTCCCGCTCCCAACGTGTTGATCCCGAGCGCGAGCTTCGTGTCTCGCCTGTTCCTGCCGCAGCCGGTGCTCACTATACCCGACCTCGCCGCGTTAAAACAGACCAACTTCAGGGGATGGAGGGTACGTACTACGTAAATAGTATGAAGATAGTGATGTCACTCCTGTGCCCGATCGGTCCCGCTCCCAACGTGTTGATCCCGAGCGCGAGCTTCGTGTCTCGCCTGTTCCTGCCGCAGCCGGTGCTCACTATACCCGACCTCGCCGCGTTAAAACAGACCAACTTCAGGGGATGGAGGGTACGTACTACGTAAATAGTATGAAGATAGTGATGTCACTCCTGTGCCCGATCGGTCCCGCTCCCAACGTGTTGATCCCGAGCGCGAGCTTCGTGTCTCGCCTGTTCCTGCCGCAGCCGGTGCTCACTATACCCGACCTCGCCGCGTTAAAACAGACCAACTTCAGGGGATGGAGGGTACGTACTACGTAAATAGTATGAAGATAGTGATGTCACTCCTGTGCCCGATCGGTCCCGCTCCCAACGTGTTGATCCCGAGCGCGAGCTTCGTGTCTCGTCTGTTCCTGCCGCAGCCGGTGCTCACTATACCCGACCTCGCCGCGTTGAAACAGACCAACTTCAGGGGATGGAGGGTACGTACTACGTAAATAGTATGAAGATAGTGATGTCACTCCTGTGCCCGATCGGTCCCGCTCCCAACGTGTTGATCCCGAGCGCGAGCTTCGTGTCTCGTCTGTTCCTGCCGCAGCCGGTGCTCACTATACCCGACCTCGCCGCGTTGAAACAGACCAACTTCAGGGGATGGAGGGTACGTACTACGTAAATAGTATGAAGATAGTGATGTCACTCCTGTGCCCGATCGGTCCCGCTCCCAACGTGTTGATCCCGAGCGCGAGCTTCGTGTCTCGCCTGTTCCTGCCGCAGCCGGTGCTCACTATACCCGACCTCGCCGCGTTAAAACAGACCAACTTCAGGGGATGGAGGGTACGTACTACATAGTATGAAGATTGTGACGTCACTCCTGTGTCCGATTACTTTCACTCTGAACATGTAGAGGTGATAAGTAGAATAGTGTATCCGGCTATCGAAGGTGGAGTGGTCAAGTAGCCGGCTATGAAGCAAGAGGCCCTGGGTTCGATTTCCGCACAGAGACAAATGTTTATGTGATTCATAAATATTTGTTTGTGGATCACATATTATAATATTTGCGGGACCGTAAATTCTTCGTAGCTCCTGATACTTGATGTAGGTTTAACTTAAGGCGGCTCCAGGTCTATGTGTGTGACTGTTAGCTATATTTATTTTTATTATTATATTTTAATACATAGCATCAGACATTTTGCGTCTCTCTCTAATGATTTCAGCGGCGAATTTGAAGATTTTAAAAGTAAGTTTGTTGTCCTCAGACGAAGGTGATCGACTGCACGTTCGATATATCATCAGGTCCTCAAGGATTGGAACCGGCGCTGGGCCAGATATCCCGGCAGGCTCACGAGGCGGCGGCGAGCGGTTACCAGCTGATCGTGCTGTCCGACCGCGCCGCCGGACCCGATCGTCTGCCCGTCAGCTCGCTGCTGGCACTCGGTATGTACTGCATCTACATCAGCCCTATAGACCGAGTGGTGGAGCCATGCTGTGTACTGTTTTGTCTACAGCGTGAATGGGCCGGCTCGACCGGGTCGTTACCACTGTCTCACAGAGAAGTGACGTAAAGTATCGGCTTGCTGCTGCGCTTCGTACGGTGAGTGAGATATCCGGAACTGCAAATCGCCCTCCCCTTCCCAATCCCTAATTATTCCTTTCCTTTAAGGTCGGCAACGCGCCCATGATTCTTCTGGTATTGTGGACGTACATAAGCAATTGAAATCACTTACCATCAGGTGAGCCACATGCTCGTATACCGGCCTGTGCTATAAAAATATCTCATTATCTCCAGGCGCTGTCCATCACCACCTGATCGAGACTCGTCAACGTATGAAAGTGGGTCTCATCGTGGAAACGGCCGAAGCCAGGGAGGTGCATCACATGTGTGTTCTGCTTGGTGAGTGAATTTTATTCTTTCCTTATTGATGGTTGAAGGTTGTTTTGTCTCTGCCATTCTTAAGTTATGGGAACTAAGATGTATGTGACAAACGATAAACTATTCGATACTTAAATACTGTCGATAAGTGTTTAGAAATAAGGAACACAATATTTACATTCAATTTGTTTTAATGTCGAGCGTACATGGCCTTAATCTAATGCATAGATGGAGATTGATTATTAAACTATTTTAAAACACTCTGTTAGTCAAAAGAAACGAAAACGATAAAATTTTACTGAAATCATATTGATTAGAAACTTTTTAACAAAAATTAAAACCGACAAAAAACTAATAAGCCATACATACAACTTAACAATTCGGTGGAGTTACGCGTGGTTATCATACAAAAAACACGTCGAATTATGAACCTCAGTTTTTTTTCATAAGTTAATTATTTAACGCATGTTATCGATACTTTAAGGTTACGGCGCGGACGCAATATGCCCGTACTTAGTATTCGAATTGGCCTGCTCCCTCCGTAACGACGGCCTCATCGACCCGAATCTCACCGACGACGATATCTACGGCGCGTACCAGAAGTCGATAGAGACCGGACTGGCGAAGGTGATGGCCAAGATGGGCATCAGCACACTACAGTCGTACAAGAGCGCGCAGATATTTGAAGCGGTTGGACTCAACGAGGACGTTATCGATAAATGCTTTAAAGGCACGCAGTCGAGGATTGGTGAGTGTTTTTATCTTCTATTTATTTTCTTTACACGTTCATATTAGGTGGAAGAGCACATGTATGTGTCTTTTTTATAATCTTTATTAAATCGGGTCTTAATCACGTAGTATTTGAAGCTGTATATTATAGTATGATGTATTTGCTGTTGGTAGAATATTCATATCCGCCCGGATAGAGGCCACCGTACATATGGTGTTAAAACCTGCCATAGTGATTTACACACCTTGTGTGGATCGCGTTCCCGGATCAGCCAGTGTATATCCGGTTCTCCTGAGGGGCTTGCGATAGATGATAGATGGTTGGTTGGTGCGGGTATAGGGGTACATCCTTGTATCCCTTTTCTTGCATCGGTCATCCGCCTGTCCTGTTGCAGGCCCCTCGATTTGTTTATTCCCTCTTCGGATTGTGAAGAAACATTTATACAGGCCGGCATGATTCTGGTGACTACCTATAAACTCATTGTTGGCGATGGTCGATGGTTTTTTGGACCGCACTGCGCTTACCATCAGGTGTAGTGCAGTAACTTTGCCGTGCTCAGATAAAAAAGGTACCTATTATTTACTAGCTTTTGCTCGCGGCTCCGCCCGCGTGAACCTTTAAAAGTGACAGTTTCATACAAACTTTCATCCCCTATTTTATCGCCTTGGGGGTAGAATTTATCAGAATCCTTTCTTAGCGGATGCCTACGTCATAACATCTACCTGCATGCCAAATTTCAGCCCGATCCCTCCAGTGGTTTGGGCTGTGCGTTGATAGATCACTATGTCAGTCAGTCAGTCAGTCAGTCACCTTTGAGTTTTATATATTTAGATTTCTTTATAACAGTTTTTTTTTTAAGTATTCTCATGTAAGTGACTTTCTTGTGTTTTTGAGAATAAAGTTCTTTAAACCTAAACCTATTCATACCTTCAAATACTACACAATTAAGACCCGTTTAAATAAATATTAAAGTAATCAAGTAGTTTTCCAGCTATTTCGTTTTTATTTTTATACTCATGAACTTATTTAATATTGCCTAGGCGGTGTGAACTTCGAGATTTTGTCGAAGGAGATATTCGACCGACACACGCTTACCTACGGGCAGTGTACTGATACGTTGGTGTTGAGGTGAGCTATATCACGATATTTATAGACTAAGGTGGAAGGTCCTTCGTATGCGAGAGGCCGTCTGAGTTGGTACCACCGCGCCGTCTATTTCTCAAGCCAAGCAAAAGTGTGTAAGCACTATTGTGTTTCGGTTTGGAGGACATTTAAGCCAGTGAAATTACTGGGCATTATGAGACTTAAAATCTTATGTCTCGGGTTGACGAGCGCAGTTCAGTGCCATGTAGTGCTTTGTAATTCAAAGTTCCGTGTGGTGTTGCTTCTGTTTTTGGGCAAGCATGGCGCTTACCATCAGGCAAGCGCCTTGCACGTCAAGACATTAAAAAAAAATCTCTCTAAATTTAGACATGTACAATGAAGCATTATAAATAAATAAATAATAACAGTAATTTATATGTCATAATGGTCATGGTCCACCTGTGCGCCACATTTTATCAAAAACAATTCAGCCGTTAAGGCGTGATTGACTTAAAAACGTTCAAAACTTTCAAATTCACAAACATTTAAACTTTCACATAATATATGATAGTAGGATAATTAATTGTATATATTTTATCGTTATTGTCAGGAACCCCGGTAACTACCACTGGCGAGCTGGCGGCGAGAAACACATCAACGATCCGATGTCGATCGCCAACCTGCAGGAGGCGGCCACCAACAACTCCAAGTCGGCTTACGACAGATTCAGGTTGGTGCCGATATCAAACTCACTAATTATTTTATACTTAAATTATCGATAATCTCTATGACGACCTGCGAGCTTAGCATACGCGACACGAGATAATTATGTTAACTCATTTAGTCGTTAAAAACCAGTTTTACCTGGTTATGTCTATATGTCTATCGAAGCTAACTTGGTTGCGTAGAAACTCTACTAGTTATGGCAAATTTAGAGTGAAACATAGAATAAAGTAGAGAAAATAGTACTTTCAACCTCTGTGGTATTTTGTCTACAAACCCCAAAAAGGCCAACTTATTTTCATCGAATATTGTCATTTTGACCTGGGATATTTGTCCATGAAAGTTATCTCTCTCGCGCGCGCGAAATATGTCGTGTTGCATATATAGTTGGTGAGACTAATTTATATTTGAAATAGCAATACCTATACATTTTATTATTCTAATGAATGATGCTTATTCGAATATTTAAATAAAATAAATATCCTATTCTTTAATATTTCTCTAAATTCTCCATGAAACTTCTAATATCTAAATAACAATTTATATTTTTCTGTTCGTTTCGATTGATAGTTAAACAATAACATGGTTATTTGTCCACAGGGAGAGCGCTCTAGAGTCGATAAGAGCGTGCACACTCCGCGGACAGTTGGAGTTGGTGAAACTGGATGAACCGATACCGCTTAGCGAAGTGGAACCAGCCGCCGAGATAGTTAAACGATTCGCTACTGGTAACTAAAATATTTTAATCTTATATAAAGGTGCACGTAATTATTCGTGCCGCACGCGCCTGCAGTTATCGCTTCAAATTCGATGACTGATCGAAATATCGCATAGATTATACTTTAACCGTATTAGATCTATAGGTCGATATTTTATCGATAACGTGATGTTGATTTATCGACATTCTATATGTGTTATGTATCTATTCTCGAACGCAAATAATATATTAGTACCGTAACAAATATTTATCAATTACACAAATATTAACTGCCTTACCTAATATTTTTACTATGAAATTATCGACTTTACAAAAACAAAGTAATGATAGTGTTTTTATTTGTATTAATAGTGGGTGCGTCTGCGAATTGCACAGACGGGTATCAGCTTATGTTATGGGACCATTTCACCTTTAATCCCAGTTTGGGTGGCACTCCCAATTTCGCTTCGGATTGGCCTGGTTTACTTTTTTTTAATCCTGGCTCGGCAAAGTGACTACACTACACCTGATGGTAAGTGTAGCGCAATCCAAGAATAGTGTCGACCAATGATAAACAATGTGTCCATGCCCTTTAGTAGGTCGGCAAGATCATGCTGGCCTGCTAAAGGGCCAAGGGGGAGGGGAAGGAAAAAGGGATGGGAAAAGGGTTAGGATCAGGAGGCAAGCCCCCTGAGGAGAACCGGATATACACTGGCCGACCCTGGAACGCGACCCACACAAGGTGGGCCACTATGGCAGGTTTTAGCACCAGTGTACGGTGGTCGCTATCCGGTCGGATACAAGTATCCTCCCACCAGCAAACAAGCAGCAACAGCAACTTGCATCCTTCTGCACCCGTCTGCACCATTCCGAATAGTAGTAATATGTGTTGTGATGCAGGTGCGATGTCGTTCGGTTCTATATCCCTGGAGGCGCACACGACGTTGGCGATCGCTATGAACCGCATCGGTGGCAAGTCCAACACCGGCGAGGGGGGGGAGAACGCCGACAGGTATCTCAACCAGGTACACACTTTGTTTTGTTCACTTTACATACTGTCTAACTGTGCTGAAATATCAACTCTTATATCCTCCATTTTTTTATATCAGAAGCCGCTATCGAGCAACTAAGTCTCCTGATGATAAGTGATCTCCACCGCCCATGTATGCCCACAATACCGGAAGAATCATAGGCGCTTTGCCATCCTTAAAGGAAAAGAATAATTAAGGGATTGGAAAGGGCCTCTTAATCCCACTCACCGTTCGAAACGCAGTAGTAAGCCGCTTCTTTAAGTCGGTTTTCCGTGAGACAATGGTAACGACCACGATTTATACTGTAGACAAAACTGTTTACAGCGTGGCTTAACCAATCAAAACCATTTCGTATGCAGTCTACCAACCAACCTACAGTAGGCCAGCGTGGTGGACTAAAGCCTAAGTTCTGCCCTTATTGTCCCGAAATGGGAAATAATACAGGAGTGATATTGTTTTTTTTATATGTCCCAGGACCCAGAGTTCAGCAGGCGGTCAGCCATCAAGCAAGTAGCGTCAGGTCGGTTCGGTGTGACCGCATCATACTTGGCGCACGCGGACGATCTGCAGATCAAGATGGCGCAGGGAGCCAAGCCGGGAGAGGGAGGGGAGTTGCCAGGTAAAACTTATTATTAAAAGAAATCAAATATACAACATGTTGCAGAAAAGTGTGCTCATATTTAAGCAATGTTTAGTGTAATATATAAGTATCTCAAGTAGTACCAAATTCGATTGTAATGATGGAACATAAATGAAGCATATTCTTTTCTACCGAATGAGTAACGTGTCGATATTCGACGTGGCAACTTTGGACAACACTAAATGATTAACAGCTGAGCTTTTGTCTCACTTCAGTATTATTGTTCCCGCTCATGCGATGTTATCGATCGTAATAAACGGATGAATAAAATTATCTAAATAGTTTAGCATGTTTCGATTTAAAAAATCAGTCGAGTTATTAGAAACCGTAATTGGTACTTTATACATTTTTATGTAATCGATATTTAATCTTGTGTATCGAATACGTCATTCCAATGTTCATAATGTTCCAGGTTACAAAGTGACGGAGGACATAGCCCGCACTCGTTGTTCGGTGCCCGGCGTGGGTCTGATCTCTCCCCCTCCTCACCACGACATCTACTCCATCGAGGACCTGGCGGAGTTGATATACGACCTGAAGTGCGCCAACCCTCGCGCCAGGATCTCCGTCAAGCTCGTCTCGGAAGTGGGCGTCGGTGTCGTCGCTTCTGGAGTCGCTAAGGTATGACATCCTCACGCTTCTATCTCGAAAGGGGTATGCAGAGGTGTACACATTTTCGGGCTCTTTTTCGATCTTATTCCCTAATTTTATTTAAGATAAATGATGAGTATATTACCATATCGGGGACAAATAAATTTGATGATGTGTGTAAGGGTTGGGTTTTATTTATTTAAATTCCAATTTCTACTTATGTGTATTTTTTGAATCACAAAACTTATACAAATATCAATTGTTTGATTAGCGGGTTGATTTCATAATAGGTGTGTTGCTATTAGACCAAAGGTATTATACCATAATAGTTATTAGGTAAAAGCTCTATTTTTATTCCAAAGTGAGCAAACATGTAAATCATCTAAATGATCATCGACCCCTACCAGACAACCGAAGGAATTGTTTGGTCATTGCATTTAAGTGTTATTAATAAAGTCCCAAGTTCAAATGATTCGCTAACCAAAGTTTCAGCACTACAACATTTAAATTTTTACTCCTTATGCTATTTTATCATCTACTCCTAAAGTCGGTTAGAAAACTGGAAACTCATTAGTTAATGGTCATTCTGTCTGTGTGTCAGGGTAAAGCGGAGCACATCGTGATCTCCGGGCACGACGGTGGTACCGGAGCCAGTTCGTGGACGGGCATCAAGTGCGCCGGCCTGCCCTGGGAACTGGGAGTTGCCGAGACGCACCAGGTGCTCGTGCTCAACGACTTGCGCTCCAGGTCACCGTCATACATACTTTACTCTGTACTGCCGCCATCCCACTTATGATATTAATTTACGTGAAAGATGTTTATTACTCAATTACGCCTAAACGGCTGAATGGATTAAATTTGGCATACAGATAGACTATAACTTAGATTAAAACTTAGACTACGTTGAGGACACATGGGGTCCAACGGACCCCAGACAAATTTCAATACAATTTTAAACCTACAAAGACCCTTAGGGATTAGATATATAGCTCTATGTGTTGTTGTTTGAAGTCTCCACAACAAGTTTTGACACGTTACGAAGGCCTTTTTAGCATTAGTCATCCTGCAGAGCCATATTAGTGCGGACGTATTTTTGTGTGGGGTTCTGTAGACCCCGTGTGGCCTTACTGTGGCAAAAGTCTTTAAAAAATTCAATTTTTTTTTTATCGTTGATTAGTGTTATATTGTTTCTGTAAACGTAAGTATTCATGCATTAATTGAATTTTTTTCCAGCAATAAATAATGGTTATTAATTAAATATATATGTGTGTATATATAGATGCCTCATAATCTTCGACCTCGAACTATCGCCAGCCGCCTAATGTAAGAAAATAAAGATGGTGGAGGTAATGATAACAATGGATCAGAGTCAGAAGACCACGTTTCGAATGAGTCTGAATATTTACCGCGAAAAAATGTTTGGATAAACTTTCATTGTATCTTGTAAAGCCGTTCTTAGAACGCCGGTACAGCAATGAAATTATTCGAAAGAGTTTGCGCGGCGCTATTGCTGCAATTCTAAATAAATCTCCGCTAGCTGATGGTGTACGACAAGTAGAGCTGCCTACTAAAAAAAGATGTGGACTTTGCCCACGATCAAAAGATCGAAAAACTAGCATACAATGTCCTGCCTGCGAACAGCCCATGTGCAACGATCATCGTATGTACTTATGTACCGACTGTGGTGGTCTCGAATGATTTGATTAATTTTTCTTAAAAATATTTACATATTTATGTTATATTTGATACAATAAATAATTTTTCTATTAAAAAAATTATGCTTTTACATTTTTCTGCATGTTTAGTTGCACTTTTTCTTTATTACAAGAATGACCGAAATTCGTGACTTCAAACTTCAAAATAAATATACTTTTTTCAGACTTCATCGGAAATTTATTTTTTTTTCGATAAAATATTGTTTTTTGAACAAAACGCCGTCGGTTTTTTTTTTGATATTTTGAAAATTAAAATTTCTAATCCTATTTATATTAAAAAAGTTCAATTTCGTGAGTTTTTTTTTCTTAACAATTTTTTAGTATTTTAAAATCATAAATAGATTAAAACAATCATAAGATTATTTAGAGAGATTATAAAATTAAAGTTTCGCACCGGTTTTAAGTCGATACATAGCGTAGAACACAACTGAGAACTGTTTTCCTGCGTGGGGTCCGCTGGACCCCGTGTGTCCTCAACGTTATTTTTTCGATGTGTGTCCTCAACGGGTTAAATCGACAGAACGAATTTCACGCGGGCGGCGTGCAAAAGCTAGTTTGACATATGATTCGTGAGAATGTAATCAAAAGCTGCTGAACGTCTCTATAAGAAAAGCTAATATGTGTTGTTACATACAACTAATAATTCCTAAGAGATTGTAATAATAGACAACTTATTTTATTTTTAACCCATGAAAAAAAAAGGGAATGTTAAAGTTTTACCACTTATGTGTGTATGATAATATGTGTATTTGTCTATGGCAACATGGCGTCTAATCGAATGGAACAATATTTTTGAATTCGAAAGCTAATTACACGAAATGGATCATAGATATGTTTGAACAAAATCTATTCAGACGTTTAGAAATTATACGTCTGGAGTTTTAACGCTTTATTTATAATAATGTTTTGAACAGAGTGGTGTTACAAGCTGACGGTCAAATCAGGACAGGTTTCGACGTGATGGTGGCCGCTTTGCTAGGCGCCGATGAGTTCGGATTCAGTACTGCACCACTTATTGCCCTCGGTAAGTTTCAATATTCTATATTCAATGTTTAGTGGCGAAGCTAATGACAAAATCGAATAGAAACCTAAATACAAATTGTGATTGCCTGACCTGGGATTAGAACATCAAGACCTGGCGATTTTTCAGCCTAAGGAGGTCAGTAGACTAACAAGAAATCATTTACGTAAAATGGTTTCCTCAGAAATGAGCGGTAACATTGGGATTATGGACCAAAACTTTAATCGTAACAACCCTCATATTCCCAAAAATCTAGATTTTATTGTCAATTTTAAATAATCGATTATAATTTTGATCATCAACTAGGACTGATTATTTTAATAATTGATTATTGATGATCAACATCACTAACCGTAACAATCCCTCATATTCCCAAAAATCTTGACTTTACTGACAATTTTAAATAATCGATTATATTTTTGACAATCGATTAGTACTGATCATTTAAATAATCGATTATTGATGATCAACATCACCACTATCCGTCGAATCTGATAATAAGTAATGATATAATGGTTGCAGGTTGTACAATGATGCGCAAGTGTCACCTGAACACTTGTCCCGTGGGCATCGCGACTCAGGACCCCGTGCTGCGGAAGAAGTTCGCCGGGAAACCAGAACACGTCGTCAACTACCTGTTCATGCTGGCTGAGGAGGTAACAGGGACATTATTTAACAGTTAACATCGATATTAAACTAGACCACCGCGACAACTTAATTGTAGGGATATTGTTTTTTTTTTATTTGGTTATTGAACCCTTAAAAACCGGTCAAATGCGAAACGGACCTGTGCACTGTTGTTTCCTGTACCCTTAAAGCTTTTGTTTATATAATTTTTCATGAAATACGCAATTTATATTCTACGATAAACTCATCCCACTACCTATTATGGTAGAGCCAATTTAATATAGAAGAGACAGACAGATCCACGGTATAGACTCTGTAATAGAATTTTCGAGTGGTAGAGCCACGCTGTAGACACTTTTGTCTACAGCATAAATGGGTCGGATCAGCCGGGTCGTTACCACTATATCACAGATAACCGAAAGTGGCAGCTTGCTGATGCGTTTCGTACGGTGAGTGAGATTTCCGGAGGCCCAAATCCCCCTCCCCTTCGTAATCTCTAATTTTCCCTTTCCTTTAAGGTCGACAACGCGCCCATAATTCTTCTGGTATTGTAGACGTACATGGGCCGTAGAGCACTTACCATCAGATGACACACTTGCTCGTTTGCCGGCCTATGCAATAAAATAATAAGATGCCCTTGGTACCATTTAGATATGGAAACCTAAAAAATATTAATCGACAATTATCCTACTTGCCCTTCTAAAACACCAGCGTTATATTTCCAGATCCGTCAGCACATGGCGGAAGTGGGCGTGCGCAAGTTCCAGGACCTGATCGGTCGCACCGACCTGCTGAAAGTGAGGGAGAACAACGAAAACCCCAAGGCGCGACTGCTGAACCTCAGTCTCATACTGAAGAACGCGCTGCACATGCGTCCTGGAGTTAATATCATCGGAGGGTCTAAGTCGCAGGTTCATATCGATATTTCAATCTATAATGATTGATACAACAATGTATAATAGGGTGGATCGAGATAAAGGATTTTTCCCCTTCAGCATGAAGGCAGGATTTTGTACATAATAAATAAGAAAAAAAAATTTTTTTTTACTCAACAATTTGAGGTGGCCCACTCGAATTTTAAATAAATAATTGATGATGCTGTGGGGGGAAATTTAATTTTTTTCGACTTACCCTAAAGTACATG
Source organism: Amorpha juglandis (assembly GCA_949126905.1). Lineage (NCBI taxonomy): Eukaryota > Metazoa > Arthropoda > Insecta > Lepidoptera > Sphingidae > Amorpha > Amorpha juglandis. The sequence goes on from OX421365.1 coordinate 21,672,244, forward strand.
GTGGTACGTCCCTCGTGGGGTGTGTTTAAAATACCGGCATTATCATAAAGGAATGAAGAATTGTGTAGGGTTTCACAAGGTGATAGGTCCATCGTATGCGAGAGGCCGTCTGGGTTGGTACGGCCGCGCCGTCTATTTTACAGTGTTTCACAGTGTGTAAGCACTGTTGTGTTTCGGTTTGAAAGATATTGAAGCCAGGGAAATGACTGGGTATTATGAGACTTAACATCTTATGTATCGGTGTGACGAACGCAGTTCAGTGCCATCCAGTGCTTTGTAATTCAAAGTTCTGTGTGGTGTTGCTTCTGTTTACGGGCAGGCGTGGCGCTTACCATCAGGCGAGCGCCTTGCTCGACTCGTTTCAATCAAATAAAAAAAAGAGTGACGTCAGCTCGGCCAAGTTAATTGTTCATATCATCATCATCATCATCAGCCACAGGACGTCCACTGCTGAACATAGGCCTCCCCCAAAGATTTCCACACCGATCTCTCGGAAGCGGCCTGCATCCAGCGACTTCCTGCGTATGCACTGTTCGTATAGTGATTAACAATTGGATGATTTAGGTATTGCATAGGGTGTCTACTGTCTACAAAACTTTGTTTGTCCACAGGATTTCCAACTGGAGAAGCGGTTGGACAACCAGTTGATCGAGCAGTGTGCTGGTATTTTGGACGGATCGCAACAACACGTGGATATATCGATGAGAATCACCAACGAAGACAGGACGTTCACTAGCACGCTCTCTTACCATATTGCAATGTAAGGACACATTATATCGATAACGTTATATATACAATACATACAATTACAGCCACCGTGGGTTCCGTGACAATAAATTTAAATGATAAAGAAGCTTGGAAATAGGCCTTGCTTGCCCTATACAGGACTTTTCAAATTGTAAAAAGTTATAATAAATATTGTATTGTTGTTTAATTATTTTAATAAAATTAAAATTTAGTATTAATAATTCTTATAATATGTAATTAATTAATTAACTTAAATTTGACATTTGTACTATTTTTATTTGAATTAAATTTTATTGTATTGACGATTTTAAGAGCCTTTTTGGGCCTACAAAATAAAAATATTTTGATTTGATTTGATTTGAATACAGAACATTTATACTCCGTTACCGAGTACAGTTGTTGAGTGGTAGAGCCACGCTGTAGACAGTTTTGTCTACAGCATGAATAGGCTCGCTCAACCGGGTCGTTAACACTGTCTCACAGAAAACCGACGTAAGGTAGTGGCTTGCTGCTGCGTTTCGTACGATGAGTGAGATATCCGGAGGCTTTAAGATCGGCAACGCGTTCATGATTCTTCTGGTGGTGGGCGTACATGGGCGATGGAGATCACTTACCATCAGGTGACCCAATTGCACGTAGGCTATAAAAAAAATCAATTCTATTCAAAAGCATCGACTCTAACCAAACAATTATATCGATAAATCCCCATATTTTCTTACATTTATTGTATTTTGAAAACTATTGTCTTCAATTCTATGTTTGTATGTATGTTTATTTGTTTGTTCAGGAAATACGGCGACGAAGGTCTACCGGACGGTACGACTGTGAACATATCACTAACAGGCTCTGCTGGTCAGAGCTTCTGTGCGTTCCTGTCCAAAGGAGTCACTGTTACACTGGAGGGTGACGCTAATGACTATGTCGGTTAGTATTATCGTGGATTAAACATTTATTTATTTATTTATTTTTATTTATTTGGACATCCAACAGCTTATCTACTACAAAAGAAAATCGTATACATGTTCTGCATTTCTTCGCCAATTACAGGAAGTCACTACTTATCTATATATATAAAAATGAATCGCTGTGCGTGTGTCTCGCCAAAACTCGAGACTGACTGTACCGATTTGGCTAATTCTGATCTTGAAATATTTGTGGAAGTTCAGGGAAGGTTTACCCGGTGAGAAAAAATGAGTAACATAAATAATAAATAAAGGAAAACACTAAAAACGACAACTTAATTTTCCAATACAAACTGTTCCTGGGTATGAAACACTTGATGTCTTTTTGATGTGAAACATCTATAAGCGCAGGTATAAACCGGATTGTTGGCGTTGCAAAACTTGCCGTGATGACGGGTCGGACAGGACAGGGACAGGTCAGGGACAGGATAGGACAGGGACAGGACAGGATAGGACAGGGGCAGGACAGGGGTAGGACAGGGCAGGGACAGGAAAGGGACAGGACAGGGACAGGACAGGACAGGACCAGACAGGGACAGGGCAGGGACAGGACAGGACAGGACAGGGACAGGAAAGAGACAGGATAGGGACAGGACAGGGACAGGGACAGGGACAAGACAGGACCAGACAGGGACAGGGCAGGGACAGGACAGGACAGGACAGTGACAGGACAGGACAGGACAGGACAGAACAGGATAGGACAGGGATAGAACAGGATAGGACAGGACAGGACAGGGACAGGACAGGGATAGGGACAGGACAGGACAGGACAGGACAGGACAGGGTAGGGTCAGGGACAGGAACGGATAGAACAGGATAGGAACGGATTTTATCGCGGTTTTTTATTTAATTTTGGCCCAGACGTTGCGAAAGCTTGATCAAGACTCCCGTGACCACGAAGGATGAAAAACTTTCGAAAAATCGGGACCAAAATTATACAAAAAACCGCGATGAAATCCGTTGAAATAAGTTTTGTTTCAATGTGTAACATTCGCGTAAACATAAGAAATCCTTATAGTACAAGATCCCGGGGAACATTGACCTTCACCCATCTGTTTCCGGATCAAAATAACATTCTAGGGTATAAAATGTGTTGTTGAACACATACAAATAGGGTTGCCTGAAAAAATATGGTCAAGGATATGATTAATTAAAAGTCAGTGAAATAATATCTTCTTTTTTTCTTTAATTCGCGAAACCTATCCTTGACCATATTTTTTTAGGTAACCCTATTGGTATGTGTTCAACAACACCTTTTATACCCTAAAATATTATTTTCATCCGGTAAACAGATGGGTGAAGGTCAATGTTTCGCGGGATCTTCGAAAGTGATCGCCTCTGAACATGATCATCCATTAGAAAAAAATAATTATAGGTGTGTTTAAAATACTAACATTATTGTATTGTGTAGAGAAATAAGGATTGTGTAGGGATAGGGGGAGAGCTGACGAATTACAGCCTACGATTATTTCAATCACCGTGCAAAATATCAGGTGTAGTGCAGTCACTTTGCTGAGCTCGAATAAAATAAAATCAGTCAGTCAGTCCACCCCGTGACCACGAAGGCTGAAAAGCTTTCGAAACGTCGGGATCAAAATTCATAAAAAAACGCGATAAAATCCGTTTAAATTACTTTTATTTCAATGCATTAAATACTATACAAGTGTGTATCAGTATCAAAATAAAAAAAATAATAACCGCGATAAAATCCGTTTAAATTAGTTTTATTTCAATGTAATAAATACTATAAAAGTGTGTAACATCGTGCAGGTAAGGGTCTGTCTGGCGGCACCGTGATCATCTTCCCGCCCAAGTCGTCTCCGTTCGAGTCCCACTTGAACGTGATCGTGGGCAACGTGTGTCTGTACGGAGCCACGTCTGGACGGGCCTACTTCAGGTATGTGGTTTATCGTCATGAATCATCCAACTATAAAGAAGGGTGTGCGGTGACCTAGTTATTTTAATAGACAAAAAAGAACATATAAAAGCACATTATCCCAGAAATGAAACGAAGTTGAAACTGGAATAGATTTTTATTATTACTGCGCCGCCACAAATGAAATACTGCTATAGATACCGCGTTTTGACAGTTCGGTCGATTTGTCACTAAGAATGTTGCCATATACAAATTGACAAATCGACCAGCAACAAATTTAAATTAAATTAGGATTATTTCTAAAAATAACTAAAATAGTATATGTACTATTTTAGTTATTTTAAGAAATAATTAGTTTTATAATAGTAAATATATTTAGTTAACCTTACATTATGAATATGAAGAATTTGATGAGAATGAGGATGCCAAAGGGGTGTGTAAGGATCGTAGCAGATGGAAGTTCGCTGTGTTTGCCTACCCCTATGAAACAGACGTGAGTCTATGTATGTATGTAAAAAAAGAATACTTAATATATTCACTTTTTACATGATGGAAGGGCCTTCGTATGCGAGAGGCTGTCTGGGTTGGTACTACCATTATGTCTATCAGCCACTAAGCATGTCAGCATTGTTGTATTTCCATTCCAAGGACATAAAACCTAGTGAAATTACTGTGTATTATGAGACTTGCCATCTGACGTCATACAGTTCTTTGTAAACCTAAGTCCCGTATGGTGTTGCTTATGTTTAACGCGGGTAGTTTATCATCAAGAGCGCGACAGTATTGTCTTTTCATCATTTAATGTAATAAAAAAACGCGCGTGTGGCAATTTTGAAAATATGTATGCTTTAGATTGCAGCTTATTTTTTTGAAGTGAAACTTCTTTATCGGCGTTAGAAAAATAAAATCGTCACATTTTTCCGTTACGCGGCACGCGTCACATTTTTGACTTTGAGTGGATTTTGATCAGACTTTGACTGGACTTGACAGGACTTTCATCAGACTTTGACCGTGTCCGGACTCTGACCGGACTTTAACCGGGCTTTGACCGGACTTTGACCCGACTTTGACCCGATTTAGACCGGACTTTGACCGGGCTTTGAGCGAACTTTGACCGGACTTTGAGCGAACTTTGAACGGACTTTGACCGGACTTTTTTTTATTTTTTATATAGCCTATGCCGCTAACGAGCAAGTGGGTCACGTGATGGTAAGTGATCTCCACCGCCCATGTACGCCCATCACCAGAAGAGTTATGGGCGCGTTGCCGACCTTAAAGGAAAGGGATAATTAGGGATTGGGAAGGGGAGGGTATTTGTGCTTCCGGTTATCTCACTCACCGTACGAAACTCAGCAGCAAGCCACTACTTTACGTCGGTTTTCTGTGAGACAGTGGTAACGATCCGGTCGAGCCAGCCCATTCATGCTGTAGACAAAACTGTCTACAGCGTGGCTCTACCACTCTAAACTCTTTAATAGGACTTCACAGGACTTTGACCAGACTTCGACCGAACTGACTTGACTTTGATCGGACTTTGACTGGGCTTTGACCGGGCTTTGACGGACTTTGAGAGGACTTTGATCGGACTTTGAGCGGATTTTGACCGGACTTCTTCTGTCGAGCGTCCCGAGACCCACACTTTTTTTTTGTATTGTATTGTATTGTACTTTATCTAATTTAAGTTTATTTAACCAATTTCTGTAAAGTTGCATAATATAGTAGATCATTTTTGGAAAAATAAGGTCATAAAGAAGTTTCACTTCATACGTGTGTACACTAGTACACGCACACATTTTTGAAGTGATAACTTCTTATGGGAGGGTGAACCGAAACGTTCCGTAACGCGAGCGGCGGCGAGCGGAAGGTTCCAGAATATTCGAGAACCTTCCGTGAGACGTCACGCGGGCCAGTTGACCAGCCAGCGCTAGCCGACTTCCCTGGAACTTCGATAATTTCGAAGTCCCAGGTGGCGTCACACAGTGACCAGTCGGATTGGACCGGACTTTGACCGGACTTTCACAGGACTTTGACCGGACTATGTTCGTTTTTTTTATGGCGAATAGACATGTTACCGTAATTTTGTTTTTGATATTGATTGATATGACGATATTTTACTTATTTTATAATTTGGAAAAAAAGTACCAGGTTCGCATAAACGCGAAGAGAGTAAAATGTCGCCATGAGAGTACTCATGGCGAGTAGCCGTAATTAATAAACAAATGACGATTTGGACAAAGAAAAACTTTTTAGGTTTTTTCTTATTTGGAACATGTTGCCGTAAAAAGTACCAGGCTCGCATAAACGCGAAGAGAGTAGAATGTACTTTTATCATGTCGAGTGGACATGTTGCCGTAATGTTGTATTCTCGCATGTTGTTTGGTAAGTTTTCACTTCTGTCAGCACTCCCGGAGTGCAACCCGTAATTTTTTTTTATTTATTCACTTTATTAGCAAATTGACAGGGTTAGCAATATCGTTTTGTATCTATGAGCTTCACTCCATTGAGTGTTAGTGTGAGCGGACTGGACTGGGGACCTGACTGGACTGGGGACCTGACTGGACTGGGGACCGGACTGGACTGGGGACCTGACTGGACTGGGAACCTGACTGGACTGGGGACCGGACTGGACTGAGGACCGGACTGGACTGGGGACCGGACTGGACTGGGGATCTAACTGGACTGGGGATCGGACTAGACTGGGGACCTGACTGGACAGGGGACCTGACTGGACTGGGGACCCGACTGGACTGGGGACCTGACTGGACTGGGGACCTGACTGGACTGGGGACCCGACTGGACTGGGGACCTGACTGGACTGGGGACCCGACTGGACTGGGGACCTGACTGGACTGGGGATCAGACTGGACTGGGGACCTGACTGGACTGCGACCAGACCGTACTGTATCGAATAGTTGTTTACAATATAATTTAACGTATACCTTAGCCGCAGCAATGGGTGGCCGGGTCTGCTAGTATAATATGTAACATGCGGTGTTAAAGTATTTGTTTCCGTCTGCGGTACAGAGGTATAGCGTCGGAGCGTTTCTGCGTGCGTAACTCCGGGTGCACGGCGGTGGCGGAGGGCGCGGGGGACCACGCCTGCGAGTACATGACGGCCGGCACCGCGCTCGTGCTGGGGCTCACCGGCAGGAACTTCGCGGCGGGCATGAGCGGTCAGTACCCACCACCGTACATACTACACATCGACACGCACACAGACACACACACACACGCACACGCCTGCGAGTACATGACGGCCGGCACCGCGCTCGTGCTGGGGCTCACCGGCAGGAACTTCGCGGCGGGCATGAGCGGTCAGTACCCACCACCGTACATACTACACATCGACACGCACACAGACACACACACACACGCACACGCCTGCGAGTACATGACGGCCGGCACCGCGCTCGTGCTGGGGCTCACCGGCAGGAACTTCGCGGCGGGCATGAGCGGTCAGTACCCACCACCGTACATACTACACATCGACACGCACACAGACACACACACACACGCACACGCCTGCGAGTACATGACGGCCGGCACCGCGCTCGTGCTGGGGCTCACCGGCAGGAACTTCGCGGCGGGCATGAGCGGTCAGTACCCACCACCGTACATACACACGCACACAGACACACACACACACGCACACGCACACGCCTGCGAGTACATGACGGCCGGCACCGCGCTCGTGCTGGGGCTCACCGGCAGGAACTTCGCGGCGGGCATGAGCGGTCAGTACCCACCACCGTACATACACACGCACACAGACACACACACACACGCACACGCACACGCCTGCGAGTACATGACGGCCGGCACCGCGCTCGTGCTGGGGCTCACCGGCAGGAACTTCGCGGCGGGCATGAGCGGTCAGTACCCACCACCGTACATACACACGCACACAGACACACACACACACGCACACGCACACGCCTGCGAGTACATGACGGCCGGCACCGCGCTCGTGCTGGGGCTCACCGGCAGGAACTTCGCGGCGGGCATGAGCGGTCAGTACCCACCACCGTACATACACACGCACACAGACACACACACACACGCACACGCACACGCCTGCGAGTACATGACGGCCGGCACCGCGCTCGTGCTGGGGCTCACCGGCAGGAACTTCGCGGCGGGCATGAGCGGTCAGTACCCACCACCGTACATACACACGCACACAGACACACACACACGCACACGCTCACACGCTCGCACGTGCGCACACGCACACACGCATAAGATGGTAGGGCTCTCGTATGCGAGAGACCGGTTGGGTTGGTAACACCGCGACGTCTATTTCTCAAGCCAAGCAACTGTGCGTAAGCACTGATGTGTTTCGATTTGACATTGAATCCAGTGAAATTACTGGGCATATTGGGACTTAACATCTTATGTCTCGGGGTGACGAGCACAGTTCAGTGCCATGTATGCTTACAATGCTAGAAGAATCATAGGCGCGTTGCCGACCTTAAAGAGATAATGGACAGGGAGCCCTCGGGTAGCTGATCCACTTGACTACTATCAAGCTCATTTTCCGTGAGTAGCTTCGTTTCGATGAGACGACCAACTATTCCCTACGCGAAAATTCTCTATTGTGGTAGCTAACAGAGGTAGCAAGGATAGAATATTTCGATTTGATTATACTCAAAAAATTATTATTTTATTTGTAGGACAATATGACAGTTAAATTATATAAATATTAACTAAGTAAAAACAAAAAAATCTGCTGGTTAGTAATCATTCTTATGACCTCGTTATCGATACCTATTGGAAGCCCCTCCTTCCAATAGGTATGATTACTAACCAGCTGATTTTTTTGTATTTACTTAGTTAATATTTATATAATTTAACTGTCATATTGTCCTACAAATAAAATAATAATTTTTTGAGTATCATCAAATCGAAATATTCTATCCTTGCTACCTCTGTTAGCTAACACAATAGAGAATTTTCGCATAGGGAATAGTTGGTCGTCTCATCGAAACGAAGCTACTCACGGAAAATGAGCTTGATAGTAGTCAAGTGGATCAGCTACCCGAGGGCTCCGTGTCTATAATTCATTTGGATACCACTAAATAATAATTTGTTTCACTCCAGAAATGTTATTCTCGCTCACGCACTTTACTTAATTTATAACCATTCTGTAACCCATATATTATCTATGGCCTGCATACTCGACTATCGACTAATATTATTTTTAATCTATAGTAATGACAATGCTAAAGATCTGCACTATAGATAAAGTTAGAACAAAAATGTAATCTACACGGTTGTTTCAGGCGGTATCGCCTACGTGTACGACATCGATGGCTCGTTCAAGAACAAGTGCAACCACGAGACGGTGGAACTGTTACCGCTCGAACTCGAGGATGACTTGAACGACGTCAAGAAACTTCTCGAAGAGTTCGTCGAATATACTGGGTGAGAATTCATAATATTAAATATTATTTCAAAATGTTATGAGGAGCCAACGTAAGTATTTGATCCAATACAACAAGGTGGTAGGCCCCTCGTATGCGAGAGGCCGTCTGGGTTGGTTCCCACTATTTGACTTGACTTTGACTATTTCTGCCGCCAAGCAGTTCTGTTTCGGTTTGAAAGACATTGAAGTCAGTGAAATTACTGGGCATTATGAGACTTAACACCTTATGTCTCGGGGTAACGAGCGCAGTTCAGTGCCCTGCAGTGCTTTGTAATTCAACGTTCTGTGTGGTGTTGCTTCTGTTTATGAGCACGCGTGGCCCTTACCATCAGGCGAGCGCTTGGCTCGTCTCGTCGTTCAATAAAATAAATCAACTTTATACAGTTACAGTAACATTGATACGTTATAACACGTTACTTAGATGATTCCCAGAATTTTGACAATATGATTTTCCATCACAGCTCAATAATCGCCGAAGAAATGCTCAAAACATGGCCGGAACCAGCAAAAATGTTCATCAAAGTATTCCCTTACGAGTATCAGCGCGCGTTGAAACAGCTTGCACTGAAGCAGCCGGCCGCGCCGAAGGTCGACACCAACGGACACCAGAACGGCGTGCTCGATATCGAGGAAACGGTCAGAGACGTCGAGCTGGACAAGAAGAATCTCGACAAAATACTGGATAAGACCAGGTACAGTACTTCGATATTTTTAAGGATTATTAAGGATTTTTTTTTATTCTTTTAATAATTATAGTGATTTCTTACGTTTACGCGAATGTTAATCATTGAAATAAAACTAATTTAAACGGGTTTTACGTGACGTTTCGAACAGTCCACCCCGTGAACACGAAGGTTGAAAAGCCTTCGAAACGTCGGGAACAAAATTAAAACAAAATTAAAAATAAATAACCGCGATAAAATCCATTTAAATTAGTTTTATTCTTTTAATTTTACGGCCATGAATGAAGCGTTACTTTTTTAGATTTTGCGAAGTCGAAGAAGACAATTTTTATTGTGTAGCATCATCCGGTTGATTTCAATTTAGTAACAATCTACGGTATTAAGAATCCTTATTAATCCTAAGACATAATATTTAAAACCTCGTGACACTCGGAAGATAGCAACTAAGAATAATAATATATATATTTAAAATGACTGCATTACACCTGATGGTATGCGTAGTGCAGCTCAACAATCAAGGACCACCGACAAACAATGAGTTTATCGGTGTTCACCAGAGTCATTCTTCTTGATAGGGAAGAAGTAAATCGAGGGGCTTGCGACCGGACAGATGGATGACCGATGCAGGCACAGGGATACAAGGACTATACCCGCCCCAATCAACCATAAAGTCGTGTCGCAAGCCCCTCAGGAGAACCGGATATACACTGGCTGATCTTGGAACGCGATCCACACAAATCGTGTGGATCACTAAGGCTAGTTTTAATACCATGTGTACGGTGGTCGCTATCCGGGCGGATATGAATCCTACCATCAGCAGCAGCAGGTTTAATGGTTTAGGAGTTCATTGCGGATAAACAACGTGACACGATGTTATTATATACCGAGTGGCGATTTGGTTATCACATTAAATGATACAGCGGTTAAAACTAGTTGATATTAGTTTGTTCAAATAATAAAATAAACATTTATACCAAAAATAAAAATATGCCACTTTCAAACAAAACAAATACCTTAAAAATTGCCACAAAATAAAACACCTTGTTAAATATTAGTTCAATGACGTGTAAAAGCGGCGACATCTCCGCGATAGGGTACTTTGCGTCACGCATGTCCGCGTCCCGCTTACCGCTCGTGGGTCATTGATCTAGCAGTATTATTTGTCCTTACGCATTTACATGGTGTTCTCAAATGTTAAATCAGAAAAAATGTCCCTTGGCTAAGATATCGTAGGTATTTAATTAATTTTTTTTGTGTATGGTTAATGGTCCGGAGTCCCTGGGCCAGCTGATCCACTTGATTACTATCAAGCTAATTTTCCGTGAGTAGCTTCATTTCGATGAGACGCCCAACAATTCCCTATGCGAAAATTCTCGGGTTGGCTTTAGTATCCATGTGCGGGATTTTGCTGATAATTTTTATAGTAAACGTTAGACACTAGTCCGTATTAACAAATGCTAGCAGTTTATTATGCGGAAATGCATAGTTTTTGTGAAATTAATTTTTAAAGTTTTGTAGGTTATTACAGTTGTAAACACACTAATATTGAATTAGAAAGAGACAAATGTCATTGAACGTGGAACGCGAATAATTCTGTCTCTTTCTGACAAGTAGTTATATAAAAACGAAATGCTTAACATATTGTGCTCGCGTTACTGGAACGTTTTTTTTCTTTACAACACCTTAGACTATGCGAGGCTTATGCACGCGTTAGCGAGTGAAGCGAGCTCGGGCTTTTTTTTAAACCACCCAAAAAGTAAATATTAGTGTGTTTACAACTGTAATAACCTACAAAACTTTAAAAATTAATTTCACAAAAACTATGCATTTCCGCATAATAAACTGCTAGCATTTGTTAATACGGACTAGTGTCTAACGTTTACTATAAAAATTATCAGCAAAATCCCGCACATGGATACTAAAGCAACTCCAAATTCTCTATTGTGGTAGCTAACAGAGGTAGCAAGGATAGAATATTTCGATTTGATGATACTCAAAATATTTTATTTTATTTGTAGGACAATATGACTGTTAAATGATATGGATATTAACTAAGTAAAAACAAAAAAAAACAGCTCATTCAAATCATTTTTTATGACCTCGTTATCGATACCTATTGGAAGCCCCTCCTTCCAATAGGTATGATTACTAACCAGCTGATTTTTTTGTTTTTACTTAGTTAATATTCATATAATTTAACAGTCATATTGTCCTACAAATAAAATAATAAATTTTTGAGTATCATCAAATCGAAATATTCTATCCTTGTTACCTCTGTTAGCTACCACAATAGAGAATTTTGGCATAGGGAATTGTTGGGCGTCTCATCGAAACGAAGCTACTTACGGAAAATTAGCTTGATAGTAATCAAGTGGATCAGCTGGCCCAGGGACTCCGGACCATAATGAATGACATGTAGTATACGTGGTATCATTTAATGTGATAACCTAATCGCCACACGGTATAAAGATATATGATACGTATTCAGGGGTTTCATGAAGTACCCGCGCGAGACGGTGGTGTACCGCGCGGCGGAGAAGCGCGCGCGCGACTGGGACGAGATCTACGCGCGCGGAGCGGTGCGGCGCGGACTGCGCGTGCAGGCGGCGCGCTGCATGGAGTGCGGCGTGCCCTTCTGCCAGAGCGGGCACGGCTGTCCGCTCGCCAACATCATCCCCAAGTGGAACGACCTGGTCTACAGGGGCGATTGGAAACAAGCGCTATATCAGCTGCTGCAGACTAATAACTTCCCCGGTCGGTGTTGTTGTTTTATCTCTGTTTTAATATAGGTCAGGCAGCCATAGTCGAACACAAACCCAGTTACCCATACCGCCTACACCTAAGACTGGTAGAGCCGACTGCCGACTCGACCGACTCGTTACCACTTTCTCACAGAAAATCAACGTAAACTAACGGCTTGGTGCTGCTGCGTTTCGTACAGTGAATGAGATATCTGGAGGCCCAAAACCCCTTTCCTTAATTGGCCCTTCCCTTGAAAGTTGGAAGTGCGCCTATGATTCTTCTAATATGAAAGACATACATGGGTAGTGGCGATCACTTACCATCAAGTAACCCACTTGCTCGTTCACCGATCTATGCTAAAAAAACTCACTTCAATAAACATTTTTGTCCATCGCTACAATAGTCCTACAACAACCGGAGACAGTCCTTAGATACACTTATAATGTATACAGAGATAGCCGTCGAATTATGAGCAGACGTGACGCTTACCATCAGACGAGCGCTTTGTTCGTCTCGTCATTAATCTAACAAAAAAAAACTACGAAGGAGACTGTTGTGCCACCGAATCTTCAACACAATCCTATTTGTTGTGTTTTGATTCTTAAAGTTATTTTTGTACCCCCATAGAGTTCACGGGTCGTTAATTTTGGAACTTGTTTTACTACCCCCATAGAGTTCACGGGTGGTTAATTTTTGAAGTTGTTTCTCTACCCCCATAGAGTTCACTGGTCGCGTATGTCCGGCGCCGTGTGAAGGTGCGTGCGTACTCGGTATATCCGAGCCGCCCGTCACCATCAAGAACATCGAGTGCGCCATCATCGACAACGCGTTCGAGAACGGGTGGATACAGCCGGAGGTACAACACTATTACTGTTATTGATTTTTATCACAAAATTAGACACGGTTTTTTTTTATTTCAGCAATTATAACAAAGGATTTTAACGGAGGAAGGACAATTTTTTTAATTTTTTTTTTAGTTTGTTTGTTTAAATGATGAGATAAACAAGGCCGTTGTAAGTGCCACGCCTGCCCATAAACAGAAGCTACAGCACTGCATGGCACTGAACTCACGCGCTCGTCACCCCCGAGTCATAAGATGTTAAGTCTCATAATGGTCAATAATTTCACTGGCTTCAATGTTCTTTAAACTGACACACAACAGTTCCGACTCAGACGACCTCTGGCATACGAAGGACCTACCACCTTGTAATTGCCGATCCATGCAGTCGTTGTATATCTTTAGTGGTAGCTTCGATATATTTAATATAAAGTAATTGTTTAAAAAAGCAAATATTTTTAATCTATTTTTTTCTTGACAGATTCCGAAGTTCAGAAACGGCAAAACTGTCGCTATAGTTGGTTCGGGACCAGCGGGTTTGGCGTGCGCTCATCAATTGAACAAGGTACACAACTAAATATTGATATTATTACTAATGTAAAAAAATATAATTTACCACTGCCTCGGTGGCTTGTATTGCGCATGTGGTGCGACTATGTTGAAGTCTCGGGTTCGATCCCCGGGTCAAATAAAAGTGATATTGGGTTTTCTATCACGAATATGTTCAGTATCAACCTAGATTCTGGAATTGTGCCCGGTATGGCAATAGACCCGCCCCCTATCACATCATGGGATGGACATACGATCACCTCTGCCTATCCTATCAGAGATAACAGGTGTTAGTGCGTATGTATAATTAACCACGAATTTACGAATAATTTGACCTTTACTTATTAGCCAACTAAAGATATTAAACATATGAAAAAGTGCATGAAACACTATAAAACCGATTATATTTCAGGCCGGGTACACAGTGACCGTGTTCGAGAGGAACGACCGTGCAGGCGGGCTGCTGCAGTACGGCATCCCCACCATGAAGCTCAGCAAGGAGGTGGTGCAGCGACGGATCAAACTCATGGCGGCTGAAGGCATCTCATTCAAGTGCAACGTCGACGTCGGACGGGACATATCCGCCACTGAACTCGCTGATGAGTGAGTTTACAGTCATATCGCTGGTGGGAGGATACTTGTATCCGACTGGGTAGCGACCACCGTACACTGGTGCTAAAACCTGCCATAGTGGCCCACCTTGTATTGGTCGCGTTCCAGGGTTAGCCAGTGTATATCCGGTTCTCCCCAGAGAGCTTGCCCCCTGATCCTAACCCATTTCCCATCCCTTTTTCCTTCCCCTCCCCCTTGGCCCTTTGGCAGGCCGGCATGATCTTGCCGACTTACGATGGACACATTGTTTATCGTTAGTCGACAATATTCTTGGATTGCGCTACACTTACCATCAGGTGTAGCGTAGTCACCTTGCCGTGCCAGGATAAAAAAAAAATATGGATACAAATGTGACAGCCTTGACAGCCTCCGTATCGCAGCGGGCGAGTAGCCGGCTGTGAAGCGAGAGGCCGCGGGTTCGATCCCCGCATCGAGACAAATGTTTGTGTGATCCACAGATATTTGTTTCGGGGTCTGGGTGTTGTGAGACCGAAAGTCTCTCGTAGTTCCTGATACCCACGACACAAGACTCGTATCTTACTGTGGGGTCATGACTATGTGTGTGACTGTTGAGTGTATTTATTTAAAAAAATATATATAATAATATGCAATACTATTTCAACCCACATTGAGTAAAAATTGAGATATAAATTCTAATTTGCTATATTCATCAACTTAAATCAATAATTTAAAGTTATATTTTGAATAATCGTACATGGCAAATGTTACGTTTATGATTTTTTTATAAAATATAGAAATTAAGCTCCTTTAATCCATTGGATTTAAACATTTGCCCTCATATGACCGAACTTAGGTCTTTTGTTTCATAGCCTATTTGATATTTGTAATCATATAGTTGGAAAAAAAACTTAAATTTTACTTAGTAACATATGTGACTAATGTTACATGATCGACACACTGGTCCGTAGTACTTCAAGAGTCGATATTTTTAGTCATAATTTAAAATATATTTTTTTTACAATGATACTATAAATAACTTTAAAATATTACTATTTTACTTAAAATACTTGCTTCAAGAAATATCATTTTCTACATAAATTATTCGAAAACGTCCACATACAAAAGGTAAAATTATTTCTATATTAGAAAATTATCGATATTTTAATCGATTATTCTTTCATCAGATACGACGCCCTCGTTCTATGCATGGGCGCGACGTGGCCCCGCGACTTGCCCTTAAAGGGTCGACAGCTCAACGGAATCCACTACGCCATGGAGTTCCTTGAAACGTGGCAGAAAAAACAGATGGGACCCATACACCCCCACCAGAAAGAGAACCCGGAACTCAACGCTAAAGACAAGAACGTACTCGTCATCGGCGGAGGCGATACCGGGTGAGTTTATAAAGTTTTGTCGACACTAAATAAAGTTATGCACTTCAACAATCTTTGTCTATTTTTAAAATATCAGCCAATGAAATTACCGGGCATTGTGATACTTAACATCTTATGTTTCGGAGTGACGAGCGCAGTTCATTGCTATGCAGTGCTTTGTAATTCAAAGTTCTGTGTGTTGTTGCTTCTGTTTATGGACAGGCGTAGGCGTGACGCTTATAACCAGGCGAGCATCCTGCTCGTCTCGTCATTAACGCTAATAAAAAACATTGAACATAATGTCTCGAAGACGTTTTTCATCATATTTTTTTGTAAATTTTAACCTTGCATATTTTAAATTTTGATGCAATTCTTTGAAAGTCTACTTGCAAAACGTTGCATCCCACTGACAAAACTTGTCCGCGTCATTACATTGTTTAAAAGTCATTAGCATAAAAATAATAAGAGTCAAACTACTTTCAATATGCATACAATAAAACAAAAACAATGCTTTTTGGGAATTATTCTTTTTCTCCTAACCTAACCTAACCTAACTTGTATTGTTGGAGACAATGTAAATGATGACATGTTACTTCACTAAATCTGTTCAAATGTTTAGAACACTGGTGTATACATGAATTATGAATATACGATAAAAAAATATTGATCTTTGTGTAAAAATAAATATATAAACAGTCACACATAGTCCTGACGCCACACTAGGTTAACCTGTATCGCGGGTATCAGGAACTACGAATAGACAGGGAGCCCTCGGGTAGCTGATCCACTTGACTACTATCAAGCTCATTTTCCGTGAGTAGCTTCGTTTCGATGAGACGACCAACTATTCCCTATGCGAAAATTCTCTATTGTGGTAGCTAACAGAGGTAGCAAGGATAGAATATTTCGATTTGATGATACTCAAAAAAATATTATTTTATTTGTAGGACAATATGACAGTTAAATTATATAAATTTTAACTAAGTAAAAACAAAAAAATCAGCTGGTTAGTAAGTGGATCAGCTACCCGAGGGCTCCCTGTCCAGAAGGACTTGCGGTCCCAAAACAAATATCTGCGATCACACAAGCATTTGTCTCAGGGCGTGAATTGAACTCACGGCCTCCCGTTTCGCAACCACCAATTGCCCACTGCGCTACGGAGGCTATCAAATATAAAATTTGAAATACAAAAAAGCATGATAACAGTATCATTATTTAAATGTAATTTAAAAATATTCATAATTACTGTTTATTTGGCCTACATACACATAACTGAATTCGACCATAGGGTATATAACTTGTATTTTTTTATTATTATACTAGATGACCCGGTGAACTTCGTATCACCTACATATCTTTATATATATAACTAGATGACCCGGTGAACTTCGTATCACCTACATAATATATTTGTGTAAAATGTGGTCAAAACTTAATACAAATGTTTTATTTATTTTATGTAGCCCGTCGCACATTTAATTGACTTCGACGACCTAAGTCAGGTCGTCTTCCACCTTCCCCCGGTGGGACTCCCTGTCCCGTCCCTGTCCCGTCCCTGTCCCGTCCCTGTCCCGTCCCTGTCCCGTCCCTGTCCCGTCCCTGTCCTGTCCCTGTCCCGTCCCTGTCCCGTCCCTGTCCCGTCCCTGTCCCGTCCCTGTCCCGTCCCTGTCCTGTCCCTGTCCCGTCCCTGTCCCGTCCCTGTCCCGTCCCTGTCCCGTCCCTGTCCCGTCCCTGTCCCGTCCCTGTCCCGTCCCCGTCCCCGTCCCCGTCCCCGTCCCCGTCCACGTCCCTGTCCCGTCCCTGTCCTGTCCTGTCCCCGTCCCCGTCCCCGTCCCCGTCCCCGTCCACGTCCCTGTCCCGTCCCTGTCCTGTCCTGTCCCCGTCCCCGTCCCGTCCCGTCCAATGCAGTTTTCAACAATAGATAGAGTGATTCATAAGGAAGGTTTATATGTATATCACGCTATGACCTATGCGAGCAGGGCAGTACCATGCAGGTGAAACCGCGAGGGACAGTTAGTAATGTATAAAATTAGTTGTAGTCAAATACCCTATTGATATACCTCCCTTGTATATTTTTTATGGATGCAACCCTTTGTCATCAGATGCGATTGCATAGCTACGTCATTGCGTCAGGGTGCCAAAACTATTACCACATTTGAAATTCTGCCAGAGCCGAAACCAACCAGGGGACAAGACAACCCATGGCCGCAATGGCCCAGGGTGTTCAGGTAAACACAACACTGGTATTTATTTTCATATCTTACTGCTATTGTAAATGTGAAAGTTTATATGTTTGTTTTTTTTTTTATACTGGCTTGGCAAAGTGACTACGCTACACCTGATGGTAAGTGTAGCGCAATCCAAGAATAGTGTCGACCAACGATAAACAATGTGTCCATCGTTGGTCGGCAAGATCATGCCGGCCTGCCAAAGGGCCAAGGGGGAGGGGAAGGAAAAAGGGATGGGAAAAGGGTGAGGATCAGGGGGCAAGCCCCCTGGGGAGAACCGGATATACACTGGCTGACCCTGGAACGCGACCCACACAAGGTGGGCCACTATGGCAGGTTTTAGCACCAGTGTACGGTGGTCGCTATCCGGTCGGATACAAGTATCCTCCCACCAGTTTGTGAGTCAATCACTCCTTAACAGCTGAACGGACATAGGCTACTTTTTATCCTGAAAAAGGCCGACCACGCCGGCAAAGCCGCGGGCAAAAGCTGTTACTACCCATCAGTTTGCTGTGAGACCACTGCCTGTACTGTCAACCCGGTCAAGCCGGCCCATTTTTGCTGTAAACAAAATCCCCGACATTTTAATTTGATCATCACTTATTTTATAGGTGTAAATAAAACAATATTTTAGTTATGTTTAGTTAAGTTCGCTATGACAATGTATTGATATTATTTTCTAAACAATATTTCGTATTCAGGGTGGATTACGGCCACGAGGAGGTTCGAGTGAAGTTCGGCAACGACCCGAGGAAGTTCTCAACGCTCACGAAAGAATTCTTGGACGACGGTATGACCAGAGTACATTATTTTAAACACCCAACAGTCACACACATAGCCCTGACCCTACGATTATCTTGTGTCATGGGGAACTACAAGGAACTCGTGGGGTCCCACAACACAGACCCGAAACATATATTTGTGGATACAAACATATGTGTCGGTGCGGGAATCGAACCCACTGCTCGCTTCGCAGCCATCTACTTGCCCACTGCGCCACGGAGGCTGTCAACATTTGAATATCAACAAACATTAAATCTTGGCATTAGATGAAATTCAACCTTTGTGCTGTTGGTTTCTGGCTCTTGGCTACCGAGTTTGTTGACTGCTTCCCTAGGGACTGTCCTTAACCGACAATAAAACCTAAATTTTTTTTATACAAAAGTTACACACATAGTCCTGACCCCACAGTAAGATACGAGTCTTGTGTCGTGGGTATCAGGAACTATGAGAAACTCGGTCTCATAACACCCAGACCCCGAAACAAATATTTGTGGATCACACGTCCATTTGTCTCGGTGCGTGGATCGAACCCGCGGCCTCTCGCTTCACAGCCGGCTACTCGCCCGCTGCGCCACGGAGGCTATAATATTTTTAACGATAACTGTGCTTATTTTTTTTTTTTTTTTCACCAGGCGAAGGCAACGTATGCGGGGTGTCGGCAGTGGAAGTGGAATGGACCCGCGGCGCCGGCGGACGCTGGGACATGAAGGAGATGCCCGGCACTGAGAAGATATACAACGCGGAACTAGTACTACTCGCCATGGGCTTCCTCGGACCTGAGAGATACGTCGCCAATCAGCTCGGTCAGTCAAACCACTGAACAATAACAATAGTTTTTTTTTTATTTGATTAAATGACGAGATACATAAGGCGCTCGCCTGATGGTAAGCGCCCATAAACAAAAGCAACACCACACAGAACGTTGAATTACAAAGCACTGCATGACACTGAACTGCGCTAGTCACCCCGAGACATAAGATATAAGTCTCATAATGTTACTGGGCATTATGAGACTTTCACTAGCTTCAATGTTCTTCAAACCGACACACAACAGAGCTTACACACTGTTTCTTGTTGGTAGGAATAGACAGAGCGGTGTTACTAACCCTGACGGCCTCTCGCATAAGAGGGACCTATTACTCAGCCCTGTATGTTGCACTGCTGTGCACGGGCATCGTCTACTGAATGAGAGGGATTAGGCCTTAGTCCACCACGCTGGCCTAATGCGGGTTGGCAGACTTCACATACCTTCGAAATCTTATCGAGTTCTCAGGTATGCAGGTTTCCTCACGATATTTCCTTCACCGTTTAAGCAAGCGATAATTAACAATACACGTAACTTGGGAAAGTGAGAGGTGTATGCTCTTGGGGCTGGTTTCGACCCTGCGTCTTTCGTCTCGACAGTCCTTACCATTCCCCGCTGAGCTATCGCTTCTTGTCACCGTATACGTGCAAAATAATTTGCCGACCCTAAAGACACTTATGAGTGCCATCATAGTTATTATATTCTGAGGGTAGGAAGGCCTACAAAGATGGCAAAACTTGGCTCCCGTCGCGGGTTGTACAATCGTCTCATATAATACCATCCATCGAATAATGATATAATTTTGTTACAGACCTGCCCCTAGACGCACGCAGTAACGTCGAAACAGAAAAGAACAACATTTACAAAACACCAATGAGCAACGTTTTCGCCGCTGGAGGTAATGTTTGCTTTTATTTCATGATTTTTTATAGCAGATGGCACGCGAGCAAGTCGGTCACCTGATGTTGAGTGATCTCCACAGCCCATTATAATGCAACACCACACAAAAATCATGGACTTTGTCGACTATAAAGGCATTGGCAGATATAACCAAAGGGGTGGTACCTACCCAGACGAATTTTCGCTTACATAAAAAGTAAATGATAAAAATAAAATTCATGGATTTTTTTCAAATCGATAACTCAAACACATATTGTGACTGCCTGACCTGAGAATTGAACCCTCACGGTATTGAACAAAAAATAATGATGGTTGTAATTACCTTTTGTATTATACATATTCAAACAGACTGTCGCCGAGGCCAGTCGCTAGTGGTGTGGGCTATATCCGAAGGCAGGCAGGCGGCCAGGGCAGTCGACACCTTCCTGTCGGGACAGTCCAGTCTGCCGGGACCAGGCGGAGTTATCTACGAGAACGGAACTCTAATGTGAACACTGAACTCACAGGAATAATGTCATACGAACCCCACGCATACCACGCTCCGACATATCGATAAAAAGGCTTCACTAGCTGTCGTAAGAGTCGATAAAGTCATTTAGTGTTGGTTTCGTAGATGCATGTATACGTATTTTCCAATGACAAAATACGTTAACAATGTTATTTAGAAATATTTATTAAATGATACAATATTAAAATCGCTAAATAAATCGTTAGATGCTCATGTATCCATACTAGTTTATATGCCTGGAATATACGTACTACTAAAATCAATGGCTGTGTGTACGCTGTAGACAGTTTTGTCTACAGCATGAACGGGCCGGCTCGACTGGGTCGTTACCACTGTCTCACAGAAAACCGGCGTAAAATAGTAGCTTTCTGCTGCATTTCGTACGGTGAGTGAGATATCCGGAGACCCAAATCCCTTTCCCCTTCCCAATCCTTAAATTATCCCTTCCCTTTAGGTCGGCAACGCGCCCGTGATTCTTCTGGTATTGTCGGCTTATATGGGCGGTGGAGATCACTTACCATCAGGTGACCCGCTCGCTTGTTTGCCGGCCTATGCTATAAAAATGTGTACCATTATATCGATATCCCACGATCACGCCCATCGATAAATTGACGTGGTAATAACACAAACCCACTATAGCCCGAATACTACAGAGTAGCATGTGTATTCCATACATAATAATTCACATAGAAATCTATCCGCACTCTAATATCACCTAAACAGAGGAATCGTGAAGATTTTGCGTAGAACGTAACGTATACCGAGTTTCGAATGTAATGTATTAAGATCTTTATTTAATTTAAGATGTATTTACTGTTTGATATAATATTTATTTATGTGCGAGATCACATTCCGTTTTCTAGAAACTTTTGACATGTGTTTTTTTGTTATAGAAGATTTTATTGCAAACACAAAACATATCTTACCGAATATACGATGTCAGTTTTAATTCTGCCCCGATTTTTTTTTACCTACCGTAAAAATAATAATATAGGAGTAATATTATTATATGAAATTCTTCCTATGTGGTCTGGTTAACTTAAAAAAAGTCTGTTTAATTTAACTGAACAGTAAAGCAATTTAATAATGCTAAAAGACGCAGTTTGTTTTATTGCGGTTAGGTACGGAAACTGACCTCAATGATCTCTGACAAGACAAACCTTTACGTAAAACATTGTACTTTTTTTATATTTGCAATTATTTTTAAATGCCCTTAGTAATTTGTATGCTATATTGTTTTAAAACACGTTTAGTTGGCGCATTTGTATGAATCTAAACTGCACAAGTACATGTATAATAGTTTTGTAATTTTCATATTATAACGATCGTGTGGATTATATATAATTTATATATTTTGTATATTGTTTATTTCTCGTATATATTTTTTTATGACAACTATAAAAATCGATTTGTACAATGTTGAAATGAAACTAATTTAAACGGGTTTTATCGCGGTTTTTTATTTTAATTTTTGTCACGACATTTCGATAGCTTCTCACGCTTCGTAGTCACGGAGTGAACTGAGGTGTACCGTGTAGGTTGTTACAAAATTATTTTTTTTTTGGACAACAAATAAAACACCGCGATAAAATCCGTTTCAATTAGTTTTATTTCAATGTTTTGTAACATTCGCGTAAACATAAATGATTTATACAATGTTTTCATTAATTACGTATTATTGAGCTTGGAGGTCAATTGTCGTGTAGCATGTATATATTCTCAAAGTATAATTGAGGCTGTTAGAACCAGAGTGGCCTAAAGTGCATTTTGATGACTGTTGACCTATTTGAATTTTCGTAATTTAAAAATGTTAATCTACAAGACCAGACCGGCCTAAAATTGGTAACATCATCTTGCCATAGATGGCAGTACAAGTCCATTTCGGCCGTGGTTTAAATTGACGAAAATACAAATAGGTCAAAAGTCATCAAAATTCAGTTAGGCTACTCTGGTTCTAGCAGCCTCAATTTATATACCTGTCTATACACATAGGGCCTTACTTATAAACGTTATTTAAGCATTGATTCGTTACAACGCTCTCTGGTGGTAGGATATTCATATCCGATACCGACCACCGTACACATGGTGTTAAAACCTGCCATAGTGTACCACGCTTTGTGTGGATCGCGTTCCAGGACCACCCAGTGTATATCCGGTTCTCCCGAGGGGCTTGCGACATGACTTGATGGCTGGTTGGGACTGGTATAGGGTCCATCCTTGTATCGCTGTGCCTGCATTGGTCATCCGCCTGTCCTGTCGCAGGCCCCCTCGATTTGCTTCTTCCCTCTTCGGAGTGTGGAGAAGCATTCATACAGGCCGGCATAATTCTGGGACCCACCAATAAAATCATTGTTTGTCGCTGGATTTTTTGGTTTACATTGCAACAAAAAAAACGCTCTTTTGTCTTTCTCTGACAACGCGATGTATTAAGTGGGTAGAAAGGGATGAAAATAATGTTTCAACTAAGCAGTGCTTAAAAAGTTTATAAGTAAAGCCTATATTGTGTAATCGCAACAAACACTTAATGCAAACGACAGTGCAATCAATTTGTTTAAGCACACATTTTTTTTATCTCTTATATCTTATTTAAGGTTAACCCCGACAGACAAAGCAGGTTGCAAATAAACTAAGCTCGATCACAATTGAAACTATGGACTTATTAACTTTCACAAGCAATGATCAGTTAAACACTGTTTTCGTCTCTTTCTAGCCACTTTATAAACCACGTTGACAGACAAAGACAAAAGAGTGTTTAACTAATCGATGCTTAGGTAATGTTTATAAGTAAAGCCTAATGTATAGATCAATGTGGTTTTTATTATTAGTAAAACAAAATACGTGTTTTTTTGTCCTGGGTCGGCAAATTGACTACACCACACCTGATGGTAAGTGTAGCGCAATCCAGGAATAGTGTCGACCAACGAAAAACATTGTGTCTATCGTTGGTCGGCAAGATCGTGCCGGCCTGCCTAACTGCTTCTTCACACTCCGTTTTGAGCTGGCGTGTGTTAATAAAGCCATAGACTAAAGGATATAGGATTGAATTGCAATATATTACGGTTCTTCATCGCCACTTTCGCTCTAATTCACCCTTAATAATAGTATTGTAGCGAACTTTACCTGTGATGTTTGTCAAAGTTCCTACGTATTAAGTTTAATTTTAATTATCTATTGTCTCTTCAGGTATACAATATTATAGTATTATGTTTAAAATAATAAAATGTGGATTCAAAGACAAATTATAGTCAATTATCCGCGATAGTTTAATGATGTATTGTTTTATGTAATTAAAATTAATTAAAGTAATTTGAATTTTTGAAAATTAAAGTAACTTGAATTTTTGAAAATTAATTGTTAAATTATTCAACATTTTAAGTTCGGTTTTTATATCCATTGTTCTTACAGTTTTAATCGTATTTTTTTAAGACGTATATATTATTGTATACCTGTTTAGATGTGTAATCAAAGTATTAGTTGTAAGTCTTGTCAAGTGTTGAATAATATTTAACAACGTTTTAATGATGTGTCACGTTGTTTTCGATAGCCAAACCAAAATGGATATCAGAATGGTGGATGTACCATTACGAAACCAATCATATTAAATACCAAAAAAAAAAAAAATCTATTTAGTGCCAACGATAAAAAATTTACCTCTATTAAAACGAAGTAAAATTAAAGTACACCCAATCATGTTGATAAGTTCCTGAGAAAAAATTAAAATAAACTAACTTTTTAAATTTTTTTAGGAATAATCCTCATAAACTTATTTTTGTTATAACTTGGTAATAACGGAGGTACAATTTTTTATCACATGTACTTATAGTCCAATTGTGGTACATTTTTCGGTATATAATATTGGATTCGTTAAGATACACCCGCCATTCGGATATTCAACCAAATTGTTTGCAACTAGGAAGACGCGTGACCCAAATATTTCACGGCGCTATCGGATAGACTGCATGAGTAGTGTAGAATAGTGATTTCAACATGCAGGTGGGTCAAGTTACACGATGTCGACGATGCCGTCTGAGCTTTATACAATCCGACTTCGTGCATTTGAGTAACACGACTACAGAAACTTCGTGTAATTCAGTTGCTTGATGCTGAATAATTTCGTG
Source organism: Amorpha juglandis (assembly GCA_949126905.1). Classification (NCBI taxonomy): domain Eukaryota; kingdom Metazoa; phylum Arthropoda; class Insecta; order Lepidoptera; family Sphingidae; genus Amorpha; species Amorpha juglandis. The sequence continues at coordinate 21,697,354 of OX421365.1, forward strand.
CAATTGAATAACCCGTCAGTAGATGGCACACTGCTTATTGAATATCCTTGTCCAACTTTTGTTACCTATATTTGATCATATGTGTATGATGGGTGCCTATAGGATTTTTTATTTAAATATGGATAATTTCATCATAATTGCAAACGATGGTGATAAATTTATTCAATTCCTTATTTAAAATGGACATGGGCCATTGCCAATTCGACTATTGGCCTACTAATCGAACTTATTGCGAATGTGTATAATCTACACGCATGCAGTCCCTCTGATAGTCTTCGGAATGTAACCACTTGTGGTGTTAACTATTAAGTTCCTTTGATTTGTTAATTTCGTTTTATTTATTTGTAAATAAACATTTTATTTGATTTATTTTTATTTTTTTTCATCCGATTGCACTACAAGTTTTAGCCGAAGGTCTGTCAATTACGAATGAATTAATTCTTTCCGGTACTCGCTTGATCGCCATTTAACATTTAAAAACTATTTGATGGTAGATGGTAGTGTTAGTGAATCGATTGACAATAATTAAATGTCTGTAGTCGGAAAGTGTAATTTAGTGGAATAAACAGTTCAGCACAGGATGTTGTATTTTATTGTTGGATAAAAAGGTATTTTTTTTAAAGATTGAAAGATCCTTTAAAATATCTAATGTTCATTTTATTGTTTTATAAATAAATACATTACACGTAGTCCTGATCCCACCGTAGGTTAAACCTGTATCCCGGGGGTTCGGGCACTACAAGGGACTTGCGGTCCCACAACACTCAGACCCGAAACACGTATTTGTGGGTCACACAAAATTTTGTCTCGATATCGAACCCGCGGCCTCGCTTTACAGCTGGATACTTGCTCACTGAGCCGTGGAGACTGTTGAACTAAATTTAAGTGTTTTAAAGATGGAGCCGGAAATAAAAAATCCCAAAACTAATGTCCTTTCTCCTTTCCACAAAAATGTGCTGGTTATTTAAATTAGCTCTAAAGTAGACGAAGGCAGGTAAGTATGAAAAGGAGAACCTATTTATGAGAAGACTAAGATATCGAAATACCTATACCAAATGACATTTTATTTTAATAAGTTATTTACTAGTATTTGTAATTGTAAAGGGATAGATTTTTTTATAGCATAGGCCGGCATACGAGCAAGTGGGTCACCTGATGGTAAGTGATCTCCACCTTCCATGTACGCCCACAATACCAGAAGAATCATGGGCGCGTTGCCGGCCTTAAAGGAAAGGAATAATTAGGGATTGGAAAGGGGAGGGGGATTTGGGCCTCTGGATATCTCAGTCACCGTACGAAATGCGGCAGCAAGCCGCTACTTTACGTCGATTTTCTGTGAGACAATGGTAACGACCCGATCGAGCCGGCCCATTCATGCTGTATACAAAACTGTCGACAGCGTGGCTCTACCACTCATACTGTGTCTAGTATTTTAAAGTTATTGCCACCCCATATTACAACGTAGCAGACGTCATCAAGCATTGGTCGCTCACAAAATTTAATATTTATACCTACCTAACATGGTCTTTATTCTGTACTGTCATAAGTGCTGGTTTGATTGCTTACATGATTAATGGCCGTTCGTTCCCTGTATTATATTATTCAACTTACAGATAGATTTGCTTACTGTCAGTTATATATTGAAAATGAATTCAAATCCTACCAATATTATAAATGTGAAAGTTTATTTGTTTGGATGTTTGTCCGTCAATCACGCTGAAACTTCTGAACGGATTTTGTTGAAATTTGGTATACAGACATGGTAAGAGCTGACTTGGGTGATAGGCTACTTTTTATCCCGGAAAATGCAGATCACGCGGGCGGAGCCGCGAGCAAAAGCTAGTGTTCTATAAATGTGTCAATAATTAACTGCCAGGAAGCAAATCTATTGATAAACAATTGAGAACGGTCTTGACACGATTTCATTAATTATCAATATAAAGCGCTTATTCCGTTCTCACCTGACTGACGGGCCATCAAGTAATTAATTTACAAGGTAACCTAACAGATAAATATCCCCGGACGACAATAAAAAAAAACATCTGTAACTTAAAATATTTGAAGTTTGTTTCCAAACATGACTATGAACTAAGTAAATATGTTAAATCAGCTTTTAAGCTAAAAAATCGCATTCAATTCGGTCCTTTGTTTTAGATGCTTCAATGGTATTTGAAGTGAAAACTTCTTTAGCCGCGTTGAGCACTTTTTAGTATGGGGTAAACTTTTGGTTTCGCGTCAGCAGTTAAGCGGGCGTATGAAGCAAATTTTTCAATCTAGATTTAGTTTTTTTTACTTCATTGAATGATGAGACGAGGAATTCGCTCGCCTGATGGTAAGCGCAACACAGCAGTGCTTACACATTGTTGCTTGGCGGCAGAAATAGACAAAGCCAAGATTTCCCAGTCCTAATTATGGTCCGAATATGGGCGGTGGGCAGTAGTACTCGAGGCCCTCAACAATTTTGTAACGCAACGTGCCTAACTATACAGGGTTATTTTTAAAACACCAGCAACCTCGCAGGCGTAGATTCCTAAGGTTATAAGCTACTACTTTTGTTCTACGACTTTTGATAATTTGTTAGATTTTATTTTCATACAAAAATAAGTATTCATTTAATTTCCGTCTTGAACGTTACAACGCGCATCGCAGATTACGTAAACAAATACGCGAAGCGTGGGGAACCGGGCTAGCTCCTTTGAAGGTCAACGCCCGAGCAGCTGAGCGGCGCGTTTGATGTCGCGCGCGCACGCCGCGCCGCGCCGCACTCTACGAAGAAAAACACGACACAACAAAAACTTGTAAAATCATTTTTTTTTAATATATTGAGTTATATCCAAACTCGTAGAACAAAAGTTGTTCCATATGGGGTCAGCTATCTGGTCCTGCGAGGTTGCTGGTGTTTTAAAATTAACCCGAAAATTATTGCACGAAAAATTACGAATGACACAAACAAGAATTATAATAACAATAATTGGCATATCTGAGTTGAGCATTAAAGTATTATCAGGGGTCCCCAAACTAGGTCATGCCTGTATCTTGGGGTACCTATACAGAGAGTTACAAGTAGCCGAAAAATGCTCAAAAATACAGTTGTTTAAAATAACATGTTATTTTAAATCTAATTTTAAACAAATAAAAGTGAAACAAAATAAAATAAAATAAATCATCACAAAAATATAAATCTAAAAAACAATCTTACAACAAACAATCCACAATTTAAGTTTAATAATCTAAGTAGTTGTTGCGGGAGGAGTCACCAGAAGCCAAAAATGTTTAATATAATATAGATTCGGTGGCATTATAATCTAGCGTTATTAACCAATCGGTTAGTTTATTTTTAGCTTCGCGCACTGAGCAGTGTTTAATATTGAATCTAGCGTTATTAACCAATCGGTTAGTTTATTTTTAGCTTCGCGCACTGAGCAGTGTTTAATATTGCAAGATTTTACTACTGCATTATAAGTATGTGCCCTTATGAAGAATCCAAATCTACGTGCGAAAGATGTGTGTACGTATGGTAATTTGAATTTAAACACCCTGGCTAGAAGCATTAAATTGTAACTATCAGTGCCGAGAAGGTTTTTGTGTGTGGATAAGGTTAGCCGGAGTATGAAAAGTTGTCTGACTGTGAGGATTTGAGCTTGTTGGTAAAGGTCAAAGGTGGGGAATAGGAAAGGCTTTTTGAGCATTACTTTTAACACGGACCTTTGTGCTCTTTCGACATCCAGTAGAGGTGTTTTTGCTGCACTGCCCCAAACTGTGATGCAGTAGCTTATTATCGGTTGACTAATGGCAAGGTAAATGCGTTTTAATAGTTCTTTGCTAGCGGAGTCTCTTAGTTTTTTGAGAATCGCAGTTGTTTTTCTAATGCGTTTAGAAACGTGTTGTATGTGAGCTTTGAAGTTGCAGTTCTGGTCTAACATTATTCCCAAATATTTAATTACTTCAACGCGTTCTATGCTGTAACACTTGCAGATGTCTTGGTTTTTATTGCAACAGGTGTGATATTTGATGTGTTTGTTTGATTGGGGTCTTGAGGCAGAGGTTTTATGGAAGCATATGTGTTTGGTTTTCTTAAAGTTGAGGGTCAATAAATTATTTTCTAACCATTGTATAATATGAGACAGTCCAGTTTCAGCCTGAGCGTAAGTTTGGTCCCAGTTTTTGGCATTAAATAGAACTATGGTGTCGTCGGCATAGCAAATAATTTCAGCACCTTGTACTTTTAAATGATGGATGTCATTCATGTATATTATGAATAGAGTGGGACCTAAAATGCTGCCTTGTGGGACGCCGAAATTGATTGGAAATTGTATACTCTTATGTGCACCCAGTCGGACTAATTGAGATCTGTTTGACAGGTAACTTTCAAACCACTGGAGAGCTAAACCCCTGACACCAGAAAATTCCAGTTTCCTTAAGAGGATTTTCGAAGACACAGTATCAAAGGCCTTCGCCAGATCAAGGAAGACGCCTATGCAACAGTTTCCTTTGTCAAGGTAGCCTGAAATTAGGTTTAGTAGTTGGGTAACGGCATCTTCGGTGGACTTGTTTTGTCTGAAACCAAATTGCCGAGGAGACAGAAGACCAAGTTTCTCTATGAAGTTAACAAGGCGCCTATTGACTATTTTCTCCAGAATTTTGGAGAGAATGCTGAGTTGTAGCAGAGAGTATAATTTTAATTTTAAACCCGAATATCAAAAAAGCGCCATCTATTGACGCTCTTAGATACTACGATATTCCCCATAATTAACGAAGATCCAGAGAGTACAATTTTAATTCCTAACCCGAATATCAATAATTAATTAAATTTAATTATTATTATTATTTATTATTATTATTAAATTATTAATTTTAATTTTTTTTTATCAAATTTGTGTATTGTCATCGGTCCTCGGTAAATCTACAAAGTTTGAACGAAATCTGGCCGTTCAAAGTGGGTCAAAATCGCGCCCAAAAGAGTCGGTTTCAAACATACAAACAAATATACAAACAAACATACAAACAAACATACAAACAAACATACAAACAAACATACAGGTGAAGTTAATAAAAAGCGTGTAAAAAAGGTCGGTACCTCGGTAATCGGTCGGTAAGGTACTAAATGGTAAGTGGGTCACGAAAAACCCGTTCTGTTTCCTTTATAACTATAGAACGTAGATTAACTTAAACCTACTTGCACAACGATTCTTAAATTACATCTTTAGCCAACACATATTCAAGTCGTATGAAAATGTAATATTAGTAAGCATGTTTAGTGGTTAAATTACTGGTGGTAGTATTAATGCCCGCCCAGATAGACCACCGACCACCGTACACATGGTGTTAAAACCTGCCATAGTGACTCGTGTAGATCGCGTTCCAGGATCAGCCAGCTTATATCCGATTGACATGACTTGATGGTTGTTTGGAGCGGGTTTAGACGTACATCCTTGTATCTCTGTGCCTGCATCAGTCATCCACCTATCCTGTCGCTGGCCCCTCGATTTGCTTCTTCCCTCTTCGGAGGGTGAACAAGCATTTATACAGGCCGGCATGATTCTGGTGACAACTAATAAACTTATTGTTTGTCGGTGGCCGCTGGTTTTTCGGACTGCACTGAAAAAAAGTATATTCCCAAGTGGATTCAAGTAAGAGATCCTAGAGACCGGAAAACTAACTTCCAGCCATCTAACGTTGTAACTGATCTATACCAGATCATGATCAACACGTTATGTTCTGGTGCTCTTTACTAGGCACCCTCATTCCGTAGTTCCTGGTCAGAAATATGGTACTCTTTTTAAGTTCTGTAAAGAGCAACTACGAAATAGTCTGGTACCTTCACACCTTTGAGCACGTGGTAAGTTAAGGAACAGTGACAGAAAATCATGAAATCATACCTTAGAGCACGTGGTAAATAAAGAAACAATGACAAATAACCATGAAATCATTGGTGGCCTGGTTGATGTCAGATGAGAAATAGAACCGTGAGCAAAATCGTGACACTACATGTTTTTTTATAGTATTAACTCGCATACAAGACACCTGAGAGTAAGTGATCTCCGACACCCCTGTACACCCATAATATCAAAAGAATCATGGACGCGTTGCCGACCTTAAAGGGACGTGATAATTAAGGAATTGGGAAGGGAAGGACTTGTGTCTCCAGATAACTCACTCACCGTGCGTAATGCAACAGCAAGCTGTTAATTTACGTCAATTTTCTGTGAGATAGTGCTAACACACCGACCCAAACCGTAGACTGTGGACAAAATTGTCTACAGCGTGGCTCTGCCACTAATAATCACTACGATATCTTTTATTTTTATATATTTTTTATATTTGATTGAATGACGAGACGAGTAAGGCGCTCGCCTGATGGTAAGAGCCACGCCTGCCCATAAACAGAAGCAACACCACACAGAACTTTGAATTATAAAGCATTGCATAGCACTGAACTGCGCTCGTCAACCTGAGACATAAGAAATGCCCAATAATTTTATTGGTTTCAATGTCCTTCAAACCGAAACACAACAGTGCTTACACGCTGTTGCTTGGCGGCAGAAATAGACGGCGCAGTGGTATCAACCCAGACGGCCTCTCGCATATGAGGGACCTACCACCTTGTAAATGTGTCTACTGTTACCAGTTTAATCGTTAGAACGTTACCAACCTTTGAAGAAATAATTGAGGATTTGTGTGGGGGAGGTTTTTCGCCGACCCCATTAGTAAGACAATTCATTGACTATCGATATGGAAAATAGTTTGTGGCGTCTGTTCATACGTCGTTTAACAAGCTTAATATGCATAATTGGTGTGACGTGTTTTTCATTAATAATTTCACCTGCGTTACATCCTTAAAAACGAAATCAGTCTGCTGTTTGCCTCTAAGGAAGAGACTTAGGACACGATCGCCATACGTCATAGTGAGTACCTTCCAAATTGTTATTTACTTTTCAATAAAACACCTTGTTAAATTGAAAAAATATTGTATAAATGTTTATACTTATAAACAGGAACAACATTGATAATATGGTAATTTGTTTTTGAAACTAAATAGTTAAAAGATTTTATAACGTTTTATAATTTTATTTGATTGCTGACAACTGTTAAAATAAATGTTATGTAAATATAAATTATCATACTCGTTACATAATGATAAATATTAAACAAACAAAAATTATAATTAACATATTGTCACCTGTACAAAGTTCACGTACGATTCTCAACATTCAACACCCGTTCCTCTATCATACTTCATTACTTTATAAAATAATTTTAGTCATGGCGTTTATAAACAAACTTTACGACGTTTCTTCGACCATCGATTCAAAGTTTGAGAAACAATTTGGATTCAAGATAAAACACAGCTCCTTTGCCAATGTGGTAAATTACATGTATGCGCCGAAGGATTCATCAAGTTTGGCTGTGACGCGAATTTTATTTGGTAAGTTAAAACCAAATAAAAAATGTAATCTGGCAAAAAATCTAAAATCGAGTTAATGGTTATTTAAATAAGCAGCAGGTACTGCTTTTAAAGTTTTTTATATTATCCTGGCACGACAAGGTGACCTACACTTCACCTCATGGTAAGTACAGAAATGTCGACCGTCGAGGGACATTACGTCCCTTAACGGTCGGCAGAATTATGCCGGCCCGAAGTTTTTTTTTATCCTGGCTCGGCAAAGTGACTACGCCACACTGGATGGTAAGTAGGTATAGCGCAATCCACAAATAGTGTTTTCAATCCGAGAATTATTACTCAATATACACTAGTTAACGCCAAAATGTGACTCTAAGGAATAAGAACGAATATTCACGTGTTATAGAAAAATGTGGTCATATTTAAAATATATAATCTAGCCAAGACCGCGGCTTCGATAAGCGTAAAACCGCGTTTGTGGTTTATGAATAGTGATATAGGCGACGGGACATTACTAACGTCTTAATCATAAACATTAACTATATAACTAGGTCACAGAAGTGTTCTTCTAAAATTCTGTGATATTGCACTAAATTTGGGACCTCTTAAAATGTATTGCTTTGGCTAGCAACCCTCAGCGGACTAGGGCAGGACTCAATTTTTACAAGGTTGCAACCTAGGTTAAATTTGAAAAGCAATTATTATCTAGGTATTTTAACATCATAAATCGTTATTATTATTCATCTAATTGGGTGAATTATGGTGTTATATTTGTTTTTATTTGCCCAGGTCTAGCCATGCTGTTTGACATACCTGATGAACGTGGAGGAGCAACGATGGTTAAAAGATGGGGTGATCCAAAAATGTGTCATTTTCCTCTTATTCCATTTATACAGGCTGTTCCCATGCCCTATATGGCATTTGTATATGCTGCTATGTGGTTGGGTAATTTTTATTTTACTTTTAATTTAACTTAGGTAATAAGAAGCTGCGCCATCAATAAAAACTATGGCATCTAAATTATATCTTTAGCAACGTAACGTTTTTGTTAAGGTCACAATATCACGAGGTGCCGTTGTTATCATTTTTTAATAGGTCCTGTAATAGACACAATTCCACTACTGAGTAGGTAAGGCCCGTGCCTCCTCTACTTTTTCGTGACGAGGTCAGCCTTAGTCTACCATATTTGCCTAAAGTGGGTTGGTAAACTTCACGTGCCTTGGAATCTTTTGAAAATCTTGATTTTTCCAAAAAGATCTATACACGTAGTTTTGAAAAGTCACTAGATGTGTTTCCTGGGAGCTGGGTTTGCCCGCGACCTCTGTATCTGTGTATCTAGTTCAGTGTCATTTTTAGTGATTGTTGATGGCAGTTTCACTGTAATTACTAATCGATTTTATATTTTAGGTGCCCTCGGTATAATGCTGGGATACAAGTATCGCTTCGCGGCACCACTATACACAGCCTGCCATTGGTACCTGCTCCTCATAGAGAAGAGTTACTGGAACAACCACAGCTATTTGTTCGGCCTTGTTGCTTTGTTACTCAGTTGCACCGAGGCTAATTGTTACTGGTATTGATTTGGAATTTAGAGGTTTCTAGTGAAGTTGCCTAGATTGTAATTCATATCAAATAGTTTTAGTTTAATAAGATAACCATTGAACGAAGAGAAGATGGATAGAACAATGAGACTCACGAAAGAGTGGCTTAAAAAGCCATTGATAGGAATGAATGAAATTGAGACCTTTGCCCTAGGTGTATCAGTAAAAAAAATCACCAAAAGTCACCGTTATCCTTTTATTTCTGAATATGGCAAGGCGTGGTTTGCGTATCTATCAGTATCAAAATTATTCCAGATTTTCAGTTCAAATAATTCAAAGTGATTAGTTTCATAGCGAGCTGTCGTTTTGAAACTAAATGCAACGATTAATAGTAGTCGCGAAAGAAATGTTGCCATAATAAAATATCAAAAATACCCCAAAATTATTAAAAGTCCGTCACAATGATGTTTTCTCGACAAAAGTTCCGTAAAAAAATAAGTGCTAAAAAATACGTCATTTTTAATATAGGTCCTTGGACGTCCATTTCAACCCAGCTTTGAGGAAATCAACAGTCCCTTACTGGAACTATTTTATCCTGAAGTATCAGTTCTTCATTTTGTACTTCATGGCGGGAATGAAGAAGGGAACTGCGGAGTGGCTCACCGGTTACTCAGTACAGAATTTGAGCGAACACTGGGTTTTTACGCCGTTTACGTAAGTGACATAAAATACAAATATATTTTCTTCTTTTGCGGTAAACCAGACTTCAGTTGCCACAGACTTTAGGTTAAGTTGTCTGTGACCATTAAACATAGGTATAATCATTATTTAATTTAAATCGAATTGCGTCATTGCTCTAGTCTTATGGCAGGTATGAAGTAACACATTTACGCCCGTACTCTAGAATAACGCTTAAAGTCCTTTGTCAAGTATATTTCTGTATTACTCTATTCACCCAATAGTCGCACATAGTGCTAACCCCACACACTAGCTTAACCTAAATTGTCGAGTGGATATCAGGAATTACGAGTGATCACAGTCGACGGTCTCACAACATTGAAAACAGAGCCAAGTTTGTATAATAGAGGCACTCTGTAGACTTTTGTATACAGTTGATATACATTTAACGGCCTCCGTGACGCAGAGGGTGAGTAGCCGTCTGTGAAACGAGAGGCCGCGGGTTCAAGCCCCCACCGGCACAAATGTTTTGTGTGATTCACAAATATTTGTTCCGGGTATGTGTGTTGGGTGGCCGAAAATATCTCGTAGGAACTACCCACGACATAAGAATCGTATCTTACTGTGGGGTCAGGACTATGTGTGCGACTGTTTGAATTTATGAGCGGTGATCACTATTAACTTACCATCAGATGTTCATTTTCCGGTCTCGGCTAAAAAACCCATAACACATATTTATTATGTTTCAAAATTTGTAATTACACACACCGTTAAATTAAATGACATGGTTTTTTGTATTTGCATACCGACAATTACAATAATACTCCATTATCTTGAGTTTAATTAAAAAAAATATATTCATACATAACACGTAAAAGTGATCTGTCTGTATTAATTATTGACGAAGGTTATTCATTGAAATAAAACGAATTTAAACGGATTTTATCGCGTTTTTTATAGGTTAAGTTTTAGTTAGGTAAGCGTGGGGTATTTTTTATGATATTATCTAAATGATAATCCTTCTACTCATATCTGCCAATAAAATAATTGTAACTATTGGCACCACGCACCCCACTTTTTTTTTTAACAATAAAATATATTTTTTTCTTCAAATTTATTACATTTTACTTTCAATTTTTTAGTTAGATTTTCTATAAAAGCGTGTTTTTAGTTTTTTTAATTACAATGTTTTTTATCCGAGCACGGCAAAGTGACAGCACTACACCTGATAGTAAGCACAGTTCAGTCCAAAATAACCGGCGACCATCGACAAGCAATGAGTTTATCGGTGCTCACCAGAATCATGCTGGTCTTTATATATGCTTCTTCACACTGCGAAGAGGGAAGAAGCAAATCAAGGGGCCTGCGACAGATCAGGCGGATGACCGATACAGATACAAGGACAAAAGGATGTACCCTTATACCCGCCCCAACCAACCATCAACTTATGTCGCAAGCCTCTCGGGAGAACCGAATATAAACTAGCTGATCTTGGACCGAGATTGTTTAGAAGTTGTATGAGTCACAATGGCAGGTTTTAATACCATGTGTACAGTGATCGCTATCCGAGCGGATATGAATATCCTACTACAAGCACGTGTTAGCAGATAATGCTGCTGTTACTTTGAATCGATATTTCTCGAATTTGGATAGGCTGCAGTACGTAAACACTTATAAGTGTTCATTAAAACTTTTTTCATTTCAGATTATTCCTAACAGTGCCGCAAATTGATTACTTCATCGTGCATTGGTTTATATTCGTATTCGATTTGACTGTTGCCATTTGGATGATGTTGGCGCGCACTCGCCACGTTGCTATGATCTTCTGTGCTCTATTCCATCTCATGAATAGTAGATTGTTTACTATCGGTTTGTTGATTTTGTTATTTATAATTTTATTACATATTTACACAAAAGATGGTAGATTCCGGTAACATAGTAGTGGTTTTATTTATATAAATGTTAATTGCTGTGTCACATCAGGTATATCGATGCCTTCGAGCCTTTTAAAACCTATAGTTTGAGAATGTGACAAAATCATTATGACATCATTAATAATATTATTTAAATCAATTCACATGTTTATGTGTTTTGGAGTAACGCAAAACACGTTTTTTCGTGTTTTATTTATTTGAAATTATCGATCTAATTATTTTTAAGGTATGTTTCCGTGGGTGTGTTTAGCAACGATGCCCCTATTCTATTCCTTTGATTGGCCAAAAAAAGTCTATCATAAATATGAAACACTCTCGCGGATTGCAGAAGAGCTAATTTGCAAGAAGTTTAACAATACAGTCATATGTGAAAATAAAACTAAAGAGATAAACGCTGACGAAATACATGATTCTAAAAATACTGCATCAGAAATTGACAAGGTGGAAGATTATCGAGAGGTTTTCAACAAACCTGCTGACAAGGCTAACGGTATAAATGATGGAACAATGAAATCTCTATTCAATGAAATGAATGAAGGTAAAAATGAACAGATGGCAAAAGATAAGCAGTATACTGATGTGACAAATGATATGTACAAATTAAAACAGAGGAGGACCGTGTACATAATTTTGTTTTTCGTTTTTACGCAAGCTTTTCTACCGTACTCTCATTTTATTACCAAGGTAAGATACTTAATTATTGACTTGAAGGACTACTTAGTTTAATTAAGTGCAAAAATAAAAATCTGCATAAGTTTTACAAGGTACTTTATGAAAAATATATTATTAAAAGCCAGGTACACACTTTAGTACACATTTATGAAGTTTGTTGAATAATCATACTTTTAAAAACTCTTCGGACTAGATTAACTCGGCTTAATTTGAAGCACTCTTCACTTTAGGAGTCGTGTCTTTATTAGAAAATAATATTTTCAGCCACATAAAAAATCTGTTTGAGAAAATAACTCGCAGTTTATAGTGTAGAATTCTGCAAATTATCAAGATAGAAATGTGTTTAAGACGCTTACGCGGACATTTTTTCTGTGATCGATGATGTCATCCACTGACAAAAGCAACTTAGTATTTCGAGTTTATTTCAGAGTTATAATTTATTTCATTTGAATTATTAGAACAGATAATTTTATATTTAAATAAAAGTGATAGGCAGGAGTGTAGATAGAAGGGGACGATCCACCCGGATGTCACCCGGTTTGGGGTGACATCCGATTCGCGTAAAAATAATAAACGACCTACACCCACTTACGCCAGGTCTACTTACTGTTCGTTTTTTTGTATACCCACTACACAAAAATCTAGCATCGCCACTAAAGTACGTTCACGGTTATTTTACCCCTGACAGTACCACAAGGTGGTACCTCACATGCAAGAGGCCGTCTGGGATGGTACCACCACTTTGTCTATTTCTGCCGCCAAGCAACAGTGTGTAAGCAGCATTCTTGTGTTTCGTTTGAAGGACACTGAAGCTAATTAAATTTCTGGCCATCATAAGACTTAACATCTTACGTCTCGGGGTAACGAGCGCAGTTTAGTGTCATAAAGTGCTTTATAACTCAAAGTTATGTGTGGTGTTGCTTCTGTTTATGGGCAGGCGTGGCGCTTGCCATCAGGCGAGCGACTTGCTCGTCTCGTCATTTATTCAATTAATTAAAAATAAAAACTTTATATACTTAACAATAATGATCAATATTACACAAATCCTAGGTAAAATAACTATGAACGTACTGTAGGCATAGGCAAATATACACTTGTAAGTTGTAACTTGTAAGAGTGAAACATTCTTTGCTTCGCATCGTAGGTCGTTCACACTATTCATCATTCGTTTATAATAATGAATCAGAGACAAATAGGGTTAAAGTGTTGCCAAGAGTATACATATTGGAATTTTTTATTTATAATTATATCATTATTTTGATTGATATGTTTCTTTCGTAGAACAGTATAGTTTCTATTTTTTTGTGATCAAATTTAATTTTCAGGGTTATAATAACTGGACAAACGGTTTATACGGATACTCCTGGGATATGATGGTTCATACTTGGGATATCCAGTCGGTTGTAGTAAAAATTATCGACAACGATAATAACAAAGAGTTATATGTTGATCCGTACGTTTATACTCCTAATGACAGATGGACGAGGCATGGAGATATGATTCACCAATATGCCAAATGTTTGAAACAAAATTTATTAAAGGAAGCCAAGTATAAAAATACTAACTCTCGTCATCTTATATCGGACAACATTTCAGTGTATGTTGATGTTTGGTGTTCTATGAACGGCCGATTTACGCAACGAATGTTTGATCCAAATGCTGATATTTTAAAAATGCATTGGTCACCATTTCAAAAGATCTCATACTTGATGCCTTTGCTAGATGATGCCCTTGCTTGGCGACATCGTTTAGATGCTATCAGAAAAGACGTGTATTCGTGGAACAATTATAGCGATGTAATATTCTTCGCTGATTTTCCAGGTAGGTTATACATATGTTCATATAAGTTAAGATTATTCTTTAAGTGGATAACTGACAATGATACATAATTTCTTGTTATTCTATTTTTATTAATATCGTTGCGGGATAAAGATAGTTTCTCTGTTCTTATAGTTATTAGTTTCTCTCAGAAATTTGAAGAACTTCACTGCTCGGTGTCAACGGTATGTTGCGGTGGTAGGTGTGTTGATTGGATAGACTCTAACGGGTCTCTATGTACGTGTGTGTGGGCTCACATACGCCTTCCAGAGTTTCGAAACTATAGTCCCGATATTAAAATCCGCTTATTATTACTTGTAAAGTTTACACGGAAAAAGTATATATACGAAATAAAACAATATTACAAGGAAATTAAATGACCTCAGACAACGGCGGCCCCTGCATTAGGTTCTAGACCTGTATCACCGACATTAGAAAAAAATACGTACTGGGAAGAAAATAACTGAGGCCACAGGTTCAGTATTTCACATTAGTAGTAGAAATAACATAAATAACATGACTTTTTATAACCACTAAAGTCGTAAGCTGAATTAGTGGTCTGTTCAAACCCGGCGACGCAGACCGCAAAAGACGACAACAAGTCTCGGTAGCGAAGTCGAAAAGATGAGATAGTTAGATGTGCAAGAAGAATATTTGAAAGTTTGGCGAGCAAAAACATCCCTTCTATGGGAAGAGCAATATAAGGGAAGAATGAATGAGGTTTAAGTAAATGTAAAGACTAGTCTGGTCGGAGCAACTATTGATGTATGTGGAATTATAAACAATTATAAATAAATCGATGTACATACATAAAAAAGCAAAAAAAGAATTGAGCCGGTTAAACATAATTAACTGTTTTTACCATTTGTCTGCAGGCTATTATCAGGAGAAATACATTCCAGAAGAGATGAATAACATAACTCTAACGGTTTTAGAAGGCTCGGTCATCTTCGAACCAGAAGTAACAACATATCTGAATGCGCAATCGTACCAATTAACCAATGCAGACCATGTTGACATAAAGGCGGGATATTTTCATAAAATAATAAATATGGGAAAATCCCCAGCATTTTATATGTACACTTTTATGAATACTACACAAATAAATAAAACACAAGAACCCAAACCCAAATTGCCAATTTTCACAGAGCTTTATAGGAGATTCAAAGGCATGCTTACATTTTCGAACCTCATATTCGATAATATGGTACAATTTATTTACAAGCCACTCGATACATGTGTATGAGGTATTTTTGTAATGATAAATTAATTTTTATTTGTAATTGTTAACTAATTGTAGATTGCATACAATTACGAAAGGTACGTGCATACTAAAATATGTCATAATAACAATTTGTTTAAATTAAATACTAGTATTATTATGAAAAAAAAATCTTTTATGGTTTATTTTCAACATACCAAATAAGATATTCTATTATAACACATTTATGAAATATTGTATTTATTTGTATATCCTAGTGCATCCGTTTAAAAACAATAGTTATTTTGTTTCCCACTCAATTTAATTATTCATATTTAATAAGTCTGGATACAATTCGATAAAATACAATACAGTATGATACAATTTGTGTGGAGCTCAGAAAAATGGACCGTGAACGTATTGTACAGAGATGATCCAAGTTACCTAAATTATCATAACATGAGATTCAATCATTTCTGCACAACACTATCCAGCTCAGAATGGAGGATATTGATATTTTTGCTCTAAGTATAATTTCAATGCTGGCAACCCTAAATACTCAGTAGCATAAATTAGCATAGTCTGTTCTGTCAAACAGAAAAAGGCGACACACGGCGTGGCGTGAAACGAGTTCATTCATCTTTCTCAGTTGCCGCCGTTGACGAGTCTAATAAGTTCGGGTTTGAGCCGACGACGCCTCGTCATCGCGAATAAATAGTCAACCCAGGACATAACACGATCATTCTTAAATTAGTGTCTTATAAGGCAACACGCCTCACCGCCCCGCGATATTGACATTTTTGTCATCTGTGATAAAAGTTCAGGAGGTATCCTGTTAATAATTTTTAGGTTAAAATCCTGTGATGATCAGTGTTTAAGTACTGTGGCTCGGGACCTTGTGAATTTGTTCCTGTGACCGGTGCTGGACCTATAGTAAAAATGGGCTCCTCCGCCATACCGTACAATTTGGACATCACGCCGAATTATTCGTACATTTTCGATTTCGAAAACGAGTTTATCCATTATAATCATAGGAAATGGATGAAGGAGAATTGGACGGTGGCGTTTTATTACGTCGGTGTGTACATGGCGTTCATTTTCGGTGGGCAGTACTACATGCAGAATCGGCCGCGGTAAGTGAACCTCTTCTTTATGTAAATTCCTCTAGTGCAAGTTCAAATATGAATGGATCAGTTGCGTCAATTTTTTCACGTAATCACATATTTCACAGGTATTATGTGTGAAATATTTCATATCCTTGTCATAAATATGTTCAGCCATTTAAATTTATTCAGCAACTCAACTTTTAATTTGATTCTTACCTCTGCAGCCTGCCTTTTCAAAATTCATTTACACGTTTTATATCTAACCAATTCTTTAAAAGTGATTTCCTTGTACAGATAGTTCAGTTCATAATTGTATGGCCTGTACAGACATAGGTACTACCTATAATAGTTTACTGAGATATGTATACCTTCAAAATTAGGTTGGTATGAAAATGAAATAAAAATCCTTAATTTACAATGTTAGTAAATTGATGATGAAAACAGATTTTATGATATTCCTTTAATTATTTTTAATTCACTTCAGAAAATAAACACTTAATAAAAATGTTTCTTGTCTATAGAAGTATGATTTTATCACAGAAAGTATAATGTATAAATTAATGTACTCTGTTCCCATTTTTAAATTAAAATGGATAGATATCTAAGGATTCATTATATTTTACCCTTATCAGCTACTACATTATTTCAATTAAAGATTATCAATACAAATTTATACATACCTTCTTAGTATTCATTTATAATAAATTTAACATTGACAATGAATATTTATCACCAAATACATATTATTATGTTAATCACTTAGTGTTGAAAATTTTATCCATGTTTACGTACAAGAAAGCATTTGGATACCCAATTATATATGTTTTGTATCAGAATTCATGTATCATATCAGTCTGAATTAATATGTTCACTTACACATCATAAGTGAAATATATTTATTAAAATTATATAAATAAATATATTAATATGTTTATTACAAATTCATAGTATCCTCAAAGATTCATAACTCACATATCTCAAACTTTGTAATCTCTATTTCCTAACAATTTAAGTTTTTCAAACATATTTGTTATTGTATTAATACTCATACTTACATATTGCTTTCTGGAACACATGTTTTGGATTATAATTATTGTCCATCATGTGTTATACAATACAATACAAAACTCTTTATTGAAAACCATTTATAATGCAAGTAACTAAATCTAAAAATCTGGTGCTAAACCTATGGAAGACAATGGGCGGTTTTATTGCTAGAAGCAATCTCTTCCAGACAACCGTAGTTGTTATAATGTGAATGCATACATGATTGTAACCTGTTTTGTACTGACAAACCAGGGGTATACTAAAATGTTGTACTCTTGCCTACCTATTTGAGAAAGTTGCGAGATGTCCAAAGGTTCTAACAGATTTACTGATTTTTCTAAATACTCCTGGTCTACTGGTTTCCAAAAGTATTCAGCAGATTTTTTATCTGAGTTGCCAGGTCTTATTTGTACCCAGACCCTTAAAACCCAATAAAAATGTTTTCTAGACTAAGTATGTATGTAATTAATTAAAGGCAAACATTGTGGATGAGTAGGTATTTTGTAATAAAAGTTCTACAGATGTTGTTTCAAAGGTCCAAATGCATTAGCAATGTAATATTTTGATGGACATTTGTTGCCATCCTAAAATTCTATCTTATGTTATTTTAAAGATAATCTATGGATTAACTCACTAGTTTAATTTCTCCTAATATTTATGGATAGTATATAGTAACTCCATCAGGGGTACAGCTTATAAAATTAATTAATGTATTCTTCAACCTGCTCTTATCCAACTCACACTTGGGTTGGTGCAATATGCTTTTTAACATATAAAGATTTGGTTTGTATTAACACATGGCATAACAAATGGCTGCCTGCCTGACTTCAACCCCTCTGGGGAGAAAACTCCCAGACCTAAAACAAATATTTATGGATCACAAAAACATTGTGGTAATTGAACCTACGGCCTCTTGCTTCACAGCCGGCTACTTGGCCACTGTGCTACAGAGGCTGTTAAAATAAGTGTAACTACAACATATGATCCAAAACCAACTTACAATTTGCTTGGAAACAGTCTAAACAAATATTTTGTTCAAAATTCTCCATGAGGTTTTATAGTACATTAACAATCCTTTTTATCTATGCAGATTTCATTTTATTGTATTGTCCCATGATGAGCTGCATGTTTGTCATAAAACTTACTTTAAACCTTAGTGATAATACACTTTTTACACTGTGCAATTCTGTTGTAAAACGTGATGGATACATTGTTTATAGGTTGCACCCATTAAATTCAATTGCATCATTGTCTATTTGGAGAAGTCATAAACGATAGTATCAATAGTATTTTTTATATGAGTCGGTAGTATGTAACCAACCCATATAAAAATAAATATCATTTTCAAAAATATGTTAACTGATTTTTATTTGTACTTTTTGATATTTAATATGCTTATTACAAGTATAATTCATTGAATATGATAATTTAAATTAGTATGAAATTATATAATTCTTCAATCATCATAAGATTTAAAAATGCACCTCAAGGGACTACTAGCTTTTCCTCGCAGCTCTGTCTGCGTGATCTGCTTTTTCCAGGATAAAAAGTAGCCTATGTTCATCAGGGATAATGTAAGATTCTAATGGTGAAAGAATTTTTCAAATCGGTCCAGTAGTTTTTAAGTTTATTCATTACATACAAAAATACAAATCTTTCCTCTTTATAATATGTAGATGGAATTAAATTGGGTACACCATTAGTATTGGTTCACCATTAAAATGGGTAATATCAGAATATTTTTATGTATGTTGCAATGTAATGTAACCGAGATAATAACAATTTAGACAGCTCATATCTTATATATCTTTTTATTGGTTGATAATTATTATTATACATAAGTCTTATATATGGATATTGAAGATTAAGATAGACATGCTTATGTCATAAAATTAATTGATGCTGACGATAAACAATCAGTGTTGGCAAAAATGGCACAGAGCCAGTTACTGAGGGTCTCATGAATCAATGAAGCATGCAGTTAGTAAAAGGTCTTATATTACTAAACATTATATAGATATTTATTTATATTTATGAGTGGTAGAGTGGTTCGTCTACAGCATGAATGGGCCGGCCCGACCGGGTCCGAAAAACCGACGTAAAATAGCGGCTTGCTGCTGCTTTTTGTACGTTGAGTGAGATATCCGCAGGCCTCTCCTCTTCCCAGTCACATGCCTTCAAAGTCGGCAACGCGCCTATCATTTTTCTAATATTGTGGGTATACATGGACGGATCGTATTCGTAACGAGTACATCCGCGGCAGCCTTGGTGTCTGCGACGTGGCTGATAAACTCCAAGAATGTCGCTTAAGGTGGTTTGGCCATGTTTTGAGGAAACCACAGGAGTACGTCGGTCGCAGGTGCCTGAGCCAAATCGTACATTATTCATCGTCATTATTCAAAAAATATATATATATATATATGTATTGTCAGTAGCTCAGAGCTCAAATCGTATCGTCGTAGTAATCCTCGCAACTTTCAATATCGTGAATTTTACGTAATCGTAATCTGGAAGAAATCGCCGGTTGCGATAAGACCACCCATTGTATGTATATGCCTTAGGCTGCGGTTAGACGACGCGAAAAATTTCGTGCGGCCGCCGCGCGGCGGCTGCACGAAATTTTTCAGTCATAGCAAATGTATGTCTTATTAACTAGGACTTAACGTTGAAATTCTTCGTGAGTAACCAACCGCGCGGCGGCCGCTCGGTTGGCCGCGCGGCGAAGAATTAAACATTATGGCTTAGTCAATAGAGTTTACATTAGTTTTTCGAGTTATTCGAGCGAGGCGCCCGCGCGGCTGCAACGCGGTGGGATTCCTTGTCATATAAATGCGCCCTTACTGTCTAATCCTTTTACATTACTTTATTTGGTGTGCTATAAAGAATATTCTGTCTATCTATCGTGTGGCGATACGTGGCATATTTGATAATATGACGTGACGAGCAGGTCGCTCGCCTTATCTCCCGGAGATACGGGTTCACTAATTATGCGTCTGCCTATCCCTTTGGGGTATAAGCGTGAGTTTATGTTATGTAATGTTTATAATTTTTTTTACTATATCGATTGAATTATTTTTTTTTCCGTAAGTTGCAGTTGTGCCAACACAGTAGTATAGTTACTGATGTAACTGGCTCTTGTTAGCGTCTCGGGCCACGTGAATCTCATTTTCCGGAATAAAAAAAGTAGCCAGCCAAGTATATCGTAATTTAGGTCATGGTGTACCATAAAGGGTGTCCCGATGTTTCGAAAATAAGGTCATCTTGTATATGGATGTAAAAATAAAATAATATACTCGTGGAGTTCATTTCCGTAATTTAATCATTTTAAAAGGAATAAAAACAAAAACAGAGTAAAAAATCAACTAACGCGACAGTAATAATTAAACAATTAAATTCTAAGCTACTTAGTCGCTAACATTGAGATAAACCTGTATTTTAAATGAAAAACTACTTACTTGCTGACTGACTCATGAATTGTACTGAGCGTAATTAAATAAACTGCAAACTGTAATAAAAAATAAAAAACATTTTGTGATAAATTACCGTGTTTATAAATATATAGTATTACTAACTTTTCCTCCCGGCTCCACCCGTGTGATCTACCCTGTCTCTATACCAATTTTCAACAAAATCCGTTAAGAATTTTCGGTGTGATTGCTGAATATCAAGATTCCTGTTTTATCCCAAGGGAGCATTTAATCAGGATAAAAGTATCCTATCACCCTAGTCAGCTCATACCCTGTCTGTATACCAGATTTCATCAAAATCCGTGCAGTAGTTTCAGCGTGATTGACGGACAAACATCCAAACAAACAAACTTTCACATTTATAATATTAGTGATCAGTCAAGTCAAGGGCGGGTTCAGGGACACAGGGAGTAAGGAGATAATGGGTCCCATTGGTTCCCCCCTTAGTTAAATAAACCCAAAGTATTTATTTATTTATAACTTTATTTTACATCACAATATAAAGTATTAAAACTATACAATAGACATCTTAGAATAATAAAAAGAAGTACAATTGGCGGCCTTATTGCTAACGGCAATTTCTTCCAGGCAACCTTACCTTTGGATGGACTGGATTGATAGGTCAATGAGCGAGCGGTCAACATATAAATGAAGCTTACACAGAATAGATGTGCATATTTTAATATATATGTTTGTATCACCGTAAATCGAATACAGATTGCCCTCGTCCCGCGTTTTATCGAACAAAAATAATCAAGCCAATCCAAGCTCGCTTCAGATGCAGGGTTGGATTGGGAGGATGTGTGAGGCGAAGGGAGGGGAGAGAGGGTCCGGTCTTATGAATGAAACTCCGCATCGAATCTGCAACGTTACGTAACAAGGTTTGGCACGCTTTCATGAATCGCGCCACTTGAGAGCCACACCGCGTGAATGCTGCCACACAGCCTACGCCACTGACTTTCGCATTTAATTACATTCGGACGTAATGGGGGTCTGTTGATACGTGAATAATTATTAACCGTGTCCATTATATATTGTATAATATGTATCTGTTATTCGCTTGTAATGCTGTAATACTGCACTTATACTGCAGTTAACAGATACATAATATGTGGGGCTTCATTCATTTAAAGTCGTGAATAAGGGGACTATGTCTAATTTTATTTATTATTTTATATGCAATCGACAATAATATAAAAAAAGAAATTGTTTTGCGTAAACAGAATTAAAATTGTGTAAAAAATGAGGCAGTAGTTCATATATTAAATATTGCGCACAGATGGGCGCGTAGTGGGGAATTTCACTATCTCCCTCGTACGCGTGCACTGTAATGACGTAACTTGTCTTGTGACGTAACTCGACATGTCGTGCATCCTTTTCCATGATGATATACACTGGCTGAGCCTGGAACGCGACCCACACAAGGTGGTTCACTATGGCAGATTTTAACACCAGTGTACGGTGGTAACTATTCGGTCGGATACGAATATCCTCCCACCAGAACCAGAAGGTTTAAATGGTATCTAACGTTTACTTGATTTATGTGATTCTTTCAATAATAGATTTTGTGGAACGTTACTAAATGATTGAAACAATAAAAATGATTGAGTCAAATACCCTATTGACGTGAATATGTTCGCGGATCCGTCAATATGTCCAATGTCCATCGGTCCGCACATGAAACGCGTCATTGGCCACTTAGCGAGTCGACAATTACTGCAAACCGTATACATATCTATGTAAGTATACGTGACGCCCAACAAACATGTTAAGAGTTACCTGCTACACGGTTTGGCCTAGGTAGAAATACTTATTATTAATGTTTATTATGTTGACATTTAGTGTAAAAAAATCTTTTATTTGTTTAGAAAGTTAGTAACTCTTTATTGTAGATACGCACATAAAAAAGAAATAACAATAGACAAAAACAGCAAATAGATAAATGTGCCATAACTGGCGGTCTTATCACTAAAAGTGATATCTTCCAGGTAACCATTTCTCTTCCAGGCAACCATGTGAGATTGGTCTCTTGATAATATATCCGCCATCATACAATCACGTGTTGACAATTGGACGCAATGTCTAACATAAATCAGTAGTTTAATAAATATTTAACCGGTTTGTGGCATAACTACCGGTTTAATAAGAGGACATGGTTTGTGTCCCTCTGTATCGACGATACTCATTAGTTTTTAAATTTTTATTTACTTACGCTATGTCCGTAAGTAAATAAAGATTATTTTATTATAAAGATTATTCTACTCATTTATTTAATTACTATTAAATATAGATGCGAATATTCAGTAACATTTCAACCCACATCAAGTAAAAATTGAGATGTCAATTTTATTTTGCTAAATTTAATAACTAAAATAAATAATGTAAAGTTCTTTTTTGCATATTTACTATTTAGCAAAATAAAATCAACTTCTAAATTTTTACTTGATGTGGGTTGAAACGTTTTTGCATATTTGCATCCATTTATATTCATGAAACCAGGAAAAATACAAGTCATTGTTAGCTTTGATAAAATAAAATTTAATTTAAAGTTTGCTTGCGAGATTTGTTATAAAAGAAACTAAATTGTAAAATGAATTTGTATCATTTCGGAACGTCTGGTTCGAGCCGGAATGCTTGTAGTTCTGGGAACATCTATCGCTAACTTCTTAATGGATTTTTTGGTTAGAAAAAATGACAGCCTTCGTGGCGCAGCGGGCGAGCAGCCGGCTGTGAAACTATTGGCCGCGGGATCGATTCCCGCACCGAGCCAAATTTTTGTGTGATCCACGAATATTTGGATCACACAAACATTTGTCTCGGGTCGGGGTGCTGTGATACCGAAAGTCTCCCCTAGTTCCTGATACCCACGACACAAGACTCATATCTTACTGCGGGGTCGGGGCGATAGTAGGGTGTTATTTTTTTATTTTATAAAAAATACTGACCTATATTTATTTTGGCTTTACCGTGTTTATGAAGGGAACGTTAAAATTTGGCAAGCGGACGATAAAATTGAAAAGCGGTGTGGAGCCAAGTCTCCGTATCTCCCGTCGCCATTGAGATTTGAAGGTCGGACGCAACCGCAATGCTGCCGTAACGGCCGCGCGCTCTTGGCAATGGACATAAAGCCAACAAACTAAATAAATACAATATAGATAACGGTGTTATAAAAATGTCAGTGATACAGCTGGGAGTGTTAAGAACTGTCGAGACGAATGTCGTGGCATCGATACCAGCTCTAAGAGCATGCATCTCTGATGTTTCTTAGTTACGTGTTTATTAATGGTTAATTGTCGCTTGCTTTAACGGTGACGGACTGATGATGAAATTTGCATGCTTGGAAAGTTTTCCATAAGAATTTCGAAAGTATGTGGCCTGCCAACCCGCATTAGGCCAGCGTGGTTGGCTAAGACCTAAAACCCCTTTCATTCAGTAGAGGAGCCCCGTGCTTACCAGTGGGACGTGTATTATTACATTATAGATAAGCAATATTGTAATCAGATCAATCTTGCTTAAGAGTCGTATATTTTACCTGCCCCTAGCAACCAGGGGCCGAAAACCCCTATAAGTTACGGTACCGGAATCGAAAAATTTGGGTTATTTTTAAGATAGGTTACCGCTATCTGGGTAACCAAGATAAACAATATGTAACCACTGTTGTAGGTTACCATTTTAATAACGGTAAATCCAAATTCTCCGCTTCTCTAACAAGTCCATTTTAAGATATTTTATCCTTTGTAATGGACACCATATTAAACTATTGTAAGCATTTTCCCATTTCTTATCAGATTTTAATTTTGCATCGTGAATCGTGATAGACTAGTATGTGACCGTTAGGTGTATTTATTTAACTTCCTAATACTCCGTTTAAAAAGTTCTGGTCACACTGGTCCAAGCTGCGTGAAACAAATCCGCCACTTTTTATTTCTTAGCCTTCCCGCTGCGTTCGCGATGAAGCTATCACGGCATCAATTCAAAAAACGTTTCAAAAGTACCCGCGGTACACCATTGTAATTTATCATCAGGAAAAAAAAATCAGTCGAAATGTCAGAACGTCTGGCATTAAAGTACTGGCCGATGAGATACTTTCACTGTAGCTTTGCTCTGTCACCTTTTACTTGTATTTAGAGCGATATGTTCAAGCGCCGTGACTTCTGTGAGAACTTGCGTCTCAATCCGACGTCGGCAGCTACGATGATTTTTTTTTTACAGCTGTAGCCGGCAATTGAGCATGTGAGTTTTTGAGTGGTAGAGCCACGCTGTAGACAGTTTTGTTTACATCATGCATGGGCTGGCTCGAGCGGGTCGTTACCACTGTCTCACAGAAAACTAACGTAAAGTAGCGGCTTACTGCTGCGTTTCGTACGATGAGTAACCCACTTCCTCGTTTGCCGGTCTATGCTATAAAAAACTTTAAGAAGTTTTTATGACACATATTGTGTATTTTTTTATTATTAAATGGAACACGTGTAGGATCAGGCCATACACATATACGATGGCTGTGTGCGTATGCGGGTCACGGTCTCCGGCATAAGGGAACAAGCGGAACACCTCGGAGTTTTGGTCAGTACGACGCGACGGTCTGGACTTCTAGACTCTAAAACTATCAGTTGACTAAGAAAATTAAAGAGCCCTCAGCACATTGTGAACCACTGACTAACTTTAGCACGCACGTAAGCACACACGCACGCACACAAACACACGCACACACATACACGCACACATACACGCACACGTACACACATACACGCCCATGCACACGCACACGTGCACGCAGGTACGGACACACGCACACACCGTGACCGGTGACCGGTGACTCTGACATACTATTATAGATCTATAAATGGATTTCCTCATCGGAATAAAATTAAAATCAAGCTATTAAAAATAATAAGAATCTTTGCAATGTTACATAATGAATGTCAACGCACTAAATTATAATATTTTATCTCCATGGACGTTACAAGGACTTTGTGATAATGTTACACACGTCATAAATATTACAAAGATAGGTACAGTTACGATATTGGGTTACCGTTAACCGTGGTACAATTAGACCTAATTTCACGATACTCAATTAATTAAGGGCTATTTGTGCGATGATCAGTTTAACCACTAAACCTGTTAAAGAAACTTTAGATCGTACGAAAATTTTACATCTTTATCTTCTTTACATAGTATAAAATGAAGTCGCTTCCGCTGTCCGTTCGCTTAGCTCTTTTAAACTATTCAACGGATTTTAATCAGCAATCATCATCAGCCACAGGACGTCCACTGCTGAACATAGCCCCCCCCCCCCCAAAGATTTTCAGACCGACCTGTTGGAAGCGGCCTGCTTCCAGCGACTTCCTGCGACCTTCATCAGGTCGTCTGTCCACCTTGTAGGCGGACGTCCTACGCTGCAATGGATAGAGCGATTCATGAGGAAGGTTTATATGTATAATACATACATATTATAGTACAGAAAAGCCGAAAAACTCAAAGATTGGTAATTCGATGTCGTAACAAACATATTTTTACCTGTGCGAAGCCAGCGCGGGTGTATAGTAAGCTATATAAAACAAGTTTAGTGGTTATTTGAGGAAAACGCGCACAGGTGTATTAATTCTTATTTATTCAACATTAATATTTATTTATTTAATACGCATTGATTTATCTTACCTTTGTATAATGGCGGATTTAATGCCAGAAGCACTTTACCATTCAAGAGGTATAAGGTTCTTTTTTATAGCATAGGCCCGCAAACGAGCAAGTGGGTCACCTGATGGTAAGTGATCTCCACCGCCCATGTACGCCCACCACCAGAAGAATCATGGGCAAAACTGTCTACAGCGTGGCTCTACCACTCAGGTTCAATTTAACCCCTTGTATGTATGTAGGACTATGTGTGTGTGACTGTTGGGTGTATTTATTATTATGTTCAGTGGTTAACTATGTTTAAATTTGCCGTGCACGTGGCCTATGTATTTTGTACAATCATTCATTATAAATGCCAATGGGTTAGATGACTGGACTTTTTTATTATTTTAATCATTAAATTACGTTATCCAGAACCCATTGCAGAAAAATAAATCCGCCCACAAAAAATAAATTAGATACCATTTAAATCTGATGGTGGGGGCACTTCTCAAATACCAGACGACGCCAACTTTGACGTCACTGTGGCAAATGGCTATTACGGTGCCCGCGTGCGAGCGAGATAGTGAGATGTCCCCACTACGCGCCCACCCTTACTTGAACTAATATTTAAAATCATAATTGCGTGCTCATTTTTGAACTGATTTTGATAGTGTTTTAACAAAAGGGTTTCTTTTTCGTATTATTTTCTGTTGCATATAAAATAATGTATTATATTCAACATAGGAAACTACCCTGTTGCTATGAGCGCAGGTGGTGTATTTTTTTCTACAAACGCGAATCAATATAACAAAAAAAAAATTGGTGTGTGTCGTGGGACACCAGGTAGGAACGAAGTTCCTTCGGCTAATGTAGAATCGACACAAATTGCAAAAAATTCAAATTATCAACTAAAATAACAAAATATGTCTCTTCATTTTTGTTTGACAACATAAAATTACATAGAAATAGAATAGAAAAATAGAAATAAAAAAAAGACGTGTGGTACTCGGAGACTGTCGCGGTAAAGCTATTGTATAGCATTTTTTATCAACTTATGTAATTATAAATAATAACGAGCTAGCGTAATATTTTAAAAATCGAAGGAGATATAAAAATACTTCAATAACTGGCTGAATGAATTTCATTTTAAAAAAGAAACTAACGCTGGCTGGTTATGCGACTGTCGCGCATGCGCACTTCTCATTTAACGCTTTTATTCCACGCATTTTTTCCACGCATTTTTCTTACGGTTTTACTATCACATTTTTTTCAGTTCGGTCACGCAGCGAAATCCCTATCCCCTCCAAGCCTGCCGTAAGGAACTTCGTTCCAATAATATGCATTTACGAATATAAAACCCATCGTAGTCATGACTCTTTTGAGCTATTTCCTTGTATTATAAATGTTATAATTAACTTGGATGTATTAATAATAACTTGAACGGTTATTATGAACGTACGATTATGGTTATACTACTATTGCAGTATTGTAAGCACCGATAAAGTATATTCAAGTTTATAGTTATTATTTAATAGAATCAATATGAAATTGTTATTTTCTTGTCGATATTAGTGTTGTAAAAAAAAACCATTTTACAATTTTTAATTGAAAACCGGGTAAAATCGATGCATAAATGTTTTTATATTGTCACCTAAGATTCCGCGCATTCAGTCGTTGAATTTTTCATTAACTTAAATGAGACTATTTTGAGCTGTACTATCCTATCGAATATAAAATCCCTGTGGGGGGTAGGCAGGGGTGTAGCCAGTGTATCCATTTTTCGCCTCACATCAGTGAGGGGATATCATTGCCATACCGAGCACAACTCCAGACTCCGGGCTGATACTGAGGATTCCGTGATAGGAAAACTCAATTTCATCACTTTTATCCGGTGCTCGAACCCGAGACCTCAGACTTCAGCGCGG
The DNA here is from genome assembly GCA_949126905.1 of Amorpha juglandis. NCBI lineage: Eukaryota > Metazoa > Arthropoda > Insecta > Lepidoptera > Sphingidae > Amorpha > Amorpha juglandis. Next base: position 21,725,764 of record OX421365.1, read on the forward strand.
TTATTGGCGGCGGAATTTGGGCCCGGTATGGCGATAGGCTCGCTTCCTATCACATTATGGGACAGAAACGAGCTAGGCGAAATGTAGGTGTACGAGCTGTAGCCTAGCTGTAGAAGAGGTGTACCTCTGCCTACCCCTTCGGCGATTATATGCGTGAGTGCGTATGCTTGTATATATACAACATAGACATCAGTAAATATGGTTGAAGCGCATACGAACAGAACAACCCACAATCGGCTTAGAGCCCCTCACACGGCTTAATGTGTGACAAGGTCGATAACCTCATTGCGATCAACAAATTGTTACACTCGTTGCATGTGCACCTGTATTTATTACGCAATACAACAAATTATTGTATCATATGTAGAACGTTTTGCAGTCGCGCGAGAAATGGTGAAAGAAATGCCGAAAATCAGGATATTTTTTGGGCTTTTTCTTTCTTTTTCCCTTTTTTTTAAATGGGATTAAAAGCAAATATTTTTTGTGTATCAAATGCAAATTTTAAAACTAGATGATACCTGTTAGTAGGTAACTCATTATCAAGGACGAATGGAAATATTGATCGACTTTCTGATTGTTATAAACATGTTATGTCATATCGATAGAGATAAATTTGATTTTGATAAACACATGAGAAGTGCTATCTGTCTGTTATAATGGGCTATTTTACACGAGGTCATTTTGTAGGATAATCCACATACAGTGAAACCTGGATAAGTGGGCCCTGGATGTGTGAGAAACCTCTGTTATTGATAATTACGACGAGGTCCCGACACTTTTGCAAGTGGGCTAATTCATAAGGTGTAGACCAAGTTATAACGCGTTTGAGACCCTTTATATAAAAAAAACGGTATATTTCGACCTCTCATGTTGGGACCCTCTATAAATAAATCAACTGTCATGTTAACCTGCCTATTTGGGAACCTGGGTAGTAGTAGTAGTATGCTAGTATATTGTGTAAGGACATTGTTTATGCAATTTATTGATATACTAGATGTTCCGCGCCGTTTCACTCACGTGTATATTACTGCTCCGCACGCGTGAGTCGTGTAGCGTGATGATATATTAGCTATGAACCATCGTTTCTACAAAACAAATATATTAAATCAAATCTTTAAATGTTATATCAATACTTATTTTTATCATTTTGGATCAGAGGTTTCCATACTTTTTTTCTCTGGCCACTTTTGCTGCTGCGTTTCGTACAGTGAGTGAGATATCCCAATCGCCCAATCCCCCAATCCCCCTTCCCTTCTTAATCCCTTAGTTGTCCCTTGCTATGCCTTGCCGACTTTAGTCGGCAACACGGCTATGATTCTTCTGGTATTGTGGGCGTACATGGGCGGTGGAGATCACTTACCACCAGGTGATCCCATAGCTCGTTTGCCGGCATATGCATTAAAAAAATACTATATTATCTACAATGTTCGTATTACATTATATGTCATTACATACATTCCGGTAGATTTTTGTATGGAGCAAATCTTCGAGGTCATTGTCCAATTAAAATACACACGAAATAGGCTTTAATTTTACAGTATATCACGCTGATTACACTTAAATACTAATTACTCGGAGTGGTTACCGTAGGGCCTCTATTAAACAATAGGCTTCTGTGTTTATTAAGGTGGAGAGTTAAGGTCAATTCCACAAGAACGACAATTTGGTTAAAAATTTGAAAAAATAAAATTCGAATTAAAGATTATTGAAAACTGTTTGTAGTTGAAGTTGGCAAATAATATACCATACACAGGTGTTCCAAGTATGAATATAGGTAGGGTTTAGGGATACCACAATACAACTGCGCAAGAAAAGTACTCTGACCAACACACATAAATTGTTATTTTTTTTGACATCTCACACTACTTGCCTTATTGATCTAGTTATAATGGCAGTATATTAAGACGGAGAACCGTGAGGTACTGGGTTCAATTCCCAGGGTGGGCAATATATTTCCCGGGATTTTAGTTTGTGCGCGGTATGACAATAGGTCCGCCCCCTATCACATCATAGGACGGAAATAAGCTCGGCGAAATGTGGGTGCACTAACTCCACTTCTGACTACCCCTTTGGGATAAAGTCGTGTTCTTATTTAACACTAGCTTTTGTTCAGGGTTCCACCCGCCTGTACAGCCGAGCCTTATCCGAGCTAAAAAGTAACCTATGTGTTCCAGGGTATCGTTTACCTGTGTGCCAAATTTCATGCAAAATTGTTCGGCTGTTGAGGAGTGATTGAGTAACAAATATCCAAATTCACAAACTCACAAATATCCATACTATCACATTTATAATAGTAGGAAGGAACGTAGGAACTACTAATGCTAAGAAATCTTCTCTTCAAGCGTTTGCAAACTATAACGCCGATTTAACGCTGCGTTTTGAGTTTACATGTGTAAGAACCTTTAGAAGGCAGTATGAAAATGGCCCGGTTTTATCAAACGAGCGAACTGAGGCGGCCTGAGAGCGAGACCGGAGTTCTGAGTGCTCTAATAAATATCTTTTACAATTTCATTACATCTCAACCTTGGGTTTAGCCTTTTTTATGCTTTTGTTTTTGTCATCGTGGACAAATCCTTTGGGAAAGGTTATTCTAAGTTAGAATAGAAAAGTTGCCTGAAGAGAATATATTATGTATAATCGCGCGCGTGCGTGACTCATTTCACCACCAACATAATAATAGTATTTGTACATGCACACAAATATACAAAATGAAAAAATATTTGAAGTTCAAATTCATAATATTTAATGAATCCATAAAATGTTATCAATACCTTTTTTATTTCATTGGATGACGTGAAATTCGATGAGCAAGTCGCTCGTCTAATGGTAAGCGCCACGCCTGCCCATAAACAGAAGCAACACCACATAGAACTTTGGATTACAAAGCGCTTTATGGCACTGAACTGCGCTCGTCACCCCGAGATATAAGATGTTAAGTCTGATAATGTCCAGTAATTTCACTGACTTCAATGTCCATCAAATCGAAACACACTTATGCATCTGAGTCGTCATGCATCACTTTGTTTGCCGCTTGTTTGCTTCTAAGTACCGATCACTCGTGACTTGATCATAATATACGTACTTACCGCGCTAGTACATATCGCTATACATAATTGTGTTGTCCTATCTTTCTTGTTCTATAGACGATCTATCTCCGCCTGAACTTCCCGCTTGCATATTTTCCTTTTACAGTGTAAATGTGTGTTTGCGTGTGTGCCGTAATCTTCTCTTCCATCGTAATGTAAATGTGATCTGTATGTCATCGTAGTGTAAACTTTGGACTTTTACTTTTATATCCCTTCACGCTTCTTTTATATATCTACCTAACAATAACTGGTGACCCCGGGTTACAACGGGTTCACACGGTGCGATATCTATTGATCAGCTGCAAATCGTATGCGATTTGAACCGCCTGAACAGACTTTTAATTGTATGGATGATCAAAACCCATTCAGGTTTTTGATTCAAGTATGTCGTTGAAAGCGATTCGATACTTTGCTCTGACAATCTTAAATGATGCGTAAATTATGCAACATTTATAAGTAAGGCCCAATATGACGTATAACCCGTTCTCGCTTATCACGTAATATGTTTTTTTTCCAAACGCGACCTCGTTTAAAATTTTCTACTGAGAGCCGATACTCGTAATTAAAAATATTCAAAATATCATTCCTATAATAATATAGTCTCAGGGTCAAGAAAGTCGAAAATGGTTTTTTTTTTTTTTTTTTTATAGCATAGGCCAGCAAACGAGCAAGTGGGTCACCTGATGGTAAGTGATCTCCACCGCCCATGTACGCCCACCACCAGAAGAGTCATGGGCGCGTTGCCGACCTTAAAGGAAAGGGGTAATAAGGGATTGGGAAGGGGAGGGGATTTGGGCTTCCGGTTATCTCACTCACCGTACGAAACGCAGCAGCAAGCCGCTACTTTACGTCGGTTTTCTGTGAGACAGTGGTAACGATCCGGACGAGCCAGCCCATTCATGCTGTAGACAAAACTGTCTACAGCGTGGCTCTACCACTCAAATACAAAATGAAAAAATATTTCGTTACACAATAATAAACGCCAAATATGTGTAAAATAGATCGAAAGTAGATTGAATGTTAACAGTAGCTAAAACGGCATTCTGATGACACTAAATACTTATTTTGTTAAATGTCAAAATTGCGAATTAATTGAGATCAAAATGAGACTACATTGTGAGTAAACTGAAATATTTTGATATCTGTAAATGCGTGGGTAATATTTGAAATGAGATTATTATTTGAACGAATTGAAATCATATCGCAACTATACTGAGATGATATTAAAACTGAGCTGACATTTAACGGAGCGGAATATATTTTTTTAGTCAAATCGCAGTCTAATCTCAGTTCGGTTAAAATTCAGTCTCAGTGTATGTTAAATACGAGAATTGGCCTTCTGTATTGTTGTCACGTATCGGCCCGTTTCAGACTAAACCAATATTTTATAAACTCATACGTGTGTAAAGACGCCTGCGACATTCTGTACTCGACGATTGAAAGGGTACAATCTAATGAAACTACGTTTTTCCCACGTTTTCTATCTAGAAAGCAAATGCTATTATTTTTGTCGCACAAAATTGAGTTCGCCTATTGTAAAATTACACGTGCGATCATTCTATTTTTTATCTTATTATAATATAAAATTAAGTGTCAGGATTAGATAGCGTGCCTTAGTTTAGATTAATAGAGCAGTTTCTCTACCTACAATTGAGAAAAACTGTGTTAAATTTTACATATTGTTGTTTCATGTTTACGTTTGATTAATAGACTGGTGATTATCCGGTTGAAAATGGTAAAAATAGAAACAAATTTATAGTAGAATCAAACCCATTGTAAAAGGAAGAGAATACAACAAAATTCATAGGAAAAATAAATTAACGGCGATCTGAGGTCGGGAAGTGGGAAGGGGGGGGCTTTTAAGGGTAAAAAACGGTTTATCTCGATTTCCGGAAAAACTACAAGTCCTATGGAAAAAAGTTAAATCGCAAAGTTGTAGGTAATAAAAAGATCTACAACTTTTGTATACACACTTTCTTCACATAACCTCAAAATATATGTGAAAAATTCAAATAACCAAGTTTTTTGTTTTTATTTTTATCTATTATAATAAATCATTTTTTTCCACGAAATTTGGTGAAAACTTACCTTTTTGTATCCCAAATACACTGTAATTTATTTGATTTAAAATATTTATTTTTGCACCTTATTTTGACTTAATATCGAAAAAGCAGCCTAATTTTCAAACGAAAATTCTCACGTCAAAATATGAGCTTTTTTAAAAAAGTCTGTTGGTTTCTTGTTCATGTAAAGTTATAAGTTAATATTTAATAAGACATATCTACAATATTTTGAGAAAGTTGTAGAATCTTCTTTAAATTATATGCGTAGATGCCTCTTTATTGTTATTTTAATATAACTTATATACCTGAGTGATCTACGGAAAATTTTAGCCCATCATAAAGAAGTGGGGAAGGGGCTAGGTGGTATGGGCCTTACTACCTGTTATTTAGTAGTTCGTTTCTTTGCATTTTCTGAGCACATTTACCATAGTAATGTATATATTTTTTTACACCATCAGAAAGTAGAGAATTCAATGAACAAGAAACCAACAGACTTTTTTAAAAAAGCTCATATTTTGACGTGAGAATTTTCGTTTGAAAATTAGGCTGCTTTTTCGATATTAAGTCAAAATAAGGTGCAAAAATAAATATTTTAAATAAAAAAATTACAGTGTATTTGGGATACAAAAAGGTAAGTTTTCACCAAATTTCATGAAAAAAAATGATTTATTATAATAGGTAAAAATAAAAACAAAAAACTTGGTTATTTGAATTTTTCACATATATTTTGAGGTTATGTGAAGAAAGTGTGTATACAAAAGTTGTAGATCTTTTTATTACCTACAACTTTGCGATTTAACTTTTTTCCATAGGACTTGTAGTTTTTCCGGAAATCGAGATAAACCGTTTTTTACCCTTAAAAGCCCCCCCCTTCCTACTTCCCGACCTCAGATCGCCGTTAATTTATTTTTCCTATCAATTTTGTTGTATTCTCTTCCTTTTACAATGGGTTTGATTCTACTATAATTTATTTATGTTTCAAATTGGAAAATCACCGGCCTATAATCAACATATTATGTTATGGGAAACAGGTATTTAGCGATAAAATACATGTAACGTTATTGTTTCCTCAATATCGAATTCGAACCGCATCGATTGGAAATTGAAATATGTACATAATGATTGCTTATGTTTACGCGAATGTTACACATTTAAATGAAACTAATTTAAACGAGTTGTATCGCGGTTTTTTATTTAATTTTGGTCCTGACGTTTCTAACGACCGGATAGCGACCACCGTACACTGGTGTTAAAACCTGCCATAGTGACCCACCTTGTGTAGGTCGCGTTCCAGGGTCAGCCAGTGTATATCTGGATCTTCCGAGGGGCTTGCGACATGACTTGATGGTTGGTTGGGGCGGGTACAGGGGTACATCCTTCTATCTGCATCGGTCAAACGCCTGTCCTGTCGCAGGTCCCTCGATTTGCCTCTTCCCTCTCCGAAGAGGGAAGAAGCATTTATACAGGCCGGCATGATTCTGGTGACTATCAATAAACTCATTGTTTATTGTCGGTTGCTGGTTTTTTGGACTGCACTTCGCTTACCATCAGGTGTAGTGCAGTCACTTTGTCGTACACGGGTAAAAAAAAACGACTGTCCACCCCATGGTAATTAAATAAAAACCGCGATAAAATCCGTTTAAATTAGTTTCATTTCAATGTAATATGTACATTATACTTATAGCAGAAGTCCGGAAAACTAGAGAACTAAAACTGATAGTACGTTATTACCATGATCCCATGAGCCCATGATCACGCACAACGCCAGAGTCTTGGTGAACATCTTAAAGGAAAAGGAAATGGGTATTTTTTCTTCGACATTGTCATTGACTCCTACAAAACGCAGGTTCAAATAGCAGGCGGTTAATTCGTATGTTACATGATATATCCGCTGAATGATGCAATATTGATGATTCTTGAAGTTTACGATAGAGTTTACTACGAGGGTGGGTCACATAAATTGGGTAAGATTTGATGAGGAGAGTACGAAAGTAAATGGGAAAGTACTCAACGGAAAACAGCAAACATTACAAAAAACAGTGGTAGATATTACTCGGTTGAGCGGACCTATTATTTTTGGTGATAAAACTATGTCTTAGCTTCACAACATTCTGACACTCACATACACTATGTATAAGGCGTTTGTAAGAATGAATCGGATAAATGATCGATTGATCGGTTAATCTTTACTCCTGAACAGAGTTGTGTGTCCATTGCAGTATCTATACTTTATAAATAACTAGCTGTCCCTCGCGGTTTTACCTGCATGTTCTGCCCTCCTCCCATGGGGCATAGCGTGATATACATATAAACCTTCCTCATGAATCACTCTATCTATTGTTGAAAATTGCATTAAAATCCGTTGAATAGTTCAAAAGATCTAAGCGAACAGACAGCGGAAGCGGCTTCATTTTATACTATGTAAAGATTATGGTCGGCTGGAAAAACCAAGTATAATGCAGGTAAATAATTCAAAACCTCGATTCTAAATTGAGGAAAACATCAATGTCTATTTTTTTGTGAATACCTATCGTTATACATATTATATAAATAAATAACGCCCAACCATCACATATGATAACTGAGAAATGAAACTAGCAAAATATATGTTTTCTTGGACCCTAGTAATTTTTGACACCTACCTACTTAGTCTTTATCTTGTTGACGTATCATTTAGGAAGTGTAAACCCTGCACTTGCACTGCACTTTATTTGGTGTTTGTACAGCCCAATACGGTGACAAGCTTGGTCATACCTAAAGCAAGTATGCGTTGCAATTACAGCCTATTGGGAACTATATCGTGAAGCATCTGATCCTTTCTGATGCTTTGTGACTTATCTTCTGCGCGTATCATCTATGCATCATGTTATTGAATGTCACATCTCGCATCGTGCAGTCCTTGACACCACGGTCCACGATTTAAATCTTTGTGATATACACATGTGACACATTTTTTTTTATTTTTTTTTTATTGCCTTGATCGGCAGACGAGCAAGCGGCCCGCCTGATGGTAAGCGGTCACCGCCGCTCATGGACATCGGCAATGCCAGGGGCACAGCCAAGCCGCTGCCTACCGTAAACATAACACTAAGGTGGTTGTTCAATGTGGTTTATCCCATCTGGATCATAACTCTAGGAGAAACGCTGTTTCCATTTTAATGAATTTTTCTAAAATGATTCTAACACACTGGTCCAATACGGGTGGGCGTATCGCCATTGCTTCGACTGTTGGTCCGTAGGGTGCTTTTTTTTGCTTTGCGCTGATAGCCGGACACGATTCGGGTGTTTTCAACTTCGCTGGACTTTTAGGCGAGTGCTTTAGGCACTGTCAATGCACACACGCTGCCGATATTGACTTCGGCTAGATACATAATGTTATATTGATTGAAATCCTTTACACCCCACCTCTAGAAATAAATTATCAAGTATGAATAACGTCCCACGACCAAATAAATGAATGTCAGTATAAACAATTTTGATAGAGCTCCACACTAGTTAATTAATTGGTATAATTTGTCTAGACCTTTTAGACGGAACGTTGCGTAATGACTACAAAGATATAAAGTGTCGTTAAAAATACACAGATATATTATTACAGATATATTTGGTATACCAATGAATAATGGACTATATTTACATTTTAGTTTTTTAGTATAGGAGGAATCGGCGCATGTGTACCGAAAACTATTCCACCTCAATTTTTTTATGTGATCCTCTTCAAATTGCCCTACTGATGATATAAATGCATGTTGCCATGGGGCAACCCCGTGCCATATTGTTTAAACCGAAATTGTTTTAACAATTGCAAGGAATTTTTATTTTTCAACCGGGCAATTATTTATATTCTTTATTGAAATACAAATAAAAAGGTCAGATTTGAATTTTTAAAGGTTCGAATAATCTCGAATTTGAGTACTTTTGACCCATGAAAATATTTAAAAAAATACTTCATCACACGTCTGCTATCGGTGTCGTATCATGCGTCTCCTGATAACGTTGATAACGTGTAGTTATTGATAGCGCAGAACAGACTTTCACGTGAGCACACTGTTAACAATCGGGTACAATATGTAAATTGTGATGGTTTGTACAATTTATTTAAAAAACAATTGTCTTTTACGCCCCCAATACTAAAGCGCTACTTATTTATGTATTTGAGGTCGTGTCATAACAACCTCTTATCCATTAAAATAAAACAAATTTAAACGGGTTTTACACGGATCACGAAGGCTGAAAAGCTTTCGATACGTCGCGACCAAAGTAAAAATAAAAAACCGCGATAAAATCCGTTTAAATTAGTTTTATTTCAATGAGTAGCATTGGCGTACACGTAACAAATCATAATATAAATCTCTTATTATAGACATTTACAAAATAAGTGGCCGCTAGAATATCGATTAGGTGACTAAAGGTGAACATCTGAATGGTAGTCACACTGTAAACAATTTTTTTCATCCCAATCCATCCCAATCCCGTCCCAATCCCCTTTTCCTCCCCAATCCCTTAATTATCCCTTTCCTTTAAGGTCGGCAACACGCCCATGATTCTTTTGGTATTGTTGACCTACATTAACAGTGGAGATGACTTACCATCTAGTGACCCACTTGCCGTTTACCGGCCTATGCTATAAAAATACATATACCTATCCGCACCACGTGAGCCGCTCGCGCCGCTAACATCGGTTTTTTTATGACATTTTATACATCCTCATGTCTATTTCTGACGTCATTCAGCAGCCGGTTACCACTGATGTATGCGGTATTGATGGACATTGAAACCTGTAAAATTACTGCCCATTATGAGACTTAACATTCCATGTCTCAGGATGAGGACCGCTTTTCAAGGCCATACAGTTAGTTCTTAATTCAAGGTTATGTATGGTCTTGCTTCTGTTTATGGGCAGGCTTGGTGTTTATCGTCAGGCGAGCTACTTGCTCGTTTCGTCATTCAGGGTAATAAAATATATAGCTCGCACACAAATTCGCGCTGCACGAGTCGCATCGGCTGCATTCAACACTCCTCTTTTTTCCCGTGTGCTACAGTGACACATACGTGCCGCGTCTTTAACATGTTTCTATTAGTTTCAGACGTATGTTACTATATTACTAAGTAACGGAAACTTGAACATGTTTTTGACCTCCTTCAAAACGTCGGATTAAATCGAAATTTGGCATACTTGTCAAGGACCGATCACAATTCCAAAAACTTCAAATAAACTAATACTATACTACTATATACACTATAAACTCATCGTTTGTCGTTGGTCGTTGGTCGTTGGTATTTTTGGATAGCACTGCGCTTAGGTTAAGGTTAAGGTGCAGTTCAATCACTTTGCCGTGCTCGGATACAAAAAAAATTAACATTAAAATGTAACGTTAAAATGTAACATTATTTAACAATAATTCATTATATGGCCTTTGCATAAAACGCAAAAATATTATTATCTAGTTTGACTAGATTTTTTGCATTTAAATGATCACAATAGCAAGTTTTTTGATTACATTTTGAAACCAGATTTATTAAGGAAATATAGTTTGAAATATTTTATTATTATTATGTAACGAATTTATGTATAATTGTACTTGTCAAATGACAAACGACGCAAATCTTGACGTCACGTTGCGAAATTGCCATTAGGTGCACGCGTGCGAGCGACATAGCGAAATGTCCCCACTACGCGCCTACTTTTTCTTAGACCAATATTTAAAATTATATTTGCGGGCCCATGCGCCAATTTTGATAGTTTTTCAACAACAAAACAATCTTTTTCGTATTATTTTCCTGTTGCCTTATTGTAATAGATGTATTAAGCACACCTTGTAATGCTAGCTCTTGCACTCAAGCTACAGCTTATATTTCGTCAAGAGGAGACGTGGTACGTGAGCATCCCTTCACGGTCGACATAATTTAGTTATTCGTAATCACGGTGTTTTGATTATGTTGTCCCCATTATGGAACTCAACCACAACGCACATTTCCATAGTTAGATCTAATGCTTTCATTTTTTGTCGAGTTTTAGGAATATGGTAGAAATGTAGCTGTAGGGGGTCCACCGGAACCAGCTAAATTTTGAAAGTGGTCTATGAGAAAAAAGTCTGGGAACCTCTGGGTTATATTTTAACTTCTAGTTAAAACTTGGTTAATTCAGTTAACGGCCTTTTAGTAAACGTTAACGTTGTCACGAACATTTTCCTTTTAAACTATTAATAAAATAATATTGTTCTATGATGCGGTAATTATAGGAGGACCTTGTCACAAGGAGAGCAGGAAATCCATTGGTTCGTGGCCTCCACACTGCGATAAGAACTGTGGACACCATCGAGTTTGGATTTTGTACCATTATTGTTATGGAGTTGGTCGATTAAATATTTACTCTTTATTTATTCCTGGCTGTGCCCGCGAACTTCGTTTCGCCATCAAAATAAATAAATAATTAGTTGAAATTTAAAGAAAAAACTACCCTATGTTTAATCCTGGGTCATCAACTATATTTGTGCCAAAATTCATTGAAATCGGTTCAGCTGTTTAGATTTTTCATACAAACTGTCATCCCCTTTTTAAACCCTTCAGGGGTTGATTTAAAAAAAAAACATAGTAGCCTAGGTCCTATTCTGATGTATAAGTTATATTATTGTAAAGTTTCATTAAAATCCCTACAGTAGTTTTTACGTGAAAGAGTAACAAACATACATCCATCCATCCATACTTACAAACTTTCGCGTTTATAATATTAGTAGGAAGTAGGATGTATGTATTGTACATATTAACCTTCCTCATTAATCACTCTATCTATTGCTCAAAACTGCATTAAAATCCGTTGAATAGTTTAAAAGATCTAAGCGCACAGACAGCGGAAGCGACTTCATTTTATACTATGTAAAAATGTATTATCTATTTTTTTTTATCCCGGCATGGCAGAGTGACCCCTCGATGCTAAATGCTCTGCAGTTTTTAACAAAATGTCTACCGATAAACGTTGTATGTCTCAATGGTCGCTGGAATTATGCCGTCGTAATTGCGTCTACAGCCTTCGCTGGATGTAATGATAGTTGCAACGGCCAATGCCGGCATAATAGGACAAAAAAAATTGCCGGCATACAATACGCGGAGAATAACTTGACCGGGTTGAAGTTAGGAACTTTACTCGCCCTCCACGCCCCACGTCCCTTAATCTGAGAACATAATAACCGTGACACAGTACGTGACTAATTATAGTCTGGACAAGCTATTTTAATGTTTGAACTGACTTCAAAAAAAGATTCTTATTTCGACGTGTTTTTTTTGTGTGTATGTACATGGATTTCTCCGTCGATAGTGGACCGATTTTAATGAAAATTTCATTCGATAGTGTTTAGCTGCTATGTGATCCATCCAATCGAATCGATCGAATCCAATAACACTTCCATAATAATAGGATTTTGTCAGGGTGACCATTATCAATAAATGTTAAATACACATATTTGTTACAGATTTGATATATAGCATTCTGCACACCTGTATATAAACTTTAACTGGATGTAAATATGCAATAACATTTCAACACACATCAAGTAAAAATTGAGAAATAAATTTTATTTTGCTATATTCATTAACTTAAATCATTAAAGTTCTGTTTTGCATAATCGTACATGGGAAATGTTTAATTTATAGTGGTTAATTTGTGGTGACGAGTGCCGCGTCGGTGATGGGTATGTAATATAATAAATTACACTCGCGTTTGTATATAAATACCGTATAATTAGGAAAATACACATACACTGGTACATACATCGGTTATAAGGAAATATATATGTAACGCGGAAGCGAGAGAGCCGTGCCCACGCGCGCATCCACCCCGGAAGAGAGTCAAAACGGCACTGGGGGAACGCGGGGTGTGGGAAGTTTCAGGCACGGGCGCGGGCGCAGCTCGTAACCATGGAAACGGGGCGCTAGGGGTGGCGGTACGTCACACGAGCATCAAGGTTGCGCGCTATAAATTAATGTTTTTTTTTGTAATACGGATTTTTTATTATTTAAATCTAGTGAATTTAGCAAAATAAAATTAATGTCTCTATTGCGTATTTGCATCCAACTATACAATACAAAAAAAAAATAGTCCTTGCGAGCAATGTGCTTAAAAAGGGGTACAAAGTTTTCTCTTCACATATTCAATACATAGATAGATAAAAGATCTAAAGTTTACACAGTAGATAGATGACGTTTTGACCTGAAAATTCTAATCTGATCGATATAGCGAAGCGTTCTCCTATCTTACATTTAAATTGCTTACATGCAATGCATTGTTCAAGTTTTTATAAATATTTACAGAGATTTATTATCATGCTATCACCGCGTGGATAACAGAATAATGATGTAACTGTGTGCATAATCAGTAACAACCTCGTTCTTGGCGTCGAAATAAAAACCTTTGATGACAGCCCCTGTGGCGTCCGGCTGCGAAGCGCACTCGCTTTCACTGTCGAAGACCACTGTCGTGGGTTCGATTCCCGCACCAGGACAAATGCTTAATTTTTTTCGATGTTTACCTATACTATAATTGGAACCTTGTAGCTTAATAGCCTGTATAATTAGGACAATTCATCAGGTGTAGACAAGCTATGACGAGTTTGTTTTGAGAAGGAATTAGACAGTTTACTAACATTTCGACCTTTCATGGTCCCTATAAATTAGACAACTGTCACGTTAACCTGCCTATTTGGGTAAACTGGGTAAGTAAAAAGCCTCTCTAAGTAAAAAAAATATAGGTCCCTTCAGATCCCACTTATCCAGGTTTCACTGTACATACATTTCACCTAAAGCTTTTCCATCTCATTTGGTGAAGTTCAAGTCTATCGCTTTGCGAATTCACTGCAATATAAGAGCAATACATTAACTAAACAGTTAATTGAATTAATACATTTGCTTCAATTAACATATTTATAACCAACACTAACGTGGTTTGATTTAAATATTTATTTTCTTAAATTGAGTTATGTAATTAGCGAGTCGTGTCATTATGCCATATAAATATCATGTAATATATGCATGAAAAATATGACACGATTATATTTAAAATGCACTATCCGAGGCAAATTCGATAGCGAAGGCCGCAGGGTCAGCGGGTACGAAAAGATTGGTAGCGATGCGACAGTATGATGTCACACCCAGTAAGATACGGGTGTTGTGTCGTGGGTATCAGGAATTACTAGAGACTTTTGGTCTCACAACACCCAGACTACGAAACAAATATTTGTGGATCACAAATATTTGTCTCGTTTGTGTGGTAGAGCTACGCTGTAGACAGTTTTGTCTACATCATGAATGGGCTGGCTCGACTGGGTCGTTACCACTATCTCACAGATAACCGACGTAAAGTAGCGGTTTGCTTCTGCGTTTCGTACGGTGAGATATTTGGAAGCCCAAAACCCCTCCGGCAACGCGCCCATGATTCTTCTGGTATTGTGAGTGTACATGGGCGGTGGAGATAACTTACCATCAGGTGACTCAATTGCTCGTTTGCAGGCCTATGAGATAAAAAAAAATGTTTAAGGCTGTGCAAAATTAACGCGCACACGCAAACGTTTCCGGGGGATCGTGGTATCTGGATTGTGTCTACACCCGTCGTCTTCCTACTTCTGGTACTGGTACCAAAAACGTGTACCGTATGCAAATATTACGTTGATAAAATGTTACAAAACGAGATATTCAATACATGTAACTGGATATGAGAATAAAATTATAATATAACAAGTTAGTATTACTCGAGTTTTTCCACAATATTTGTTATACGAATTTATTTTTACTAGCACTTGCTTGCGGCTCCGCCCGCGTGAAATTCTCCGTCATATTTCCGGCAGACTTCTATACAACAGTTCGTGCCTTATTTTAATCCCTTAGGGGTGAAATTTCCAAAGATCCGTCCTCAGTGGATGCTTACAACATAAAAGGCAATAATTGGTAAAATTTCTAGTTTGTAGCCCCACTAGCTTGGGCTCTGGGTTGATGAATCAGTCAGTCAGGACAAGTAATTATCTAAATATGTCGCTATTTACCCCATATACTTGACTGGTATGCCTGAAACCTGTGTTCAGTCATTGTCAGTTCAGTGCCATGCAGTGCTTTGTAATTCAAAGTTCTGTGTGGTGTAGCTTCTGTATAATATGCGCAGGCGTGGCGCTTACCATCAGGCGAGCATCTTGCTCGTCTCGTCATTAAATCAAATAAATAAAAAATATCCTTGAAGGTGACACAATAATAAATGTTGTAGATAAGTGCTCATTGCAATCTCAAGTTACGACACCGAAACCCACCGATGCCCCCGAGTCGCATCGCGTGATACCCACCAACTGATTATATAGCACGCTACCGTCAAGTTCAAGTGCGTTGTGCGACACATAATTTTGTTATCTGACAGGGCATATAATAAAATATGTGTCGTAAAGATTACGTTAATGTGATTCTTGATTATTATGTTTTTTATTTTTGGTTGATGCTTGGCAAAAAATATTATAATAAACTTGATAAATAGAACTGCATCTTTCGTTCGTTGCAATAATTATTATCAGTTATTAAATTACAATATTTTTGCCAAGCTATTTATGCTGGCTTATAATGTGTCCAGCAATATGCACTGTCGTTTTGTAATGTAAGAAATCATGTGATGAGATTAGATAGAATAGGTGTTCAAAGCATTGATATACAAAAAAAATATCAATGGTTCAAAGATATACTGACGGAAATAATTTTTCGTGATACTTCTGAGATTGAATTATGGACATGCAGAGGCTCTTCTAGACTCGACCCTGACCATGGCTTTACCATGAAACCCTCATTCCCTCGTTACTATCAAAAATATTATATACCAGTAATTTAAATAAATCTTTATTAAAAGAAATTGTCTTTGTTAATAAGTATTAATTTTAATTTGTAAAAGACGCACGAATAATTTACGTATCTATGGAATAAAATAATTTTATTCTAAACAGTCTTTGGTGCATACTAATGAATAGTGCGGTAATAAAAAAAATAGTTTTTTGCAGTCCTAGAATATTATGTAGATACATTGACTTAAAAAATCATTATAATAATTTAGAAGGTTTGTCAAACCGTTACTATTTTCCTTCGCCCTTGTGTATAAAATTTATCAAATAAATACACCCACTTAGTCCAGACCCCACACTAGGTTAAACCTGTATCGTCAAAATATCAAAGCTTACACAATGTCACATGCGTATCTAAAACCATTTAACTTTATATTTCTCAGTGCAAATGATGGTTTGAGAGAAGCATATAATTTATATATGCTTATTTTTTTATAAGCATTTACAGCTCGATCGGATCGTTACCACTGTCTCACAGGAAACCGTCGTAAATCCGATCTGAAGGCCCAAATCACCTCCCCTTCCCAATCCCTTAATTGTCCGTTTCCTTTAAAGTCGGCAATGTCATGATTCTTCTGGTATTGTGGGCGTACATGGGCGGTGGAGATGACTTACTATCAGGTTCGTTACTCTTTTGCCGGTCTATGCTGTATAAAAAAATATATAATATGTTGTAATGCTTATAATGATGGAAATATTGGAGCTACATTATACCATAATAAGAGATCATAGGATACGTCATAGGCCATAGGTGTAGGTGCTAATTAGATCGCAATTACAGTCGCTTCTACTGAATTTATTATCCAAAGCAAACTATGTATCCGAACTTCGAGAATAATCTATTCCAAGGCTAACGGCGTAATAATTTAATGACCCGGAAGTACCCTTATTAAGTACTAGCATTCGCTCGCGGCTCCGCCCGCGTGAAATTCTGCACCGTTATATTATCGATATCGCCTATGTTCATCAAGGATAAAGTAGGATACATTACTATAGTACATACTAATAGTGAAAGAATTTTTCAAATCGGTCCAGTAGTTTCAGAACCTATCCAATGCTAACAATCAAATCTTTTCTCTTTATAAGATTAAGTACTTACTTGATCTAATTGAAAACATAGAAACCCGGTTTAAAACTAGAACTGTGGATATATTGACAAAACTGGTCGTTCGCGTTATGGGTAAGACGCGGACGATACTATAATAAGTTAATAAGTATGTTGGGTCTTTTTCTGATTTTAGTATGAGAATATTACAAGATATTGTAGTGACAATATCTCAAATGGTCCAAATCCCCCTCACTTTCCCAATCCCATAATTATCCCTTCCCTTTAAGGTTGGCAACGCGCCTATGATTCTTCTAGTATTGTAAGCGTACATGGACGGTGGAGATCACTTACCATCGGCTGATCTAATTGTCCGTTTGCTTATCTCTGCTATAGAAATGTTTTTTTATACGCTATTTCGATGTTATTAGACATGTTAACATATTTCCTATCAATCTTTAAGTTGTTTACTATTGTCATTAAAATATTATTGTGACATTATTATGATTGATAATGCAATACTATGTCATGATAGCGGCATTAAGGTAATTGAATCTATTCTGTTTGTAAACACTGTTATAATTGATATAATCGAATTAAGTTCATTACCGAGGTATACAACATGTTACAGAAAATTGAGGTCAAATTTAATCAACGTATTTGACCTACAACGTAGTGCCACAAACCTTTGGCTTTCCACCTTTTCTCTCTGCCCAAGATAAGCTGTGGAATAGTTTGCCGGAGCATGTGTTCCCCCTTCCTATAATATGGGGTCCTTTAAACTGAACGCGAAGAAGCAGTTAGGTCTGCTTCGGCTTGATTATGCCGACCTACGATAAGCACATTGGCTGTCGTTGGTCGACACTATTCTTGAATTGCGCTACACTAACCATCAGCACTTAAATAAATAAATCATCCCTCTACATTCATTTGTTCTTTAGTTTATTTCTCACTAGCTTTTGCTCGCGGCTCCGCCCGCGTGATCTACTTTTTCCGGGATAAAAAGTAGCCAATGTCCTATTCTGATGTACAAGCTATATTATTGTAAAGTTTCATTAAAATGCATCCAGTAATTTTTACGTGAAAGAGTAACAAACATACATCCATCCATACTTACAAACTTTCGCGTTTATAATATTAGTAGGATTAGCAGCGTATTAATGCCGGCTAGGTATATATTGTTTTTTTTATAGTATAACCTTTGTATCTTTTTTTTGCATTTGTCTTTGTATTAGCAGTAGTTATTACCTTCTCTGTACGCACAATATTTATTTTTGCGTCAACTTTGTATCTTAAATATGGCACTTGACTGCGAATTCTACGAGGTTTTTATTTACATCGGAATCTTCCGCTGATTCGATATTTTGCCGCGTATTTTTCACTTTTTTTTTGTGAGAAGTGCGCCAATACTCCATAAAGACTATTGTGCGAAAAATTAACATTGTTTTTTAGTCTTGTGTGTTATTAACATAAATTTTGTAATATTCATGTAGATAATATTACTAGTTGGTCGATCCCTCGTATGCGTGGGGCCATCTGGGTTGGTACCATCGTTTTGTTTTGTTCTGCCACCAAGCAGCAGTGTGTAATATATAAACTCTGTTGTGCTTCGGTTTGAAGGATATCAATCCAGTGAAATTACTAGGCATTATTAGACTTCACAATTCATGTTTGTGATGAACGCAATTCAGTGCTATAATTGAAATAAAACTAATTTAAACGGATTTTATCGCGGTTTTTTTTATTAATTTTGATCCCGACGTTTCGAAGACTTTTCAGCCTTCGTGGTCACGGGGAGGACTGAGGTGTAGGTTGTCCAAAAATGTTAATGTTACAGTATCTACCTTCAATTTACAATTATAAGACCTTTATGGTTTGGTCCGATCTACGCAGATGGAGCTCACAGTGTCTTGAGGTCTGGCAGTTGGTCTTTTGGGCTCCGATTTAATTAAATGTATAATCGGATCCCAGGCTTGTGCTGGCTTCCAACCATCTTCTCTATTGAAATTCGGATGTTTTTTTAATTTCAATAGCCTCGCGAATCATCCTGGGTAGGAATCGGTGTTCTTTGGCAAGGATTTGTGGTCTGTCAAATCGAAGATAATGTTTGGAGCCTTCCTCTGAATGTTCAGCAACTGCAGACTTCGTAGAGCGTCGGTGTTTAACATCAGCTATATGTTCTTTTACGCGGGTTCCTATACTTCTTTTTGTTTGACCTATGTAAGAGAGTCCACAGTCACAATCGATTTTATATATGCCCCGTTCCTGTAGAGGTATATGACACTTGACTGGTGGTAAAAATTGACTAATCTTCTTGGGCGGCTTGAAATAAGTTTTAATAGAAGCACGCTTCAGCACAATATAGCCAATCTTGTCGGTGACTCCTCTAACATATGGTAACATAACAGGGACACGTTCAACTGTGGCTGGTTTCACTCGGTTTCTGTGACGGCGGCGTGGAATTTGGAGCTTGTTGTCTTGCAGTACTCGCTTGACATGTTGCAGCTCGGCAGCCAGATGTTCCTCGTCACAGATTCCTTGTGCTCTCTGAAACAAAGATTTGCCCACGGTAGCTAACTGTTTTGGATGGTGGTGAGATTCACCATTCAGGTATTTATCTGTATGGGTCACTTTGCGATACACAGTATGGCCTAAAGACTGATCAGGATTACGGATAATTAAAACATCTAAGAAGGATCTAGAACAGAGTTCCCCAAAGTTTTTTGTGTCGTAGACCCCTTGCCATATTTTTCCGTGTTGGGTAGACCCCCTACTTACCTGGTATTGATTTCCTGTAAATTTCTAACTGTAGTGAAGTTTAGTGTTAAAAACTTAAAGTAAAAACACATGTTAATTTATACATTTATTAATTGAATTTAAATTAAAACTACATACTCAAAATAAAATTTTGTATCTGTTATGTAAAATGATATTATAAGATAGTATGATGTAAGTAAATAGGTACTATCATTGTATGTGTTGAGATCCACTATCGTGGACCCCATTTTCATTTCATGGACCCCCAAATTTATTTTCGCTGACGTAGACCCCTTGCAGGTTGTCATAGACCCCCAGGGGTCGATATAGACCACTTTGGGAATCACTGATCTAGAAGATCAAAATTAATAAAAAACCGCGATAAAATCCGTTTAAATTAGTTTTATTTCAATGAGTAACATTCGCGTAAACGTAAGAAATCATCATACATATAATGTTTTGTAATTCTGTTCTGTGTGGTGTTGTGTCTGTTTATGGGCAGGCGTGGTGCTTACTATGACACCAGCGATATGCTCGTAATTCAGACTTATAGAAAGAAAAAAATTTTTACATAAAAAACATCATATGCCTATTTAAAGGAAGAACGGCCGCATTATACAAAAGATAAGAGTAAAAAAGTCCTCGTTAGCGTACCGGATAATCGAAGGTAGGTCGCGGGTTCGATCCTAGTCCCACTGTTACTCATTGATTAATTATTTTGCTGCATATGAAATACAGACAAAGAAATCATATAATAACATCATGTACAATATACAATAAATAATAAAAGTGTTACAATTATTTGCAAAAGTTATAATCGATCTTATAAATCGATGTTATTACACGTGTTATCTT
Source organism: Amorpha juglandis (assembly GCA_949126905.1). NCBI lineage: Eukaryota > Metazoa > Arthropoda > Insecta > Lepidoptera > Sphingidae > Amorpha > Amorpha juglandis. The sequence continues at coordinate 21,746,429 of OX421365.1, forward strand.
TAATTATAGTAACAGTTAATTGGTTCACTGTAATGTTTATTTATATATGCGATAACAATGCCAACATAGTGGTACGTTTAGTGTGGGTTGCACCATCCGTCGTTTAATGTTTAAGTTTTTTGTTACAAGCAGTGGCTCATAAGTTAAAGGCCATATACAACATGTTACATAAAGGTGAGGTCCTATTTAAGGGCTTTATGTTATGTACCGTATCTTATCAAAGTCTAGACATCTTAAAATTTCACGATTATTTTATTCACTCGTTTATTACGATCGATAAAATCGATCACATCACTATAAATTAAGTGAAGTGCGTCATCGAGATTAATGCTAAAGACAAGTCAAGAGCTCAGCTGTTTATCATTTAGTGTTGTCCAAATTTGCAAATCAATATTATTACTATATTAGATAAAAAAAGATGTCCATTTTTACATGTGTCTGGAATATACTATACCAAAATACCTTTTTGATTAATTTATCATATGCGTGTTACTTATATTTAAATCACCGCCTCCGTAACGACAACGCAAAAGGACTACTCTGAGGAATCGCAAACATTATTTTTTACAAGAAACAGTTTATTTAGAAATACAGTTTCCCATGCAAGTAATAAAGGTGTTGAAAACCGGAAGCTATAATTGCACACTTGTACCAAAACAAATGTTTTTGTGTTCATTGCCCATTACGATGAAAAAGGTTAACACCATTATTTGTTTTTGTTGCCAAACATCACACTATGCTATGTGGATAACAGATTTTTAAACACATTGTTTGCTTGCCGGGGCTGGTCTCGGGGTGATGAGCCATGCAGAGTGCTTTGTAATTCAAAGTTATGTGTGGTGTTGCTTCTGTTTATGGGCAGGCGTGGGCGCTTATCATCAGGGGAGCGCCTTACTTGTCTCGTCTTACAGTCAAATAAAATAAAAACTATAATAGTATTTTTTTATATATAGGCCGGCAAACGAGCAATTGGTCACACAGTCACCTGATGGTAAGTGATCTCCACCGCCCATGTACGCCCACAATACCAAAAGAATCATGGGCACGTTGGCGACCTCAAAGGAAAGGATAATTAGGGATTGTGAAGGGGAGGAGATTTGGGCCTCCGGATATCTCACTCACCGTACGAAACGTACCAGCAAGCTGCTTTACGGCGGTTTTCTGTGAGATAGTAGTAACGACCCGGTCGAGCCGGCCCATTCATGCTGTAGACAAAACAGTCTACAGCGTGGCTCTACCACTCGTAAATGACAATAAATTAATTTATTTGTAATTTCTTTCACAGATTTGAACTCCGACGGACGCTCATAGTATGGAACAGCTTATTGGCCGCGTTCAGCATCATGGGCGCGTGTCGGACGCTGCCGGAGTTCATCCATGTGCTTCGGAATCACGGCATATACCATTCTATTTGTGTGCCAAGGTGAGTCCAACATTATAATATTAATTGCAATACATTTTATATCACACCTTTATTTTGATAATTGCAGAATCTATTTATGTGTGACCTCTCTCGTTTATTCAGTCATGTGTTTAGTTTATCTACTATTATAATGAAGTTCGTAATGTTAGGCTCATATTTGCTAACTACAGCAGAACTATAATAAGGTTATTTATGATCTTGATTGCTTATGGAATGTTATTCCTATTTTAAGATGTTTTTCAAGATACTTAGAATTAATTTAATTAGCTACCTAAAGGTATTTAAGGTACTTTAATTCATCAACAAAAACAAGCCTTGGCATTCATTAAGCTGTATTTAAACGATTCTTAAGAAATCGATGGCATTGGAGTAGTTTTTCAAACTCAATGTACTAGAGATTGTTTATCTATCCTCAAACTTAGCAATGGTTGTATTTAACTATATAATAAGGCAAGAGGCAATGGGGGAATAATTTAATGATTTCTTATCAATACTATTTATTATATTTATCAATAATATTTGGAATAATTTAACTTTTATTTTACGCTAATAATCAATTTATAATTATCTATTACATCCTTTATCCTTTAGCACGTGTATGGTTTGATTTTTTAATAAAATTAGTTTGGAGTGCGATTTCGAGGCTTATTGAATTAACCAAGGATTTCAAGATCATATCCTAGCATCGGATGCTACAGAACAAATTCAATAAAATCTGTCGCCTTAATAGAATCCGTTGCGTATTCATTCACTAATTCTACACACATTTCGGTTGATAACAAGATTGTCATCTGCACTCACATATCCCACGAAGACATTCTACGCTGATGTACAGTATGTATTCCGAGTGCGTAACACACGTGTGCCCGCCTAATTTCATTCCGCGTCTGTCCCCAAGCGAAAGTTCACGGCGTTTTTTTACTTGTCCTTATTGGTGTTGCGTGTATAATGTAGTTATATTTGTTTGATAACATATCATTTGAATTCATCGCTCGATTTGTAGGTTGGTATTTGATGACGTACCAACACGTCTGCGTGTATGGCGGTTTCGTTTTAATTCTTCGGCCATTTGTACGACGGTTTGGCCGTTTGGCGTCATTCCAGTTTTGCTGGTGGTAGGATATTCATATACGCCCAGGTAGCGATCACCGTACAGATGGTGTTAAAACCTGCCAATGTGACCCACACACCTTGTGCGGATTGCGTTCCAGGATCATACGATGCGAGGATGCATTGCGTCACAGGCCGTCATGATATTGGTGATAAAATAAACTCATTGTTTGTCGGTGGTCGCTGATTTTTCTGGACTGCTTTGCGCTTAACATCATGTGTAGTGCAATCACTGCCGTGCTGGGGAAAAAAGTATAAAGGATTTGTTTAGCAGTTTTTGCTATACAGCTTCACGACTTATTATCAGATAAACTGAATTAGACAAATTTGAACATTGTGTTCAGTGTCTTTAAATTGTAATCCTTTATTGGTTTCATTCGAATAATAAGCATCCTAAATTCATTTAATCCGTTTTGTATTGCAGATTATCTTAGTATTTATGGTAAAATTTACCGAAAAGTGGTAGCACGAGCCGAGCCATAGATAAATCGCAAACTAATCGTGTACACTTAATCCAAATGCTGTGTTATTATTCTAATCTATTGTCACATTTAATTCATTTTCTTAATGAGGATAGCCATCATTAATCCTCGTCGGAGTATCTCGAGTATTTGTTTGTTTTGGACACACGATGATTGATGACCGACTTGTAATAAATGCATTTTTCATTGCAATCGATTAACCCGTTCCAAATCGATTATTAATGCAACAACTAAAACACAAATATTCTCGTTTGTCATTAAGTGACAAGAGAAAAGTATTTCGATATATTATTATATCTTTGTTTATCAAATTCATTTATGTGCAAGATTTGTAAGGACAATTATTTATCACATAAATGTACTTATATATTTTTTTTTCTACATTAATAATTGCCCGAAACTTGACAATCCGATTACAGTGAAACCTGGATAAGTGGGCTCTGGATATGTGAGAAGCCTCTGTTATTGATAATTACGACGAGGCCCCGACACTTTCGCATTTAAATACCTGTTACTGGGAATTTTCAAACCTTTGTAACTGTGACTTGATTTCTTATAATTTTTCGATATTAACCTCTATAATTGGAACTTTGTAGCTCAATAGCCCGTATAAGTGGGACAATTCATCAGGACAAAGAAAAGTTATGACGCGTCTGTTTTGAGAAAGAATTAGACTGTTTACTAACATTTCGATCTCTCATGGTCCATGGGACCCTCTATAAATAAGACAACTATCATGTGAATCTCTAAGCTGTAATGACAATTGGCAAATGGTTTGGCAAATTCATTTATTATTACAGTAGTTATGTATAAAATACACTTCCGCTATTAAAATGCTGAGCAATGAAATTGCGATGATTTTGCAAAACAATATAGTAGTTTAACCATTTTACCATTAAAGTATATTTTACATCATTTGTCGAGATACTAATGACCATTGAGTGAAGTAGCCAATGTATTTAACCGACTACTGAAAAAGCAGGTTCTTTTCTTTTACCCATATGTTTTTTTGTTCCGAAGCGATGAAGTTGAATACCTACCATATAGTTTTATGAAGCCTCTCCCTAGAGGGGTTGCCGTCAGGCAGGCGACCTGTTGTAAAAATTACAAGCCAAATATTTCTGTAACATGTGTTACAAAGCTTAAGTTAAGGTTGTATCCCAAATTAAACTCCCTTACATAAATTTTGATTCGACCAAAAGGTCCACAATGAAACTATATCATACATATAGTTTTTTTCCTACAATTGAGTCTGCAGGTTTCTCTGTATTTTCAGATTCAACCTTAGTCACAGCCCTTAACTTAAGCTTCCAAATTGTCTTATTTCATCCATCTCCATACTTCATCTTATTCAATTTTAGAACAATAAAAAACACGTGCCAATCATAAACCATCTGCTACAGCTATCCACACGTTTTTAAATCAATTCCGTAGATAACCGATTAGTTCCGATCGTGACCGGACGAATGCGCAATACGGCCCGAGACTGGGTGTATCTGGACGTGATTGACAGCGATGCAAATGCCCGGATGGTGCTGTTGCCCAGATTTTGAAAGTTGATTGTTTTTTTTACCCTCTGTATGAACTACGGGGGTCCCTGCTAATGGGATAATGGCGACCCCTGCGGTTTCTCATCCCATGCCCAATAAGGAGGGGAAGGAAAAAGGGTTAGGATCAGGGGACAAGCCCCCTGGGAAGAACCGGATATTCACTGGCTGACTCCGGAACGCGACCCACACAAGGTGGGTCACTATGGCAGGTTTTAGCACCAGTGTACGGTGGTTGCTATCCGGTCGGATACAAGTATCCTCCCACCAGCTAGTTATTGATTTGAAGGTGGAAGAATTGAAGTTCGGCATTTCACATTCATCTTCTCCAGTTTTCATGAATAACCACAATCGGACATAATCCCGGACAACCCATGTGTGATTTTTCGATTCTAAATCTCAAATAGGAACTGTGATTGTTCAAATTGCGATTTATACCCAGGATCGCTGTTTCTGAGCCGTACTATCACTATGACTAACACACTAAAGCACTATTTCTATTCAATAAGTAAATAACCGATAATCCAAAATTTAATCTAATACTTATCATATCGATGCGATTCTAGTAGTAGGCAGGAGGTTTGTAAGGTTCAGTACAAAATAGAAATTGTTTTATTACGGGCGCGAGCCCACCGCTGGGCACGAGAATTAACTCGGTAATATATTTTATCATTAATATTCATTTGATTACGGTATCTTGCAACATCCTACCTTGAACTATTATTATATACACTGGGTTTTTACTTGTACATAAACATTAAAATGAGTTTAATTTATTACGGTTGTGGTTCAAATTACGTTTTTTTGCGGCAGAAACCAATTAAAAAACGTTGGATTGTATGGAAAATTTTAAAGATAGATTGCGCGCTGCAGATATGTAATATAGTATGCAACGCAGTGGTTTTAAATTTTGCATTAAGCAGATGATAATGGTGATTTTCCTTGACAATAACTAGTTTTCTCGAATAATTACTGCAAGTATTTTGTTGAATGGTAGAGCCATGCTGTAGACCAGTGTTTCCCAACGTGGAGCCCACGCCCCACAGGGGGGCAATTTAAAAATGGATTCGACACGACTTTAACCCTGTCACTTTGGGTTATTTAAATGCAAAAAAATGTTAAGGTGGGGCATGGCCTAAAAAAGGTTGGGAAAAACTGCTGTAGACGGTTGTGTCTACAACATTAATGGGCCGGCTCGGTCGGGTTGTTAACACAGTCTCGCAGGAAACCGAAGTAAAATAACGACTTGCTGCTGCGAAGTACCTTACAATGTTATTAAACTCATAAAATAATAATGTAGGTTATGTGAGATAAAAAAAACAACTTGTCGATTACGCGCCGACGCACCTTGTCGATACGTCGATATAAAAAAGCTATTTCTATTTTTGCAACCGATTGGAAATAGGAGGTTTTCATTTGATCTGTGTTTTGTTTTGTGTATGTTGTGTGATATCTGCGCCAAATGTCAAATGATTAAATAAAAAGAAACTAATCACCCAACAGTCACACATAATATAGTCCTGATGCCACACTATGTTACACCTGTATCGTAGGTATCAGGAACTACAAGGTACTTACTACCTTAAGGCTAATTAAATAATGCTTTAAATTTGTTACTTTAACTTTTTATTAAAAATATTGTAAAAGTATTAAGTCGTTTTTTTTGTGTTCGTCACATTTTTTTCCTCGCTTCATAGGTAGAATTAAACTAATAATTTATTCCAACATTCAGATATTTACGTCATCTCGGCTTAAGATATTTTCCATAACACGTTTTTTGCATAGTAAGCAAACCAACTTCAATTATATTAAGATAGTCGAAGCGTTATTACAGTAGTGTGTGCGAAGTTCTTGTCTATAGTGGAATATTTACAGACGACCGTACAGTCAAGAGGCACACGGATTGTGTGGCTATTTCCGCGTACTTAACACTTATGCCCGGTTGATGTAAGGCTGATCATTATAAAAACTAACTAATCTGTCAAATCTCATGTCAGTTCAAAATTGGGTTGCTAGAAGCTTGGACAACGGTTTTGATTTGACACACGACTTTCTAACTTTTTTTTTATCCGAGCACCGCAAAGTGACTGCACTACACCTGATGGTAGGCGTAGTGCAGTCCAAAAAACTTGCGACCACCCACAAACAAGGAGTTTATCGGTGGCCATCAGAATCATGCCGGCCTGTATAAATGCTTCATTCCTCTTCGGAGAGGGAAGAAGCAAGTCGAGGGGCCTGCGACAGGACAGACGGAAGATCGATGCAGGCACAGGGATAATCATGTCGCAAGCCCTTCGTGACAAGGGGATATACACTGGCTGATCCTGGAACGCAATCCACACAAGGTGTGAGTCACTACGGCAGGTTGTAACACCATGTGTACGGGGGTCGCTAGCCGGGCGGATATGAATATCCTACCACCTGCGAAAAATCGTACATGAAACGGTATTTTGGGTGTCCGGCAGATTCATAGATAATTCTATCGTCAAATGTTGTGTCAATTAGCAGCGATAGTTCCCAAATTAGATCAGAAAATAATACATTTTTCACTAATCAACGCTTCAGAAACTCGAATTGATTTGACAGCGCTGTCAAAATCGAATTTCTGTTAGTTGAATGTTGATTTGATCAGCCTTGGAAAGACGCGGTGTTAAGACTAAATAGTTACACAAAAGAAACAAAGGTCGCCATTGTATGCAGTTGAACTTTAACAAAAAAAAGTTAAGTAAATGTCGCCATTATGTGTCGTTGATTTTTTATCACCCAACAAAAAAAGTTAAGTTCGACCCCTTTGTCTCTGTGTGCGTGCGTGCGTGCGTGCGTGTTATCGATGTTTTATTAATTGACGTCGGGGGTTTTGAACTATGTAGTCTTAGTTTATGTAGTGTATAAAGTTAAAAGGATCTTTCGTAACTATTCCCGCTAAGTAATTATAACATAAATAAACGTATCCGTAACTTGGTTTGCTCGAAACATCACGCGCGTTGTCTTATTCGTCGGTGTCATATCAAAATGTCGTATGTTTAAATACCCTGTTTCAGGAAACACAGAAATTGTTTTTTTTTTCTTTATAGCATAGGCCGGCAAACGAGCAAGTGGGTCACCTGATGGTAAGTGATCTCCACCGCCCATGTACGCCCACTACCAGAAGAATCATGAGCGCGTTGCCGACCTTAAAGGAAAGGGATAATTAGGGATTGGGAAGGGGAGGGGATTTGGGCTTCCGGATATCTCACTCACTGTACGAAACGCAGCAGCAAGCCGCTACTTTACGTCGGTTTTCAGTGAGACAGTGGTAACGACCCGGTCGAGCCAGCCCATTCAACTGTAGACAAAACTTTCTACAGCGTGGCTCTACCACTCAAAGTATTACTATTTTTATAGTATTATTTTTATAGTACTATGTAGTATGTAAAAAGTTTTTTTTTCGGAAAATGAATAATTTTACTGTGTCTATTTAACCATAATATCCTTAAAAACAGATTGAAACTAGTACATGGAACATTATAAACATATGACCTACATAAAACATATGACATTTTGATATGATAGCGACGCTATGTTAGTCTTGTCTGAAATAGAAAGTATCTCACAACTCAATATTGTGTGTGGGAGTTTCAAAATTCAGTGGCAACACCAGCAGGAGTTTGAAACTAACATCAGTATCTAATGACTACTAATTGTCGTCAATTAACGTATGTTAATTCGGTTGTAATGAATTCATAGCATGATTAGTACATCACTTCAAGTTGTTTTATGAATAGTATAGTATAGTAGTATAGTTTACGCGCTGTCAAATCAATTCGCTCCACTCTTCTAGCAACTCAGTTTTGACTTGGCATGAGATTTGACATTCGTCAGCCTTTCAGAAACCGGTCGATAATCTACGCGCAATTTTTCCATCACAACACTCTTAATCCAAAATATTTGATCATCATTCATCACATAGCCGTCCTACGTAACATGCAAAAAAATGATAGAAAATGTAGTTTGCAATAAAAGTGATAATTCTTACGATATATTTATCAATACTGTTAGGACAGTTCAAACACGACGTTCCAAAGATTGTGAAGCTAATCATAATCATAAATCGAACTGAACTGATGATGTCATTGGTTGAAAAAGTAATATAGGTACGTGCATGTGTGATGAATCAACGTTTCACTCATACTGTATCGAAAATTGTAATTTGCACAATAATGTCTTTAGAATACCGGTTTGTCAATGGTAAATCGACTCTACGGTATGTATTTTTGAGCCGATTTTCTTTCACCATACATATACTTTTTACTTTACTTCACTCTAGGGTAATGTCTGTGCAATACGCTATTTTTATACATATTGCTGAAAGGGTTTAGCCTCGCTGATGGGCCGGTTAAATCTGGAAACTGAGCAAATCGTGCTAGAAAAACTTACATAGAGGTTGCTCGTCGTGGGAGTCGAAACCAAGAACTCCCGGCGCACAGGTCATATACGCTACCACTAGACTAGGCATTTGTGTAGTCACTATTGCCAGTATTCATTGGCTGGCAATCAGGCCCTGATGCGCGTGTTGCAAAAAGTTTCTTTAACGATGTGTGTTCTGGTACTTGAGTGCACAATATTTCTATGCTAGAGGCATCTAGTATGTGTGTTTTTTAATAGTACCACCACCGTTAGGTACCGACAGTGGGGCGTTACCACTGTCTCACATAACCGACGTAAAGTAGCGGCTTGCTGCTGCGTTTCGTACGGTGAGTGAGATATCCGGAGGCCCAAATCCCCCTTCCCTTCGCAATTCCTAATTATCCCTTTCTTTTAAGGTCGGCAACGCGCCCATGATTCTTCTGGTATTGTGAGCATACATGGGCGGTGGAGATCACTTACCATCAGGTGACACACTTGCTCGTTTATTTATTTATTTATTTATTTATTTATTAAACACAAAACAGGTTACAATCATGTAAAAATGAAAAAGAAAAAAAACCGAAAAAAAAAACTAAAAAAAAATAAAAAACTAAAACCGAACTATGCTATAAAAAAGACCCTGTTCCTAGTTGGGTGTTTCGCAATGTTTGTGCTATTTATTAGTTTTCGCGGACAGTACATACTAATGATTGTAGTAGTTGAAGTAAGTTTACACATTAATTGACGTGTCTTTGAATAGTGGTGTGTCAATATTAGATATCTTCGGACTCGTATATATAAAGTGGTATCCTGTTTACCAACTAAGCGTCTGTGAGTCTTATGAAAACATACTCCATGCGTAATTAGGATTGGCAGCAGTTATGTTGATTTTAATCTGAAGGCCAATTTTAGTATTTAACTAACACTGCGACTGAATTTTAATCGAACTGAGATTAGATAGTGATTTGACTAGTAAATGGTATTCCGCTACGTTAAAAGTCCAGTCCGGTTTCGATAACATTTCAGTATAGTTGCGGTATGATGTTAGTTCGTTCACTTAATAATCTCATTTCGATCGCAAACCAATCTCAGCCACCAAAATTACTTCGTATTGAATATATAAAAAAAAATATATATAATATATTAAACGAATGTGAATTAAATTACAGTGTAAGAAGTACAGTATCCGCGAATCATACTAAATTATAAATGTAATCTGTGGCGAACGTTGTGGGTAGCATATATTATAGGGTAGTTTCCTCTGTTGAATATTGTACATTAGTTTTTATGCAACAGGTAATAATAGCACCAGTTGCACCTGTGCCTAATTCTTCAGTAATATCGCCCTAGGTTATACTGTCTATTTCTACAATTCGTACGACACTGGCTTACGTCATGTAGAATCGGTCACACGTCGCACGTCGTCACGTTTACATAAGTACTGTTTACGTTTTACCTCACCTCGAACAACACTAACCACATGCTTACACATCCATGTGTAATCGGACATTTTCTTATTTTCTCGGAATTATGTTTTTAATTTATGACTTAAAAATTTAAATGGAAATATCCGCACCGGATAGGACGCGGGTTCGGATTTTGAAGTTTTCTAACTTACGATCTGAATTGGCGTGTGTTTTTGTATGAATAAATATAAAGATTACGGTTTTCCTTTTTGTATCATTATCTGTCTCTCGCTGGTCGTCAGTGCTATCGTATACTTGACTGACATATTTGGTCGGCTTCTCCTAGGCATTTTAAAACAATAAAAGTAAATAAAATTCTCGTGCACTGACAAACTGATGAATTTTTTCTTTCTTTCTCATGTTTCTAACTTCGTAATGACTTATCCGCCTCTTCTGTATCAATTTCCCGAAGTGAACTGTTTTATTAGTTGTCCCATTTCGGTCCGTCCGCGTCCGTCCGGCCGTCCCAGTTCCCATTCGGTAGTTATCGATTGAGGTCGGCATTTTGACTCGGCCTTTACGGTCAATGTCAATGTCGTTTACCCGACACGTTCTATACGATTGTTTCTTTTAACAGTTTTTTTTACGCACATTGAGGTGCATGACCTCGGAGACGCGAGTGCGTTATGAGGAGGAGGTGGGGGGCAGGTTAAGGTAGTTTATAATGCATAAATGTATTAGTATTTAATCGCGGCTTCGTTCGTGTTAAATAAATTTGAATCAAAATATTATTTTCTATAGTTTTTTTCTCAGCCTTGAGATTCCTGAAATCCTTTCATAAACGGTGTCTCAACAACAAATTAACGTAATTCCAAAATTTCAAATATGTACATAATAATACATATTATATACAAATGTAGCCGGCTGTAAATCGAGACGTCGCGGATTCGATTCCCGCACGAAGACAAAAGTGTGTATGTACCACAAATATTTGTTTAGGGTCTGGACGTGTTTTTTCTCTAGATGGGTTGACGTCAGGCAGGCGTACGGTCGTAAAAAACAAAAATCTTTCTGTAACATTTGTAAACCACCCCACTGCGAGTGGATTTTTTTAGGAGGATTGTTATATTTTTTGGAGTCTGCTTTATGATTGCTTTTGGATTGTTATATTTTTTTGTCAAAAAGCTAATTTTCAGTATGTTTTTGTGAAATAATCATCAAAATATATCAACCTCAAAATCAAAAACTTATAGCGCTTAGCTAAATGTTTATTAATTAAATAATACGAATACGAAACCGATTATTGACTGTCCATGCATGATCAGTCACTTCAGAGAAAAATCGTTACATAATCAAATGTTGTAACAGGCCTGTATTATATCATCATCATCATATTTATTCTTTTTTTTCATATACGAAGACTGTTGAAGCGCGTAACTTTCATTGCAGCCGATTTCTGACTGGGAAGCAAGGACGTCATGACCGAGCAAAAAAAATCTGACTGCATCAGATGCAGTGCACGGATATAGAGTGAAAAAAAACGGAATTAAGTGCTTTTGAAAAGTCACTCCTCAATACGTTTCTTATCAAATTTAAAGAATACGTCCGTCATTCTTCTTCAACGTATTTCCGTCCCATGATATGATAGTCCTAGCGAGCCTATCCCCATACCGCGCTCAATTCCAGACTCCGGGCTGATACTGAGCCTTCGTGATAGAATAAAGCAGTATCACTTTTAACCGACCCGGGGATCGAACCCGAGACTTCAGCATAGCAGTCGTACCGCGCACGCAATACAACTGTGCCACCGAGGCAGTCGTAAATATTCAGGTTATTTGTTTATGTTATTCGAATGATATAATGAAATTGGATCTTATGGAGTTGAATGTGTTTTTTTTTTATTCTCTGGCAAGGACGTTCTTGATCAACAGTGTTGTTGACCTATTTCTAACCAGGAAAATATACGCTAAAGGAAATATTAACATTACATAACAATAATAAAAGCAGCGATAGCTCAGCGCGGAGTGGTACGGACTGTCGAGACGAAAGTCGCAGGTTCGAAACCAGCCCCAAGAGCATACACCTCTGACTATTCTAAGTTACGTGTACAGTAGAATCCCGATTATCCGGATCAATTAAAACCAGGGGTAATCCGGATAATCGAAAATCCGGATAATCGATTTCAAAGTCAAATAAAACAATAATAAATTTTTAATAACTTTTTTGTAATAGAAAGGGACATATATATAAAAAAAATCGAGTAGCCTATGTAATTTAAAATGTTGGTTGGAAATAATTTGTGATTAATCTTTGACGTAATGAATCACATTTTACAAGGTGGTAGATCCCTCGTATGCGAGAGGCCATTTGGGTTGGTACTACTGCTTTGTCTATTCCTGCCGCCAAGCAACAGTGTGTAAGCACTGTTGTGTTTCGGTTTGAAGGATATTGAAGCCAAAGAAATTACTGGGCATTAAACTCAACATCTTATGTCTTGGGGTGATGAGCGCAGTTCAGCACCATCCAGTGCTTTGTTATTCAAAGTTCTGTGTGGTGTTGCTTCTGCTTATGGGTAGGCGTGGCTCTTACGTGGGAGGATATTCGTACCCGACCGTATAGCGACCACCGTACACTGATGTTAAAACCTGCCATAGTGGCCCACCTTGTGTGGGTCGCGTTCCAGGGTCAGCCAGTGTATATCCGGTTCTGCCGAGGGGCTTGCGACATGACTTGATGGTTGGTTGGGGCGGGTACAGTGGTACATTTTTGTATTATTGTGCCTGCCATCGGTCATCCGCCTGTCCTGTCGCAGGCCTCTCGATTTGCTTCTTCCCTCCGAAGAGGGAAGAAGCATTATACAGGCCGGTATGATTCTGGTGACCACCGATAATTTCATTGTTTGTCGGTAGTCGCTGGTTTTTTCGACTGCACTACGCTTACCATCAGGTGTAGTGCAGTCACTTTGCCGTGCTCGGATAAAAAAAAAATACGCTTCAGTTGTAATAACTGTATGGGATCCAATTTGTCCTATCTTTCAAACCATTTAAAAGCGCTAGAGCTCCAATAGCTTCACATACATCACCAGTTTCAGTCTCTTCTTCATCTTCTTTATCGTTACTTTTCAAATTATTGTTAATGAGTTCTTCATCAGTAAAAAGTGGAATTCAGGGCAGTCATTGAGAGATAACATTACTCTTTTTCGCTTAGACATTGTAGATTTCTAACGCAAAACGTAAACAGAAATGTAAAAAAATACAACCTATTAGTTGGATGCTACCAATTAAAATGAAATAATAGCAAACACTATCGCGCACTCAAATGAGAGCACCACTACACTTCAGAGGAAGGAAAAAAACTCGTCGTAAAATGTCTCGTTGCGCTGTCAAATCATTTTTACGGCGGTAATTAGAGCCGTGAAGAATGAGTCCGGATAATCGGATATCCGGATAATCGAGGTCCGGATAATCGGGATTCTACTGTATATTCATTGTTAATTATCGCTTGCTTTAACGGCGAAGGAAAGATTGTGAGGAAACCTGCATACCTGAGAACTCGATAAGATTTTTCGAAGGTATGTGAAGTCTGCCAACCCGCATTAGGCCAGCGTGGTGGACTAAGGCCTAACCCCTCTCATTCAGTAGAGGAGGCCCGTGCCCAGTAGTGGGACATGTATAATACAGGGCTAGTAAAAAAAAAATATTCATCACTAGCTTTACTCGCGGCCCCGTCTGCGTAAATGTATTTCGGAGATAAACAAGCCGAGTATGTTTTAGCCCATATCAAGGTCTACCTGCGTGCCAAATTTCTATCTTTCGAGCTATTTCGATTTGCACCAGATGTTATCCATTTCTATTCATTGTATTATTACTTTTGGCAACCCTGTTCAACCAGGTGACGTGTATGGATACTAGAGATGAAAGATTGTAGTGGTTTTTCTGCCCGGATATACGGTATCCGGTAATCCCGAACGCCGCGCCGAATTGCCGGATATTCATCCGAGAGCCGTAAACGGGTCGCGAAGCGCGACGTAATGTGCTGCGTAATATTGTAGTAAACCTCTCTTTTTTATCGAAAGTCAATTGTGTTTGCTATTGGTTTTAAATGCGGAAAAAAGTGTGTTAGTCAATAATAATTTTAGTGAATAATTTCTTGTTTAAATTACAAATGTTTTTTTTCCAAGATTACATTATTTATAATATTGCTTACTATTAATATTTAAGAACAAAACAATTTATTGCTGTTTTGGCTATTGGACGAAACTTTAGTACGGCCATCGGAGTATTCGGCCTATCCGCATAATACCGGACGCCATGTATCATTTTTACTTTGTTGCCACTGATTTTCGTGTTTTTCCCGAAAACACGAGTTATGAATAGTCTACAAAGGATTTTATTGATATAATTTATGATGCCTATAACCTATGTGTTTGTTCTTTGTGTTATGTAGAGACATTGGATTTATAATGGGTTATAAAATTATGATAGTAGTCAATTACAAGGTGTTTATTGCTATGCTTACCCTTATAAAAATGTTAACGGTAGCTGTGTAATATTACAATTATATGTGAGAGAAATATACAGGGTGGTAAGTCCCTCGTATGCGAGAGGCCGTCTGGGTTGGTACCACCGCTTTGTCTATTTCTACCGCCACACAACAGTGTAAACCACTGCTATGTACCGGTTTGAAGGACATTGAAGCCAGTGAAATTACTGGGCATTATGAGACAACATCTTAGGACTCGGGATGACGAGCGCAGGTCAGTGCCATGCAGTGCTTTGTAATTCAGAGTTCTGTTTGGTATTGCATAGGCATGGCGCTTACCATCAGGCGAGCGACTTGCTCGTCTCGTGATTCAATCAAATAAAAAAATGATACTTATTTTTTTTTATTAGACAGGTCGTAACGATCGAAACTAGTGAAAGTTCAGTATGATCTTAAGTGATAGTTTAAAGTGGTACGGAATGCTGCGAAGTCTACAGGGTCCGATCCCGCAGAAGGTCCAATAAGCGTTGCTTCGACCTATTAGAGGTATAATAGGAAACATGCGAGCCAATGGTGTCTCACAACGTAGGATGGTGAAGACTGGGCAAAGTGAAAGCATCTGAATAATAAGGGGACCCTGGTAGTAAGCTGGGATAACGCTATGCAAATGTAGGACTTAGAATATCGATAAAAATAATGTCATCGTAATATATATAAATATGTATTGCATAAAAACTACTGTTTA
Source organism: Amorpha juglandis (assembly GCA_949126905.1). NCBI lineage: Eukaryota > Metazoa > Arthropoda > Insecta > Lepidoptera > Sphingidae > Amorpha > Amorpha juglandis. Next base: position 21,762,010 of record OX421365.1, read on the forward strand.
AGCTGTAAAAAGAAACAAAAAAATCCCCCATCAAAGAACAACATTATCCGCGTAAAATCTACATGCTTTTAATTAAGTATGTCAAAAAAACAGAATATTTTCACCTGACACATTACATCAGACGAGCTCATACTGGTCGCGACGACACAATCTTAGAAATAGAAAGTGGTGGCGTTACGTAATGTGGAAAATTATGCGCATGCGCCGCGGCCGTCATCGCACGCTGCCCGCTGCCTGGTAATCACCGTTGACCCACTGACGACGTGTTCCTCACATACATATCGTGTTAGTACCCTGGTTTGTTTGTAGGGCGTAGTGCCGTTTTCAATCTGGTCGGTTGTTGGACTGTGCTTGAAATTGTTTTTCTTTTTGGAACGAAGTTCCTTACGGCAGGCTTGGAGGGGATAGGGATTTTGCTGCGTGACCGAACTGAAAAAAATGTGATAGTAAAACCGTAAGAAAAAAGCGTAAGAAAACAGCGTAAGAAAAAAGCGTTAAAAGCGCCGCATAACCAGCCAGCGTTAGTTCCTTTTTTAAAATGAAATTCATTCAGCCAGTTATACTTGAAGTATTTTTATATCTCCTTCGATTTTTAAAAGATTACGCTAGCTCGTTATTATTTATAATTACATAAGTTGATAAAAAATGCTATACAATAGCTTTACCGCGGCAGTCTCCGAGTGCTACGCGTCTTTTTTTTATTACTATTTTTCTATACTATTTCTATGTAATTTTATGTTGTCAAACAAAAATAAAGAGACATATTTTGTTATTTTAGTTGATAATTTGTATTTTTTACAATTTGTGTCCATTCTACATTAGCCGAAGGTACTTCGTTCCTATCTGGTGTCCCACGACACACACCAATTTTTGCTTATCGCTTGTTTTTGTCTAGACCCTCGATGTTGTTCGACGGATGTCAACCAGACCAATCAATTCATACTGTAATAAAATAGCAAAGAATCGCTCGAATACACGTGAAAATGTGTAATAAACGGATTTTAATGCAGTTTTTAGCAATAGCTAGTGATTCACGAGGAAAGTAGTAACATGCAGGTGAAACCGCGAGTAACAGCAAGTATGATATAAAAGTAATCATGCTAACAATTTTAATTCATCGTAGTTCCCACTAGTGGCTGTTATTCGATGTACGTAGAGTAGACGAAAAAGTTTAGTTGAACCTTGTTTAGGCTGGATTGCACCATCTTACTTTAACAATAACAAACATGTTAAAGTACCGGTTAAGCAAAAAATGAGTTGCACCATTTGACAAATGTTAGATTACGTCATAACTTTAGCTGTTAACAGTAACTGCCAAAGATTCGCTGGTTAAAGCTATTGTTAAAGTTAAATAGCTGTCAGATGGTTCAATATTCTAAAGATGTTGTAGATAACTATGCCAAAGAATACGATGGTGCAACACATTCCGCAGTCAATGTTAAAGTCAGCGTTACTTTCATCGTTAAATTTGACATAAAACATAACTACAACTGCTATTATGGTGCAATCCAGCCTTAGTGTTACATTTTCAGTGTGAAGTACATAGAATCATGGTCAACGTTGAGACTGTCTGCAAGTGTAATTGAATAATTACACGACGTTAATTGTAAGTGCATGTGGTTAATTAGCCGTCTACTTTTCTGCCCACATGTCCACAATTTTATTCTCGATCGGTCCATTAATATGATTAATCAATTAAATTGTTTCATGTAACATGTTTGCCTTGAATTTACTGTGTTAATGCTCATATAATTGGCCCACGTTGTCGTTGTTTTTATAGTACCTGATAGGTACTGACGCTCGCGGTATCGTGTGTATGTTACTGTTCAGCTCCCGTGGGTTGTAGCGTGATGTTATGTATCACGTCAGTCAAGTTCAAAAGTAACACGATCGCAAACAGACGTGTAGTCGCGACGAGAACTCACGTGTAGACGAAGTGGTAGAGCCAAGCTGTAGACAGTTTTGTCTACAGCATGAATGGCGCCGCTCGACCGGGTCGTCACCAATGTCTCACAGAAAACCGACGTAAAGTAGCGGCTTTGCCTAGGCACAGTGCCTAATGAGACACAATATGTTGCTCAACATGACGCTGAGCACTTTGTGTCAACTCGGAACATTGTTAATCAACGTCATCTATCTCTATATAGTTAGAGACAACATGATGCGCGTTTTTCTTGTTCCATATCTTTGCAATCTAGGGCGCTTAAGACTAGTTCAGACGAGTCGAATTTCTTTCAACGAGAAACTTCCGCTCGGATAGTGATCACCGTACACATGATGTTAAAACCTGCCATAGTGACCCACACACCTTGTGTAGATCGCGTTCCAGGAACAGCCAGTGTATATCCGGTTCTCCCGAGGGGCTTGCGACATGACTTGATGGTTGGTTGGGTCGGGAGTAGGTAGGTACATCCTTGTATCCCTGTGCCTGCATCTGTCATCCGCCTGTCGCAGGCCCCTCAATTTGCTTCTTTCCTTTTCGGAGTGTGAAGAAGCATTTATACAGGCCGGCATGATTCTGGTGACCACCGATAAATTCATTGCATGTCGATGGTCGCTGGTTATTAGGACTGCACTGCGCTTACAATCAGGTGTAGTGCAGTTACTATGCCGTGCTCGGGTAAAATAAAAAGTATTGTGGATGTTCATGGGCGGTGGAGATCACGTTAAATCAGGTGGATCACTTGCCCCTCTTTGTTTCTGGATATAAAAAAAACAAAAGCATACAGCTTTAGTTAGTTCAAGTCAGTTGATTAACTAAATTCGAACCATTTGAATCCGCTTTAAAAGTGTTTTCGCTATATTTTACGTTACTTTCGTGGTATGGATTTTTTTTAAGAAAGCCAAGAAAAACTAAAGCCGACATGCATGACGATCTTTACAAATAATAGATACACCCAACTGTCACACTCATAGTCCTGACCCCACACTAAGTCAAACCTGTACAGTGGGTATCAGGAACTACGAGGGACTAGTGGTCCCACAATATCCAAATGACGATGAATAATGACTTTATACCAGCGTAATAATAATGTAGTTTTTCGTTCACACATTAGTATTAATGGTAAAAATAAAGAATGAGCAAAGTTTATAATGACAAAAATTAACACTATAAAAGCTAAAGTGCTAAAATATACAGAGGAAATCTCATATTTCCTGTTTTTTTTTCTATTATAATAGTCTTATTTATCAACGTTACTTAAAAAGATTTTTTTATCCTTGCGGTGAACTACAGGGGTCCCTGCTAACGGAATACTGGTGACCCCTGCAATACCTCATCCCAGGGCCAAAGGGGAGAGGGAACAAGGGATGGGAAATATATAAGAAGAGGAGGCAAGGCTTCTCGAGAAAGCCGTATATACACTGGCTGACCCTGGAACACGACCCACACAAGGTGGGTCACTATTGCAGATTTTAACACCGTACAATGGTCGCTATCCGGTCGGATACGAATATCCTTCCACCAGCACTTAAAAAGATTTAGGACTGCCTCGGTGTCGCAGTTGTATTGCGTACGCGGTACGACTGCTGTGCTGAAGTCTCGGGTTCGATCCCCGGGTCGGGTGACATTAGGTTTTTCTATCACGAAATGCTCAGTATCAGCCCGGAGTCTGGAATTGTGCCCGGTATGGCGATAGGCTCGCTCCCTATTACATCATGTGACGGAAATACGCTCGGCGAAATGTGGGTGTACTGGTTACACCTCTGCCTACCCATTCGGGGATTACAGGCGTGAGTGTGTATTTATTTTATTTAAAAAGGTTTCTCGTAAGTAAGGCCCATCTTTACATAGTATAGCCGGTTTTCCACCGCGAAAGGGTAAAGGGTAATAGGAAGACCGCTTCCGCGGTCTGTTGGCTTAGATCTTTTAAACAATTTAACGGATTTTAATGCAGTTTTCAGCAATAGATAGAGTGATTCATGAGGATGGTTTATACGTATAATACATACATATTATAGTACAGAAAGTCCGAATAATTCAAATTCAGATTTGTAATGTGATGTCGTAACAAACATATTTTTACCCGTGCGAAGCCGGCGCGGGTCGCTAGTTATGTATAAATCACAATCATCAAAGCTATAATTAGCTTTATAATTGTCATACACTTGTTAAATACTAACTGGTAAACACAACCATGCTAATATCGTTATTTAATATCATGTTAATAATAGTAAATTATAACCACTCATCTGGTAGGGCTGTGCAGACGGCGATGCGATAGCTCACTATTTTACATACATACATGTTTTTCGGGAATTAAATAAATAAATACACCCAACATTCACATACATAGTACTGACCCCACAGTATGATACGAGTCTTGTGGCGTGGGTATCTGGTACTACGAGAGACTTTCGGTCTCAACACCCAGGTCGCGAAACAAATATTTGTGAATCACACAAACATTTGTCTCGGTGCGGGGATCGAACTCGCGGCCTCTCGCTTCACAGCCGGCTATACGCCCGCTGCGCCACGGAGGCTGTCAATAATTGTAATTGTAAAAGTAATTGATTAATAATAATTGACTCTAAGCGATAGTGTTGAACTAAAATGTGGGCTTGAATTCACCTATCAATGTAGGCAGATAATATTTTAAGAAGCTCAGCGACTGTTACTTGTAAAAACTTGCATATTCCATACTCAGTACAATGTGTCGAGACTTGCAAAGCGGCGCAGGGGATCCACCGAAATCAGCTAACTTTTGAAAGTGTTCTATGAGAAAAAAAGTCTGGGAACCTCTGATGTAAGCGAATGGACCGTTTGAACACGCCATCAGCAAGGTTTAATGTATTCGCAGACAAGACTCGGAGTCACGCGATGCATTGTGTTCGCAGAAACGATTTGAAATAGGCGACGCGACGCACGCGACATCAGGCAATAGGTTTTATCAAGGTGGCAGGTCCCTCGTATGCGAGGGGCCGTCTGGGTTGGTACCACCGCGCCGTCTATCTCTGCCGCCAAGTAGCAGTGTTGTGTTTCAGACCAGTCCATATTAATTATTTGCTATTAATGGTCGATTTAGGTCACATTTAAACATATCGCTGATCCAGCTAAATTCTGCTAGATTATCAACTAAGTTATTAGCGCTCTTGGATTCAGTCCAAGAATGGTACAATGCATTATGTCACATATCAAATGGACCTAGTTACGCAAAAAGGAACCACCTACAGCCAGTTGAAATGAAGATACTGATTTTGTTTTACTAAATTCATCAAATTAAACTAATTTTATCTCGTAGTTTTTTTGGAAAATCAGGCATTAAATATATTTCAAGTACGATTTTGCAAAAAAAATACGGTATTAAAATCAATATTAATTAATTAATTTAGCAAAAGAAAATCAGTATATCCATTTGAACTTGCCGTGGGTTGGTTCCTTCTTGCGTAAATACGTCCAAATATGACTGTATCGCCGCTTTTATTATGTTGCCAAACATTGGTCGACCTGACCAACATTGGACAATTAGTCACCGATAAAGGCGCATGAGGAACTTGTTCCTATAGTATAGACCCGAAGAAATATTGGCGCATCACACAAACACTTGTTCCAGCGCAGTGTAGTGCGGATATATAACCCGCGGCAGCTGTGCTGGCATGTTAGACGTGGGAAAAAGTGAACATTTATTAGTTGTATACGTCTCATTTATTACTCACGACAATTCATGATATAATTATTTTGAAATTAATATTCGTCTTATATGTAATACGGACATTAATGTAGTGGGAAATGAGTAGTTTGTCACTAATATTAACTATGTAATAAAAAATATACTTTGCCATAAAACTAATGGAATGTCATTTTAAATCCTGTTACTATTTGTTTTCAACGAAATATAAATCTAGCTACTACATTTATATAAAATATTCGGTCGAAAACATACCGTATTTATGACGCAGTCGATACTCTTATTCAAATAAACTGTTTTATATGACAATGCGATGATGACAAGTAACCAATAAATTCGACTTCACGATACAAGTCTTCGGTAGTATAGTGGTCAGTATCCCCGCCTGTCACGCGGGAGACCGGGGTTCGATTCCCCGCCGGAGAGATCTTTTTTATGTTTCATTTTTCTTTGTTGATAATTACAATTAACTTTTAGCATAGTCAATATTCAATAGTATCAAAATTTTCAGCTCCAATTATTTTGTCCCCAGTTTCATCGAGCAAGATAAAGTATCCGGTTTTTGGACGTGGATGTTCGTGCTGTCGAAATTGCCTGAGCTGGGCGACACCGTATTTATAGTGCTGCGCAAAAAGCCGCTGATATTCCTGCACTGGTACCATCACATCACGGTGCTGCTGTACACGTGGTTTTCGTTCACTGAATACACCAGCTCGGCGCGTTGGTTCGTCGTCATGAACTATTGTGTGCACAGGTGAGTTTCATCAATTATACGTTCAGAAGGTTCTACAAGGGGCTTGATAAAAAAAAAAAAAAAATTTGTTGATCAATTCGATTGAAAGTGTGTTCAGACGGTTCAAATCTTATGCGATTTGCAGTTGATCAAATAAAATCGAACCGTGTGAACCTGCTGTCACGTGGATTTTGATTATCGAATGTTAGATTCGATGTTCCGATATCGAATGTTAGAGTTATATTAAGAGATTTTAGCGAATTATCGTGCCTTGATGAAAATTGTCAGTATTATATGCTGTATACAGAACTGTCTACAGCATGGCTCTACAACTTAGTTACGCCTATATGGGTGGGGCTCACAAAGATTGTACAATAACACACTAGGATCGTCAACTTATAAAAAATAATCAACTCTCCGAAGAAGTAAGGAGGCATTTATACAGGCCGGCATGACTGGTGACCACCGACATCATTGACGGTGGTCGCTAGTTTTTTGGACTGCACTATGCTTACCATCAGGTGCAGTGCAGTCACTTTACCGTATTCGGATTAGAAAAAACAACGAACGAAGTAAAATTACAGTAACAACATATCGAACGAATGCCAAAAATAGTTTATCGTAAACGATAAAACTAATGATACCAGAACTAATTGTGATTCGATTTTATTTTATTTTTGCAAGTTGAATGCAAATTCGCAATAACATTTTAACCCCATATCAAGTTAGAATTGAGGTATTCATTTTAATTAACTAAATTAATTAACTTAAATTAATAATTAAAACTCTATTTTGCATAATCGTACATGGGGAATGATTAATTTATGATTTATAAAAGAAATACAGAATTTAACCTACATACTGAAATCTAATTAATTTTGAATTTAGCAAAATAAAATGAATAACTCAAAACTTGAAGGGGGGTTGAACCGTTATTGCATATTTATAGCAGTTTAAATGTTTCTTCTTCGTACTATGGGTAGTTTCGCCTGAAATAAATACTTTTTAGTTCTTTATTTTACCACAATGGTTCGGATACAGGTAGGGGTCATAGGAGCTTCACTCGTCTCGCTTCGTCTCGCGCCGGTTCCACAGTTTGACGTAACTTCTATTTAAGACCTCGCAAATGGGTGTAAACTGGTAAAGTAGCAATGATGGCATTATTTCATCAACACCATCCTATACCAGTTTTGGACTGTGATGAAATCATCGTGCACGTGAGAGAAATGCCAATGTAGTCATCAGTTTTTTAAAGTCTATGTTTTTTAAGTTATTTCAATGAAATGAAATAGTTTATTAATCATGTAGGCAATAGAAATAGCGCTTATGACAAGTCAGTACAAAAGTAAAAAAAACATATAGAAAACAGAATCAACTAATGTATATATGGCATCATCAAAATACACTCGGCAATTACACTAAATCTATTTATTTGTATATTATTATTATTTATTATTAATATTATACTACTACTATACTATAGCGCTATATTATACACGTCCCACTGCTTTTCCGCCTGGTTCTTTTACTAAATGAGAGGCCTTAGTCCACCTGACCTAGTGAGGGTTGGCAGAATTCACATACCTTTGGAATTCTTATTGAGAACTTCTTCAGGTATGGTAAACTGGCCTCAGACACCAGAAACTTATGATACTAAATATTTTATTATATTTTTTAAAACTTTTACTTGGCTCACAACTGTCTTTTAATTATTTCGTAGTAATATGTCGTATCGACCTAATAAAATGACTTCCGAATAAGAACAGTTTATGATAAAATTGCTATTGCTGAGATAGTTATACGATGATACGATTATACTCATCTACTGAAAGAGAGGGGTTGGGCTTTAGTCCACCGCGCTGGCCTAATGCGGGTTGGCAGACTTCACATACCTTCGAAAAATCTTATCGTGTTCTCAGGTATGCAGGTTACCTCACCTCCTGTATCACTTGTATTTGCTGGTGGGAGGATACTTGTATCCGACGGGATAGCGACCACCGTACACTGGTGCTAAAACCTGCCTTAGTGTCCCACCTTGTGTGGGTCGCGTTCCAGGGTCAGCCAGTGTATATCCGGTTCTCCCCAGAGGGCTTGCCCCCTAATCCTAACCCTTTTCCCATCCCTTTTTCCTTCCCCTCCCCCTTGGCCCTTTGGCAGGCCGGCATGATCTTGCCGACCTACAATGGACACATTGTTTATCGTTGGTCGGCACTATTCTTGGATTGCGCTAAACTTACCATCAGGTGTAGCGTAGTCACTTTGCTGAGCCAGGATAAAAAAAAAAAAACACCTCCTGTATATTACTTTGTATTGAAGAAAATTAATGCTGTTTTTGTTAACGCATTATAACAATTAACATACAATGGATAAGGAATATGTAATATGCAAAACTCTATATAATATATTCACGACCTTTCAACTTGTAATTAGCCTTAGTTTTTAATTTCTGCTTGAATCGCGTTATCCCGGATTAATGCCGGGGTCTAGGATTATTATATTATTATATATTTTTTTAGGCAACCCTATTGGTATATGTTCAGCAACACATTTTAGACCCTAAAATATTATTTTCATCCGGTAAACAGATGGGTGAAGGTCAATGTTACACGGGATATTAGAACATTATGTATTCTATTTTTTCAAATCGTAGTCGGACCTCGTTTTATTCTAAAAATAATTATGAGCATATGTACCTAAAAGTAGAAGTGCCCCCCATAAATGCGAAATTTTTATTTATGCTACTGTGATACAAAAGCCGCAGACCTAATTGCGAAACGTAGGTATTATAAATTTCGGCAACGAGACCTTAAAATGTCTCGCCGATTATAGAAAACATGTGACACACCGGTTCAAAGACCAGTGTAAATGTACAACCTTGATCGTCAAGTCGCAAGTTACACGCTCGCAACTGTTACTTTAAGGTACAGTTTCAAACGCAACCGCAGCAACAGAAAATAATAGTTACGAATTAGGAGGGCACCTCCAGTGGCGCACACAGTGTACACATCTGCGATGCATCGTTGAAGACATTTTTATTGTCCAACGATACAGTACACTGTCCTTTTTTACGAATTAGTAAGATTATGCAATGAATGTCCGGCTATTAGGCTCCCGTCAGTCAGCTGAAATAAAAATACGTAGGTAATGTAATGTTTGCAACAGATTTATATATGATTATAATCATCACACGATCATATTTTTGAAATATCTGAACATTGTCGAAACGCATAATTTAAACCTTAATATTGTACCTTTTTTATTACAAAAGTAAAGCAAGTAGGGATTGCAATCCGGCGTCATTTTCAATCCGGCCGGATCCGAACGGATTCCCATTGATCCGGCCGGATCCGGCCGGATTGATCAAGGCAGGATGATTTTCGCTTTTCGGTTCAAAATGAATTTGTCTTATAATTACAACTTTTTAGGTTAAACAACTTACGATAAATAATTATTTTAAGTAGAATTTTAAGTAATAATTTTCTTAGTGTTCATTACATATTATAAGAAAATCAATGTTGATTTTGAAAAAAGGATCGTAGAAAACAAATAATGTTAATTGTGTCATCTGCTAGTCGACTTTTAATAGAGCTGCAAATATAGCCTGCGGCCAAAAAGGCCCCTTTCAGCTTCTACACTTGTCGGCTTTATAGTCAGCAAATAATCATAAATAGCAGACAAGTATTCTCTTCGAACTCCGTCACTTTCAAATGTAGTCATTTCCTTTTTTAGTACTTTATCAAAATCTTTCTTTTTTTTTAGTATGTATGCTATAACACATGGTTTCTTTCTGGATTTGTAATTGGAATTATTCCTGTAATGTCAAATCTTTCTTCAGTGATGGTGAATCTGAGTTCTCTTTTACTATTTCTAGCAAGTTTTCTTTATAGTCTTGAATAACTCTTTCCAAGATTTTTCTCATTTCTCATCGTATGATTTCTTTATTTGGTATAGTAAAGTACCTACTCATGCAACAGCTCTATTTGTATTATATCTTTATATTATTTCGCTAAAAATTGTAGCACCGGATCCGGTCGCCGGATCCGGTACATTGGTGCCGGATCCGGTGGACGTTTAATGACGCCGGATCTGCCAGATTACCGGATCCGGTTTTCCGGATTGCAATCCCTAAAAGCAAGTGACGGGATAACATACTATTTCATGCACATTATTATTATCGTCGCGTTATTATCGGCTGCGGCTGCCAACTATGACAGCTGGAGTCTGTCGCTGTGGTCACGTTGGGAATCATACCTTAAGCACAGTAGGGACAAAATTATTTTATTATTCATAAAATACTTTTTAATCGCCACAACAATACAGAAGGTTGTCAAACCAATGATTATGTATTTTTTCTTTTTTTTTTATAAGGGCCACGCATATTTTGTTTTTCACAGTCAAATTTTTTCAAAGCAAATAAAAAAACAATATAATATTTTGGATATTCAAAAAAGTTACATAGTTGTAATTAATTTATATGTCGTTTTTAATCAAGTATAACTTGTCTAGTTTAGTATCAGTCAGTATTATCTAGATACCGAAATTTGGTTTGCTTTGACTGCAGGAAGTTCTAACGGAATAACAGATCCGCCTTTCTAAAATACTAATGACTGCATTGTACACACAAAGTATATCTAAATCATTAAACCAGAATTGGAACAGCCTTCACATTCCTGAAAATATCTATGTATATAACATTTTAACGTGTGCAATTACTGATTGACAACCAGCCCCAAGAGCATACACCTCTGACTTTTCTAAGTTACGTGTATATTAATTGTTAATTATCGCTTGCTTTAACGGTGAAGGAAACATCGTGAAGAAAACTGCATACCTGAGAACTCGATAAGATTTTTCGAAGGTATGTGAAGTCTGCCAACCCGCATTAGGCCAGCGTGGTGGACTAAGGCCTAATCCCTCTCCTTCAGTAGAGGAGGCCCGTGCCCAGCAGTGGGACGTATATAATACAAGCTGCTAAAAATAAGTAATAAATATCATTAAGTATGTCTGCAATATTCAAGATGATTAATAGTAAAATTTTCTTTTATTACAGCGTGATGTACTCCTACTACGCGCTAGTCAGCATGGGGAGGTACCCGCCGAGGATGCTCGCCATGACGATCACGGTGCTCCAACTATCGCAGATGATAGTCGGCTGCGCCATAAACATATGGGCGCACAACTACATGGCCAACGGGGCACCCCCGCACACCTGCCACATCAGCCAAATCAACATCAAACTCTCGATGGCCATGTACTTCTCGTACTTCGTGCTGTTCGCTCAGTTCTTCTACAAAGCGTATCTATCGCCCAAGAAGGGGAAAAAGGCGAAAGTGGACCCACCGATCGACTCCGATTTACCCAAGCAGGTTAATTACAACGGGTACCCGAGACAAAGGAACGGCGTTCTCGCGCACTAGTCATGTGACGTCATGTGATTGCTAGTTTATTGTACAGGTTACGGCTGTTATGTAGTTTTTGTGCCGATTGGGTTCCGACGGTGTTCCTCGTGACGTATATAGTTGTCAGCCTGTTTGAAATCAGTACTTGGTTTCTCTGTCTTATGTTGTGAACAAACATTTCACATCTCTACTTTAAAAAAAAAACTAAAGCTGCATTTGTTTCGATTGCTTTGTTGATATAACTTTCTAAATATTTTCGATTATATTAAGTTTAATTACCTGTATTGTGAGGCGGGTGAGTAAAAACGAATTATAATTTGTATTTATTTAATCAAAAATTAGTTTGCTGTAGCCCAACATGGGACAATAGTTAGATTGAATTATGTATATTAATTAATTTTTTAGCGTACTTATATTTTAGTTTTTAATATTTATGGTATAAAACGTTTAAACTCAAGATTCTGAAATGTATAACTATATATTACAGGGTTTAGTAGTTCACGGATTAATCACACAAATGGTGATGTTAACAATAGATGTACTAGATAGATTCTTTGCGCACTGTTCCTTAAAAAAATCTCAAAATTGTCACGGGTGAACTACTTATGTCAGCCTATAATACTCTAATTTCAAATTCGAAATTTAAAACTAATGCTGGTACATTTTGTACCTTTATAAGTTACAGCATAAGTTTTACAACCCTATTCACACACCCGTGGCGAGTCCGTCCTGTTAGTCACTAATCATATAAAATGTTACATGCCAGATGTTGATAGCATGTACGGACTCGCCAGAGGTGTGTATGAACAGACCAGTAATTTCAAATTTAGAATTTAGCTCGTTCGACGGCCTTAGTTTGATGTAATTTCAAATTTGGAATTTAGCTCGTTCGACGGGCGTAGTTTGATGCAATTCGGCCACCATAGTCACACGGGGAGTCCCAGCCGGACCCAATCGTCTCAAATTGACCCTAAGAGCGTCGTTCACGCAATACATTCCATGCTATACGGTTCGCACGCCGGTCCCTGCGGCTTACGTTTTACGCTTCGGCAATGGGCGACGCTGTCTTGGTGTCACTCTGCTTTTATATGGGTTTAGTGTAAATATTGTTTAAGGGTGTTCGTTTTGAAGCCTTTGGTGAGATTTAGAATAATTGGGTAGTCTTAAGAAATGTAAAAGACCCTTGAAACTGCTAGCGACATCTATTGTTCGGAAAAAGAATAATTTGAAATTTTTGTAAGGTGTTGCCAATTACGAGAAACCTACTAAACATAGTAGAAAAAATTGGATTTTGTTTCTGTAAACAAATAGAATATGCCTTTGAGAAAAATAACGAGTCAAGCTGCGTAGAGAGTTGAATTTAGACTAAAACGTAAAATAGGCGTAATGTAGACGCTCAATAAGTTATGATCCACGCTGTAGTGTGTTGACGGATCCTAGTGATGTGTATTTACCGAGAGCATTTATTCGAGCATAACACCAGTGAATACGTTAAGGCGAACATTATATTACACGCCACTTGTAACACGGCAATGTCATTATTAACAGTTTTCTTCATTATCGTCTTATTGGCCTAGTGGCAGTGTACTTATACTGATAACCGGTGAGGTACTGAGTTCGAATCTGGCAAAACTAAATTGGGTTTATTGATGCGACAAATCATACATCAGTTGCGTGAAGAAGACCTCATTTCCAAGAGGAATTTATGCCCTATCACTGGCTGAAAAGGAATGAAATTTAGCTCAGCGAACCGTTTAAACCGTTTTAGATGCACTACGTACACCTATACGGTATTAATTTATTATAATAATACTCTTCTTACTTTGATGACATTGAATTTTTGATTTGCTACTAAAAAGCATCGTTGGTCCAGTGCATCATTGTAATATAATTGCTTACCAACCTTACACGTAAATGCTCCCGATGAGTACACGCCATTGATCCATCTACTGTGATCAGTCAATACGGATCGTGATAATGAAAGTATAGGGGAATCCTTAATAAGTGACTAAAGTTCAAATTAAGTACGTTTAAATAATTTATTAGGAGCGTAGCGGTAGCTCCGTCGTATTAGGAAATTTCGATCCGGTTAGTTATAGTCTCCAATTACCACTACAATTTGATACTTTTTAAACGAATAAAAGGTATTTGAATTACCTTGAAGTTAGTAATGAAACGGCAATTGCACATCAGGCTTGAGTGAACGCTTAAATCTCCCCCTTCCATTAAAATGTCAAGCTATTTAAATAGTTTACTATGGCCCTAGTATGTGAAACCTGCGCCATAATACTGAAACGTTACTCAACGATGGACGTGTGTAACGGCTACTGATTTTGATTCAATTTTGACAGATAAGAGCGTCTTAACATGTTTATCACTATGTTAAATGTTTAAGATACGTTTCAACGGGCGCTGGATTATTAATATTTTTTCGCCTTCCTAAATTATTCTCTATGCACAGACCTGTATAAAAGCGTTATACCAATTTTTTGTTATCGTATTTATTACTTTATGTGAATGAGCGAGTGATTTTTTTATTAATAATTTATTCGTAACGGGGTAGGTAGCTATAACTTGTCGCTGGTTGTAACCTACTTTGTGTCACAGACTTAACACTCTCTGTGTTGCCAGACTAAAAATCACAAAAATATACATTAAATTAATTTTAGGTTAAAATACAGATTACAGAACAAAACTGAAAGTAGACATTATTTGATTAATAAGTGACAAATAATACATTTATTGTTTAATTCCTTCGATCGATTCGTTACGATTACTGAAAAATACGTTATCAAAAGATAATAGATGGGTGTGTAAGTCTGTAACACTATATTGTACGGTTGTTATCAGAGACAAAAGACAACTTTGATACGCTTGTCAAACAAGTGCACAAAGTGTTATTTAATACCTTTCTAGTGGAGTAAGCGGAACTGGATGAAATTAATAAATTTTAGTACATTTCACACGCCTTAATATTTTAATGGGGTTCAGATAACAATGTATGATAGATCAGGGTTTTTAAATGCAGTCATGTTTTATATCGGGCCTTTTTTACGTCACATACAGTTAAGATTTCTGGATGGCTCCGTCCTACTATCTCTAACAATAGCAATTCTCTACTAGCTGGTGGTAGGATATTCATATCCGCCCGTATAGCTACCACCGTACACCTGGTGTTAAAACCTGCCATAGTGAAGAGGCAACAGGTGAATTGAATCTTTGCCGTGCTCGGATAAAATAAATGAATACGAATACTGAACGTATTTGTAACTCGTGCTAGACGTACAGAATGCTTGCAATTACTGTGCTGTCATACATTGTTGTACCAATTCTGTTTTTAATTTTTTAATGTTATTTAACCCACTACCCGAATAAAGATTGATACAAGAAGTCGCAAATTATTAGAATTAGTAAGTTTATTTGTTAACACGTTCATCGCCGACTAATATTTTACAAATGATTACATTCAGGCCGTGCCGGTCAGCGTACTTATGTATATCTCCATTTATGTCGTCAATGTTTTGACAAATGCCACAAAATTTTCAATAATCAAAAAACCAAGTGGTTACGGGTGTTCATTGGGGCCACGCCGGTCATATTGTATGGTTGAATATACAGCTTTTGCATTTTGCGGCGCGAACGGGCTTCGCAAAGTAGGGTCTGGCGTGCCGGTCATTTTGACCCCCCATGGCCCCAATGGGTAGATCAAGTGCCGGTCATTTTGACCCACCATGGCGATGAACGTGTTAAGGCAATTACCCTGAATGAAATGAGTAAACAAAAATCGTGAGTGTTACAATTCGCGTATCACAAATTAATTTATTAGCAAACGTGTTGGCGCTAATCGAAACTCGATAAATCTATCGTCAAAAATCACAAAAAATAATGTATAAAACGAAGCTTAGTAAATGAAATCTGTAATCTTTTACGGTATTAACTGTATACTAAATAACAACTAAGTAGGTCAGTCTCCGTGGCGCAGTGGGCGAGAAGCCGGCTGCGAAGCGAGAGGCCTTTGGTTCGATTCCCGCACCGAGACAAATGTTTGTGTGATTTGCCCCCTTATCCCTTAAAAAAAAAACACATATATTTATTTCGGGTCTGGGTGTTGCGGGACCGCAAGTCCCTCGTAGTTTCTGATAGCCACGATACAGGTTCAACTAGTGTGGGGTCAGGACTATGTGTGTGACTGTTGGGTGTATTTATTTATTACTAGCTTTTGCTCGCGGCTCCGCCCGCGTGATCTGCTTTTACCGGGATAAAAAGTATCCTATCACCCAAGTCAGCTCATATCCTGTCTGTATAGCAAATTTCATCAAAATCCGTTCAGTAGTTTCAACGTGATTGACGGACAAACATCCAAACAAACAAACTTTAACATTTATAATATTAGTAGGATTGTTATAATTTGTCAGAATGGACTTACCCAGTTTTGATATTTATCAATACTATTCCTTTTAAAACAGTCAGCCTTTAACTATGGGCACAAAGAAAATGTTCAAATACGCGAAACAGTACATACATACATAAAGGCTCGTTCAGATACTACGTGACATGGGCTGCTAAATAGGCTGCTTTGGCTGAATCATACTAGGAATCACGCTAAATTCTACCCAAAACACAAACGGGCTTTTTGTGTTTGGGTTTTTTTTAGATATGATAGTTCGTTTGTTACCTGTTATGATGAAGTAGCTGGAAGCCTACATAGTCACCATGCTTCCTGTCAATAGAATTCATATAGTATAGTAACACCCTGAACCTGACGGCCTATTATGACGTGTAAGCGGAACATTCGATTTTTTTTTATAATTGATCAAAGCATTAGATTTAATTAGAATAGTTCCATTGGCGCTTAAGACGGGTGCGTACAAATTATGTAAGGTGTAGCAGTTACAATGACTGATTGTTCGGGGGCGGCCGCGTTTTCTATTGTATAACTGGCTGACACTAGACTCTTTGTTAAATTGTATCACATTGATTGATAAAGTGCCAATTCATTCTTACATTGCTATAAAAATGTTGAGAGTTCATTATAAGTATGTGTGATTTCCGGTATTTAATAATTTAAGAATAGACTGAAATAAATGTACAATACAATACAAAACTCTTTATTGTATAACCAATAATCACTTAAAATAATTTAAGTGATAATGTAATGTAAATCGGTCATCACTGGAAATATTTTTAAAAGTCTCTATTGTATACACCCAGCGGCTTGTCAACTGTTAGTGAAGTTATATATGGTTGCCCCCTTATAGAATTTTGTATTTGCGCCAGAAGGGCTTAAGTCACCATTTGTGATTTTAAATGATAGTGAAAAATTCGTCGTAGCCATTTAAAAAAAGAACGCTTTGGGCTATACGAATCAACGCTGACATCTAGAAAATACTCCTTAAAGGTTAGAATAAAAATGGAGCCTGTTATTGTCCGCTAAAATAGTAAATGAATATTAGAATACCAGTGTGCATATTAGTATAGATTATAACAGGGACCGACAAATTGATTTTATCAAAGTCGGTCAATAAGGGAAATCCGAAAGATTGCATTGTGTAGACGTGGTAACTTTATTTAATATACGCCAATAATAAATATACAATGTAGCTTAATTTTATCGATAAAACATATCCACCGACTTTGATAATTTAAATTTCGTCGACCCAAGTCAATTCGTTATAAAATATGAATAAATTCCGTAAAATCTCGTAACAAATCGATTCTTGTATTACGTTGTGTAGAATATTTTGTTTTTATTACCCTTGATCACATTTTGTAGATGTTATTCGATTGTCATCACTTATGCCCATCCCTATGTGGTGACGGACACTAGATATAGCCATGGGTATCGGGATTTTATAAATAAGTACATAGCGAAAATTACAATGCAGATGTAAATGTACAATCGTGGCTTTGTGCACGAGCTTTTTGTTCGTTATCGATAAATATTATGTCGATGAAATATCGATAGGTCCAGGACAGTCCGCTAGCCGTGACCCACACCTGATTAAAAGTACACATCAGAGATTATAATATTAACTTCATCATATTTGTAATTTTCTCACGTTTTTAGTCGTATATTCGAATAATAATTCGGATATATTCGAATACTTGAATAGAAATATGCTATTTATAGTTTTATTGCGCTACACCATTGCGTTTTCTAAGATATCGAATCATAATTATTTATTTTGTACAGGAGCATCGCTCTTAAACGTCGCTTTCTGTGTTCTGTAAGAATCCAGAAGTTTGTTATTGTTAAATATATTTATTTTGTATGTTTATTGCTTATTTATATTGTGTACCTACGCGGAAAACTTACATTATATCTCACGTATTTTCCTTCGAACCATCTCTATTGAATCATGGTACAAACGTCTCGCATTTATGATTGTGTTTTTTTTTTTAAATCATGCATTTACAAACTATTGTAGTACATCGTACTCGGTAGAGGGATTTAGCGGGTGACAGTTCCATAAATTCAATAGAATATTTTTAATAAATATATTTTTGTGAACAATGTTATGTGGTTACATTGTGCTGATCAAAGAATTACTTAAATATAGCGACAGAACATTGTATAATTGAGATACAATGTTGGCAGTGGAAATTATTCTTGCAATAATTAATTTGTATTTTCTGGGCAAATAAAGCGTTAATGCGTAATCAATTTGTTTGTTTTATTTTTACTGAAAGTTATGTTCGCACACACAGGTGTTATTAATGTTTTCAATTCATAACACCCTATATTAAAATTCATGTTGGGCACATAGTCTAAAACAGTTTTGCTATCTTCGTCTGTCTGTCCGCTTATTTCTCCTAAACTATGCAATGGTTTAAATGCCGTTTTCACAATCATTTGGAGAATTTATTCAGAGGTTTACATATCATGCTATAACCCATGTCAGTAGTAACATGCCTGGATGCGGAAAAACCGCGAGAAACAGCTAATAATGTACAACAATACGATAATATATTGTGTGTAATAACAATACGATTATGATATAAAAACCTACCTAAATAACAAAACATGATCATAATACTGAAAGAATAACGTGGTGACAGATACAAATTTGTAATAGACAACGGGTTCCTTTATCATTTTATTCTTCAGGACTCTAAAAGAAGAAAGAGAAGAATAGGAGACAATTTTCTTGTGACCAAAAAAGGATAAGTATTATGGATGGGATGTCGGCGAGTTGCACAAACGGGTGATTAGGTCCCGTTAATCCCTTAAATCCCTTCCCCCCGGACCTCTGAGGAGTTCAGACGTGGATAAAGCTGTGTAGTTTAAATTTTTATTTGGTTTAATTTAATTATAAATCTCAAAAAAATATATCTAAAAAAATAGGAGTGCATAAACACAAGGAACCACATTACGCCGCGCCGCACACGCAAACTATGTGAGTGTTTCTCTGATCTAACTGCAACTATTACAAAATAGATCGCAATACCCCTAATAACATAAGGATAAACGAGACAACTATACTCATCAACTGGAGTTAACGAAAGCGAATAACGAAATTCTCATCTAGAGAGAGCGATAAACTAACCACACAAGGGTAAAAGAGATAACACTCTTTTGAGTATTGGCTGTGGCGAAGCAAGAAACGTCACGCACCTCTTATCTCCTGCGTCGGCTGGGTGCCTGGTACTTGTTGGGTCAATGCAGTTATAGAGGGACTCGCAGTATTGTTCGTAAAAGTGAAAACTATACCTATTACGCTATATTTAAGCTTGTAATTAATATATCCACAAGCATATGAATAATCTCCTGTGTTTGCTGAACACCTGGTATATCCAAAGATCACAGATTGCAAGAGACCGCAATATTTTTTACTCTTCAAGAACAAACGAGACAACTACACTGCAAAACAGTCATTGTCGGGTGTCTCACCTGTCTTCGCGCCGTCTAACGCACCTTGCTCCATCTCCTGCATTTTTTGATTGCCTAGTACTTGTGTTTGTGCTTGCGGACCGATATGCCGCTCAAGCGAACGCCTCCCCGTCGATCCTCGTTGACGTATAACAAAAATAACTCACCTGCCTCCTCAACAAGTTTGCAGCGTCCTGATTATAGCGAATCTGACTGTAGCGAAACAGATGCCAAGACAGTCCGAGACAGTAACGTCACGTTGAGATCCAAAGAAAAGCATGCTTTAAGCATTGACAATAAGCTCAAGAATTTCATGGCAGACATGAAACAAATGCTTAAAGAGTTCCAAGAACAACATGAAAAAATCTTAGATGAATTCTCTAAAGATGTTAGGTCTCAATTGATAGAACTCCAGACCTCAGTTGAATTTATTTCTAAACAACAAGATTCGGTGGACGCAGAAATAAAAAAGTTAGAAAAAGATCGTCAAGTTATCTCTCAACAAATTATGACATTAGACGAGAAGTTTGAAAAATTGGAGAGAAGTAACAGAGCTACTTGCCTTGAAATTAGAAACATTCCTGCAGCACCATCTGAGTCCAAAGAACACCTCGTCGCCATCTTTATGGATATCACAAAGATCCTTAACGTACCTATACAGCCTCACCAAATTAAAGATATCTACCGGTTCAAACAACAATCTTCGTCAACATCTAAGACCATAATCGTTGACCTCATTACTGTCCCGGCAAAAGAAAAAATTATCAAAATGTACAGAAAATACAACAAGGATAACCCTGAGAATAAACTCTCAACACAAAACATTAAAATCAATGGTCAGACTCAGCCAGTGTTTATTTCAGAAAACTTAACTTCCAAAATGAAGAGATTATTCTATCTTGCTCGCGACTTCGCTAAATCAAATAACTATTCCTTTTGTTGGGTTACGAATGGGAAAGTTTTTCTTCGCAAGAGAGAAGGTGATTCACTGATTCACATCACGACTGAAGCGCAGTTATACACATTAAGTCAAGATAAGTGACTAGAAGGTTTGTTCGGAACTGTAAACCAAATATTCTTATGCATTAATTTAGCATTAGCATTATATGTAAGAAATCCTGTTAGATTTATTTTACTTTTAAAAACTAAAACGTTTAATTATACATTATTTACTCAATTTCTCACGCAAATATTACAGACACTTACACAATACCACATAACTCTCACAAAACAACGATTGGCCAATCTCATAGTCGTGAGTGTTAAAAAAATAAATAAGCCTACTGTTAACTACAGTCATATGATTGAGATATCTCACGGTACCTTTTTTCCCTGCTTCAAATTGTTAACTTTCAAATTTAACTTTAATGGATAAGGACACTATTTATTTCGTCGATGATATCGATAAAATTACGAATTGTGCGTCATATGTCTCATCTCCTGAGGATTGTCAGTTGCATATAAAACCTGATGTCAGTAGCATTAAAGTACTCCATCTTAATATACGCAGTATTAGCTGTAATTTTAACCATTTATTAGTGCTCCTAGAAAGATGCAGCTTAAAATTTAATATTATAGTCTTGTCTGAGTGCTGGTTACGTAAATGCCCAAATATTCCGACTTTAGATGGTTTTGTTTCCCATACTTCAAATAACAGAAACCAAAATGATGGAGTAGTCATTTACATACAAAATAACTTAAAGTGTTCAGTTCATATTCCGGATTATGAGTCTTGTAACTGTGTTGTGCTCAAATTCTCCAACGATATGGCCATTGTTGGGATGTATCGCTCACCTGCCAACCGTAACGTGGATAGTTTTGTTGACGACCTCGAAGCAATTGTGACTTCCCTCAATTCCTCTAAAACCATTGCGGTTATCGGCGATATAAATATTAACATTGCGAGAGACTCAAATGACCCAAATTCTGATATGTATCTTAATCTAATGGCGTCACATGCTCTTCTGCCTGCCCACACGCTTCCTACCCGGCTTGATAACTGCCTAGACCATATATTCCTAAAAACAAACACTAGTGCCACTGCTCTAGTTCTAGACTGTTTCATTACGGACCATGCACCTATAGTTCTTTCTTGCGATCTCAATCTTGCGGCATATACACTTCCACGAACTGTCACAAAAATAAATATACCTGAAGTCGTAAAACATTTGGAAAATACAAATTTTGAACCGGTCCTTACGAACTCTAACGCTAATAATGCTGCGGAAATATTTGTTACTATTATTTCTAAAATAGTTGACGAACACACAAAAACAAAGAAAATTTCCTCTAGACGCAGAATTAAAAAGATGTGGGTAACACCTGGCCTTTTGAGATGTATTCGTCATAGGGATAAACTACATCTTAAATTCAAAAGGGACCGCAATAATGAAAATTTGAAAATCACATACTATCGATACAGAAATTTTTGTAATAATCTTCTAAAAAAAGTAAAACGTGTTTATGAACAGAACGAAATACAAAAAGCTAAGGGTAATCCTAAGGCCACCTGGGATATAATAAAAAGTCTTGCCTATTTACATAAAAAAAAGGATACTTCCAGTCATTTACTGCCTCCATCATCTAACCCATTGGTGTCAGTAAATTTGGTTAACCGATTCTTTGCACGTGCAGGTAAAAATTTAGCTTCTAAAATAACGCCAATAGCAATTCATAATGGAAATACACCAAGGAAAAAACCCTCGTCTCAACTTAATTCAATGGGAATGCTAAGTACTGACAAGGATGAAATTGATAGAATTATTATCTCCCTGAGAAATAACTGTGCTATGGGTTGGGATAGCATCTCTACTACACTAGTTAAGGCATCAAGGCATATTATGGCACCAATTTTAGAACATATTTTCAATGTTTGCCTGTCAAGTGGTGTTTTTCCCACTGTCTTCAAACAAGCTATAGTGCATCCTATTTATAAAAGTGGAGACAAAGACAGTGTTAATAACTATAGGCCCATATCAGTACTTACAACTTTCTCTAAAATTCTAGAAAAAATTATTAACAATCGACTGACTAGGTATCTCAGCAAATATGATATATTATCACAAAATCAATTTGGATTTAGAAATAATAAGTCGACAGAAGACGCTATAATGACATTAACTGAAACCATTACAAAAAACTTTGACAAATCACAAAAGACAATTGGCGTTTTCCTTGATTTAAGTAAGGCCTTCGATACTGTATCTATCCCTATGCTGCTTACCAAACTGGATAAAATTGGAGTACGTGGCGTTTGCTATGATATCCTCAAGGACTACCTAAGCGATCGCACCCAGCGCAGTAAAATTGACAATTACTTGAGTGATGAGGAACCCATTACATATGGTGTCCCACAAGGTAGCGTCCTCGGGCCTACCTTGTTTTTAATATATGTTAATGAATGAGTTTAGTGGTAGGCAGCGGCTTGGCTGTGCCCCTGGCATTGCCGATGTCCATGAGCGGCGGTGACCGCTTACCATCAGGCGGGCCGCTTGCTCGTCTGCCTATCAAGGCAATAAAAAAAAAAAAAAAAAAAAAAAAAAAATGAGCTATGTAACTTTCCTCTAAACAATTGTAGTGTAATATCTTATGCCGATGACACAGTTTTACTTGCACACGGCAAAAATTGGACAGAAGCTAAGCTCTATGCAGAGCTAGCACTCAGGGAGGTGATCTGTTGGCTCTCAAATAATCTCCTCACGCTCAACCTTGATAAAACTGGTTTTGTTACTTTTGGACCTAAAAAATCTTGTCAACCATCTTCAAACTACACAATAATTGGTCATAAATGCAATTTTCCCATCATTACACCGTGCAATTGTGTTAGTACAAAACGTATGGATTGCATCAAATATCTTGGTGTAGTCGTGGATAGTCGTATGTCTTGGTCCAAACAGATCGACACAATTGTTTCACGTATCAGAAAGCTTATGTTTGTATTCAAGAAATTACGAGATACTTTAAATCGTTCAATGATCATGACTGTATATTACGCTCTAGCTCAATCGATATTATCCTACTGCGTAACTATCTGGGGTAATTGCTCAAAAACTTTGATGCTTCGGTTGGAAAGGGCCCAAAGGGCATTATTAAAAGTAATGACTTTCAAACGCACTCGTTTTCCAACTAGTAAACTTTATTGTGACTGCAAGGTGCTGACTGTGCGCCAGTTGTTTGTGTACCGTACTATACTTCGCAAACACTCGCAGCTTACCTATGATCCAAATCATGCCTTAAGGAAACGTAGATCGGATAAAGTCTGTGAAGTTGAGTACAGAAGGACAACATTTGCGAGTCGACACTTCTATTTTATGAGCTCAATGATTTATAATCACGTAAATAAAATGCTGAATATATATAGCATGACTTACAGATGTTGTAAAAAGGCTCTTCTTCAATGGCTAATGACATTCACATATGATGATACTGAAAACCTCATATCCAACGTGTACTAGTTCTCGCTCTAGTATAAATTTTTAGGTAACTAAATTCGGTTCGGCCACTTACATGACACACACACACACACACACACACACACACACACACACACACACACACACACCCTTTTTTTTAATTTCTCAGTTATTACTATTATAATTTTTTAATATTGTTTAACTTCTTTTTTAATTTCAATGTTCCCTTAAATTTTGTCAGTATCCGGAGGTGGGCGCTGTTAACTGCGACACAGTTAGATTACTAACTACTGCAGTTAGCAACATAAAATTGTACTATATGTTATATTGTTTTTGTACCAATAAAGATTTATTATTTTGTACCAATAAAGATTTATTATTATTATTAATGGAAAAAAATCACCCTTTCATCTCATTTTGGGTGCCATTCCCACTTTCGCTTCGGATTGGCCCGATTTTCAGGAGCCCTCTAAGACGTTGTCTTCATCGTTGAGGGTTTCTGCTGCAGCGCAGACAGATTTGGGGCATTGTGGCGCTCTTGCAGGCGCCACAATACACCTTTCCCGAGTTGTCCACTGCTGCCCAACTTTGCCTGCCGTTGATAGTCCCGCCACGTTGATCGTTGGAAACCACTTTGTCAGGACTAGGGTCAACAGTCAAAAAAAAAAAAAAGAAAAAAAAGAGGAAGTATTTTTGACTTGGTTTTGTATTGGTATACATCACAAATAAAGAGCATTTGTTATTGAGTATTTCAGTATATTTGTTGAATTGATACATTATAATACGTACAACGCGGCTGGCAACGCCATCTAGCGACAAGATTAAAGAACTAAAGAAAAACATTTTGTTGAAATAAAAGTAAGGAAAGCCAGAATGAGATCCAATTATTTGAGAAAGCTAAAAATTATGGGTTAAGATTTTTTAATATGCATTTTTCTGATAGATTTGTAATTGAATCACAGTATGATACGAAACAGTCGTGTTTTTCTCATTTTGACATTGACATTTCGCAGTTTTTTCGCAAAGTGGACAGCTGTAGACTGTAGATAACTTTGTTTTGATAAACTAAAAAATAACAATGGATATTATCGATACCGACATTAGGCCATGGGACGCTAATGATGTGATGGAACAATTTGGAGACAGCCTGACGCTGTTACCTTCGAATGACAACATAAAAGAACTGCAAAGTATTCTACGAGACAAGTAAGTGAGGTTACTAACACCTTGTGGCAATTAATTTTAGAGAAAAAAAGTGTTAATTGACCTTGTAGAGGTTTATTTGATAATTAAAAGTACACTACACGCAATACAGTGAAACATTTGTATAAGATAAGGTCTTGTACGAAATAATATCTTAAACATAATATGGTTTCACATCTAAGGAAATGTGAAATTAAAACATCGGTATGTACTTTATATGGATCATCTGATTAATTCAGTTAGTTTATATTAAAACATAGTGCTGATAAACAGCACTATGTTTTTTGTTATCAGTGTTAACGGCGAGATAGATCGCTCGCCTGATGGTAGTGGCACTCCTGCCTTTAAACAAGCAACACCAATCAGAACTTGTTTACTTTGTTATGCTGAGGCATTCAATATTGAGTCTCGTAATGCACAGTAATTTTATTGGTTTCAATGTTAAATTATATGTATTTAATCTTCCTCAGGAACAGTGTTTGTTTAGAATTGTTGCAATCTTATTATTTTTTCATAGCATAGGCTGGCAAATGGGCAAGTGGGTTACCTGATGGTAAGTGATCTCCACCACCCATGAGAACATGCACAATACCAGAGAAATCTTGGATGTGTTGCGGACCTAAAACTAGGGACTAGAGATTGGGTAGGGGAGTGGGTTTGGGCCTTCAGATATCTCACTCACCATATGAAATGCAACAGCAAGCTGCTACTAAATGTCGATTTTTTTTTGAAACAGTGGTAACAACCCAGTCGGGTCAGCCCATTTTTACTGTAGACAAAACTCCACAGAGTGGCTCTACCACACTCATTTTTGTCATCTGTTTCTTAATCTTATTTTTTTTTACTATTTTAAATCTAGGTGTACTGGTAAACATTGTGTCATTTTTTTTATTCGAGCATGGCAAAATGACTGCACTACACCTGATGGTAAGGGTAGTGCAGTCCAAAAAACCAGCAACCACAAATAAACAATGAGTTTATCGGTGTTCACTAGAATCATGCCGGCCTGTATATTTATATAGGGAAGGGAAGAAGCATTTGCTTCTTCCCTATTCGGAGAGGGAAGAAGCAGATCGAGGGGCCCGCGACAGTACAGGCGGATGACCGATGCAGGCACAATAATACTAGAATGTATCCTCCCACCAGCAAAGAATAAAGATAGACAAACATATTTGGATTTTTTTTATATGTCCAAAGTATACTAATTCTACCTTATTGATATGTATAAAATATATGAAGTGAGACTATGATTAATGTTGAAAACATTAAAATAATATCATTTTTAATTTTACAGAAACACATCTCGCAGTGACTTCAAGTTTTACGCGGATAGGTTAATTCGTCTAGTCATTGAGGAAAGTCTGAACAAACTCCCATATACAGAGTGTCAAGTAGTCACGCCAACTGGTGCGTTGTATAAAGGGCTAAAGTATGGTGCTGGGAATTGTGGTGTGTCCATCGTGAGGTCCGGAGAGGCTATGGAACAGGTTTGTATGTGTCATTATATTCTGAGTTGACTATGAAATTTTGATTTTTTTATGTATATTTTGGTGTGAATATAGTGAGTCCTGATGGCTTGAATTCAAATCCCACCCAGGATGGGTAGTTTCCTATGTCGAATATTACACATTATAATACGAATAAAAGCATTTTGTTAAAACACAGTCAAAATCGGTTTAAAAATGAGCTTGCATTAGGATAGTTTCCTATGTTGAATATTAAACATTAATTTATATGTAACAGAAAATTATACGAAAAAGAAACCATTTTTTTTAAACACAATCAAAATCGGTTCAGATAATATGAATAATAGATATTTATGTGATCTGTGGTCTATGGATATGAATTGTGTATCAATTTAATAACAAAGTGTGCAATAAATGATTTTCTTCCATGTGTCTGCATTTTACAGGGTCTCCGAGACTGTTGTCGTTCTATTCGGATCGGTAAGATCCTGGTAGAGAGTGACACGGACACTCATGAAGCTCATGTGGTATACGCGAAGTTTCCTGAAGACATCTCTCGCAGGCAGGTCCTGCTGATGTACCCTATTATGTCTACTGGCAACACTGTTAAGCAGGTAACTTTGGAACTTTTTGTTATCATTCTTTGTAAGTCATGTGCAGTGATACCAAAAGTATCTGATAATTCTCATACCAACGACACAAAACTGATATCTTGGTGGAGTCAGGACTATGTACGTAATTGTCCGATTCCCGTGTCGGGTCAAATAATATTGTATTTTTTATCACGAAATGCTCAATACGGCCCGGAGTCTAAAATTTGTGCCCGACATCGCAATAGACTCTCCCCCTATCACATCATGGGACGAACATACGCTTAGCGAAATGTGGGTGTACCGGTTACACCTCTGCCTACTCCATCGAGGATTACAGGCGTGAGTGCCTATATCATTTTATTCTTATTTGTTTTTAGGCAGTGAACGTCCTCAAGCAACACGGAGTAAAGGAAGAGCGTATAATCTTATCGAACTTGTTCTGCACACCGGCTGCCGTCCAAGCTGTAGTAGATTACGTGCCCAAGATGAAAATCCTGACGTCAGAGCTCCATCCCGTCGCACCGAACCATTTCGGACAAAAGTACTTTGGAACTGACTGATATGAGGATGAGTTTGAGGTCTAAACCGGACCTTGAACTGTTTAGTTGTTGTGTGTAAAAATTGATATTGGTGTCACTTATATTGTCATAGACTAAACGAAAACTAAATCACGTATTTTTAATTTAGTCCAATTTTAGTTGTCAATATGTATACTATAGTGCCCTGTGTGTATGTACAGTGCATGTCAGTATTGTCAGAATAAAAAAATGTTTGGTAAAAATTGTTATTGATGTCGCTTATATTATCATAGACTAAACCAAAACTAAATTAGTCAATATACAGTGCTCTATGTACATACAGTGCTTGTCACTGTAGACACGTTTTGTCTACAGCATGACTGGGTCGGATTGACCGGGTCGTTATCACTATCTCACAGAGAACCGACGTAAAGTAGCGGCTTGCTGCTGCGTTTCGAACGGTGAGTGAGATATCCGGAGGCTCAAATCCCCCTTACCAATCTCTTAATTATCCCATCCTTTTAAGGTCGGCAACGCACCTATGATTCTTCTAGTATTGTAGGCGTACATAGGCGACTTCCCATGAGGTGACCCACTTGCTCGCTTGCCGGTCTATGCTATAAAAAAAAATGTCCACCTTGTCCAACTTAAAATAGTTGTATGATTTTGAAAGATTTGTTGTAAAACTATTGTAGTTAAGTTTAGTTTGTGATAAAAGATTGGACACTATTGTATGTAATTATGAGTGATATTGAAATGTAATAAAATGGTGTGTATTTTGAAATAACTAACTGAAATCGAAAGTATTGTAATCTATTGCCCGCAAGGTTTTAAAGCATACGTTATCTGTGAGAATTTCTCATATCCATGTGAGAATTTGAATGTTAATTAAAGAATTTGCTGCTAGCTGCGGAGAATGCGGAATTCTAAGGAAGTCGGCATTACTCAGTTTTATGACGATGTTTGGGAAGAAATTAGGCTTGCCAATTAATTACTAAATAATTACCCATTATTAGACATCGCGGGGTTGCCATTTTAGTAATGACTGATCATTACCATGTCAACAAGCATCATTATCTTTGTAAATTATGGCATACATCATATTTAATTATTAATTTATTGATGAAAATGATGGTGAATAATTGGATGCATTTTTAGTTTATTATTTAAAGCAATATTTAAGAGCAATAGAAATCGTTCCTATTTTTAGTTTACTGTAAATTAGTGTAAATTTTGTCATTTAACGTTTTGTTTCTTTTAGTTAAATTTTCTCAATCTTTTATGAGATAGCTCAAGAACTACTCTTAGATCTGGGTTGAATTTTAGTTTGATATTCTCAAATTATTTTATGTGTTTAAAATTGGAAAATATATTATATCAATTATCGATTCGCCCCAAGGCAGCCAGTTTGCCAAGCTGATCTAATTTGGCAATTGGGAGTGATCCTGCAGTTAACGTGAATCAATAAATGTTAAAATAAATTAAATACGCAGCTTGTAAGCCTACACGAATTTATATATTGTTAAAACATAGCTCATGATTTTAGCAAATTACGAATGCCAATAAATAGCTGTTAGAAATAACTAATTTATAAAACATTAATATTAGTGTTACTTTTTAAATTTATAAAATACGTAACTTCATTGATCAATTTCTCTGAGTAAGGCCCCATAAATTTATTTACTAAGAGATAATGTAAAAAATGAAATCAACATAATATGTTATAAAAATGCTTTATGTGTAGGTAAGTAGTGAATTTAATGTTCGCAAACAAATTTTGATTTGTAAATAAATGTATTTGAAATAAATGTTCGCTTATATTAAATGGCATTTTGAATTCAATCCATTTTATACAAACGCCGAATATTGGATGTATTCGATCTAGCCGTAGGGGCGTTCGGGGCAAAAGTACCACGGGGTAATAGTAGCGTTGGCGACATTTCTACCCACCGTTAAGGGATTACCGACCGCACTATCACTAACCTACGACTAAAACCGGGCCTAGGGCGCGGGCGGACAGATATTTTCGCTTAAACGTGAAACTATAAACGACGTTGGCAATAATGACGATGTCACGTTTCTAAGTCGATGGTCACGTGCTGTAAAAATGCTCGCCTGCTGAGTATTGGTTATGAAACGCATGAGTCGCGCGCCGCGCAATGTATGATCACCGACGCAAGTCGTATAAAATGTGTTGGAATCTTGTCTTGATGAGTGATGAAGAGTCTTGAGGAACTAAATAGGTCTAGGGCGGCTAGGACTCCTGGTCCGACTCTGATATGAGGCCTGTATTATATATGTCAATATATATGGTATATCAATGTTATTCAAGGTAGGTCAATCGTATGCGAGAGGCCGTCTGGGTTGATACCACCGCTATGTATATTTCTGCTACCAAGCAACAGTGTGTAAGCACAGTTGTGTTTCGGTTTGAAGGACATTGAAGCCAGTGAAATTACTGGGCATTATGAGACAACATCTTATGTCTCGGCGTGACGAACGTAGTTCAGTGCCATGCAGTGCTTTGTAATTCAAAGTTCTGTGTGGTGTTGCTTCTGTTTATGGACAGGCGTGGCGCTTACCTTCAGGCGAGCGCCTAGCTTGTCACGTCATGCAATCAAATAAAAAATAAATGTCGCACTGCTGGGCCCTTTCAGCCCTTTAAACAAACATACATAATAATATTAATATGTAATACCACCTTTGATTCGACCCTGGAATATAACAACATAGTTATATTCGACACTCACGTTTCCGGTACTAAAATACTTTGTCAACAATAAATAAACATTACAAGTATATTCTAATAATATAATTTGTCGAAATAAATTGGCTAAAATTGGACGCCCATCTGGAACAAGAGCACTATGGCGCAAGTTGTGGGAGGTTAGTTATATAGGTACAATGTATTTAATATTACACCTTTGGCACGTAGTAGATATTATGTAGGTGCTTACTATGAAATTATAAATAAAGTTAATGACAAGATAAACATTTAAAAGCAGAAATAGCTCAACTGGTATGCCCAGTCGAGACGAAAGTCGGCGCTTTGAAAGGGGAATGCCCATAAAATGCCTGGAAATGGACAGAAACTTCAAATAGTCATATAATCAATTTAGATTAAAATAAGAATAGTTGTATTATTCTCAAGTTTTACAAACTAGGGGGAAAGTATTATAATTATTATTATAGTATTTAATTTGATTGTCGTAAATGTACGTAGGGTAGACCGGGTACATTTGTAGCAGGGTACGGTAGTACCAAGGGGAATATTTTTTTAACTACACCTCACACACACATTCCATTCCCCTTGGCGCCCCCCTTGGTTGCTTGCCGACTAACTATCAGCTGCTGGCGCGTGTGGCCCGACGCAGACGCTTATGACGGCGAGATGAAATTTTGGTGCAGTCAAAGTAAGTTTTTTCCATCTATTATCATTGGTCATAGCAGGAAATCAAAACATCATTTTTAAGTCAGTGTAAGTTTAAACATTTCTCACTATTGTATCTCTTATTTGTAAACGTATTTATTAAGATTCAAGTTTAAATTTAGGAGATTTTTTATATTATCCATGAAATGAGTATATGGGGACAATTGTAGCAATATTTCGGGGACGTTTGTAACGGTACAATTGTCCCCGTGGTAAAATTGACCCCATATTATATATATATTTATTTTTAATATATATATTTATTTATAATATATATTTATTTTAACTATAACTTTAATTCATAACTTAATTAACTATATTTTTTAGCGAGCACGGTAAAGTGTCTGCGCTGCACCTAATGGTAAGTGAAGCGCATTCCAAAAAGACCAGCGGCAACCGACAATAATGAGTTTATCGGCGGTCATCAAAATCATGCCGGCCTGTAGAAATGCTTCTTCACACTCCGAAGAGGGCAGAAACAAATCGAAAGGCATGCGACAGGACAGGCGGATGACCGAGACAGGCACACCAGCAGTTAGAATTTAGAAGATAAAGATCATTGGGATTAAATATGTGTAACTGTACTTATTGTTAACAATTGGGAACTGCAGTATTAAGGGGTTATATACAGTTAGAATTTTCAAAAAATCGATTTTTGTTTTATTTTATTTTCTTAATGTACATATATTTAAGAATACACACAGAAAATTTCATATCGTTCCGGTGAATATTTTCGAAGTTACACGCAAA
This sequence comes from Amorpha juglandis, assembly GCA_949126905.1. Taxonomy (NCBI): domain Eukaryota; kingdom Metazoa; phylum Arthropoda; class Insecta; order Lepidoptera; family Sphingidae; genus Amorpha; species Amorpha juglandis. The sequence continues at coordinate 21,794,011 of OX421365.1, forward strand.
TTTGAAAAGGCGTTTCAAAGTGCTTGAAAGCTTACCAAAGCTTAAAAGCGCTTACCTGTCCCTTTACACTGTCCCTTTTATGCACCTGCTTATTGTAAATGTTCTCTTCTAATATATTTCGATGCGTAAAGCAACAGTGTGTTATTTTTAACACGCTTTTATTAGCTTCAGACGTATGTATGTTGGTATGTTTGTCTGTAACTTGTCTTTGAACGTGATTTTGACCTACTTCAAAACGTCGGATAAAATCTTGACAGCGCGATGTAAATGTGCCAGTGGCGCCATCTCATGATTTTTTCTTGTCAACTTGTAGCTTAAATGCAATAAAGGTGGCGCTGGTTGTATTGTTGTGTTATTTTGATACGAGTTTAGAACAAAATAAATAAATATTGTAAAAATTAAAACGTCCTTAAATATTTCATTGAATAATTGTTATAAATTACAAATTTATTTATTAAATTACAATAATTTACCTATAACTGTTATTGAAATTACTTCAGTAGTAAGGGATGTTCGCAAAACACTTTTTTTAACACGCTTTTTTATATTATTTACAATTAGTGGCAGCAATATAATAGAACATTGGATTATAGTCTACATGACACATTAAAATAAAACAAGAAAAAAATTAAGAGATGGCGCCACTGGCACATCTACATCGCGATGTCAAGATTCTCCAGCGAATCATTACCTCCGACGCTTTGTATGAACTATGGGTGTTGTCCGATTGATCGGGTACAGTTTTACAAATGGCTTGTTAAACAAGCCATTCGTAAAACTTGTTTCTTTCCTACCTCCTTCGCGACATTTTAACGTTTCAGCGAATTTTCCAATCGCAAAGATTCGGAAGAAGTTTCACTTCAAAAAATGGTAAAAACAATTAAAATACACCTTTTTATAGAAAATCAAACTAAAAAATTAAAAATAAATGATAGTTTAAAAAAACTAAAAAACACGCTTTTACATAAAATCAAACTAAAAAATAAAAAATAAATTTTAATGAATTCGAATTAGGAATAGTGTACAAAATTTAAAAATATATATAAATTAAGAATAGTGTAAATAAGAAAAAATATGTATTTTATTGTAAAAAAGCGTGGGGTGCATGGTGTCAATAGTTATAAAAATAATAATAATATACTTTATTGCACACACAGAGAGGAAAAAATTAAAACAAATATACCAAGAACTTAATCTAGAAGTGTACAATGGGCGGTCTTATCGCTTTAAGCGATTTCTGCCAGACAACCATAGTATGGAGCGAAACAATATAATATTTAAAAACGATGGTGCACAATATAAAAAGAGAAACGTGTAAAAATAAATAAATAAAATATATACATATAACATATAAACATATATGTATAATAAATATATGTAACTTATAAAGTGAGATAGTGTTTTTTTAACACTAACTATTTTATTGATAGATATGAGTAGAAGGATCATCATTTTGATAATGTCTTAAAAAGCACCCCACGTTTTTTTACAATAAAATACATGTTTTTTCTTATTTACACTATTCTTAATTTATATATATTTTTAAATTTTGTACACTATTCCTAATTCGAATACATTAAAATTTATTTTTTATTTTTTAGTTGGATTTTATGTAAAAGCGTGTTTTTTAGTTTTTTTATTTTATACCTGAAGGGTAAAAGTTTATTTTTCTCTCCACAAACTGGAAAATATTTAGTGCTATTCAAACTTTAAACGTGTTTTTCTCAAAATGGTGTTTTCAAAGGCGGTGACCAACATTACTCGAAAACGGCTTAACCGATTAGTGTCAAATTTTAACACGAGCTTCTTAAATATATTTTCTAGTAATTAATCGAAGATTTTTTGTCACCGATAAATATATATTTTTTTATAAGCAATTTAAGGTCGAAATTTTGGTCAAAAATCGATATTTTTTTTTGAGAAGCCGCCATTTTGCCAAAAAAAAATATTTTGCTTATTCCTTCGATTAATTACTAGATTTATTATTACTTTAACGAAATCTGTTTGGTTTTTTAATTTCAAAGGATCCAGTTCAGGGATATAGTGGTCACCGCAAAACGTCTTTTTTGAGAGGAGCTCCCGGAGATCAGCTGTAGCTCCTTTCCAAATAAATATTTTTATTAATACTAAGTCTTAAAATATAGTTAAAAGATACCATAATATGTGTACAAATTTTTAGATCAATAAGTTTAAGAGTTTCCTCAGAAAAAAATCTGGAAAATTCGCTTTTTTTCGGCCTTATAACTGTATATAACCCCTTAAGAGACGCAATTCAGCGATAATAGTCTTTTTTTAACACGCTTTTATTAGCTTCAGACGTAGGTATGTTGGTAGGTTGGTATGTTGGTATGTTTGTCTGTAACTTGTCTTTGAACGTGATTTTGACCTCCTTTAAAACGTCGGATTAAATTGAAATTTGGCATACTTATCAAGGACCGATGACAATGCAATATTATATATATAAAAAAAAGTATTGCAAATTGTGATTAATAATTATAAATAATTGTTGTGTAGTTTAGTTTAGCGCCATCTACACGACGCATAAGAATGCGTCAATAGATTGTCAATCTGCTTCAATTGAAATTATACTCTCTGGACCTTTGCTAATTATAGGGAATGTCGTAGTATCTAAGAGCGTCAATAGATGGCGCTTTTTTGATATTCGGACCTCAACCGACAACAATATATTTATATTTTAACTAAAAAAATAAAAATAAATAATAGTTAAAAAAACTAAAAAACACGCTTTTATAGAAAGTCTAACTAAAAAATAGAAAATAAATTTGAAGAAAACAATGTATTTTATTGTAAAAAAAAGCGTGGGGTGCTTTCTAAGATACCATCTAAATGATAATCCTTCTACTTATATCTGTCAATACAATAATTATAACTATTGACACCATGCACCCCACGCTTTTTTTACAATAAAATACATTGTTTTCTTCAAATTTATTTTCTATTTTTTAGTTAGACTTTCTATAAATGCGTGTTTTTTAGTTTTTTTAACTATTATTTATTTTTTTACAAATCGGACTACGTGTCTTTCATAGGAGTGGTTTGGAATTTATGATGAAATTTTTTGACGAATTTATGAAAAATGGTTGCATTCGGTTTGGGTATTGGTATCATGTCGTCTTAAGAATTGTTCAAGTTAAAACTTAAATAAAAAAATGGCTGAACTATGCTTTCCATTATTATTCATAAAGTTTATTTTTTAACAGATGCCGCGTTATAGAACAAGAAAGACTGATAGAACGTCGAAAGATACTTTTCTACGAAAAAGCATATTAGGAAATCCAAACCGGAAAATCTATAGACACAGCTATGTTTAGGTCTATGTTTAGGTTCTGCCATGTTTCTCTAATTAGATATAAAAAGAAAAGAGAAAAATCCACACCCGGAGCTTTGGCATCGATGGGATAAAATTGTGCTGGACTGAGTAGCTATACATAATAAAAAAAATAATGATAAAATTAAGTATGCAAGGGACAATTGTACCATGGGGACAATCGTTCCAAATGCTTTACCATACAATATTTTGATTTGTGATTTTCGTTGTTTTTGACTAATTATAAGTATACGACACCACAAATATGATGGTCAATACTTAATAAGAACTTATAAGAATACTTTGTTGTAATCTTTAATTTAGTTATTATCGTTTAGGGTGAGAAAACTATTGTTTTATGTTTTTAATTTTTATATTGATTAACCTTACGAAGTTTACTGTATTTTGTTTGTCATTAGATTACAAGCTATTCTGTTGGGATATTACCATTTAGAGAAGTATATTTATGTAATGATAACACTGAGTTTTATTAAATTACATCGCTGGTACAATTAACCCACTGGCAGGGACATTTGTACCAGTTCACTCAGTCCGCTTTAATGCTTAATATCTATGATTGTATTATTCCTACACGTCTAAAGATAATGCGAACTTATAGCCGAATAAACTACGTATCAATGGTTATTGACACTTTTGACACAATATTAATAATAAACTCAAAATTTAACGCTAACCAAAATATGCTACAATTGTCCCCGGTCTACCCTATGAATGTCGAATTTGACATTAGTAAATACAAATCGTATTTGACAGATAGTTTTTCTGTTTAAGTTATTCGTAAGTACCAAACTTTTTACTTCCGATTCGACATCCGCTCCAATATAATACCTCATTGTTTTATCTATGAATTATGATGTATCCTTAACCTATTTAAATTACCGATATTTGCACTTGTCAGATCCCAATTTCAACACGTAAAATATATTTTTGGCAAAATGTTTTTAACCAGCTTCCTCCAAGTTTTAAAGACATCCAAGACATTTTAATTGTTATAGATTTACTTTGATTTAAACTACAAATTGGTGTATAATTCATTTTTGTTCATCTTAGGCATTTTTTTGTATGGGAGATGGGCATTCCCCTTTGCTAAGTTACGCGTGTATTTAATTATTAGTTATAGGAAACCTACATACCTGAGTTCTTAATAAGAATTTGGAAGGTGTGTGAAGTCTGCCAACATGCATTAGGCCAGCGTGGTGGACTAAGGCCTAACCACCCTCTTTCAGTAGGGGAAGCTCGTGCCCAACAGTGGGACATATATAATACAGAGCTATTATTGTAGTGGAGCGATATTGTAGGTACTGAGTTAGACATCTGCTGGTGGGAGGATACTTGTATCCGACCGGATAGCGACCACCGTACACTGGTGCTAAAACCTGCCATAGTGGCCCACCTTGTGTGGGTCGCGTTCCAGGGTCAGCCAGTGTATATCCGGTTCTCCCCAGGGGGCCTGCCCCCCTGATCCTAACCCTTTTCCCATCCCTTTTTCCTTCCCCTCCCCCTTGGACCTTTGGCAGGCCGGCATGATCTTGCCGACCTACGATGGACACATTGTTTATTGTTGGTCGACATTATTCTTGGATTGCGTTACACTTACCATCAGGTGTAGCGTAGTCACTTTGCAGAGCCAGGATAAAAAAAAAAAAAAAAAAAAATAAAACATTATTTTTTTTCATAGTATTAAAACAATAAAGCTATGTTGGGCGTAAATGTTTGTTTAGTCTCTGTTCTTTGTTTTAAAATTACTGTAAAGATGCAAAATATGTACAAACTAATTTGTTTTAGTTTTTCATGTCACCCTTCTGGAGAAAAAACACCCAAACCCAAAATATTTATGGATCACACAAACATTTGTTACAGTGAGGATATCGAACCCGCATCCTTTGGCGTCACAGCCGCCTACCACTGCGCAACGGAGGTTGTTCACTGTACTTTCTATATCTTTCTCTTTCTATACTTCTATTCTTAGTGGGCATATACAAGGTAGACTAACTTATAATTATTAATTATTTTATGCTTAAGGATAGCACAACTGTGTGCTCACTATACCTGTCACAATTATGATACCACATTATATGGAACCTAATATATAAATGCGTTTTCAGCATTTTCCAGAAATAACTATAATGCATGAATTTGATGCTTGTGTGTAAAAAACGAAAAAAAAACAAAGCAATGTAGGCGTTTATGATAAAACTTTCATAATTATTTCTTTACACATTGAAATAGAACTAATTTAAACGGATTTTATCGCGGTTTTGTATATTAAATTTGGTCCCGACCTATCGAAAGCTTTTCAGCCTTCGTGGGCACGTCTGTCCACCCCGTGTTATATTCCAATAAACTTTCATTTATTGGAAAATAATTGTACGATTTTGTCCTTAAAATAGATGCAAAAACCAGAACTTTTATTATGTCCCTATTTTAATTCGTAAAGATTGTTTTTGATGGATTGAACTCATTATTAAATAAAATAATTATTCTGGATAGATTCTCGGTTCTCTTGATTAAAAAAGAATGGCAACGAGTTTGGACTAGGTTTTTTTAGGACAATTTTTTTTCCTGACGGCAAAATGACTAGACTAAGTACAGGGCAGTCCAAATATAAAATGTTGACCGCCAAAACTTTTTACGAGGTTACACCTCCACCGTCAAAACCTTTTTCCGAGGTTACAACTCTGCCTACCCCTTGAGGGATTACAGGCGTGAGTGCGTATGTAAACCCTAGCGTGTATGGCCACCTTTAGACGACTTTCTCCAAGCGATTCGAACGCACTAGGTCGATCGGTCGGTCTCATAGGGTTATCAGTAAAAAATCATCTAAATTCGCATATTTTATAGTTATTTTTTTAAGTTTGGTAACGCTATATCGAAAAGCGGAGATTATGTGAATGCTTTAATCTATGAAATGTATGAAGGGTTGAACAAAATAAATAACGAACAATATAAATACTTTTAATCATTTATTTACGTTTCATTGTTTACAATCTATATGTAGATAGATACAAATATTTAATTAGATTCAGATCACACATGTAAGCAATTTATTTTTAATTATAAATTAATAATTCAACATGTCGAATAATTTAAACCTTAACAAGTAACCATTATAAAGTGATCCCAATCAGTAGTGGTCGGTTCGTTGGCGATACAGCATTCTCATAACACAGATGTTACTCACTTATTATATTACGTCACTAATATCTAAAAATATTATCATCGTAAAAAATATCGTAAACATTCAATTACATTATTGTAACACTTCTTCCTATTCGAGAACAAAAATATTATTTTTTTGTTTAAATATTAGTAAAAACTAGATGTCACTTATATTACTGTGTTAGGTAGCGACCTACCGATGGCGTATATGGCAACACTACATCTAAAATCTCATTTAACATTTGTTTTAATGTGACGCGGCAACACCACCGGCGTGCCCTCTGATAAAAAGTGCGTACTCCCGTATAAATAAATACTTATGAAATAACACGTAATATTACTCTGTCAATATATTTCTTACACTCTATGTTACATGACAAGCACTTACTACACTCCATTAGGACGTGTCTAGTAATAATAATATATTTAACTGGCAACATCCAGATGTTAAAGAACCTCTTTACTTGCAAATGTTGCCATAAATCGGATGTCCTTTTCTACCACTTCGATTTACGAATTGGTAGAAAGGAAGGCAAGATATTTAGGCACAACATTTATAAATTAAGTGGAACATACTTTATATATTACAACATAAAATTATAATATATACCCTCGAAATTGACTTAGATATGTTATTAAGGCATCATGTGAATCGCACTAGGTTGACAATACTATACTAGGACTAATACAACAGCCAAAGCGAAATTATATGGCGATTAGCACATAAATAAGTAAATAAATACAGGCTTGAGGCTCCATTAGTGACGACATCTAACAAATTAACAGTCAAAATATATAAACAAAATGTTTCAGTAGAAGAAGCGCAATTAAATACTTAAATACATTTTGTGCATTCCCATTTTTTTGTGATTTTCTCGTTTATACTTTTTCTATTTGTAGACGTTAGCGGACATCGTCAACAGTTTTAGGGTGGTGTACTAGTGACATTGACCTTGCGAAAGTTTATTTTGTCAGTGAGGTCGAATAGCTGAGCGCTGCAAGTGTCCTGCTTTTTGTTCGCGCACCAGTCTCTGGCGTTAGCGACTAGCGGTAGAATGGTTTTTTCGCTGCACAAGCACAAAAACATATCAGTCATACAAATATATCGCTCTGTACAATAATACAAAGGCGGGTACTGTGGGTCCCGCGTGGTGGTAAGCTGAGGAGGGAAAGGGATGGAGTGATATGTGCCAAGAGAGACGTGAAGCGTTAGAGCGAGATGGCACACTTGGTGTGTATTTACATGAGCTTCTGTTTGGCGCACTCGGGGCAGATGATGTCCTGTCCGTCGGTGATGAAGCCCTTGCCGACCAGCGAGGTCTTGCACTGGGCGCAGATGAAGCAGTCGTTGTGCCAGTGGCGATCCTCGAACGAGATGAAGCGGGTGCCACCGATGCCTGTAAAATAGACAAAACAGTAAGATCAACTTCGCATTCCATAGAACAAACAGCAATTCATATAGACATATTACCATAAATACAAATGAGCTTGCTTATTTAAACTATAGACTCTTAAAACACGTAACTGAAGTTATTTTTGGCAATGACTAATAGGTACCGGGGAATTGTAAAGACATACATTTTTATTGAATAGATTAAACAGTTTTCGGCGCAATAATAGTACCAGGATACCATAAAGCAATACAAATTGAACTGACCAGTGATGGGCTTGGTGCATGACGTGCAGCGCTTGGCGAACAGTTCGCCGAAGCATTCGGCGCAGTAGGGCTTCTCGTCGCGCGATGTGAACCGCTGGCCGGCAAGCGACGTGTTGCAGTTCGTGCATGTGAAGCACTCACGGTGCCACGGCTCGTTCTTGTATGTCACGCCGCCTTGCGTGATGATCTGGATATCGAGAAATATAAATTAAGTCTAATGTTTTAGAGAATCAAGATTCAACAATCTGGTGGCTACTAATTACTATATTAATAAATCTTGCGATAAACACTGAAAAACCGCTACTACCTCGTAATCATGAAATGTATAAAGATTTACAATGTTTGCAAATAACTCTAAATTTAGTAACATAGCTTGCTTTTCGTTTCACAGTAAAAAACGTTCAGGTTTAGATTTAAACTTTAACATGAACTTTATGAAACGGCAAATTAGTAACTTATGCCCTAGGCGTTTAGGACTTTTGAATTTGAACTTTGGAATAACAATTAATAAAATTATAGAAGTAGCAACAAAATATATTATCAATAATTAAATGGAAATAAAAGAAGTAATCACAATAAAGATAAACATAAGAAAGAAACCCACCTTATTGCACTTAACGCAGCGGGTGGCGAACTTGTCCTCGTAACAGCCGGCGCAGTAGATCTCCTGCTCGCGGGGGATGAAGCTCTTGGTACCGATCGGGTTCTTGCACACCACGCAGCAGAAGCACTTCTCGTGCCACTGCCTGGTCTTGTACTCCATCTTCTTGGTTCCTGTGGGACAAAAGGAAAAAACGTTAAGCTCCGAGAATTAACTTTGTTCTCTTAAGTCTTGAGAGAATCAAGATTACATACATTGATGCAAACTTAAGAAGAGAAAACTTTGTGTAACAGAAAGTCTACTTAAATTATTTTGAACCTCACATAAAATACATCACATAAATATAAAATAAAACTTTAAAGGAAATTCAGAGGTCGTATAATGCAAAATGGCACGAACCATTACTTTTGAATCTTACTGCATACAAATTAATAGTGCGAATATTAATGGCGCTTCCAGATTAGAAGAGCTCTACCAGATTTGCAAATTGTTTTCATTTGCAAAGCTTCGATTTCCTGAATATTGACATTGTGCCAAGTAACGTCGCGTTTTCAATAGTCGTTATATTTGAAATGGATTTTGACAATCGATTGACATGAAATACCTTTAAAGAACTCTGGTTAAACAACACGCTTTCTAGAAACAAAAATATAACTCTATGAATTAAATTTAAATAGTAGTATATCAACAACAATATGCTGAAAATAAATCACAATCAATCAAGAATATTCCATTTTGATTATCTATAATTATTCATTACTAAATTTACGAGAAGTTTGTCGAAAGGTCCGTCACGTTTGATATATCACGTTTCATAACTATTAATTATAGACAATCAACTCAAAGCCATAACTAGTGATTACAGAAAAATACCGTAGAAGGCGGTCCGATGGAAATAAACGGCGATGGGTCAAAGACTTCTGGTAGAGCGTGTCTAATCGAATTATTGACTATTTAAAATCTAGTTTCTATTGAATATTTTATACTGGCAATAATGCTTAGAGTACATATGCTACGTAGAAAATAAACAAGATGCTAATAAAGTAAGAATAATGCTTGGTGTAAACATTCTGTGCAAAAAAGTTAACTAGGTACGACCTATTAATAGATTGGTGTTGAAAAACAGACTCAACAGCTAATGCAACACTCGTCTTATTGGTTAATTATCAAGACATAATATGTTGGTTGATATAAGTAACGAATAATTTTCGCAAAATCAACGAATACAGAACGGCAAACCATATTTCACAGTAAATAACTAGAAAGAAAACAAAATGACAGAAACGAAATTCTTAGAACCAGCCACGATCGATCTTTTATTTCTTTACAAGAAAGTTACTTTGCCAAATGTTTGATTAAAACTTTTTCTATTATATTTTTGGGACCATTTTTATAGCAAACTTTGTAAAGTTCGATGAAAAACGGTTTTTTTACCATACTTAATTTTAAAATTTGATTATGCATTGTTTATTCCAACCTCTGCACCGAGAAAAATGTTTGTGATCCGCAAATATTTGTTTTAGGTCTGGGTGTTGTGGGACTCTGGTAATTCCTGATACACACGACACAAGTTTTACTATTGTGGGGTCAGGACTATCTGTGTCATTGTCAAAAAATGTACCTATTTTTATTTTATGTATTCAGTTTTTAAAGAAAATACTTTATTGTTAAGTTTATCATTAAATATTTAATTTGTTATTAAATATTGTCTGTCAATGAGGACTTTAGCCTTGTCCGATATTTTATGGCATCGTAAACTGCATCCATACCGTTGCGTGCTTTATTATGAATTTAGGGTGTCCTTGAACCATCGTATTGCATGCTACATTGGGCTCAGGGGACATTTGATGCACGCAAATCGAAATTGACATGGTTTCAAGGTTGTATTTTAAAATTACTATCAGAAGTAAAAGTTGCAAATGTATTAAATATAGACTTGTAATAGACTTAGACTAGTTTTGAGAGTCATTTTCATAGAAGAGAAAGCTACTAGCAATTGAAGTGCACCGCTTAAGAACACATACAATTAGTATTAGCTATGTAGAACAGTTTTGAGGGAAAGTTTTCTATCAGATATAGTTTTACTCCAGTCGACCCATCCCACCACCACCCATCATTTTTATGAGACAGTGGTAAAAACCCGGACTAGTCGACCCATTCATGCTGTAAAACTGCCTACAGCCTGGATCTACTTATAAATATATGGTACCTTATATTGCATTTAATTTTTTTGTAAGATTTATAACTATCATAAACCACCATAATTAACAGGATCATACACTTCTTCATTTCTTCAACACAATGTAGCCACTAGCTGTGCCAAATCTATTGTTCATTTCAACACGTCTCCACGATAGAGCTTTCTCGTCTGGACGCAATACTATTAACCTTTAGGCGAACATTTTGATAAAACATCAGATTCAGAGTCTTTGTAAATGTCAGCAACAGCCATTTGAAAATATTGAGTAACTCATACTTGAATGGCCTAAAGAATAATAATATTAATATGGAAAGAGTAGTCTTTATTAATGGAATTATACACAGGACGGGCAAAAAAATTAGCATAATTTTTTATTTAAAACAATTGTGAGTTGCCGATATTGGAATTTGTAATTGACGATAGGTATACACTGTCATATCATGGGACGGAAATAATTCCGGTGAACCATGACTTATACTAATTGCAACTCTGCTGACGCCTTTGGGACTACAGGCGTTAGTTTACATCATGTTACGTAACCATTCAAGTTCACGCATAAATGTATAATATCCCCTTTGATTGATCGTTTGTTTCAAATGAAAAGTAGTTAACATAAAGACATAATAGCAGATGCATTAAAACTTGATCTTTATCGCTAAACTTCGTCAGTTTTGTTGGAAAAGTTCGTGCTGAATCAATTCGTCTTGACTAACAAAATGGAACTTTAAATGGAGAAACTTTGAATTCGATTCAACATTAAATAATACGTTTCTTTGAAATAAGTTATAGTCTGGAATGATCTCAAATTGGGTGCAATTTGTTGATTTTTTGTCCATATGAATTTCATCCGCGAATCCTGACACAGGCCCCTCGATTTGCTTCTTCCCTCTTCGGGGTGTGAAGAAGTATTTATATAGAATGGCATGATTCTGGTGACCACCGATAAACTCATCGTTTGACTGTGGTCGTTGGATTTTTGGATTACACTACGCGTACCATCACGTGTAGTGCGGTCACTGCCGTGCACGGATAAAAAAACAAATCTTGTATTGTCGGATTATCATTAATCACATTATTTTATATTTTCATTCAAAACATTTACGATTCAAATAAAAAAGGAGACAATGCACCGCAGAAATTTAAAATATCGCGTGATTGCGACTGTACCTACTGCTATATTGTAAGTAGTTCGTGACTAGAGTGTCTTGTTTATGGCTGTATATTTGTATAGAGGTCTATGAACTCGCATGATCGGAGTCAGGTTGTATTGCGGCCTACACAGACTCCAATCTTAGCCAGGAGTGCGATCACCATATTTTTTACAATGATGATGGAGTAAGTCGCTTGACTGTTGTAAACGCCTGCCTATAATGCCATCCACAACTTTAAATTACAAATTGTGCTCATCATTCACAGATATAAGATAATGGCTTAAATTTCCTTCAAAACTATGCTTACATACTGTGGTTATGAAAAAGATAAAGCTGTTGTGATTTACGCGGACCGATTCTTGGACCTATCAACTAGTACTACTTCTGTATCCACCTAAAAAGTTCTAGTAATTTTCTAGGTTATAATTTGATGAGGCGTGCAATGTTTATGTACACATGAGGGTCCAGGTAACTAGTTACTAACAAGTCCTCATTGGACTTGCGTGGTGTGGTTACGGTCCAATTTATATCAGTAAAGAAATCTTTTGAATAAGGAGTAGAATTTAATTCTGAACATTCCTTTTATCTAACTCGGGTCTTACTTATAACGGGTCTCTTACAATTTCATTGTACAAAAATTTTATAGTCAATTTCAGATTTCAATGCCCATTTTTTATATCACTCATAGAGCCTTTCATAGAGAAATGAGCAGTTATTATGGTTTAGTGTATGTGGGTGTGTATGCATATGTGTCCAGTACATTATCACATAAACACAATAAGGCACAACATAGAACAGTTAAATCGCACTACTTTTTCACCCATTGTGTTCTAAACAGCCTACGTTTGTAGTGCAACTGTAATTTGATTCGAAATTTGAATTCACATACAGTACTCGACATGATTCGGTTTCCTCAATTTATTCGTGACACTAACAGAACCAAGGAATAATTATACAATCTCCCTTGAGGAAATTTTATTAAATTTTATAACCTATTCTTTACGATTAATTAATAAACTATACTTATTTAATGGTCTATGTAGATGGAGAGAGTGTACCGCATGTCACTTTTGAATAAAAATACACTCGTTTACGAAGCCGCGTCATCCGATTCTTTATTCAAAATGAATGACAGTGTTCGGTCATATTATCCTCTATGTCATACTAGAAACTCTCCATTTAAATGGGGGTTTTAATTTTAAATTTACTCCTCAGAGACGTTGTCATTCAATGCTTGCCAGCACAAAAAATATTTGAAATTAAAAGCAAATATTCGAAAGCACTGCATAAAGACCTGTTTATCTACAAGTCGAGATTGCATACGCAATAGAAATCTACTTTCTTGCGTTCGCAGCATTACCGTATCTGTTAGTCGTGAAAGTTAGCTCTCCAGAGATATACAAGTTAATCGATTAGAACATCCCGAGTGGGTGTCGGTGCGCTCACACTAGGTAGGTACTATATTTTAAGTACCGTTTTTTATAATGAGAAGAGCAGGTCGCTTGCCTGATGGTAAGCGTCACGCCTGCCCATAAACAGAAACAATATAAAAATAGCTTTGGATTATAAAGCAGTGCATGACACTGGTGTCATAATGCCTAGTAATTTTACTGATTTATTGCAAGCAAGCAAGAATGCTCTACATCCTTCGAACCGACACAACAGTGCTTACACACTGCTGCTTGGCGGTACAAATAGATAAAGCTGTATTACTTCTACTTAATATTGGGTTGCTGTAAGACTACTCCATGCCTTGTTTTAATATTTTATCTATGAATAATTTCTGCGGGAATTGTTTTTTAACGATGACTCAGACAAACTCGGAGCTCTCGAATAAATCATTGCAGTGATGATTTCGCCAGCAGGTGTGAAGTTATGGCAACATTTGCTGAAACTTTACGATCCTGTGCATTGCATTGTTACTGCATCATTGTGTGTGATTATTGTTAGCGATAATGGCGGCCATCTTGGATTCATGCACGTTAAAAACGCTGATGTAATAAAAGGCTTATCGACATTTGAAACGAGAGACTCAAGAATTCATGTAAAATGTTTTCTAATGAATTTGAAAACATACACCCGTGTAATAATATAGACTTGCTTTTTCAAGCGGCTCGCGTAAGTTATGACTGCTGGGTTTTTAGGGATTTCATTTAGAAAACGCCGGAATATGGGTTTTATTGTATTGAAGATCCTTAATACCATTAGGCTTTTATTTATTTGATCGAATGACGAGACGAGCAAGGCGCTCGCCTGATGGCCTGCCCATAAACAGAAGCAACACCACACAGAACTTTGAATTACAAACCACTGCATGACACTGAACTGCGCTCTTCACTCCGAGACATAAGATGTTGAATCTCATAGTGCCCACATGTGCTTACACACTGTTGCTTGGCGGCAGAAATAGACAAAGCAGTGGAACCAACCCAGACGGCCTCTCGCATATGAGAGACTTACCACCTTGTAAAAGGTAGGTAAATGCGGGTAACCGTGGCATCAATATTTCAATTTTCGCGGACTGTTGTGATCATGTATGTTATACATAATGTCATGCTCACAACTCTCCGCGAATATTGTAAGTACATACATGTCTGTATTCTCGCATGCAATTTCTATATGACATGTACGGACAAAAGAAAGTGTTTAAATACTCCTGCCTTTACCCCACTCGCAGTGGGGTCGACGCAATAAGCTTTTTAAAACGTCACAAGTAGATTTAGCTTGTATTTTTTACGACCGGCTGCCTTCCCGACGTCAACCTCTCTAGGAAGAAAACACCCAGACCCGAAACAAATATTTGTGGATCACACAAACATAAGCGACCGCGTCAGTCGTCATCAAGCTGACCGCCGCCGAAATAACAGGCGGCTTGAAGGCCGTACACAAAAACAAGGTGATGTCAGAGGCGGCGGCGTGGGACGAGCCACAAACCTTCGCGATCCACATTCACGACCTGCTGCCTGGCCAATGTACCGCCCAAACATGGCACATTATCGACCATAATGTTCGAACGCCAGCAATAGTACATATTTTAAAAACATTTAAGCAGTTTTAAGGCATTTGATAAATGAATTTCAATCAGCTATAAACCAAGATTGTTTCGGTAAATTGTGTAAACACGATAAGGATGGTAAACGAAACATTTGCAGAAAATTTAAGAGTTCCGAAAAGTAATTTATAACCAATTTTAAACAAGCCCTCCTGCAGATATCGAAGTACTGGTAATAGATGCCTATTTCGAAAATTACAATATTTTGAGACGAAAATCAACGCTTAAAGTATGTTCTAGCTAGCTCCGCTTATTTCAGACGTAACAGTTGGCTTAACACAATGTATAACATGTTATGAATGAGAATATTTCGACCAGATACGACAAGCCACGGTCCAATACGTGACTAATGTGAATTAAACACGCCATTGTTTGATTTACTTTGTTTGCAAAGATCTTTTTGTAGTTACATATCGCAAGGTCGGACGTCTACGTTTATGTCATCAATTCTCATTAAATGCACTGTAAAAAATATCTGTCAGATACAAAAAAGATTGAAGTGTTATACAGTTTACGGGTACCACGAGTCGTGAGCATAAACTTCATCTGCGCAGTATATCACTTAAGTCTTATTGGTGGAATGAAGGAGCGCGAGGCACCGAAACTCCACGCGATTGGTTCGTCAAATGATGCTCTCCGTCTATTGGCCACTAAACTGTCTCCGTTACTGTCACTCTATGTTCAAGTCTCGTGCCGATAAATATACTCTCCCGAGTACAATATTAAATGGAGACTAAAGTAGTTTTGAATACAAGTTTATTGTAGCAGACACTTTAAATATCATATGACTACGGTAGGTAGGTGTAGGTGGGTGACTGCATGTATCAAATATCTATTTTACCATGCAAAAAATAGTATAAAAATGTGACGTCATTTCAAGAATTTGAACGGTGAAAGGATAAAAACGCAACATTATTGTGCCAAGCTAAGATTTATACAGGTTTACAAAATACATGATTGTTCCATTAGTTATTGCTATGAAATCGCGATCCCAATATAGTAATGGGTATCGTTTACTGTCTTCCATTTCAGTTGTAATAAAAGCATTAAAAATAATAGTTTTGCATGCGAATATCCAATTTAGGTTATGTCTCCCTCGGCCATTTTGTTTCTCGTTTGGCGGGAAAATGTTATCGGGCACGTGGAACGCACACGTGAAGAAATTCACCGGCTGTATGCACTATTAAAATCTGATTAGAACTATGGCCATTGTTTTATTTGCCAAGGTTTAACGACATGTTGCTCTTGAAATGCGTGAAAAATTCATTCCCTGCTTTTACCGTGACGTGCATTCCGATATGCATACATAATGTAAATAATCCTTCTTTAATAAATCTTTCTTTTATACCTCAAAAGAAATAGTTAATTATTTTCATTAATTGTGCAGGTAACAATAGTAATAACTTAAATATATTTTTTATTACTAAATGTTAGAAACGATCAAGGAATATCATTAATTAACATCCATAGACAATAAATACTGACAGAAACAACATCAATGTTTGTAAGCAAGCAAATTCGCAATCAAAACCCAACTTACAATAAATCAAAAAGTTCCCTGTTTGGTTTGTAACAAGTAACAACCATGATTTATATGAAAGAGTCTCAGACAAGGCCCAGCAAGGTCGGGTCGGCTGGCCATCTGTTCCTACCACCGTATAAAGCCATACGCTCATAATATTAGACCATTTCCTTAACAGTCTTTACTCGCATCGCAATAAGATCGCCGTTCGTACAATCGATGCGTTGTTCCGATGATGTAATGCGTGTCAAATGTCAGTAGGGCCTTGAACTGTGAATTTAAGTGAGGTTAAGAAAAGTGGGATAGTCGGCTTAATTAGCGGCCATGTTGGATACAGATTAAAAATGTTTTGCATAATGTGCAGGTATTGAGAATGATTTTACTCTGTGGCATGCAGCTTACTGACACAACGTTTTAAATCATTTGATAAGTTAAACAGTTAGCTTTATTGCCTTACACGTTTAACTTAGTTGGGATTTTTCGAATAAAAATAATGCTTGTATTAAGTAAAATAACAATTAAACAAATTTATTCTTGGCTATTTGAAAACGTCCCGAATACCTAATTAAAGCCTAACTAAATAAAGCCAATTTATATTGGTAGATACTTAAGGCTCGGACACACCCGACATCTCACTAACAAGCTTACAAGAAAGAGGGTTAATATACTTTATTACGGCACTGTTCGTCCATCGTTCGTATTATTGTTGGGGCAAGTTTTATTATCTCTTGAGGAAGACTTAAGTGGTCAATATAGACAGTATGTTGTTTTTCTTCCTATTTATGTTATCGTATATTCTGTGTCTTGTAGTGCTATAAGAATCGTAAAGAAGCAAGCACGGTATTAGCTCCAATGTTATGCTTTCTCGTAGAGATCAGTGTGATATAAATAACAAGGCGATGTTATTTCTTTATTTTTAACATTAAACGCGGTTTTTCACAATTATTACTTAACCACCTAAAGCTTAAAGGCAATCGATAAATACGATAATTTATTTAAATTTAAACGATTAATGGCCAATTTACCACACTTCAAGAAACATAATAACTTTAATAATCGTAATGTTGACACAGTTTAATCGGTTTTTTACATTCATTTCCGATAACAAGACCTCAATTCATCACATTTCAAGAACTCGCGAGGAACAAGATCAAGGTGAACTGCACCGCACTCCGCATGCGATGGATTGCATATGTACTCATTGTGTGGTAATGTAAACAGTCACGGGAATTACTGATTGTGTTTATTTTAGTAATATAATTGACCGTTACGCCATTGAAATGATTACCTCATTAATTTGCTGAAGAAAAATTGACAACATAAATTTAAACAAAGCTTAAAATTTTACAAAATAAGACTGAGAAGTAGAAAAATAACAATTTAGGGAGGTCTGTTTGGAGGCGATGCCGTTGCCGCTGCCGATCAACTAAACTTGCATTATCATTAACATATATGTGGAAACCTCCATACAAAAAAAATCTCCATTGGAATTTCGAAGGTATGTGAAGTCTGCCAACCCGCATTAGGCCAGTGTGGTGGATAATCCCACAATTCTTCTTATTCAGTAGAGGAGGCTCCTGATCAGTAGTGGGACGTATATAATACAGGGCGGATATTATATATTATTATTACAACAGGCTTATAATTATTTTAAAAAAATGAAATGAAGACATAAGCTGACCTTTAATATTAGCAGAAGTGGGCACGTCCACACTGTATGTGGCAACCGAAGTTGACAATTCAGTAGTGTTATTTGAGTCATGGACGCGATTACAATTTATCCATTATTTATATTGTAAAATTAAAAATGATAATTGATGTTGATCACATCAGTCCCATTAAAGTGTTAATTTTGATGAACAAAATCCATCAAATCAACATTGATTGCCTATTTGCGTTTTATTAATATGAATATTATGCTAAACGGTTAGCAGGCAAGACTCTGGCAACAAAACGATCTACACTTTCACGTTGAAAGCATTGAATGGAGAACGCTTGTTTAGATATTACATTGCACGGAAGAGACGGGAAAATAAAATATCAACCTTCGACAAAATAGTGCGACGAGGGGAAAACACGCCGCGCCGTGCCCACTTTAGAAAAAAAAACATGAAACGTCACTCGGCAGTTTGTTTTTTTCTGGCCATTTACTTTTTTATGGGGTTGCGACTGGGAGTAATGTAGCGGCACAGACGTAAAGCGTTCCGTACATGAATATTTTTGCCATGGGATATAAAGCGGACTGGTACGGAAACGTAAACATTTCCGAGCGGTTTAACTTAACGCCTACGGACTGACGAATTAATTATATGCGAGAAGTGCACTTCGTAGCGTATTTTTTTTTACCAGAAATGGCAAAGGCAGTTTAGTACGTTCCGTTTCTTTTTTGCCGGAATGAAAAATAAACATGTCGTTCGCGTGATGGTAAGACAACCTCACACAGAACATTGAATTACAAAGCACTACACGATAACTGACTGGCATAAGTTGAGGACATAAGTTGTCTCATAATGGCCAGTACTTTCATTGGCTTTGATATCTTTCAAACCGATACATATCTGTGCGTACATACTCCTGCGAGGCGACAGAAATTAAAAAATAGAAAAATAAGTAAAAAAAGTTAAAGTAAAATACTCTCCATATATCAAGTAGCCGTAGCCACTAGCGGGAACTGTGATGAATTAAAATTGATAGTATGATTAATTTTAGATTAATTTTATTTCATATTAGTCGAATACGAAATTAGTTTTCGAGCGCTTCTTTCCTTTGTTGCAGATTGAATTATTAGTTTGACACTTCGTCAATAGTTAATTTATACGAATTCGATAACTGTGAACGTCGTAACTCGTACTAGACATTCTGGTTTCTTTTAGATCATTATTAATACACAAGTTCGCATTTTGAAATGGATCAAAATTTCCGATACACATAACTATTATCAATAGCACTGTAAATTGTTAATTCAATGACATTTCGTTATTAAAATAAAACTGTATTTTAAACTGATTTTATCGCGGGTTTTTATTTTTATTTTGGTTCCAAATTTTCTAAAGCTCTTCAGCCTTCGTGGTCACGGGGTGGACATTTCTTTACTTTAAAACCAGTAATCACGTCAATTTTCCTTTAACGTATACCGACGTATCATTTTGTAATCTTAATGGCTGACATGTCTTGTATTAAATTATAGTTGTATCTTTGTAAATTATCTACAAGATCTTTAACCTATGTAACAGTGGGTAAACACGTGCTAATTAACATTGCATTTTAAATATACATACGTACTCACGCCTGTAATTCCCGTAGGGGTAGACAGAGGTGTAACCAGTACACCCAAATTTCGCGTATTTCCGTCCCATGTGATAGGGGGCGAGCCTATAGCCATATCGGACACAATTCCAGACTCCGGGCTGATACTGAACATTTCGTGATAAAAAACCCAATATCACTACCTGACGGGTTAAGATCGAACCCGATACCTCAGCTCAGCAGCCGTACCTCGTACAGAATACAACTGCGCCACCGAGGCAATCCAAATATATATCTTTTTGAAATAGGTGATTTGTAAAAACACAGTTTGCATTTTATCATGGAATAAGCCTACGTAACCTGAGAATACTTCAGGTCCTGAAATTTGTGCCCGGTATGGCGATGCCTCTTAATAATGGCGGAAATAAAATCGGCTTAGAGTTACAACTCTGCTTACTTCTTCGGGGATAGATTCGTTAACGTATGTGTTAGTCTTTTTATTTTGTAGAATATACGCTTAAGGATAAATATAGGCGGATAAAGCCAGTACGAATAATAAAACCTCAAAGGCACTTCAGATTTTTATAATTCGTCTCTGCATTGCATAAGGCGGGCACTTTGGCTCGCGTTGCTTAAATTAACGTTTTATTAGTCGTAAAACGGTATTTAACTTTTGGGATCGCTTGTTCTAAGTATAACAGTATACATTTTACTAAAGTGTACGAAGTTAACGCAGTCAACATGCGACAAAAACAAATTAAATAAACTTCTTGCAAGACGATTATATCTCAAATGAAAAATGTATTTGCGTGTTCATTTGAACAAGCTGTGTTGTTATCATAAAAAATAATAATAACACGTTATTTGTTTATAATTAATTACATTTTATAATTTATTAGCATGTTTTTAATAAACATTTTTATACCTATTGATTAATTTATTAGTATTTTTGTTTTCATCGGATTCCATAATCATTAAAAGCAGAATGTAGGTTTGACTATTGTAGAGCTAAAGCAGTTTTAAAAAACGAATATGCGTCGGACACGCGCACCAAGATTTCCGTACCCACATCCTTTATGTTTTACTTTTTGTTATTTGTTAGGAAATCCACCATAACATAATATATTCTGTGAATTTTTCAGTCGACTTCCTATTGCGGGTCAATAAGACCTTACAAGGTACGACAGACAGACATAAAACCGACGCAGGTTTAGTAATAGTTAGTAGGCACTTTTTGCGTACAGATGACAAAATTCTAAAAAAATACAATTAGCGGTCTTTTAACAAAATTAGCTATTACTGTGTAAAAAATATATAACTGGATTCTGGAATCAGTTCATAACAAGACGATTATAGAATTTGACGAAGGTCGTAAAGTTGTGCTGAAACATCGATATACAGAAGGCCGTATCGATATGTACACGTGTCACGATAGGGACTCACGCGAGTTATTCACAACCTGCTGACATATTATGACAATCAAACTTCCGGGTCCGTAAAATTTCCTTTTGTTTATGTACACCAGTCGAGAGAATGATGTGTTTTGTAAACGTTTTAATACAAATTGTAATTTAAAAAGTTATACATTTTTATTTAAAATGTTTATTGCTTAAATAATCTCGTCATTTTCTTATTTTTTTTTACATAAGTAATTGTTAACGGTCACGATGCTGATTTAAATAATGTCATTAGATAGTACAACATTTTACATATCATTGTGTAGGCGATGAAATATTTTATGTACAAGTCTATGCAGGTAAACATAATATTACAATTCTGAGATGTATCGAATACATGAAAATTGCATCATTGGGTCACGTTTTGACCGACTTAACTAAGCGAGTGATTATATGTATACAATAATACAATAGTCAAATTAGGAACATGTTTCAGAAACAGAACTAGTTTTTGTTTCTACAAACTTTTGAATTGAGACAACTCTAATTCAAAAATGTATTCTTCAATTCTTATTTTAGAATATTGTTGTTGTTGAAACATTTAATATTCACACAAACCGAGACCTGACTATTTGCACAAGCGTGAGTGCCGTAAAACATTTGCTTAGCCATCTACAAGTGTTTGTGCTGTTAATTAACGTATTAAAATCGTCCTTCATCGACAGACTGGCTAATTGAATGAATGATAACAGACGTTCACCGTTCATTCAATTACATACGAATTAACAGTCGCCGGCTTTCAAATTCCGAATGAGAATTATATTCTTATCTACTGCCAATACAGTCTAATTAATTTTATAATCTGTATATATGTATATTCGTTTTTTAAATGAATAGTCGAAAAAGAGTCTTTATTTTTTTAACCTTACTTGATATTGCAAATCGGTCAATTTTCAGTTCATCAGTACTTAGAATGCATTATACAATTTTACTTTTTTCTGCTGTAATGATAAAACATTTTTGTTGACGACTAAATTCTGAACACGGTATCATTTCAATTTATCTTTCGAAACTAGTTACAAGTTGGTTCTAAGTAAAATGACTGCCATTTACCAAACATGACTCATACAACAAATAGGCAAAAATTCCAGTTCTTATATTCGTTTATTTTCATATTGCGTAATTTCATAAAATAGTATGCAAATGTAAGTGCTCTAGTACCTTAAAACAAAAATTTTGTCGGAATTTAAAGTTCCTGTTGAACATTTTTTTTATTATTTTAATGTCATAAACAAAATTTCAATATTCTAATAGCTATCAATCAATCTTTATCAATGGTTTGAAAACTCCACTTACCGTTATCGAAACATGATGTATGATTGACAACGCTCTAGATACAAAATATGGAGAATCTATGTGCTTGATCAAGAGTTCTCTGTCTGTATTGCAATTTTCTTTTATAGTGAAAAAATAATAATAATATGCAGCAAGTTTCCAGCCAGTGACAATGTGTAAAGAAAAGTAATATTCACCATACCATGTCCTAGGGCCTATGTGTCATGTTCGAGCATAGTTTAAAATTTCAAATACGAATTGTATTACGTAATCGCTATAAAAATAGGTATTCGATCTTAGAATGAATGAGTAACAAATAAATATTTATAAAATACAATATTAGACTCATAAACATTCGAGGCATAAATTGTGCGACATTGACGCATATCATTAATTAATTACGGCATCTGATTAATGGCCGATTTGCATTAATATGTAGGTTACAGGAATGCATAATGTGCAATGATATAGCTTAGACCGGTCTGGCGCTAGACCTAGACTTATTATACCGGTATAGAAAGCGTTACTTTCTGTTTTATATTGGTATACGTTTATCATATTACTAATAGCTCTTTCTTAGTGGATAAATGATTGGTATTTAATCGTTGTTTATGATTTATTGGTGTATTTTATAAAGCTTCAGAAAAGTAAAGCCATTCTTATCGCCCCTAATTGAAATACGGTTAGAAGTGTGAGCAGTACTTAATAAAAATGATCTAAGTTTTTTAATATTTCTATCGTGTGTCATTGGGAAGATCCTACATATGTATTTACATAAGCCTACATAATTATGTTGTTTTCTTATTTTATGGCGTCAATCAATAATAATAATAGTTGTGATCAGCATTTTGATGATTAAAATAAGAAAGATGATATACACTTGAAGATATATGCAAAATAAGAAAAAAAAACATTACAGAATGTTCAAACGACCTACGGCCGTGTTTCGTGTCCTTCTCCGACCAGTGAGCACACCGAAGCATCATTAGCCTTTAGAATATTATTAATAACTTTATTATTGACACGTTGAAACATATATATTTTTAAATATAACTAAGAAAATAAAGCTATCTAATAATGCAGTAAACAATGCCTATATAAATCGTCGTTTATTTGACATTTCAAAATAATTAATTTTTATGCGTTGTTTTAGTTTTTTAATTTTAGCAAAAATGTTGTATGCACTTTTTAAATAACAGTGTTTATGATAATAAATTACGAATTAGCGGCTATATTTATCTAGACTATAACATTAATAAGCAATATTAATCTAGAACATAATTTTCTACATGATTTATTTAAAATAAGAATCTTTTATAAAATGAATCGTAATCCTAAATCCATATTATCCTAAATCCTTTACACATAGTTAGATAACAGAGTAATACAAAATTAATATGTAACCTGCAGCAGTTTTCCTCGGATCCCCAAGCAGACACTGTTCCCGTAGTGCACAACAGAACTTCTTGTTTTCCCGCTCAGCTGTCGCGTTTGGCAGAAACATGGACAGTATGGCTACATCTTCGTTATTCTCCCTGGCACGTCTTATCCTGTCCTGCCCGACTGTTTTCATAGTCAGGTGCAGGCGGGATTTCAAATCGTCACTTAGTACGTCTGCAGACATTTTTTTTTGTGTGTGTGATTCGACGCGACGAGGTTTCGCGGCTCGCGGTGAGGTACTGAACGGCTGTGTCGGAAATGTATGGAGGTAGCGCTGTCGTGGTAATATACGAACTTAGGGTAAGTTTCCGTTTGTCCGGGAGTTTTATTCGCTGTAAGTTACTCGGGATTTTAAGGCCCGTGTAAGTTGTGTTGTATGTTTATGGGTATTCATCTGTTGTTGCTTGGGATGAGTGTGAGAGTGTAGGAGTGAGAGTATGGATATAATTCAATTATTACTTATCGTGTTTTGTTTAAGAAGACACATTATTTTACAATCACACATATTTAACGTACGGTTTTTATTATTTCTTTTTTTTATAAGCCTGATATGTCCCATTGCAGGGCAAAGGACTCCCTATCTTTTTTTATTTCATTTTACGTATGAATTATTATTTATTTTGAACACAAACAATTTTCACACCTTTGGTATAATTTATTAGAGTTACAAATAATTTTTAAAATGGGGTATTACAACAATTCATTATACTTTATTGCTCTGGAATTAAATTCGCCTTTATTATACTTACATATTTTGTGTAAAAAAACTAACCTAAAAATAAGGAAAAAATTCACTCACACACTTTGTAAATGGTAAACCGTTCATGGTTATGAAAAAAAGAGTTTTTTTTATTTATCATTATATTATAGTTTGTGTATAATGTCAAATAAACAAATCCAGTGCCTATTTAGGCTGTACATCTAGCCAACTTGAACAATGTCGTATTTGTAAGTTTGAAAGCGACACAAACTGAATGTAACTTAATTGATGGAATGAGATAAGAGATGTTTGGAATTGTACACAAGATGGATGCAATGAGGAAGCGATCTATGTGAATGTATGCGATAATGCCTTGGTGTTCCCTGTTTATGTGGATACCTAGTACAGTGGGTCTAAGAAGGCCACTAATATTATAAAGAGGAAAGATTTAATTGTTTCTTTGCGTTGAATAGGCTCTGAAATACTGAACCGATTGGAAAAATTCTTTCACCATTAAGGTACAAGTTGGAAGCGGACGACATGACGCAGCAGCAGACGACGTGTCGCAGCGACACTACTGGTTTCTATGTATTTCTATGAAATTACATCCGTAGTCAGCGACACGAAGCTAGCGACGCGTCGTCGAGCGGCAGACGCAAGTGTCGTCCGACCGCGGATCAGTAGTGCCGCTGACGACACGTCCAGCGAGTTTCTTTTCAAAATGAATTTCAAGATTCAAACGATAATACTGTCTGAATTCTTAAATATCGCTTTCCAAATGGTTTTTAATCAATATTGAATACGTACCCTCACTTGTTCTGCATTTACAAGCATAGGGCGTATGGCTTCTCGTCTTTTTCTGTACAAGTACAACAAAAACAAGTCATCATAGTCTTCTTCCTCTTCTAATAAAAGATATAAAAAAATGCATCTTGTTTCACGGAACACTCGGTACCAACTGGATTCCATCTGCTGTTGCCGTCTGCAGTCGGGTTCGAAATCATGACTGCAGCGACACGTCGTAACGACGTGTCGTGACGACATGAAGTGACTACACGTCGTCTGCTGCTGCGTCATGTCGTCCGCTTCCAACTTGTACCTTTAGAATCCTACATTATCCTTGATGAACATAAAGTGCAGAATTTCACGCGGGCGGAGCCGCGAGCGAATGCTAGTAATAAATAAAAAGGCTTGTCGTTTGTCTATTGGCAGCGTATTGAGGCTGAGAAATCGAGAGGTTCGGGGTTCGGAAATTACAATGTGTGTTTGATTCAAAAAATATCTTTCACAGGGGAGAAGTCGCGAGTAAAAGCTAGTATTGTATGACAAAGGGACAGTTTAAAATAAACATCGTCAGTACGTCTTAAAACCATAGTCACGTATTACTTTGTTGAGCTCGAATTATCGTTTAACAGATTCTGATAAAATAAGTAATTTGTAAGTGGAATCCCAAGTTCAGAATTCTGCATTGAAATAAAACTAATCTAAACGGATTTTATCCCGGTTTTTTTATTATTTTTGTGTAATATTCGCGTAAACTACGTACTAAAACAAAATACGTAATGATTCCTTTTTATAAAATACACCCAACAGTCACACACATAGTCCTACCACACTGGTAAGTTTTGTGTCGTAGGTATCAGGAACCTGGGGCTACGTTCCCTCAAAATCCAAACCAGAGACAAATATTTGTACCTCAAATGTGTCTTTGTGCTTTTTTCACAGCCGGCTACGAGCCTTTTGGGAAATAAAATTGACATTTTATCTAGCCTCAATACATATTAGTTAATTTTAGATAACGCATGTTAATATCCGGGACTTTATTGATTATAGTGGCAATTAACCTGGCGCTCCAATCTATAATTTATATTAACTATATAGATAAGTTATAATTCTAAACTGATTTATCACCTCACTGGACTAGTGGCAGAGTATTTAGGGTAACCAGGATTTGCTTTAAGGTGGAAGGATATTTGTAGAAGGGTTGACCACATCAGAAAAAATAAATAGAAGGACAAGTCAGTAAACCACGCACCGGTCTTTTGATGTTCGCTTATCACAAGGGTATTTAGAATGGGGCAAGCGCCCCGTATTGTACCACCGTTGATACGCCCGAGTGGTATCTGGTTTCAATCTGAGGATCGAAACTACCTGAGGATCGGCAATTTTTTTTTTACAGTTTTCGTTTCGAAACGAAAACACGTGAGTTACTCACGTTCGAAAATTTGTTTCGTCGGTTTACTATGAGACAGTGGTAACGAACCGGTCGAGCCGGACCATTCATGTTGTACACAAAACTGTCTACAGCGTGGCTCTACCACTCAGAAAGAAAATTTCAGCCCTACCTATTATAATTTAGAAGATACAGCTTTAGTACAGACAGAAAGACAGACAGGCCGACAAATGGTGTATTCAATAGAGTTCTATAGGCTCCCTTTAGCTAGGCGACACATAAAACAGTCGTAAACTTCGTGGAGCTGTCGCACCGTGGTCACGGCAAGTTCTTTGAAAATCATTCACGTAACGAGTTGTGAAAGCATTCTTTATTCCATCCAAAGACCCTTTATAATAATACTGGGAAATGTTAATACGTTCCCATTACAATAATTAGTACCACCGTGCACATCTGTTGCTTATCTATGGGCAAAGATTTGAATTAAGAATCTAGGAATATTTAATTTACAATAATCGAATTCCAAGAACTGGCTAATATATTAAATTACATACATTATGTACATTGTAATAATGATATTAAAAGTAATGTATTTTCACTTAATTTAAAAAGATCCTAAGTATATGATTATTTGAATTTGGAATTGTAATAAAACCAATGTGATGATATTTTTTTTAAACTTCTGATATTGAGGCACACAACACATCATCGCTAACCATAGAGGATAATGAAGTTAAATTAACAGCATAGATGTTCTTGAGATGTTACGAACTCTTTATTAAAAATGCCTACTGATTGGCATTGCAGCCCACGCCTCGCCTTCGCCTTGTAAGATAACAAATTAAAGTATGTGAAGCATCTTGTACAGGGGCAATATTAATTTAGGTCGCGTGTTACAACTGTACGAAACCCATATTGTTATGTACATTGGCTATAGTGTGCATTACGAGTGCGTTGTTTATTTTATTGAGTGGTAGAGTCACGCTGTAGACAGTTTTGTCTACAGCATGAATGGGCCGGCTCGAGCGGGTTGTTACCACTGTTTCATAGAAAATCGACGTAAAGACGTTGCTGCTGCGTTTCGTATGGCGATTGAGATATTCGAATTCCCCTCCCCAATTCCTTAATTATTTCTTCCCCTAACTAATTAATTATTTTTTTCCTTAATTACTCCCTTAATTAGTTCTTTAAGATCCTTCCTTTTCCTCAAAGGCAGGCAACGCACCGATGAATCCTCTGGTATTGCAGGTGTCTATGGGCGGTGATGATTGCTTACCATCAGGTGACCCACTTGTTGCCCCCTATTACATAAAAAAAATACATTACTTACTCCTTAAAATTAATAATTTCTAACCACATAAATCTGTACAATTTAAAGGCGTATCGATAAAATTAATTATATGTCCTTAAATATTATTATTGTATTCAATAAACAACCGGCTCGGCGAGAGCGATTATTTACAAAATAATATTATTAACATAAAATTTAAACATAGTATATTAGTATAATAATGCTAATATATCTAATACGACCTTAGTAAATCAATAACATTATTCAGTAACGATCCTACACAATATATTTGCATGATATATTTCTTTCATATTCATTAATTATTTGATTTTATGCTTTCTGTAACGCCTTAATTTTTATGATCCATTTGGTTGTTTAATTAAATAAACCAACTTCCAGAGTAACGATTGCAGAGATAAAAATAAATACAATCGTGACTTTGTGACATTATCAGGTATGGGATTGATGTGTTACATCCATTACGGAGTTATTGGACATGGAAAGTATTTAAATTTAAAATCGTATGATGCGAGCCATTTATGTAATAATTATTAGTTGTTTCTCCTTTTTGGCAGTGTTCTAATCGGAGAAGATTCGATGTGTCATTAAACATGTGTTTGATTAATAAAATCGTTTGATGATGCCGCCAGTGTTTTAAATGTATATATTGGTAGAGGATTAATTTTTAAGTTCAGCAATTTGGTGTTGTGGAGAAAACTTGGTACGATTAACGTATTAGATTTCTACTAGCGAAAATGAGTCTGTTTTCGTTTTTAAGATTTTCTTATTTTTCGTATTTTCTATATGAGGTTTTTTCTGAAAATTTGCTGTTCTTAGGGCTTGTTTTACTATCTTTGTGTAGGATCACCAATTGAAGGACAAGAGGATTTATTTTTTAAAGCATTTTGTAGCGACTTGTTTCACACAAAAGTATCATCATTATATCACTCATCATTTGCAATACTACATCGGAATTTTGTTGTGTATGTAACATTTGGGTATATATTTCATTAACACATGAATCAGTGCCGGATCTCGTAAAATTATCTTATAAGGGTCGTCGCAAGGCCGGTCAGTAAAGATGACATTATGGTATAAAGCGGATGATCGACGTACATTATACCGCGGTAATAACGACGGTACTTTGTAATTTTTTTTATTTGATTGAATGACGGGCATAAACAGAAGCAACACCACACAGAACTTTGAATTACAAAGCGTTGCATGGCACTGAACTGCCGCGTCAACCCGAGACATAAGATGTTAAGTCTAATAATGCCCAGTAATTTATTTGTGCACTGACACTCATGCTGGCTTCCGAGCCTTGTAAAAGGCGCCCATAAGCTGACCCGCAATCGAATACATATTTATTTTTCTAGCTAGAGCGCCATAATAGACCTGTCGAAAATGCAAAATAGTGTCGATTTATATCGAATCGATAATTGATTTATCAATATCGATTTTGATATATCAAGGAAAAACATATATCGGATCAAAACGTATCGCCAAAAAATCGATGTATCGATTTTGTTTAACACACAGGTGAAGTCGTAAAAGCCATAACAGCGCAGCTAGGTAATATCGAGCCATGAAGTAAGCTGGTCGGTATCTAAAACCGCATAATAGGTTCAAGAGTGGACTTTGCCGGCAAGCCCTAAAACCACCGTTTTACTCGCTGGTCGATCAGTGCCTTATAAGTCAAGAATAAATATTATTTTTAACTGTCGAGTTGCGACCCACGCGAGATGATTCAACGTATTTGGGTTTATTTAATGTCATGGTGATAAATAGATTTTGTAGAGGCGTGGTCCGTACAATTGATGGCACACATTATGATTTAAATACGTCTTTTAGTGTTATCCTATTTGGAAAACAATATCCTGTGTAAGGATTAGTTGCTTAAATAAATTCACAGGCTTCATATGTTGGTTGGGCCAATTAAACATAATAAATTTAACCATCGGAAACAGTATTTCCGTTACAATCATAATTGTTTTATTACTTTAATAAAATAACAGCAATTGCCTTATATTTATTTTGGATGCTCTGTTTTTTTATACCGTTGATAAGTATGTCCATCTTATTTAACTAAAATATTTTTATTTGTATTTATATTTTTACATAGAAAATATTTGAATAAAGAATATAAATCCTCCCGCCAATTAGGTAGGAGATGGCATCATTTATCTGGATCCTGATTGGCGCATTACTCACGCACACTGACAGTTCCCGTTAGACAGGATTAATTTTCCCTAACGGTAATTTTTTTTCAACTAACAGTTTATTTAACGGCTTACATCGATAACTGACTTTCAAAGCACATTCAATCATTTGTAATTTTTGGAAAGTAAGTGTTGTTTTTGTTTGACAGCTAATCATAGTGTGGTCAGTCGTAAAATTATTTTCCGCTTAAAGGTCAGTTATGTGCGGTACTATAATCATCAAGAAATTAACGTGATTCATGAAGTTGTAAAATAATGAGTTAATAAGTAATAAGTATTGTCTCATCGGTAATGATAATCATAAGAAAAGTGATGTATTTTTTATTTATCACATTCAAGATCTTTTAGAATATTGAAAGTCATCGTTATAAATTACTGAGAAAGTTAACTTTAGTAAAAATACTTTGTTCATTTTGACTACATATCAATAATAAAAATAGTTAGTATTAATGTCAATAAAATGTTTTTTATTGACATTAATACTAACTATTTTTTTTTTAATCTTTTCATAAAATGCCTACCTATAACGGATAACCGAATTAATTAATAAAGATCATTCATCAATTTTAGAAAGTAGAAAACAATGTGTACTGTTATCTAAGTTTCATTAGAAATCGTTATATAAATAACTTTTAAGTTGTAGTCTGTGATTAATTATTCAATTAAAAATGAAACCTGAAGGCGAACCTTTGACATATTAATTAATTTCACCCAAATAAAGCCTGCAGTGTCATTCTACGCTAATTATATTAAATCTTGAAATTATCGTTCGTAAATTATCACTTAATTGTATATTAAATGTATTCATAAAAATTACGTAGTGTCTGTTTTTAAATTAAACGTATGAAGTTAACTTCATGAATTAAATAAAAATAATTTTCTGTGTACAATAAGAAAATCCTGTAGTTAGAGGTTTTACTATTGTCGTTATATTTTTAAAGTTCAACGGAGCGTTTTAATTTTGGAATAAGTTCTTTAAATAAACTGCTCGTTTCCAAGGATACTCTGTGTTAAGTTGTATTACTTTGTGTATATGTGAGTTAATTTATTTTCAACGTTATTAAGATAACATGTAGAGTCAAAATATGCTTTACACTTAATCGGTGAAGAAGATAGAAATAAAGACATTTTTAGTTACTAATCACTATTAATTCTACTTTAAAAACTATTGATGGTATTATTTGCGTATCGTACTGTGACAGGTAGGTGACTACTCAGCGTATTGCTGGGCTGTGCTAATTTTCAGTTATCACCTTTATATTGTTATTTAGATCTTGTTATGATATTGTTCTTTTAATATTTTTTCGTATTAAATTCATCGTATGTTTTGACAATAATAATTATTGTGATTATTAGATTATTTTTACTTCAATATAGACGATTCCTATAGAAAAACTTAGTTCAAGTTAGAGGTTGTGTGTAGTCAGGCGGCGGGTCGCCTCACATAACACCGAATCCATCATCAAGTCATGATGAGAAGGCGGAACACGGCATAAGCCGGGATAACGCCAAGAATGAAAATAGAAGCCAAATCAAACAATATATTAAATAGAAACTAAATCAAACAATGACATATTTTATTTATCGTATATATCACTATGATACAATTTATTTTCAAACCTACATCATTCCAGAAAACGGAGGCGAAACGAAACATCAATTCCAATCAATTACAATACGAATTCCATTAGAGACCTTATAAATGCTTGTGGCAACACTCAGCTCTCATGTAATTGACGTGCATTTGGGTATGCAGTATGTATAAATTAACAATTAAAAATCCTCGAAACCAATAAGAATAAGATCGTTAATAATTTCTAAATGCTGGACAGATTTTCTTGAAACAGCTAAGACCCGTCTTAATTAGGCTTTTAAATAATAAAAAAACAATTGAAATCTACACAGCTAAGATCCGTCTAAATTTAACCAGCTTTTAAATAGTAAAAAACTATTCAATTCTATCCATTCGTTTAGTTTAGTTTAGATTCGTTTAGATGTTCATGGGCGGCGGTGATCACTTTCCATCAAGTGAGCCTCCTGCCCGTTTGCCCCTTTTCCCATAAAAAAAAGACGCTACGATGAGGTACAGTGGTACCTACAGTGAGGTAGGCAAACAAAGGAGTAAAATTTATAACAACACTCTTTTATGTTGGGGGTTAAAAATTACACGCGTAGCCATTTAATTTTGAACCTTATTGCTCGCGACATTTCATATTAGGCGAGTTATTCCACATTTAATAACTTTATTATAGCTTGACTAGACGTTCAAGACGCTCGCCTGATGGCAAGCGCCACGTCTGCCCGTGAGCAATAGTATCACTTAGATCTTTAAATTACGACATAATGCATAGCACTGCATTACACTGGTCACCCTGACATACGATATTAAGTTTCATAATGCTTAGTAATTTAAATGGCTTCAGTGTCTTTTAAACCGGGACACAACAGTGCCTAGACTACTGCTTGGCGACAGCAATATTCAAATCGTTGGTATGGTATACCCAGTTGGTAAATCCAGAGAGACTATCGCATACGAGAAATCTACCCACTTAATAATACGTATTGTTACAGTGCCGCTCTTTTTATGGAAATATATGTGTTTTGAATGTAAAGTTAATGGCAATTTGATTTCTATACCCGTCCATTACTCAAGGTGAATGCCATTATTACACGTAATGGAGCAGTTACATCAATCAGTAAATTAAGTGTTTCGTAACGAATGTTTTTGTTTCTGTTCGTAAACGTAAGTGAGATTGACTACGTAACATGGAAAACATCGTGATTCGTGAGAAAGTACTGTTTGGGAAAATATAATATACATAATTACAGGCTATGGACGGTGGCTATTAAAAAATAAATAAATAATTTTGTAGGCCACACAAAACATTTGTCTCGGTGCGAGGATCGAACCCGCTCTCCTAGTTTCACAACCGCTATGGTGGCAATCTAAGTCTATGTTTTAGAATTATTTAATCAATTTTTTATATTAAAAAACCTTTGATAAAAAACTCTTTACGTAAAACGGAACGCACAACCATCCGCCATATTGAAATATTTAAAAGTCAAAAATATGTCCAGTTATGCCTGAGGTCGCGGCATTGGCAATGGTCAGGTTTTTTCTGCAATGCCGCGCGGCATAAAGCCTTATGCAGCGAGGGTAACCGACACCCCGAATAAGGACATGTTGCTATCTCCGATAGAGGTATACGGGTCTGAAGGTTGTATGACTAAGGGCTCCAACAAAACCTGAGTTTAGAGTAGAGTTTAATACAATCCAGAAATGGGCGCAGTAAATTAAACGCGTAGTCGCCAGTTAATTAATTAAGTATAATCTAGTTTAAAAAATATTGTCACGTAAAAGTGATATTTATGGTCCAATTTATAAAATAAATGATTTAAATTTGAATTTCAAATCGAATCGATTTATTGTCCCATTTCTTCCCGCCAATTCCGTAATTAATCAGTTGACAATCTTATTTTATATATTTGGTTACAAAATGCAAATTAAAATTATGCAAACTAAAGTATTATATTAATATGAACAGTTCTAAAATATTAAATATTCAGTAATTAAAATAAATTCCATAGAGTATTATGTGTATGAATAAACAAGTTGCACTTCTCATTCAATAGATGGCGATAGTTGTCACAGTGCCAACTGGTAGTCGTTGTTACAAGATTTTTTTTAGTAAATACCCACGAGTGGGTCACCTGATGGTAAGAGGTTTCCACTGTCTATAGACAACCACAGTACCAAAAAAATCATTGGCAAACTAATTGGACAGCTATTTTGATGCATCTAAAATATATGGGAGAGCTCTTTCTAATTATTTATGGCTATGATAAAAGTTGTTCAATTTGAAACCGTTTTATTACTGTTCATGTTTAATTTAAACCATGACATAAATTATATAAAAAAATCATTTTAAAGGTTCATAAATTATATTTATAGACGACAACCGTAAGATATTTTTACGTTGTTTTTATTTTAGTACCTTATATTTTTGATACCACCGCGTGACGAGACGAACAAACCGCTCCCTGAAATACCGCTCATGTTAACTTATAGCACGTTCACATGGTTCTATTTAAGCTGATCAACTGCAAAAAGGGCATGCAATTTGAACTGTTTGAACATACTTTCAATCAAATTGATCAACAAAAACCATACAGCTTTTCTTGATTCAAGTCGCTTGAACAATTAAAATCGAAACGTGTGAACCTGGTGAACCTGTTATAAGTTTACACAAGCGGTAAAAGGGCAGGTAGACTAATTGATTCCACTTTAAGAAACCCAGATGCACAAATTGGAATAATCCGATATGACGATGGTGTTTTGTTTTACATTTCCTTCGCTCACTGGGAATGTATCGTTCAAGCAGAAAGCGAGACAAAAGTACCGAAGACCACGAATAAAATGTAAAATGTGATCCCGCGACGTTTCCAAAGCTTTCAGCCTTAGTGGTCACGGGGTGGACTAAGTCAATAAAAAACCGCGGATAAATCTATTTCAATTAAAACTAATTTAAATGGATTTATCTGCGTTTTTTATTGAAAAAAATAAAACTATTTCAGCTTTAGTTGTTCATTGTATCTAGCACTGTGTCTCGATGTCAAGTGTCAGTAGGCATGTGACTAATCAAACGCATTAGGAGCATAAAGGATAAGTTCGCGCGTTACATTGCGCGTTATGGTGATAAACAATAATTAATACTATTATATACTGATTATTTTCAATAATGCCTCCTTTGGCAAAATCTTGTACAAATAATCGATAATTTGCGTAATAGAAACCTAAGGCTTTGCTTTTTGATTGTTTTAGTAAAAACTAGCACTATTATACTTTTACGTTCAATTATGGAATATGGTCTAAGTTTAAATTAGGAATTCGTAATTTTGAGTAACGTTCGAATCATAAATTGATATTTAAAATTGTACTACTGTACATAACAATTGTAGTACTTAATAGTAACAAACCAGTACTTAACTATTTCGCTACTTACAATGAAAGAATGTACGCTAGATCCCAAGATCATTTCTACCCAAAAACAGGCTGCTGTAACTTTGCTTAGTAATAAGTATATCCTAAGACAATCGCGCATCACTATAAAATGATCGTAGACTCGCGCTATACTACGACGGACACCGCAAATGTTTCAATTAATTTTTTATTTAATTTTATCATAAATCGCGCATCACTAAAAATATTCGTAGGCTCTACGACCGACACCAAATATGTTTCAATTAAATTTTTATTTAATTTCTCATTATTTTTTTAAATTTCGAATACGTCATGGTATGGTGCTTTTGCCTTCTTAAAAAATAACGCATATAAATCAGATTTGGCTGTTGATCATGTCATAAGCCACATTTTCATTACTCTGTACTCACCAGCGCGGAACACTTCGCCACAGCCATCGCAGCGGCTCGCGAACTGAGCGTCATAGCAGTTGCCGCAGTAGATCTTGTCGAGCTTGGAGCCGAACTGCTTGTCGACCAGCGAGACGCGGCACTTGGCGCACAGGAAGCAGGCCTCGTGCCAGTGCTTGTCCTTGTACGACAGGTCCTGGGGACATCAAGTTTGGTTACTTCGTGCGTCAAGATTGAGAGCTTGGGAAGGTTGAATTTTCTTTCTTTCTGTGTAGCTCCTGGCTTAATGTCAGGGTCTGCTTAACTATCAGGATTTTATGCCATATTTTTTAAACAGTCACATACATAGTCCTGACCCCACAGTAAGACACAAGTCTTGTGTCGTGGGTATCAGGAACTAAGAGAGACTTTTGGTCTCACAACACCCAGATCCCGAAATAAATATTTGTGGATCACACAAACATTTGTCTCGGTGCGGGGATCGAACCCGCGGCCTCTCGCTTCACAGCCGGCTACGCACCCGCTGTGCCACGGAGGCTGTCAATTAAATGCTAATGAATTAACATCGTTTACGAATACTATTATAACTTATACTAGACCTACGAAACCAGTATCCTATGGTTTATTTAGATTATGTAAGTAACTGTTTCTTTTACCATGGAGGAAGTGTACTATTAATTCATATATTAATAACAGTTAGCCTCATTGATTAAAACTATGATAAAGTTACCAGAACTATTTCACGCAGCTACAATTCGTTTATATTACTTAAAAATGGTATGAAAATATTTTTCAGTGTCGTCGAATTTATTTATTTGATCATATCTCAGCCGTTATTTAGAAATCTACTTACAGAACCAAAAGCCTTGTATTCTACCTATTTTTTGGAATTTTATTGTTTACCTTCAAATGAGTTTACATTTAGTTAGTTTACATTTACAACATGCTCAATATCAGTCGCATCGTATAATTCGTCAAATTTGGGGATAACACCAATTAGAAATTTACAACTGCTATCAAAGTGTAGACTATAAACTGTTTTGTTATTTAAAATCGTTGCCATACCAGTTAACTGTCTTATAATAGTGTTTTTACGCTTTTGGAAAATATAATTTGTATATTATTGGTCGTCTGCTGTTAGTTTGAGTAGCTTTGTTATTTTAATGCTACAACATTTACAAGGTAGTAGGTCCGTCGTAAGCGAGAGGCCGTCTGGGTTGGTACCACCGCATTGTCTATTTCTGCTGCCATGCAATAGTGTGTAAGCACTGTTGTGCTTCTGTTTGAAGGACATTAAAGCAGTGAAATTACTGGGCATTATGAGACTTATGTCTCGGGGTGAAGAGCGCAGTTCAGGTCTATGCAGTGCTTTGTAATACAAAGTTCTGTGTGGTTTTTCTACTGTTTAAGGGCAAGCATGGCGCTTACCATCAGGCGAGCGCCTTGTTCGTCTCGTCATACAATCAAATAAAAATACATATTTCGATATGCTAAGTTCTTGTTAGCCCGAATAATCCATGTTCCACGTAGCAATCGATAGTAATATCCTACGGTGCGTTAGCGATAGGAGGAAGAACCACAATGTACGTCGTTTTAATTCCTGAGCATGCCCAAAGAAACTGACTAGCTTATATGCGTCAATTATAGCACACTTGAACTAAAAGATATAATTAATAGTAAACATTTCATCAAATCAAATAAGGATTACACTTGAAACACTTTGGAAAACCCACATGACACTAACAAGCAAAAACATTAATTCACCAACCGACGCAAACACCGTGGGCAGTAATAATGAAGCCACATATGAAGCTGTAGAGATGCTATCGTTCATTATCTGAGTATTCTTGTACAACCATATTAGTAACGATCATTAATTGCAATCAATACAAGTCTAGATGTTCTATTGTGCATTTTCGTGATCAAATAGAACTTGAGTGAAGAAGGTTGCGGAAGTGTTTGCAGAGCCTTTTAAAGATGATGTATTAGGCGGTGTATACTGTATGTGTATGTATGCTGTATTAGTGTGCTTAATGTTCAAAAGAAATAACACTTGTTCTTCATATTAATAACAACAATTCAGCAAGAATTTAGCACATTTCGAAGTTTAATTCGAGAAAGTAAGAAACAAACGTTAGACCGAATAACTTCACACTCCGAAGAGAGAAGAAGCAAATCGAGGGGTTTGAGACATGGCAGGTGGACGACCCATGAGGGCACAGGGATACAACGATATACCCCTGTATAACCGCCCCAACGAACCAACAACTCATGTCGCAAACTCATCGGGAGAACCGGATATACACTGGCTGATCTTGGAACGCGATCTACACAAGGTGTGTGGGTCACTATTGTAGGTTTTAACATCATGTGTACGGTGGTCGCTATCCGGCCGGATATGAATATCCTACCAGCAAAAAACTTTGTGTAACTAGTCAGATTCATGGTGTATTTGGTCTGGTTCCCAACTCGTCCGACACAGGTAGTAAATAAACAAAATAAATACCCCTAACAGTCACACACATAGTCCTGACCCCACAGTAAGATATGAGTCTTGTGTCGTACCTACGTATCAGGAACTACGAGAGACTTTAGATCTTACAACACCCAGATCCAAAAGAAATGTTCGTGGACCACTCAGATATTTTTGCGGGGATTAAACCCACTTTGACGGTGAATGAGGTGTAAAAAATGTTTTATTCAACCGACCATTACGTGCAGTTATGACAATTTGTCCGGTTCACACATAAATTCACGGTTCATATGGTTCAAGGTTGACATAAATTCAAAGTGCAAGCTTTATATTTTTTATGTTACGCCATACGTCCCGCCAAATGCGGACGAATTTTCAGGATTATTTTGTAATCAATAGTGTTTACATAAAGGAGATTCCGCAATAAATAGTTTATTATGGAATACTGGAAGAGCTGGGAATGAGACAACTTGAGAAACTGAGTAGTTATACAAAATGGCGTTTTACTGAATTTGACCTATCAAGGAAAACACCGAAATAACTAATGTGACGATTGTCATCATATCCACATTTATGCCTTTCTATTAGAATACTGTAAAACCCCCTTTCACTTAACAAGTAATCCTGGCTTATTTATTTAGGTAACACACATCGATTACTGATGCACGTACGTCATAACTCCTAACCTATTTCGAGCCAGTTCATTTCAATTTACGATTCGAGATAAACACACTTGAATGCGAATTCCATAAATCACATTCGTAAGTTCACTGACCAAATAACGAGTACGATCTAATACAACGTGTTATTTATTGCTAATCATCCGAATACAAGCATCACGTATAAAAACCCGAATAAACGAGCACCACGTATTTGACGTGTGTTTAGTTAAAGTTTCAAAATAAATCTCCCCTCATTCTGGTTTCTATTCCCGGCCCCGGTGCGAAGACGGCCACGGCAGACATTTAAAACTGAATGTCGTAATGTCAATAAAATATGAATGTTTATTTTGGCCGATTACGAAACTCTTAGCTAAGCTTCTTGTATCTCGTAAATCTTAAAAGAAACTGACAGATCCACCCATAGCTCAAGGTTGCTACACGAAAACATAATACTGTAACCAAGTCAGAAATAGTTCTCAGCTTTCTGTGGCGTTTTGTAAACGTTCGTTAATATGTGAAAAGTCCCGCCTGCATGAGTTAACATTCCAAAATAACGCTTACAGAGTTGCAGGTGCTTGTTGATTGTAAACATAACGCTAATGTGATGTAATACTTGCGGGTACACACTTTGATTTACAAAAATCTCTTTGTTTTATATTCGTCGTCTCTGTTTTGTTAAGTGGTATGATAAATCCAATCAATGAGTTAGACTATGTTACTTGTTTTAGGACTCCTTTCATAAAACTATTTCAAAACTATCATTACCTATAAAAAGCTATAGTTCAAGGCATTTCATCGAGAGGGTGCAGGCTGGAAAATTTAACTGCACTTCTCAAATATGTCGAAATGAAAATAGTGGAGCGTATCGAGACGAAAACGAAGCGATTTGATAAATCAGCCGGGAACAATTGCGCCAAACATTACTGTAATTACAGCTGTTTTGTCTGACGGGAAAAGTTATTCGTTCGCTGTGTTTCGCACGAGATAAATGTATAATGTTTGCCGTAACGTAATGTTGGTTGGCAGCGGCTCGGGCTGGGGCCGTGTGCACACATACGCCTCAAGAATCTGGGCCGGCTGGAGTGACATTACTAAATTTGATCGGTGAAACAAAGCTAACGAATGCCGTAGATTCTATTGCCGTTCTAATTGTAGAAAGTAACGTCACATAGTTAGATGTTAACAGCCCGCCTGATGACGGACTACAGGTATTGTTAGCGTTTGATGTAGTCGCTGCACATAAATCTCTGGGCACGCGCCTTATATCAGTCGGTTACGACACCCGACCTATTTAAAGCGATACTAAAGGAAAACTCAACCGAATTCGATCCATTATACATACTGAGTTAGTTTTGTGAAGTTGCCCAGCTGTGTAGTATAGTGACGTTGATGTTTACCGAAGATAATATGTCAGCGTCTCGCCTATTTGCCAAATCGATACATTAATTTATCAATGTGATGATATCATCACATATCATCGAGTGAAGGGATAACTAATGGCTTGACAATTCAAACATTGTATTTGCTTTTTTGCTTCAAAACATTAAAAAAAAAGAAATTTTGACTTTGTAAACAAATTAAACTTTTTATAGGCAATAAAGTTTGTAAGAATGAAAATGTAGGAAAACTAGTAAAAGTTGGAAAGTTTAGGAACCCTATAAGGATCGAAAAAGTAAAGTTGGAAAACTGAAAAGTTGGCTGGCAGTTCAACGAATATGTTCCATTGCAAATTAATTGTTGGATCGACTATTCGAAATAAAATGTATAAGACCTTACAGGATATGTTATGTTACTTTTACTTCCTCCATAATCACTGTCGGGAATAAATCATTTGATTCAAATGAGGCTGCTTATGCACTAATGTTCTTGTAAATATTCTTTTTAATGTCATGATTCTGACCTTAGAATCGATACCAATGGTCTTGTTGCATTCTTCGCAGCCATTGGCGAAGACGCTCTCGTAGCACTTGATGCAGTAAGGGTGCTCATCCCTCAGGACATAGCGTTGTCCGGTGAGCGACTCGTCGCACTGCCAGCAGCAGAAGTGACCGCTGTGCCAGTCCTTGTTCATGGCCTTGGTGTATTCGGCACTGAAAATAAGCTGTGGACAAAAATTAACAAGTGGTTAGTGAAAATTATTCGCCTTTTTGATGAATATTGAGTTAAACGATTGAGACAGTTAGATGTACATTATGCAGTATGTTGCTTATAGTTGAATAGCATTTTAATGTAAAAATCACACTAAATAGTGTATTGCATGTTTCATACCAATTTCTCTTTCTTTTATAATTATATTTATGATTCAGATCAGATCGTAGCTTAGATCTAAGTTGTTTAAGTATATTGGTCAACATTATATGGTTGCGATATTTAGATTAGCACACAGTTTATAGACTTTGTGGTTATAGGGCCTAAATCGAATGTCAATTACATTGATAGATACCTTAAATTAGGTCGGGTATGTGAGGGTGGCCAATTCGCACCTAACATAACTAGAAATGTCACTTAAAGGGATCGAACGCGTAAGACCGGCACTGGGCAGGAACGAACGAACACACTTGCACACGCGGTCAAGTTGGCCACCTCAACACATACCCATCGTCGTTGCCAGTGGTGATGTTGGTCTGCTCGACCTCCGTGACGGAAACCTCGCCATCCTTAGACTCCCTACGCTTGGAGGTCTTCTTGACCTTCCTGGTTTTGCGTTCCGTAGTGGTGTATTGGACTTGCACGTCAACGTCAGCCATGGTTTGAGATTTTGTCGTGTGAATGCGATAACACCAGACGCGGTCGCGACCCGAATTCGAATGGCGAGCAACGGTGCTCGAATCGCAGGAATTATTCCAGAATGTTTGTCGACACGGTGGGGGGAGTTTGGGATTTAAATTTGGAAGAGTGAAGGAGAAGGCAGGTGCGCGGGCGGCGTTTCCGAGCCGGGCGGAGAAACGCGCGTTTCCCGAGATCCACTATCCTTACACCGTCGTGTAACCGATCCGACGCGTCCACCACGGCAAATCTATATATCTATGAAAATTTATGTCTCTAAAGTTTGCTGTACACTTTTTCGACTCTATTATTAATTGGACAGACGGCATGATTTTCTAAGAATCTATGAGAATTTTGCACACGTTTCTGCTAATGCAATGAATACAGGAACACGAGTATAACAAAGATTATCTAAAAACAAAACGTTTGAAAGTTTTACGTTTTGATTTATGAAGTGCTCCCTGTAGGATGTTTATTGCTATGCTTTTTT
Organism: Amorpha juglandis; assembly: GCA_949126905.1. Lineage (NCBI taxonomy): Eukaryota > Metazoa > Arthropoda > Insecta > Lepidoptera > Sphingidae > Amorpha > Amorpha juglandis. Next base: position 21,836,267 of record OX421365.1, read on the forward strand.
AATCATGTACAAATTTTGGTATTTAATTAAATGTTATTTTTAACCAACCTAAGGATATCTCAGAGGCACGAATAGAATATAATATGGAGGTGTCATACTTAAAGGAGTTACTTATTCTACATATTTTTTTTTCCGATTGCCAAACCAAATTAACCGTATTTGAGTTAATTACCTTAAACCTAACATTTTGTAAGCCCATTATACGATATACCAGAGTGGCTGAATGTGTTCGAAAGTAGTGTTGCGAGCAAACCCGCGGTACCATCGACAACTGTTCCATTCCTTGTACAAGTTGTGTAACTCAAATTTATTCAAAATATATGTTTAACACCATTTAGTATAGCGTTTTATAATAACTTCGAATTTAAATTATCAATTCAACAAATTAAGTCTTGCTTTTAACCCCTCAAAAAAATGATGTTATAAGTTTGAGCCCATTTTACAGACTGTAATTTGGTAACCAGTATCTAGATGTGATTTTTCTACTCATTGTGGTAAATAGTGTAGAAGGTACAATAGGGTTGGTGTGTCTCAATGGTTCAATCAAAGGTCCCAGAAGCATAATATTTTACGTTGGTGAAGAAATCATAAGGAAATAATTCACAGAAACCGTTGAGTTGAGTGGTAGAGCCACAGAGAGTTTTGTCTACAGCATGAATGGGCTAGGTCGTTGCCACTGTCTCACAGAAAATCGACGTCAAGCACCTTGCTGCTGCGTTTCGTACGGTGGATAAGATATCCGAAGACCTAAATCCCCCTCCCCTTCCCAATACCTTCCTTTAAGGTCGACAACACGCCTATGATTCTGGTATTGTGGATATACATGAGTGATGCAGATCATTTTCCGTCACGTGATCATTTGCCGATGCTATTAAAAAAATACAGTAAACACTCGAACTATTAAACAGGACGTAACATGTCCTTACCGTTTGGCCGAAATTCAAAACAAGTGGTTCATTATTGGCAGACAAGCGTTTGTAACGTGCAATTAATTTAAAGAATCGATCGATTGACATGGATTAGTTATTGACATTAATCAGATCGGTCGAGATGTTTCAATACGTGGCCATGTCCAATATAGCTTTGCCTAGAGCAAGATATAATAGCTGGCAGAGAAGCGGTCAACGTTAGGCTTAGGCCCAATAACGTATTTTTTAATCCGAACACGGCAAAGCGACAGCACTACACCTGATGTTAAGTGCAGTTTAGTCCAAGAACCAGCGACCACCGACAAACAATGGGTTTATCGGTTGTCACCAGAACCATGTCTCCTTCGAGGGGCATGCGACAGACCGGGTGGATGACCGATGTAGGCATAACCAACTGCCCTAACCAACCAACAAGTCATGTCGCAAGCCCCTCGGGAGAACCGGATATACACTGGCTGATCCTGGTACGCGATCCACACAAGATGTGTGGGTCACAAAGGCAGGTTATAACACCATGTGTAGAGTGGTCGCTATCTGGGCGGATATGAATACCATACCACTGTGGACAATGGACTGTGTTCATCGAGGTATGTTAAGTCTCATAATGTAATTTTACTGGCTGCAATGTCCTTCAAACCGAAACACAACAGTGCTTACACATTGCTTGGTGGTAGACTACGAGAGACCTACGAGAGACCTACCATCGTTTAATAGGATGATAATAAATACCCAACGCCGACCAGCAAGGATCGAGGATTATTATTTTGGACTCAGGAAACTCTATATTTCTAGTTATAAAGTTATTTAAGAGCTCAGGAGTTTGAAGCCTCACAGAGACAGATAATTTTACTTTTCGTAGCGAAGTAATTGGATTATATTAACAGATTCCATGGCCTAGTGGGTTAACAGCTGTAAAACGAGAAGCCGCGGGTTCGTTTCCCGCACCGAGAAAATGTTTTTATGATCCACACATATTTACTTCGGACGAAAAAGTACCAAAGCCAATATTTAACGTATTTTTGGCTTCAAGAATATTTACGTGTGTCACTTTTGATATTGACTTGACCGCAGGAACGGAAAATGGTATTATAAAACTTGCAAATGGTTCCGTTGAAATAACAAATGTTCAAAGCATTTTAAATGCATTTTTAGTAGTTTACTTTAAAAATGATATATCACCACTTCTTTTCCCTCCTACATGCAAACATTACCTGCAAGCCATTAAATATAGTAATATTTATTTTAAAGACATAACTAGCATCATTCAGAATTTGAAATAACAAAGCACTGCATGGCACAATATTACGCCCATCATCCCGAAACATTCACATTAAGTCATTAAGTCTCATAAGTCTCATAATGCCTAGTCGAATGACTATCTTCAATGTCCTTGAATCCGGAATTGAACAGTGCTTACACACTGTGTTTGCCGGCAGAAATATGCAAAGCAATGGTAACCGAAACACAGACTTTGGCATGTAATATAATTTATTTATCATCGAGCGTATTTATTATAAACCTCCGATATTAAACCATTGGAACTTATTTGCTGGTAACTGAGCTATTTTTGGAACTGGTAGTCCATCAAATGTTTTTCCATTTTAATTCAATAGAGTTGTCCTTACGCAGAATCATTTAAAGGAAAATATGTACTAGAATGTCCGAGGAATATGTCCGAAACTAAGCGTATCAAACTGGCAAAAATTTAAAAGTTACGTACAAAAATTCCTTGAAATATTTGTGTTAACTATAAAGTTTATATCACTTATCACTTTATAATTATCACTTCGTTAGAGAATTGGTCGATTGCCATTGGGCAGTATACATAGAATTTGTAGGCCGAAGCAGATTCGTAAACCCTGGCTTGTCCTGGATAGGACATGTACATTATATGGATAAATGCTCGGTTCCTGGTACCATTTCGAGATAGAAATGCCTATGGGCCTATTTCACGACTTTTCAAAGTAGTAATAGATATATTTCTGCCGGTGGTCAGAGCAGGACTTTTTTATTTGAACGTGTTATACTTAATTGATTCTCGCCAGATGGGTTGACGTCATGCAGGCGGCCGGTCGTAAAAACTACAAGCTAAATCTTACTGTAACATGTTAAAAAGCATGTTGCGCCGACCTCACTCACTGCGAGTGGGATAAGGGCTGGTGGAAGAAGAAGATATTCAATTGATTAGTAGCATTTAAAAATCGCTAAGACTTCAGGAAAGCGTTTATACTGACGGAATTTTCCACACAGATATTAAGAACTGTGAAATATTAAATATTGACGTGGCGGAATGCAATGAAAAAACTATTCACGACGTTGCCAGTGAGAAACAATTAACTGAAATAAACAAACTTTCGCATTTCCTAGATGTTAAGCCTTCACGTCTAGACAGCCGGTCGATGTCTTGCAGACCTTGCTCCAAGGTCTGGGTCGAACTCATTCAACAGTTTATTTTTAATCCCGTTCACGTTTCTCATAGACATTACCCTTCGCGTATGATGTATAGCCGGATATTTAAATAAAATCAACTTTTGAACACATTTTTACTATATGTCCGAACTCTCCTTTAAAGTTATAATGCTATTATCTGGAATAAGAAATATAATCGAATAAATGTCATTACTAACATTATAATTTTTATCTTCCAATCAATATGGTTCTTTAATGGTCAAATCTGTATGCTCAAGGTATTGTTGAATTAGGGTATGATTAAAATTAACTGTGATAATCCATAGCAAAAATTACTTTCCTTCTCTGTAACAGTCAGTCGGCTATGTTCAACTTATTTTAGTAATTATTGTAATCCTCAGGCTTAACCATTAATCTTTGAGGAGCTTGTGTTAAATACGCCATAATAGCGTCACACATAATCCACATTAGCGTCAATCATAGCATTGAAATATATTCTCAGAGCATGGAAGAGTTGGAACGTCTTCGAGTTTTTTATCGAAATCTGTCGTATTTCCAACATCCCGTGTTGTTGGTTTTTCTACACTAAATATGTTAGACGATTGACTGATGATTTGTACTTGCTGTTTGGACGACTTATTTTGTAATATTTAGCTAATGTTTCGTGTTTATATTTATCTTTTGTGGGTTTCTACAGCCGTGGCCTAGCTAGTAGCTATGCTCAAATGAAAATCCGATAAAATAAAATATATTTTAGTAAATGCCAACGTGCACTATGGTTAGAGGAATAGATCTTATATATTTAAACTTTTAGGGGAGATACTGCGTTTTCAGAGATCCGAACCTATTTATGTACCTAAAGGGCGATGTTAGAAAAGCGCCATACAAATTTGAATTGTGGCTCTCTTATGTTCAATTTATAAGTGACGTTTATATGCACATTGTTAAACAGGCGCTAGATTAAATTAAACCTGATAATTTCATCAAGGACCTACACCCGGATAAACCACTTGATTCTATAATCGATAAGAGATAATGTTGGAGTTTAACACTTGAGTTATTAATTCTGGATTCTTGTCAAAGTCATCATAGTCAAAGATAAAACCTTTCAATTGTCTTCAATGCAACATAATTGAATAATAATTTAGCGATTTAGAGGCACTGCTTGTAACTGCATATATATATTTAACGAGTATTTATTAAACCATAAATTTATTAATAAACAGCTCAGAAGTAGAGATTGGTTGCTCTGGTGGAATCTATTAAACATAATAAATCTAGTAAACGATGTATTATGACATATTTGTAGGATGTTTGTACGATTCGGTAATGCAGGAATTCGGATTATTATTTAATCGTTTGATAATCTTACAGACACGAACTATGTAATATGTAATATTGAATGTGCTATAAATTTCGATAATATTGTACATCAAGTAATTTTTGTGCGTGTGAACTATGAACATTTTATTGCAACGAAATTATAAATACATTTTACTTTGTTCATCAGCTGAATATGTGATGTTTTAGATATTAAAATATATCAATAATATTTTATGCAGTATTGTATAATTCTAGTACGTACTCTAAGATCTACCTCCATATCATTCATGGTCCGTGTCTAGCAGTGGGACAATATAATTTGAGGCTAACATTATTATATTATTAATTAGTACCTTCTGCTACATTCAAAATTCAGTTTATAGGTGTGGATTATGTCAAAAAATAGAATATAGAGAATAAGAATTAACGCGAGCATTCAGTAAAGCAGAATTTAAGTTAGCTCTTTGCTATGCATAGATTGTTGAATGCGAGCGTATTTCTAATCTTACAAGTTTAAGCCCTGTCATTATGCTATGAATGATAGAATAAAAGCTGATTGATTCAAATTAATTGGTAAATTATTCACATTAAATACTCATACAATTATTCAATCAGTTAAATATGTACTTTAACATAAACAGCGAATTCATTGTAACCGAAATAAAAATACTCATATTTCTAAGAATCTATAAAAACAATATGGCCTCGTCATCAAATTCCACTGCATCCATAACAACTCAGCGTTACAAAGATAGTTCATCTGTTAATAATTTCTCAGAAGCCGAAATTTTTGTACTGGAGTATTGACTTTGGCTTGGCATGGTTTCGGCCAAATCTATTTTCGCTCTTTTGACGAATGATACTCCGACCAAAATAGATGAGAAAGAAGAAAGCTGTATGTGTGACTTTTAAATTTACGAGTGAATTTTAAGCAATTAGATTAACTGGATTTTGATCTTCGAGTGTTTGTTTATAAATGAATATTTTATTCGTTGAAAAATTAATTAAACATACTAAACTCTGTAGTAATCTCTTCGAAATTTATTTCTCGGAACTAGAAAGAGCAGTTTTGTGGATCTTTTTTCCATGTAATGTATTCGAATGGGAAGAATGTAAACTCCTTAATATGAAATTGCTATTCTTTAAGAACGTTAATGTGAACATTTCATTTTATAGACACAATATCCAACAAAAATGGATGTTAGGTAACATTGGTCAAGTGAATATATTCTGCAAGATCTTCTACAAACAATCTAGTACCATGCATAGTGTTTTATTTATAACGCTAACCTGCACGGGCTTTGCACGGAAGGAATAGTTATTATTTATTGGACTTTTTTGTACAATTATCCATTTTTTAAATATATAGGGCCTTATTATAAACTTTTTAAGCATTGCTTAGTTAAAAAAATGTTTTTGTCTCTTTCTACACCATTTATGAATCATGTTGATAGAGAAAGACAAAATAGTATTTAACTAATTAATGCTTAAGTAACGTTTATAAGTAAGATCCCTATTCATTAGTTTAAGTAGTGCACGCAAAGAAACTAATTACACGTCAAATTCTCACTGACTTACTGGATAAAAGTCGTGATAATTCAGGTATAACTAATGATATGTATGTAAATTATAACATTTTTTTAATTTAGTTGAATGAAGAGACGAGCAAGGCGCTTGCCTGATGGTAGAAAGCAACACCACACAGAACTTTGAATTACAAAGCACTGCATGGCACGGAACTGCGCATGTCATTTCGAGACATAAGATGTTAAGTCTCATAATGTCCAGTAATTTGACTGGCTTCAGTGTCTATTAAACTGAAACACAACAGTGCTTACGCACTGTTACTTGGCGGCAGAAATAGACAAAGCGGTGGTACCACCCCACACATCTCATGGCATCCCGCATACGAGGGACGTACCACCTTGTAAAACTACCACCTTGTACAACTACAAATCTTTCCCAAAAAATCAGTCTAAATATTGGTTAAAAACAGAATAAGATACATCTAATTCCTTCTGAGATAAGCCATAACCGCGGCAGTGGAACTTATTTTTTTTTATTATCATGGCCACGCCTGATGGTAATTGTAGCGCAATCCAAGAATATTGTCGACCAACTACGGACAATGTACCTATCGTAGGCCGGCAGAATTATGCCGGCCTGCCTAATTGTTTATTCACACTGCGTTTGAAGGATCCCATTTAAACTATGTAACAGTCTTTTAAACGCAATAAAAGTCTGAAATTCTTTAAAGTGTTATAAAAATGTCAACGAATTATATCGTAAAACTATAGAAATAGTTTGTAATAAAATATTTCTGTCTTGGATTCAGTAATATTTCTCAAATTGCAAAAGCAGTTAATCTTAATTATTTCGTTTATATTTAGGTTAATCATTTGAAGTCTACTCAGTCAATGTTTACTCAAATATCTATTTCGCTGTCCTATACAGCCGAGGAAGAGGCTCTCCTCATTTAACAGCCTCCGTGGCAAAGTGAGCAAGTAACCGACTGTCAAACGATAGGCCTTGAATTCGATGCCACTCCTAGACAAATGTTAACATGATTTATAATTTTTTTTCAGGTATATGCCTAAAATATTCAAATAACTAACAATGAAACAAATCGTTATAATTAGTCGAAACGTCTTGCCAAAAGTGCTCATAAACCGCATTCTTTCATAAAAGAAAAGTGTCATGCTCTTTTATGACATCATGCTTTTAAAGATATCTAAAAAATAGGAATAAATGAATAGTACACTAGCTTTTCCTCGCGGCTCCACCCGCGTGATCTGCTTTTTCCGGAATAAAAAGTAGCCTACGTTCATCAGGGATATGTAGGATTCCAAAGATTTTTTTAATTCAAATCGGTCCAGTAGTTTTTAAGTTTATTCGTTACATACAAAAATACAAATCTTTCCTCCTTATAATATTAGTATAGATATAAGACAACACTAAGTGACCCGTTCGAATACTTTGCACCGATAATGGTCAGTTACGTAGTTTAATAAAGTAGTCCTTAATTAACAATACAACAAATTAGTTGATTATACTGGCACTGTTAACTCTTCTTTTTTATCTAAACCTATAATTTAAAAACATTTTCGTCATTAGCTTTATAATGGTGTTTGACGTTCCAACAAAAACGCCTTTAAGAAATAATATATAGAGATTGCGTTTGGAAACGCTTTTCGTGCTATAAATTATTCTATGGTTAAATGCGAAGTACTCGTGTAATTCCGCTCACCGCGGAACATTATACAATTAAAATAAATGTAACATCCGCTTTCGTTGCAACCCTAACCTTTTTCCGAGTACGAAAATAGGGACGCGGGTTCAAAAGATACTTCGAGATGGAGGAGGACGAGCAGGTCGCTCGCTTGTTTGTAAGCGTCATGCCTGACCATAAACAGAAGAAACATCACACATAACTTATTACAAAGTACTGGTTTTAAATAGTTACGATTGCGCTTTACGGACCAGAAGCTGTTGATCTTCGGTCATATTATTTCATACATGTTGGAATGTGGTGGGCTGTATGATATGTCTACATGTAACAGTAGTTACTTTTTTAATCGAAGTTGTACATCTACAGTATTTCGGAAATTATCTTTCTATTTGATTAATCCTAAATCAAAATTACCGAAACAGTAATAACCGACAGGAATATTATAGCAGTGGGCAGAGGTACAACTAGCGCTGCATCCACGTTTCATAGAACTTATTTCTGTTCCATGATGTGATAGGAGGCCATCCTGGCCAGTACTGCTTAGCAACACGATAGACATAAACAACAATAATTTAAATCACCGATACAGAAAATATTGGCAAGGTCAGAACGAAACTTTAACCTAATCTAAATGTTTACATTTAGCTATAGTTGTGGGTTATTGTTTTACTACTTTGAAGAATTTAGAATTGTTTCTTTGTATTTAAGGTTAGGTTGAAATAAAGGCAGCTGAGTTGGGGAATATACATCCCAGACTCACAAACGAATAGCAAATTTAAAATTTGTTACAAGAATAATTAATGTGTAATGTTTGACCTAATCAGTGAAAAGGCCTATAAGGGTGTATCGATGGTTCGTCATATTTTTTTGTTAAAGGCATACAATTAAGAAGAAGATTTTAGTAAGACTAATTAGTTCTCGTTTAAATAATATATCTTGAGCTGAAGTATAGAAAATGTAAAAAAGTAATAATAATGCTTTCTTACGTTTACGAATGTAACACATTAAAATAAAACTAACTAAACATGAAGGCTGATAAGCGTTCGAAACGTCGCGTCGGGATCAAAATTAAAATAAGAAAACCGCGATAAAATCCGTTGAAAATAGTTTTATTTCAAAGTAAGAATAAAGGAATTGGAAACACCTTCATTCATGCAAACTTTTTAGTAAAATATTACTTTATGAACATATTAAACAAACAGTTCTAAATTGCTGAGTGCTGTCATTTATTTTTAATTTGAGGTAAACACACACATGGAAAAATTGTACAGATTAACTTGTGTAATGATTAGATTAAAGGTAATACGAGGACAGTGAATTAGGCTGTAATTTTAGGCTGAAGTGAAAAGGCCTTCGTTAGAAGCCTTTTAAGTTGAAGAAGTCCTACAAATTGCACGCGAAATCGTACGTAATTCATTACGTCCCTTGTCTGACGCCATTTTATTCTACTTGTATAGGCAGATATCATATAATTTGTCTGTGGCTTTGTAACTGTCTCTATGCCAATAATTGTGAGCATTATGTTTACTTTAATTCACCCTACTTTGTTTGGCCTCTATTTTTTAACGTAAGAGTTTTAAGTTTGGAACACTTTAGTTTAAAATATCTAGATTTAAAATTTGGGATTTTTTTGATAAATTACATTTCCCATTTTTATATTTTGGGCCTTAAACTAACTAGGAAGACAAAGACAAATCTGATGCTTAATTCTACTATTTAGGTACATATAATTGTTCCTCGAGTATTCCCTTCTAAATCGTATTGGGCATTTTCTAATTTTGTTGGATAAATAAATTATAAAGTTACCAGTTGCTATGCTATCAATAACATTGTTTCCTTACGCTTTGTTTGAATTATTGTTTTTTTCTTCTACAATGCCAGCAGTTGCTAAGTGGTCTGTTAATAGATCCGTCATCAATAATCCTGTTAATTTGACAATGAGTAGTGAGTCTGACTGTCGCATCATCGTAACTGGGTCGAGGTTCAGCTGCACCGCGTGTATTTCTGACTTGCTTACGAAATACTACGGTACAAGTTCAGTGTTCACAAATCAACATTACTTTGTATGGGATTTGGCTAGTGTAGGTAGGTACATGTTTATAGTAAGTTTAATAATGTCAAGGTCATGGTATCACATTTGAAATATTATTAATTTATCCTCATATTTAATCACGTCACTCTGAAAATTGTATCTATTTGTATTCTAAATTTAAGAATTAAAATAATATCTTTATGTATCTGTGCTAAAATATTTTTTATAAATGGTTCATAATAAAATCACTATCCGTTTGGCTGTATAGAAATTAAAAAGTTGGTATTTTTCATGACCTTGAATTGAAAATGGAATATAGTTTAGTATAGTTATAGCATAATAACAATAGTTTTTTCTAATATAACAAATTTTATTATGACTAAAATGTCTTGTGACAAAGTAGAATGAAATTTACATAAGATATATGAAGTATTTTTATCTACATTTTTAGTACTGTTGCAATTAATAAAAACGACATTTATGACATCTTCAAAGATGTTCAACAAATTCATGATGTGTACAAATATATCATGAATCATAATTATGGTTCTAATATTATTTGGATTTTGCAATGTGTACATAAAGGATGTTGTCAAATAACCAATGTATCTATAAAGCCAAACGGATTAGAGCCTTTAACCGCACTTCCTGTCATAAAGGAACATATCGTTAAATCTAGGGGTAAAGAAAACGCAAACGGGGACATAATAATTTAATTCTCAGTCATGCTTACAAATAAGCTATCAGCACTGTGCACTCATGCGCTACTAATCGCCCATATTACCCCAGAAGTCGATTTCCTCCTCTTCTTCTATTACCTCTGTTTCCGTCGGCTCCTCGAGAGATTCAAGTTTAGCTTTGTCAAAGGAGCGTTGCTTTAAATCTGCGTCGTCGGCGACCGAGCTGTCAACTGACGCATCCATGCTCCAGTGGTCGCTCTTGCGTTCCCTCGATCGACTTCTGGAATAAGAACGCGCCGATAAATTTGGTGCGCTTCCAAACCCGCTGAAGTTCTCCCCTCGGTTCATGCGTTCGAACTCTGCCTCCTCAAGCGACGTGAACATCTTAAGTTCCTCCTCGCGTGACGCGCGAGACTCTTTCGACGACGTCGACGATGAAGAGTTGCGCTTTTTGAAACTCCTGCGCCTCCCGCTCGGGTCACTACGTTGCAACGGTCGGAATTTTATTCCGTCAAGTGATCTTAAACAAAATATGAACCGGTATAATGCAGTGATGCGTCATGGATCGTGCATGGCTTGATGGCAAAACTACGGCACTACAGGCTGGTGAAACTAATGAAACGGTATTGATTAATATTAACCTGAGAAATTCTTCGCTATATGCTGTGGGTTTGTCGTCATCGTATGATTGGAAATGTATTTCGGGCGTTTGTGGGGTCGGGCACTGTGGTTGGTACAGCCAGGTCAATCTCTCCTTTTCTGCGTTTGGATTTTCTGAACTTTCTATGGAACTGGTGACGGGTGATCTGTGATGGACACTAATTGTTTCTGATGTGTTGGAAGCTATGGTTTTCGTCTTTGTCGGTGTGTACCTGTCAGTGGCGTAACCACCATTCCTTATTGTATTCTCTTCAAAGGTCTCTTGGCCGAAACTCGTTATTTTCGTTGAAAACAGCAGCGCTGTCGAATTAGACGTTGCACTATCATTGTAATACTTGACGGCTGCTGATCTGAGTTTGCCGTTCTGGTCTTCAGTCAGGCACAAGTATCCCTGGGATTCTCCGAACCAGTCACGCGAGTGGTTAGCCGATTTGCGCAAAAGGGTAGTGTAGTACTCGACGAGATCTTGGAAGTCCGGCTGCGTGTCTGGTATCACACCGCTGAGTATGTGTTTCACACATTTGATTGCTTCATGAACACCGGCGTAGGATATAACAACAGACAACAGGAGGCCCATTTCGAAAAACTATTTACTTTCTAAGGGAGTGGGGCGAAGTTTTTGAAATCTAAAAGGGAGGGTTGGACGCAGCGATTCAACGCTGGGACAATATTTGAACAACTGATATTAAATTGTTAATGGCTGCCAAAGTTTTGTGTCCACATTTAGACTAGCTTGGCTTTGTACCGTGGCGTTATATTATATCTTCAAGGTTGAGGTCGTTAGGGTTTTAGATGCAATCACAATGATTAACGTATCGGATGATTTTCTGTAATAACAATATTATTATGTTATTATCGACATTATCATCATTATAAGGCATATGCGACTTATAACAAGATATAATTTAATAGAACTTCTAAAGAGTATCCGTTACCAGATATTAGTACGACCCAGGGCCCTGATACAAAAACAGTGTTATTCGTATAAAGATTCTTTTAATTTACAGAAACTACACAAATGGTGATATAATTGGTTTTACTGGCAGTCTGAGTAATGTTTTAATTCAAATTGATTTACGATTCTTCACTTCACACACAATTATCACGTACACGTAAATACTGGAGTTTATGGTTGGTTGTTTCTTGAGTTTTTGACTTACAAGGAATCATTAATTAAATAAAATTATAATAGATTCGAATAAATTTTATATAGAAATTAACCTTTTATTTGTCTTCATACATTTACGAGATCACCAAAGATACGTCTGGTAGTAAAAGATAATGAAAAAAGAACAACTATAATTCACAGCATAAATTATTTTTATAACGTAATTTTTGCTTTTGAGGGGACAAAATCTTAACATATTATAGAGGACGCAAACATTTTATAAGAGATACTGTCTCAAATTTGGTTGTAAATTGCATATTGTCTATTGTATACAGCAATCGCGCCTGAAAAGAAAATCATACAGAAGTATGTGTGACAGATATTAATAATTTGGCAGACACAATCAAGACTCATCTAATCAAACAAACATCATACAACTTCTAGGTACGTACGCCAATAATATTTCTGGAAGTGTTTAAAAGTTTAAAATTAGAACGGGACTGCGTAATGCAAGAGATTCTAAGCTGATTTTACAATTTGGAAACGATGCGCCGTGTGTATGAGCTATGAAGATCCAACTTGACATTGGAATGGCTTCATGCGTGAAGGAACTATTAAAATGATTAGAATTCTCGAAGCGCGTGAAGTTGAGATGAAAGCGAAAATAGTTTGCTATAATTATTATAGACGCGTTCGATAGAAATGCAGATGGTAGTCTTATACTTTACTCTTGGCCTTACATTTCTTCTAAAACATTCTGAGGCTCGTTAAACTCCGGAAATAACAGAACAAATACAATGAATATTGGGTTTATAGATGGATATTCTACTAGTTAAGTTTACTAAATCATTCTTAGACGAGGACAGATAACAATAAACGCCGTTGATTTTAAAGTCTATCTAAAAATGCCTATGAGGATTATAGTTAAACTAAAACTATCGCTAACTTAACTACAAAAATATATTATTGTAACTGTATTATTATTTTTAAAGAATAGTCGTGATTTCTAATGCGTTCATATTCGTCGTACTTTTGTAAATATATTTTTATTAAGACTCAGTTAAATCTGTAGACGCGTTTGTCATTTAGTTTTTTTAAAATATCTTCTTCAACAACAAAACAAGTAGCCTAATTGTTATCCGTAAAACACGTATAATTGAGAAATATTTGTACAAAGGTTTAGTGCATGTGCCAAAATTTTCATTCAAACTTTCAATATATTGGAACTTTAATCTGCTTCGTATTATCGCACGAGAAATAATTTATTATAACTATGTATGATTAGAACATAAACTATAGCCTCCGTGGTACAATGAGCAAGTAGCCGATTGTAAAGCGAGAGGCCGCGGGTTTGATTCCCTCACCGAGGAAAATGTTTGTGTGATTCACAAATATTGGTTTCAGGTTTAGTTGTGTTTTCGTTTCAGAGTTTGACTTCAGGCAGACGGACGGTCGTAGAAACTAAAAGCCATTTTTTTCTGTAAAATGTGTTATAAAACATGTTGCACCGACCCCACTGCGAGTGGGAAGGGGACCGATGAAAGGAAAGACAATTTATTATAAGAACATTTGAAAGAAAAAAATTAACCGATAACATCTGTAACAAATATTTATTTTATTTGGTCAAGAAATAAAAAAATATCACAATTTTTCAGAAATTTTATATCGAAGTGAATCAAACGAGATAAAGATATCATTTCAGAATTTATAAGATAATCAAATGCAACAACAGCATCTATCATTATCAAAATCTCTTCAAACAAAAGAGATAGAGTGAAAGAGATTGGAAATAGTTGTCAAAAAGTCATCGACACTGAAAAACATCGTTGCACACGTAACTAAACCGAAATCAAAACATACGAAATAAGTTCTTTTACAACTCTGTATTGTTTTGAAAGTATGCCAAAGAGATAATATTTTATTGGCCCCGGTTCAGATTTTAAAATATTTACACATATTGTTATGTTAGATCTCTATTGTGAGATTAGGGGATTTTTTTAATTACGTTAATTATGTCATAATAATTTAAAGTCGATAGCTATTTAATACAGAGTTTGAGGAAATCTAAAAAAAACACGACACCTATTTGCGTCTCAGTCTGGTTTTGACGTTAAAACATAAATAAGGCAAGACGTCACGTAGTGTCAAGAATTGATAAGATAGTAAATAATTATACATTTTTTATTTGCCTGAATGACTAAACGAGCTGGTCGCTGGCCTGATGGTTACACTTGCCCATAAACAGACACACCACATAGAACTTTGAATTACAAAGCACTACAAAGCACTGGACTGCGTTCATCACCTCGAGATATAAGATGTTAAGTCTCATAATAGGGTAGTTTCCTATGTTGAATATTATACATTATTTTATATGTAACAGAAAATAATACGAAAAAGAACCCCTTTTGTTAAAGCACAAAATCGGTTCACAAATGAGCACGCAATTATGATTTCAATATTGGTGGCACTGTTAGGTGCCAGAGATAGATAAAGCAATGGTACCAACCCAGACGGCTCCTCGCTTACGAGGAACCTACGTAATAAAGTATGTTTAAAGACAATTTGGCCATGGATGCTCATAGCTCTATCCCCGTAGAGGTAGGCAGAAATGCAACTAGTGCACCTACGTTAATCGAACTTATTTGTATCCTTATAATATGATAAGGACCACTTATCGTCGTATCGGGCACAAAATCAGTACAAAAAAATCACACAAATTTTATATCGAAGGACGACCTTACGATTTGATTTGCCTGAATACGCTACTAGGACAATAATAAGGCAATTTATATTCTTGTTTATTTAACCAGAAGCAATTCGTATGCACAGTTTATTCTTAAACTTTAATAGTACTGAATTGTAATTGTCGAAAGGCAAAAATACTAAAGCGCCAATACGTAAACTTTACGGTAGAGCGTTTTAAATTTGTTTTAGTACAAAATAAATTCCTAATAATTGTATTAGGAAAAAATATGATACCATAATATATTTGCCTTATAATGATTTCTTATGTTTACGCGAATATTAAACATTAAAATAAAACAAATTTAAACGATTATTTATTATTATCATTTGGATGGAGGCCGCTTCCAACAGGTCGGTCTGGAAATCTTTGGGAGAGGCCTATGTTCAGCAGTGGACGTCTTGTGGCTGAAGATGATGATGATGAAACGATTCAGACGGTCACGGGGTGGTCCACCAGTCCACGAAGGATGAAAAGCTTTCGAAACGTCGGGATCAAAATTAATAATCCGTTTAAATTAGTTTTATTTCAATATAACTTTTACTGGAAATTATCCAGCAGGTAAATTTATGTGTTTTTAATTTAAAAAAAAAACTAGGTACTTTAAAATGCTAAATACTGACGATATGTTAAATAGAAGTCACATTTTCCCCAGATTTGGTCAAAATATGAAAGATGCCAAACGTGTCATTCCATAATCCGTGAGTAGATCGGCATCGTACATCGCACCGGGGCTAAATGTGGCACGTGACGTCACCGTGACGTGCACGCGAGGACCGTGTGAAACGGGACTGTGCCCAGGACAGGTATGCACTTGAGGTGAACATATTTTAATGCATTTTACCACGCGGCGATTTCTGTGTACATATGTTTGTATAAACATAGTTAGGTACTGGACAATGTGCACAAATAAGCAGAATACTCTTTAAATGGTACACAATACACGTTTCATAGTTTATGCTGCATGTTTTTTTCACCCGAGCACGGAACAATGACTGCACTGGGCCTGATGGTAAGCACATTACAGTCCAAAAAACCAACGACCACCAATAAACAGCAGCCACCAGCTTATCGGTGGTCACCCGACTCATGCCGACCTGTATAAATGCTTCTTCACACTCCGAAGAGGGAATGAGCGAATCGAGAGGTCTGCGACAGGACAGGCAGATGACCGATGCAGGCACAGCGTGCGTTATCTGCGTATCTATTATTTTATAGCAGTAAACGAGCAAGTGGTAGAGCCACGCTGTATACAGTTTACTTTGAATGGACCGACTCGACCGGGTTGTAACCACTGTCCTACAGAACACCATGCATGAATAACTGCGCAATATAAACCTAGTTAAAGTTAGAATACTTTTTGAATAACACGGATTATGTTTAACATAGCAACATATTTTAGACATTGTTTAAATACCTATGTATAACATAACATTATTATGTATTTACGTACAAAACTAGTTTAGACGAAATAAACTGTAGTTTAGTTTATATCACGCGGAATTTATAAATACGATTTTGCGGAGTATATTCGAACCACTTGAGAAGGCCTACGTGCTGTTATTTTAATATATTAATTTTAATACATTGTACTTTATAGCTACGTTTTCGCAACTGAATCGCATATATTTTTAAATAATCCGGTTGCCTACATACGGGCTCACACCTGTAATCTCCGTAGGGTTAGGCAGGGTTAGAGGTGTAAATAGTACACGAACATTTCACTGAGCTTATTCCCATCCCATGATGTGATGGGGCCATACGCCATACCGGGCACAAATCCAGACTCCGGGCCGATACTGAACATTCCGTGTTAGAGAAACTTAATAACACTTCTATCCGACCCTGGGATCGAACCCGAGACCTCAGCATCATCATCGAGGCGGTCTTTATAATGCGGTTGACATTATATCATCATTAAAAAAAATTAGATTTTTTAATTTTTATTTTATTACATTGTATAATTAATATGTAATTCGACTCTGTGTAAGTGATGATGCCTGACTGTGTGCCCACACAGTGGGCAGACTGCCCTATACCTATCAATGATGGTGTACGCCACGTAAGACAAACTGCAGCCGTCGACAATAGAGGTTAACTCGTAGAAGTGACTTTAAAATTATCCGGAAAGGGTCACATTTGCAATCACTACTTTTGTAGAGCGTTTAAAAATTTATGGTTTCCTAGAGATTTTTGTGTTAAAATAAAACTAATTCAAACGGATTTTATCGCGGTTTTTGTTTTAATTTTTGTCCTGACGTTTCGAAAGTTTTTCAGCCTTCGTGGTCACGGGGTGGTAGAGTCCACTTTTATTTCAAATATAATATTCGCTAAACATAAGAAATCATTATTTGGTTAAATGCAGAGTGATATTTGGTTATAAATTATAATATTTAAGACAAACAATAATCTTTTTATGAAAATAAAATAGGTAAAGTTTTAATAGAATGTTCCATAGAAACGTTGAAATCTTGCAAATGCCTGTATATTCTACGGTTGTCTCTACGCCATATTATTTGATATATAATAAAAGGTAAAATAAATGTTAAGATGCTTCACATTTTCATTGCTACAATATTTTCTTGAACGAAATATTTTTTTAACATCCGGTGCTTTGTCAACAATTACACACAGCTGATAGTAAAAACTCAAAACGAATGAATGTAGAATACTATTTGGACAATTTATTACGTTTCCAGAATAGATTTCAATGGCCACATCTACTTGACCTATCAAACCATGTTTATACGAACACCGAAAAAGTTTAACTAGGTTGAGTTAACGTTAAAAATAACTTATGACTATAACCCAAATTAATATTGTAATGCTTGAACTTATTATTTAATTTAAAGACCCGATCGTTAAAATTAAACGAGCAACGTTGTCAGAAAGTTTAAGCAATATATTTTCAATATTACTAAACCAAAAATATACGAATATTTTTTCATCCATAACCGTTTAACCCTCTAGGGAGCTATATATATTAACGGTGTCAAAGGCAAGGTCATGAGTGAAAGTAGTATGCCGCGTACGGCGCTGGGCGGGCGGCGGGCGTGAAGTGGCGGGAAGAAATCCGACACCGCGTGACGTCACGCGCGGGCCGTGCGCACGAGCGTGCCCGGTACATACCACAACGAGCCACGCACCACGCTTGACGCTACGGGTACCAACTACTGTTGCTACTACTGCTGTACGTAGTACGCAGGCTACGGCGCAAAGTACGCGGGTACTTATGCGTTTAGTAAGCTATTGTACAGCATATCCAATATAACATGACACGTTGCATCTATCCCCACATCAATCAATTTTCTGTAGTATCCTACAGTTCACAACTGAGTGTCAGCGAACGTCAATGGACATATGTTAGTAAACCATGCGTGCACTAGTTGCACCTCTGCCTACGTCTTCGGGTATACAGGCGTGAGATCTTATGTTAAAATACTATAAGCATTAACGCACCAAATTGAATGGTGTTTTCACTAAATGTAAAATGAAAACACAAAAAAGCATACAAGAAACTGAACGGAGTTTCAGGAAGTGATCTAACAACGTAGATTATTAAAGTAATGAATGTATTTACTTTCATGAATTAAGATACCTTTAAATGATTCCTTCAATTATGTTTCCAATAAAGTATCCTTTTAAAATTTCATTTACTAATTCTTATTATTGATAGACACTGTGATTTAGAGAAACTAGCTGCACCTTCCCTTCAAGGATGAAGACTCTGCTGGCTAGGTTCTATGGTATTAATATTTTCAGCAACACATATTCATTTGCGCACACACCACGAAGTTTGGAGCAATGCATTTTGTTTCACTATATTGCTGTCTATTCCTTTGTGCCGGCTTCTTTATCGAGTGAAGTTTGCCAAATCTAAAACTAATGATAGTAGTCACATATTTTTGGTGTGGAGGTTTGGTGAGAGGTACAATGGGAGTCGACGCCATGAATATTGTAATTTTTAAGTGCCTTGTATTGTTTATTATTAGTTTTTTAAACTATTGTTATTAGGAGTTGCGCATTAAATAATTTCTTTCTTTCTAAAAAATATAATATTTTTCAAAATTGAGTGGCGGCGCACGTTATTTCATACTTCCTTTCCTTATCCTATCCTAGTACCTAGTTTGTGAATTTGGATATTTGTTATCCCATCAACATTAACGGCTGAACGGTTTTGGGATGAAAATTTGTACATAGCTTGGTCATGACCTGGATTAGAACTTAATCTACTTTTTATCCTGGGAAAGGTCATTCACGCCGGGGGATCCGCGAGCAAAGTGTAGAACAAGATGACCTCAACCTAAGTATCGCGTATAGACTGCTGTTAATTACTAGGACTTATACTACCAACGAACTAGATGTATCAAGACTCAAGACCATTGTGGGGCGATTATATTGGTATATACGTATAAAACAAGTTGTTTAGAATTTCTAATATACCTATAGTTACATGAATAAGCAAGCAAATACTTATAAAGTCAACAGTAATAGCAAAAATACCCGCTTCCCTCCCAATCCGTATCATTTTCCTTTAAGGTCATTCCGGATCATGTAACCTACTTGCTCGTCTGGTGGCCTCTGTCATAAAAGTATTTATAATAATTGGTATATCATGATGTTATTAATATGTAACATACTATAAAGACTGCTGCATAAGCCAAAAATTAGGACCATCGGCTATGATCTAGAAAGAAATCTAGACATTGCAGTATTTTTAGTTAGTATGTAGGTACTACTCTGTGATTCCAAATAGCTTTGCCGCTAAACGTGGTCGTTTTGTATCCAACATTCGAAATCGAATTGGTGCCAACGAAGCTACAGTCCTTCATCAGGTTCGATGCCCGGTCGTGACAAAAATAATATAATGTTGGAAATATGTTTTCTTAGTTTTCAAACGACAAAATAAATGCAAACTGTAATGACGCAAAAAACATTCTACCTACGCAAAACGGAACGGCGACGTTCCAATTCATTACTTACGCCGCTAGAATCGTTATATTGTTTACAAACACAGTTCGAAGGCTACTACGAAAAACGAAGGTTGTGCAAAAATATGCACTACAATTTAAGTGCAACGTGGGTGTTAACATCAATGAACTTCTTAAAATATTTTTTCCGCTGCCGCCGGCTTGTATGAAATCGTTCTAAAGCCGTTGGCACGGGTATTCTGTTTGCACCGTCGTAATTTACATCGATCCGCGCTTTTATACATGTTTTGAATTGTATAACACGTGCTACGTGTGTTCGATTTAAAAAAAAGTAAATTTTCAATTTGAATTAAGAACTTTTTGGTTGTGGTATTCGGCCAGCCACTTAACTTCTTCATTAAAAGTATAAACAATTCACTGCATTGCCCAGTTGTCAGGATTTTTTGTAACAAAGTTTTTTTTTGTGAATACGGAACATAATTAACTCAATCGAAAAAGTTGATTTAATTAGTTATTTAGAACCGTAACTTTTTCCAAAATTATTCTGTAAGCATTTGGCAACTTTTGTTATTGCTTGTAAATATAATAGAGAGGTTTGTTCAAAAGTAATAATTTGTTGTAATCAGACCACATTGTATCTTGACTTCACACACAAGGTGTGTGTGTATATTTTTGACGTTCAGCACCTCATTTTATATGGACAGTGACTGACAACTGACTGACAAGCATCGCAGCTCTGACGTGGGAACGCACTCCTAAGCTATGTGCCACTAATGCGCTTTCATCTTCAACTCTTTGTCTGCATATCTCTAAGATCACTAAAGATCAGCGTCCGTTTGCAACATGCCTTGACCTGTCGTTCAATAGTTTAGACAAAATCGGTGTTATTACAAAACGTAATCTTACTTTAAACTAGGTGTCTAACAACTAGTAACTATGGTAACCCATCCAAACTGGCCAATTTAAACCTAGATTAAAGTTAGAATACGTTTTTGTAATAACATCGAATAAGGTCTATATTATCTCTAGCTTATAGCAGGAACTCCCAAACTATTTTGGGCAAGAGACCCCTTTTCCAAAATGAACTAATACCTAAGATCTCCAAAGCCAGATTACTTTAAAAATCTCTAGGTTTTTACTATCGATACAGAATACTTACCAATTTAAAAACTTTGCGGTTTTGGTTGTATATCGAGCCCTTTGGGAATTCCTAGTTTATAGGATACGTTAGACGAAATACATAGTTTCGAAAGCGCATAGTCCAGATATAGTAAGCGAATGCATGTTAATTGATCTTTAATTACCATGATCTACCTCAAAATTTATAATGTTGTTGGGTCATAAATATAAATAGCTACACCACCCACACTAATACCAACGATTTCCAGCATTTGTGTGGAGCGAGTCCTAATACGGGCTAAGTTTACGTCATGTTAAGTTCATTACAATGCTCCAATATAATATTCTAAGTTTGGATGCAAGCCTGCTAATATGCCTGACGATATGACTTATGATAAAAGACAAAAGGCAGGTCTACCATTTTTTTTTATTTGATTGAATGACGAGACGAGCAAGGCGCTCGTCTGACGGTAAGCGTCATGCCTGACCATAAACAGAAGCATCACCACACAGAACTACGAATTACAAAGCACTGCATGGCACTGAACTGAGCTCGTCACCCTCAGACATAAGATGTTAAGTCTCATAATACCGCAGCGGTAGCGCAGTTGTATTGCGTACGACTGCTGTGCTGAGGTCTCGGGTTCGATCCTCAAATCGGGTAAAAATAAAGAAGAGAAGAAGGGAAAGGAAGAAGTTTTTCTTTAACGAAATGCTCGATATCAGCCCGGAGTCTAGAATTGTGTCCGAAACGGCTATAGGCTCGCTCCCTATCACATCATGGGACGGAAATAAGATCGGCGAAATGTGAGTGTACAGGCTGTATACATTTCTGCCTACCCTTTCGGGGATTACTAAGATTTTTTGGACTCCTAACGGATTCGGTGTAAACAATTTTAAGGATTAAAGAAAAGGTTAAATCCGAATGAAAGGCAAGTAATATAATCTAGTGGAGAAAGAACAAACTTTTAGTTTAATATAGTGCCACGTCCTCCGGATAGATGGCGCAGCACTCGACAGTCTGAGCAGAGCTGCAGCACGGAATACAATTTCAGGGACTTTTTATTGTCTTTACAATACTTAAAAACGGCGTCTTAGTTGAGAAATTATTGCTAGTCATATTTTCAAAAACATTTATGTAACAATCGCTATCACACTAGCGACCTCACCACGTATTATTCTAACAATAAACTTTATAGCGCCATCTGTTGTCGAGTAGATAAATTAAAAATATTTTTGCATATTTTTTTTTATTGAGTCCGTAGTTTAATTTTAGATATGGATGGGGAGAAAAATAATTATAAAAAAGACAAATAGGATACAAACTTAACTAGAAAATTAGTCAATTCTATCTGTGTCCCTACTTAACGGAAAGGCGAAAATAATTTTAAAATGGGAAAACGAATAAGTTAAAACATAAATGTTATTAAACAACATAATATTACTAAATATATCACTCTTTTAAAATTCGAATAAAATAGGGAATAAAACTGTAAAAAATCCATCAAAACTCAGCATGCATCGTAATTTTAAGTACACTTACTCACAGTTTAGTTTTCGGCGGGAAACCGTAAGCACAAATTCACAAATGCGTTAAAGCGAAACACGATTCGTATGTTAAAATTTCGCGGTAAAATTTAAAAATCGTATTCGGAACACTCGCGGCGCGTTATTTTTTAATTTGTCCAATATGCTGGAGGTAAAGGCTGGAGGAGACACGTCTTCAGTAGCTGTCGAAAGAGTATTGAGTTCACAGTTGGCTAACGCTATCGGTTTAAGACATGTTCCTGTCGTGTGTGTGCGTCAATTATATTTATTACCAACTGGTAGACTATAAAGAAACATGGGCGACAGACACTTCAAAGCGATCGATCGGGTGTTTAGTGGATCGATGAACGCATACCTTGTCTGATCTATGGATAGTTGCTTAACACGGTTGTGGAAAAATATTTGCAGACGGCACATGAATGGAATTTTTATTTTTAGCCAAAATTTTTGATTTTTTTATATAATATTCACATTAACGTCTGTATCGACGACAGTTTTATGAATAATCTTGTGTGTACCTATATGTAACGAAATGTATCATAAATATTAATTTTATATATTTTTGTGTAGGACGTACCTTCAGCCCACAAGCGGTACAAACCAATAGTTACAGAATAAGACTGATAGGTTAAGTAATGTTCGCAATAATTCGTTCATTGCTGGATGTAGGCCACCACTTCAGATGCCTCCATTACACTACATTCAATTTACATTTTAATCATCATAACTCTAATAATTTCATTTGAACGCGTTCGAATTTAGATTCGAATTCAGAACGTAATGTTGGATCTAACGCATATATTATTCTCAAAATGATTAATATGTAATCAATCAATCAAAAGGGCCTGTGTTCTAAATTCATAATTATTAGCCAAGAACGAATAATAACGCATTTAAAAAAGTAAAGTAAAAATGGTGGCAATATAATTGCACAAGGTATGATTTAAAACTATCAAGCTTTAAACGTAACGTAATATTTGAAAATTCTTACCTTCCAAATGTAAAATTTCGAACACTGGCAGTTTTAAAAAGCGAATATTTTTTAAAGATGGCCACGTAAAAAGGCGAGCAAATATACCGATTGATGTATCGAAACTGACCAAAGAGGTAAGGTGTGAACCAATACACCAGATTGCCACAACACACTACTAAACACCTAGTTAAACGTTTTATTTTTGTTCTCTTACTACATACACACATAATATTTCATTCATGTTTTTAAACATTGATTTTAAACAAAACATTTTTGACATAACAATGACATTTACAGATTTTTTTAAATACTAATAATAAGCTTTAAAATTTCCAGTAAAAGCCATCTTCGTTTATTACAATAGATATAATTAGTTTTGCGAGTGAAACTAACACAGACATTTATTTAAAATATTAATTTACTACATTTACATTATTTATGTGCCTAAATTCCCGCATTGCTTTGTTCAAGTTAAACTTTTCTAACTTTAAATATTAGCTATTTTTTATCTTTGCACTGCTAAGTGACTTCTCCACTACACCTGAAAGACAAAAGATTTAATTTACGAAAACGACTATTTATTAAGTTTCTTTTATTCCATTAATCTTGTATGACGATCTATGAAAAATTACGAGAGGAACCTGTGGGCCGATTATATTAGCAGGTCGATACGATATGTACTATACTTTACGATAATGTCGGGGGGTTCCGGAAGATTTGGAATAAAAAGTTGCTTAAATTTCGACTGGAAACCTCTGACCTGATTCTGTCTGTAATTAAACTTGTGGGATAAGACCCCTTCAAAGTACTAAAGTATTTGCGAACGCTTTATACATAATGCTACTAATATTATAAACGCGAAAGTTTGTAAGTATGGATGGATGGATGTTTGTTACTCTTTCACGTAAAAAATTCTGAATGGATTTTAATGAAACTTTACAATAATATAGCTTATACATCAGAATAGAACATAGGCTACTTTTTATCCCGGGAAAAGCAGATCACGCGGGTGGAGCCGCGAGGAAAAGCTAGTAATAAATAAATATTTCAAGCATCACTCATTTATTATTACTTACACTCCTTTCGCAAGTTAACTATCCGTGACAATATAATAAAATCTACAATTATTTACTATTTGTTTTTCGATGTATATCGTTGGTGTGCAATTAAATGTGTCCACAATACGTTTCTAGTGCCAACTGCAATCACGGATTGCATGGGTGAATGGTTATGAACAGATGTGAGGCATTAGTAAGTCCATCCTTCATAAAGTTTAATCCAGTTTTTTTATAATCTAGGTACAGTACTATAATTTAAGATCAGTAATCTTCATTTAATTTGGGAAACATGACGGGCGATGGTGATGATGATAGAGCAATTAAATAAGATTTTGAGTGGTAGATCACGCTGTTAGTAGTTTTGTATGTAGCAGTGTAGTTTTGTATACAGCATGGGCGGCTCGACCGGGTCGTTACCACTGTCTCACAGAAAACCGACGTGAAGTAGCGGCTTGATGCTGCGCTTCGTATATCCGTAGACCCAAATCCCCCTTCCCTTCCCAATCCCTCAATTATCCCTTTCCTTTAAGTCGGCGTCCATGATCCTACTAGTATTGTGAGCATACATTGGCGGTGGAGTTCACTTACCATGACCCACTTGCTGGTACGTATAAAAAATACCTTTTACCAACACTAATAGCAGTAGTCTGCATTTACCAACGATGAGGATGTTCCATAGCTGGCATGGGGTTTCAAGAAAAAGTTCTTTGGAAACATTAATAATCTTTTTATATCAATTAATCTCGCATATTCCTTATTCAACTACAAAGCAACCTTGGTGAGGGATCGGCATTGAATACCTTTGGGTGTCTTCGTGACTTTATAAGAAAGATATGAGAAAAATCCTGTCAGTCATCACCTAACACCGCGTCCCGAACACAGGTTGCCAGCCCAACCGCGTTCCACTGCTACCGGCACCACGGTATCAGTTCTAAAATTAACATAGATTATATGTGTCATTTTTACAAGGGAATGTGTGTTGGTTTGTGTTATTGATTCTATGTCACAGTTGTGTCATCTTCTATAGACATAGTGTGATCTCAGCACAATTTTTATCGCATCCAGAAAATTCTTCATTTTTGTTTTTTTTTATTTGATTAAATGATGAGATGAGCTAAGCGCTCGCCTGATAGTAAGCGCCACACCTGCCCATAAACAGCAGCAACACCACACAGAACTTTGAATTACAAAGCACTGCATGGCAATGAACTGCGCTCGTCACCCCGAGAGATAAGATGTTAAGTCTCATACTGCCTAGTAATTTCACAGGCTTTAATGTCCTTCAAACCGAAACACAACAGTGCTTACACACTGTTGCTTGGTGGCAGAAATAGACGGCGCGGTGGTACCAAACCAAACGGCCTCTCGCATACGAGGGACGTACCACCTTGTAAACGGATTTACAAATTGGGATTTACTAATTTGAAGTTGGAGTAGCCACGAATATCTTAGACCCAAAACCAACCTTTACCTGCATGATACACACTCTGATGATTAAGGCACGAGACAATGGCGAACCTTGGTTCCCGTTACAGATTGTGGGGGTCAGACACAAAACCCTCTGCAGTAAGTCCATGCCACTTACAAAAAAGACTTCTGAAAGGCCTTTAAACTTTGCCTTAAAAGAGGCCTCAAGTGAGCAGTATAAATATAGCCCAATTATTTCAAGATACACTAACGCTGAAAACGCCTTTACCGTTCGCCACAAATAAAGCCGTGACTCACAAATACCTAAACGTATCATTGAAACGTCGGTTACGGAATATGTTTCATACTGAAGAAGAAAGAAATCTAAACTATTTGAATCTGGCATTATTTTTAAAATATTTCCTCGTTGGTCTAGTAGAAACATACATTACCACGTAGACAAATCGATTGGATCCCTGGTTTTTGATTCTCAGATAGTGCAATAAAAATTTGGAAATTTTTCGATATGGAACACTGCCCAATTTGCACCTATCTTATTATAGGTAGGAGACAAGCTCTTTGAACCGTGATTTGGCATTCGTTGTACCTCAGTCTAAGCCTTTGGAGATAAAAGCTTCAAGTTTGTAAAGAAACAATAATAATACTATTATAGTATTGTAAAATAATTAGTAAATAGAACTTGTAAAATGTGTCGCTGTGGACCTTTGTGCGCTATTTTTCTTATTCACGGATACTAAGCATTATGCAGACACAATTTTTGAGTGGTAGACCCACGCTGTAGACAGTTTTGTCTACAGCATGGATGGGCTGGCTCGACCGGGTCGTTACCACTGTCTCACAGAAAACCGACGTAAAGTAGCGGCATGCTGCTGCGTTTCGTACGGTGAGTGAGATATCCGGAAGCCCACATCCCCTCCCCTTCCCAATCCCTAATTATAACTTTTCTTTAAGGTCGACAACGCGCCCATGATTCTACTGGTGGTGGGCGTACATGGGCGGTGAGATCACTTACCATCAGGTGATCCACTTGCTCGTTTGCCGGCCTATGCATAAAAAAAACACAATCATAATGAGTGTAGATTAAACAAGAAGTATTCAAAAATGAATGAACTATAATTTCAGAGCAAAATAAATAAACTAAGATTTGTCAAATCTTTTAAACCACCAGTAAAAGATAAATAGTCAGGACACTTCGATTGATTTGAAAATCGAATAACCATCAACAAATCGAATTAGTAATCAGATAATTCAACTAATACTAATCAGTTCGCGATAATAATTAACGCATCTAATGAGTTGCATAATTATCTTTAAATAGATTGCAATAAGCCCATTAGACCTACTGTCTGGAATCGAAATGTCAACAACGACGAGTCATCAATCTAACGGCTAAGAATAGGCAAGTGACACGAGCGGATTTATTTTAATCGATAATTGTATGTAGTTTTTGTGCCGAGAGATGGCGACACTTTAAAATCGCATTTTAATTTGTGTAATCTTATAGTAATTAACTTTTATCGAATGACATATACGAATAGAAGCATTATTTCTAGTTTTGCTTTATAGTGCGTGTCTTTTACTACTTGTACTTATACTATTGTCGTGGAAATGACGTATGCAAACCAGAATTAAATTATGGAAGTAATACAAATATAAAATGTTGCCCGTTTATGGAATCAAACCCAGGACCCTAAGAATTGCATGTTTATGTTTAATTGTTTACCCATAAATGTTAAAATATCCTATTGAGAGTGCTGACAAAAATATAAACTTCGAAACGTTTTTAACTCAGAACTTTGACTCAACATTTCGAAATAAATAAATAATAAATACACCAAACAGTCACCATACATATTCCTGACCCCACAGTAAGATACAAGTCTTGTGTCGAGGGTATCTGGAACTACGAGAGACTTTCGGTCTCACAACATCCAAACTCCGAAACAAATATTTGTGGATCACACAAACATTTGTCTCGTGCGGGAATCGAACCCACGGCCTCTCGCTTCACAGCCGGCTACTCGCCCGCTGCGCCACGGAGGCTGTCAAATATATTCATATAAAAACTCTGTAAAACATTTTGTTGATTCCATCAACAAGTATCATTAACAATATCATACCACCGTCGCGTCGCCTCTAAACATATTGGTACCGTTCCAATACCACCAAAATACCTTAACTGTGTCAACTGAATATCTTATAATTAATTACAGCACAATTTATAGATTATGACCAAGGTGACAGAGCTTAATATAGAGGTTCTAAGAGATTATTACACTGCGTTCATACTTTAACACACTGTTAGGGTTAATGTAAAAATTCAGCACATTGTGGAAGAGTATTTTCTTTAGGTTTTTTATGAATCTGTTATGCCCTGTTATGATTCGGACTTCGGCCCTGTGAGAGGAATGTGTTGGAACAATAACCCTACCACGCCAGTCCACAGCAGTTTTATAAATCGCCATAGACTTCTTTGTACCGGCAGGTCAGGTTTATGAAGCTGGTCGTTTTGGACTGCTGATAATATAAATATTTATTGTTGTATAAAATTTAGACGTGGTGACCGATCTTAGAATAGAGATCAATATCCCTAATTATCCCTTTCCTTTAAGGTCGGCAACGCGCCCATGATTCTTCTGGTCGTGAGCGTACATGGACGGTGGAGATCACTTACCATCAGGTGAACCACTTGCTCGTTTGCCGGCCTATGCCATAAAAAAAAGTATTCTGTCCATGCTTTTATTGCCGATAATAAAATAATGAAGGCAACATGCCATTATAGATTAACACTTGTATATCCGGTTCTCCCGAGGGGCTTGCCACCTGATCCTATCTCTTTATCTTTCCCCTCCCCTTTGGCCCTGGGAGATACTGCAGGGGTTGCTACTATCCCATTAGCAACCCCTGTTCATCCCAAGGGTAAAAAAAACTTATGATCAGGTGACCCACTAGGTCGTTTATCGGCCAATGCTATAAGGTCCAGTGTAGTCACTGCACCGTGTCAGTATAAACAGATGATGCGTACCTCATCGCAGGCGTGACACCTCGACTTGAGCCGCTCGGAGTAGTGCCGCACGCAGTAGAGTCATCAGGTGACCCACTTCCTCATTTACCGGCCAATGCTATAAAGGTCCAGTGTAGTCACTGCACCAGGTCAGTATAAACAGATGATGCGTACCTCATCGCAGGCGTGACACCTGGGCTTGAGCCGCTCGGAGTAGTGCCGCACGCAGTAGAGTCATCAGGTGCCCCACTTGTTCGTTTACCGGCCAATGCTATAAAGGTCCAGTGTAGTCACTGCACCGTGTCTGTATAAACAAGTGTTTCGTACCTCATCGCAGGCGTGACACCTGGGCTTGAGCCGCTCGGAGTAGTGCCGCACGCAGTAGAGTCATCAGGTGCCCCACTTGTTCGTTTATCGGCCAATGCTATAAAGGTCCAGTGTAGTCACTGCACGTGGTCAGGATAAACAAGTGTTTCGTACCTCATCGCAGGCGTGACACCTCGGCAAGGTCCAGTGTAGTCACTGCACCGTGTCAGTATAAACAGATGATGCGTACCTCATCGCATGCGTGACACCTCGGCTTGAGCCGCTCGGAGTAGTGCCGCACGCAGTAGAGTCATCAGGTGCCCCACTTGGTCGTTTGCCAGCCAATGCTATAAAGGTCCAGTGTAGTCACTGCACCGTGTCAGTATAAACAGATGATGCGTACCTCATCACAGGCGTGACACCTGGGCTTGAGCCGCTCGGAGTAGTGCCGCACGCAGTAGAGTCATCAGGTGACCCACTTCCTCATTTACCGGCCAATGCTATAAAGGTCCAGTGTAGTCACTGCACCGTGTCAGTATAAACAGATGATGCGTACCTCATCGCAGGCGTGACACCTCGACTTGAGCCGCTCGGAGTAGTGCCGCACGCAGTAGAGTCATCAGGTGACCCACTTGTTCGTTTATCGGCCTATGCTATAAAGGTCCAGTGTAGTCAGTGCACCGTGTCAGTATAAACAGATGTTTCGTACCTCATCGCAGGCGTGACACCTGGGCTTGAGCCGCTCGGAGTAGTGCCGCACGCAGTAGAGTCATCAGGTGACCCACTTGTTCGTTTATCGGCCTATGCTATAAAGGTCCAGTGTAGTCAGTGCACCGTGTCAGTATAAACAGATGTTTCGTACCTCATCGCAGGCGTGACACCTGGGCTTGAGCCGCTCGGAGTAGTGCCGCACGCAGTAGAGTCATCAGGTGACCCACTTGTTCGTTTATCGGCCTATGCTATAAAGGTCCAGTGTAGTCAGTGCACCGTGTCAGTATAAACAGATGTTTCGTACCTCATCGCAGGCGTGACACCTGGGCTTGAGCCGCTCGGAGTAGTGCCGCACGCAGTAGAGTCATCAGGTGACCCACTTGTTCGTTTATCGGCCTATGCTATAAAGGTCCAGTGTAGTCAGTGCACCGTGTCAGTATAAACAGATGTTTCGTACCTCATCGCAGGCGTGACACCTGGGCTTGAGTCTCTCGGAGTAGTGCCGCACGCAGTAGAGCCGGCCGTCGAGCGCGCAGTACGCGAGCTCCACCAGCAGCTCGTCACACTCCGCGCACACGAAGCATGCGGGGTGGAAGAACGCCTAACAACAATTAATACAACATGATTTCTTATACATATTTACGCGAATATTAATCCTACTAATATTATAAACGCGAAAGTTTGTAAGTATGGATGGATGGATGTATGTTTGTTACTCTTTCACGTAAAAATTACTGAATGAATTTTACTGAAACTTTACAATAATATAGCTTATACATCAGAATAAGACATAGGCTACTTTTTATCCCGGAAAAAGCAAATCACGCTGGCGGAGTCGCGAGCACAAGCTAGTATTATATACTAGCAGTAGCCGCGAACTTCGTTTCGCCATCAAATAGCTTTCATACAAACTTTCATCCCCTATTTGGGCCCTTTAGGGGTTGAAATTTAAAGAAAAAAATACCCTATGTTTAACCCTGGGTCATCAACTATGTGTGCAAAAAAAAATCATAGCAATTGGTTCAGCGGTTTCGATAGTAGTAGCGGTTTAAATAGTAGAAATACAAAGTTCTTCAAACCGAAATAATAATGCTTACACATTGCTACTTGGCGACAAAAAAAAGACATTTCTTCAACAAGAACAGTGAAGTGGGAACCATTTCGATTATATCAGATTTTAAATAAGAACATTGTTATAGGCTACGGTATTCACAGCTACATACAAACATACAACGGTTTCGAATTTAAAATACATATAACTTATACCCCAATTTATGTGTGTTAAAAAATTAGAATTAAGGTGTAAAATTAAGATCAAAAGAAAAATTAATTCCATGCAATAGAACTTACCATTGTATTAATACTTAAAAAGACCCATAGTGGCCTATTGAAAGAAGTTAACAAATATAAAACCTGCATCGATACCCACAAAAATGTTTGTAACACGAGGAAAACTTTAAAAACATGTGAATTTATTACATTCTGTATGTACCTATATGTATTTTACTATAACGAAGACTCTTTATAATTTCTAATACCTCTGAATAATTTACTTTATTGTTAAAATTAGTTTTATACTCTTATATAGTTAGTATAAGTGTCGAGTTATAACAATTTTGGTATGGACAACAGTAAAATTGTTGACTGAATTTAAAAACAAGTTATGCTGCGCCACCTGTCGTCAAATAGCATCACTAAATGTACCTTTTATTATAGTTACGAATTAAGTTAATAGATGGCGTTTGACGAAATTTTTTACTTACATCTTCGCCTATCCTCGGAGCTTGAATAGTAATGTTTCCACTACGAATCGGTTTAGTGCAACCCATGCACTCCACTGAAGAACCGTGATGTTGACTAGCAAGACCTGAAAAAGATAAAAAACATGACAAAATCAATTGTTCCACTACTGTCCAACAGATGGCGTTGTTAAAATATCTTACCAATATCAAGTGCAATTTCGTTCCGTGCTGCAACAAAATCTTCGTATTGTTTGCGGTGGTCATCGTCAACGTGTCTGCAGTGAGCCAGGGATAGATCTTGCTTTGGTAACTGACTCGCCAACGCCTTAGTTCTCCAAGCCCGCCATGCCGCCTGTCCAGTGGCGCCACCTATACCAGTGGGCGTCCGCTCGGCTAACGATGTCCAATAAAGCTCGGTCTGAAATAAATTAAAAATATATAGTAGAAGGTAAAAAAAAAAACAAGTGAGTGAGCGACTTAATGATAAGAGATAGTGATCGTTTATTATTATTAGATCCCTTATAAATTTTAAGTGGAAAACAAAAGCAAAGCTCGCTCCGGCAAGTCCGTAGCATACATTGCTTTGTAATTCATTATTCAATGTAATGCTAATATTCAAAAGACCTACGGCTGAGTTTCTTGGTACTTCTTCTCAGACCAGTGTCATTTCCGAAACACCGGTAGAGAAATGTCAATGTAATTTATCTATAGATAATAATAATATTGACGTGTAAAAGAGTCCTTTGTGGAGTACTTGCCAAATAAACGTTTTGATTTAGATTCAAAGTTCTGTCCGGTTTTTCTTTTTTTTTATAGCATACACCGGCAAACGAGTGTAAGTGGGTCACCTGATGGTAAGTGATCTCCACCGCTTATGTACCCAATACTAGAAGAATTATAGGCGCGTTGCCAACCTTAAAGGGAAGGGATAATTAAGGGATTGGGAAAAGGAGAGTGATTTGTGTTTGTTTCGCCCTTCCCGTCTCATCCCGCGCTCACGCCATAAACAAAGCATCCTATGTCTGAGCAGGACGGGTAGATGCATTGTGTTTTCTGTTCTAGGTATTGCGTAGACATATTTCCTATCATTGTTGTCTATATAGATATTTAGCATTATTTGTTTAGAATTATTTATTTTTAGTTTTAGTGATTGATATTCGTTGTTTATAAGATTTAAATTTTTATATTTTTGTTGTGCTGGCATTGCGTTCGCACGTCACACACACACAGACTTCCCATTGAAAATCAGCGCTGAAGGACAGCTAAGGCTGTATTTCAGCATAAAGCTGAATGGGAAGTCTTGTTATTGGTCTAACATAATACTGGTATGATGTATGTAAAACTATTTTGTGTCTAGTCCAATAATAAAATTTTTTCTTTCTTTCCTTCTTTCTATTTGGGCCTCCGGATATCACACTTACCGTACGCAACGTAGCAACAAGCCGCTACTTTACGTCGGTTTTGTGTGAGACAGTGGTAACGACCCGGTCGAGCCGGCCCATTCATGCTGTAGACAAAACTGTCTACAGCGTGGCTCTACAGCTTATAAAGTTAAAAGTGGTGTTTTTGGGCAGGCGTGGTGCTTACCATCAGGCGAGCAACCTACTCGTTTCATCATTCAGGCAAATAAAAAGCTTTATGCTCCGTCACGAGACACAGAAATAACTTTTATTGACTTCTGTGAAATAATCAAATTAATACCTAATGAGTACTTAAACTTAACTGATGTCTCAGATACCGTCTTTGTATTACAATGTACTAATATATTAATCTAGTACCATTATTACCGTAATTTAATACAAGATTGTTCCACACATCGGTGCCAGAAAACAGAATCGCCATTAATAAATCCCCGCACACAGGTTATATATTGCGACTTTAATATGCACATAAAGTGCACGTCTTCGACTCTGTACATGTGAGTTATGTGTGAAAGAAAATAGTATTGAATAAGTAATATTACTAACTATGGTAGCTGAAATCGTTTTTGAAGTACTTCTTTAGAATCGAGATTTCAAACTCGATGAAACGAAAATGCGTCACGACAAAGACAAATATATTCATAAATAGGGTTTAGCCTGCGAGAGAATGAGATTATAAGTATGCTATCACGTGGCTTTGCGCCTGCGTACAACGACGCCTTCGGAAAATGTGTCATAAACAACGTGGGGTATTATTCACGAGTTTATTTTTTTGCATTTGCGTATTAAAATTCATTGGTTAATTAATTTTATTAAAGTGGTGTATTTTTGTTTCATAAACTGACTGAAGAAGGGAGCAAGTCGCTTGCTTGATGGTAAGCGCCACGCCTAACTTTAAACAGAAGCAACACCACACAAAGCTTGGGAGTTACCTGAGTGGTAGAGCCACGCCGTAGACGATGATAATCGCTGGTAGGGGCGGGTATAGAGGTATATTTTTGTATCCCAGGGCTTGTATAGGTAAATCCACCTGTCCTGTCGCAGGCTCCTCGATTAGCTGACAGCTATACAGGCCGACATGATTCTGGTGACCACCGATAAACTCATTATTTGTCGATGGTCGCTGGTTTTTTGGACTGCACTGCGCTTACCATTAAGTGTAGTGCAGTCACATTGCCGGATAAAAATAAAGTATTTTATAGGAGTTACCTGCTTCGCAGTAAGTCCGGGCGGGCTGTCGTATGAGTGGTGGTTGACTCGGGAGTCGCGAAGTCCGAGCCGATCCCTCACCGAGCACAGTTCTTCGTGGTACACCGAGTGTTTCAGCCGATCGCAGCCGCATGACTTGCATGTTTTTCTGGAATAAAACATATGTTTGTCAGTTTAGCAGGGAATTTTGTATGAAATAGTACTTGTTAAAGTCTGACTGCTGCACTCTGGGCTTATGAACAACTTCGAATTAAGTGAAGTCGTTTTGTACGATAATGACCTCGCTAAGTCTGACTAGCAATACGAGACAATCTTATGAGTAGAGCCACGCTGTAGACAGTTTTATGTACAGCATAAATGGGTCGGCTCAACCACTGTCTCACAAAAAACCGATGTAAAGTAGCGGCTTGCTGCTGCGTTTCGTACTGTGAGTGAGATATCCCGAGGTCTAAATCCCCTCCCCTTCTCAATCCCTAATTATGCCTTTCTTTTAAGGTCAGCAACGCGTCCATGATTCTTCTGGTTTTGTGAGCTTACATAGGCAGTGGAGATTGGCTCAATTGCTTGGTTGCTGCCTATGCTATAAAAAAGGTAGTAAGATAAGTAATAAATATGACCTATGGTCAACTTTCTAGTTAGTAAGTATAAAAAAAATCCAACAACAAAGCACACGTGTGTCTAATGACACTTATACATAATCCAAGTGCACTTCAGTAAATTGATTTAATATTTCAAACAAACCGCCACTGACAGATGAATTTATTGTGAAACTTCAAAATGCTGGGAATTTTATTAAAGAAAACCAATATTACGTTCTTTAAATATTATTGTAAAATAATATAGGCTACTTTTATCCCGGAAAAAGCAGATCACGCAGGCGGAGCCGCGAGGAAAATATAGTTACAAATACGCTGGAACTCACTTAGAGAATAATGTGTAGTGTCGTGAAGCACGAATAAACGCATTGTTGTATCTTCACGACGTTATACTAGAGGATCGACATCAATAGATCTGCTGAGGGACAACGCCGAGTGTTATCTATAACCTACTTTCCACGTTGACCTTGTTGCAAGAATAGTTTGGGAACAAAAGGGTAGAGAAATACATTGTTTATGCACGCTTATCGCACTGAGCAATTATTAAAAATCTTTAATTAAGTGTAATTTTGCTGTTAAAAGCACTATTTGGTTGGCTGATTGGTTGGTTGTTTGGGCAGTGGGCGAGTAGCCGGCTGTGAAGCGAGGTTGTACAAATGTTTGTGTGATCCACAAATATTTGTTTCGGGTCTGGTTGTGTTTTCTCCACAGAGGGATTGACGTCAAGCAAGCGGCAAGTCGTATAAACTACAAGCCAAATCACAAAACATAAAATATGTCCCCCGACAGGTGGAAGAAGATATATTTTTTTTTTTTATCCTGGCTCGGCAAAGTGACTACGCTACACCTGATGGTAAGTGTAGCGCAATCCAGGAATAGTGTCGACCAACGACAAACAATGGGTCCATCGTAGGTCGGCAAGATCATGCCGGCCTGCTAAAGGGCCAAGGGGGAGGGAAAGGAAAAAGGGATGGGAAAAGGGTTAGGATCAGGGGGCAAGCCCCCTGGGGAGATCCGGATATACACTAGCTGACCCTGGAACGCGACCCACACAAGGTGGGCCACTATGGCAGGTTTTAGCACCAGTGTACGGTGGTCGCTATCCGGTCGGATACAAGTATCCTC
Organism: Amorpha juglandis; assembly: GCA_949126905.1. NCBI lineage: Eukaryota > Metazoa > Arthropoda > Insecta > Lepidoptera > Sphingidae > Amorpha > Amorpha juglandis. The sequence goes on from OX421365.1 coordinate 21,872,554, forward strand.
CCACCATGTGGATGTAGCTTGTACTGAAAATGATTCCTAAATTATTAACATACTCCGCGAAATCCTTATAATTACCCGTAAAAATATCAGAATGAACACACTTCGGAGCCCATTAATCATTTTTAACAGCACTAATGTGTGTGTTGTAATCCGCACAATGCAATGTGACTCGACGATTAGAGTCAATCTGACAAATGATCCGAGACTCAACATGTCTCGGCATTGGCCGGCTCACGAAACTATAGCGGGTACATTTAGCTGATGTCGCGTCACGCCATTTAAATTTAATTAAATTGCAAAATAAAGAGGCAACTAAGTTGTGATGTAAAGCTTCTTAAATGAAAAATATGATTTACTAGGTATAAATACAATATTATTAATTATTATTGATAATAATAATTATTATTATTATGATGATAATAATTATCAATTATTATTAAGATTTTTTTTTATTGGATAAAAGGCATAAAACAGAAAACAATCAATTACAATTATTAATACTTAAATACTAAAAACTTAATGCTCTAGATCGTATTCCTAAGTATATGCCCTAATTAATTATTATTAAACAAAATAAAAGCCATTATATATTTTTACAAGCCAAAACTGCGATTACTGGCGTCTCGCAAGTATAAGGTTCTTTATTTTGATAGATAATACATTCATTATATTTTGTGACCAATTTCACTAATTTGCGTATGAATGGGTATACCAGTGATTCTTCAAAGCGTGCACGATTCCAGTACCCAAAAAATCACTGTTCTACATATTAACGGCTGAAATGCGTTGAAATAAAACTAATTTAAACGGATTTTATCGCGGTTTTTTATTAGTTATGACTGTAATGCGCTTCCGTCATCCAACTCCTGGACTAAAATAAAATGTACTTTAAACAGAACCAATCAGCACATTTTCAGAAACTTTTGTGGCGTGGCGTCGCGTACATAAACCATGCTCAAACCCTTATTGATATGGTAACAAACGGACAATGCTCGTCTCAATCGGGTTGATGGAATTAATAGGATAAGAGCTGAATGCTCCTCGGATGTTGTTCGTCAAAGTATGTTCACAAGATACATTGATATATCAATTGCTATGTAAATCGCGAGGAAAGGGTTTTCAGGAAAAAAAATGGCTAGCACTCCTAAGTCGTACAAATTAATATTAATTTCCTTAAAAATGGGTAAGTGATTATTCTTCTAGGTGTTTATGGGTGGTAGATACTCCATATAAATGATTTACCACCCACTCAGTTTTTTAATACATAGGCCGGCAAACGAGCAAGTGCGTCACCTGATGGAAAGAGATCTCCACTGCCGATGTAAGCCCATAATACCAGAAGAATCATGGCCGCGTTGCTGATCTTAAAGGAAAGGTATAATTAAGGGATTGGGAAGGGGAGGGGCTTTGGGTCTCCTGATATCCCTCACCCTACGAAACACAGCAGCAAGTCACTTTACACTTTTGTGACACAGTGATAACGAACCGGTCGAGCCGGCGCAAACACGCTGTGCTGTAGACAAAACAGTCTACAGCGGGGCTCTACCACTCAATTTGCTCGTTTGTTCGGTTTTGCGTCACAAAATAAATTGCCTAACTTAGTTAAAATCAACTCTCAACAATCGTCTCATTAGTATTTTTTATGTTTTCCATGTTCTATATCCCATGATGTGATGGGGGCGAGCCTATCGCCATACCGGGCACAATTCCACACTCCTAGCTGATACTTGAGCATTTCGTGATAGAAAAACCCAATATCATTTTTACCCGACACAGGATCGTACCCGAGACTTCAGCATAGCAGTCGTACCGCATGCAGCAATACAACCCCGCCACCAAGGCAGTATATAGAAGTGTAAAGCGCCACCAAGGCAGTATATAGAAGTGTAAATAAATAAACGACAACTTATTATTCCTTATTCGAATTATTATTTATTTTACATTAATCCAATAACCGCAGAATAACAGTCATAATTTTCAAGAATATTGAATAAGTTTATTTTGTTATTAGGCCACACGAAAACGTAAACAGTGATTCAAATTCTATGTATTATATACTCATCATTATATTACTCTTGTATTTTGAAGTTCCTTGGAAACAAGACTTTTTCCACAATTCCTGTGTACGTCACTTTATACTGTGGTCACAACATTTATGATATTAGACAAATCTTTTTTCTTATTGATTGAATGACGAGACGTGCAAAGCGCTCGCCTGATGGTAAGCGCAACGCCTGCCCATAAACAAAAGCAACACAACACAGGCTTTTGAATTACAAAGCACTGGTTGGCACTGAACTGCGCTCGTCACCCCGAGACAAAAGATGTTAAGTCTCATAATTCCCAGTAATTTCACTGGCTTCAATGTCCTTCAAACCAAACCCAACAGTGCTTGCACACTGTTGCTTGGCGGCAGAAATAGACGGCGCCTTGGTACCAACCCAGACGGCCTCTCGCATACGAGGGACCTACCACCTTGTGAATCATGAGTGCGTTAAGGAAAGGCAATATGCAAATCACGGAATATATTCCCTTTGCGACAAAAGTGAGTAACTTAAAAAAAACAAAAACAATATTTTGCTTATTAAGTTCAATGTCAATGACATGGCCTCAAACAGATCGCCGACAGAGATATACCAAAACAGAATGATACCCCGACGCGATGTAGGGCTATCGCATATTTCCTTATGACTCTGATTATCCACGCCATCGAGGCGCGCCGCAACCTTACCCCTGACCGTACTACAGCTAATAATAGCTGACTGCCGAATCACAGAATAAAAGAATATATGTCACATTTTGAGACAATTTGGGGCAAATTTGCCGGGACATTTTTTCACAGAAATTTCGGTAGCTTTGCGGTGGAAGTCTTTTTTATACGGGTACGGCAAAGTGACTGCATTACACCTAAGGACAAGCGCCACCACCGACAAACAATGAGTTTAGTGGTGGTCACCAGAACCATGCCGGCCTGTATAAACTGCTTCTTCACACTCCGAAGAGAAGAAGCGAATTGAGGGACATGCGACAGGACAGGCAGATGACCGATGCAAGCACAGGGATACTAGCATGTACCCCTATACTCTCTCCAAACAATCATGTGTCATGTCGCAAACCCCGTATTTATTATTTATTTTAAATTAGTTTACTTTTAGTATATTCTTAAAAAAGAACTGTATACGAATTATATGAACAAACGATTATAATGAACGCTCTAAAAGGCGTCTTTTATTTTTGTATTCGAAAATACATTTGAATCAGAGCATAGATGAAACGTAAAAATTAGTGTAAAAACGTAAAACACATCACTAATTTTCTAAAAAACCCTAATATCGATTTATCCATTTCTGCTTCGACGTCGAAGTGTTTGGTCTGATTGATCAACCATCGAGCGATGGAAAGCTCGACACGTGCCAGATGGATCCCCGATTTACCTTTCAACAACAGAACGATTTGTTTTCTTTGTGTTTAATATATTTTTGATGGTTAAATCACAGCAAACTAATCAAAACATATAACCTAAACTATTAGTTCCCAAAGTGGACCCCCTGAAGTCCACTGGAGACTCGACGGGGGTCTACGTTGGCGTCAAAAAAAAATGGGGGTTCACAATTCGTAAGCGGGGGACCACGAAAATGTATCTGCTTTCGATAGTGAAGAACTAAAAAGTTGGCTTGATTTCACCTATCAATGTAGGTAGATAATATTTTAAGAAGTACAGCGAACTGCTGCTGAAAAAAGTCTCGGAACCTCTTACCTAAACTACGGCATATCACTATTGTACGTTTTACTTTGCTATCGTTTATTTAAAGATCGCTTATAAGATGAAAACAATATCTGCTGCAATGATTTGATTGATATTTATACCAAGAATTTTGATCGCATGATGAATTTGAAGGTATAATTTTCTATCAAAGACTAAATAACATTCCTCAACATCAACGTCAAATATAAGATCAAATTTAAATCTCCCTTGATTACACCCGAATCCCATACGTAGGGCATCAGCAAACACGAACGTCGCGTCGGGGTCCATCGGCCCGTCCAAAGACAACAGCTGTAAATCTATTCGCAATTTACAATCGACATTTATCGCACATTCCGCTAATGTCGAGCGTTTAATGTCCGCCAATAAACTGGTGATATCCTATGTATTTTTATTTTCGTGATAATTTGAACTTTATTGGACAATTTGTGAACGCATTAATATCAAGGATGTAGATTTTACTGTTTAATTACAGCTTTTATTTGTTGATTACTTAGATTGTGAAGAATATCTGTTCAACTTCGAACTCAAATTAAATTTAAATAGATATTGCATTTGCCAGCCGCCGTGGCGCAGTGGGCGAGGAGCTGGCTGTATGTTTGTCATTCAAAAATATGTGTTCCGTGTCCAGATGTTGTGAGACCGCAAGTCCCTCGTAGTTTCTGTTACCCACGATACAGGTTAACCTAGTGTGGGGTCAGGACATTTTAAAATCAGTTTATTCATAAATTTTATGAGTGGTATTTTTTTATAAATCATATATGAAACATTCCCCGTGTAAGATTACGAAAAAAAGAACATTAAATTATTGATTTAAATCAATGAATTTAGCAAAATCTCAATCTTTTCTTGATGTGGGTTGAAATGTTATTGCGTATTTGCATCCATTTATCCCTTTCCTTAAAGGTCGGCAACGCGTGCATGTTTCTTCTGGTATTGTGGGCGTACATGCATTGGAGATCACTTCCTATGAGGTGACACATTTGCTCGATAACCGGCCTATGCTATAAAAAATAAACAATTAAGGAAGTAAACTTGGCACACGTTTTTGGTTGTATACCGACAGGTGCAGCATATCTTTTTATTTTGCTGCCTAATATTTTATATCTGATAAACTTTGTTTTTTGTTCATTTTGAATGGCCCAAGTGTAGTTTATTTTCCTGTAAACAAACGTGGCTAAAGCCAGGCGCTACTATTAATATCACAATGATATAATGAACAGGAATTAGCTTATATAGCTTGAAACTGACACTATCAGGTAGGTAAATAAACAAATAATACACAAACACACCCAACAGTCACACACTAGGTTAACCTACATCGTGGGTACGAACTATGAAGGACTTACGGTCCCACAACACGCAGACCCAAAATAAATATCTGCGAACCATATAAACATTTTTCTCGATGCGAAATCAAACACACGGCCCCTCGTTTCACAGGCGACTTATCACCCATTGCACCACCATGGCTGTCACGAAGCCAAGGTAATTTTAGAAGCCCATCGCACTCTTCATCACTGTAGAAAAACATCCTCATTAAACGAAGGCGTTTTAAGCAATAATCCATCACGACACTAATATAATTCGAGTTACCCGATACTAGGTAATTAGTAAAAATAAATTCGACTCACCAAGTCCAGAACAAGCCTCACAAAATGTTTATTGTTCAAACAATAGTTTCTACACTAGACATTACAATGGAAAAGTTTGTTAAAGACGTAATTGAAACGAAAATAAAATTTAACGATGGAGATGCGTGTTTGTTTAATTGAACACATTCGATTCGCAAAACATATAATGGTTTCATAAAATATGCTATTTGTGGATAATGAGAAATGTTCATCCAATATTGTTTTTTGTGCCTATTAAATCCCCCTGCATGGCAAAGGTATACCTTTAAAGGAATTGCTGCAGACCAATAATTCACCACGCCGCGCTGGTCCAATGCTAGGTGGTGGATCACCAATTAAATCAGAATTTGTGTTGACAGGAAATACCACGGTCAAGAGACAAATTGAGTTAATTTTGATGCCAGATTTTTTTGTTCCCCTTGTACCCTTGAATATAAGCATGAAAAATAAAATGAATGAACACATATTCAATAAAATTACTGTTAAAACCCCTGACACCAATTGGAAAAACATCTGCAATTTCTATATAGCTTATGAATTAATGAACCGAGAAAGGGAGGAGGATTTGGGCGTCTAGATATTTCGCCCATCGTACGGAACTCAACAGCAAGCTGCTACTTCTTGGTTTTCTTTGGGACACTTAAACGTTAAAAAATCGGCATTAAAATCCGTTCCTTCGTTTAGCTGCAACGATGCTACAAATATATAGATAGATAGACAAAGGAGTCGAAATTATAAAACTCTTTTTGTCGTGATTTAAAAATTGGAACAAACCCATAGTCCTCTCCAAAAGTCACGGTCTCAAATTCATATTGTCAAAGGTAATTTAACGACATAGTAAAACGAAAGTACCTACGTGTCGTTTTACAGAGACCGTTCATTAGCACTGTTCAGCGATCGCCTTGAAACATTGTCATAAAATATATTTAGCTAAGATCTAATCAGGTCAGGTTTATTATTTTATGTTGGCAACACAGTGACAAAATTTTCCGATTACATCAAAAGTATTGCCAGTTAGTTCAAAGGGGAATAATCTAATTATATTCGGATCTATTGCGATTCTCATGTCTTGTTCTTGGAAAACTTTAGACTCTGATTAAAGATATAGGACGATCTATGTCTGTAACTTTATCTTATTACTAAGGGTAAGATCCATAAACCTAATTAAGTCTTCCAGAAAGTGCCTTCTTCCCTTCTCTTCCACTCTTCACCTACCAGTTGATGCTAATTCAAAATCGTTTTGTACTATAAGACTAAATATAGCAATATGCACATAGATTAAGTGATAAAGTCATTGACCGCAGCAGTTGCAAGCTTCGCCGCTGCTATGTCCCCGCGCATACCAATTAAGCACAATAAGTATACCATGGGAATGGCCAGCATTAGACAAGGGGAGTTAAATCATGATGTACTCATCATATCATTTGAATATGAGACGTGGTTGGAATTAAGTATGGGAAAAAATACTTTTAGCAAAACTTTGTAGCTTTTTGATATGACTGATGATTTGCTGGCAATATGCTAAATTAAAACCCTTTTCGGCAATATCAGTAGACGCACGGTTTCTATACTTATTTCTTACTTATTTTGTCTTAAATATGATCTTGTAATTAAATTGTATTTTTTCTTCCTTCAGTTATAATTCTTGTTCGAAAGCAGATGCGTACACATTCAGGGTTGCAAGCATGAGCTTATGTAATGTATTCTATATTTTTTTATAGTATTGCCCGGCAAACGAGCAAGTAGGTCACTTGATGGTGAGTGATCTCCACCGCCCATGTACGCCCACAATACCAGAAGAATCATAGGCGCGTTACTGACCTTAAACAAAGGGATACGGTCTCGGGAAGGGGAGAGTTATTTTGGCCTCCGGATATCTCACTCACCATACGAAACGCAGCAGCCGCTACTTTACGACAGATTTCTATGAGGTAAGGACCCTGACGAGCCATGACAGCCAATTTTGTCTACAGCATGGCCCTACTACTAAAAAAACATACACATATAAGCTCACACCTATATACCCCTAGAGCTAGGCAGAGTTATACCTAGGACACCAATGGTCACGACCTTATTTCCGTTGTCGGCGAAGAAATCAAAAGATTTACAAAAATGATTGTCCGACCTGGGGTTCGACTAGAACTTCGCTCGATTCCCATCCAGAATTCGCTGCTGTTAGACCAAAAGGCGATTTTTGTTTTAGAATATTAGATATTATTAAAATGGCTGGTTGGCGTTGGTCCAATACCGTACACGCTGTTTCCCATCTATGTCTTCTGTTATGATCTGTTTGGACTTGCGCGTTATTACTGTTGAATGGACGTAACAACTTCGATGAGATGGGTGAGTGCGTTAACATAAAAGCACCTGGGCCTTTGTTTTTGATATATTAATATTTAAGCTGATACGTAACGTATAAACAAGGATTTACAAAATAGACAAATATTGTGTTTGGCTATAAAACAAAATTCAGATATTTCAGCAACAGCTGTTATAGTTAAAATACCTGTATATCCAACAATTTGTAAGTATGTATGAACAGATAATTCAATAACAAACAATACAGATTACAATATCAATATAATATTTCAGGTTATAGAGTAGGAAACTGTGGTAGACCACAATATATTCAATTCCAAACCGACGTAATCACGTATCGAATTGAGTGTAGTGAATAGTTTAGAATAAAGCTTTAATAATGTATAGAAAATGTTTCAGTAAATAGTTCTTCCAACCCTTAATTACATGCTAGCAACAATAGACCGAGTCTAAGTTTGCAATATCATTGAAAACGGCTGAATACCGCTGTTATACAAAGTGATAAAAAAATGACGAAAACAAGACTATAAAAATGCGGGGCCAGGTGTTCCAAAAGATTCCAATTATGGAAGAGAAAATCATGTGTTACATCATATATCAGAGGTAATAAAAGGTCCTAAGTTTATAAATCTTCACAATAACGTATTGTCATAAATTTATATACCTTTGTAAATATTTGTTGAGGACAATTGTTGATTAAAAAACAATTATTGATGTTTGTCTCGGAACAAATCACAAACAAAAGTAAAGAACAATAGAGTTTACTGTCTGAAATAAAAGCAACAAGTATCAAACATTTCTTACGTATTTTATTATAAATTATTTGTGCAAACAAACAAGGTAAACATTTCGCTATGTTTCATGGTATGGATTACTGAAAGCTATTGATCTTAGTATGTGATGCCAAAATAGCGAAAGCATTTTGAATATGTGCATAAACTATTCCAATAAATATGATTCTGAGCAAATATAATGGAAACGGAAATAATTTAATGAATTGATTTATTAACTTGGCTACGTTTAGTTATTACAGCCACAGATAATAATTCAAATCTAGTATTGAAATATTAAACTACTAGAAAATTACAAAGTGCCAATGATTGGTCTTTATTTAAATGCTATATAACTATGGCCCTAGTGAGAGTATTTAAATAGATTCACGTCATCCGCATTTACGAAAATATGTTTGCAGATCCATAGTCTTGAACGTAGAGGATTGTATTGGAATCGTATGAACTTCATACATATTTCTCTCATATTAATGAAGTGACAACAAAGAAAATTGTATTAAGCACAGATACACTTATGACATTCGAATAAAATTACATTCACAATTTATGACACGAAACAAAAGAAAAACGAAAGTACTTATGTAACTGAAATTCTTTGTCCGTTATTATTTTTCTAAGCCTGCAGAACTCTACTGGTTAGAACTAACATAATGACGATTGCTGAGAAATTACAACCGATGTTTTAAAATAACATATATGTGTTTAATTACCGGAGCAGGTTTCTCTTTTGTTATACTTATTCATCATTCATAGGCCACGGTCGTTACAATTTTCAGTAATGAATCAGTGACAACTGCTGGAATATTTCCTTTGCTCGTTGTTTTGACTGTTATATTTTCGGACACATTTCGAGTATTAAAAGCAAGGAAGGTCATTTTTGATAGTGTCATAGGATTTATTAGGCCATAAATTTCATTCATAAAAAAGTTTTTACGGTTGCAGTTTTATTAGATCGTTTTATTGTGGAGATATCAGGGAATGCAGGTTTTATAAGAGGATAGACACTAATGTCATGGGTATGTCATGGAAGGCACTTGCATTCCAAATATATTTTGTTTTTCAATGTAAATAATCGTATATAATTTGAGATGAACCCTTCCATAGTAAAATATTTTAAAGAGGTAAAGTTTATTTGTTTGTATGAAGGGAACTACAGAACTTATCCCAAAAAGTCTTTCATTAATAGAAAGCTACTCTATCAGTGAATAACATATGCTACAGTTTATTTCTTAAACTATCACTGTGGCGAAGTTGTGTCCAAAAGCTAGTATAAGATAAAAAGGCATATACTGAATATTATCTACCAACTTTATAAACATAACCTTATAACGTAATAACTAGTAAGTACTAGCTTAATTTATCTCGGTTATATGATAAGTATTTACAGAGTTAGGCCGTGGTCCGTTATTTGACGAAACTCGGTATCCATAACAGTAGAATTTATTCAACAATATATGATGCTCCCACAATTTCCGGTGACATCACTTGCAACTTCAGTCCTCTTGCGTCAGAACCTAAAGATGCACTAGTGCAGGTGCGTAATATTAGATATGTATACAAAAAGCGCGTTAAACTACCACATTCATCATGAACCTCACATCACAATGGATTATAAAAATATGATGGAAACGCTCACATGAAAGCTTCATAGATTATTTGTTTGTGTAAAGAAAACCCATGATTTTTTATCTTAACAAAACATTCAACAGCCTGAAATCGTTACTAAAGAAAATAGACTTGATTATTTTGCATCATACGTCGATTTATTTCGGATGTGAAAAATGTATAGGAAGACGGTGTTCCGTGCAGATTTCATTGGTATACGTATATTTATATTTACATTTTCGTATATTTTATATTTACGTACATACATGCTTTATATAAATTATAAATATTTTCATTCCCATGCATATTCTGACGTTTTTCTAAAATAATTTACCATAGTCATTCCATGTTTTTAAATCAACAATTGTACTAACAACAACAATTGTAACTAGTGGTACGGTGGATTTTTATCAGGTTTACAACAAATTTTCATGTAAACAGTATCAGATATGGAAAGTCGTTGCAAATCAATTAAAAAGACAATAGAAAGGGTTTTTAGTTATCTAAATAATATTATTGAAGCACAATTCACCCTAATTTGCTTACACGACCGAGAATATGACCATCCAGCGTGGTGTATTAGTCCGAACTTCTTTCATCAAGGAGAAGCGATGCCCTGGGATTAGACATAAAAGATACATAACAATCTAAGCAGAATAGAATATAGATGTATACTGTAGACGTGAATAGTCACATCCAGGTAACACGCGATCCTTGAGAACGACCTTTGCCAACGTCTGTCTAATGGAACGCCGTGCCCGCGCCCATTTACTTTGCATCACTTGCAAAGCAAATAAATTGAAACGGCAAGGGCGTGTTAGCACACATTTTATATTATTGCTTATAAGAAAAGGGTAAATCGTCGCACATAGGCACTCGATGTTATGTAAAACACATAAATATCATAAAGTAAGCTCATATGGATTAATATCAACATTTAGAAGATGCTCTTTCGAAACTCATAATCACAGTCACACAAGTTTATATAAAGTCTTTCTAATCGTATCTCATTATAGCAAACTCTAATGAAGCCTTATGGTCTAAGATCATATGTTCCGTTACAAAAGTTGTGATGGGGTCTGGGTATGTGTAAATCATGTAAACAATTCAGAGGTAAACCAATAATTATCAACAGCTTTAATATCTCCACATATTTGTATCTTAATTCAGACTTTGATGATAAAAAAGATGTGACTGGTTTTACACCTCGGAATTTAGATAGCAATTGTTTTCACATTGGTTTTATGAATTTTTAAAACCTTTTTAAACCGCAGGAGACGTCGGCTGATCACAACCCATTGACAATAATGGTAAAGTTAATCTGGATGCTGGACCTGTTCCATAAAGTAGCGATAATGTAAAAGGAAATGATAGTGATTCCGTGGACAGATGAATAGTTACAACATAACGTACATCGGGAACGAGAGTCATAACACAAAAAAAATAGTTTTTGAGAAATGGTATTTTACTTTATTTATATGTAAAAATTGCAATTGACCAGGTTTGTTTCAATATATCATGCCAGATAATTTTGAATCCAATTTCTACATGAAAATAAACTATTTTGGTTTCCCAAAAACTATTTTTTTTTGTGTTGTGACGCTTATTACCGATGTGCGATAATATTATAATGTAATGTTATGATTTTAAAACTTTAAGAATTGTCAAATCCATCACAGAATACATTCTCAATATTTTTCTTTTCAATCCTGCCTTCTTAATAAAAGTGATAAACAATACGAGTATTAAAAACCAGATTATTTGCGCATTAGCTAATAAGTAATAACACTAAAATACCTTTCAAGTTTAGAAATTATCGAGAGCTTCTGGTTACAAAAAGTTGGAACACCATTAAAGTTACCCATGAAACTATGAGAGTGTACATAAAAGTACATTACTATGAACGTTGGTTTCATTATTTGAAAGGGTGGGGCGAGAAAGGTCGTCAGATGATACCAAACATTTTACAGTATTTGGGATTCCATATCCAATGGAATGTTAAATGAAATGAAAAAAGCCATATTAAAGGGCTCTACCTTTTGAACTGTATAACTGGCTGTACAGACAATATGTTATTACGGCGGATAAAGTAATAATTAAAAAATAATTAACAACGTGCAAAAGAAAATGAATGATAGGAGATAAACATGCAAATTTTAAAAGTATGTTAAAGCAGAAAGGTTAATACCCAATTTTATAGAGGACAATGCGCTATTACCACGTAACCTCGATTTAACCTACTCGTACGGACAACAGACGTATTTTATGTGTAAGCATCAACGCAAAGACCTGGACATTTGTTTTATAATAAGAAATTGGGGCTCGTAAAAAGTCGGTCCCGGTTGTTATCAACTGACTGCAGCTGTTAAGCCAAGTTGAAGGTGCGGGCGGCTTGAACAAAACAATGTAGTGTCACACTGGCTGCTGCTAATTATGTGATACAGGATAGGAAAAAATAAAAAAATGGATCAAAACATTGTGCATCATGTTTTATGAAAGAGTGCTCGCGTAAATTCGAAATTTGAATTAAAGGGCGCTAACCAAAGAATAATAAAATAATAGCGTTGTTATAAAAGCAAAGGAAGAAAGAATAGTATTCCTAACCTATTAAAAGTGGTGAACAATATTAGCCACACCCTTCTGATGGCCATTTTTTTAAACTTCATACCGTCATCAATTATAACTAGAACGGTATCTTATTCTTACTCTTAAATTTATTTTATACACCTACAAACGTAGAATCGGATAATGAATAAGAAATTTGAAACTATAAAGAATTAAAAAAATAAGGACAAAATAAATCTGCTAGAAATATTAGGTAAATTAAAGCTATACGAGTTATTTGAAGTACATTGCTTTTATCAACTACACAGTACACAGATAATGACATAATGACTAACAAAGCTATTTTAAGACTCCTAATTGGTGTGAACTATGTTGTTAAACAAACAAAGGTCGCAGCAGACTTTTTTGTCTAAGTGCCTTTACAAGCTGGCCGATAATTACGGGATGCATTTAATATACATATTTAATTTTCTCATTCATCATCATCATCATCATCATCAGCCACAAGACGCCCACTGCTGAACATAGGCCTCTCCCAAAGATTTCCAGACCGACCTGTTGGAAGCGGTCTGCATCCAGCGACTTCCTGCGATCTTTATCAGGTCGTCTGTCCGCCTTGTAATTATCTCATTACGGATTAAAATTTACAACAAATCTTTATCAAAAGCAACTCCGAACTCAAATACATATAAAAAAAAATGATCTGTATTTAATTTCCCTCAATTTCCTGGATATTTCGATGATGGTAATACTGATCGTTTTTGCGGGCACTAAAACTTTGTGTTGCGCTCACGGGTGGCTCGTAACGATGTTAATGGCTGGACTAATGAGCGCCGCGGCATTTGCCGATTTTAAGGGTTATAGGCTGGCAATTACTCGACGATGCATCATAAATTGAAAATATCGGATCCCGTTCATTGTCTGGACGAGGTTTAATAGTTTATTGATGTGTGTTAGTCACCCTTTAAAATGGAACAGATAAAGATTGAATCAGCACAGAACTCTGAAAGATTGCAATCAAGGCTACTTCCATCTTAGGAGAAGTCGCCATGTATCATGAGACGAATATAGGTTCGGCGTATGGTCGGTACACTAGTTACCCTTTTGCCTACCCCTAGACAGGCGTGATATTAGGGAAAGTGGAATACATGATGTTTTCATTCCCAATTTTCTATATCTTTAACTGGTAATTCTACTTACCTAATAACCATATCGAGGACATCCTCTTTCTCGAAGACCTTGCAGTAGAGATGGAGTATCTTGAGACAGGTATACTGCAGACCGGTCCATGTCAGATCAGCTGATTTGAGGGCTTCGTTCCAGGGGCAGTTATCGTGTCTTGAGAGGCAAAGCATGCCTTCACCAGATATCTCCGTTGGAGGCATTTAAATTATTCCACTCACTTTGGTTGATGAAATGTCCATGACTGGTTGTTTGGAAGGAAACGTTATGCAACCGATGTTGATACAGTTAGTTAATTTTGTGCCACGTTTCAACAAATTCTGCGAGATTGCATCTCTGAGAGGGTGCTGACCTCCCTGTGGTCGTAAAACTAAGTTAAATCTTTGCTGCATCATAAAAACGTTGGTGGGACAGTATCTGATAAATTTTTGACCCCGACTAGATAGCTATCATACAAAAAAACCCCATAGTGTCTCGTTCAAGCGAGACTCGTTTCAGCATCAGCCCGAGTATCTAAATCCAGTAACTTCAGGCTGGCATAATTCTATAATTCTGGCGACCGTCGAGGGACGCAATGTCTCCCTACGCGACGGTCGACACTATATTTGGCCTACACAGTTCGTACCATTAGGTCCAGGAAAGAAAGAACAAGCATGTCACTTTTTGAATGCATAGGCGCAATAAGTTTTACATAGCATGAAGCCAAATTTACACAATGAGTACTTATCTTATGACAGAAGTGAGAACATAACAGAAAATTTACATTTATAAGACCACGACGCAATCTAAAACCAAGAATTGTAGATATGAGGTCTCGCAGTTTTGTCATATTTTCATCGATTTCGTACGAGAGACCTTAGTCCATATAAATGGAGCTTTACTTCACAACACCATATGGAATTTACGGAAAAGTTAAATACTTAAAATATATCAAATAATTAATAGAAAATGAATATTAATCTGAAGTTCCAGAAGTTTCAACCGATATATTTAATATATTCCGCAACAATACCAACAACGTTTATCGAAACGTGCCACTTATTGTTTATTCTTCTAATTACTGGTCCAACAACTATTAATGTAACACATAATATACCAAAACAAATACAGGAAATATTAGAACTATGGATCGTTGTTAAGGTATATGAAATTGTAAAACTAATTGAACATAACAGGTGTTGTCATGACTATTCAGAGATCCATATACAATATTAGGCAATAATTTAAAAGAATTTGTATAAAGTGTAACCAAAAAATTAACTCAATATTTACTATGAGTTTTTATAGTATTTTTATAGTATTTTTCCTAATCTCCATTCCTTTCCTCCATGATTCTTCTAGTATTTTTTGTGGGTGTTCTTGGACGTTGCTTCTGCATTTGAGTAATCTCACTCCTCATCCGGTGACACACCTACTATTTTGCTACCCTCTACTTAAAAAATACAGACAAGTCGAAATAGATATCGATCTTGCGCATACATAATTATCGAAGTAAGGCATCACCAAAATGTCTGCACGTACCGGAGTGTTGTAAACACTCTATAGTGCTTCAAGGCATTTCTCATCACAAAACTGATAGAATTATAAAGTACTTCCAAATTATTTCTCGTATATAAAGCCATATTTGCATGACAAAAGAAACTGCGTACAAAACGCGCAATTAATTGCAATTTGCTTCTGTGCCTCATTGTGATAGCCGAATAAATAAGCCTGATCGATCGGATACTTAAGTGATCCCTCCTTCCCAGACCACGACCTCTGTAGGAAGTGTCTAATTTAAACAATTCGCTGGCACGGCCATTGTCTCTGGCAGATTGTAACACGCTTGTCGCTGAACCTCGCGACGGTGTCCATGGACCTTTTTTTATTAAGTTAATTTGCATTGGCTAAATGTACTTTTTTAGATACGCGACAGGCAGAACGCTAAGCGTGTGCGAGTCAGGCGATAGCGACAACTCCGGTATATATGAAATTGTATGGAAACGGTTGTTGTTTGCCCATTCATTCATTTCATTCACTTAATTTTTTACCCAATTTTAGTTTTTTCGCAAAACAGTTTCTTTTGCGTATTATTGTCGGGTGCTTAAAAAAATATTAAAAATATTAAACATAGTCAATACCCTATTGCATACAAAGCGGAGGTGTCACTGGTGGCGTGTGTCGCGGTCGCAAACCTCAAAACGTGCCTTAAGACTGAAAATAATTCGAAGCAATCATCCAATTTCATATATAACTGTATATAGAATGTTAAGTAGCAGTTGGATTTAAATTCTGATGGCTCATTTTCCAGTATTTGCGCACATTACCTGCCATTCCTGAACCAGCTATTTACGTTCACATTTCAATCAAACCTGCACTATTCCAACATTACACATATATCCAAAATCGTAAACATTTACGCAAACATATAAGATTAAACACTGTATTCGAATAAAAACGAAAATTGAGAGTGCTTAAGGCAAGACGCCATAAACGCCTCGCCGAGTTTCAACTTGGTATGATTAGATTGAAATTGCACCGAGACCTCATCAGGGTTTGACCAAATCCCATTCTAACCCCCATATATGCGTGCACATACATATTTACACAACTGAGTCATAGTTAAAGAAAAAAAAATATTATTAGATTTTATCTTGAACCATGACCGATTGATCTGCGAATGCTAGTTGCAATTCAAAGGTGTTTCTATATTGAACAAAATAAAGTTTGAATGTTTTTATTTTAGTCGCCTTTAATGACAACTATCTCTAGCCTGATAGTAATATCCTTCAATAGCAGCAGTACCAGAAACGGAAGGTGTTTTGCAGGAATGAATAAAATATGTTTCTTTTATTCAATATAGAACAGTTTTTTTTCTTCAACTATAAATAAATAATACACCTCACAAACTCCACACCCAACAGTCACATACATAGTCCTGACCCCACAGTAAGATATGAGTGTCAAGGGTATCAGGAACTACAAGATACTTTCGGTCTCACAACACCCAGACCCCAAAATAAACATTTGTCTCAGTGCGGGGATCGAACCCGCGGACTCTCGCTTCGCAGCCGGCTATTCGCCCGCTGCGCCACGGAGGCAAGTATTTTTACTTGTGGTAGGTCCTTTGTATGCGAGAAGCTGTCCGAGTGCGTACCACTGCTTTGGCATTTTTTGCTGCCAAGCAGCTATGTGTACTGTTCGCTTGTTTTGGTTTGAAGGACTTAAAACCAGTGAAATTACTAGGCATTATAAGACTTGACATCTTATGTCTCATGGTGAAGAGCGCAGTTGAATACCATACTGCGATTTGTAACATAAACTTCTGTGTAGACTGTGGTGTTGCTTCTGTATATGGGCAGGAGTTATACTCCTTTCCATTAAGGTTACTAAAAAACCGTGCAGTATGTGAAATATTCACGAAAGATTGCCACTTTAGCCATAATTAAAGAGACTAATGTATGCAAGCATGGCTAAGTGGTCTAATGAGTTCGGAGGCTTAGATGCATACGAAACCAGCTACCAAATAGGTGGGTTTGATATAACGCAATGTCATACGATTTAGGAATCTTCGCATAGAGTTCTAGCCTCGACGGAACCCGGAGATTAAGGTCTTGTTGGCCTTGTTCCATATCTAGCACTAAGGCAGCCTAAACAGTCTGATACTAGATTTGGTTGTGAGCGAAATAAAATAATAGTAATCATTATTTTTAACAATTATTATTGTGTTAATGTTTTTTATTTATTTAATTTAATTGAATGACGAGACGAGCAAGTCGCTCGCCTGATGGTAAGCTCCACGCCTGCCCATAAACAGAAGCAACACCACACTTCGAGTTATAAAGCACTGCATGGCACTGAAGTGCGCTCATCACCCCGAGACATAGGATGTTAAGTCACATAATGCCCACTACTTTCACTGACTTCAATGTCCTTCAAATCGAAACACAACACTCGTATAAATTGATTGAAATAAAATAGATATGTAACTAATTATTTTGTAATATGAAAGAAAGTATTGAAATATTCAATAATAATATTTTTTTTAATAGTACGCCGTTTGGCTCAACACGTTTTTGTTCTATAATGTGTAATTAAAAAAGAACTTATTTTCCTGTATTATTTGATTAATCCATAGAAATTTGAAAATCACTAAAATTATCATATCAAAATTCTCCGAAAACAATTAGATAATAAAACAAATAAATCATTAAGATCAATCAATTACATATACAAATAAATCCAATGCCACAGTTGATGTGGACATTATATAACAATATATAATTATGTAATTAGATTATAACTTTGCCAATGCCATTATGTAAGTTACTTGTCAAATTAGCACGTTTATAAATGGCAATGTCATAATGATGAAGCTTGGCGCTGACGCTGCGACAAATATAAAATGTAAAATAAAAATATTAAATAAAAAATATGTTAATCAGGCACTTATTTGAAATTCAATTTTTATTTATGTGTTCTTAAATGTATGGCAACGTCATAATCAAACTGCCCGGAGTCGTGCCAAACTATTTTTTATTCATACTATTTTGACATTTCATATTTATGATATTCGGTAGTGCAATAAACAGGACAGTGATCTCAGATTTTTCAGGTCAAATATAAAATTCAACGTTTGAATTTTCGCACATTTCTATAACGTTCAAATAAATATTCAGAAAGCGTACTTGAGAGATTGTTAGTGTACAAAATATATTAATCCAAATAAATGTCCGTTCAAAAAAGAAGTAAGCAATGAGAGCTTGAAATTAGGTAAAGTAATAAAGTTACGTTTGTCTGGTAAGCTTATTATATTAGCTAATCATTTAGACCGAAACCTGCTTTAAAAAAAAACATGTTAAAGCATATTTCTTAACAAAATATACTTATAACAGAAAAAACAGCTTTAGGGGGTTTTCCAACTTCCATAGTAATGGAGCAAAATCATCCCATATATATTACTATATATTTTTCTGAGTGCTAGAGCCACGCTGTAACCAGTTGTGTCTACAGCAGGAATACGCGACTCGACACTCTCACAGAAAATCGACGTAGCCGACGACTAGCTGCTGCGTTTTGTATGGTGAGTTAGATATCCCTCTGGATATGGGCCTCTGCCCACATCCCCGTTCCATCTCTTAATTATCCTTTTTCTATAAAGTCGGTAACACGCCCATGATTATTCTGCGGGTGTACATATGGCGGGCGGTGGAGACCACTTATCATCAGCCGACCCACTTGCTCGTTTGTCCACCTGTGCTATATAATAACACATCATATATTATTTCCTTATTTTTTTAGTTCCGTGAGTAAATTGTCGAATGTAAAGTAGACTTGCATACATCGATTGCAATGTACTAGCTGCTTTTTATTTGCGCAATTATAAACACGCTCTGATCCGGGTTTTTGTTTATTGGTTCTTCCTTACACAGGTTAACGTCAAATAAATTGCGTTTGATAGATGTTGAATTAATTTTATCTACGCCTGCAATGGAGTTTACAAATATGTGATGTCTGTGTAGTGTCCGTACATGGTTAGGTGCCATGGGGGTCAAAACGTCGAATTTATAACTACGTACTACTAGATTTTGCTCTCAACTTCTTTAGCTTGAATGTCTTTTTCCGAAAAGTAGGCTATGTCCTAATCCAGCTCATGGTCTATCTGTGTTATAAATTTAATCTAAATGCGTTCAACCGTTAATGTGCAATTTATTACCAAACATCAAAATTCACTGACTCACAAAAACCCAGGTGGAATTTTTTGGACCCCGGACAATCACTGACACACAGCAAAATTATCATCGAAAGCCAGTTTTCCTGACAGTTACTTAATGCTCGGCCCATTCGTGCAGTAAACTGGATATTTGAATTTTTAGAGTGGTAAAGCCACGTTGTAGACAGTTTTCATTACAGCATAAAGGGACCGGCTCAACCGGGTCGTCACCACTGTCTCACAGAAAACCGATGTAAAGTAGCGGATTGCTGTTGCGTTTCGTACAAGTGAGATATCCGGAGTTCCAAATCCCCCTCCCCTTCCCAATCCTTGATTATCCGTGCGCATGATTCTTCTGATATTATGGTCGTACATGAGCGATGGAGTTCATGTAGTTTTTTAATCTACAAAAAATCCTTGTCCAGGATTTCGATTCTGTATCGCTACCACTGAACTCCACCAACTGACGTGCGATAAAACATCCAAACACATCCACGGTTAAACGTCAGTCTCAAATTAAAAACGTTCGTACGTTCAGACATTATTGACGTCGTTTATTAACGTCTTCATGAGTACGGTCCGTATTGGCGTCAATGAAAATGGCTGCCAGTGAAAACATTCGCCCATTGAAGAAAAATATTTTACTAATTTTCACCGTGAATAAACTATACAGAAATGCTCTTTTCTAGTTCTGTGATTACTTACTACGCTGATCTTGCTTTATGACGGTCAATTCAGCGCTTTATACAGCCGACGTCATGTTGTAAATTCATGAATGAGATCCCACAAAAACGGCCGCTACGTTTATGAATAAACGTTACCATGAGGTTTCATAGTGAGCGCAAACGCATAGTCACAATTTCTCCAAAAGTCATTGGTTAGTTTTTGGCGCTAAAAACAGACCAATCATGTGCACGTCTACACTTGGCAAAGAGCTTACATACTCCCTCAAACATGTTTGCGGTCCCAGCTTGGGAATTCCTGTATTACAGGAAGACATGAGATAGATAGTACGGAGGATGATCAAGACGAGGTGAAGTATAGAGGCGTCTTCGTCTAAGGGTGGACCCTGGAACTAAACCGAAACGACGCCAGGCAGAAAGAAAGATTAGATAAACAGATTAACTTAGAATATATTTTTACTCCGGATATAAATGAAATTGCTAAGGTGTCGATGTACTCAATCGGTACAATTTAGGTCATAACTAAGAACCGTCATTTCTGTAGGGTTTCCAGCGACAATGTAGTCGCGTAATGTATACCACATATATCACATAGTACTGAAGGCACATTTACTGAAAAAGTGCCTTTAAATACACTTTTATAAATAATTTGATTCTATGCTCAAGATATATTGCCAAATAAGACATGTAAGGTTGTTAAACATACTAAAAATCCTTTCGCCTGAGCCACCGAATAGGCCTAATCGACGCATCGGTTAACTGCACCATTAGCCACCAACGCCACATGGCGATATTCTATTTCTATGGTTTTTAATTTTGCCACACACAAGTTTGAAACTGGGACATCGCTGACGCCTAATATAATTTAAAGTTCCTTTTACTATAGCTCCTAAAAAGGAAGGACTTTCATTACTTTTATTCGAACAGTTACTTTTATTAGAATGAGTGAGTTGTTATTACCATTTACGGAATACAGTATTTTTTGGTAAAATATGTTCTGATCTATAACAAGATAAGGGGCGAAAGTATTACCTTTCTTTTTTAATGTTCAAAAATTTATTTAATTATAATGTTGTCAAAAACCGTCGAGGGAGAAAACAATTTTCGAACTGTTAAGTTGTTGAACCTAATTAAATGTCTAGTAGTTGATAATGACATTATTTTTACCACCAGTGGCAAGTTAACCGAAAGATAAATTACTAGTTACGCCTGGATGTGTTATGTGTATTTTGATTATTAGCGAGAAAGCATGCTACTTGCGATCTATAGTAAATTCGCGTTACTTACGCGTTACGTAAATGACACTCATTGACATGATTATGCTAAATGACAGCATGCAGTAGCAAACTTGCTATAGTAGCTTGTTAACATGTATTTCAGGCTTCCTCCGTTCTATGGCCAAATCGAAACTAAATAAAAATAAATCTCCGAAAGCACAATAGGAGATAAGCCTGCCACTAAATACCAAATTTAAATCCAGACAACATGTGTGTTTCTCGAATCGAAAAACTCACGCCAATGTCGAGTGTTCGACCTGGAAATACTAGCACATTGTAGCTAACATATTACCTCATCACATCAGCTAAAAGGCTTAGCTGACATTCGTAACATGACCTCACCATTTCCGACTTTTGACATCACACGCAAACAAGTTACACTAAATGGCGAAGGTCGACTACGAGAGTATCTGGTAATTGCTCAATCCTAGCAGATTTATAAACAAAAGGCTTGAATGAATGAAGCACTATTTATAACACTTTTATAAATATTTGCCTAGAAGTAAGACGTTGCCGTTCCAGTTATTTGTTCGAAAAGAAACTGTCTGTTATTTAGCATTTATTTTGTTTACGTCTGACATCAAATCTTTCGCAAATGACATGTGATGTCATGCTACATCTGTTTAGTACAAAAGGTTTTAAATTCAAATATTTATTCTTCATCATGGTAACGATTAATCAATTCATGACAAGGCTCATGTTTTGTTTTATATAGTTTTGATTATTAATTTTAGTTTAATAGACTCGGTGGTAAGTGTCTCGTATGCAAGAGATGCTATATCTGTTTCTGCCTTCAAACAGCAATGCTCAAGCACTGCTGCAGTTTTAAGGACAATGAAGCAAGTGGAATTACGTAAAGCCCTATGAGACTAACATCATCCGTCTTAACGTGACTGAGCGCAGTGCAATGTCATGCAGAATGTTGTAATTCAAAGCTCTAAACGATCTTGCTACTTTTGCGTGGCGCTTCCTATCAGATACAGAGTGACTTGCTCATCCCATCATCGGGGTATCATCATAAAGAAAGCGATATATTGGCGATTATAGATTGTGGGAAATGTGTCTAAGCCATCCAGGCGACGCATCGTGGCTTACTGGTGTGGTCTTTTCACAAAATGGCGCCGTTTTGATTATCGTGGCAGAAATGAAAGAGCCTCTAGCATCCTTCTTGCCTATATGTCTACTAATTATGATAACAGTAATTAATATTTTTACCAATTTATCTATATGTTTGCTGTTATCAGGGCGTTGGTAGGTAGCCATTATTGTATTGATAGATAAATTACCATAAGTGGCGGTTACTGGGGGAATGTGTATGTGTTTTGACTTATCTGTGGAATGTATTTTTAATCTATATGGACGAATTGTGCGAGTTCGGACGTCTAAAATTCTGAGTAACTGAGTTAGATACTCAGAACAAAAGACAAAACGACTCATACAGTACAGTCACTTTGATTGATTACATTAGTTGTTTATCGGTTAAATTTAATTACGAGAATAGATGATATTATTTTTACGTTAAGTTAGATATTTAGATAGTGTCTAACTTATATTAATCAGGACTTTATTAATCCAAACACGCCATTTACGTACTTGCTGAAGTAAAGAGAAGGAAAAATATAGTTTAATTGTGTTACAGAGATCTCCCATTATAATCCCCAATCTGTACGATAACTTATAAGAATTCCGTATGAATCTTATAGTATAGTACAACACTTATAAAATATATACTTTTGATATCTCTGTTAGTACCAAAAAAGCCTAAGGTTGTCATTATGTTGGTGACATCTTCAAGGATGGACATGAAATTGGAACACAGTACCTATTATTTTAAATTTAGTTGAAACTTTACACGATGACAAATGTAGATAAGGCAATAAAGTAAGTTTGAATACGGAAAACCGTATACTTCCAAGAGGACATCCCGTCCTCGACAAACTCTATCTCGGACGGAGTAAAATAAAAAATAATACGCTCAGTTTTGACATCAATCCTTTGTTATCTAACGATCACTGAATTTAATTAGACTATAAAAACATGATCAAAGGCAGTTAAATATTAATTATAGAAAAAATATGGATGAATATCTAAACAAACATTAATTTGGCACTGAGTTCTATCGACACGGTGTCGGCAATTGCGTATTTATTTTTAATTCAACTCGGAAGTCAGTTCTTAGTGAACATTTCCTGCTTAAACTTCTGTATTTTCAATAGATTTTAGAGTTTAGAGGAATATTTATTAAAACGGCTGGTGATAGACATGATATGACTACTTCAATCGATGACAAAAAGCTGGTATTTTGTTTTTTTTTTCAACTACCAGTATATGATAGATAATCAAATAATAATTCGTGTTTGGGTTTTCGATTCAAAAAATAAGCTAAAACGCGGTGATAGACTCGTTCCTTATCACATCATGGGATATAAAATAATAGTAGGTTAGGTGCAGCCATGCTGGATGATGCAATGAAAAGAGATGAATGTTATCGTATCTTCATAATTAAGGTCTGTACTGGATACATACGCACTCACTCCTGTAATCCTCAAAAGGGTAGGTAGAGGTGTAACCAGTATATCCACAATTTGCCGAGCTTATTTATATCCCATAATGTGATAACGGACGAGCCTATTGCCATACCAGGTTCAATTTCAGACTCCGGCTTGATACAAAGCAATTTTTGATAGCAAAACCCAATAGCACTTTTACCCGATCCGGTGATCAAACCCGAGACCTCGGCAGTCGTACCGCTTACGTATTCCATAGAGGCAGTCAGTCAGTACTAGGTAGTAGATGAAATTACAATAAATAACATCAGACTTATTTCGACAGAAAACGAACAATACTAAAAACATTTATATAATAAATAAAAAAACAAACCTAATTACAACAAGCCACCACACAAAACTAAAACACTGGTTTATATCACGGGCGTATGGGAGTTTTCATACAAGCATATGTTAGAATTTCACAAACCGTTTCACACTTTGGCACGACAAATAAACAAATTATTTGCAATCGCAGCTGTGATTCTTCAATAAGGCCTAGAATAAAATATATTTGGGTTACCCTTTATAGGATGACTATGCGTTTTAATTCGGCCGAAACTTTAAGATATTTTTTGTTCAAAAGATAAGACTATTACAACAGACTTATTACATAACGTAAACTAATTTTAGACCACTTATAATTAATTGGTATAATCAATATTAATTGGTTTATAGCAAACCATCATCACTTTGTCTATTTTTGCCGCTTAGCAGCAATATGTAAGCACTGTTGTGTTCCAGTTTGAAGGACAATATAGCCAGTAAAATTACATCTTATTTTTTGGAGTGACGAGCGCAGTTCTGTGTCATGCAGAACTTCATAATTCAAAGTTCTGATTGGTATAACTTTTGTTTATATGCCAGTGTCACGGTTAACATCAGGCAAGAGACCTGATCGTTTCGTCATTTATGCTAAATATCATTTATGCTATGCATAAGTAATGTACCTACGTAATTTATAAGATACAATGTTTGTATTTTTTGAAGTGAAAATTCTTTAGAATCGTTATCGATTTGAAAGTCGATGAAATGAAAATGCGTCATGACAAAGAGATAAATACATAGGATTAAGTCGGCGAGAGAATGGGATAGACTTCATTACACAGCATTTTATATTCTACGTTTCCTCTTTGTTCTATGCTTCGCAGCCTCCCTACTCTCACCTTCTAAGCATTGTATACAGGGTTATTTTTAAAACACCAGCAACCTCGCAGGGGTAGATACCTAAGGTTATAAGCTACTACTTTTGTTCTACGACTTTTGATAATTTGTTAGATTTTATTTTCATACAAAAATAAGTATTCATTTAATTTCCGTCTTGAATGTTACCTACGCGCATCGCAGATTACGTAAGCAAACACGCGAAGCGTGGGGAACCGGGCTAGCGCCTTTGAAGGTCAACGCCCGAGCAGCTGAGCGGCGCCTTTGAGTCGCGCGCGCACGCCGCGCCGCGCCGCAGTCTACGAAGAAAAACACGACACAACAAAAACTTGTAAAATCATTTCTTTTTTAATATATTGAGTTATATTCAAACTCGTAGAACAAAAGTTGTTCCGTATGGGATCAGCTATCTGGTCCTGCGAGGTTGCTGGTGTTTTAAAATTAACCCTGTATATGTGTGCGTGTGTTCCCTAATTAATGAATTTATCAAGTATGCCGAAAACTGATGTTGAAAGGAGTCGTGATTATCGGCGGAAATATAAACCTTACAATTATCCTATTCCTGATATTCAATATTCATCTCATTCTCTCGTAGGTTACTTTTCTGATGTTTCACTTCTAACGTGTGTGAATTACACACAATTGCTATTTATCCTGACACAGTATCTACTCTGGACTTGACGTTACAGACAGTCAAGAGTCAATGCGCTCCTCGGCAGAATTATTCTGGTGCATAATTAAATAATTTAGTCCGGTGTTTGGCACAAGCGTGGTCAAACCCGCACTTTTTATTATAGTACGACCGGCGCCGTATTTAGTCTCCGTACCCACCTTGAAGTCTCGCCGTATGATTTATCATTTTAATTTATGTGTATCCATGCTTTCCTCGTTATAATTTTATGAAATGTAAATTTTTCATACGCTAAAGCTGATTAAATTTGTTACAAAGTTAAATCTGGCGCCAAAAAATTAGGGCAATACGCCATGCCAACTGATGGATTGTATCGTACTTTGCTTAAAGCATCTAATCTTGTCAACTGACGCGAATGAATGGCTAATGGTAAAGGATGACTGAAAAAACTATGCTCGTGTAATCTCAAGTATTGTCAGTTTTGAGTGTTAGAGCCACGCTGTAGACAGTTTTGTCTATAGCATGAATGGGCCGGCTCGACCGGGTCGTTACCACTGTCTCACATAAAACCGACCTTTAGTAGCGGCTTGCCGTACCGTTGTACGGTGAGTGAGATATCCGGTGACCCAAACGCCCTTCCCCTTCCCAATCCATAATTATCCCTTTAAGGTCAGCAACGCGCCCTTGATTCTTCTAGTATTGTGGCCGTACATGGTCGGTGGAGATCAATTACCATCAGGTGACCCACTTGCTCGTTTGTCGGCCTATGCTATAAAAAATCTTAATATTATACTTCACACGTATTCCGACATCTCTAATCACAGAAATAGCAACACAGACATCTACTTTTATTTTTAATAGACAGAAAAACGTTTCGAGCAATTCAAACCAATCGTATTAGTAAGGAAGAATATTTACGAGCTATTTCTACTAGTCTTATTGAAAAAACAGGTCTGTTACATCTAGAAAAGTATTTACTGGGTGACTTTAATTTATTTTAAGACTTCTCAGAGACGTACTGAAGTTACTTATAAAAAAAAATACGAAGAATAATAAAAAACAATTGGATGCAAATACGCAATAACACTAAAGTGTCCCACATCAAGTAAAAATTGATTTATTAATTTTATTTTTCTAAGTCCGACAACACGCAGACCTGAAATAAATATTCGTGGAGCACACAAACATTTTTCTCACTGCGAGAATCGAAACCACGGCCTCTCAACTCTTTTCCTTTTACATTATTAAAGACGTAAAGAATATATTGAGATTTTTTATACATTCAAAATTAAAAGGTTCTTATCTTATTCTTATAGTTAAATTGTGCAATAGAAAAACAAATATTGGCCAAATTCAGCGTGGAATCGATTCGGTTTTGTTTCTACAACCTTCGTGTTTATGATCATTATTGATATGCATTTAAATCGATGGTTAAAATAGTTACAGTTATGTATAGCATTGGATTCGATTAGCCTACATATTTTTATTAAGCTAAATGACGAGACGAGCAAGACGCTCGCATAAAGGTAAGCGCCACGCCCGTAGGTAGGCCTAGTACAAGTGTTGATAGATTTCTAAAATAGTGTTCGTTTACACTCCGTACATCAAGTAGCAGGAGCCACTAGTGGGAACTATGATGAATTACACATTGTAATAAAACTAATTTTAAACGGGTTTTATCGCGGTTTTTTATTTTAACTTTGGTCCCGACGCGGCGACGTTTCGAAAGCTTTTCAGCCTTCGTGGTCACCGAGTGTACTGACAGTCTGAAATGAAAAAAAGCTAAAAAGCTTTCGAAACGTCGGGACCAAAATTAAAATAAAAAACCACGATGAAATCTGTTTTAAATTAGTTTTATTACAATAAATTAAAATTGCTAGTATGATTATATAATACTACGAGTAGCTTTTGCCCGCAGCTCCTCCCGAGTGAGCGGCCTTTTGCGGGCTAAAAAGTAGCCTATGTTCTAATCCCGGTCATGGTCGATTTGTGTGCTAAAATTTCTTCGCTTCATCCAAAACCGTTCAGCCGTTACGGCGTTATTGACTAACAAACATCCAAAATGTCACAATTATAATACATAGTAAGTTAATTCAATTACCCATCAATTTTTACCCACTGGCTGATTTCCTTGTATGATGGCCAACCCGACCTGCCTATATCCTTTAAAATTATCAATAAATTAATAAATTGATCGGCGCCACACCGATGACTAATACTGTATCAATAAAGCGGCAAGCACACTGCATGCACGTATTAAGGCTCATACATATTATCTACGCACATATAATTGATTTATAGAGCAATTAGCGAACCTTATTCTCAAATGCAATTACACGGTGGCTGACGTCTGACTGATAATGTAACATAAACCACGTTTTAACTACGGTTAGTGACGTGGTGTCCTAAATACATCCCAGGCCGGCACCTGTTCACCTACGTACAGCCAGTCTCTGATTAGTCGGATTTATTTTTGGAACTAAAGTTCGTTGTACACTACGACGTTGATAAGACATCCGTATTGGCACCGGAAAATGATCTGAGGATATCTTTATTGAGTGAAAGTTGTGAATTAGATGGTCTTTGCATACCAATGCTTCCTAAACTAAATGCGGTGATGAACCATTTTTGTAAATTAGGTTTTGAGTGGTAGGTCCACGCTGTAGACAGTTTTGTCTACAGATTGAACTAGCCGACTCTCCCGGGTCGTTACCACTGTCACATAAAACTGACGTAAAGTAGCGGTTTGCTGCTGCTTTTCATACGGTGAATGGGATATCCGGAAAACCAAAGTCAGGGGATTTGGGCATCTTCCCAATCCTTTTTTTTAAAGTTTGGAAACGCGCCTATGCTGCTGCTATAAAAAATCCAGCGAGAACCGGCAACCGTACCCCATATAAATGATCTTTATAGTTTGCGTCATACAAAAACCTACTGGAATGGAGTTTTCGTGTTACGGAAATCCAGCGCAGCGGAAGCCTTTTTAATGGTTTTTATTTTCCAACTAAATGATATGTTAGGAACATGGTAAAAGTAAAACATCGTATTTTTATTCGATCACAATAATTATTTGGTGAAGGATTCCTTGAATCGATATGTCGATACACAAGACATTTTGCGTCAAAAGTTATAAAGTAAAAAGTAAGTAATTAAGACACTAAGACTAAGACACTTAATTCCAACGTTTCGAAAGCTTTTCAGCCTTCGTGGTCACGGGGTGGACTATCCACCACGTCAAAATCCGTTTAAATTAGATTTATTTCAACCCAATGTAATTTTTACGATTTATCCCTAGTTACGTTCTTAACTGTGATTTTAATATTCAGCGGTAAAAACACTTGTGCGGCGAAACCGCGGTTTTAAACACTAGCAAATCACATCATGGGACCGAATCATGCTCGACAAACCGTGGGTGTACTACCTGCACCTCTGCATACTCCTACGTGGATGCAAACGTGACTTTAGAGTTATGTGATGTCATGTTTAATATTTCAGGCACCTCATCGTGAAATATATTTATAAATTCATCGATAAGCATGCGTCCTAATCTCGAAACAAGATTGGTTGGACGCGATTCAGTGAGCGCATCATTATCAGAACCGGTTATGCATTGGATCCAATGTTTGTTGATAACATGACACATTTGCAGCCAGAGGAAGTGTGAATTTTATCAACGTTTTGATAATTTTGTTGTCTATGGCAGTTTTATTTTATAGCAGAGGCCGGCAAACGAGCAAATGGGTCACCTCGCTCTTAAACGCTTACGATTTTAGAACGATGAGGGAGATTTAGGCCTCCGGAAAACTCTCGCCATACGAAACGACAGAGACACGGATTTCCTCACACAACACCCCTCTTTTTGCGTCAGGGGTATAGAAAGCATACAAGTCCTCGATAGTCAAATCCCTATTAATAATGACGATAAAAATTTAATGGAGACATAAAAGCTCAGGTTTTATGATAGATTCTTAACAGGTGGCCGTCACGTGATTACTAAGAAAAGCCCTAGCGTCAACATAAATGTGTTCAGAACAGTGTCTGCATAGTAAATACAGGTATTCCTTACGGCAATGGCAGGCTACTTATTTCGTGGATTAATATTTGATGTGAAACTTATTTAGAATCGTTGTGATTTGAAACATTTGAAAAATCTAATAAATTTTGATCTGCTTATACTTTACTTTAGATGTTTCCTAACACATGTCTTGGATTAAATGTAATAATTGGGTTTTTTTTTTATCATAATCACCCACATGAAGACGTGTGTAGCTCCGAGACTACGTAGGTGGCCCAACCTATCAGATGCACGTACATAGAACATTCACATCTCATGAATGAACCGAATTATTGCCAGGAATAAAGCATAAAATATGTCATTAATAGGGTACAAAAATATCCACTGAACAATTAATGTTATTTTTCAAACAAAATTAAATAGCAATAAAACGTTTAACTGCTTGTGACAGATATAAAAAAGATAATAAAACGTTAAAGCTGATTTCCTCGTAAAAGAGAATTTTATGATCTATGGCAAGGTGTGACCAGCCTTGACCGGAGATAATCCCGGAAACAATGCACCTAGCCCATAAAATAATCATTTCATAATGCATGTAGGGCTTGGCAAATGGCAACACCAGACCGGATCACGAAAGCTAAGCTAGATTAAAAACTATACCGACGGAATTTTACCGGCTTTTGCTTTTAAATTATGCTTATTGCGACCGCGCCTTTCAGCCCCGATTTAAATTCTGTATGTGACAACTGACAACTGGTATTCGTTCTCAATAGAAAGTACTGGCTGGAAATATTACTTATAAATATTATTTTATATTTTACTTTAATTTGTCAAGAGCTTGATGATATACTCCCTGAATAGCACTAGCTGATAAGCTTTGCTGGTAAGACATATTTTATTATTTCACAATGTTCGAGTAACAATATTGGTCCGGGTTCCCTGGGCCAGCTGATCCACTTGATTACTATCAAGCTAATTTTCCGTGAGTAGCTTCATTTCGATGAGACGCCCAACAATTCCCTATGTGAAAATTCTCTATTGTGGTAGCTAACAGAGGTAGCAAGGATAGAATATTTCGATTTGATGATACTCAAAAATTTATTATTTTATTTGTAGGACAATATGACTGTTAAATTATATAAATATTAACTAATTAAAAACAAATAAATCTGCTCATTCAAATCATTTTTTATGACCTCGTTATCGATACCTATTGGAAGCCCCTCCTTCCCATAGGTATGAACCCTGTTGGGCGGTTTCACTGTGATATCAAAATCGATTTTCAATATTAATATTTAATTACCCACTATTTCATTTTGTTTAATATATAAACCAGGTCCAATTTCAAAGATTATTATTATTAATTTGACATAGATATTCTTTGCAAATATATTTTCCATTGAATAAGTATGAACATATCAGTTTTCTAAGAAACAAAAATAAATCAAAATGATGATGATTAATTTAATAATAGAAGAAGACCATAGACACTTAGATTATTAAAGAGAAGCTTATTTTCATGGTATTTTTATGAGGAGTCGCGCAAGCCGCTCGCCTAATGGTATGCATCACGCCTGCCTATAAACAGACGCAATAACAATCAGGACTACAAATTATGTAGTACTATTTGTTAATGAAGTGCGTTCGTCACCCCGAGCTATACGATATGTCTCATAATCCCCACTAATTTCACTGGCTTCAATGTCACAATACTGCTGACAGTGTTGGTACCTACCCAGACGGCCCTACGCGTACAAGGGACCTAGAAAATATAATTTAGTATTTGTGCTGCTTAATCTCGTAAAACTATATTACTATGATGAGCCATACCCCATGTCTCCTCCGTCTTGGCTCGTTCACCCACATCTTTTGTAATCAGTACACGTGGGTGGACAGGAGCCAATCCTATATCCAACACGTCAATCCCGTCATAGCGTTACTTGATATTTTAAAAAGCCGGCAAATATGATGGACGTTCGACATGCATCTTCTTGCTCAGTGACCTCGTAATTAATTTTGGGAACATAATAGGTAACTCAAGGTCCCACTAAACTATAAGGGTGTTATTACGAAACGTGTTCCAACTTTAAACCAGGTTTAACACTTTCTTCTCCCTTTCCCTTCCCTTCCCCTACTAATCACTCCTATTACCCTCCACCGTCCCATTCCAAATGATATAAACCCAAGGATGAGATCCTGCAGGGCTCACCAGTTCCCCATTAGCAGGGACCCCTGCAGTTTATCCGAAAGGGTTAAAAACCATTACAAACTGACCAATATAAAACTAGTTTAAAGTTTAAATACGTTTTGTAATAAGGTCCTAAATTCTAAACATATCTCTATATTATACGTATATCTAGATACTTCACAACTAAGTTCATAGGCACCATAGAGATAGAAAGATTTATTAATTTATTTCACCAATCAAACCAAAAAATTATGCGCGTCAAACTTGGAAAGCTCGAAATCTCCAGATTTGAATTAGGAACGTTAGAATCCGTTCACGTGTAAATTTTAAACTAAAAATCGGTTACCACATCTTTGAACACTTCAGACTAATCGTATGTCATTACCTTGTTTAGAAAACACTAATTCAAACATTATCAGGTTTTAACTACTCAGTCATTAAGGCCCGTATTCCTAAAACAAACATCCAGTTATGTTAATATGGCGTCTAACAGTAAATGTATATCGATTTTTTAACGGTAAGTGCAAGCTATTGTGCTGTCAAAATATTGTAGGTTACCATGTGGGCTCATTAGAAAAGGAAAAAAAATCCGCCTTTTTGTTCAACACTATTTCTCTGATTTCCAAAGTAGGCAAATAGATACGCATACACGTTAGGGGCGGAATGTATGTATTTACGCACTAGATTTACATATCCAAAGAAAAAATCAAAATGCAAGTAGTGCATTGGACAGCTCGCGATGAACTAAGCACTGATAGTAACTCATTCGCCACGGATTGTCTCCGCAATTCTTTTTTTAAATTGATACCTAAAGACATTTTTATAGCATAAACCGGCAAACGGGCAAGTAGATCACCTGATTGTAAGTGATTTCTTGAAGAATCATAGACACTTTGTTGACCCTAAAGAAAGTGGATGATTAAGGGATTGGGAAGGGGAAAGGGAATTGGGCCTCCGGATACCTCACTTACCGTACGAAACGCAACAGCATGCTACTACATCACTTCGGTTTCATATAAGACAGTGGTAACAACCCAATCAAGCTGTAGACAAAACCGTGACTAGACAGATTTTCGGTTACACTAAGGAACTCATAATATATAGGATGGAGGAATATAGGATGATTGCCATTTATTTCGGTAATGACAAGGCGTAGGAATGTTAAGTTCCACATATATTTCAATCAATTCTCTTTGATATTAAACAGCGATATTGCAATGTTCACACGTCACCCTAATGGAATTTATAGTAGTAAAAAGGTAAATTTATACACCAAAGAAATGGTTCAAGAACAGGAACATAAATATGGGATTGTGACAAGATTGAGTTTAATTGCTAATAAAACTTTATAGCGTCAAGAGGGCCTGGTTCACAGTCCGTCATAGTCGCTTCATAAATGTATGGAGATTGAAATACTCATGGTATGTAGTGTTTACAAAAGCATGCTTTTTTTATCTGAGCATGGCAAAGTGTCTGCACTACACCTGACGGTTTGCGCTGTGCAGTCCAAAAAACCAGCGACCACCGAGAAAAATGAGTTTATCCATGGTCACCAGAATCATGCCGGCCTGTATAAATACTTCTTCCCACTCTAAAGAAGGAAGAAGCAAAATGAGGGTCCGCGACAAGATAGGTAGATGACTGTTGTAAGCACAGGAGTACAAGGATGTAAACCTATACTCGCCCCAGAAAATCATGTCGCAAGCCCCTCGGGAGAATCAGATATACTGGCTGATTCTAGAACGCAATCCACACAAGGCGTGTGGATCTATATGGCAAGTTTTAACACCATTTGTACGGTAGACGCTATCCGGGCGGATATGAATATCATTGTAATCGAATTGCCTTAAAAATGCGTCTTCTTCTTATTGGTCAAGCAATGGACATGGCTAGGCTGACAGCGATAACTCGATTTTTTAATTCGAAAGGATTTCAGTAGCAATGAAGCATGCGTATACTATTCTTGACCATGATAGAATGATTGCTGTTGAAGTACAGTGTTAATGGATTTACTCCAGTGCATGCATTTTCTATAATCTTGTAATAACTCAATCGATAGCTTTTGTAAACCGAGCATAATAGGTGCCAACAAATTTCTAGATATTGTGATCCGCACATAGCTTTCAAAAACAATTTCCTTAACATCAGAGGATCCAATATCAAAACAACATAGGCATTTGTTTAAAATATGAATTGGTTCGCGGAACAATTTGCTTTGACGCCAATTAACTATTGAAGCTAAACGCGCCGCGTTTACTTTTTATGTGAATGTTATTATTAGAAACATGTCGCCGCTAACTGCGGGAGCCGGTTACTGTATTTACTATGGACTGAAGAAGTGGAACATAAACAAGCATAAAACTAATAAATAGCAAGTAATTATAGCTGAGATTCAAATATAGATGCACATGTTATTAAGTAAACTAACTTTCCCATCCGTATGAATAAAAACCCCAAAACAAATAAAGATTGAAAAAAGACTTTCAAAGATAGAATAGATGAACTTAATACCAGACTAAATTCCCGATTTATGTTGGCATTAAGATAATGTGAAGCTATTCCAACAATTTTGTTCATGCTCGTAAAATTCCTTTACATTAATTGTAACCAAAACAAGCGAGCACCGTTGAGTCAGTCAAGAAAGCATGACTCAGTCTCAACTGCATGCTTTTTGGAATTTCAAACGTGTCTTAGTTATTGGGTTAAAATGTTGTAGGAGTTCATGGTCATGATACTGTTTATTTTTAGGTTGTCACTGCTCATTTAACGTCCTTATTTCAAAATGGCGGCTAACGAACTAAGCGGTCATAAATCGAGGCTTAAAAAAATCTGCTAAATTCAGTTTTATTAATTTGGGGTTGCACTTTTTTTGCAGGAAAGATCCTGAAACTGTAAGGTTTTTTTAAAACCTTACAGTTTCACCTTAAAACACTATCGGACCTTAATTAAATCTGTTGTCTTGACCAGTACCCTTAATACTCTTTTTATTATAACAAAGGCCGATAAACCGGAATTAGGAATGTGAGTGGAGACCTTACAGAAATCTCACTTACTGTATGAAACACAACAGCATGCAGCTACGTTACGTAGCGGTGTTCTGTCACAGTGGTAAGTAACCTGATTGAACTAGCACGTTCATGGTGTAGACAAAACTGTCTACAGCGTGATTCTACCACTTTACACAACACTTTCCCCACCCTTTTTTAATGCACGATCAAAGGTTAGTAGCTCATGCCCCTTGAAAATATCTGACGGATAGATGATCAATGTCACGTCTGATCTATTGTACTGGAGAATGATCCTTACAAATATAACCCTAAAATCGAATGCTTAGTTTATCTCCTAGTCTCTCTTCATCATCTATGGTCAAACGTAATTTTATTGACAGGTCAAAAAATATTTTTTTATTTCTAGTCCACACGTCTTCCCGGTATTGTTTGTACACATAAAAAGCAAATGCTGCTTTCATGTCTGTCTTGCGTGAATTTATTTACGCGTGCATGAGATGTATAACTGTCTCAGTAACTGTTACTATAACACTTCTGAATGGGCTGCTCTACTTTTACCGTAATGAAATAGGTTTTACGATTCACATAGATAGGGACCGGAAATGTGAATGATTGCGGGTTTACTGTCTCGTGTTGGCTATTTTTAGGTAAACGTTTTTACGAAGACCTCGTAATATCATAGCTAAACCAATTCACTACTTCTCGACTGTTATTGTCGCTTTTTCAACGGTTAGGGCTGTCCCGATAAACCGAGCTATTTATGAAATTAATGCTATGACGGAATTGCTATGCATGGTTAAATTATCAAAAACTCTTAACTTCTCATTGCAAGTGAATCAAAATATCCCAAAAAATATAATGTCATCTGCTATCCAGACTATACGTACTGTTTAAGCAATTAAAATGGACAAACCTTTACCGAGATCATTGGATAAGTGAAGGGGAGGATGTCGCCCTAAAATGGGACCATATTAGCAAAAACTATAGCTAATATTTCCATAGAGGTCATTGGTACTAACTGCATAGCTGATACGGTATCACATTGTTTGATAAAAATCAAACGTAATCAGTTTCTTAAAAGATAAGTAATCGGCAACGCTTTGTTGTATGCTAAGAACAAGACGAACCATTACCTAAAGTTGAACATTTAAAAAGCAAAATGCTACGTACTAATTTGTTACGAAATATCAGGAACTAATTTGTAAGGGAGATTCCTTACAGGGTGTAGGCATCCCCCAAGATAAAGTTTACTAAATTATTAACCTTAACAAGGTCGAAGGCAAAACCTAATTTAAATAATACTAAATCTCCTTTTTTAAGTGTGTAAAAAAATCCTTATTTCTATTCCGTTGGTTTTAATATCATCTGCTAAATGTATTGAAAACCTATTAATCTTAAGCGCTCAACAAAATAACTAATAAACGTCGTCAACAATAAACATATTTCGTAATACTTCTACTTTATTGGTAAGACATAAATATCACGATTGTTATTATAAATGTGAAAGTTTGGACGTTTTAGAATTTAGATTTTGTGAATCTGGATGTTTGTTAAAATCAATCACGCTTGATCGGTTTATGACATCAGCTACTATTCTTCTCGGAAAATATATCCACAACACAAAAGCTAGTATCAGATAAAGATAGATCCTTCCATATTCCTTTCCTCGAAGAAAGAAAACCTACATGCCTAGCGAACAATGTACAATCTCGATATTGGTGGTAGCACGTCGCGTCGTGGCTGTGACAGGTAGATGATCACCAATTACTCAGCATTATGCTTTGATGTGATACAAGTCATAATTGGATGCTAATATGCTTATTAAGCAAAAAAAATTAATATCGCAATTTTTACTTGGTGTGGGTTGAAATGTTGTTGCATATTTGCATCCTCTAAATGTCAACGATGTACGATATGCTTGTGGCAAAGTAGAAATGCCAAGTGACACACTTGTTAGTTTGCGCCGTCGACTATAAAATGCTAAGTTGTTGCAAAATCAAAGCATTTTTAAATCATCATACATTTATGACTATAGTTAATTAGCCTCTATTTTTTTAGAAGTCTTAACACATTAAATCTAAATGCAGTCTAATCCTTTTAATGAGATCACCCACTTGTAAGATGATTTTGTGCGTTAGACATAACAAATGGCGGACTATTAGTCATAATGAGTACAAAAACACTAAAGAGAATATTTCTGAGATGTTTTTTTTAAGAAATGCTAATTTAATTAGGCGCCGAAATAAACCGTATTTCAGAATGAAGTTGTTATTTTTTTTAGTAGGTGTTTATTATAAAGTCGGTTTAGAAAGTATATTATTGTTATTTGCAAACGTCATCTTCTACAGAAGATATTCCTCGAAGAAATGTTTACTCTAGCAATAAAATGTTCCTGATGTTTATGGAAATAAAGTTAGCGATAAAAATGGAAATTTCTTTTCCAGCTATGAGCAGACATTTCTCTAAATGGATTTAAAACACAATTTTTTCGAGGAAAAACTGAATTTATCAAATTTTAATAACATTACGAATATCGTTTTTGACATATTTGACATTCCTGGGACAAATTCATGTTCACGAGAATCCAGCAAGTTTGACTTTTCAGTTAATTCGTATACATCTAACGTTCTTGCATTTAGGCATAATTGGGTCCAAGAATAGCGTAATTGTGGGTCTTGCTGATAAGTAAGATTTCACGCAAAAATCTTGCTATGCACAAACCATGTCAATAGATTTCGAATTCGTTATAATTTGTTATACATTTCGTTAGTAACTAGGGCCCCGGCAGACTACGACATCTTATTAGATGCTGTAATGGTGTTCTAATTTTGAATTTTAAAAAATCGCTCCAATCTTTCCTTTTCTACGTTCGATAAGTCATTACGGTCACGATTACCAGAATCTTTTAATAATTATAATACTAGCCCTATATTATACACGACCCACTACTGGGCATGGACCTCCTCTACTGAAGATACGGGTTAGGCCTAAGTCCACCACGCTGGCCTAATGTGGGTTGATAGACTTCACATACATTCGAATTTCTTATGACTTCTCAGCTATGCAGGTTTCAATCGAATCGAATATCGTCAAATGAAGCAATTAATGTACTTGCATTAATTGCTTCATTTGACGATATTCGTCGATTGCAAAAATGTTTTTCCTAGACCGATATTTTGTCTACCAATTTAACTTTTGTGGACTCTTCGCGATATCGAATGTAAAAATGGCTAAAACCCCAGAATTCAGAATCTTTACCGACTTGGTCGCTGTTGGTACGTCCCGTCTGATGTATTTAAATTCAGGCGATAAAATTAAGCCAACAGATTAATCCGTGTTTATTTATTCTAAATGCCTAATTATCGTCCGCGATTTAGGTCGCGTTCCTTTGATGATAGCAGTTTAACTGTGAATATCAAAGTGCCCTAAAAATAAACTAAACCCTGTAATAAAAACTATAAAATCGACAAAGATTATTCTGCGATGACTGAATATTAGAGTTATGTATTGTAAGTATCAAAACTTGAGAACCTGCATCGAACCCCAGGAATTTGTGATATTTTTCGATGAACACATAAGTTGTCGTTTTTCGAAGGTATGTGAAGTCTGCCAACCCGCAGTAGGCCAGCGTGATGGCCTAAGACTTAACCCCTCTCATTCAGTAGGAGGCCCGTGCCCAGCAGTGGGACATATACAGGGCAAGTTTTATTATTCTTAGTAAATTGACGGCAGCTGGCCCTTTCTTGTATTATGATACGGAAATTATCTCGACGAACCGTGGGTGTTTTAGTTGCCTGCTTATCCACCCAGGGATACAGATTTAACAGAAATTAGGTTGATATATGTGTACCTAGGTACTTACATATGAATCTTAAATGAATGAAAGAAGAAAGAAAGAAATTAAATTTATTTGAAACAAACACCTAAAACACATGTATAAAATGAAACGGATAAAAAACACTTAAAACTATGTTGGTTTCAAAATGCAAATATGCTATAACATTTCAACCCACATCAAGTAAAAATTGAAATATTATTTTTATTTTGCTAAATTCATTAACATAAATAAAATAAAAATATCATAAACTTATCTTTAATTTGAATATTAATATTTTAAAGTAATTTTTTGCATAATTGTATATGGGGAATTTTTCATTTTGGATTTTTAAAAAATACGGAGTTTAATCTAGGTACTTAAATTTAATTAATTCTGCAAAATAAAATCAATATCTCAATTTTTACTTGATGTGGGTTGAAATGTTATTGCATATTTGCATCCAAATGTCGTTTAGTGAAATAGGATCGATATATTTGGCGGCAATGACTTTATCGGATATTGGATAAGGAGTTCAATTTCGCTGGAATATGTCGCGTAAATATTTTTCGTGTAGATTATAGAAGATACTACGTACCCACTACCTACATATCTTTTGTCATATTGGCTTTGCAACTTTTTTAGATTTTTAACCGACATCAAAAAAAGAGGATATTCCCTATTTGGTGTATAATTTTTTGCTTTTTATGTATCATGTAGTACATACGCTGATTTCTCTGTAAAGTATAAGTAAGTAGCACACTCGTTGCGATTGTGTTATTCTATTGGGATTTACATATCTAGGGTAGGCAGAGGTGTAACCATTACGCGCACATTTCGCCGAGCGTATCTCCATTCCATGATATGATAAGGAGCGAGCCTATCGCCATACCGGGCACAATTCCAGACTGCGGTCTGATACTGAGCATTTCGTGATAGATAAACACAACCACTTTTACCCGACCCGAGGATCAAACCCCAGCCCTCAGCGTAGCAGTTGTACCCCGTGCGCAATACAACTGCGCCACCGAGGCACTTTACGTAACAATTTTGACGTAAGGTAAAAATTGCAAGGTTTTGTAGGTTTATTTTCGATAAGTCGTCAATTTTTAGTCCTACTTTGGCTTGTAAGTTCAAAAATAGAAAATATAAATTTGTACTTAAATAAGGCGGTACTCACATAAGTATAGATAGGTAGGTACCTAACTATTTTATGTACTTTTTATAATCTGTGGTAGGCATTTAAAAAGATATCTTGAAGGTGTAAAGTTAACATACTTCTAAACTTGGCTAAGACAAGTAGGTATCCTTAATTTGTCTGTCCTACTAGATACGATCAGAATAACCAATAACTATGTGACATGCAGCCCAATGACAAAACTTCCATAAAGTACCTATTGCCAAATATGGACATCGAACCTATAATATCCCGGCTTACAGATTTTGTTGTGACTAGCTATGAC
The DNA here is from genome assembly GCA_949126905.1 of Amorpha juglandis. NCBI lineage: Eukaryota > Metazoa > Arthropoda > Insecta > Lepidoptera > Sphingidae > Amorpha > Amorpha juglandis. The sequence goes on from OX421365.1 coordinate 21,912,897, forward strand.
AGGAAGTGGTATTGTGTTATATTTATATTTAAACATAATCTATACCTAGATATTTAAGTATATGAAGCCCCGAGCTCCCAATAGTATTGAAATATTTTTAATAATATGCGAATAAATAATTGATTTGTCTATGAACATGCGTATAAATTCAACGGTCATTGAATACACTATAATTTTAAGATTATGACTAATCTATTGATTTTGTAATCAAATCAAGCAACACGATTTTTATTCGTAACCAATTTCATTCATGCTTTGGAATAAATCATGATAAATTTAATCTTTTCTGCGATTTATGTTAATTAGCATTCAATTTATGTAGGCATCACGCATCAGAATCTCGGACCGAGAAGTGAAACGAACTTATGTGAGAAAAAAAAACACAATGAGTTTACGTACCTATCTATTACTAGTATGTGAACCGTTATATTATGTTAACTAGTAAAAATAACGGGTTTTAACGTTACATCACTGAGATGTTTATAAATGTATTAAAATCTTAATTGTAGCTACTTAACTGTTATACATTTACCGCAATTTGCACTAATCTCGAATATTAACAGAGCACAAAATCGTAGATAAAATTAAAAGATCTACAAACCGATTGATTCAGAATTCAGAGGAATGTATCAAAACTCGCTGTATCATCAGCGGCTTATCGGTCAATTGCCGTTTCCTTCGCGAACAACCACAAAACTATCAAAAATCACAAACACTGCAAATTAACTGCAAACCAACAAACCGTTGAATGTACTATTTTTTCACTGGCGAAACACACACCTGCACTACTCGATTTTTGAAAAACGAATGTTTTGTTATGGTTTGTTTTTTTTTTATTTTGCAAATTTCGATGCGTTCAGAAACTGCAGAGCGCGCGTAGGACACTAGCGCTGCCGTCTGCCGAGTCGCGTGCGTTCGAAATGACAAATGCGCGTCAACGGCTTGCGCGACGTTTGTTTACCTCAATTCCACACGCTCAAGTTCAAGGGATTAGGATTTGGAACGCGCGATGCCAGTATATCTTGATCCCTCGCTTTGATTTATTGGAACGTAGTTCCTTATCGCGCGTTGCGAAAGGGGGCTAGACGGAAAAAATTGGTACGAAAAGTTGGCACGAAAAATTTGTCACGACATAATTTTTTTTAACTTAATTTGATATCTAGCACACAAAGTTAAAGTCGAAATTCCGTTAATAAAACAGATGGTTGTGAAACTTATGACATTTGGAAATGTAGACGCGGTTTGAAATTTGAATTTTTGATTATAGAACACGGCCGTCCGTTATTTTTAAGTTGATAAAAAATGCTATACAATAGCTTTACCGCGGCAGTCTCCGAGTGCCACACGTCTTTTTTTTATTTCTATTTTTCTATTCTATTTCTATGTAATTTTATGTTGTCAAACAAAAATAAAGAGACCTATTTTGTTATTTCAGTTGATAATTTGAATTTTTTGCAATTTGTGTCGATTCTACATTAGCCGAAGGAACTTCGTTCCTACCTGGTGTCCCACGACACACACCAATTTTTTATATTACTTCGGGTGTCACGTAATATTTGTATTTTATTTTCCTATAAACGGTGACAAATGCACGATTGTCTACTGTTCGGGGACGAGTAAAGATGATGATGTCATATTGCTTACACATTGATAACAATTTACCTGGAGAAGATAGTGGCTTTATATGTGTTTGTATAGCATGATCCGGTGCCTATTAGGGTATTACTGGCATATGTAATGGAGTCCATATATTACATATGACGGTATAGGAAAATTAAAATAAACTACTTAGGTAATAGAAAAAATGAAACGTAAGTAGTTGATAAACTGGCCCTCTGCTTCCCAATGTTATGTAATTATGCCTTTCATGTTCTATTCGTAGAAAAGTCAACCAGCGATTTAATATTTATAAACATGCAGTGCTATGTGACAAAGGCACTACATTGTTGGGACTGAGTGGACAAAGAAAGCTATCGAACAAAGTTCAATAATATTTCAACGTGCATTGTTTTGACGATGCCAGGATTATAAGTCACATCGGATTTTCGAAAATGGAATGAAAATATGATTTTGTGATATAATGGGTAATAAACACTAACAAGGTAGGTTCTTCATGATGAGCAATAATTTATGAGACAATGAATAAACCGTTTCATTAAATTCAAGTAAGTCGTCGGTAAAATGCTTGTACGTGTCATATAAGTTACCACTTCTCACATTCGTAATTTAAAATCTCTGCTCGTTATGACTTTCACACAGGTGTACAATTTTTGAGCCAAATTATGGATCCAATATTGGTAATTGGCTCTCACAAGCCGCGGCCGGCCGGGGTTGTGTGTCGATTCTGTTAATCGAATAACAAATCGGTTGCAGGATTTGATTTGCACTTACCTTTTCGTTGTTATATAGCTACTAGCTACTACCTATACTATGTTTTAATCTGATAAACCCCACATTGGCAATGTAGGGCCAATATACATTATTTATGTGCGTCTTTCAGACGACTTGTGAGTCATAGCTGTTTCTAACGTGTGTAGGCCCATAAATGTCAAAAATAAATTCTTTCTCGACGCATATTTAAGTCTTAAACAAAATATATGGCAAATCTGTCTTGAATTATTCGCAAATATTTGTGTAGGTACATTGGTCATTTTATTCCTAGTTTCTCAAATATAACTATGGTTCAATTCAGGACACATTTCTGTCTCATAGAAAATTGACGTTACTAGCTGCTTGTTGTTACGTTTCGCACGATGAATGAGATATCCGGAGGCCCAAATCCTCTCCCCTACCCAATTACTTAATTATCCCTCTCCTTAAAGGTCGGCAACGCATTCATAATGATGTTCATGGGCGATGGAGATCACATAGGTACCATCAAGTGACCCAAATGTTCGCCTATCGGCCTCTGCCCTATAAAAATAACTTTTTATTGTTTTTTTTGTATTTGCAGTTAGTTTTGTATTTGCAGTTGTTTTTTATTGAAAGGAATAGTTATGTAATTTACATAAAGGATAAGACAACTGCAGCGTCAAATGGTAGTTCTGTTCGCTTTATACCAATTATGTAAAAGGAAAAATAATACTTATTAATATTTTGTATAGTTATAATTGGATGCAAATACGCAATAACATTCCAACGCATATCAAGTTAAAATTGAGATATTGATTTTATATTGCTAAATTCATTGAGTTTAAGTGAGTTAAACTCCATTTTTTTTTTTTCAAAAATAAATGAAACATTCCCAATGAACGATTATGAAAAATATACATTTTCATTACATACTGATTTAAGTTAATGAATTAAGCAAAATAAAATTAATATCTAAATTTTTACTTGATGTGGGTTAAAATGACATTGCGTATTTGCGTCCAATTATACCTAATATTTTAAGTATGTACTTTCTGAAAATACAAAATATTAAAAACCACAGACACATTCATATCAACTTATACACAATATTACACACAATGTTCAAATTTAGCGACGAAATTAGTCCATAACTATCTTATCTGGTACATTATCGCGACATAAATGTTGTACATGAAAAAATAAATATTTTTATCTCGCCCCTGTATGTACGAAACGGCTGCGTTCATATGATTTAGGAGGGTGAATTCAATTTTTGTGAGAGCGTATTCTTTGTTCATTTGTAATATTGGTAATGTAGAAAGTTTGATTCAATTATGTTCCTGTAAACTAACAAATAGCCACCCGGGCTACAAATTCCAAAATTCTGTTTTGAAACTCACACGTTTAAGTTCTAATTGGATTAAAAAAACTTACTCTATTGATTGTTCACCCAGGGAATTGAATCTAGGACTTCAACGGTTACGCGGTCTAATGACACGAAATATAATAAATATAATACTATTGCCTGCCTTGAAATAATACTATAGGTAAAGGAAGAAATAATTTATAAACCATATTATTCTTTATGAATCTGGAGCAGCGCCCTCTATTGTTTTACAATCAAAATTTTATACACAACGGCATACTAATGTCTCTACTAGTTCTTCTACTCGATCATAGATGGCGATAAACGAAAATTGCATTATTTTATTTTGCGGTCGAAATGCGACAAATAATTTCTGAGAACAATCACACTAAACTGGATGCATCGCTCTTTTGTTTTTGCGTTGTATCTTGAATGAATCACCTTTGTCTCTGTATGTGGCGAGTGATTAATTTATTCTAGAGTGGACATGTAAATATACTTTCTGACTCGTGCACATAATTTCATTGCGTTTATTACATCTGAACATTTTCTTTATCATAAAAGTGTTCTATACGAAATTTAAATTAAATATAGAGTGTGTACAAGGACAGGAAAAGATGATGCGTCAGACCGAAGGCGAAGTTGATGTGACGAACTACACTCACATAAAAAAGACTTGTCCACAAAAGACGCCGATAGGGCTTAATGTTTTGTTCTGCACTAGGATATTCAAATTAAACAGTCGATATATAAACTGTAGTGTATATTTAAGTGCCCTCCCTTTTTTTTAATATTTTGTGTCGTACCTGCTGTTCCACATAAGAATGCCTTCTTGTCTGTCATATATGTCTCCACGTGACGAACTTAGTGCAATGCACTGCTTTATACAAATTCTGAATAATGTTGATGCTGCTTCTTCTCCCACATTAAGCCTTTATCTCACTCGCAAAGTGGTCGGCGCAATGCTTTTTTGATACTAACAGAAAGATTTGGCTTGTAGTTTTTACGACCGGCCGCCTGCCTGTCAACTCCTCTGGGGAGAAGGGTAGCACTGTTGCTACTGCATAAGGGCCTTTTTTCCATACACTAACTATCAAGCGAATTACCAGTTCAATACATTTAGAAAAACAATCCCAACAATTAACAAACCATCATCATCATCATCATCATCATCATCAGCCACAAGACGTCCACTGCTGAACATAGGCCTCCCCCAAAGAAACTAATAGTAACAAACAAAAAAATTAAAAATTATTTATAACAAACCATAGTCATAAATAATGTTTAAAAACAGATGTCATCGATTGATAACTTAATTATTTCGTTATTTAAAAAGGTTTTTTAAATGTTTAAATATAACATTCTTAATTTAAATATACTACTATGCTGAGATCTCAGACTCGATACCCAGATCGACTCAAATGATATTGGGTTTTTCTATCACGAAATACTCAGTATCGGCCCGGAGTCTGAAATTGTGCCCGGTCTAATAGGCTCGCCCCTTTCACACCATGGGACGGAGATACGCTCGGCGAAATGTGGGTGTACTGGTTACACTTCCGCCTACTTCTTCGGGTATCACAGGCGTGAGTGCTTATGTTTTCTTAATTTAATTGAATGACGAGACGAGAACTTGCTCGCCTGATGGTAAGCGCCACGCCTGCCCATAAACAGAAGCAACACCACACAGAACTTTGAATTACAAAGCAATGCATGACACTGAACTGCGCTCGTTAGACCGAGACATAAGATGTTAAGTCTCATAGTGCCCAGTAATCTCACTGGCTTCATGTCCTTCAAACCGAAACATAGCAGTGCTTACACACTGTTGTTTGGCGACAGAATGAGACAAAGCGATACAAACCCAGACGGTCTCTCGCATACGAGGGGCCTACCACCTTGTAAATGTATTTGTGTAAATAAATAAATAAATGATTATCTAATTTTGGTACACATTCCATTATGAGTAAATATTTGAACAAGCAGTTACAAATAGTTTGTTGCCTTTACCATTATCGGTATTGTAAAATGGAGTTCGACTGATAACGCAGCTCCGGGTTGTTATCGCCTGTGACGCGACGAGACGTGTATGGATGCAGCTCTTTGTACCTATTTTAAAATGTATATTAGTACAATAGGTCTGAGAGTTTGTAGGACTGTTTTTTTTATAGCATAGGCCGGCGAACTAGCAAGTGGGTCACCTGATGGTAAGTGATCTCCAACGCCTATGTACGTTCACCACCAGAATCATGGACGCGTTGCCGATCTTAAAGGAAAGGGGTAATTAGGGTAACTAGTAATTAGGGGAGGGGATTTGAGCTTCGGGATATCTCAGTCACGTCGGTTTTCTGTAAGACAGTGGTAACGACCCGGTCGAGCCAGCCCATTCATGCTATAGACAAAACTGTCTACAGAGTGGCTCTACCACTCAGAAATTCGATTCTTATAATATTATTATTTTTTATTTGGGAAGCTACACTCATCGGGTGAAATATTTAATTATTTTTAATATAACAAAAGTGAGCTATATTCGTTTTATTGATTTGTTATTATTACGACAAACATTTCGATTAACTGAGTACTTAAAGTTAAACTTATAACAAAAAATGACAAAGACAAAGCTAATAATAAAACTAAACTATTTTGAATTTACGGTATTAGTTTCATAGCCATTGATTGATAGCATCAGTCAGTTTATTTTTTATTAAAAGAAAAAATATCCTACTATTGCTGACAATAATCATTTTTTATAGCATAGACCGGCAAACGAGCAAGTGGGTCATCTGATGCTAAGTGATCTCCACCGCCCATGTACGGTTACAATACTAAAAGAATCATAGGCGCGTTGCCGACCTTAAAGGGAAGAGATAATTATGTAATTATTTGGATATAGACAGTGGTAACGACCCGGTCGAGCCGACCCATTTATGCTATAGACAAAACTGTCTACAGCGTGGCTCTACCACTCTTAATGGATGCATAAAAGTCAAAGTTTTAGTTTTTCATCCATGTCAGCGGTGGAATGATAATCCCTAATTTAAATGGGACCAACACCACACTCTATCGAAAACATCAAATTCTATCCACATTTGACGGATTTATACGTGAATAAACATAAAAAATACCAACAAATTGAGAACCTCATAGTATTTTTTGCGTCGGTCATAAATAAAATTTAGTTCCAAAATATTACATTATTTTGTATGTCAAGACACACTTCCCTTTTACGAAATAATACTACATGCTAGTTTGTTATCGGTCGTAGTGTGCAATGTAAGCGAACATTAGCACAACTAGCTAATGTTGCATCACAGCCAGACAGGTCTGCGAAGGTGCGCCGGTCAACTGGATTCCCTTTCAATTCATTTTAAATTTAAAATGAATTGAAAGGCAATCCAGTTGACCGGTTAAAACTATATTTAGGGATAGGCAGAGGTGTACAGTACACTTTTCGCCGAACATATCTCCGTCCCATGATGTGATAGGGGGCGAGCCTATCGCCATTCCAGTCACAATTCGAGACTCCGGGCTGATTGCTATGAAGCGTTTCGTGATAGAAAAACCGAATATCACTTTTATCAGATTCGGGGTCGAACCCGAGACCTCAGCACGTCAATCGTACCGTGCAAGCAATACAACTACGCCACAGAGGCAGTCTTCGAATCAAATTTCGAATTCAAAAAAATGCTCTTTTTCAAACTCAAAGCGCAGAGCAATTATGTTAGAGTGACATCTATCGGCAGGCTTTAAAACTACTTTTTCTCAAATAGGAAATGCAAATGATTTGTAAACAAAACCTCGAGAAAATACGATAGTTTATACTAGTCATTAATACTAGTAATTATCTGAACAAATAATGAACATAAAAGAATTCAATGTTAACGGAATGCGAATGTCAGGTTGATCGCAAAGATCCAGTAAAGGGTAGGTAATAAGGGGAATTTTGGGGGGCTTGGAGATATTAATACTCGTGGGACATTAGGACGTGGCACATCGAGATCAGGGATTGAAACCGGTATGAGCAATACCTGTGTACCGGTTACAATCTATAATTATTTTATCGTTATTTTTAAGGTAACCGCAATTTATTTATAATTATTAAATTTCTCACCTCTAACCTAACCTAACCGGTTTAATACTAGTTACCGAATCATTACATCTATTTTACACGTACCGTCGGCATAAGATAAAGGACGGGCAATAGCTACCTCTGTGTGTTCATTTTTAGGTTACCGTTATTAAAATGATAACCTAAAACAGTGCTAACATGTTTATTTATCTTGGTTACCCAGATAGCGATAACCTAAATCTTAAAAATAACCCAAAGTCTTCAATACCAGTACCGTAATTTATAGGGGCATTCGGTCCTTCATCGAGAAATTTTATGAACTGAGTGGTAGAGCCACGCTGTTTTACGCGCACACAGTTTTGTCTACAGCATGAATGGGCTAGCTCGACCGGGTCGTTACCACTGTCTCACAGAAAACCGACGTAAAGTAGCGGCTTGCTGCTGCGTTTCGTACGGTGAGTGAGATGTCCGGAAGCCCAAATCGCCTCCCCTTGCCAATCCCTAATTATCCCTTTCCTTTAACAACGCAATGCGCCCATGATTCTTCTGGTGGTGGGCGTACATGGGCGGTGGAGATCACTTACCATCAGGTGACCCACTTGCTCGTTTGCCGACCTATGCTATAAATAAAAAAAAAATTAACTGTGTGGTAAATGAAAGGTCTGTTCAAACTGCGTACGTCCTTTACTCTCCGTCACAAAATAATAAACAGGTTTAACATGTACTAGTTATTATTACACCAGACTTTGTACATAATTTAATTGCGAGATTAGCTGTTCGTTCTGGTAGTTTTCTGACTTTTTTGCGGCTTTTTGGCGGGCTCTTGCAACTGTCATTTCAGTCGAGTGTTGCCAGCGTAGAAAAACTTAATATACCTAATATGTAGGGGAGTGGCTGACAAGATTTGGTGACTACAATCTGCTACAGTACTATCGGATATGTTTAGTTTTTGAGGTAAGGTATTTGCGAATTTAACTTAGCTGTAATATAAGTGTAGATGATATTGAAATTATTTCAATAGAATGGAGATATTTCAGAACATTATGAATCTTTTTTTTATTTGATTGAATGACGAGACGAGCAAGGCGCTCGCCTGATGGTCAGCGCCGCGCCTACCCATAAACAGAAGCAACACCACACAGAACTTTGAATTACAAAGCACTGCTGGACACTGAACTGCGCTCGTCACCCCGCTTCAATGTCCTTCAAACCGAAACACAACAGTGCTACATTGTTGCTTGGCGGCAATTTCTTTTCACATATCTAGCCTGATTAACGATACGAGCAGGTCACTCGCCTGATGGTAAGCGCTACGCCCGTCCATAAACAGACACATCAACACACAGAACATTAAATTACAAAACACAACATGGCACTGGAATGCGTTCATCACCCTGAGACATAAGTTGTTAAATCTCCTTACGCACAGTTATTTCACTGGCTACAATGCCCTTCAAGCCGAAACACAACAGTGCTAACACACTGCTGCTTGGCGGCAGAAATAGGCAAAGCGTACCAACCCAGACGGCTTCTTGAATACGAGGGACCTCCTTGTAACCGAAAATCATCTTCATATAAAAAACGAAATCAAATCGGAGCTACGATGTCAAACAGACAAACAAAGGATCCTTACATATAATACCGCTCTTTTTGTCACAAAATAACAATACATTTTAGCTTATTTTTCATCTCTTTATTTAAATTAGTCATTTGTAATCAGTTTAGACAAAGGGACAACAAAGAATATTGTGTGTCTTTGTAAACGATTGGCGTGTTTGTTTCCATTCAGCATGTGATATGTTGAAAATATAATATACTTGCATCTTGTAGGTAGTTATGCACCCCGCTCCCGCTCATGACATTATAACCGCATGCTAATGTGATGTAACCTTATTTACTATAAGAAGGACATTACAATTGCTGACACAGGTACTCAGATGTAATTCTATCTATTTGTAATATGATATTCTTGTTTTGTCTAAAGCTCTTAATATCAAATTATGTTGACTATAAAAAGTGCTAGCCTGGCGTCTAGACGGTGATCTTGTTATGATCATAATGCGTAGATCTAAGCATTCATTGTCAACAGATGAACAGGTATAAATAAGGAAATTTGTCAATTGTAATTCAGTTCGCAAGAAAGCTTCATTGTGAAGACTTGTCTTTTTTTAAAAACCTCCGGGCGCTCCCGCGTAACTTATCTGGCGCAGCCGGTAGGATATCCGCGACTGTAAGCTCTGTCTGCGAGTACACAAGCATCGGTCTTGCGGCATAGCTCCGGGTATCCTCGAACCAAACAAATACGATAAACGGCGGGAACCGAAGGTCGTCGCCCACGAAGTCAGCTTTACGAGAAGGCATGGGATCGAGCGGATTGTAAGTAGACCTCTTTACATTTCCTGTCTCATCCTTGCTATTTTTCCTGTGGTTGATTTTGTACGACACAATTTAAAAAAAAAAAAGGTGAACTCCGTAACTTTTGAACAAAAATAGTCGAAAGTTATTTGACTTCTGCACAAAAATAGGCAGGCTAATTTTAAGAAATAAGAATTTTTGATTGAAATATTTGAATTTTTGATTGAAACATTTGAATTTTGAGATATTAATAGAGAATTTTAATTTACTGTATTAATTTTTTTATTTACTGTGTGTTAATTTTTATTTTAATTTACTGTGTGTATAACTGTGTGTTAATTTTATTTTTTATTTGATTGACTGTGTTATATATACGTGTGAAAATATGTCGCGCAACGGTGAATTTCAGATGATTCCCAAAGACTTTATATGCTTAATTCCAAAATTTGATGGAGATCAAAGTATATTAAACTTATTCATAAGAAAAAGTGAATATATTTTGAGAAATTTTGGTGAAGTAAATAATCCTGTACAATCCACATACGTTTTTCAGTGCATTAGTAGTAGATTGTGTGGTAGAGCCGCAGGCTTATTAAGCGAACGCGAAGACATAACCACATGGGAACAGCTCAGATCTGTTCTTATCCAACATTTTGGTGATCCTAGATCTGAAGAGTGCGTAGCCATTGAATTAGAAAATTTAAAAATCAATTCTGGCGAAAGCTACTTGCAATTTTGCAATCGCATCCAACAAATACGCAGCGCTCTTCTTTCTAAGATAAATTTATTATTGGACGAAAATATTAAAGCAGCAAAAATGATAATTTATAATAATTTGTCTCTGAACGTGTTCATGTACAACCTTACTGAAGATTTAATTCGAATTGTCAGATTGAAAGATTGCACAAGTCTTGAAAGCGCACTTAGTGTTGTAATGGAAGAAGTAAACTTCCAAATGCAATACAATGCGAAAAATAAAAATAGATGTGCTGTAAAGCCACCTCAGCATTCTTACCCACCTAACTCTACTAATTCAGATGTGAATAAAGCTCATTTCCAGCCGACATTTAGACCAAACCCTTTAAATAATTTAAATCAACAATTTAAATTTGGAATGCCAAATCAATTATCCAATAATTTCAGGCCTGTTAATTCAAATGGATTTAAATTTGGTCTTCCAAATCAGGGCTTTAATTTCAAACCGAATTATCCACAGCCCCAAAGCAATTTTAAATTTGGTTTACCGAATCAGCAAGGGTTTAGACCAAATGTCAACTACCCCCAAAACAATTTTAAGTTTGGCATAGTGCCCCAACAGGGATATAGACCCCAATTTAATAATGCTCAAATGAGACCGTATACAAATGCACCAAACCAACAGTTTAAGTTTGGTATTCCATATCAAAGCCTACCTCAACGTAATATACAAGACACTGATGTATCTATGCGTACTGCCCGTCCCCTAAGACAAATTATGATCACGCATGATTCGGATAACGATCCTAATAATTTATTTCACTCAGATAATTATACTGAGATAATGCAGGACTCCGATGATCAGAACAATGATATCCCGAATGTCAATTTTTCTGATAATAATGAACAGATTGATTTCGAAAATTTTTATTCCGAAAACATGAATCCCATAGATGAGGAACATTTAGACGAATCCGAAAATTTTCGGATAGTGGCCTCGAAGACCGACCATCCGAAATAATACAGATTAACTGTAATAGAATTAATAAATTACCTCATATCTACATACCTGAAATTGACGCGAATTTAATGATAGACACTGGTAGTACTCGAAGTTTTATTACCCCAGCCAAAGCTGATAAATATTTTTCCAATTATAAATATTACGAGCCGTTTGAAGTTATTAGTACTCATGCTCGTAGCTCACATAATGAAATAATTTTTATACCACTTTTGAAAACTTTCCGAAGTACTCAACAACATAAATTTTATGTATACGATGTCGATAGTCGTTACGATGGTTTAATCGGATCGGACTTATTAAAAATGTTAGACGCAACAATTGATATGAAAAATCAGATATTGCATACACGTGATACAGAGATACCAATAGTATACAGTCCTCCATACGAAGTCACATTAGAACCCCGCACTGAAACACGCATCAAAGTACCAACCAGCGTAAAAAATGGTGATGCAATTATTAACTTCAAAGATTTTGGTGATAATGTACGTATGCCCAGTGCTATAGTTACATGCATAGATTCATATGCCACTACCATCATTCAAAACGCCTCCCAAAATAGAGTGACAATAAAATTTTGCGAACCACTGCCTACGACTAGATTCAATACCAACATTTGCGAAACAAATTTTACATCAGATGAGAGTTTAAGCAATTTCGAAATTGATGAATTACTTAAACAAAATCTTTCCAAATTACGCTTGAATCACGCAAATACAGAGGAACGAAAGGCTATAGAAAAGCTCTGTTTCGAATACAGGGACATATTTTATTGTGACAAGTTGCCCCTTTCATTTAGTAACCAAGTTAAACATCAAATTAGGACAAGGAATGAAGATCCTATTTATGTTCGACCATATCGACTTCCACCATCACAAAATATTGAAATACAGAAACAGGTTGATAAATTATTAAAAGATAACGTCATTCAAGAATCGTTTTCACCATGGAGTGCCCCCGTGCATATTATCCCAAAGAAATTAGATGCTTCAGGTGAACAAAAATTTAGGATGGTAATAGATTACCGACGTTTGAACGACTTAACTACTGACGATAGATACCCAATGCCTAACATTAACGATTTATTTGACAAGTTAGGAAAATCAACTTACTTCAGTACATTGGATTTAGCAAGTGGGTATCATCAGATTGAAGTAGAGGAACATGATAGACCCAAAACAGCTTTCACTACACCCGCAGGTCATTACGAATTTAGTCGCATGCCTTTTGGACTTAAAACTGCACCTGCAACATTTCAACGCGCAATGGATAACGTGTTGAGAGGATTGCAAGGAATACATTGTCTCGTTTACTTAGATGACATAATAATTTATTCAAATAGTTTACAGGAACACATAGAAAAACTTAGAAAAGTTTTTGACAGACTCAGACAGACCAATCTCAAAATGACTTTGGACAAATGCGAATTTTTGCGTAAAGAAGTTTTATACTTAGGGCACAAGATTACCAAAAACGGTTTAGAACCAAATGACGATAAAATTAAAGCAGTATTGGATTTCCCACTTCCACGAACATCCACGGAAATTAAAAGTTTTCTAGGTTTAATCGGTTACTACCGAAAATTTATTAAGGATTTTGCCAAGGTCACACAACCTCTTACATCTTGCCTTAAAAAGAAAAATAAAATAGAAATCACACAAACATACATTGATGCTTTCCAGAAATGTAAAGAATTACTTGTTAATTCCCCTATACTTCAATTTCCGGACTTTTCCAAAGAATTTATTCTGACTACTGATGCATCGAATTTCGCTTTAGGTGCTGTCCTTTCACAAGGAACAGTTGGCAATGATAAACCCATTGCATATGCAAGTCGTACATTAAACGATGCCGAGACACGTTATAGTACAACAGAAAAGGAATTACTAGCCATAGTGTGGGCAGTCAAGCACTTCCGTCCTTATCTATATGGACGCAAGTTTAAAATATATACTGACCACCGACCTTTAGCATGGTTAAATTCACTTAAAGAACCTGGAAGCAAATTGACTAGATGGAAATTAAAATTGTCTGAATTTGATTTCGACATTATATACAAGAACGGAAAACAAAATAGTAACGCAGATGCTCTTTCACGTATAAGATTGAATGTACTTACCAAGAAAAGCGGTAATACATCAATGAAAGTTAATATAGATGATACTGAATCAATCGTGATATCAGACTCATCTGAAATATTATCTGCTCCTTCAATTTCAGAAGAAACTATGAGTTATCCAGTTCGTTCTCCCTCATCTAGTACAATAACAGCTAGTTCATTACCGGAAACAGTTCACTCTGCTGACGATATTGTCACTAACGGTATTCCTATTCTTGATGAAGCTGTAAACATGAAGCGAAGTGTAAATAAACATCGCTTCCAAAAATCTACAGTCACTGGTCACAGAAAAAGGAATAAACGTTACGTTAAAAAAAAAAAAAAAAAAAAATTTACAACTGTACCTATTAAGGACGTAAAACGACCTTCACAGGTACTTCCTCAAGCTCGTGCTGCTGATCACGACACAAACCCTTCAACTTCAAAGGATTGAGAAAAATCCAGGGGTGCTGTTCGTGAAGCAAGACGAAGCTAGCGTAAGCTGATAGCGTCCACTTATCATAATGGACTTTAATTAAGACTTTAGATTTAAGTATCACAAAAGAGGAATTAGAAATTAATATCAATAGATATGCTAATTTAAATGATCATGTTGGAAAATATTTTAAGAATAGTACACCTAACCATCAACTACTTAATATAAAGCTTCAAATAAATTATATAATGAACTCTACAATTGAAAAATTTAAGCAATTAGCTCCTCAAGTTAGAATTAAACGTGGAATTCTGAATCCTTTAGGATCTATAATTAAAAAATTTAGATTATGATGACGCTATTAAATATGAAAATTTAATTAAGGCTGTACAAACACGTCAAGATACATTAAGTAAAAAGGTAACTTTGATATCAGAAATGTCTGAATCACTTTTGAAAATAAATAACTCAACAACCAATAATTTTATTAACATAGATAAAGAATTATAGGAAATGAGAAAATTAATAAACCAGAGTAATGTTAATATAACAATTCATAACTTTATTAATATTTATAATTTATTTTTGCACAATTTCCAATTATTGTACATTCGGTTGGAAGAGATTGAAACTTGTATTACTTTTATTAATTTTGTTAAAAGAAATAGAGAAATCTAATAAATTCATTTACCCAGTAAACTATGATAATTTAATTAAGTTAGAATTATGTATTAAGATAAAAGTTTATTCAAAAGGAAGTCAAATAACATTCATTTTGGACATACCTATAATTAAAGATGAAATATACATTTATTACAAAATCATTCCAATACCCATCACCAATTCCTTTGGTAAAACAATTATCATAATCCAAAAATATCCCTACCTCCTAGTAAGAGGGTCAAATATGGTCTCGCTCTCCCAGCCGTGCAGCGAACTCTATGAGGCGACGTTCCTATGTTATGAAGATGAAACTCAATTACCATTAGAAGACACATGTATAACATCATTGATGAAATTTTCGCACAACACCAGTTCTTGTCAACCCATACCAGTTGAAATAAACTCTATAAAAATAGAGCCAATAGAGAAACAAAGATGGATTCTCTACAGCAAAGCGGAAACTATATTTACAAAAAGCTGTCATAATGAAATGACAAAAGAAAGTATAAAAGGGACTTACCTCCTCACACTTGACGATCACTGTGACGCCAAAATAGACAACGTTACCCTGAAATCCCACTATGCGGGAATAAGCACAATGGACTTCAGAAAACTGCCAATTATTGATCTTCCAGAAGTAACGACTATAGAGCCACAAACAGGATGGAAACCAATAAATTTGGATGCTGCCGAGTTGAAAAATCTACAGAATCTAAATGAATTGTTGAAGAACAGTGAAAGTGAAGTGGAAATTCGTGAAAAAGGCATTTTTGTGAAAAGTGTTAGCGCAGCTACTCTATTATTATATGTAATCATATTTCTGTTCCTTTTTGTGTGTATAGCGTATAAGTATAACTTTTTAAAATATATTGTGTGTCGAAATAATCAGAGAAATATACATCCCTCTGATAATTTCGAAGCTATGGGGGGAGGAGTTATGCACCCCGCTCCCGCTCATGACATTATAACCGCATGCTAATGTGATGTAACCTTATTTACTATAAGAAGGACATTACAATTGCTGACACAGGTACTCAGATGTAATTCTATCTATTTGTAATATGATATTCTTGTTTTGTCTAAAGCTCTTAATATCAAATTATGTTGACTATAAAAAGTGCTAGCCTGGCGTCTAGACGGTGATCTTGTTATGATCATAATGCGTAGATCTAAGCATTCATTGTCAACAGATGAACAGGTATAAATAAGGAAATTTGTCAATTGTAATTCAGTTCGCAAGAAAGCTTCATTGTGAAGACTTGTCTTTTTTTAAAAACCTCCGGGCGCTCCCGCGTAACTTATCTAGGTACACAATGTTAAACAATAACAAATTTTAATAATCTCATATTTCAAGGGTTTTTGTCAAAAAACTAGCAAAACTAACTTATTAAACACGTCTCAAGAATAACCTAACAATTAAAAAACTTTTTAACAACAAATAAAATAGGCACAAAAAACTAAAAAGCTAAAGTTATTCTAAACGAATTTGAGTCGGTTCTGCTATTTGATTAGTTAATGATTAATACCACCGACACAAAAATTATTATTTTGTTGTTGTTATTTTACATTTTTTTTTGTGAAATAATCATCAAAAACGTTGCATAAGTCAGTGTATAAAGGTGTTTCCTTCTTTTTTTCAACCATTTAGTTTCATAAAACGTGTCACAAATAAACTTAAAAATCAGTGATCGTGTTAAGAAAACGAATATAACCTTCTGTAGTGAACTCTACATACATAATAAATAATTATTTTAATCTTTTACGCCCGATTTATTCCCCGTTAGGGACAAATTACTTCTTTATTTTAAAGGGACCACCACCGCAGTAAATCCTATCTAATAAAAAAAAAACATCCAAATTGGTCCGCATTTAGCGGAGTTATACACGAATTGTGAACTTTTGTTTTTTGTGCTGGTTAAAATACCCGTCATTACTTCAAAACAGTTAGCTAATGACTAAAAAGATTTTCTTCAAACATAGCTAAGAAAGAACCATCTTGATTAAATTAAATTTGGAACAAAATAGCTTTCAAAGTGGAGCCGCCGTGAATCTACAATGGCGCAGACAGAAAGACAAAAGTTTCAAATGTATAACACCATTTCTGCGGTGGGAGTTAAAACTTAGCCAATTGCAACAAGAATAAACCAATAGCGGCTTAACTTAACCTATGTCTCCTTTTATATTAAAAGATATTTTAAGATCTATTTTTAAACAAATACGGCTGCAGGAGACACAGCTTTAAATAGCTTTAATGCACAGTGCATTGTTAGTCTAAGTTTAGAAATCCAAAAACATGTGATTTGGGAACATGTCCCAGAGTTTTAAAGAAATGGCCAAAGTTTTTACAACAAATACTGTGTACCAAATTTTTTACACCCTATCTCCGAAATCCCACGACCTTTTTGTATCACACTAGCTGTCCCTCGCGGTTTCACCTGCATGTTACTGCCCTGCTCTCATGGGTCATAGCGTGATATACATATAAACCACTCTATCTATTGCTAAAAACTGCATTAAACTCTGTTGAATAGTTTAAAAGACCTAAGCGAACAGACAGCGGATGCGACTTCATTTTCTAGTATGTAAAGAAGCTGACAAACGAGCAAGTGGGCCTCAAGTGGTCGCCACCGCCCTTGAATACACACAATGTTACACACTGCACTGCACTCCACTCCTGTAAGTCACTCTTATAAGTATAACTACAGATCCTCAGAGCTCACAAGATTTCACCCATCCAAAAAGCGTCTAACGTGCACACGGTCAGTATATACGACGTGTTATACGTGTATAATCTGAATTAACATTAGCATGTCGGTGACGGTAACCCAAAAGCTTATCCCCTACCAAAAAAGTACTCAATGCGGCTAAAGAAGTTTTCACTTAAAAAAAATTGCGAGTCAAATACCTTATTGTTTTTGAAAAAAGAAGGGGACTTTTGGACCACCTGGAACGTCTGTTACGCGATTAAAATCCATATTTTGTCCAATTACATATAATACGTCAGCGATAGAAGGGTATGAACATCAATAACATTCAAGAGGAAATATTAATTCAGACATTGGATGTGCCGCTGGCACAATTTCAAAGGGTTCGACGTTTGACGCCCTTTACAACGTCACAGCGTGCAGCGCCACCCCAATTAGGATAACGATGTTGTTCACCTTTTCTGATTCCGTGATTCATAAGGTTTCCGATGGGTTAGACAAATGTACTTTAATAATTAGCTGAATACTTACGCTAAGAACTTGTAATATTGATGCATTGTAGGCAGTTTTTTCTACAGCATGAATGGGCCGGCTTGATCGGGTCGTTACCACTGTTGCACAGGAAGCTGATGTAAAGTAGCGGCTTGCTGCTGCGTTTCGTACAGTAAGTCCAAACATCCGCAGGTCCAAATTCCCCTGTCCTCCCAATCCCTAAATTGTCCCTTTGCGTTAAGGTTGGCAACGCGCCCATGTTTTTTCTGGTATTATGGGCGTACATGGGCGATGGAGATCACTTACTATCAGATTGCCCTCTTGCTCGTTCGCCGACCTATGCTATAAAAAAGTTTCGTTCCGATTTACTCCTGTATTTCTATTCACCCCATTTTACGGTACGGTGGCGAACTCTAACAAAAGAAACAGGAATTCATGTGATCTTTTGGGCATTGTGATATTCAATTGCCATAGATATTTTACGTACCTCGTAGCACATGAACCTTTAGACAAACAGAAATATGGCCTCAGTGTTAAAAAACCTGTTTTAAATATTGCGGTGAAGCAAGTTATGGTTCAGTTATGTCGATTGTGTACATCGGCAAAAACAAAACTTCACTCTTGGAATTGTTGGCCATGGTTGCTGTGCCGGCGCCAACGTTAGTGTTGCGAAGGACAATCTAAATTCTATGCTCTAATTGTCGCACTCAGAGTTGTTTAGAATTCGATTAATTAAAGAGTCGTTAAGACAATTTCTGTACTAAGTAAAACATCGAATTCTTAGGACGATTGTCGATCGAAGTTGATTACTTCTGTGAGTGTAGCAGTAAGATTAATTATTAAACTAGAGCCTAATTATTTTCTTTTAGGCACTAATTAGATGTATTCTAAGTAATTATTTAATCATCATTGTTAATTTAGAGCTTTTCAGTTTAATTCTAGTGTCTCGTGTTAGAAAATCAAATTAATTTATTTGAAGTACTTTTAGCAAGTCATTAATCTTGATGCATAACAATTCTACTTATCCTATTATAAAATTATAAATGTCTGTTTGTTTGTTCGAGTATCGCGTAGAAAAATAGTGCACCGAATTGAATGGAACTAGGCTTATTGATATAGGCCATGAGAATAATTAATATAGAATAATGTTTATCCGTACAGCGTGTCTGCTCTTGTAACTGTGAAAATATTTTAAAGCAGGATAATGGTGGGTGTATTTTTTATGTTGCCACGGCAATGTGGCAACACTGTACCTGGTGGTAAGTACTGAGCAGTAATGTATCAGGATCTTGCTGACTTGATGTGACTGGAAATATACTGTCTGACACCGGAACGCCACTTGCGAACCACCATGGTAGGTTTTTGACCGTTAAAATTTTGTAGAGCGTCTATCCTAGAGCACCGTTAAACTTATTCACACAAGCCGAGCTGCAGGCAAAAGGAGTAGAATTACAAACAAATAATTCCAATTATATTTCTTCGTCATTTAATTACCTAGTATGAACTTGGAAAAATGTTAATTTCCGCTGATAATCTAGATAACATTATAGACCTATATCTGTAATTGCCAATGACATGTGCCCCACAGTGTTGTTGATAACATAATCAGTATCACAATTTTTTAATAAAAATATTTGGACAGGAATAATAATTTTATTTGGTCTAAATGATTATCACAATTTATATCGAGTCATGTCGTGACACGCCAATATATTATAATAAACGACTTTTTCGGTGATAATAAGACGTTACAATATTTTTCTTACTTAGCACAATCTCTACTTATCAGAAACGACGCTTATTTGCGTACTTTACATTTCAAATTCGACTCTAGACCACAGTACCTAAAATTAAACGAAAACCAGTTTTAAAAAGCCATATCAATTTTGATTGTGAGACAAGTTTCAAACAATTGTAAAACTTAATAACAAACCAGATAGCGTCACATCCGGGTTCTTCGATATTTATCGATAAAGTAATATATGATAAAAATGAAAAGTAAACAAAATCGACCTAAATATCATGTGATATGAATGTGGAACAAGAACAATCGAATGAACATACGTTTCTATATAAACGGCATTATGTCAGTATTATGTCGGTATGCGAAAGATTCACTGTAAATATACAATAGAGTACAAAACAAAGTTGTTAAACTATATAACAGACTAAACTAAAAGTTATATTCGATATAGATTCAAAGATTACAATAGATTACATGTAATGTCTTTATACCCCGCAAGTCCTCACTCATCACCGCGCCCTCGCTTAATTCGATTCACTAAATCCATAGCACATATGATATTTGATTACATACACCATTCGGGTCACAGTCACAACACTCTTTCGTAACTTCGTAAGGTGCATTCGGGTTCTCATCACCTATTCTCTTGCTCGGCAACGCGCGCACAGCTCTGGCAATTGGCGTGTGATCGTATTATGTTATTATTATTATTTTTTCTTCGTCTGACAGCGTAATTTCTCTCTCTCGAAGGGAATTTCTGGATCTTTTTAGGCTGTTGGTCGTTCTCGGTGCCGGTTAGTCGCCGGTACATGTCGGTTATGTCAAATTGTTTTATAGAGAGACACATGATAGAAAAGCGCGCGCGTGCGTTCACGACAAACGTTGAAGTGTCACTGGCATTAATTTTCGCTTGATGCGGTGGCGGGTGGCGGCGCACGCGACGACCTCTTTACAAGGTTATGTTTTTATCCTGTGCCTGCTCGGTTGTTGGTTGTTTTCGACTGTCCGAGATGCGAGTATTGAGATAAGTTATGACTCAATCACATGATATATTGGTATAGATGGTACACAATGCGCGAAAATTAACTTGTTTGAGCTGAAGTTGGCGACGTCTCACGAGCTGCGTCGCGGCTATTGTTGAGAGATTAGGGTGATGGGATGTATGCTTAAAGTGACTAACTTCAGCCCGGATAAGTTGTTTTGTGTGTATTGCAACATTTCTAACTATTGTAGTGAATAATACTTTTTTAAGACAAGAATTCCCTTCCCATTAGAAACTGTGCCCGGCAGTGAGTTTTAGTGGTAGAGCCACGCTGTAGACAGTTTTGTCTACAGCACGAATGGGCCGGCCCAACTGGGTCATAACCACAGTCTCACAGAAAACCGACTTAAAGTACCGGATTGCTGTTGCGTTTCGTACAATGAGTGAGATATGCGGAGGTCCAAATCCCCTCCCCTTCCCAATCCTTGATAATCCTTTCCCTTAAAGTCGTCGACGCGCCCATGATTCTTCTGGTATTGTGGGCATACATGGGCGGTGGAGATCACTTGCCATCAGGTGACCCACTTGCTCCAATGAGTTGGTTGTTCTAGTTGCTCCTGACAATTCAATTAAAATAACACAGTAGGTTTAATTTATTGAATTCTGTTGCAACCGTCTTCATTGTCTCTACAAGACGTAGCAAATACAATTTTGCGTTCATTCAATGTCAATTGATGATCCATCTGTTAATTAATACATGACCAGAGATGTATTTAGATCTTAAAAATCTTAGGATATTTTGATTCGCATTAGTACTATTATAATTTAATTTCCGTGTAGATTGCGGACTATGACAAATGTGTCTCTACATTTTATATTAAATAGTAAAAAAAAACTGCTTTGAACTGTAATGTGTATAATTACAGTGGTTTATTATTAAGTGATAAGGAAATAAATCTAATTTGCACTGAATTTATTGCGGTTTTTATTATAACCACCCCGTGACCACGAAGGCTGAAAAGTTTTCGAAACGTTGGGATCAAAATTAAAATAAAAATCGCGAAAAAATTCTTCTAGTAATCTAGGCGTAGATGGGCGGTGGAGATCACTTATCATCAGGTGACCCACTTGCTCGTTTGCTGGTCTATGCTATAAAAAAAAGACATAGCAGAAAAAAAACAAAATGATTTTAAATAAAATATATTACTGTACATATATACATTCTTAGACCAGCAAGCCTTTTATGGAATAATTCTTGAGTCAATAATAATGGAGCGGCGATAGAACTAGCGGACTCCACTGTCTTATTAATATTCACAAGATGCAGAATACATTTCTAACTCGAGGTTCAACTTGAAGGTTTATAAACTTCCGTGTGTGCATAATGAGTATGCGAATGAGTTATATATTTTATGTAAAAATGAGTTGACAGCCTCGGTGGCGGAGTTGTTTTGCGTACGCGGTATTCCTGCTGAGCTGAGGTTTTGAGTTCGATCCCCGGCTCGGCTAAAAATTATATTGGATTTTTTCTTTCACGAAATGCTCAGTGTCAGCCGGGAGTCTGGGTTCAGACCAGTATGGCGATAGGCTCGCCTCCTATTCAAATTATGGGACAGAAATGAACGCCGCGAAATGTGGGTGTATGGGTTACTCCTTTGCCTATCCCTTTGGGGATTATATGTTTGAATGAGTATGTATGTATGTGAAAGAGCTGCGAATAAAACATGTCTGATGGCAAATGGTCATGCTCGTAGGGATTGCCAGAGACTTGATAATTCCATGCTTATATCCATTTTTTCCTTACACGTCGGTCACTCGCTCCAACCTTTTCATGGGTACCATTTGCTACATAAATTGCTTTTAACATTGCGTTGTAATTTTATAATAGGTACTAGGTATATAAAATACTGCACGCATTGTCAGACAATGCGATGTATTTAAATTAAGTGAACAATTGCACTAATGAATCAGCCGCATCGCGCAGTTCTATTAATGTCTGGCAGGAAAAACATGTTCCGTAGAATATTTTAAATTATTATGAAGTTGAGAAATAAAAATAGATTACTTGACCCGAGCGAATACTTCGCACCGATATTGGTCTGGGTGCCTATTCTATAAATCCTATCGCAGCAACGAAGTTCGGTAATACATAGAGTGCATTAGGTATAGAATAGCCATTACAATAATAGTATTTTTGATTATGTAATATTACTATCACATTAATTTGCAATTAAAAACTTATGTGAAAATTATTGATTTATCCTATTTATTGTTTTTTCCTAGAATGCTTTTGTTTAAGTGACAAAAAAGAATTAAAAAATACATAAAAATTCCAACATAACACGTAGCAATAATAAGATGTGTTCCCCTTTATAAACATGTTCCAAAAAAAACGTACAAATGTTTTAATACTGGCAGGTTTATCACCAGTTTTTTTTTAAATAACCAGATATGTTTAAATAATAGTGATTCGATTTTTAAATATGCATATTATGTTTTTTTTCAAATATTTTGTTTTTACAAGGAGGCGTAATGTAGCAGTCTTAACCTTTCTCTTGAATACGCGCCTGGAAATCATACTAGAATGATCAACTCACCGCCAAGCATGTCCGATGAAACCCGGACACAGCTCCGGACAGTTCTCGCATGGTCTTCCATCGGACACCTCTTTTATCCGCACACCCTGAAAAGAAGAAAGCAAATATAAATAATTTTCCAAGTGAAGGTGCAATATAGGCAGCTTGATTTTTTATTAGCGTGGATGACGCAACGTGCAGGTTGGTCGCCTGATGGTAAGTGCCAGGCTTGCCCATAAACAGACCAAGCACAGCACCGAACTGCGTTCATCATCCCGACATAATAGTTATTAATCCTCATAACGTCCATTGATTTCACTGGCTCCGATGTCCTTCAAGCCAAACCCCAACAGTGCTTACACTGTTGCTTGGCGACAGAAATAGATAACAACGTCTTAATTGTGTATTCGGCTGATTCATATTACCACAGTCTCACAGAATACTGACCTACTAGCTTTGCTTTTGCGGTTCGTGTGATCAGTGACAATGACAATAGCCGGAGACCCAAATTGCCGAAGATATTTTTATAGGTGAAGATGCACAGAAATAATTGGGTTTAAGTGTTCTCTACTATCAGATTTCTCAGATTAGTTGTTAATTTACCCTACTCCTTCTTGCCCTTGTCCCGATTTCCATATTCTCCTAGTCCGTGAATCCCTTCATTTAAGGATGCCCTCCCTTTTCCCATGCTTGTTGGTGTGCCTTTTCCTGCCAGCCTATAGCGCGGCGGTTATTCCAAAGTTCCCTTAATTTTTAATTTTATGTAAGTGTTCTGTTGGAAATAGTGTTCTGTTAGTAAATGTTCTGTACTTGACCTGTCATAAGCGCTTTCTTAGCCTACATGATTAATAAAGATTTTGATTTTGATTTCTACCACTCGTGGACACTCAAAATATGAGAAAAATCTATACATTGGCTACTATTAGAGGGATTGAGGAAACACACGTGTGATTTTTGAACTTGTACTGAATGGATTTTCCTTATCCGAGAACTGCAAAGTGACTGCACTATACTTAATGATAAGCGTAGTGCAGTCCAAAAACCCAGCGATCTCAGACAAACAATGATTTTATCGGCGGTCACCAGAATCATGCCGGTCTGTATAAATGCTTCTTCACACTCCGAAGAGGGAAGAAGCAAATCGAGGGGCCTTCGACAGGTAAATGACCGATGCAGGCACAGAAATACAAGGATGTACTTCCTATACCCGCCCCAACCAATGAAGTTATATCACAAGCCCCTCGAGAGAACCGGATATACACTGACTGATCCTGGAACGCGTCCCACACAAGATGTGTGTCACTATGGCAAGTTTTAACACCATGTATACGGTATCGCTATCCGGGCAGATATGGTTTTTTTTTTATTTGATTGAATGACGAGACAAGCAAGGTGCTCGCTTGATGGTAAGCTCCATGCCTACAAATAAACAGAAGTAACACCATACAGAACTTTGAATTACAAAGCACTGCATGGCACTGAACTGCGCTCGTCACTCCGAGACATAATATTAAATCTCATAATGCCCAGAATGAATATCCTACTACCAGCAAACGTGTAGGGATTAAATGGCGATCATTTACGTATATCACATTTTAAGTATTTAGCGCCTCTCTTTTTCGGAATCGGTTAAAATGAATAAATCACACAGTTCATGGTTGTGCGAACGAAAGGTGGCCTCTGGTTATATTTTACATTTGCCTTTACATAAGTTTGTATAACTTGATTATATAAGACGGTTGTGCAACAAAATATAGCTGGTTTTTATAATTGACAGCCTTCGTAGCGCAGCGTCATAGCAGCCGGCTGTGAAGCAAGAGGCCGCGGGTTCGATACCCGCACCGAAAAAAAATATTTGTGTGGCATTATAAAAATAATTATAAAGCCAGGGCATTTAATTGCAAATTATTTACACTTGGTTGAATTTTGATATATTTAACCTCAAGCGACAAGGTGAGGATAATTTATAATGTTGAAATACTGCAAAAAAAATTAACGCCTTATTAAACTTTGATTGCGAAAGAGTCATCGCACGTGATCCGGTACACTGCGTTAAGGACACTTTACAGCGTATTAGAAGCCAAAGATTTACAAGTTTTTTTTGTATACGAAAATAAAAAAGAGAGAAAATCGTCGGCGTTTAATACGTTGTAGTAAGTACGCGCTTCTTGTTATTAGTTCGAATGACGAGACGAGCAAGTCGCTCGCCTGATGGTAAGCGTGCCTGTAAAACAGGAGCAACACCACACAGAACTTTGAATCACAAAATACTGCATGGCACTGAAATATTTTGGCCACATACTGAGAGATAAGAAGTATGAATTCGTTCAAATAATCATTCAAAGGAAATAAAGGGCAGGAGGAGGTCAGGTCGTAGGAGGATATCATGGCTTAAAAATCTTCGCCAATGGTTCAACATGAGCACAAGATCATTGTTCCGAGTAGCAGCTTACAAAATTAAGATAGCCTGTATGATCGCCGACCTCCGATAGGAGATGGCACTCAAAGAAGAAGCATGGCACTGGACTGCGCTCATCACCCCGAATATAGCCGGTAATTTCACAAGCTTCAATTTTTTTTATAACATATGCCGGCAAACGAGCAATTGGGTCAACTAATGGTAAGTGATTTCCACCGCCCATGTGCGCCCACAATACCACAAGAATCTTGAGCACGTTGCCGACCTTTAAGGGAAAGGGATAATTAGGGATTGGGAAGGGGAGGGGGAGTTGGGCCTCCGGATATCTCACTCACCGTACGAAAAGCAGCAGCAAGCCGCTACTTTACGTCGGTTTTCTGTGAGACAGTGAT